>JASXTE010000003.1:13150356-14484106 GCA_030280995.1 Hemileia vastatrix | reverse complement strand
ATATAACAGAGAGGTGATAAATTGCGGAAATGCACTGTGAATTGATTGAACAATCAAGCAGCTCCTCATCATTTCTGAAAATAAAAAGAAACATTACCAGTTGCTTGCTCTGTGGAAAAGGGGAGGCAGATAGTTTTTTCTGTGAGGATGAGTCCAAATAACCACTTAGATGGGAACGATGGTCCTTGAGAAAAGAAAAAAAAATGACGCAAGTGTTTTTCTGGTGGCTGGAATACATCCTCACACCAAATGACACAAACATTTGATGCTGTCTTGGGTCTAAATACAGTGTCACTGTTCTGATTGGTCTCATCATTTTTGTTACTGTGTTGGGTATCTATCTGTATTATGATCATGATGATGATCATTTTCCATTCCATTTTTATGGAGGGTGTACATGTATTGCATCATTTATGTTTCTGAATGATAGCTTTTGAATATTTCATTTTGCAAATAAGTAGATTGGCCAATCAAGAAAGTTGGAAAAAAGGGTGTTTTTGTGTGAATAGTAGATGATTGAGCAGAACTGAAAGCAGCAATGAATGTTGACAAAGCCCTTTCAGCCAGAGAGCCAATATTTAGAGATTCCACTGGAGCCACCAAAGAATCAGTTGTGAAGTAAGAAGGAGAATGAGGTCTCTTGAAATGAGAGTTAAGATCTACAAATAAATTGAGGAGGTTTTGGATGCCTTCAAGAGTATGGCTTTCATCAATTGTAATTCCAACATTGAAATTTTCAGCCTTTCTTAAATTAATTAATTATTTTTCAGCTTGAGAAATCACGACTTGGGTAGCAATACCACCAAGAGAGACAGTAATTTCATTGAAAAAAGTGGTATTAAAAATTTCATGGCCCAGTTGTTCTAAGCCAGCCTTGACCACTGTAGCTAGTCCATGGACTTTATCAGCAATACGGCTTAATCCATGTGGACCATGGTAAAGTGCATAAAAGACAGATAGGTTATCTAAAAGTGCCTGGGAAGTACCCACATTACTAAGGGCTTTAGTTCTTCTGATGTACTGCTCCCAAGTCCATAACTTAAGCTTGTAAGCAGGTTTGCCATTTGCATATTTTGATAAACCAATGAGCCATCCAGAGAATTTATGCATCAATTTTTTTTCAACAGCAAAAAATGCGGCATGAGGGCCACCATACCCAATTGGAACTTCAAAGCGGGAGCTATTACCAATAGCAATGTCTGCCCCCCACTCACAAGGAGGTTTAATCTTAGTCAGAGCCAACAAATCCATGGCACAGGTGACTAAGGCTCCAATATTGTGAGCAGAGCTGGCAACATCTGACCAGTTGCTAATATAACTATGTCTTTGAGGATACTGAACAAATACTCCACAAAGATCATCACGTATCTTTTGGCCCGATATGATTTTCTGAACGTTTCCCACAATTAAATTGATATCAGTAGGGGCAGCTCTTGTTTTGAGAACAGCAATAGTCTGAGGATCAACTCCATGATCCCCAAGATAAGTTAGATTTTTTCTTTAGAATTACCAAAAAAAAATGTCATTGCTTCAGCAGAAGCAGTTCCTTCATCAAGTAGAGAAGCATCTTCATAGTCCAGACTGGTCAAAGAGAAGACCATATTCTGAAAGTTGATGAGAGATTCCAAACAACCTTGAGAAATTTCAGGTTGGTAGGGGGTATAACTAGTATACAAAGAAGGTTTTTCAAGAACCTAAAAGAGGCCAATGATAATATGGAGGGAAAAAATTGAGAGAAAAATAAATGATATCAACATGCAATTAAATACATACATACAATAAACTTATTCTGTGAAATGTGCATGGACAGATATTGAATGTTGAAAAGTGAAATGAAAAGCTAGACACAATGATAACTCAAACATACATTGCACAAAATGACCTGAGGCATTACAACATTGCAATAACCCATTCCAATAAAGTTGGTAGCTGGAGAGTTCAAGTCTTCAAGATTTTGAGTTCTTCTCAATAACTCACGTTCCGCAAGAGCAGGAATGTGTGCATTTGTCAACTCATCTGTTCTGATGGTTGAAGGCACTACAGCAGATACAAATTATTTAAGTGAAAAGAAGCCCAATGTGGAAAGCATATGGGATATGTGATAATATCTTGGGCAAAAATGGCAGGAATGAAAAGAATCAAGTGGAGCAAAAAGGGAGGCAGCAACTGTAGGGCTGCAAAGGTGAAATGCAGCTGGAGTGGGGGGGACAGAGATGTAACTGCGGATAGCCAGAGGAATGGGATGGAGAGGCAAACAAAAGTAAGAAAAAAGATGGAGAGCCATGAGGAGAAAAAGAAGATGGACAGTGGGCTGATTGGGGTATCATAAACCTAATAGCCGAGCTCCAGCCTGCAGTCACAGACCAACGCTCACTGGTGAGAGGCTGTGAAGAAAAGTGTGATTCTGTTTGGGCAGTAAGATGGTCATCCATTACATTATTCTGGAGGGTGTACATGTATTGAATCATTACCATTTATGAATGATAGCTGTTGAATATTTCATGTTGAAAATAAGGAGATTGGCAAATCAAAGAAGTTGAAAGAAAGGGTGTTTTTGTGTAAATATTAGATGATCGAGCAGAAATCAAAGCAGAAATAGATGTTGACAAAGCCCTTTCAGCCAGAGAGCCAATATTGAGAGATTCCCCTGGAGCCACCAAAGACTCAGTTGTGAAGTAAGAAGGAGAATGAGGTCTCTTTAAATGAGAGTCAAGATCTACAAATAAATTGAGGAGGTTTTGGATGTCTTCAAGAGTATGGCTTTCATCAATCTTTCTTCCAACATAAAAATTGTCAGCCTTTTTTAAATTAATTAATTTTTTTTCAGCTTCAGAAATCACGACTTAGGTGGAAATACCACCAAGAGAGACAGTAAGTCCACCAAAAAAAGTGGTATTAACAATTTCATGGCCCAGTTGCTCTAAGCCAGCCTCAACCACTGTAGCTAGTCCATGGACTTTATCAGCAATACAGCTTAATCTATGAGGACCATGGTAAAGTGCATAAAAGGCAGATAGGTTAGCTAAAAGTACCTGGGGAGTAACAGCACTTTCATTTTCCCTGTTTCTCTCCCTTCATTCATTTGATACAATGCTTTTCTGGCTTTAAATTCACTCTAAAACTACTAAATTAATATATTATATTTAAAGATTTTTAATATGTTACTTCAATTAAACACCAGTTTCAATAATTAATTATCTACAAAGAATTCTGACTAACTAACTACTTTACAATAGCATACTCATTTATATATAATTGAGTAAAAGTGCATATAATGTGCTTTTCCTTTATAACATTTTAAATAGTAATTAAATACTTTTGAATCTAGCTTCTCCCACGTTTTATATACACCTTTTATCATCTTTAAATTTATCTTGCCTCCATAAATGGGTTTGCACTTATTCACTTTTTTACCTTTAAATATAAAATTATTGTGATAGTATGCAATGTCAATAGTTTTCTCTCTCTTCTTATGTATTTCTTTTGCAGATTTTCTTAATGTATAATGTTAAGTTTTTATCTTCCATTTCCATCTCAATGCTTTTAACTTTTTATCAATAACATCTCTTATCATCTTGCTGTACTTAACCTCATTTTATTCTATAATAGAATGATATTCACTATTGTTACCTGTTTGTGAGCTTGCATTGTCATTTTGTGAGTTATTGGGAGTTTGAGATACCAAGTGGACAAATGTGAGATTAGCTTCTATTGCTTTAAAAAAAACACTGGGTCACTTTCTAGGGTGTGGAAATCAAATTCTCTACAATTTCAACCATCTTTGTTTTTTGGCTTGATCAGCTACAAAATTGGAATTTGAAAATCAATTCAACACCTAAAATTCAGCTTGAATGCTCCAAAAAATTGCACCATCCATTCAGCTATTAAAAAATCATTCCTACATTTTTTTTGTTATATATGATGTTGGATAAAAAATAACTACAAGAAATGAGGCAAAGAGGGGGACTGTGACTGCTCTCTCATAGCTGTGAGATGCAGAATGGAAACAGACTGAGTTCACCACAGTTATGTTGACATCTAGAAGAGCAGGTCAATTTCTAGGGTGAGGAAATGGAATTCTCTATCAATTTAAAATCATCCTTGCTTTTTTTTAGCTTCATAAGCAACAAATTGGACTTTGATAATCAATTCAACACCTGAAATTTGGCTTGAGTTCTGGAACTAACTGTACCATCCATTTAACCAAAAAACAATCCTACATTTGGTTAGTTACATGCTACTATAATTTATTATACTCTTTGACAAAAGAGAAATTAATTTAAGTCACCAGCTTTTGAATCTGAGAAAACAAAGCATTTCAAGTCACATGGAAAAAGTTCTTTTCATTCCATATTGTAAATGTGTTACTTGACTGATGATGGGGCTGTATTGGACACAGGATGGGTGCCTGCTCAATTCTAAGTGTCACCTGGCACTTTGTCACTGTTTGATTGCCATTTTTATGTCAAGTGCTGTGTCCGGTTCAGGTAAAAAATATGCAAGGGCCTGCGGTAAGTATGGGAGTGAGAAAATTAAAAAATGAAAAACTTACTAAGTGGATGAGACCAGACAATTAAAGGCCAAGGGATCCAGGAAAAGGAGCCACTGGAAAAGAGATATAATAAAATTAAAATTAAAAAAAAGCTAGTTGCTTATATGCACAAAAAACCGATCATGTGAATGAGAACTGAAGTTCCTTCCAGCCAGGTTAGTCTGGCTGAGTAGTAATTCACAGTTTTTTTTCAAATTTCTGTCTATATAGACTCCCCTCCTTTCCACCAACTTTTGATATCCATATTTATTTTCTAGTTTTAAAGCTCCCCATTATTTACCCAGAAATATATTTTTTGATCTTTCAAATAGTGTGTATTGCATCTTTTTGTTTCACAGTTCATTAGATAATTGGTATAGTGTTTTACCACTGATTGTTTAGCTTATATATAACTATCTTTTTTGACCCATTTGAATTTTTGGGATTGAAACTACATCAACACACTCCTATCCAAGTAGTTAATGTAAGTTATATGATTAGTAATTCATTTCATTATTCAGTTTTGATTCATTCAAAGAGTGGGTTTTATCATCACAGAACACATTATTTGCTCATTGGTAGACTGGTATTGATCTAGCCTGCCCTTGGGTATTATAATTGATGGGGAAATTCAATCACTCATTTAAGCATTATTTTCACGCTCCCAAATATTACTTGCACATTGGTAGACTGGTATTGATCTATCCGGACCTGGGTATTATAATCAATGGGGAAATTCAATCACTCATTTAAGCATTATTTTCATGCTCCCGAATAACTGACATGCTTCTTTTTTTGCTTCACCCCAAACCCCCCAAATTCCACTTTGCAAGTATGCCTCATTCAAAAAAAATGGAAAGAACAGTCAAAACAAAGCACTTATTGAGAAAACACAGCTGCTTCAAATCACCAATAAATCATTGAAATTCCACTATAGAGAGCCATGTTACTTTCCCAGAAGGAAATTGTCAGCATAGTCTAATATATAAGTATGATATAATAGTATTTATTTATGGTCCTACTACTTATTAATAAATGATTTAGTGATTAAACCTCAGGGGAAGACTAATAAAATAGTTATACTCAAATAAAACTCACAATACTTGGATTTAAATGCGTGCTAGTGGTGGAAAATAGATGAATAAAATATAGTTATAGCTTATATAAAGATAATATCAATTTATAATGGCTTTATAATATATTTGTGAATGCTAATAATTGTATTTTAGTGTTTTTTTGAATTTTAGTAAGTGAATGATGATAAATAACCATCAAAATCCCTCCTTACTTATACCCAAATCCCCTGGAGTGCACAGACCTTCAATCCAGATGATGTCACTGCTATCCCCGGCAATTACAGCACTGTGAGGGCCCATCACCTCCCCATGGCGTCCACTTCAAGCAGATTCAACACCCAGACCTCCAGTAAGGACCCTCCATCACAATTAATGATACCACAGACCCATATCATAAATAGAATAAACAGATAAAAGTGGATACCATAAAGAAACAGGTAAAATAAACAATCAAAAAGAGATTTAATGAAACCAAAAGCATATAAAGGAAACAAATAAAATGTCCAAGCCCCAATAACATCCCCAAGCATCCACATTAACCCAGAAATGTCCTTCCAACCCATAAATCCGTGAATAACCATCCAAGGAAGTAAATTAAGTTGTCCAAACTGAGTGTATGCGCCTGATATAGATGTCTATGCTTCTGTAGGCATTGTGAGTCCACTGATTTTGTCCATATGACCTAAAATAAGCAGAAAAACAAAGGTTATAGGCTATTAAGGGGCTAAAACCCACTCATATACCTAAATATACATAATATACTGCATATTTCACTGAATATAAGATTTATGTATACATATAAGCTTATGTATGTCAATAATTACTTCATATCACTTAAGATAAGTATATTATGACTCCATCAACACCTTAATAAGTATTATTAGGCTATGGATAAGCTATTTAAACTACTATAATTTATATAATAGAGTAATAATTATATATATATGTAATATAATCATATATATTATTATTTTAACCTTATTTTTAAGATATAAGCTTAATTTACTTAAGGTTATCTTATTTTAAGCATAAGAAATACTCAGTCCTAGGGATATCTAGTCTGACACTCCCTCACCAAAAAAAATAATAAAAAAATGTTAAGACATTATAATTAGGGGGTATCAATGTTCAGGGATCCGCAATTAGGGATCAGGAATTTTTTTTCCCGGGATCAGACATTATTAATTGCGGAAGATTCTTATCCACTAGCCCCAGGGCTAGTGGATAAGAAATCCACGATAATGCATTATCCTGCCTCTTATACCCCAATTTCCATTCCTAATTCCTGATCCCAAACTCATCTCATCCATGATGGATTTTTAAGAAAGTCACATGACTTATAATTGCTGATGCCATCCTTAAGTATTTCCTCACTCTATGCTACTTAATTTTGGTGGAGAACACTTAAGTTTTTTTTCTATCTACACACCCCAACTGCACATTTGGCGGTGAATTCCCACTTCCCTCATCACATAACCCTTCCACCGGCAACAATGAAACACCTCTCTACTAGGAAGCTACTTCATTCAACAATGAATGCTATTACTTTTCTTTTAGTTCTTTACTATAAATCTGACTCTGATTTGGAAGATGCTTTAGCTTATATGTGTTTTCTTTCCAAAAAGCATTACATCATCACCAGGGGGCCAAATCTTTATCATGATCCCTGATATGATCTGGCCTCCATTCTCAACATTCCTCATTTAAACTTCACACAACTTTTTAGAACTTCTCCCGATTCTTTCTTCAAACTTTATCAACTCATCTCCGATCATCCTATCTTCCATAACAATTCTCATAACAAACAGCGTAATCCTGCCATCCAACTTGCTGTTGCTCTATGTTGCTTTGGCTCAAATGGAAATGGTGCTGCCATAAGACGTTTGGATAATCTCTTTAACATAGGATATGGTACCGTGATATTATACACCAAGCGCTGTATGATTGCTATCCTTTCCCTCAAGTCTCAAACTCTTGCTTGGCCAACTCCAGAACAGCGACTTGAATCCTCTCAAGTAATGCAAGCTGAAGGTTTCCCTGGCTGTGTAGGTTTTGTTGATGGCACAACCATCCCTTTGAGTCAAAAGCCTGCAATTACTCTCCAACATTTCTCTTCACCCTTTTAATTTTTAATTTTTATGTTTTCATACTTTCCAAATGTCCTCTTTGTGTACTTTAATCACTTGGTTTTGTATTTTGGTTTGTTGCATATTCATTTTTTTTTTGAATTTACGGTGAATATCTTTTTTTTGGATGGCTCATTGGTTTTCTTTCACCAGCTCAACATGAAATCGCATATTTTCTGAAATTGCATATTTTGTCAGTGATTTTTTTTTTTCATTCATCCCTCATATCCTTTTCCTATTCTCCTCCAACATCCCTCAAACAATTTGGTTTCATTCATTTTGTCATCTCATCTCTCCAGGTAAGTCATTTTATTCTTTTTTTTTGATTTTTTGATTACTAATTATAATTTTTTTTGTTTTTTTCTGTTTATTTTATTTTTTTTATCTAAATTTTTTTTGTAAGTGGTTATTTTGGATTTCAATGGTATAATTAACCTTTTTCTTCTCTCCCTCTTTACTTTATTTTTTAGCTCCATCACCCTACTCTTCATCCCTCCTTGGCATTGTCATTATCCCCCCTTTCCCTTATTTCACTTTTTTTTGGCTCCATTTCATTGAAACACATACATTGCACATTCTTTATGCATTTCACTTACTCCATATTCAATTTCCCCACAATTCCAACATCAATCTTTCTCACTCTATTTTTCCTACTTTTCAATCAAGGTAAGTTTCATCTCCTTTTTTTCATGCCTATATGATATCTCATTCCTTTTATGAAAACTTCATACTTAAATATATGTATGACTCTTATCTGGATAACAGTGAACTTATAAAACTCCTTTTGATCTCATCTTCATTACCACTTTTCAAGTTTTTGTAAAATTTTGAAAATCAGACTCGGAATTAGGATTAGGTTTATTCAAATCTAATGTTCTTTTTACCCAAGATTCTCCTGAAGGCTACCTTTCATTTCCTGCAAACAGATTTGAATTTGATTCAGTGGTTGCTGAGATATTGACCGTTAAAGTTGAGCCTTTTTTTTCCCAATTTAAATTTTTATCTCATTTTTTTATGTAACAAATTAGGGTTAGGTTTATTTAAATCGCATGTCCTTTAACTGAAGATTCTACTAAAGCATATCTTTCATTTTCCACAAACAGGTTTGAATTAGGTTCAGTGGTTGCTGAGATTTTGACCTTTGAAGTTGAGCCTTTTTTCCAAATTTCACTTGTCTTATTTCACATTTTTATATTGCATATTTAGAGGATAAGGATTCTGAAACTCTTATATGATTATTATCTAGGCATTTCAATTATATAGGCATATATTCGTTGGTCAAGAATATCACTAAAGCTCAAAAAGATGAAGATTTTCGCTTATGGGACACTCTACCTTCCTTTGACTCTTTTCTTGCTTTTCAACTCAACAAGCTCTGTAATAAAGCATTTGAAAAAAATCATGAACTTGCAACCAAAGTTGGAATACCGAATTGGTGTGACTCCGAATTGGAAGATATCAGCCACAAATATCTTTTATTTTCTAATGTTATTATCACTCATTCTGGATTCCACAATAGGATTCATATCGATAGGAATGATGCCAATTTTCTTACTTTTGGAATATTCTCATATATCAATCTGATAACTGGCCACCCAATACCATCTCCAGCTAAAATCAAAGGACATGGTTTATATTTTCCAGACCACCGGTGCATCATTGATTTTGGTTTGGGAAATGGTATCATCGAAACTATTTGGAATTCTTCTAAGGATAATCATCAAACGACCAAAGCTCCTCCTGGTTTGAAATCCTGTCAAGATTTCACTCATTTTGGTTGCTCATTTCAAATCAGTAATAAGTTGATACAAAGAATCAATAAGGTAAAGAAAGAAGGTAAAGTTATTCGATTTAAAAAAACTTTATCTAGATCCAAAAAGTATGGGGATTAGAGTTGTCATCGAAAATTTTATATTTTTTCATAAATTTTTAATAAATATTTTTTATATATCAATTTTCTCAAATAATGTGATGAGCCATCGACCTTGTGTTGTATAACAGGTAATCATGATAACATTTATTTGTTTCATGGGGTTCCTCTTTCCTATACCTGTAGAAAGTCCCAAACTTATGTTTCTCGACTTGGTCTGCATTTTGGCTTGAGGGATTGTCATTACTTTAAACTAGGGAAATTGATATATATTAGATATTTATTTAATAATTTATGTAATTATATTAAATTTAGATGACTTTCACCCCTTACTTCAATAAAATGCAGGGGGGGGGTATTGCCAAATTTTCAAATCTGACATGTGAAATTGATGACTTAGAAAAATTTTGGTGATACCCACCCCTTGCTTCAATAAAATGCAGGGGAGAGTATTGCCAATTTTTTTAAACAGATATAGAATTTTTTTGACTTGTAAATATTTTTGTGATACCCGTCCCTTACTTCAATAAAATCCATGGGGGGTTATGCCAAAATTTTTTATAAGACTTGTGAAATTCTTGACATGTAAGAATTTTTAGGATACCGGTAAAATGCAGGGGGTAGTAAAGCCAAATTTTCATATAAAACTTTCAAGATTCATGACATGAAAGAATTTTTGTGATACCCACCCCTTACTTCAAAAAAATCCAGGGGTGGGGGATTGTCAAATTTTCAAAGGAGACTTGAAAATTTTATTTAAAAAAAGAATATTTAACATTAAAATACGATATTTCAAGAAATACAGAAAATAATTGTAAAATTTATGTACAAATAAATATGAACACATGAAGTGTGAAAGAAATAAAAGAAACTAGTCAACAAAAAATTTCATTAAACATTCTATTTCTTCAACAGATTTGTTTGCTTTAATGCATTCGATCAAGAAATCTTTCTTTTTAGAACTTTCTTGGAGATCATGCTTATACTTCATCTGTTCCATTAAGTTTTGATGCTCGAGTGTTTTTTCCTTATTTTTGGATTTTTTAATACTAAGAGTTAACTCAAACTTCTTCTCCTCCAAATCTTGGGCCCTACCATCCTTCTGTAAAGAGAGCTCAAACTTCTTCTCCTCCAAATATTGGATCCGATCATCCTTCCGTAAGGAGAGCTCATACTTCCTCTCTTCCAAATCTTGTACTCTGTCATCCCTCCTTAAAGAGAGCTCATATTTCTTCTTTTCAAAGCTCAGTGTCTCTTAAGCAATTTCCACTTGTTCTAGAGTGAGAATAAAAATTAACATAAAGTAGAAGAAAAGCAGAGTAAAGTAATAAGAGGTATGATATCACTTACCAGCATCACGTTTCTCTAAAAACTGTTCCATCGAAGAAAAAGGTGTTTGTGATGAAGTATCACTTTTTCGTCTTCTTTGGGAGAGGAAATTTAGACTAGTTGAAGCCCTTCTCTTTTTGTTCAACGTAGCATTTTCCTCCTCATCATTGTCACTAGCTTCAGACTCAGTTGATTGAGGATCCTGGCTTTGTTCATCAGCCTTTTAAGAAATAAGAAAAAGATAAGTAAATAAAAAAATAGAATTGATAAGATAAAAGAAACAGACCTGAGTTAGATTGGGTTGGGTTAAATCGCCAATAGGATCAATAGCAAAGCTATCTAGATTTGTAGAATTTAGAAGAGGGGAGGCTTGAGTGGAGGAAGAGGATGGGAAAAGATTTGCTTTGACATCATGTTCGGAGATAGGATCTTCTCCATCCAACATGTTTACAGGATTAACATCGGCTCGCTCTCCAAAAATTGCATCCATCTCTTTAAAGTAAGGACATAAAGAATCAAGTTTATTGTCTATGGATTTTATACCCTTAGTTATATCAATGTCAGTAACCCCAAAACCAGTGGAAGATGAAAGAGCCTTTGCCTTCTTGTATTTTGCTCGATAATGCTTGAAGCGCTCAGACATCTGTTTAGGCAAAAGATCAATCCTTCCCTTGGTCTTATTGCGTAATTCATTTGCCATTAGAAGATAGCCATTAACTTTTGATGTGGGGGGCCATCCTACTTTAGTGGCATACTCAGTACCAAAACAAGAATCATAGTTAGATTTGGTTTTCAGCCAGTTGATAAGAATGAGATGTTCATCTTTTTTTAATTGAACAGTCTTTGATTTCTTGGCTGAGCGGGGGAAAGAGGAAGTAGTGGGAATTGAAGAAAAACTGGGTGATGGCTGCCTTTGAGAAGATCTAGGATGACGAGGCATGTTATTATAAATGAAGATGAAAAGGAGCAGAAACAAGCAGATGAGATAGCGAGATGAAAAGGAGAAGAATCAAATAGATGAAATGGGGAGAAATTCTGAGCGGATAGAATGAACAGGATGGGATGAGAATGGAAGTGCGCAGCAATGTAGAAGGCTGGGATATCCTGAAAGTTGTCCAAGATGTGGTTATCAAATATTGAGGATAAAAATGTCAGATAAGAGGTGAACATTGACACGTAAAGTGTCTAATAACCCAATTATTAGCAAAAATAATTGCGGAAGATAATTGGGGTATGCAGATTATTTTCCGCAATTAATTTAATTGCGGATTGGTCAACATTGATACCCCCTATTAAAAGTAAGGAGTGAAATAGAAAAATAATTTTTAAAAAATTTTTTATAATACATATACTGAATAAACAGTATTATTTTGATTTGAATTTTTTCAAGAGATTTTTAAGATCAGAGATTTCATTTTCTGGAATCCACTGGTCATATTCACTTGATTTATTTTTAAATCTTAATAGATACTCAACTCCCTTTTCTTTTGTAAGGTGTCTCTTTTTAAGTATCTTTTCAATTTCTGCCTTTTCAACTATTTCTTCAGGTTGCTGTTTATGCCTTCCTGATCTTCTTGGAAATAGAGCAGTATCATTAGAATGGTATGGTTTTATAAGAGAAATAGGAAATACTGGATGTTTTCTATCATATGGTGCATATAGAATAACCTCAACAGCATTATTACCAACCATCTTTTTAACTACAAATGGTCCAATGAATGGATCCTTCAATTTAACATTAACATTTAAATTGAAATGTAGTGTTGAAATAAGGACTTCATCACCCTCTTTGAAAATTTGTTCTTTATGGGCTTTATCCCATTTTTTCTTTTCATACTCAAACGCCTTATTTATACATTCTTGAGCATGTTTTCTGCATAATTCTTGCATCTGAAGAAAAGATTTAGTACCTGGATGGATATCCAATCTAGTTAACTTATTAAGAGTTTTAACAGGGGTATTAGGTACATAACCCAACCATAACTCAAATGGATTTTTGCCAGTGACAAAATGTACTGTACTATTTTATGCAAATTCTAAACCTGGGATAAGGGTTACCCAATCATGCGTGAATTTGTCATTGTCTTTAAAATTAAGACCAAAAGCACAATATCTTTTTATCATATCTTCTAAATTTTGTATCATTCTTTCTGCTAGCCTATCAGTTTGTGGATGGTGTACTGTAGAAAGTTTTAATTGACACCCTGAAACATCCATAAGTGATGTCCAGAACTCAGAAGTAAATTTAGGATCTCTGTCAGAAACTATTGCTTTGGGGAAACCTGCTATATTTAACATTTGTGTCCACCATAAAAAAGCTAAGTCCTTTGCAGAAACCTCTTTATGGGTAGGAATAAATTTACACATCTTTGTAAATCTATCTACAATTACCCAGCAGGAGTTATAACTCTTATGCCCTGATATTGGCAAACCTGTTACAAAGTCCATGTTAATAATTTCCCATGGAGCTTTTTGTTGCTCAATTTGTTGTAATAAACCAGCTCTTTTGCCTGTTAATCTTTTAGATTTTTGACAAGAATCACATGTCTCAACATATTTCTGAACATCCTCAGACATGTTAATCCACCAAGCTATGTTTTTTACTCTGGTTAATGTTTTATGGTAGTCAAAATGACCTGCCAATATATCATCATGACATATACTCAACATTAACTCCTTCATTGAAGGGGGAATTACAATTACATTACTTAATTTTTTTCTGTAATATATAAAACCATCCTCAATGGAAAATTTTCCTTTTTCTAATGCATCTTTATACTTATTTGGTAATGTTTTTATTAAAACATTCATTGAAGCATTAGATGGATCATTTAATATTGTAGTGAGTTTACTCAAGTCAGGATCTGAAGCATACATATCAAGAATTGATTGCATAAATTCATCCTCAAGATCTACAATATAAATGCCATAAATGTTAATAATATCTGATTCAGGAACATAAGCAGGATTATCATCATTATTAGGCAGAGGAACTCTAGATAACAGATCTACATTAGAGTGTAAGGTTCCTGCTCTATGTCACCACAGGAAATCTGGGGGTGAACTGCTAGCAGTTCCCTCTATTTGAAACTATCAGGAATTTGTCAGGAAACTGTTGGGAAACCATCCTGAAACTTTCAGAAATATGTTTTTAAATCAGATGAAAAAACATTGAAAAAATAAACTGTCACAGATTGAATCCAGAACAATCCCTCCTTGAGCAGAGCTTAGGAACCACATTGAACATTAATTAATCTCAGGTTTGGCAAAAGGTTGAACAACATCACTTAGCATACCTTAATATTCAAATATTAAACTTGAATATATGTTGTGTGTTTGATATAGATGCATATGCATTTGAATTTGCATGGTTGATACTTATTGCATGTTAAAAATTGATGTGAAATGCCTATCCAAAGTGTAGGCATAATGACTATGAAGAATAAATATGCATAAAAAATATGCAAAAAAATATGCATAAAAATATGAAAATTGAATATGAATTAAAAATATGCATATTGAATATGCAAAAAAAGGTGCATATATGTATATGAATAAAATATATTAATATGCATATACATCTGTATAATGAATATGCAGATGCATATGCATAAATATGCATTATGATTGAAAAATGCAAAAAAATGATGCTTAACGAGTATATTTTATGCATAAATAGAAATATGCAATATGAATTCATATTGCATACAAATAACACTGGCAAACCAACTTGACCAAAACTCATACTAAATTTTCATTCTGGACTAAAGGTGTGAGGGAAGGAAGAAAAACAGTCTGACATTAGAAAAATGCTACATGCACTCATTTTGTGGCAGAGCAAATGAGAAGTGCTGAATTATGGTTGGTGCCCATAATTTAGTTTGATATCATAATTTTATTTAATTGTTTTCAATATTGAAAAGACTTTAGGTTGTTTGGTATGAATCTAGCTGTGCCAGGGTCTAATCTAATTATTTTAACAATTTCTTAATAATTAACAGGTTGTTTTTTTTGTGGGATATTGGATATGATAAGGTCTTTTGTAAAAAAAACTTATATTGTTTAAAAATATTCCTGAATCAGATGTGGGATAATCACTACAAAAAATTTTAGTACTGTGGGCAATAAAATATATGCACAAGCAGTAAAGAAAGGACTGAGTGAACCCTTTTTGTGGATTGGGAATCATTAGAGTGGAATTGTGGATGAAAAATATAATTCATTATTACTATTTTATTTAATCAAAAAATTTATAATATTAAAAAGAACTATTGATTCATTTGTATTTGACCTTTGTGCCTCACTCATATTTATCATTTGATTGATTTTTTGTCACCATTATGTTATTAATATTATAAGTATAGCAAAAACTCATGTGCTGAATGCATACCGGGTGATGTTACACCTTTTATAATATTATTAAATAAAGGTAAAAAAATATGAAAATTATTTGTTTTACAAAAAATAAATTGATATCCAAAAGCAATATGAGGGATAAAAAGGTAAAATTAAAGAGATCAAATATGAAATAAAAAATCAAAGTAGAATTCCTGCCATCAAGAGCAAGTAGACATGATGGGGTGAATGCCCACCAGTGGCACTAAACTTGGACTATAATTTCTTTTTTGTAAAAATAAAAAAAAATCCACTTGAGCTTTACCAAAACTTCAGGATGACAATTTCGCCATATCAAACAACTTCTAGTGCAATTATTGAAGAAAAATTCATTTTCATTGCAATAGAGAGAATTGATCACATCAGACTGCATGTGACAAAAAGTGTCCAGCACAAGTTCAGCCGAACTTGTGATGGACACTTTTATGATGGAGAGTAGCTAGGGTGGAATTTTTCTTCAGTTCATCTGGTATTTCTTATAAACATGTCCACTGGTATTTGATCTTTGTGCCTCACTCATATTTATCATTTGATTGATTTTTTGTCACCATTATGTTATTAATACTATAAGTATAGCAAAAACTCGTGTGCCCAATGCATACCGGGTGATGTTACACCTTTTATAATATTATTAAATAAAGGTAATAAAATATGAAAATGATTTGTTTTACAAAAAATAAATTGATATACAAAAGCAATATGAGGGATAAAAAGGTAAAATTAAAGGAAGCAAATATGAAATAAAAAATTAAAATAAAATTACTGCCATCAAGAGCAAGTAAACATGTTGGGGTGAACGCTCACCAGTGGAACTAAACTTGGACTATAATTGCTTTTTTGAAAAACAAAAAAGTGCCAATCTGAGGTTCAACAAAACTTCAGCAGAATCATTTAGCCATATCAAACAACTTCTAGTGCAATTATTGAGAGAGAATCAATCACACCAGACTGCATGTGACCAAAAGTGTCCAGCACAAGTTTGGCCGAACTTGTGCTGGACACATTTATGACGGAGAGTAGCTAGGGTAGAATTTTTCTTCAGTTATTCTGGTATTTCTTAAAAACATGTCTATTGTTACTTGATCTTTGTGCCTCACTCATATATATCATTTGATTAATTTATTGTCACCATTATATTATTAATATTATAAGTATAGAAAAAACTCATGTGCCAAATGCATACCAGGTGATGTTACACCTTTTATAATATTATGAAATAAAAGTAAAAAAATATGAAAATGATTAGCTTTACAATAATTTAAATAGATATTAGAAAAAAAGAGAAATAAAAAAGTAAAATTAATCTCAAAGAGATCAATTCTGAAAAACAAAATACTAGTAAAATTCTTGCTCTCAAGAGCCAGTAGAAGTGTTGAAACAAATGGGAGCCATCAGGGCTAAATTTTAATAAGTGACCTTTTTTTATAAAGATGAAAAATTATACACCTGAGGTTGGGAAGAACAACAGGTGGATAATTCAGCTAAACAAAACTACTTGTAGTGAAGTTTAATAAAAAAATGTTTTTTTGTTGCCATAGAGAGAATTGATCCCATCTGACTGCACGTGACCAAAAGTGTCCAGCACAAGTTTGGCCAAACTTATGCTGGTCATTTTTATGATGGAGAGTAGCTTGGGTGGAATTTTTCTTCAGTTCCTTCATCTTGTATTTCTCAGAAACATGTCTACTGGTATTTGATCAGTCTGTATCATTCATATTTATCATCCAATTAATATTTTATCACCATTATATTATTAATGTTATTAGTATAGCAAAAACTTGTGTGCCAAATGCATACCATGTGAAGTTATATCTTCAATAATTTTTTAAAATAGAGGTAAATAAATATGGAAAGGATTAGTTTTACAAAAATTAAATAGAAATTTAAAAGTAAAAAGAGGAATAAAAGAGTAAAATAAAAGTCAAAGAGTTCAAATATGAGAAAAATACTAGTAAAATTCCTGCTATCAAGAGCCAGTAGAGGTGTTAAAGCAAATGGGAGCCATCAGGGCTTAATTGTAATAAGTGAACTTTTCTTTAAAGATGAAAAATTATACACCTGATATTGGGCAGAACAGCAGGTGGATGATTCAGCTAAACAAAACTACTTCTAGTGAAATTTGATAAAAAAAATTTTTTGTTGCCATACAGAGAATTGATCCCATCTGACTGCACATGACCAAAAGTGTCCAGCACAAGTTCGGCCGAACTTGTGCTGGATACTTCTATGATGGAGAGTGGCTGGGTTAGAATTTTTCTTCAGTTCATCTGGTATTTCTTACAAACATGTCTACTGGTATTTTATCTTTGTGCCTCACTCATACATATTGTTTGATTAATTTTTTGTCTTAATTATATTATTAATTATATAAGTATAGCAAAAAATTGTGTGCCAAATGCATACTGAGTGATGTTACACCTTTTATAATATTATTAAATAAATGTATAAAAATATTAAAATAATTTATTTTCAAAATTTTTAATTGATATCCAAAAGCAATATGAGGAATAAAAAATTAAGTTAAAGGGATCAAATATGAAAAAATAAATCAAAGTATTATTCCTAATATCAAAGGCCAGTAGAGATGTTGAAGCAAATGAGAGCCATCAGGGATAAATTGTACTAAATTGGCTGTTTTTTAAAGATAAAAAATTGTGTACCTGTGGTTTGGATGAGCTCTAGATGAATAATTCAGCTATATCAAACTACATCTAGTGAATTTTATTATCAAATAAATTTTTTCATTGCCATAGAGAGAATTGATCCCATCTGACTGCACCTGACCAAAAATGTCCAGCACAAGTTCGGCCGAACTTGTGCTGGACACCTTTATGATGGAGAGTAGCTAGGGTGCAGGTCTTCTCCAGTGCAACTGTTATTTTTTTAAAACATGTCAACTGGTATTTGATCTTTCTGTGTTATTCATATTTTATTATCTGATTAATTTTTTGTCATTAGAATATTATTAATTTTATTAGTAAAGAAAAAACTTGTGTGCCAAATGCATGCCATGTTATATTACACCTTTTATAATATTATTAAAAAATGTTAAAAAAATATGAAAATGATTTTTTTTTGAAAATTATAAATTAATATCCAAATGTAACATGAGTGATAAAAAAGAAAAGTAAAAGAGATCAAATATGAAAAAGAAAAATTCAAGGAAAATTCCTGCCTTCAAGAGCCAGTCGAGGTGTTGAAACAAATGGGTGCCATCAGGGCTAAATTTGATAAAATTTAATTTTTTTAAAGATAAAAAATATTTCACCTGAGGTTTGGAAAAACTCAAGGTGGATAATTCAGCCATACCAAAATACTTTTTATGTAATTATTTAGCATTTTTTTTAATTTAATTTCCACAGAGAGAATTGATCCCATCTGACTGCACCTGAACAAAAGTGTCCAGCACAAGTTCAGCCGAACCTGTGCTGGACACTTTTATGACGGAGAGTAGCTAAGGTGGAAGTGTTTCTCAGTACATCAGTTTTTTGTTTTTCACATTTCTATTGGTTTTTTAACTTTTTTTATCATTTATATTTATCTTATAATTAAGTTTTTGTCACCATATATATTATTAATGTTTCTAGTATAGCAAAAACCTGCATGCCAAATGCAAAATTGGTGATGTTACACCTTTAATAATATTATTATATAAAGTTAAAAAAATATGAATATGTTTAGTTTTTAAAAAAATAAATTGATATTTAAAATTAAAAAGAGTAATAGAAAAGTAAAATGAAAATAAATGGGATCAAATATGAAATAAAAAATACAAGTAAAATTTTACTATCAAGAGCCAGAAGTGGTGTTGGGACAGTTGGGGACCCCTAGGTCAAGACTTGGTCTAAACTTACTTTTATATATAGCTAAAAAATTTTGAGCTGAGGTTTGGACAAAATTCCAGGGGACAATTTTAAAATATTAAACATTCTTTACTTCAATAATTGTGTGAAATATCATTTTCATTGCCATAGAGAGAATTTATCTCATATGACTTCATGCAACCAAAAGTGTCCAGCACAAGTTTGACCGAACTTGTGCTGGACACTTTTATAATTGAGAGTAGGCATACAGCAAATCTTCTTAAACTCAAAAGGTATTTCTTATAAACATTTAAACTGGTATTTGATCCTTCTGTGTCATTTAAATTTACCATTTGATTAATTTTTTGTCATCATTATATTATTAATGTTATTACTATAGTAATAAATTGTGTGAAAAATGCACACCAGGTGGTGTTCCACCTTTAATCATATATTATTAAATAAAGGTATAAGAGTATGAAAATTATTTATTTTAAAAATTAATAATTGATATCCAAAGCAATATGAGCAATAAAAAAGTAAAATAAAAGGGATAAAATAAGAAAAAAAAATCTAAGGAAAATTCCCGCTATCAATAACAAGTAGAGGTGTTAGATCAAATGTGCACCACCAGGGCTTAACTTGGACTATATTTTCTTTTTTGTTAAACCAAAGAAAGTGTCCTGATGAGTTTTGAAAAATCATCAGGAGGACATTTTGGCAATATCAAACTACTTATTGTGCGATGATTGAGCAAAATGTCATTTTCATTTCCATAGAGTTAATTTATCACATCTGACTGCATGCAGCCAAAAGTGTCCAGCACAAGTTTGGCCAAAATTATGCTGGACACTTTTATGATGGTGAGTATCTAGGGTGCAGGTCTTCTTCAGTTCATCAGGTATTCCTTATAAACAAATCCACTTGTATATGATCTTTCTGTGTCATTCATACTTATCATTTGATTCATTGTTTTTCACCATTATACTATTAATGTTATTAGTATTGAAAAAAATTATAAGCCAAATTCATACTGGGAGATTCTACATCTTTAATAATCTTATTACATAAAAGTAAAAAAAATATGAAAAGTATTAGTTTTACAATAAATAAATTGATATTTAAAAGTAAAAAGAGGAATAAAAAAGTAAAATAAAAGTGATTAAATATGAAATTAAACATTCAAATAAAATTTCTGCCATCAAAGAAAATTTGAGTTTTCAGACCAAAATTGCACCACCAGTTCTAGATTTGGAATATATTTTCATTTTTTTTAAATTAATAAAAGTGTCCACCTGAGGTTTTCAAAAAAATCAGGAGGATAGTATAGCAGTATAAAACTACTTCTTGTGCAATGATTGAGCAAAAATTCATTTTAACTTCCATTGAGTAAATTTATCCCATCTGACTGCATGCAGCCAAAAGTGTCCAGCACAAGCTCAGCTGAACCTGTGCTGGACACTTTTATGATGGAGAGTAGCTAGGGTGCAAGTCTTCTTCAGTTAATCTTATATTCATTTTAAAAATATCTATGGGTATTTGATCTTTCTGTGTAATCCATATTTATTATTTGATTATTTTTTAGTCACCATTATATTATTGATGTTTTTAGTATAGAAAAAAAATGTGTACTGAATGTACACTGTGTGATTTTACAATTTTAATAATATTATATAATAAATGTAAAAAAATGTGAAAGTTCTCATTTTTACCAAAATAAAATTGATATTTAAAAGCTAAAGGATAAATAAAAGGGTAAAATTAAAATTAAAGAGATCAAACATGAAATAAAGATATTAAGTATAATTTCTGCTATCATGAGCCAGTAGAGGCTTCAGAAAAAATGGGCACCATCATAGATTGACATGGATCAAATTTGATTTTTACCAAAGTAAAAAATTGTCTACCTTAGGTTTGGACAAACTTCCGGGGGACAATTTTTCCATATAAAACTACTTTCAGTGCAATGATGGAGTGATCATTCAGTCTCATTTCCATAAAAAGAATTGATTGCATCTGACGGCATGCAACCAAATGTGTCCAGCACAAGTTTGGCCAAACTTGTGCTGGACACTTTTATCATGGAGAGTAGCCAGGGTGCAAGTCATTTTAAATCATCTGGAATTTCTTATAAACATGTCCACTGTTATTAAATCTTTGTGCCTCACTCATATTTATCGATTGATTAATTTTTTGTCACCATTACATTATTAATATTATCAGTATAGCAAAAACTTGTGTGCCAAATAAATACTGGGTGATGTTACACCTTTTATAATATTATTAAATAAAGGTAAAAAAATATGAAAATGATTTTTTTTACAAAAAATAAACTTCTATCCAAAAGCAATATGAGAGGAATAAAGTAAAATAAAAGATAACAAAGATGAAAATTAAAATCCAAGTTAAATTCCTGCCATAAACAGAAAAAAGAGATGTTGAATCAAATTAGCACAATCAGGGCTAAACTTGCACTAAATTTTCTTTTTTGTAAAAATAAAAAAAAATTCCACTTGAGCTTTACCAAAACTTCAGCATGAAAATTTTGCCATATCAAACTACTTCTAGTGTAATTTTTTATCAAAAATTTATCTTCATTTCCATAGAGAGAATTGCTCCCATCTGACTGCACCTGACCATCAGTGTCCAGCACAAGTTTGGCCGAACTTGTGCTGGACACTTTTATGATGGAGAGTAGCTAGGGTAGAGTTTTTCTTCAGTTCATCTAGTATTTCTTAAAAACATGTCTACTGTAATTTTATCTTTTTTCCTCACTCATAAATATCATTTGATTAATTTTTGGTTGCCATTATATTATTAATTTTATAAGTATAGAAAAAACTCATGTGCCAAATGCATACCAGGTGATGTTATGCCATTTATAATACTATTAAATAAATGTATAAAAATATGAAAATAGTTTATTTTAAAAATTATTAATTGATATCCAAAAGCAATATTAGGAATAAAAAATTAAGTTAAAGGGATCAAATATGAAAAAAGAAATCCAAGTAATATTCCTACTATCAAAGGCCAGTAGAGGTGTTGAAGCAAATGAGAGCCATCAGGGATAAATTGTACTAAATTGACTTTTTTTTAAAGATAAAAAATTGTCCACCTGTGGTTTGGATGAACTCTAGGTGGAAAATTTGGCTATGTAAAACTACTTCTAGTGAAGTTTTTTATCAAAATTTTTTTTTCATTGCCATGGTGAGAATTTATCTCATATGACTGCACCTGACCAAAAGTGTCCAGCACAAGTTCGGCTGAACTTGTGCTGGACACTTTTTTGATGGTGAGTATCTAGGGTGCAGCTCTTCTTCAGTGCAACTGGTATTTTTTTAAAACATATCCACTGGTATTTGATCTTTCTGTTTTATTAATATTTTATCATTTGATCAATTTTTTGTCACCAGTATATTATTATTTTTATTAGTATAGCAAAAAAACATGTGCCAAATGCTTACAGGGCGATGTTAAACCTTTAATAATTTTATTTAATACAGGTAAAAAATTATGAAAATTATTTGTTTTACATAAAATTAATTGATATCTAAAAGAAAAAAAGGGATAAAAAGAAATAGGTTGAATAAAAGGGATTTTATATGAAATTAAAAATTCAAGCTAAATGCCTACTTTCTAGGCTCAGAAGAGGTGTTGGATAAAATGAGCATCATCAGGAATAAAATTGTACTTAATTTGATTTTTTGAAAAACTAAATGAAGTTTTCAACTGATTTATTTCCAATATTTAGTTGGACACTTTGTCTATATCAAATTACTTCTAGTACCATGATTGACCAGATTAAATCCTCATTTCCATATGCAGAATTGATCCCATATGGCTGGACCAGGCCAAAGGTGTCAACCACAAGTTTGAGAATTTGTCTGGTGGACACTTTTATGATGGACAGTAGTAGGGTGCAAGTCTTCTTTAGTTAATCTAGTATTCCTCATAAACATTTCCAACTTATTTTCGGCCAAAAATCAGGTGGAAAGTTTGTCCATATCAAATTACTTCTAATGCCATGATTGACTAAAAATTGATTCTCATTGCCATATAGAGAGTTGATTCCATATGACTGGATCTGGCAAAAGTGTCACCACAATTTTTGATAAACTTAAGTTTGAGAATTTAATGATGGAAAGTAATTGCAAGTCTTCTTAATTTCGTCAAGTAATCCTCATAAAAGTTTCCACCTGTATTTTGGCCAAACTTTAGGTGGACACTTTGGCCATATTAAATTAATTCTAGTTCCATGTTGATAAAAAACTGATACTTATTGCCATATATAGATATTAAACCCATCAGACTGTGCCTTTCCAAAAGTGTCTACCTGAATTATGGCTAAATCTCAGTTGGACACTTTTATGATGCAGAGTAGCTAGGGCAAAAGTATTCTTCAGTTAATTTGGTATACATAATAAATTTATCCTCCTGAAGTTTAGCCTAACTTCACGTGGAAAATTTCGGAAAGCACCAGTTACTCAGTATCCATCAAAAAAGAGTTCACCAAACTTTTGGCTAAACTTGTGGTGGACCCCTTTGATCAGCCACATTCAGATGAGATCAACTCTTTAGATGGAAATGAGGATGATGTTTTGGTCAATCATGGAAATAGAAGTAGTTTGATGTGGCCAAATTACCCCCCTGAAGGTCAGACAAACCTCACAAGGACACTTTTTAGCAGGGAGTAACTGAGAAAAATCTATTTATCAGAAGGAAAATCTTTTATTGGATAGATTCCAAGTTTTCATACTTGTGTATTATGGTCAGTATTAATTTTGAAAGTGTCTGTCCAAGCAATTTCATTGCCCATCATGACACATTTTGTTTTAAATGTTTCAAACTGCGTGATGCAGTATTAAGGTGTCACATAGTATAATTAAGCTCTATTAAGTGCCCTCCTATGATGCCTAAATTTATAATTTAATATCTTACATAATAATTTTTTTATATATAAATTCATCAATATTTTATTTTATTATCAAATTTAATATAGCAAGTATCCTGAATTATTATATATGCATAAGCTTAGGTTAGATCAATTTGTGCTCAATTTGTGCTCAACAGAGGACCAAAATCAAGTTCTGGAGGATCAACTTGTGCATAATTTGGAATCAGTTGATATTCTGTCTATAATCAATCTGAGAATAAATGTAAATCTAACTCTAATTTACTTATGTTTATAAAGTATTCATAAACCTGGCATAATTAAGGGAAACTCTAAATTTCAAGAGAGGGGATTGCTAGAAATTCACCCCTAGATTTCCCGTGGTGAGTCAAAAGTGCATATGTGGAGTATGAGTGAAACAAGTTAATACTAGCATTAGTAATCATAGGGTATGTTTTAGGCGCCATAGTTGTTACAAGCAGTGTACTTAGTTTACTAATATATTAGTAATTGTTTTACTAATGTGGCGCTAGAGCCAGCGCTGGAGATCCACTAGGGAACTGTGTCTTGAGTACTGGAAAAATATAAAAAGGAGGACTATTTGATAAAGATAGGGAGTCTTTTTGTAAGTAGAATATATAGAGAGATATAGAATAGTAAATTTGAGATATTTCTGAGTCTTTTATCATTTGTGCGTCTGTGTGTGTATTTCATATAGCATAAGTGAAAGAGCACAACATAGAGGGAATATATAGATTTAGTAGTATTTACTATTATTAGAGTTATTTTATTGCTATAATAAGGCATATTAAAAGAGAGCGCTTCAAGAGGGAGTAGCTGTGGATATTAGCTCTTATTAAGAATAGAAATATCCAGATAGTAATACTTGGTTTTCCTGATCTCTAAAACTCATCTCTCATCTTATAAACTTTCTAATCAAATATTAGTGTTACAAATTATTGTGCTGTCTTTAAAAATAAGAGTGGCAGGTGCTTCTTTTTAGAAATTGAAGAGAAGAACCAACCCATCTTGCATTGTGTCTACTGCTTAGTACTTTAGAGCAGTCTACAATTGGTTTCCCAACAGTGGCATAATTGCAACTAGTGTTTTTGATTAGATTGTTTGGTTCTTAGGGTTTTGTCAAGAGGATGTAATCAAGCCAGCGCTTCAGCGGAAGAGTTGTAGGGTCTACAACGAGTGGATTAATAGCTGTTATCAGAAGATAGTGTAGGGCTGTATCGTGAATATAGTCAGGTTTAATTACCAAGTGTGTGTTTTTGTGATCTCTGTTTTGACTTTATATTTTGGGAATGGATCCTACTGCGACTACATCTTAGGGATGTCAGGAGAGGGTTAAATCACCCAATTCTTTGGCATGGTTGCCAAAGACGGTAACTAAAATCATTATGTGTAAAGATGAAAGCTTGCCTTTTGCAGGAATTAATACCAAGAAGTTTTTACGCAGATTTGAACAGGCAGCTGAAGTTCATGGAATGACTGAATACAATATGGTGCATCAAGTACTATTCTTTGTAACTAATGAGTGCAAAGACGATTTAGAGGATCTAAAAGGGAATGAAGAGCAAGATTGGCCAGCGCTAAAAGAACAGATGCTCAAGAGATGGACAAAGGTTACCAAGGAAACTAGGTATACCATGAAGGACCTGGATATCTTGGTAAAAAGGGTCAAAGCTAAAGGGGGTGTTCGAGACCCTAAGGAATTTAAAAGTTTTAGGGAAGACTTCGACCAAATAGTGGAATATTTAGTTAGTAATGAAGATTTTAGTGATGCTAATGCATCTTTACCTTGGTTTTGTGAAGCGTTAGCTCCAGAAGTTGAAGACTGGGCAAAAAGGTGCTTGGATAACAAAGGAAAGCTGGTTAAAAAAAGGGAAGGAAATTAGAAGTACCCTGGATTAGAATAAGTAGAAACAGCAGTGGAAGCTGAAATGAAGTTGCGTCGAGTTGAGCGTCGCGCAGCTAGGGTTGCTTTGGATAATGAGGAGATGAATGAAGATGCGTCTGGCGTACAATCACCTCCTCAGATGTCGTCTCCTAAAGTTAAAGTTTTTACTAAGGAGCCAGATTCAGTTATGGCAAGGATTTATGAGTTGGAGAAAAAGATAATTGAAGCGGCAAAGGCAAAAGAGTCATTTAGGCCCAAGAGTTCTCCTCAACCTTTGCGTTTTTCTGCTATGGTGTACTATTATTGTAATAAAGAGGGGCATACTAGGATGAGGTGTAATGCGCTTCAAAGGGATAAAGAGGAAAAGGTAGTTTACGAGGACGGGACTATGCTTATGTTGGAAGACGGCACTAAGCTTGTTAAAGACAAGGATCGAGGGATTCAAGCCATGGTCATTGATCATATTAATAGAAAGTCTATGGAAGGCAGGTCAAACAAGGGCAAAGAGCCTGAAATTAAAGAGAAAGGCAAGGATGCGAAGTCAGTCAATTTTGCAGTTACTTGCGCAGTGCTGGATTTTAAAGTAAAAGAGGGAGCAGTTGCAGCGCCACTCACCGCAGCACGTTTGGAGATGTTCGCAGCAAAGCACAAGAAAATGGCCCCACCTACAGTTACTAGGCCAAGAAGGACTGGTGCTAGGTATGCAAATCCAGAGGATATGGAAGAAGTAGGGTATACTACTAGAGAAAATACACCTGCGCCTATCGAGGATGTTGAAATGTATGGTATGGAACCAGGAGGTTATAGTGTGGATAACCAGGTAGAAGATCAAACGGCAATGTTGAAGGAGTCAGAGGTAGTACAGCAAAGAGCTGTACCTGCTGAAGGAATGCCAGGAGCAAGGCACAATACTCCAAAGAACCTACCTGGAAGAGCGAAAGCTGGTGCAAAGGAAACTCAACCTAAATGGAGAATGCAGCGCTCGTTTCACTCTGATTTTCCTAAAGCGGCTGAGGATTTAGTTGCGCAATGTTTGAAAACTACAGTTTCTGTTCCATTGGGGATTCTGACAGCAGTAGCACCGGATGTAGAAAATGGAATTGTGGATAAGTGTAGGAAGCAAAGGATTGCTAATTGCACTGAGTTTGATGTTGAACAGAAGTCATTTCAGCTGGTTGTTGGAATACCTAGGGCACCACATTATGCAGGACCCTTAGGGTATTTAACAATTACTGTAAATGGTAAGCAAATTAAAGAGTTAGTGGATACAGGTTCACACATTAACGTGGTGTCAGTGGATGATTCAGTGGAGTTAGGTCTTCCTGTTAAAGACAGTGAAGGCACTGTCGCAGGAGTTGGTGGTGGTAGGTTACCTGTTATAGGTGTAGCAGAATATGTATGCACTAGAGTTGCGGGATCAACGAGGGATATACATTTTTATGTTCCAATGGGTGTAGTTAAACCAGTTTTAGGCACGCCATTTTTAATGGATTATTCTGCAACTATAGATTATTGTTTGAATAAGACTATTGGAATAAGGATTATGGGTGATGATGGTGTTCCAGTAACAGTGGTCTTAGTAGCGCCCAAGGATGGTGGCTGGGAAACTAAGTACTCTGGAGCTGCTCGGTTAGAGAAAGAAAGAGAATTTTATGAGGAAGTCTCAGATGACAAGATAGGGCAACCGCCAGGAAGGTGCCAACATTTTCATTAGGGACTGGCATTTTAGGTGTTACTATCTCCCAGGATGAGAGGAACCTGGATAGTAACCAGTCAGTCCAACAAGAAGGTATACATAAAGCGGTACTTCATAGGTGTCTTGGGAATACTACTGTAGAGTGTATTATACCTAAGCTTTTTAATTTCTTTGATTATGGATATTGTTATACTTATATTAAAAAGAAAAGACAAAAACAGGATTTAGGTGCAACCCGTAGTTATATTAGAAAGGGTTTGATTTTAATTAATGAAGGAAGCAGCAAGAGCTGTTTTGCATCAAAGTATAAACCAGTAGCTGTTAAGGTTAAACCAGTGAATGTAGCTATGCCTGATTTGAATCCTCCTTTGCAGAGGCTGGCACTGTCTAGGAATCCTTATGATACCCCTTTAACAAAGTTTACGCCTGATTTTGCGCCTACTATTATGATTACAATGGAAAGGCTTCAGATGGTTAATTTTGGACCAGAGGATTGGTTATTGCAGGAAGAAAAGAAGTTGTTGTTACATGTTATGGTTCTTAGGTAAAATGCTATTGCGTTTTAAGAAGAGGAAAGAGGTTTTTTGAAACACTCTTATGGTAAACCTTATATTGTTCCAGTTATACCTCATGCCCTGTGGCAGAAGAAGGCTTTTCCAATACCAGCGGCAATAAGAGAAGAGTATACAGAATTAATTAGGGGAAGGTTAAAGTCTGGCTTGTATGAAAAGTGTATGTCTAGTTATTCAAGTCCAGTGTTTTGCGTTGTTAAACATAATGGTAAATAAGGGTTGTTCATGATCTTATGGAGATGAACAAGGTTACAGTAAAGGATGCAGGGATTCCACCAACGCCAGAGGAGTTTTTGGATTCTTTTGCGGGACGTGCATGTTATGGATTAGGTGATATTATGGGAGGATACAATGAGCACGAATTGGACAAATCATCCAGACCCATGAAAATGTTTGAAACACCACTGGGGCACTTCAGGTTGACAAGGTTACCACAAGGTGCAACAAATTCTGTGGCGGTATATCAAGCACAGATGATGTGGATATTGCAGGATGAAATTCCAGAACATGTGGGAATTTTCATTGATGATGGCGGTATAAAAGGACCAGCCACTGATTATGATGGAGAAGTGTTAGAAGAGAATCCGTATATTAGAAAGTTTTTTTGGGAATATGCGATTACTTTGAAAAGAGTGCTATTTAGGATAGAGGAGGCAGGATTAATGATTTTTGGGTCCAAATTTGCTTGTTGTGTTCCAGAGATAGATATAGTGGGACATGTGGTATGCAAGGAAGGGAGAATTTTGCTGAAAAACAGAGGAATAAGGTGCTTACGTGGCCGAGACCAAGAAATACAAAGGAATTTAGAGGGTTTTTAGGCATCTGTACATATGTAAGAATGTTTTTTCGAGATTTTGCTTTGTTGTCTTCACCTTTACTGCGCTTAACGAGAAAATATGTTGTATGGGATTGGACAGAGGAATGCAAGGAGTCATTCAAGTTATTGAAAAGGATTGTAGGGAAAGATATTCTTTTGAAGAAATTGGAGTATGGACCAGGTGCTGGGAAAACTACTCTAGCGGTAGATTCTAGTGTGTCTGCGGTGGGCGCAGTTTTGATGCAGCAGGATGAGGAAGGTAATGATAGACCTGTCCTTTATGAGTCTAAGACTTTTACCAAAGTGGAGTCCAGCTACTCTCAGTCCAAGCTGGAGTTATGTGGAGTAGCCAAAATTCTTAAGAAGCTAAAATGGATGCTTTGGGGGCAGCATTTTGAGCTTCAGGTTGATGCGCTATTGTTGGTGCAAATGATTAGTAGCCCAAGTTTACCAGATGCGCCCATGACAAGGTGGGTAGCGCAGATTAATTTGTTTTCTTTCAATTTAGTCCATAAACCGGGAAAATCGTTCACTATGCCGGATTCATTTTCAAGAAGACCGTTGTGTGAAGAAGACTCAGAAGCGGAAGAATTTGAAGAAGATAAGAAATGGGTAAATGGGATAGATTATTGTTATGAAAGATTTAACAGTAAAGTCTTCAATGACAATAAACTAGCAGGCAGTATTGTCCGTGATGACAATAAACTAGTAATGTGGAATGTACAAAAAGAAATAAAACTAGATATTGACAATGCAAAGGATGTTTGTAGCAAGGGTAGTCTGCAACTGGATTTAGGGGACGCTGAAGCTAACGTAGCTACAAGGAGTGCGCAAGGCGAGGTAGTGGAAGAGTCAGATGATGAAGATGATTCAAGGGGAAGTCAAGACAGTAGTACTCATCTCAAAGAAGGGGAGTATTCTGAAGACGACACATATATTGATGAGGGAGTAGAGTTGTTAAGGTTATATTTGGAAGGTAATAGTGGACTAATTTTTTCAATAAAAAGTTTTGGCGCAATATTGAGAAGCGAGCTAAAGGTTATTTTATTAAAAATGGGAAGTTATGGAAGAATAGATCTTCGTCTCCTCAGTTAGTTGTTAAAACTAGGGAAGGGAAGGAGAAGATACTCAGGGAGTTACATGAGAATTTAGGACATAGAGGTCAAGATGAGACGTATCACAGAGTTAGGGAAAGATTCTGGTGGCCCAACATGAAAAACGAAGTAAGAGGTTGGGTTAAATCTTGTCCTGAATGTCAGCGCAGGAGTTACAGTAAGCCAAAAGAGAAAGGTAGAGCAACAGGCAAAGATACTGTTTTTGGTAGGGTCAGTTTAGATGCAGTTCATATAAAAGAAGGACACTTTAAATACTTGGTAGTAGCCAGGGATGATCTATCAGGATGGGTTGAAGCAGCTCTGTTGGTAAATCTCAAGGCAAGTAATGTAGCTGAATTTTTGAAGAAAGAATGGATTTACAGGTATGGGGTAATGAAGATAGTAACCGTAGATGGTGGCGCTGAATTTTCTGGAGAGTTCCAAGAGGTAGTAAAAGGTATTGGCACAAAGTTGCAAGTTGCAAAACCATATTATCCTGAAGCAGAGGGAATGGTAGAGAGAGGACATTAAGTTATAAAGGATGCGCTAGTTAAATTATGTGGAAATAATGGGGCAAAGTGGAAGAAATACTTGCCATTAGTTTTGTTTGCGGACAGGATTTCAGTTAAAAGAACAACAGGGTTTTCACCGTATGAACTAATGTTTGGTCAAAGGGCGGTATTACCTATTGATCTGGAGGCTGGATCTTTTCTAGGATGTGACTGGGATCAAGTGCGCTCAACTGAAGATTTAATTCTAGCGAGGGTAGCGCAGCTTGAAAGGAAAGACGAGTTTGTGGAGAAGGTGTATGAAAAAATGATGCAGATCCGGGACAAGTCAGTTAAATATTGGGATGAGTGCTTAGCGCATAGGTTAAGAAAGCCATTGAACCCGGGAGATTTGGTTTTGGGTTATAATAGAAGTTTAGAAAGCCAATGGGGCAAGATGTTTTCTGACAGATGGAATGGTCCATATAGGATAAGAAAGCAGATAACTTGAGGGTCTTATTTACTGGAGGAATTGGATGGTACTGATTGGAAGCGAAATGTGGCTGCTGATCAGATAAAAATATTCTACCCAAGGGGTGTTCCAGTGATACAAGATAACCTCCGTAATGAGGAAAAACTACCATAATAATACCTCCGGGAAGAGGTTAAACTAACAAGTTATGTTAAGTTCTGTTTTTCTAAGAGGACTCACATGAGGCTTTGACACAGTTGTGACAGATAGAGGGCGCTAACTGGAAGTTAGGCAGACTATGGCTGAACAGGCAACTGGTATAAGCGCTTAGATGAGGGCGTAGAGGAAAATGAAATCTTATATATATTTTTTCATCGTCAGAGGGGACATGACCAAATAGGTAATTGGATTAAAGGATATGTGTTCCATGTAAACGCAAAAGACACTGGGAATTTAGCTAATGGGTTAACTAACCAGGAGTGGAATAGTGATTTATAGATGGGGCGCTCTACAGTTCAATTCTTATTTTACATGGTATATTGCTGTATCGCAGTAAAGGCGGTAAAGTTTTATGATATAAAAGTTTATTTATGATTTTTTTTAGGGTTTACAGTTTTTTAAAAGAAAGTAGAGGGAGCAAAGTTAGGCGCTCTATAGTATGGAAGACAGGTGTAATAAAATAGCGCCATGTCTAAAAAGATTATTTGAAGGCATAGCATGAAAAATATATGAAGAATATTTACAGGGAGAATGGACAGAGGAGGCTCATAAGGAGAAGCGCTAGTGGGCTATTTGGTATCAGGGTGAAAGCTAATAGGATATCCTTTCCAGTCTTCAGGCATGACAAAGCAATGGGGATTGGCGGGGAATCCAAGAATAGTTGATCAGCTGATTTTTTTCATTAGTTGACCTATCATTTCTATATGGGTAAAGTGAGCTTCAAGTTCAGCATCAGAAAAAGCTGGTGCGTTAGAATATGATAGAGACATAGCGTCATATATAAGACGAAGTCTTGAAAACATTCGCATGGAATGGACAAAGGGTAAAGGAATAGGAACCCATCCCAGGGAGATGGATTCATTGAAGCCTGACAAGGAGTCAGTGGGCAAGGAGAGCGTAAGTATAATAAAGGATACTTACTTGCTAATAAGTTTTGCGGGCGCGCTGATGGCAAAGTAATGGTAACCGCGTCAGGAGCAGCTGAAGTGGAGCCTGAGAGCTTAGAAGCATTAGAGCTTGGAGTGGAAGAAGGTGTAGTGCTAGGCTGAATAGATATTTTGCGCCTGGGAAAACTAGGAAGCAATGGTGATTCATGAGGAAAATTATTATTAGTGGAGATAGTGGGACTAGTGGTTGTAACTATGGGAGTGCTACTAGTAGAGCTAGGTGGAAAGCGAATATAACCAGTAGGCTGAGGAGTATTCTGGTTAAAAGAGATATTGCAAGTTTTGTGATATCTGAAGCAATTGTCACAGGCAGGTCTAAAGGAGGCATACCCCTGAGGTTTAGAAAATGTACAATGAAAGTTGTGGCGTTTACAAAACAAGCACGCTTGATCTTTTGGGACGGTATGATATTGAGTCATAATATTTGGATGAAAGAGATCTAGGTTATTAGAAAGTTATTAATAAGATAACATGGCATTGTAGAGAAGTCACTAGTGCGCCATGTTTGACTTGAGCGCTGGATAGTTTCTAAGAAGATAGTGAAAACTTTTTGTCATAATGAATTACCCAAGGAAAGGCAAATCTGTTGCAGTCAAGGGAAAGTCATATATTGTGAAGATCTGAAGATTACAAGAGAGCCCATGCATATACAATGCAGGGGAAGTATTTGCTGCTATAGAAAGTATCAACAATCTCAAGTTGTTATTTTTTGTTGTTTCATCATTCATAAGCACTTAGTAGAAGGGTGCGCTGCTTAGAAAAAGGATGATATTTTTTTTGAAGGCAAATCATCTCGCAGTTGTAGAATTCTCACAGGAAAATTAAGGGAAAATAAAAAAAAATAATATTACGGTTTTTTTTACAAGGTAATATACAATTTACAGGGAATATATACAAGGAAGATTTTTAGTATTCTGCGTCATCAAAGATTGGAGCGTAGAAATCCCAGTTGTTAACAGCCTCTTGCATGTTTTGTTGCAAGGTGGTTATTAGCTGTTTTTGTTTGTTGTACTTGGCGCAAGTATAAACCGGGACCGCCTCAAGGAATTCTTTCACGGCAGTTAACATGTTGTTCATACGACACATGGTCGCATCGTATGGAGCACAGGCAATTTGCTCTGCGAATTACCAGTTTTGAGCCATGGTGGGCTCTTCATCATTGACGTCCGGAAAAGTTTTGATGGGCCATTTGTCCAGGATGATGGTATCAAAGACCGGTTGCATAGTTGTCCAGTCAGGGGTGGGTATTTGAGGAGTACACTCTGGAATAGGCTTGGTATCCCAGACGGGATCTTCTTCCAAGGCTGGAAGGAATAGAGGAACGTTAGGAGGCGGAGGAGTTTCAGCGTAAGGTGTGCCTGGCGCATTCTAAAAGAAAAAAAAAAGAAGAGAGAATGTTAGCATTAGAAAAGGAAGACTTACGGTATTCTCCTCTGAAAAGAGAGATCTTGGGACAGAAGCGACGCTACTGGGTGTAGATTTGCGGTAACCAACCTTGGCTTGTTTGTTTCCAGGTGGGGTAACAGGAGCAGGCGCCAGGCGCTTGATGTTCATTTGACTCATCATATTAGTGGTTGAAGTGTTAGGGTCCCGGCATGCAACGGTGGGCGGCCCATCGTAACTACACTTCTTTTTGCATTTCATGGAGTAATCGCATGACTAAAAAAAAAAAAAAAAAAAAAAAAAAAAAAAAAGGGGGAAAGAAATGAAAGGTTAGTAACAACAAGGAATGAAAGTTAAGATGACATACAGTGAAGAAATTATTGCCACGGCCGGATTTTGAGAAATGACAAGGAGTTATGCCATTTTTCATGCAGCGGGTGCATCTTGTCCCACCCATCAGTATAGTTATGGGCTTTGTTGGTGGAGCAGCAGGGGACTGAGTGAGCACGAACTGTTCAATTGCGTCCACAACGTTGGCGGTATTTTCAGTGTTAGGATTAGTTCTTCTGGTATTCATTGAAAGATATGAAGGATGACAAATAAGAGAAGGAGAGGAAAGATAAGAGAAGAAGATAGAAGATGGAGGAAGGAAACGCTGTGAGACACAGGTATTTATGGGCTCCTGGGGACAGTTGCGAGTAGAGGGAGGATGTGGTACGTGCCTCGCAGGTAGCATAATTTTAGACCAATCAGCGCGCATATTCCAGGAAGAACAAAGGAAGTTAGCGCAGTAGGTAGTGCTAAAATATAATATGTATTTGTGTGTTTCAAAGAACAAAGGAAATGGAAGCGCGGAAAAGGATTGAGGGTCTGTGTGCTTGAATTTTGCAGCAAGATGTGCCACACAATGGGGAATTGTGTGCTATTGATTTAGGACTGTAAAGCGCTAAACAATATGGATTTGGACTTTCCAATAATTATGTGTTACGCATTAAGGAAAGAGTTATGGCTTAAGGACGACTCAAGTGCATAGTATACTGTACCGCGGCTAGTTGGGTAACTTACTGAAACAGGTAATAAGGGAGGCTAACTAGTTAAGTGAATTGTTAGGACTATGAAATTAGTATTAAAGAAAGGAGAGTGGGGACTCAATCACAAAACTACCCAAGAGTCAAGGAGACTAGGATCAACATTAGAATGGGTCAAACCTGAAAATAGCGCTGAAACAAAAACAAAGGTATAGTCAAAAGCGCATATGTGGAGTATGAGTGAAACAAGTTAATACTAGCATTAGTAATCATAGGGTATGTTTTAGGCGCCGTAGTTGTTACAAGCAGTGTACGTAGTTTACTAATAGATTAGTTATTGTTTTACTAATGTGGTGCTAGATCCAGCGCTGGAGATCCACTAGGGAACTGTGTCTTGAGTACTGGAAAAATATAAAAAGGAGGACTATTTGATAAAGATAGGGAGTCTTTTTAAAATTAGAATATATAGAGAGATATAGAATAGTAAATTAGAGATATTTCTGAGTTTTTTATCATTCATGCATCTGTGTGTGTATTTCATATAGCATAAGTGAAAGAGTGCAACATAGAGGGAATATATAGATTTAGTAGTATTGACTATTATTAGAGTTATTTTATTGCTATAATAAGGCATATTCAAAGAGAAAGCTTCAAGAGGGAGTAGCTGTGGATATTAGTGCTTATTAAGAATAGAAATTTCCAGATAGTAATACTTGTTTTTCCTGATCTCTAAAACTCATCTCTCATCTTATAAACTTTCTAATCAAATATTAGTGTTACACATTATTGTGCTGTCTTTAAAAATAAGAGTGGCAGGCGCTTCTTTTTAGAAATTGAAGAGGAGAACCAACCCATCTTGCATTGTGTCTACTGCTTAGTACTTTAGAACAGTCTACAACATGTGTTATATCTCTCCATTTGCCTATAAAAGGCCTTCTCTTTTGTGTTTTTTGATTCATTCATTACTTACCAATTTTTATTAAAACATTTATTGTTATCAAATACTTATTACTATTATTTATCTTTTTAATATTTACATTATTGTAATTCTAAATCATAAGTTATAATAATATTGATAAATCTCTACCTCTTTAATTTGAGTAAAGTAACATATAAGATAAAATTACATACTTGACTTTGAGAATTCCCAAATCCACCATCCAATACTGTAAATTGCCACCAAAAATCTTCTAGACCAAAAGGAGTCCCCCAATATATTTAGTGTCCTAAATTAATTATAGGTGCATTGACCTTATTATATGCACTAATTTCATTAATAACCTCAATCTTGGCGCTTTAATTAACTACCATGCTTAAATTTGCCTAAATTAGTCAAGGATTTACCTGTGCAAGCGCCTGCCAAGGACTGCATGTAATTACCCCACATCTCATGCCCTTTTTTGTGTTTTTAAGTGGTTTCTCAGTCTTTTGGTTATTTTTGAATGGGGATTTCACGTAGTATAATGCCATTATTAGCCCCAAAATTTCTACTGTTAATCCCCCTTATTATTGAATAATAATTAGTCTTAATTTTCCCTCTTTAGTCTTTTATTTTTATGTATAACATGCATACACTCTCTTTTTTGCTTATTATTTATTTTTGATGGATAATCCCTATTACTACAGGATTTTGGAAGGTGATATCATTCTAATTATGTTACTGGTCACTCTTTATGCTGTTGGATAGGTCTATTAGTTGGAATGAGGCGTCATTAACCATGTATAGAGCTGGTAAATCAAGGGGTTTATTGGGGAGGTTATTGGGTATAAAAGGAGGGGGTTTTTGGTCTTGCTTTCTACATTCTTTATCATTACAATAAAACATATAACCAATAAAATTTACAATACATATCAATAGTACTTATAAAGTCTTTGAATAGTATCTGAATTATTAAATCTATTCTTCTACCAACTATAAGATTGTAAGCCATATATAATTAGTGAGATTTAAATTACTGAGACCCTTATATTGAGTTATATTTTAATACTTATTGGATTTGTACTACAGTATTCATTTAGGACCATTTAAATGTTCTATAAAACTGACCAATCAGGCTAGTTTATGTCTCTGTACTTGATCTCAGCCTGGCACTGATGGTGCCTTGTGCATGGTATCCTTTCCTTCTTCCTCCTCACTAAAATCTTTGAGATCCTGAGGGATATACTCTACAGATTTAATTGAATGTTCCCTTTCCCTTAATTCAAGAGGTTAAATAGAGTGAGTGCAGGAAATAGGTTTCAAAGCTTGTGGCATATCCCTAGAACAAGCTCTAGTAGTATCACCCATAGGAGGAGTGTGTTGAATGGGTGCCATTAAGACTTAGCCCCTGAAATATGTAGTAGTAAGAATCAAAAAATGAGAACTATGGAGAATTAAACTATACTGTCACAAGATGGCCTATGCACAAGTTTGAGGGTGTTTCTGAGTAAGTGAGATTGGAAAATGTGATTGAGGACTACCTGAAAGAACAGAGAAATACTTTGAGGGAGTGGTTTTAAGATATGTCAGAGATAAGTTACTTGCTTTGAGGTAAGTTTGAGGTGAGTAATAATTTATGGTAGAGTAACACTAAAATTTAAGGAATCTTATAAAGGGTTGGAACTTAATAATCAAGAGAGATTAAGGAGCTTAAAAGGTTTGAACAGAAATTTATTACTAATAAAGGTAAGAAACAAGAATAGCTTTATATAATTTTGACTACCATCACAACAATATTATAATTTAATTCTAAGGAATGTCAAACCAAATCCCCCCAATTATATACACAACTCCACCTTTCATAGACCTCTTTAATAAACTTTCCTTAATTTATTACTGACCCTCAAATATAACCCACAGATTCTTTAATCTTACTCTTATTCCTACTCACAGACCTTTAATTACCCTTAGACACAGAATAACCCAAAATTGAAAATATAATATTGATTGGAGCACTAATACATTGTGCATTTGCTTAAAGTTGAAAAGTATAAGCAGATGATTGACTAATTTATATTTAAGGTTTAGATAGCACAGTTTCTAGCCTTTTTGAATTAAGGCAACAAAGGGGGAAATCAGTTACCAGGTAGATGTTGCTTTCTGCGCTTTGAGTGTGGATTTGTATACTTTTTTATGGATTAAAAGATTGGCTTTTGCTTTGGGTGTCACATGGCACATGAAAGACATAATGAATCAAGTTTATCATCTATAGATTTGATGCCATTACTGATATCAAGATCAGTAATACTAAAACCAGTGGAAGATGAAAGATTCTTAGCCTTCTTGTATTTGGATTTATAGTGCTTGAAGCATTCAGACATCTGTTTAGGCAAAAGATCTATCCTTCCCTTGGTCTTATTTCTTAATTGGTTGGCCATTAGAATATATCCATTAACTTTTGTTTTGGGGGTCATCCTACTTTAGTTGCACACTAAGTACCAAAACAAAAATCAAATTTAGATTTAGTTTTCAGCCAGTTGATAAGCATTAGATGGTCATCTTTTTTTAATTGAAAGGTCTTTTATTTCTCAGCTGAGCAGAGGAAAGAGGGAGTAGTGGGATTTGAAGAACAACTGGGGGAAGGCTGCCTTTGAGATGATCTATGATGATGATGAAAAGAAGAATAAATGAGCAGATGATATGGGGAGGAATCTTAATGGATGGAAGAAATAGAAAGGATGGGAGTGCACAGCAAGGTAGAGAGGCTGGAACATTCAGAAAGTTTTCCAAGATGTGGTTATGAAAAATGGAGTAGAAAAATGTCAGATAAGAGGTGAAAATTGACACATAAAATGTCTAATAACCCAATTATTAGGGGGTATCAAAGTTAGAAATGTTCCATTTCAAAATACCTCTTTTTTCCACCAAATCAGCCATGATTATTTTTTTAATATGCCATATTGTGCCGCCAAAACACCTTTCTACTGAGAATTAATTTTAAGTTTGTGGCTTTCTTTTTATGTTGTGAAATGCCTTTTAAATAATTACAAATTTTTAACTTTGATACCCCCTATTCTCAAAAAAAATTGCAGAAAATAATTGGGGAATAAGTATTTTTATCTTCAATTAATTTAATTGTGGATTGGCTAACACTGAGACCCCCTAATATTTGCATATCTTTAAAACATGATTGTATCTAAAAACTTATGTGGGATATTGCACTTATTAGGGGGTGTCAGTTCTGGCAAATCCGCACTTAAATTAAGTGCGGATTTCAAACCAAATCAGCACTTACAAATCAGCACTTAAATTTTGCAAAAAAGTCACTTATTTCAAAAAAGGGTGTCAGTTATGACCTCAAATCAGCACTTTTTTCCCGTTTTTTTTCACAACCACATTTTGGCCACAAAACATCCCTTCATTTCTTACCCCATCCCTGTCACATGTGACACACTGACCTTCCTTGCTACCTACCCATCAATCCTCGGCACACACCCCTTCCTGACATTTTCAATATTTTGACCAGGCATGTTTACATTCTTTTTTACTTATTTCTTCTACTTTTTAATCTTTTTTCTTGTTATGTGCCAGTTTCATAATGCCTCCCAGACATTCCAAATCTCAAAAGGTAACTCAAAAATCTGCTTCGTCACAAAAGTCTCCTCGTAAAGCAAGGATTACATAGAAAAAAAATCAGTGACTTTTTCTATTACTTACAACTGTTTTTACAGAATTGAAAACTATGTTTCAGCTAATATTTTATGGAAGTGAACTCTGTTCTTCGCCCGAAGAACAGAGTTCATCCTCCTATTTTCACACTCTGTTTGCACCAATCTCCATCCCTTTCAATTCTATCAACACATGCTTGTCTTCCCTCCCCATGCCTTTCGCTATCCTCCCAGCCCCATTGTATGCCATCCTCTTTTGATCCCCATTTCACCCCTCTCAACCTCTCCCAGACCCTTTTCTTCATTTAAAATGCCTCGGAACCCTTAATCTTCCCTTCCAACTCTTTCCCAACCTTTGAGTGACTGAAAAAATATGCGTTTGCTGAAAATATGCGATTTCATGTTGAGTTGATGAAAGAAAACACAGAGAGAAAAAAAAATAAGACTTTAACAGCAAATTCAAAAACCAAAAAAATATGCAAAAAAATTTACCATTCTCAGTGAATAATACATGCAAATTGATAATTTGAAGAGAAAGAGAAAAAAATTAAAATTGCGTTGAAAAATGTTGGAGTGTTATTGGAAGGATTTTCGCCCTTATACTAGTTGATTGAGAAATAGAAGTGTTGGATATAGTCGGAGGTGAATCAACTTGTTCATCTTCATACAGCTCTAACCATTGATCTTTGAGGTCAGCAAGTAGGTTATGAAGTATAGTGCAACACAGAATCCAGTTGATCACCGCCTCCATTTCAGATTTATTTCTAAGAGGACTTCTTAATTCCCTTAAACTAGAAAAACGGCCTTTCAAGATTCCAATAGAATGTTCAATACGGACTCTTGACTTTGCCAAATGATTGTTGAATTTGGCATTTTGACTGTCTTCTGAAGCTGCTCCCCGAAAAGCAGGAAGTACATACTTTCCATTCTCATAAGCAGAATCTGCAAGAAGATACTGATTTTCATCAAAGAATTTTTCAGGTTCATTTGAAATATGCATTCTTTGGAAGACGTAGGAGTCATGACATGAGCCAGGATAGCCAGCAAAGAATGATATAAATTTTTTGTTTACGTCACATATAAGCTGAACGTTAATTGAATATCTATAAAGAAGATATATTTGTTTGTGTTAGTTTCAAGGAGGATGAAAGGAGTTAAAAATAATCTACCTCTTTTTACGGTCAAAGTAATTGTTTCCACCTTGAGCAGGTTTCTGGCTCAAAGGAATAGTAGTACCATCAACAAAACCAATACATCCTGGAAAGCCCTCTGCTTGCATAACCTGAGATGATTCAAGTCGCTCTTCTTTTGTTGGCCAGGTGAGAAGTTGAGATTCCAAGGAGTTGATGGCAGTGATACATCGTTTGGTATAAGTGTTAACTGAACCATACCCTAAATCAAAGACATTTTCTAAACGTTTCAAAGCGGCTCCATTACCATTTGAACCCAAACAACATAGTGTGATGGCCAATTGAATTGAAGGATGTTGTTGTTCTTTTTGAGAATTATTGTGAAATATGGGATGATCCTGAATAAGCTCAAGCAATTTAAGGAAACATTCCTGAGAAGTCCTGAACAGCCATCTAAAACTGGGTGTAGATAGTTTAAGAAGTGTTTGGATGGTGTACTTGGGGGTATGAAGTACTTGAGGCTTTCTGGGAAGAAGGTAACGTTTCCTGGCCATTTTTGATAAAACGACAAAATCTTCTTCTAGATCAGAATCGGAATCAGAGTCCAAGAGCAGTTCAAGCGCCATGAAAGTCATTGCTTTATGTAATTTATCACGATTTGAAAGTGAGGAAGGCATGACTCTTATATGATATGATATGAAGATGTAAATGATGTATGATGTTTTGGGTTATGAAGTGTTATGCTGTGGAGTGCTGCGTATGAATGGGATGATGCTGACAAATCAGTGAAATGGGACTTGATGGTGAAATCAGCACTTTTGGTTGAGAAAGTGCGGATTTGAGTGAAATAAGTGACTTATTTCATTTTGAAATCCACCAGTATTGGGGCTAGTGTGTTTTGGAAATCCGCACTTATTTAAGTGCGGATTTGGTCAAATTTAAGTGCGGATTTGTAAGTGCGGATTTGCCAGAACTGACACCCCCTATTAGTGAAAAACACATATCAGATCATTGTGGCTACATCTTAGTCAATTTTACTTTGATTTTGAATTTGAGTGGCTAATTAGATTTAAAAGCATTATATAAATCTTTCTAAATGTTGAAAACATGACTTTAGCTTAAATTTTAAGTGAGATAGGGCATTTATGTGTGAAAACACTTTTTAGATTGAAATGGCCATAACTTTCTTAATTTTGTTTTGATATTGTATCTTAGTAGCTCATTAGATTGAGAACCATCATATATAAAATAACTGTAACTCTCAATATGAGTGAAATATTTATAAGGAAATTTTTTAGTGGACCAACATGTGAGAAAAAAACACTGATTTGAGGTCAACTCTGAAACCTATGTTTTTGAAATGAGTGACTTATTTGCAAAATTTAAGTGCTAATTTGGTTTGAAATCCCATGTAAGATAGATAAAGATCTGCCAACTCTGAGACCCACTATTGTAAGGCTTATAATATCATTATCTACCACTTTTCCATCATCTGTGAGCTTTCACCATTATAATAAGTTAAGTTATTTGTTACACTAAGTGTCATTTTGAATGATTGATATTTTAATGTTCACTTGGACACCTGCAAAAGATTATTTAATACTTGAACAATCATAACTTCTTCTAGACAACAGAGTTTCAGAGCGTTTCTTACTTGGTCCTCTGAAAATTTCTTACTTATGGAGAATATTTCACTGGCTCACACTTCAATGCTATCTAAGAAAAATTGAGATGTAAACAACTTTTTCAGCACTACTTGACCATCACAATCACCAGATTTAAATTGAACCAAAAATGACTGGGAAATTATGGGAATCCGATGTGTAAAAGTGTTATCAACCCAAAACTGTGGATCAGATGCGTTAAGAAATCCAACAATGATGAGATGATTTGCTCATAAATGAGCTAGAGTGATACATAAACTATGCCACTAAGAAGGGAAGTGTGCATTTGTGCTGGGGGTGGTTCACCCCTTTGGTGACCCCTGGATGGATAAGTTTTTTTTTTATGAAAAATTATTTTTATTTTTATTTTTTATTTCTTTTTGGAGAATATTCAGCTTGAAGGTAAGGCTTTTAAGTCCATAAAGACATTGCTATGAGAGGATTGGTTTGGAAGTTTAAAAAGGGTCTATTTTGAAAATTATAGGAAAATCAATTGTATGAGGTAAAATACTGATTTGATATTTTAAACCTATGCAGTGAAGAGAATGAAAAAATCTATGTATGTATTTCATGGTTGTATAGCATGCTACGTCAGAAACTATTTTAGTAAAAGAAATTGCTGCAACAAATGTCCGGCCACTGATATGTCGTTTTCTTGAATGCCGACGAGACTGTTTGCATTAACGTTTCCTAATTTCGCTGTCAAATGTCAATCACCTGGTCCGAAAGTTTTGAAAGTTTTTTTGTAGCAAAATTCACCAACCTTTTTGACACAGGATTATTAGATGAAACCATGGATTAAGTTTGGACAAAGAGGAAGGAGTCAGACAAGGATTCAGGGGACTCTTTCGTGAGATTTGAACAAGTCGAATGGAAGATCCTATTTTGTTAACCTAAATATCTTGTTTTACATTAATTTCAAGTGTAATTGTAGAGAAAAAAAATTGCGCAACGGTGAGACAACATTAAAACTTGTTGCGCACGCACCCCTCAAGACTTTCACCCAGGCAATATTGCGCATAATCAAATTAACGCAGGCTCACAACTAGCTGGAAAACCGAAGAGTTCAAGCTTTCAGCTCTCCAAAATTAATCTAAGCATATTTTATGCACCTGTCCACTTTACCGAACGATATTTTCTGATGAGAATTCTGGAAACATCTCAATCACTTTCACCTTCGTAAATTACATTCGAACATCAACATACTTTCGTCACAATGAAAGATACCTCTTCACTTTCACTTTTTTTTTTAACTTGCCACCTTTTAAGGCAAATCATCATCATGTAGACTTTTAGTCACAAGGAGATTGGTTTTGGTTTAGAAAGTGTATATTTTATTAAATAACTAACTTTGAATCGATACTTATAGTACTCAGGATCTGAAGACTATATATATCCCACAATTAATATATAATCTGCAACTTATTTCTACCACAATCACATCCAAAACTGCGAGTAAATATACAAATATTTGCATGCAACTATGAGTAAGAGCACAGCGTCTCTAGCAATGATATTCATTAAGCACAATCTACTTGGTCGTTTTAGATACATTGTTAAACTTCACGCATTCATCTTTTATTTCTCAATCCCTAACTTCCTAAAGTGTGGTTGCTTTCCTTGTCTCCATGGGCAGATTCCCCGAAAACTTGACTCCGTTTCACTCAGTTATTCCTTTTAAGTTGTATCACGGTTGCCAGTATGCAGTCCATTCCTCACCAATCTTTCGCACTTATTGACTGATTAATTCTACTGCTCTTCTTATGCTCCTCTATTAGGAGGCATCAAACACAACAAAAAGAAGCTCCATACTTTTTCGTCATAGAAGTAGATACTGGTTGATTAAGCAACTATCACACATCACAATATTTATCTTCATCTTGAGCAAAGAATAAGACTCTAAAATTCAAGTCAAATTTTTTTGAATGATTTCAAAAAGCCAAAAATTTGTAGATGAGTAACTCCATGGAAGTTTTGAAATGCTTACTCTTAGGATCATTATGCATTCAAAGGTGCATTGAATCCCGTCACTCATAGTAATTTAGAAAACGTTCTTCGTTTCAAACACATGTCTTTAAATTGACATAATTAATATTGTTGGTTGCTTAAAAAGGTACGGTAAATCCAAGAAAGGCTTGCCAGTTGCCAGACAATTTTCTCGAGATACATTTAGCGTGTTCAAAAGACAACGATTGCCGGGGGATTGGTGATTACAATTGCAGAACAAATGTCTTTCACCATGAAAGTGAAAGATATTTATAGCATATAGACAGTTCATGACTTGATACTACGTAGATTTGGCTTTCAAAAATCAGTTATGACACACATAGTTAGACAAGACAAACGGAAATTATGTTTGCTAGCATCATTGACTAATAGTCATTGTCTGCGAAAGATGAGCGGTTTAAGTAAGGTAAAAGAAGTGCCCCCGCCAAGGTCAGAGAATCGGTGGAATGTTTGTAGAGATGAAATAACACGTTTCGATGTTATCAACCCAAGAAACGGGGTATCGTGTAATCGACTTGGCTCTTGCACACACGTGTGCGCGACACCTTCACCGGTAGATAAGGCAAATGAAACTAAAACGAAGAGTATGAGGGATTGTGCCGCTCGATTTTTATTATTTTTCGCTGTAAAGTTGCAGCAAGATCAGTTCCATGATGGAAATCCCTTGCCCCAAATTCCTAGCCAGTTGTCGCAGAGACATTTGTTTAGTCCTTAGCTTTTGCTGAACCCTTGACGTTTTTTGAGTGTATTATAGCTTTTTTTTTCTTTGTAATCAATCTTTGTAGCGCGATCCACTTCAATTGATGAAATCTGCAATCTTACACTTGTTTTCAGTGATTTTTTTTTTTTTCGAATTATCCTCACGATAGTTGCAGTTTGATTGGCTTCTTCCAATTTTACTCACAAGCCACTTGACTAATCTCGCTTCTCGGTTAGGAACACTGTTAACCTTTTTCAATCTGCTTACTCTTTCAATTTTCAGCGCCCCTGTGTTCTTCAAGGTTTCTTCTTTGGATTTTTTCCAGTTGTTACACTTCTTATCAAATATATCAATCACCTTGACTACCATATCTGTGCAAAAGATCTCAAGAACAAATTTATTTTCCATATGGCGTTAGTTTGTTGCCTGCAGCGCAGGAAACGAGCTAGTTCCTCAATGTTTGAGATTCAAAATCGAACTATTAAACCTGCTCACGATTCTCAAGGTTCTGAAGAGCGAGAGGTCTCCCCTAAACTAAATTTTTCGACGCTTACTTTATTGGGAAAAATTGAAAACATGATTCCTTCGCTTACTGATAGTAACGCAAGACGTAGTCGATTGTCGATGACAGCTAAAAAATGGGTCCGAGGTATCACTTCTCAAACTGGAGCTCCAGCATTAGAGGTGATTTTTAGATTTAGTTTTGAAATTTTAATTCCTTAAAGCTATTGTTTGATACGGGGAGATAGGTCACTTACTGTTACTATTCAACAGATCGATTTACCACGTCCCTTGCGACCAGAATCAATTTTATACATGACAGATACCAATCAAACCTTGTTTGATCAGGAAGTGATAAGCTTGAATGACTCAGGGTACGGAGATGGAATAAGTCAATTTCAAAACAAAGTGCCAATAAATTATCCCTATAAAAATGGTGTCTTTAGTCCTACGCCGTAAGTGTGGTTTTATTTTATTCTATTTTAAAGGTCCAATAATGAAAGATGCTTAAGCTCAGGCAACTAACCTATTTTTCAGGCACATTGATGAAGGAGTTACGCAAATCCCAAAATCTGCACCCAATGCTGAATCTCAATGCGTTACAATATCTAACTTGGCTGATATGAAGATATCAAGTCCATTCCACACGCTATCAAAAGGGTCATGCGATTCAGAAAAATCTATAAACTACTCCTCTTCAACGATTACAAGGCCTAAACGATCTTCATCAGATGCAACTTTGACTAGTTTTCGTAACACCATCACAATTTTAAAGCCAAGACGTGAAAGCTTCATACCACCACCAACACCACCTCCCACTTGTCCACTGCCATCACCCCCTGTGCCACCTCCTATTCATGTCCGAATTCACTCCCCTAGAAAAAACACTCCCTTTCCTACAACGGCTCTCCTCTCGTTAGTTAATAATCAAACTGTAAAATCATCGTTACCAGCTAAGGAAGAATTGATACCACCGAATCTGAACTCTTCAAAAAGTCATTCTATCATAACCAAATCCGATGCCCAAAAAAATTTACCTCCATTACAATCTGCACTCAAGTCCTCATCAAAATTTAAAACTCAACTCGAAACTTCAAAGGGTCAACTTGAGTCCCTACAGCCCATCACGGCACCCCCTAAAATTCTTTCAAGTCCAGGGAAAAAAAAACAACCTAAAGAACCAACTTTGGTGAAAAAAAGAAAAGAACTCACTATACAAAAAGTAGTCAAATTCTCGACAGAAACTGTAAATTCTCCTACTAATGCTCCAACTAAGCATCACGCAGCTCATGTATCTACTCCTGAGAAGAAAAAAATTCTGACCAAAAACATCCAAAAATAAAATGAAACTATTAAACAAAACGAAGCGTCATCTATTCGCCATAACCCTCCATGAGCTTTAACGAATATGTAAGTGAGAAATCCATCACTGGAAAGATGAGAAATACCATCTGAAAAAAAGAAAGATTCATCTTTTAATTATTGCATATATAGAAGCTTCTTTGAAAATTTAAATAAGTACTAAAATTGATAAATGTTATATAGTTTTCTGCCCTTGAAGACTATTTTTTATAGGGTAGAATCAACCAAATCTTGCGTCTCTAATATTTGAAATATTGCAGTCTCAGATTTTGATATCTGTGTATAAAAATAAAGACTCTTACCACATAAATGGAATATATTTATTATTGATACAATTTACATATAGATAACTTCTTTTAGAAATTATTGGATAATTGTAGAGGTAGGAATTGTATTTTAGAAAGTAATAAGAGAATTTTAAACGAATCATGTGAAACCGTTTTTCCCACATTAAAAATTTGTACAAAAAAAGTATTAAAATAATCATCATTATCGGCAGCCTTGCTTATTTCTTTCATAAATATAAAGGGAGGCCTTAAAGGGACCACCTTTTCGAGCTGCAAAGAAGACCACCTTTCTATTTTTAGTGTTTCCCCCCTATTAAGTTAGCAGTATCTCTCGCTTACGACTGTCCTCCACTGATGATAGTGTTAGATTACCATTACTTTTTCCTGCTGTAAAGGTTAGTGTTAGTTTCCTATCACTATTTAACTCCATAGAGGTTAGCCTTATATTGCCATTACTTTTCCACATTCTTGAAGTTAGCTTTATTGTTTTGGTAGCTGGTTAAGATGAAAAAAGCCGAAATGAGACTAAAAATAGAAAGTTGGTCTCCGAAAAAACAAAAAAGTGTTATGGTGTTACCATACTATGTACTTAGCTAGTCTCTCATCAGTATATATTATGTAGCCTCCAAGTACATTGGAGACCTTTCCCTGGTTCTGAAAGGCCTCATTCTCTACAGGTTTTGGGCTGTCTTGCTTGTGGAGAACCCTTCATAAAGCCCCATTCATTGTAACAATACTGCAATTTTTACTTTCTAAATTTGGTGTATGGGCGCAATCTTATCATCCTGCCTAACAAAGACATCCACTCTGCTATGATGTATGAGGCATCTTCCCTCATTGTGATTTGTGACCATATGAGCAAAATTTTATGCCACAAATTCTTTTAAACATCCATCTTGTCAATCACCCCATTCTATAAAACTTATACCTTTGCTACATGTTTACATCAACAGGCAGCATCCCCCAAAGCTCCAATATCTCATTTCTCTAAAATTGCCAATAAATTTGAGGCAAGTCTGTAAATCTACCATTTCACACACTGCTCACAATTCCCTTCTTTCTCAATTCTCAATTTTCATACCAATTATCTCAAATCTCAGTTCACTGTCACCTCACCTACTCCATCAAGTTTCTTATTCTCTTTCAATTTCTACTCCAATACTTGGTGATTTGTTGATCTCTTGATGGGGGGGATGTACAAATTTTTCATATAAATTTTATTTAATTTTGTTAAATGCTTTTAAAATACAAACTAAAATAATTTAGCTTCATAGTGTATTATCTTTTAAAATTTTTAACACACTCTTTTTAAATTATTTTACTATTTTCTTTCTTAGTTACTTGTTACAATCTTTTGTTTTTAGTGTAGGGTGATGTTCATCTAGCTAAGTGGTGGGAGGGGATGTTATGGTGTTACCATACTATGTACTTAGCTAGTCTCTCATCAGTATATAGTGTAGCCTCTAAGTACATTGGAGACCTTTCCCTGGCTCTGAAAGGCATCATTCTCTACAAAAAGGTGGTCCGTTTAAAGCTTCCCAATATAAACTCTAAAAGGGGCCTTATAAGGACATACTGGCACAATCAGTTAAAAGTGTTTGATGCACACCAGTGATGTCAGATTCATTGGTTTGCTAATTAAAATGTAATTTTCACTTTCAAGACCTGTCAAATGTTGAGAAAACATTAGAGCATGTACAGTGGCCTCTAACAAGTCTGAAACCGGTGTTTTTTTAACAGTACTCTCTCATAAAATATCAGAATTTTTTTTTTGTTTTATATTCTGGTGTAAAAGCATGTTTCAAGTGGATCTAACATATTATAAATACAAACCAATTATAGTAAGATTGAAAAAAACCTGAAATAAAAAAAGCAAATTTTTAAGCTACAGCCATATTCAAAATGGTTGGTGAAGTTTTGCTAAAAAATTCAAAACTTTTGGTCAGCTCAACTGAAATTTGACAGAAAACTTAGCATCCCTTCACCAAAAATGTGCCAGTTTCTCTGTAAAATGTCAATGTTTCTGTCAAATTTTTTTGATTCCTCTTTCAAAACTGCACCAAACATTTTGAATTTGGTTGTACCTAAAATAGTTTTTTACCCAGATGAAATACATACCATTAGATTGCTGAGACATAGAATGTCTTCTCAAAAGGAATTTGAAAAAAAAAGTAAAAATAGTAGCCCTCCCCTATGCCCACTAATATCTACCAACAAGTTGATCCTCCTTGATTATCAATATCCACTGGGATAGATGCAGGCATTATATAAGTGAGGTTTTCCTATTCTGAAGTCAGGTAGTCTTCCCAAGCTAGGAGAAACTTTTCTTGCATCTCTTTGATGTTTTTAGGTTAATATTTTCCTTGCACATTACACTTGATGGTTTTCAAAACATTTTCAAAAGAGTTAAGGTCAGAAGATTGAGGTGGCCAATAAAGTCTCTTGATATTATTTTCTAATTGAAATAAATTTGTAATTTTTAGGTCTTGACTAAGCCACATCTCATATTATATAATGAACGTATACTACATGCAATAATAATGATAGAGCGAGAAATATTACAGCCATTAGCCAATAGGTTATGAACCCTTGCATATAATTTTTGTCCTTTTCCTCCTTTTTCCAAATATCTTCAACTCATAGTCTTGTCAACTAGTGCAAGCAAGTAAGACTAATGGTCTTGTCAACCTACACACTTAATTTCCTCCTTTTTTTAATTACTTTTTATCTCTCTTTCTTTCCTTTTTTTTCTAATTCTTTTCAGTATCATCTCCAATAATTTTTTAGCACTTCTCTTCTTTTCTTATATTTTTTTTTCCTTTTTTTCCTTTATTTCTTCTTTCATTGCTTTGGTCATATTATTGTTAAACAAAACTTATATAAATTAATTATTATTAGCAACAAGTTAGTTCCCTAGCCAGGTTTTGAAGGAAGATTGTTTTACCAGTCTCTCTAAAGGCAAAATACTTGATTAAAAAATAACAGTAACAACAATAATAACTGATCTATCAAACATTTTTTTTCTCCTTCCATTCCTTTACATTTCTTCTTATATCTTCTTTTTTCTTTCTTTCCTTTTATTTTTTCCCTTTTTTTTCTCTTTCTTTCTTTCCTTTTCTAAATATCAAAATGCCTCAAGACACCAAAACATCAACTACTTGACAAAATATTCCTCTTTCCCAAATAATTCAACCCAACTGGCCTCACACACCACAATATCAACTTCTACATCAAGATAATTTAAAACTCAATGAATATGCAGTAGAAAATGAACAAGATTCTGACAATGAAGAACATGAAAAAGGACCCTAATATGGCTTCAAGAAGATAGCCATATTAGAGACAGAATTTTCAAAGCTACTGTAATACTGAAAGACTGGCTGTATATCTTGAAGGACAAAAGCTCAAACTACAAAATTTGGTATAAAGAGTTACAAGTAATTATTGCTGATTTCACAGGTGAACCTAACATTTTAGAGAGAGGTATAGCATCAAGAGTTTCAGTAAAATAATTCATAGTTCAAGGAATACTAGTTAATTCAGTCAGCTCTGGAATTAGAGATCTAATAGGTGATGTGCGACCTAGAACACATGCGTTCAGGCATATAAAAAGTCTTTTTAATGTCTTTTCTAGAGTGAAAAAACTAAATTCAGTTTAAAAGCTACTCAATATGAAATCAAAAGGATACAAAAACACAATCTCATTAATGGAAAAAATCAGATAAACTATAGTGGATATCTATGCATCAGAAGTTGGAGAAAAGGTATCATATGCTGCTTAGTTCAACAAATCCTACAAGAAAACCCTTTTAAAGTTCAAAAGTCTCAAAAGAAACCAAAACAATAACTAAAAAAGAAAACAAAACTATCAATGTTGTATCTCTAAACAGCGAAATGACTAATACCTGGGATAGATTGAAACATGAATATGAAGTATAAAAACTAAGCCTAAATATCACTGCCACTGCAAATATGATGAACATCCTCTCACCAAATTATGATCACCTGTTGCAAAATTCAATAAACCAAACAATATATAAATGACATGCAAGATATGACCTCAGAAGTGAATTCTCATCATCCATTAATTTTTTACTACTGTAACTTGGCAGGCCACATTCAAAAAAACTACTGAGAACAAAAAGTCTTTCAATGTAACTATAAAAACACACACTCACTAAATTTGAACATCAACTACCCAATGATAATACCACCCTCCATTATACAACCAAACACAATTCCACAAAATTCAACAGTTCATCAAAATATATAATTACAAAATACAAATCCTACTCAACATAAAACAAATAAAAAAATGGATTCATATAGACCAAGATAACCACAAAGGAACAATATTTGAGAAAATCAAAGTAGTGACAACACTCAAAAACCAAAAGCACAAATAATTGAAATCTCAGATGGTTCCACTGAAGCTTCAGCAGCTTCTTTTGAATGTATCACTTTGAGTAAAAATCACACTTATACACCTTCAACTATTGATACTGGAGACAGACATCATCTATCAGTAAACATCAATGTGTTAGTAGATTTAAATCTATTAAACAGACCAGTCTTCCTGAAAATTGCAACTAATTGTACATCTCCTCTCATTAAAGGCTAGGGAACAATCCGCTTCCATTGACTGAATGGGAAATTCATCAATATTAGACCAGTATACTACTTCAAAGATGAAAGAAGTACACTCATTTCATCTTATTCTCTCATTAAAAGAAAAACTAATTTCTCTCTTGTCAACATGAATGATTTCTTAATTAGCTACCAAAACACACCAATTCTATCAGCCATGTTCAGCAACCAAAAATCGACATTTAATTGTCCCATTCCTGATACCTTAATAAATACTCGCATTAATGTACCTAGAAACATTTTTACTTAAATAAAAACCAGTGAAATTAAACCTGTTACTTTTAAATTTAACTTACCTGAGAAAATGCCCATCCCAAGAGTAAGAAGTAAAAGCAAAGAGATAATATACAAATAGAATTGTCTTCTTAAACATGCAATTTTACAGCAGATAATAAAATGGGACTAGGATTACCTGACTCACTTCCACCAGGCAAAATAATATGCAACTCTTTTCAAATGTGGAAGAGTAGACAACAATTTTTCTTAGAAACTACAGGAAGAAACATAAATCAACTGGAGAATTTAAAAACAGACCTGATAGTACAATTTGATGAAGAGTCAATTGATGTTGGATTATATGACTTAACAATACAAGATATAGCAACCTCTTATAGCAAATTTCATGTAATCAAACAAATAAAATGAAGCTAAAATTATGATTATTGACATCATCAAATGATTGCAGCTCCAAAATTCTAAAAAGGTAAGGATTTTATGTTCTGAAAATGGTGGAGAATTTAAAAAGAAACATATAGAAAGTTTCATAGCTAAAAAAGGTATTGTACATGAAAATTCACTCCCATACTTACATCAACAAAATGGAAATATAGAGCAATACAATATAACCTTAACTGAGATGGGACATACAATTATGTTTGAAAGAAATCTTGACATAAAGTTCTGGAGTTTTTTCTTCAAATGAGAATTGATTTTACTCAATCATATTCCCAACAGAATATTATCCAACATGACTCCCTATGAAAAGATTTTTCGGATAAAAACTCAGCTAGATAATAAAACAGTTTTGGGAAACTGCCTATGTCCACATACCAGCAGAAAAACAGAAGAAACAAGATGAGAGGGCTAAAATGTACATGCTTATAAGCTATCCTTTGGGAATGAAAGGATGGATTTTCTGGGACCCAGAAAACAAAAAGACTCTAGTTTCTTCTTGGGCATCTTTTTGAGAAGGTATGAAAAAGTCACATAAGATGAATCTGGATTTTATTACAAACACAGTTGAACATATAAACAAGTCAAAACTAATACTGGGTGATTTTCATAGAGAAGAAGTGATAAGAGATCAAGAAAAATTTATTGAAGACATAATAAAAAAATTTGAATTTTTGTCACAAACATAACAAAATCATATAAAGATGATATCAAATCTACAGAAAGAGAAAAATGAGAGAATGTTTTTCAAAGAAAGTTTGAAAATTTGACAAATATGCAGGTATGGACAAGAGAGACACCATAAGAGGGAGTACATATTCTGGATGAAAGATGGGTTTTCACAGAAAAGATGGACATTTTCACACAAGTAACCATACCAAAATCCAGATATGTAGCAAGAGGTTTCAAAAAAGTTAAAGGAGTTTATTACTCATCTAATTTCTCCCCAACAGCTTCTTTCACTTCTTGAAAAATAATTTTGACAATTTTTACCATGTACAACTGGCCAGTACACACTTTCAATGTGACAGAAGCATATTTTCACAGTCCAATTGATGAAGAAGTATGGGTTAGAAATCCAACTGGTTTTGATAAGAAAGACAGAAAAGCTTATAAACAGAGGAAGGCACTATATGGTAACTTTCAAGCAGAAAGATGCTGTTCGAAAAATTTTGGTCATCAACTAAAAATATTGGATATGAAATTTCATCCTATGATAAAAGTGTATACTTCTTAAAAAACAACAAAAATAATTCAGTGCTTTGGGTTCATATTAGCAGTGGTATTTTAATAGCCAACAGCACGGAAACACCAAAAACCCTAGAACATGATCTAAAAAAAATTCTGATCATCAAATGGAAGGAAAATCTGAGCACTATAGTAGGCTTGAAAGTGTAAAGAAAACAACAAGGCTTTATTATAAGTCAAGATGCATTAATTCAGATTTTTTATAAAAAAACATCAAATTACCAATTTTAAACACTTTTAAACTCTCCCTACAAATATTTATCTCTCCTCATCACATGACACAACCTCAGAAATTTGGCCCACAGATTATTTATCAATCATGGGACTTCTAAGCTACATTACAACAGCTACTTTCCCAGACATCAGGTATACAGTAAATCAACTAGTGTGTCATGCCAAATCCCCAACACTAGAACACTGGAGGGCATTAAATCATATACTAGGCTACATCAAATACACAAAATACAAAAAACTACATCTATTCTGTAAAAAACTAAGTGACAAAGTGGAACCAATTGTTTTCTTAGATGAAAAATGGGGCAGGGAATTTTCAAAATCAACTGGAGGTATGGTCATAAAAATGAAGAAAAGTTTAGTCTTCTGGTCATCAAAAAGGATGCTTTTGGTATCCAGGTAAATGTGTCATGTTGAATACATGGCATTAAGAGCAGCTGTAAGGATGGAGCTGTGGATTCAAAATATTTTAAACAATATAATAAATTTCTCCAATTACTTCACATTAAAATGTGATAACCAGGAATTGATAAAAGTTTCAAATGATGAAGCATCCATCAAAAGAACCAGACATAGAAACAGGGATTTCTTTTTTGTCAATGAGAAACCTCACAAGAGGAGGAAAAAAATCAAATGGGTCCCAACAAATGAATTATTGGCTGACATTATGACAAAACCAATGAAAAAACAAAAACAAAAAAAAAAGCTAGTAATTTTACAAGGATCTTTTAAAAATTTTTCCTTCCTCCTATTTTCCTTTTGCATCCTATTAGATGTCTCTTATCATGTATCAGTAGTATTAGCGTCTAAGTTAAGGGGGCCAGTGTTAGGTATTGACTATGCCACAGCTCATACTATATAATGACTTTATACTACAAGAAATAATAATGATAGAGTGATAAATATTACAAAAATTAGCTACTAGTAATTTGAGCTTTAAGGACAGGTGAATTTTCCTCCATTATTGTTAATGTGTGATTGGGGTCTTCATTTTCAAGGTAAGGTATAAGACACTGTGGTGTTCCAAAGCTGAGTAGACCTTTGGAATGTGTATTTGGAGGTATTTGATATGTAGGGTATATTTGAGGTTATGGTTTTTTTATTGGTGTTTTGTTAGTTTTTAGATGTTTAGTTGTGTTTTTGTAGGTTTAAGCTAGGTTCAATTATTATGTCTCAGCTTAATTTCCTTTCTTTTCTCATCATTTTGGTATGTGTTATGTGTGATTAGCTTGTTTCTACATGTAGTTACTGTTATTTTTGTTGTTTCAAGGGTGTTTTTGGGCATTTAAATGCCTAAAAGCCACCACATGCCTCTAAGCGGCTTTCCCTACATCAGGAGGCCTGTCCGCCTGTGCAAGTGGAAGCCTCTAGAGGTGGTTTTATGCATATAGAGAGATGAGAGAGTTGTATTTGGCTGGGAAAAAGCCAGGGTAGTCTGTGTGTGAGATAGTTAAGCAAGTTTAGGGATATTCTAGTTTATCATTAACCATCTGGTATACCTGGAATCTCTGTGCTTCACTCTTTTGTGTGTGTTTTTGGCGTCTTTTAGCTGGATTGTGAAAAGGTTAGTTCTTACTTGACCTCAACTCTTGTCACTTTTTTCTCTGGTATAGTCTTGAAAGCTATATCAAGTATTATTGCTGTCTCTGGTGTGGCTTTGGAACCTACATCAAGTATCATTGCTCTCTCTGGTGTGGACATTGGTCTGCATTTCAGTTCTTTGGTCTGGTAGTTTGTCTGGTGACTACTTTCTTGGCTGTTCAAGCAGTCAAGTGTGTTGGAAAGGGGTTTTAGAAAACAAGACTTGATTTAATTTAGCAGGTAAATCTCACTCTATTTTTCTAAAGGGACAGGGAATATTCTCTCTGGGTTTTCTCCAACTCCCTTGGTCAAGACTTATAGCTAGTACTATAGGATTGTCGATATTTCTGGAACCCAAAGTGGCGGTAGGCCTGGTAGTCCTTTGGAGTCTCTGTTGTCCTTTGTGGCGCTTTTTGGTGATTTTGGTCTGGAGGAATGGCTTCTGGTTCCTCTATTCCTATAGTGACTGTCAGTGTGGAGGTAGGTCCTCCTGCTGTGATGGTTAGGGAGTGTGCTAGGATCAAAAATTGGGATGGTACCAAGTTTAATGGTGAAGATGTGAAGTGGTCTCTGGAGAATTATGAGGCTGCTGCTGGTTTAAGTTGTGCTTCTTACCTGGATATGGTGAAGCAAATTATTTTCTTCATTGGTGATAGGGCAGTGGAGAAGGAGGTGGTAGCCATGTCAGGATACAAGAAGAGGGATTGGAAGTTATTGTACAGGGAGATGGTGGATAGATGGGGTTTCAGGCTCACTATGGTGGATCTGAATAAGGTTGTCAGTGAATAGAAATTTTATGGTAGTATGGGTAACTTGCATAGTTACAAGATGTTTCTGCTACAGTTTGACCCTGTGGTGGAATATTTGGTTGAAGTGAAGGAGCTGGCACATGAAAATACTACCAAAGATTCTTTATGGTCTTCCCTGGCTAGAGATATCAGGATGTATATGTTGAAGGAACTGTCCAGGAAGGACATGATGAAGAATATGGCTAACAGTGACCAGAAGTTTCCTGCCTTGAACAAGGTGAATGAAGCTGTGGAGGCCCATTTGAAGTTATTGAATGTGGACACCTATCAGGAGGGGTGTACCAAGTATGTCAGAAAAGTCAGTGAGGCTTTTTCTGAGGAGGAGATTAAGGTGAAGAAGGAGGTGATGAAGCTGGTAGAGGTTCCTAAAGAGGAGAGGGACCCAGTGATAGAGCAACTGGTGGACTTGATCAAGCAGTTGCACATCTTTGCGCAGGAAACTCAGAAGGTAGATAGGGCCTCAATTCAGCAGGCCAAGCCTTTTGAGAGGAGGGCAGGTGGTAGCACTGATCCTTGTGTGTGATTCTATTTTAGTAAGAGGGGACACAGGTCAAATGATTTTTGGGCTCTGAACAGAGATGTGGCAGAGGGAAAGGTTGAGTTTGATGGCAGGGTGTTCAAGTTCCCTGATGGTTTATTTGTGAATCCCAATGAAGGAAAGGCTCCTGTTGATTTGGTCATAAGAAGGGGTGGTCTCAATCAGAGGAGGTCAAATTTTGAGGTGATTCCTGATTAGGGGAAGTCTTCTGCTAAGGAAAGTGTTGATGTCAAGGGGAAGGGGAAGGAGGTCAATAAGGTTTCTCTTTCTACTTCTTATGGTTGTTTGGAGTTATATTCTTGTGAGGCACAGTCAAAGAGGGAATTTTTGTCTGGTGTTCATGATTTTGATTCTGGGAGAGTGGGTAGGCCCAAGAGCACTTCACAGGCTCAATCTTAGCCCAAGGCTCCCAAGGTGGATCCAAAGATGGATTCCAGGAGGAAGGTTAGCAAGGAGAATATGCACAAGATACAGAAGGGAGTTTCAGATATGGACCCACCAACTTTTGGTGCTTATGATCTGAATGGGGATCCAATGCCTATGGGCTTGGATTCTGACTCTGAAGAAGATGTTCCTTTGTCTTCCTTTCCAAAGCCCAGTGGGGCCAGGGTCACAAGTGATGGTTCTGGTTTGGTTCCTGTGGTCAAAAAATCTGTGGATAGAGGTGCTGGACCTCAAGAGGTATCAAGTCCTAAAGTGGTGAAACCAAAAGCACATTTTGAGAGGCCATTGCTTGCAGGAAGAGTTGATTTGACAAAAACTGTGTTAGAGAAAGTGAATCAAGGAACTATATTCTTGACTTATGGGGAGTTGTTTTCTATTAGTCCTGGTTTGGCTGAGAAGCAAAAGAAGATGCTGAGCAGGAGAAGGGTCTCTTCTAGCAAGGTGGAGTTTGTTTGTCATTCTGCTGAGAAGTTTGGGGGGAATTTGAAGACTCATTTCTCTGCTCCTTTGGTGTTTGTCAATTTCACTCTGGATGGCAAGGCCATCAGAGCTTTGGTTGATTCTGGTTCTCAAATCAATCTCATTTCTCTTCCTGACAAAACTCAATTGGGCTTCCCCATCAAAACCGGTATTGGGGGTAACTTGAGACAAATTGGTGGAAAGGTGACTGAGCTGGTTGGGACAGAAGAGTTTGTGAAGCTGGATGTTGGTGGAGCTTCTGGGAAGGTGCACTTTTATATTGTAAAAAGCACTTTTAGGGCAGTTTTTGGTGGCCCATTTTAATAGACTTTTCAGCCAGGATTGGTTATTAACCTGGAGTTAGAATTAGCTTAAAGTTGACAGGGGAGGATGAAAGGACCTTGCATATGAGGTTGTCTTTACCTGGTGAAGAGGGTTGGGGGACAATGCCTGGACTTAGCTCTATGTGCCACTGTCCTGATTGTTGGGAGAGAAGAAGGGAATTTAGGGCTGCTTCTGGTTTTTTTTAAGGTGGCTCAGGCTCTGATTAAGAGCCTTATTTTTTAGAGTAGGAGGAGCTGATCACCCAAGTGCTGAAACCTCTTCCCTTTCAGTGGAACTCCCAGGTTGTAGTAGGTCAGCTCATTTGGAGATATTCCAAGTGGATTTTCAAATTTCTTTGTGTAATGTTTCTCTTCTCTGAAAGTATTCTTCAAGTTTTTAATCAAGTCTCTGTTCATTTAATGGTTTCAAGATTAATTCTATTTCAAGTTCAAGAGGAAAGATGGAGTATGTGTCTGTGGAATGAAAAAGCTTTAGGGTGGTGATATTGGGGTCTAAAAGTAAGTCCTCCCAATTGTGCAATGCTAGGGTTTTTTCTACACCTTTCAAAAAACATTACCTTGTCCACACATGTAAATAATTGTGCAACCCTGGTTTCTGTTTTAGGAAAGGCGCCCCATCAAGAAAAGAAGAAAAAAATTTCAAGATAACTGAAGATAATAAGGAAAAAAATCTGAAGATAAAGAAGAAAGAAGTTAAAAAAAATTATTTCAAGATTATTTAGCTGAAGAGGTGAAGAGTGGTGGAATTGAGGTTGATAGTGAGGAGGAAAGTAAGAATTTGGAATGGAAAAGATTTGGGACAGTGAGATTGGGGTCTAAAAGTAAGTCCTCCCAATTGTGCACAGCTAGGGTTTCTTCTACAAATTTAAAACATTATCTTAGCCACACCCATGAGCATTAAGGAAACCCCTGTTTATTTTTGTAGGTACATTGAAGAATTCCCCATTGAAGATGAAGATTTGGAAGTGGATGCTGCTAATTACAAGGAGGTAGCAGTGAAGGTTAGGCCAGTCAATGAGCCTATCCAAGTTGGGCTGAACCCACCTTCAAAGAGGCCTCCCTTGTCAAGAGATCCTTATGTGATGCCTTTAGTGAAGAGTCCACCTGATTTTGTGGATACTTCTAGGATTACTGATGAAAGGTTTGAGGTGGTGAATTTTGGCCCTGATGGGTGGTTAGCTGGAGAGGAGAGGAAGTTGTTGTTGAATGTGATGGTGTTGAGGGAAAAGGCAATTGCTTTTGCAGAGTAGGAAAGAGTTGTGTTGAAACATTCTTATTGTTCACCTTATCTGATTCCAGAGGTTTGTCATGAGCCTTGGCAAATCAAAATAATTCCAATTCCTGCTGCTATAAGGGATGATTTTGTGGAGATTGTCAGGGAAAGGGACAGGAAAGGGTTGTATGAACAGTCAACCTCAAGTTATTCTAGTCCTGTGTTCCTTGTAAAGAAGCAAAATGACAAGCTTAGGGTGATTCATGATCTCAGGGCTTTGAATAGAGTGACTATCAATGATGCTGGAATGCTGCCAAGTTAAGTGAATTTTGTAGAGGCTTTTTCTGGAAGGGTGTGTTATGGTTTGGGAGATATTATGGGTGTTTATGATGAGAGGGAACTCCATGTGTGCTCTAGGCCTCTCACTACTTTTGAGACTTCTTTGGAGAGGTTTCAATTGACCAGGTTACCTCAAGGAGCTACTAATTCTGTTGCTGTCTACCAGGCACAGATGGCTTGGATATTGCAGGATGAAGTGCCAACTTATGCTGGTATTTTTATTGATGATGGTGGAATTAAAGGGCCAACATCTAATTATGGTAATGATGTATTGAAGGAAAACCCTGGAATTAGGAGGTTTGTGTGGGAGTATTCTGTGACACTGGAGAGTATATTTTTTAGGATAGACAGGGCTGGCTTGACTGTTTCTGGGTCAAAGTTTTGCTGTTGTGTACCGGAATTGGAGATTTTGAGTCATGTGGTGTGTAAGGAGGATAGGATTATGGCAAAGAAGAAGGTTAATAAAATTCAAGCATGGCCAAGACCAAAGAATACCAATGAAGTAAGGGGATTCTTGGGTGTTTTTGTTTATGTGAGGATGTTTATTAAAGACTTCTATTTGTTGGCTGCTCCTTTAAGGAATTTGAACAAGAAGGATTCTGATTGGGAGTGGGATAATGATTGTGAAAAGGCATTTGTGAAGTAGAAGAAGGTGGTAGGGGAGGATATTGTGTTGCATAGGTTGGATTATGGTGTTGGGGCTGGGAAGATTTATTTGGCCATGGATTCAAGTTATATCTCTTCTGGTGCTGTTCTGTCTCAGCAGAATAAATAAGGGAAGGTCAGGCCAGTCAGGTATGAATCTGTGGTGTTTAATGAGGTGGAATCAAGGTACTCTCAGCCAAAGTTGGAGAAATGTGGTGTGAAAAGAATCTTGAAGAAGTTTCAGACTGTTTTGTGAAGGCAGCATTTTAAGCTGCAGGTGGATGCTAAATCTTTGGTGCAGATGATCAACACTCCTAGTCTTCCTAATGCTCCTATGACTAGGAGGATCACATTTATCCAGCACGTCTCCTTTGAATTTGTACACAAGCCATGAGAAACTTTCACAATGCCAGATGGATTGGTAAGAAGACCACCAACAGATGAAGATTCTGAATCAGAAGAGTTTGATTAAGAGGTTCCTGTGGTTAGGGCCAGCACAAGAGGTGCTGATAATTTTTCTTACCTCCAGCAAGAGGTTAAACTGCACAATTTGGCCCTCCCTCAAGAGGTTATACTGGCTGGATCTGATCTTGATTCTGGTGAACAGGATGTTTTTTTTGATGAAGAAGGGGCTGTTTTTTGGGATGGCTCATATTTAGAAAATGGTGTTTTTGTTGATACACTGGATTCTCATAAAATTCAGTGGAAGGAGAAAGATGTGCTAAACTTTAAAGATTGGTGTCCTGGATGGGCTGGTCAATTGGCTCATGTGTATTCTGTTTATTTTTATGACAGGGTTGTGCCCTTGGATGTTATTATGTTGGATTTTGAAGATGAGACCTGGGGTCAGTCTAGTTTTTTTTTCTTATGGTGGAATATCTGTTGATCTTGGAGAGGCCAGATAACTGTGATGATGATATTTGGGTGGAAATCAAGAAAAAGAGTATTGGATTTTATGTGTCAGGAAGAAGGTTGATGAGGAGGAGAAATGCAAATCCTCAGGTTGTGGTGATTCAGAAGAAGGGTCAAGAGTTGGTGGTGAAGTCTCTGCATGAAGACCCTGGTTATAGAGGCTCTGGGGAGACTTATAGAAGAGTAGCAGACTGGTTTTGGTGGCCTGGTATGAATTTGGCTGCTCAAATTTGGGTCCAATCTTGTGAAGAGTGTCAGAAAAGAAGTTACTTGAAGCTAAAAGAGGTTGGCCATGTTACTGGAGAATCAACTGTGTTTAGAAGAGTAAGTCTGGATGCTGCCCATATCAAAGAGGGCAGGTATAAATATCTGATTGTTTCCAGGGATGATTTATCTGGTTGGGTTGAGGCAGTGCCTCTGGTTAATTTGACTTCCAAGAATGTAGCAGAACTTTGGAGGAAGGAGTGGACTTATATGTATGGGCTAATGAAATTAGTTACTGTTGATGAAGGATGAGAGTTTAGAGCATAATTTAAGGAAGCTGTTACTAGTTTTGGGTCCAAGATCAGAGTGGCTACTCCTTATTATCCTAAAGCTGAAGGCATGGTTGAAAGAGGGCATCAAGTTTTGTAGGATGCTTTGGTCACAATGTGTGGGGATATTACTGAAAAGTGGAGGCATTATTTACCTTTGGTTTTGTTTTCTGAAAGAATTTCTGTCAAGAGGACTACTTGAAATTCACCTTATGAACTTATTTTTGGTCAGAAGGCAGTTTTACCAGTAGATTTGGAGGCAATTTCTTATTTGGGAATTTATTGGGATGAAGATTTCTCAACTGAAGACTTATTATGTGCCAGAATGAAGCAGCTTGAAGGAAAGGAGTAATTTCATGAAAAATCCTATGAAAGAATGATGAAGATCAGGAACCAGTCAGTTATTAATTGGGATAAGAGGTTGGTACACAGGCTGAGGGATCCTTTAAAGCCTGGGTGTTATGTATTGGTGTATAATAGGAGTTTGGAGAGTCAGTGGGGCAAGATTTTCACTGTCAGCCTAGATATCACTAGGACTGAGTATTTCTTATGCTTAAAATAAGATAACCTTAAGTACATTAAGCTTATATCTTAAAAATAAGGTTAAAACAATTATATATATGATTATAATACATATATATATAATTATAACACTATTATATAACTTATAGTAGTTTAAATAGTTTATCCATAGCCTAATAATACTTATTAAGGTGTTAATGGAGTCATAATATACTTATCTTAAGTGATATTAAGTAATTATTGACATACATAAGCTTAAATGTATACATAAAGCTCATATTCAGTGAAATATGCAGTATATTATGTATATATAGGTCTATAAGTGGGTTTTAGCCTCTTAATAGCCTATGACCTTTGTTTTTCTTCTTATTTTAGGTCATATGGACATAATCAGTTGATTCACAACGCCTACAGAAGCATATACACCTATTTCAGGCGCATATACTCAGTTTGGACAGCCTGATCTGCTTCCTTGGATGGATATTCACGGATTTATGGGTTGGGAGGTCATTTCTGGGTTAATATGGATTCTTGGGGATGTTATTGGGGGCTTGGACATTTCATTTGTTTCTTTTATATGCTTTGGGTTTCATTTCATTCCTTTTGGATTAGTTATTTTACCTGTTTCTTTATGGTATCCGCTTTTATCTGGATTTTCAAATTATGCTTTGGGTCTTTGTTAGCATTAATTGTGATTGAGGGTCCTTACTGGAGGTCTTGGTGTTGAATCTACTTGAAGTGGACGCCATGGGGAGGTGATGGGCCCTCACAGTGCTTTAATTTCCAGGGATAGCAGTGACATCATCTGGATTGAAGGTCTGTGCACTCCAGGGGATTTTGGTATAAGTAAGGAGGGATTTGACAGGTTATTCATCATCACTTACTTACTAAAATTCAATCAAACATGTAAATACAATTATAAGCATTTAGAAATATATTATAAAGTATTTATTAGTTGATATTATCATTATATAAGCTATAACTATATTCTATTTATCTATTTTCCACCACTAAGCACACATTTAAATCCAAGTATTGTGAGTTTTATCTGAGTATAACTATTTTATTAGTCTTCCCCTGAGGTTTAATCACTAAATCATTTATCAATAAGTAGTAGGACTATTAATAAACACTATTAAATCATACTTATATACTAGACATACTGACATTCTCTGACAGGTGGAATGGTCCTTATAGAGTCAGATCTCAACTCTCAGGTGTATAATATCAGTTAGAAGAATTGTATAGGGAAGTCTTGAAGAAGAGAGTGGCTACTGACCAGGTGAGGAGATTTTATCCCAGAGGCACAAGAAGGGAAGAATACTAACTACGCAATGAGGATAAACTATGAATCATTCTTTTTATTGGGTTGTTTTTTTGGTGATGCTGTGCATCTGTTGTGTTGCAACCCCTTTTTGTTAGATATTACCCAGGGGGGGCATCTAGATTTTATCTTGAAAAGTGTGGGGGTGATTGATGGGCTGGCTGCTCTGTAGAACAGTTACCCCAGATTGTCTGTTTCCAGACCCTTCTTTTAATTAAGTTGAAAATTAGAATTGGTATTCTTTTAACAAGTTTTTTTTAGTCCTCTATGAATTCAAACTGGATTTATCTTTGGTCTTCAAGTGTCAAAATCTTCCTTATTATTGGTTTTTGGTTCATTGTGTTGGATGTTTGTTCTTGTTAAAAATTATCCATGGGGGGAACTTCTAGATTTTATTTTTGGCAAGTGTTGGGGTAACTGATGAGCTGGCTTCTCTGTAGAACAGTTACCCCAGAGTTTCTGTTCCAAGTCTTTTGCCTGTCCTAGTTGAGTTCTAGTTCTGTTTTTTTGTAATTCAGGTTTTAAGTCCTCTATGACTTAAAACTGTATTTCTGTGGTCTTCAAGTGTCGGTCTTTTCACTGTGTGGATGTTTTGTGTGGGATGTTGTTTTCGTTAGAAGGTACCCATGGGGGGGCTTCTATATTTTATTTTGGCAAGTTTGGGGGTAACTGATAGACTGGCAGCTCTGTAGAACAATTACCCCCAAATGTCTGTTTCAAGTCCTTGGTTTTGATAAGTTGAATCCTAGTCCTCTGCTTTTATTCAGGTTTTAGTCCTCTATGACTTTAAACTAGATTGGACTGGCTTCTTGGTTCTTGGATCTTTCTTGGTGGTGGATAACTGGTAATATACAATCATTTTTACTTATTTGAGGGAGCCCACCCAGTGATCATTTCTTTGGACCTGGATTTGCTTCTGTAATTTTTTGTGATGGAATGGAATTTTATTGGTCTTTGATTATTTTCTTTTATTTTGTTAGTGAGGGTTGTTTTATAAAATAAAAAAATTAGTTGGATGTACCACATCAGGGTCACCTGGATGTGGGCGAGAATTGGCAAGGAAAGGCTCATTGATTGGCCATGAAATGCTATTTTTCTTTTTTATTATTACTTCTTAAGTTTCTTTTATTCATTCATTTTATAGTTTTTATTTTCAAGTTTTCTGTATATGTTCAAATTATTTTTCAAATCTTTAAAATTTATTAAAGGTGTATCCACATCAAGGTGCACTTAGATTTGGGTAAGGTATAAGAAGATCAGCTCATCAATTGGCTGGGGGATAAAATTTGTAATTGTTATTTATTTTATCTTATGATTGTTCAATTTTATTTTCTCAGCTCTCATATTTTTTTGGAAATTATGACTTTTATTAATTTTCAAGTTTTTTTTGTATGTTAGTAGTTATAGGTAATATCTGTAGAATAAAAAGAAATAAAATAATATGTAAAAAAATAAAAGTAAAAATAAAAACAAAAATAATAAAAATATTTTTTTCAACAGCTAATTATTGATTGTTATCTCTATTTGTTTAATTTATATTGTTTTCTGTTTTCTATAATTTAATCTCTGGAGGAAGAAGCTTCTGGAGGTTAGTTTGGGACATGTTTGAGTTTCTGTTTCTTGTTGGGATTGGAGGATGCATTTTGTTCCTTGTGGTGTAGTCTTCTCGAAAGATTGTAGGGGTTGTAATGGTCTGGGAATGGTTTGGAAGGTAGTCTTTGGTAGGAAGCAGAGGAGGCTGAGATTGAATGTTTGAAGGTATGCTTAATTATCCTTGAAATCTTCCAGTGGTCATCCAGAAGTTGCTTTCTCACGGTCCTTTCAAACTCATTCAATGGTCGATGAAGAGCAAAGGCCTTTAGCATGTTGGAACACATTATGGCAGAAGTCATTCAGAGCTGGAGCCAAGTCAAAAGTGGAGAAAAACCATGCTAATTTTAATTTCCAAGCCAGGGATGAGAAAGATAGAAAATTTTATGGCCTTGGCCATATAAAGATAGAATTTTTGCAATATTTTATGACTTGAGTAATAAAAAACTTATACCTTTTCAAGTAAGATGGGTTAAAAAAAAGAATTATGAGAATTCTTTTTCTGGATTGAAATTGTCCAGCCAACCTTTTTTTCATGGTGGGGGGTTTCAGGACTAGTTTGGAGATCTTGGTATATACAAGAAAGTAATTTTAATTTTATTATTATAACCTTCAAAATAGAAGTGATTTAAAATTAATTAATATTTTTTTTTCAAGAATATCAGCACTCTAAAAAACAATCACATTACTATATATTTTAAGTAAAGTATATAAGAGTTTTAAAAAGATAATAGAATATATCATGAAGCCTCAAAAATTACCAAACAGGCCTAGTTTTGTGGTGTTCAAAAGTTGAGTGTGTTAATTAAAGTGTATGGAAATGATTAATGGACACTCATTTGGTGATATTAAGTGGTTATTTGGTGTTCATGTCAATTTTATGATGGGGAAAATTGGTTATATAAAAGCTTAGTTTTAAGTGTTAATTTCATGTTAAAAAGTATTTTTTACAAGCCCAAAAGCTGATGGAAACTAAATTCTAGGTTTGCTAAAACTTTATGGAGTTTTTTGAGATTTTTCTAATATTTTTTATGATTTTTTTTAGTATTTTTATGAATTGTTTATTTTTGTCAAATTACTCAACTTTAATGATTTTTAGTTCAATAATTGGGGATTTTCAGGCTACAAAAATTAGTGGAAATTATTTTTAAGATGTGAAGCTATGATTTATAACTTTATTTTGATCTTTTAGTGATATTTTTAGTTTTTAATTGAGCCTGAGCATCTGTGGACATCCAGACAGCCTCTGGAATGCATCTGGAAGGGAGTTTTGAGAATGTTACTGGAATATGTATAGTTTTGTATGGAAAATAGACAGTTGAGAGTAAATTAATAGAGGATGATTTATCATTAAAAAAATAATTTATAACAACAACCACATTGAAATATTATTTAAGATTTATTAGTAACATTATATATTTCAAAATTTTATTAAAAATAACACAATTTCACTCCACAACTAATAAATATATACTTGTAGGGTACCATTAGAAAAAGCCTCTTCCTTGGTAACTCAAGAACAAAATTTAATTCATAAAATATAAACTATTTAAAAATATATAAATTCAATCATTTAAATATCTTTTCACTGGTGCAACTTTCTGTTGTATTTCAGAATATTTTCTTAACATTCCATTACTAAATCATCTCAATTTCCACAAATCTATTGGTCAAAAAGTCTTTTTATTATCAAGCAGATGCTAAAGATTAGTTAATTTAGCACTCACATTTACTTTAAAGGGACAGGGTCTTTTTTGTCTATCCAACTTTCTTGGATCCTGATTAAAGCAAGGCAACTTTAAGAGTTTTTCTACACTGATAGTTCTCAACTAGGAGTTCAAATTCTCTGGCTGCTAACAGCTTACTTGATATCTCTACTATATTTTTCCTGAAAGAGATAAATATTGGATGTTTATTATGGTTGATTTCTGGACTTTGAGATGTCTTCACTTTATAGATCTGGTGTTTTTTTTTCTGGTGTACCTGAGTTTTTCAGGCCATCAGTAAGAATTAAATCTTGGGATGGGCCCAAGTTTTCTAGTGATAATTTGGAAGAAACTTTGGATATGTATGAAACTGTTTCAGGAATTGATGATAATTTACCTTTGGATATGATGAAAAAATTAGGTTTTTTATGGGTGAAAGAAAGGTGGAGGAAGAGGTTTAAAAGATGGAAGGCTATATAGTTCAAGATTTGGGAAAGCTGATGAGAGAGATGGCTAAAATTTGGCCAAAGGTTTATTCTGTTAACTCCATAGAAGCCAATCTAACTTTCATCCACTTAACATCTTAACCTCTGGATAACTCACAAGATGGCGATACAAGTTCTCAAGAGGATACTAGTAGTGAATACTATTCAGTTACTGATGAAGATAAGTATGTTAGGATCATAGGAGACATTATCCATAAGAAGGTTAAAATGTTAAGGTGTCAATGGAGAATAAAGACTAAACATCTGACATTAAGGAAGGGCGCAAAAGAAACACTTAAGAAAAGAAACAAAACCACTAATGTCTCATGCACGCAGGATAAGTTTGTATTTAAAAGTAAAAAGGTCAATAAGCGCAAAGCGCAAGATGTAGGAAAAGTAAATGTTAAAAGAGTAAAAGGTATAGCAACTATGTGGGAGAAACTAAATCCAAAAGTAATCAATTGTTATGTGAAATGTTTTAGTAGAAAAGCGTATCATGTACACTATTACTCTAAGGTATAAAAATGAGCATGATCTTGTTGAATAGTTAGTTAGTTAGTTAGTAAGAATATTTTTGTGAATAATTATTTATTGAAATCTGTTTATATTTGAAGTAATAAATTAACAATATTTAAGATTAAATCATCAATTTAATACATTACCAGTACCAACAAATTGTATCAGTCTTTAAAATCACTTGTCGCATCATCCAAACAATATGTCCGAATCCAACAACAATAATAATGGGAACAACCCCCGTTGTCTTTTAAATGAAAGTAATTACTTTGTGTGGTCCACCATCATGGAGGCCAAGCTAGATAATGTAAAATGTTTAGAGTATGTCACCGGAAAGTCCACTGAAAAAGTAGAGGAGCGAAAAAGAAAGGCCTAAAACTTGATAATTCAAAGCCTCAATGATGACCACATCGCCATGATTGCCAGCGAGTTGTTTGGAGAAAAGAAAGGTGATGGGAAAATGGCTTGGGATTTATTGAAAGAGAAATTTGCTGGAGGAGATGCGCAGGGAAGAAGGATGGCGTTCACTGAATTGTTGGGAATAGAATTCACGAATTTTAATCAATTTGTTAAAGAGGTAAGAACAGTAAACAGCAAAATAAAACTCACCGGTTTGAAGATCTATGATGAGGTGTTGTCATTACAAGTACTTCATAAATTACCTAAGGAATACAAGTCGTTCATCAGGATACTCATACAAGGAGAAGAAGTATTAGGACTCAAGGAAGTATTGAAAAGCCTTGAAAAGGATAGTAAGAAATTTGCCACCAGGAAAGGAGAAAATGTTGCGATGATGACTACTACAGCCCCGAAGAGGAACATGAAGTGTTACAATTGCGGGATCATGGGGCACTCTGCTTGTGAGTGTAAGAAGCCTTGGAGTAAGTATAAATTTGCGCCCTCAAAGAACGCCAAAGTAGTTGAAGCCACGAACGAAGCTAAAGAGGGAAATAGTGTGGCATTCCTTGGAAAGAGAATCATTAGTCATGAAGAGAGTAGTGAAGAATGGCCAAACAAGAAACAAGAAATCAATTATGAGCTCGAGATTTTTGGCAACAAGGAGAAGTTTCTCTATGGGGAGGACTATGGGAGCGATGTCAAGATTTATGTTGGTAACCAAGAGGTGCCAAAATTTTCTTTTATAGGAACCGTTAAAGCTAACATATGTCTTACCGCCAGTAATGAGATATTATTGGACTCAGGTGCCTCAGAACATATGTTTAACAAGAAGGAAGACTTTGTAAATTTTCAAGATTTTCAAGGTAGTGTAAATATTGGGGAAGTTGGAAGAACAGTAGATATAAGGGGAAAAGGGGACATAGTAGTATATAATTCTGATAAAGAAAAGATAGTGTTCAGAAATGCATATTATATTCCTGATTTGCTGTACTGTTTAGTTTCACAAGTGTTGATATGGAATGGGGGAGCGCCAGTAGTAAAGACAGAGAAAGAAAATTTCAAAGTAAGAAAAAACAATAAAATTGTAATGAGTGGTAAAATAAGAAACAACTTACCATTTTTACACCTGGAGAGAGGAATGATAAAAGCTCATGTATCAATAAGTGAACATAATAGATTAGGGCATCCGGGTGATGGCACAGAATGTGATAGCTGCAAGCAAGGAAAAAAAGACAAGAAAATCATTCAAAACAGAGAGAGATAAGACAAAAATAATGGGAGAAGAGTTAGCAGTGGATGTGATGGGACCAATAACGCCAGTGTTCCTAGGAAAATCAAGATATGCACTTACCATTGTTGACACCGCAACTAAATACGTGTGGATAAGGATTCTCAAATATAAAAGTGAAAGTGAAAAGGAAATTAAAGGAGTGATACAGCTGTTACAGAGGCAGAAAGGAATAATAGTAAAAAGGCTAATCAGTGACGGAGGGGGAGAGTTTATAGTAGAGAGCCTAGAACAGTGGTTAAGAGAGTGAGGAATAACTCATGTAGTAACTACACCAAACACACCACAAAATAACGGGTCAGCAGAAAGAATGAATAGGAACATTATTGAGAAGGCAAGAACAATTATCATAGCAAAACACTTACCTAAGAGCTTATGGGTGGAGGCAATGACAACTGCAGCCTACTTATATAACAGAACAGGCAAGTCGGAGCCCTATAAAAATCTATGGAAAGAAGAATCTAGAACAGATAATATACAAGAGCTCGGTGAGGAGGTGTGGTACAGTATACATCATTATCAAAAAGTTGGAAAGATGGATCCGAGATGCAAGAAAGGAATTATAGTAGGAATGGAAGAAAACTACAGTAGCGTATACAGAGTGTGGGACCAAGAAAAGGGAATCATACTAAGAACAAGGGATATAGTAGCAACTACAAAAATAAGAGAAATGAATGAGGAGATACCAATGAGTAAAATTGAAGCAAGTATTGAAGATGAAGAAAGAGAAGTATCAGAAGTGCCAGAAGAGCTACTCAATCAAGAGGACGAAGAAATAGTGGAGGAAAGAAGATCAATAAGAATTAAGAAAAAACCAGAGAGATATGTATACCTACAAAATTACATAGCGGAGATAGAAAAAGAAGCAGCAGAAGACAAGAATGAGGATGAAATAAATCTAGAAGCAATGGTAATGGAAACTTTTGTTAGGGAGAACGTTATAGTACCTGATAGCTACCAAGAGGCAAGAGGATCCAAAGAATGGATAAGCTGGAAAAGGGCTATATTCGAGGAATATGACTCTATTCTGGAAAATGGAGTGTTTGAGATAATACCAAAGAATAAAAAGGACAACAGTAAAACCACAATCAGGACTAGGTGGGTACTCAACAAGAAATTTAATGCAGAAGGACAACTCCAACGATACAAAGCCAGATGTGTAGCAAGAGGTTTTAAACAAAAAGAGGGTATTGATTTTGAAGAGACATTTTCACCAACTGGAAGATTAAGTACAATGCAATTTCTACTCAATCATGTGGTAGTTACTAAACAGAAGCCCAGACAAGCAGATTTTGTCACTGCATACCTAAATTCGAAACTAAGTGATGATGAAGCAATATACATTAAAATACCAGAAGGTTTTTCAGAATGGCTGAGAGAAACAAAACAAGAAGCTTACAATAATGAATACAAAGAAGATTTAATAGAGCAACTGGATAAATACATTATAAAACTAAAAAAGACACTCTATGGGCTAAAAAAAGCAGCGAGGGGGTGGTATTTAACCATGTCCGAGTGGTTCATTAGAAATAATTATAGAATTAGTGATGCAGACCCCTGCTTGTTTATCCATATAAATGGAGACTTAGCTTTTGCTTGGGTAGATTATTTGATTTTAGTAGGACCTAATAGTGATGACATCATAAAGAAATTAAAGGAAAGTTTTAAAATAAATGATCTCGGAATAGTACAACACGTCTTAGGGATAAAAGTAACCATAGAACCAGACGGGAATATTTTCCTGTCACAAGAGCATTACATCAAAAACTTAGTACAAGAATATGGCTTAGAGGATGCTAAAATAAGTGGAACTCCAATGCAAGCAAACATAAAAATGGAAAATTCTACAGATGAGGAACATGAGAAATTTAGACTAGAAGTAAAAGACTACCGATCAGCAATTGGATCTCTAAACTATTTGTCTCAATGTACAAGACCGGACATTGCCTATAGCGTAGGAATTCTGTCACAGTTCCTAGAAAAACCAAATCACGCTCACTGGACAGCTTTCAAGTGAGTCCTAAGGTATTTAAAAGGGACAGAGAAATGGGGATTATATTACACCAATGAGAATAGTGAATTAAGGGGCTTTGTAGATTCAGGATGGGCCGAGAATGAAAAAAGAAAGTTGACAAGCGGCCATGTGTTCATGAGAAACAATGGCACCATCTCATGGGGAAGCAAAAAGTTGGGGGCAATTAGCGCATCATCTACAGAGGCGGAGTTCAGGGCTTATCTGGCGGCAGCACAGGAAGCAGTTTGGTGGCGAAAAATGTTAACTGAAATAGGAGAAGAAATAAACCAACCCACTCTAATCGAAAACGATAATCAAAGTGCATTAAAGAAGTCTAAAACCCCAGTTTTCCACTCAAGAACAAAACATATTGAAACACATTATAATTTCGTTACAGATTTAATAAGAAACAAAGAAATCATCATAGGTTATATACCAATAGATGAAATGGTAGCTGAAATTTTTACTAAGCCATTAGACCAAGTTAAGCATTTTAGATTCATGGAAAAGATGGGAATGAAAAATCATGAGATGAAAAGTGTAAGGGGGTGTGTTAACGCCATAGAAGCCAATCTAACTTTCATCCACTTGACATCTCAACCTCTGGATAACTCACAAGATGGCGATACAAGTTCTCAAGAGGATACTAGTAGTGAATACTATTCAGTTACTGATGAAGATAAGTATGTTAGGATCATAGGAGACATTATCCATAAGAAGGTTAAAATGTTAAGGTGTCAATGGAGAATAAAGACTAAACATCTGACATTAAGGAAGGGCGCAAAAGAAATACTTAAGAAAAGAAACAAAACCACTAATGTCTCATGCACGCAGGATAAGTTTGTATTTAAAAGTAAAAAGGTCAATAAGCGCAAAGCGCAAGATGTAGGAAAAGTAAATGTTAAAAGAGTAAAAGGTATAGCAACTATGTGGGAGAAACTAAATCCAAAAGTAATCAATTGTTATGTGAAATGTTTTAGTAGAAAAGCGTATCATGTACACTATTACTCTAAGGTATAAAAATGAGCATGATCTTGTTGAATAGTTAGTTAGTTAGTTAGTAAGAATATTTTTGTGAATAATTATTTATTGAAATCTGTTTATATTTGAAGTAATAAATTAACAATATTTAAGATTAAATCATCAATTTAATATATTCTATGCAGGATCTTCAGGATATTTTTAGGATATGTGAATCTAAAGGTGTTTTAAACTCTCTGGGTCAGTATAATCACTTTATGAATGGAATTTAGATGGCTTTAGATTATCTGGTAGATGATAATATTCAGACACATGAAGAAGGGGCTAAGTATGTTTTTTGGAATTATATGGGTAAGAAGGCTAAGGAGGATGTTTTGGTGGTGTCTTTAAATAGTAATTTTACAAATATTCACCCAAATGGAGAAAATAGGTTTCCTTCCATGGAAGTGGTAAAGAAGAATGTTTTGGATCATCTATATACTCTAACATTTTTTGATTTGTAATCTGGGAAGGAAACTTTGGCAACTCAAGAGGTGTAAGATGATTGTGTGGAAGATTTAGCTGGTGTTGGAATTCTGGTTTCTGTGATTCTTGAATATTTTGGCTATCCTGAAGATAATTTTTTGGAAGATTATTCTGTTGGGGGAGAAGAAGTTTCTGTAGATGAAGATCTTTCTGTCACTGATGAGTAATTTTTGGATTTTGGGGAAAATTTTGTGCTTCTTGATTTGGAGCTGCATTCAGAGGATAACTTCTTTCAGATTTTTCATTCAGAAGCAGAAACTGTCTGCAATGAAGATGTAGATTTTTTTTGGTGAATTTGTTTCAATTTCAAAAAAGAATTGTTAAGGAGGATATGGTTCTTCCTGCACTATTGGAGAGTGTAGAGGTGTTGGTCAATGGGATGCTTGACTTTCATGAACCCATATTTTGGACAAAGGTGCTTTTTTATTTTTGTCCTTTTTTTAGACAAATTCTGGTTATTTGTTTTTATGGTTTAAATTAAATCATTTAAATGTCTTTTATCTGGTAAAAATTTCTGTTGTATTTCAGTATATCTTCTTAAAATCCAGTTTCTAAATCATTTTAACTTGAAAAAATCTATTGGTCAACAAGTCTCTTTCCTATCAAGTAAATTCTTAGCTTTAGTAAATTGAGAACTCACATTTACTTAACGTGGTCAGGGGTCTCTCCTGTTTATCCAACTCTCTTGGATTCTACTTAAAGAAAGAAAAATTTAAGAGTCTTTCTACAGTGTGTTTCATTTGAAAAATTCCACAAAAACCTTTCATGAAAAATGGTTCATTTCACCAGAAAAAAAAGGGTGCCTGATAGAAGGTTAAAATTCCTATCTTTGATTTGATTTATGTTTGGGTCATCTGTAATTCTTCTGAGAAGATTATGCACTGAACACTAAAAAGGCCATATTGTGCAGAATCAAATCTTATTTATTCTTGAATTACACATGTATTGAAGGATTGGCACCTGCTAGAAGGTAACAGATGTTTTTTGTGGTGATTGGCACTTTCACCAGAAATAAAACATGGGCACCTGATAGCAGGTGCCACTCCTTATATTTGAGTAAAGTCAAATTCTGCTCAGATGTAATTCTTCTAAAAAGAATATGCACTGAACAATGGGCACAGTAGCTTGTGCAACATCAAATCAAATTTACTCTTAAATCAAAACTGAATATAGGGATAGACACCTGCTATAAGGTGCCACTTGATTTTTTGTGGTGCTAGGGTCTCAAAAATGGGGTCAAATATGTCTGACTTTGTACAATTTTCTCAACCAACATTCAGCCCAAAAATTTCCACATCCTCACAATCAACTACACATCACCTCCCTTTCACCCTAACCCAAATAACCCATATAATCAATGTCACATCTCTTCTTTCCCAGTTCTTTTTCAAATAAAATTTTTCTCCTTCAAACTACAGTAAGTATATTTATTTTTATTCCTTTCTTCATCCAATTTTCTTACTCAACTTTCTATCCTCACAACCTCATATTTTTAACTAAGGCTTCATATATGAAAAATACAAAAATAGTCAAGAAAAATACAAGAAGGAAGATATAACTTCTTCTTCAACTGGGTTTGAAGTTACCAAAAATGATGAAAAGCATAAAATAACATTTTTTTCTAAAAAACTCAACTCTATTTGTACTCTTAATGATCAAATGGATGAACTCTTTGGAAAAATACACAATTTCAACTACTTTTGCATGAATCAAGGTCCAAAAATTTCTGGATATCATATGAGGAATCAAGATTTTGCTTTAGATAATTTTATTTAATCTCCTGAACTTGAAGGATTGTATTCTGACATTGAGCTTGATGAGCCCATTTTAGTAAGCTTAAACTAATTTTTATTATTATTATATCTTTAGTATTTTTTATTTACTTCCCATTTTTTAACCAGACCCAAGGCTCATTAAATCTAGAAATTTATAAAGAAATAATGATGATGAAAGGTAAGAAGATAAAAAATTAACCCCTCCTAGCAAGAGACTCAAGAAAAGAGCTTCTTCTAGTTATGGGACTACTCACTCTATGTCAAAGGCCCTTTTTTCTGCTCATGGGGAGATTGTTAATAAATGTGAACAAGGTTTTTTTGGATTTGATAATTTTTTTAAAAATTTATTTCTTTTATTCTCAAAATTTTAACTTGTTTCAGAAAAGGAGAAAGCTCACATTAAAATCATGAAATTGGAGTCTCAAAAAAAAACTGTGTAACATCAAAAACTTTTCAAGGAAAAATATTGGCTTCATTCACAATTGAAGGAACAAAATGTTTTGGGAATTGAGGGAGGGATAAGGCTAGAATTCAGAGAGAGGAGAAAATGAGAAATTTAAAAATTATCAATCTCAATCAGAAAGTGAAAAAATAAAGTTACAAATAAAGGAATAAAAAAAAGAAACTCAATGTATTAAAGAGTTGATTTATTTACTGGGTTGGTTTTCAATAAATATTAGTTCATTACTTTCTGAATTACTTATTTAATATCAACATGAAAGTCTTCCTAAAATTCTTGTATCTCCATGCTTATATTTATAAACTGTTCCAATTTTTTTGTCTAAATTAAATACTGATATCTTATAATCTGGATCCTACTCCCTTAATCATACTTTCTATATTTATATCAGTTAATTTTATGAATTTTTTTCTTGCCTTTGATTTATAACTTTCTTTCATTTAACCCCAAATACTATCTCCATTCTCAGATTCTTCTCTGGGTGCAGATCACAATTTATTTTACATCAAAAAATGTTTTGGAAATAACCTCCCATTCTATTTAACATAGCAGGGGGAAATAATTGATTTTTTTTCTAACTCAAAAAATATTTTGAAATACTTTTATAAAAAAATTGACAATAGCCTGCTCTATGTTATATTGAAGTAGGTGTCTAGATTAGCAAATTTTCAAGTTCATTCTTTAAATTAACATGTAAAAAAGTCATATAAGATAATTAAAGATCAAATAATAATGATAGTTCAATTAAAAATGTGAATTGAATTCATCTGTGACCAAAGTCATTAAAACCAAACACAAGTGAATAAATGAACCTCATGAGTAAAACAAATGTCACCATGATTACCATTATACAACACACAGACTGATGGCGCATTATTTAAGTAAGTAGAGTACCATATATGCCTTTTGAATGTTAATTTTAATATTACTCTGGCTAATGTAACTTGTGTCCACTCAGCACCTCATGACATAATGGAACTTAATCAAAGTCCCTCAGCTATGATTTCAACCATAAGTGAAAAGAAATCAACACATGATGTTGAATGAAGTCAATTACAAGAGGAGAGGAGGTTAAAAAGAAATGGTAAGATTATTGATAATGAAGTAAAAGGTGATAGATGGCTTACTATAGTAAGAATTAAGCAGAATACATTAAGAGAATTTCTATAAATATTTAATTTTGAAAATAGTAAGAGTCAAGTAATTAATCCACACCTTCTAGAAAAAGCAAACTTTGATGTTTATTTATTCAATGGAACAAGGAGGAAGAAACTAAAGGCATGTGATATTGGAGGAGCAATGTTTAAGAGAGTAAAAGGAGAAGCAATTACATAGAAAGGTAGAAAAGTTAATATCATAAACAGTTATTAAAAAGGTTACTGGAGTAAAGAAATAAAGTATCATATACAATTTTACAGTAAAGAATATCAATAGGCATGTATATGATAAGTCCTTAGTTAATTGTAGATATTTTAAATTCAGTTCTCATAAGCATTATAATAGGGAATATCAAAGTTAGAGATTTGTAATTATTTAAAGGGTATTTCACAACACAAAAAGAAAGCCACAGACTTGACATTAATTCTCAGTAAAAAGGTGTTATTTGGGCACAATACTTCATATTTTAAAAAATAATAATGTTTGATTTGGTAGAAAAAAGAGGTATTTTTAAATGGAACATTTCCAACTTTGATATCCCTAATAAAATTCTTTAAAAGAAATTAACTTAATCATTTTAATAGTTAATCCATGAAATGAAAATAAAGTTTGATAACCTATATTAGACCCCATACTTCTCTTGCCTAACTAATTCTCCTTTTCTTACATTAAGTTCTTTTCTTACCTCATGAATCTTGTTGAACAACTCTATATTTTCAGTCATTTTATCTAAAAAATGCAAATAAATTCAATCTAATTGAATAAAATAATAAAAATTGAATAAAACATACCTTAAAAGCTTTACTCAAACTACCTGAAATAAGTATTCCAAAAATTTCCCAAAGAGTTCTGAAATAGTTAACAAAAAAGAAGGCAAATGTTCCCAGAAAAGCTTTGAAAAGTTCCAAAAAAACACCCAAAAGATCCAAAAAAAAGTGTCCAAAATCCTTTAAAAAATTCTTCATAAGCTTTGAGAAATGTGCCAAAAACTTTTTAAAAAAGATTACAAAAGTCCCCAAAACATTTTTCAAATTTTTCCAGAAATGTTCCAAAAAGTTCCAAAAAAAAGTGTCCAAAAATCTCCAAAAAAGTGCCCAAAAACACCTAAAAATCACCAAATATTTCTTGAAAATTTTTTCCAAAATTTTTTCACAAAAAAGACAAATAATAGTCTAAAATCACTGGAATATGCTCAGAAAATATTTTCAGAATGTTTTAGCAAAAGAAAAAAAGCCAAAAATAGTCCAAAAACACCTAAAAAAAGTGGAAAATTATGGGAAACTTTTTTAAAGTGGTCCCCAAATGATTCTGAAGTGAATAAGCAAATAAAAGGCCAAAAAAAGGAAAACCAGCCTAAAAATGACCAAAAATAACCAAAAGGTCAATACAACTAGAATAAAAAAGATTGGGAAAAAAGAAAAAAAAGAAATATAGAAAAGGATGGAAATAAGTGGAAAAAAATGAAAAAATGGAAAAAAAATAGAAAAAAAAGGTGAAAAAATGAAAAAAAGATAAAAAGAACATATCAATCTGCATTTAAAACAAAAATTATGATAAAGAAAGAATAAAAAATCACATTTCAATCTGCAACTGAATAACAAAAAATGAGAAAGTGACTTACCATGAGAGCTGAGGAGTGAGAAGTATCAGAACCAGAAATGAGTGATGCAAGTGAGAGATGAAGAGAAGATGGGATATCTTAGTGAGGTAGAATCTTAGAATTTTTTGGAGGTTAAAAATTTTAAGTGACTTAATGGCTATGAGCTGAACCAAAACAAATGAGACTGAAAGACTGAAGAAATTTGTTTCAAAAAAAGTGAACTGTGATAAAGATTAATGTTAAGTGTATGATTATGAGATTTATTGAGTGTAGCTAAGTTTCCAACCTTACTCATATGAGTATTCCCTTAAGAATTGGGTGAAAAAATATAGATGTTGGTGATTTTGTACTTAGAATTGGCATCTCTGTACCTAGTTCTGACTAATCATGATGATAGAGGGAAATGTTCTGATGACTTGTTTGACCTAAAAGAAGACATTTTGGGAAAAATATGATGTTGAAATAAACCTTTTCAAGTCAGGTGTATTTTGTTCTTGATGGTAGGTTTGGTACCATTTTTGTGGTGTATTTATATGGCATATTTTGTAAGGTTTGAGACCCTCTATTTTTCTCGTAAGATTTTTTCATCAATTAAATCCCCACCTCTTTTATAGAATCATTTTACCTAATATAGCTACCAAAATGTAAGACATTTCATACAGTAAAATAAAGTGTTTCTTAGATATGAAAAAAATTGGAAAAAACAATAGAAAATGAATATAACAAAAACTAGGGCCTTTATATTAATATAAGGATAGGGAGTGTCAAACATTATTATATCACCAGTAAAGAAATGTGAGCACCTGATAGCAGGTTCCAATCCTTATCTTTGATTTGATTGAATTTTTTCTCAGTCACAATACTTATGAGAAAACTGTGCACTGAGCTTGCTAGCTTGTGTGGTATCAAATGTGAGTTATTCTTGAATTACAAATGGATTGAAGAGTTGGTACCTTCTAGCAGGCTCTGGCTGTTTTTTTGTGGTGTATACACCATTTAAGCACACCAAAGAAAATTTTCAAAGTAAGTCATTTTAACTCAAAATAAACCTGTGAATAATAGGTTTACTTCAGCAAAATTTATTTCTATTTAAACAACATCTTTTGGGTACATCCAAGCCTTTCAAGCACTCCATAACTTTGACATAATTGGTCAGAGCCAGGCACACTGTCAGTACAGTCTAGTATATAAGTATGATATAATAGTGTTATTTTATGGTCCTAGTACTTATTAATAAATGATTTAGTGATTAAACCTCAGGGGAAGACTAATAGAATAGTTATACTCAAATTAAACTCACAATACTTGGATTTAAATGCGTGCTAGTGGTGGAAAATAGAAGAATAAAATATAGTTATAGCTTTTATAAAGATAATATCAATTTATAAGGGCTTTATAATATATTCCTGAATGTTAATAATTGTAGTGTAATGTTTGTTTGAAGTGTAGTAATTGAATGATTATAATAAACCGTCAAAATCCCTCCTTACTTATACCCAAATCCACTGGAGTGCACAGACCTTCAATCCAGATGATGTCACTGCTATCCCCGGCAATTACAGCACTGTGAGGGCCCATCACCTCCCCATGGCGTCCACTTCAAGCAGTTTCAACACCCAGACCTCCAGTAAGGACCCTCCATCACTATTAATAATAACACAGAGTCATACCATAAATAGAAATCCCAGATAAAAGCGGATACCATAAAGAAACAGGTAAAATAAAAGATCAAAAAGAGATTTAATGAAACTAAAAGCATATAAAGGAAACAAATAAAATGTCCAAGCCCCCAATAACATCCCCAAGCATCCACATTAACCCAAAAACATCCTTCCAACCCATAAATCCGTGAATAACCATCCAAGGAAGTAATTTTAGTTGTCCAAACTGGGTGTATGCGCCTGATATAGGTGTCTATGCTTCTGTAGGCGTTGTGAGTCCACTGATTTCGTCCATATGACCTAAAATAAGCAGAAAAACAAATGTTATAGGCTATTAAGAGGCTAAAACCCACTTATATACCTAAATATACATAATATACTGCATATTTCACTGAATATGAGATTTATGTATACATATAAGCTTATGTATGTCAATAATTACTTCATATCACTTAAGATAAGTATATTATGACTCCATTAACACCTTAATAAGTATTATTAGGCCATGGATAAGCTATTTAAACTATTATAAATTATATAATAGAATAATAATTATATATATATATAATAAAATAATATATATTATTATTTTAACCTTATTTTTAAGATATAAGCTTAATCTAATTAAGGTTATCTTATTTTAAGCATAAGAAATACTCAGTCCTAAGGATATTTAGGCTGACACTCCCTCACCCCAAAAAAAACAATAAAAAAAATGTTAAGACATTTTAATTAATCTTAAGGAATGAAATAATAAAATAAAAAATAATTTTTATAATACATATACTGAATGAACAGTATTATTTAGATTTAAACTTTTTCAAGAGATTTTTAAGATCAGAGATTTCATTTTCTGGAATCCACTGGTCATATTCACTTGATTTATTTTTAAATCTTAATAGATACTCAACTCCCTTTTCTTTAGTAAGGTGTCTCTTTTTAAGTATCTTTTCAATTTCTGCTTTTTCCACTATTTCTTCAGGTTGCTGTTTATGCCTTCCTGATCTTCTTGGAAAGAGAGAAGTATCATTAGAATGGTATGGTTTTATAAGAGAAATAGGAAATACTGGATGTTTTCTATCATAAGGTGCATATAGAATAACCTCAACAGCATTATTACCAACCATCTTTTTAACTACAAATGGTCCAATGAATGGATCCTTCAATTTAACATTACCATTTAAATTGAAATGTAGCGTTGAAATAAGGACTTCATCACCCTCTTTGAACATTTTTTCTTTATGGGCTTTATCCCATCTTTTCTTTTCATACTCAAAAGCCTTATTTATACATTCTTGAGCATGTTTTCTGCATAATTCTTGCATCTGAAGAAAAGATTTAGTACCTGGATGAATATCCAATCTAGGTAACTTATTAAGAGTTTTAGCAGGGGTATTAGGTACATAACCCAACCATAACTCAAATGGCTTTTTGCCAGTGACAGAATGTACTGTACTATTATATGCAAATTCTAAACCTGGGATAAGGGTTACCCAATCATGCGTGAATTTGTCATTGTCTTTAAAATTAAGACCAAAAGCACAGTATCTTCTTATCATATCTTCTAAGGTTTGTATCATTCTTTCTGCTAGCCCATCAGTTTGTGGATGGTGTGCTGTAGAAAGTTTTAATTGACACCCTGAAACATCCATAAGTGACGTCCAGAACTCAGAAGTAAATTTAGGATCTCTGTCAGAAACTATTGCTTTGGGAAAACCTGCTGTATTTAACATTTGTGTCCACCATAAAAAAGCTAAGTCCTTTGCAGAAACCTCTTTGTGGGTAGGAATAAATTTACACATCTTTGTAAATCTATCTACAATTACCCAGCAGGAGTTATAACTCTTATGCCCTGCTATTGGCAAACCTGTTACAAAGTCCATGTTAATGATTTCCCATGGAGCTTTTGGTTGCTCAATTTGTTGTAATAAACCAGCTCTTTTTCCTGTTAATCTTTTAGATTTTTGACAAGAATCACATGTTTCAACATATTTCTGAACATCCTCAGACATGTTAATCCACCAAGCTGTGTTTTTTACTCTGGTTAATGTTTTATGGTAGTCAAAATGACCTGCTAATATATCATCATGACATATACTTAACATTAACTCCTTCATTGAAGGGGGAATTACAATCACATTACTTAATTTTTTCCTGTAATATATAAAACCATCCTCAATGGAAAATTTTCCTTTTTCTAATGCCTCTTTATACTTAATTGGTAATGTTTTTATTAAAACATTCATTGAAGCATTAGATGGATCATCTAATATTGTAGTTAATTTACTTAATTCAGGATCTGAATTATACTTATCAAGAATTGATTGCATAAATTCATCCTCAAGATCTACAATATAAATGCCATAAATGTTAATAATCTCTGACTCAGGAACATAAGCATGATTATCATCATTATTAGGCAGAGGTACTCTAGATAACAGATCTACATTAGAGTGCAAGGTTCCTGCTCTATGTGTAATAGTCATCCGTCCTCTGTATTCTTGTACAGCTAATTGCCATCTAAACATGTGTCTATTAGGAGTTTTCATGTTTAAGAGTGACTTAACTGCACTACAGTCAGTTATTAACTCAAATTTTTGGTCTTCCAGGTAATAATGTAGCTTTTCAAGAGCCCATACTACTGCCAAACATTCAAGTTGAGTAGCACCATATTTCAATTCACCACTTCTCAGAGTACGTGAAATATAGCAGATTACTACTTCTGACATTTTACCTTCAATAAGTTGTTTTTGATGCAAAGCAGCACCCAGTCCAATAAAGCTTGCATCTGTATATAATACAAAAGGTAATTGGAAATCTGGTAATCCCAAGATAGGAGCTGTCATTAAACATTCTTTCAACTTATTAAAAGCTTTTTGTCTTTCATTATTCCAAATGAAAGCTTCTGATTTCTTTATCAGTGTGGTCAGTGGTGCAGCAATTGATAGGTAGTTTTTTATATATTGTCTATAATAACCACACATTCCAAGAAAAGATTGTACATCCTTCACATTTTGGGGAATGCCAATATTCTTTATTGCAGCCACTTTATTTTGGTCTACACATATTTGTAAGCCAGATACAATATGACCAAGCACTTTTAAAGATTCAAACCCAAATTTACATTTTTTCAATGCAAGGGTCATTTTTATTTCATCCATTTTCTGAAATACTTTCCTTAAATGGATTAAGTGTTCATCAAAAGTTTTAGAGAACACTATGATGTCATCAATGTATACCATTAACCATCCCTCAATCATTTCATTATGGAATGTTATATCCATTAACTTCTGAAATACTGAAGGAGCATTCTTTGGTCCAAATGGCATTCTGACATACTTATAAATTCCCATGTGTGTTGTTATCAACAAAAAGTTCTGTGAATTCTTTTCAACAGGAATTTGATGGTACCCTTTATTTCCATCTAGGCAACTTATATATTTAGCACCTTTAAGGGTAGCATGTATAGAGGCAATCCTTGGCAAGGGATAAATATCATCTACTGTAAATGTATTTAATGCTCTATAATCACCGCACAGTCTTGCTTTATCTTGTTCATAAGAAATCAGCACTGGTGATATTACACAATATTTTGGTGTAGTTTCAACCTTCTCAAGAATGTTCATTTTTAATAACATCTTAATATTATCCTCTATGTCTTTCCTCTTCATTGGTGAAGCAGGATATGGCTTCTTTTTAAGACTAGCAGGAATATTATCCATGTCACAGGTTAAACTAATTTTCATTTCATGATCTTTTACAAGGCCAAGTTCATTTGTACCATGTGCAAAAGCCATTGGAAAAGCTTTAATTAATTCCAAAATATTATCTTTCCCAGTTTCACTTATCTGAGTGCCAAATGATGCTTTTGAAATTTCTGTTTCCAGAAGTTCCATCTCATTGGATTCTCTTCCTTTAGACGGGGAATTTGTTACTGACTCAATGTGTAAGACTGTGTTAAAAGAATTTATTTTAAATTTCCTTTTACCATTCATGCCAATTGTAAAATTGTTATTAGCAGGGTCTAATTTTACACCAAATTTAGTCAGAATATCATTTCCAATGATAAAACAGTTACTACAATTTGTATTATCCATTACTACAAAGTCACAAGTTACCCTTACATAACCATGTTGGTGTTTAAAGAAAACAGCAGCTTTGTATTTACCAATGGGGTGTAGTACTGATCCAAAACCCCTCCAATTTTTATTCTGAAGTGGTTCAAGCTTAAACTTATATTCACTATCAATTTTCTGTAATGTATTAGTGGAAACAACTGAACCAGCAGCTCCTGTGTCCAATACTATATTAACATTTTCACCAGAAATGATAGCTGGAACCGTGATAGGTGTCATTCTAAAGTTATCAGCTTGTATATCCTTAATGATTTCAGCATCCTCAAAATTCATTAAAGATTCATTTGAGTCCATATTTAATATTGGATTTTCAAAGATGGACAAATCATCTTCCAACATACAGACTTCATTTTCATCACTATATGAGATATTGCTGTCATAATAACTTGATTCTTTACTTTTTTCAGTTTCAGTTTCAGATTCACGTTGATTTTCAACAATATTTATGTTTTTCTCACATTTGTGACCTTTTACCCAAGGTTTATTACACTTATAACAAGTATTTGTTTCATACTTTTTAGGTACTACAGGTGCAGTAGGTTTTTTCTGCTTCTCCTGAAGTGTTTTTGAATTCTGAGTTTTTACAGGTTCAACATTTTGCTTATAAGTGGAATACCTTGATTCATACTTATGGTTCAATAATATTTCATTGCAAATATTAATAAAGTCAGAATATTCAGTAACATTTAATGTTCTAGCTACAACAATGTCTCTGACAGATATAGGTAATTTGTATATTATCTTATCTTTCCATAAGTTAAAATCCATATGAGGCTCAATGGCTTTTAATATTTTGTTTAAATTCATTAAAAATACCATAGGTTTGTCACCATTCAACGGATTATACCTAGTCTTCTCATACAGTCTCTGCTGAGTAAGCCTGAATTTAGAACCTCCAAATTGTTTTTCAATAAGTTGTTTCCATTCAGCCCAAGAGTAGTCTCTACCCTCACTTAAGACAGCTTCAAACCATAATAAAGCAACATCCTTAAATAAAGAAATTAATTTTGATGTTATCTCTTCATCTGGTAACTTATATGAGAATTTCAAGTTGTCAATTCTTTGAATAAAATGTTGCCAATCAGAGCTGGCTTCCCCATCATAAGTTGGGTACTGATCTATCTTAGGCCAGTTCTTCTGATTGGATTTTATCTCACTAATCTTAGGTAAATTCAACAACTCATTTACTTTTGATAAATGGTCTTGTATTTCTTCCTGCACGGATTTGTGACTTACATTTTCAGATTTGACACTACCACCAGATGGTTTTAATTGTGGTGGTACAGGGAAGGGATGAGATTCACTTTTGCCAATGAAAGGATTATTATTATATTGATTATACTTATGATTATCCTGGTTCATTAGTAGATTGGCAGTTTCAATCTCAACTTTAGTTAATCTTTGTAGCAGCTCAGAGACACTTTGATTTGTCTGTGCAAAAGATAACTTTGTTCTTGATTCAGTTTTTAATAAGTGTGTTTCATATAATTTTTCTAACTCACAAAATTTGTTTGAAAGGTCATTATATTTATTACTCAATGAATCATATTTAAGAGTTAGAGACAAATGTTCTTTCTCTAATTCTTTATTACGTGTTGCTAATTGAGAAATGTTCAATGTTAAGGATGAAATTGTATCACTAGTGAGCTTAACTGTCTGTTCCTCACAATCAGTCATTCTATTCCACAATGCTGAAACAATTCTATGGACAGTTGGATTATTATTAAAATATTCCATGTCCTCCTTTTCAATTCTCTCACTCTCCTGTGAACTTCTCATCTCACTAGTAGGTGGTTGCAACTGAGGATTAACTGTATTATCATTGTATATAGTACTGTTATTATGGACAAAAGACAAGTCAGGTGTATCTACTCTAAAACCTAAATTTCTTAAATCCTCCTCTATTTTTTGTACAGATTTAACATCAATAGAATTACCTATATTGTAATTATCAGTATTATGTCTAATCTGAGAGGGTAAGTTACTTACCAAGGGATGGTTGCCAGTCCTGATTTTTGGCGCTTTTTTCCCTTGTAAGGGTGAGCTGAGGAAGTCAGATGAGGGGGTGGATCCCTGTTGCAACTGTGGCTTGTCCACTGTTGGTGAAACCAGTCCCATTTCTATTTGTCTACCAGGATTTTCTCCTGGGAGTGAGTGGACCCTCCTTGGGTAGGGGGTTGCTGATTTGATTGACTGGGCTGGCCTCCCTTTAATTCTGCCATTGCTTGATTCATCTGCTGAAATCCTACCTTGCAATTGTTTTGCAACTGCTCTACTTCTTTGAACATGAGAGATTTTGATTCCTCTAGCTTCAGAACCTGTTTGGCCAGGTGGGACAGTTGATCCTGAAGAGGAGGAGACGTCTTTTTGATAGTTATCTTTTTTAAGAGGGCGTCCTTTTCCTCTATACTCATGCTTTCTGGCTGGGGGTACTGTTGTCCCTCCATGGTAATGTCCTGGAAAGTTTTTATTAGCTTTAGACCTGGTATTATAAGCAGGCTGTTCACTTACACTATCCTGGGGAGCACTCATATTGTTCAGAATAACAATATTTTACGTCTACAAAAGGAAAAACTCTGTGGAATTAGTAGACAAATAATATTAGCAATTATATTACTAATAAAAAAGCAATGGAGCTTACCCTGAATTTATATCTTTATTTATTTAAATAAAATATAAGAAAAATTCGAAAAAATCTGTTAAAAGTATAATAATAAGTTTAACTAGACCTCTATAAGGGTGAATAATTAGCTTACCAAGCTTTAGCCAAATACCAATTTTATTGGGTGTTATATTGGTGTCCAAATACCAAGTGAAATTGGGTTTATATTGGGTACAGTTACTACTGTAAATATCTAATTTTTATGATAAAAAATTAGTAAAATTATTATAAGGGTTCTTTTCCGCAATCAATGAGCTATGATGACCCACTAATATGCCGCAGACCCAAATATTTGGTTAATTTTGAGTTGTACTAAGGTAAAAATCACGTCCCAAGGCTTATACTAAATAATAAGTAAAATATAAGGAAAGACCCCCAATTGTCAGTACAGTCTAGTATATAAGTATGATATAATAGTGTTATTTTATGGTCCTACTACTTATTAATAAATTATTTAGTGATTAAACCTCAGGGGAAGACTAATAGAATAGTTATACTCAAATTAAACTCACAATACTTGGATTTAAATGCGTGCTAGTGGTGGAAAATAGAAGAATAAAATATAGTTATAGCTTTTATAAAGATAATATCAATTTATAAGGGCTTTATAATATATTCCTGAATGTTAATAATTGTAGTGTAATGTTTGTTTGAAGTGTAGTAATTGAATGATTATAATAAACCGTCAAAATCCCTCCTTACTTATACCCAAATCCACTGGAGTGCACAGACCTTCAATCCAGATGATGTCACTGCTATCCCCGGCAATTACAGCACTGTGAGGGCCCATCACCTCCCCATGGCGTCCACTTCAAGCAGTTTCAACACCCAGACCTCCAGTAAGGACCCTCCATCACTATTAATAATAACACAGAGTCATACCATAAATAGAAATCCCAGATAAAAGCGGATACCATAAAGAAACAGGTAAAATAAAAGATCAAAAAGAGATTTAATGAAACTAAAAGCATATAAAGGAAACAAATAAAATGTCCAAGCCCCCAATAACATCCCCAAGCATCCACATTAACCCAAAAACATCCTTCCAACCCATAAATCCGTGAATAACCATCCAAGGAAGTAATTTTAGTTGTCCAAACTGGGTGTATGCGCCTGATATAGGTGTCTATGCTTCTGTAGGTGTTTTGAGTCCACTGATTTCGTCCATATGACCTACAATAAGCAGAAAAACAAATGTTATAGGCTATTAAGAGGCTAAAACCCACTTATATACCTAAATATACATAATATACTGCATATTTCACTGAATATGAGATTTATGTATACATATAAGCTTATGTATGTCAATAATTACTTCATATCACTTAAGATAAGTATATTATGACTCCATTAACACCTTAATAAGTATTATTAGGCCATGGATAAGCTATTTAAACTATTATAAATTATATAATAGAATAATAATTATATATATATATAATAAAATAATATATATTATTATTTTAACCTTATTTTTAAGATATAAGCTTAATCTAATTAAGGTTATCTTATTTTAAGCATAAGAAATACTCAGTCCTAAGGATATTTAGGCTGACACACACATACTCTTGTACCTTAAAATTTTTCTTCATCTTATCCTTAGGGGCTCATTTATACCTTCACAGAGTTCCTCCCACCCTTTATTACTCCTGCCCTTATTTTTCTCCCCAAACATTAACATGTGTCATTTCTTTTTCAAAAAGCTTCAAAAAATTGCTAATTCTCTGGACTTTGATCCTATATTTGAGTCTGAAAAAAAATTCTGATTCGGAATTAGTTTAGTTTATATGAGTCACCTGCTAGAAAATTACTACCTTACTTCCCAAACACCTTTTATTCACCAACAACCACAGTCTTCACTTCAAAAACTGTCTTAAATTACTGAACCTAGCTTTTGGAAATTTTCGCAAACTACTTATAATGGTTTTAAAGGGCTACATGACTTGATCCATCATTATCCCACTTTCACAACAACTCTCATCACTCAAATTAGGATCCTGAAATACAAATCTCTGTGACACTTTACCAATTTTGAAAAATTGGGAATGGTGCTTCCATAACTTGTTTTCAGAACCTCTTCAGTATAGCTCATGTAAAATTAGATCTTAATGTCAAGAAAACTAACATAGCCATCCATTCACTACAATCACTATTCCTGACATTATCACAAAGAGATTAGAAATGAATACTCAATCTCTTATTTTTAAAACTCTTCATCTATATATATTCACATATATATGCATCTAAAAAATATTTTACAACCAATCTATATTTAATTTCTGTCAAATAAATACAAAAAATAAAGGCAATACATTTCCCTGAAATCTACTATGAGAGGGGGTGATGATAAACAAATTTTCATTTTAATTTCATAAATTAATTGGTAAATCAGTCAAAAAATATAATCAACCAAGTAAAATTAATGACGTTTGGAATACTACCTGCCAATTATTTCAGATGTGACTGATTTCAAATAAAACATATGCCAATGAATTTTGTTGTGAAATACTTCAAGAAATTATTTTTTAAATGATTAATTTTACATGACACAAAGGTTAAGTAGCCCATTCCTTAAAGTTGATAATAATCTTTAATGACTGATTTATTATAAGTTTACAAAATAAAAATTAATTTTTGGAAAATCCTCTTGCATCTAAAATTTTTTAGTTTTCATTGAAAACTTTTATTAAGATTCTAAGCCAAGAGGCACTTTTGTTTTTTAAAAATGTTAGTAAACAACTCAAAAATGTGTTTATGGGACTTCTGAGCCATTCTCAACAAAAAAGCCCAATGGAAAAAACTCAGAAACAGTCAGGGGGTGTTCTGGAAACATTTCTGAGATTATTAATTGAAAAAAATCCCAATAAAAATGCTAGAAAATGACTTGGAAAATTGCAGGCAGAATTTCCAATAAAAAAAAAAAAGAAAAAACTTTCATAAAAATTTAAGAAACAGTCAGGGAATTCCCTGGAAAATTAAACAAAGGGAAGAATTTATCCTTTTCCAAAACAGATGTCTGAATGCTTCAAGAAATATTGAGCCAAATACAAGAAGCCTAAGACTCTTTCATCTTCAACTGGTTTTGGTATTACTGACATTGATATTAGTAAAGGAATTAAATACATAGATGATAAACTTGATTATTTATGTCCTTCCTAGAGAGAGATGTATTATATATTTGGAGATAAAGCTGATTTTAGTCCTGAAAATATGTTGGATGAAGAAGATGCTATCTCCAAACATGATATTAAGAGAAATATTTTTGTATCCTCTTCTTACACTCAAGCATTACCTCTTTTTAATTCAACCAATCAAGATATCTTTTCTATAGATCCTTATGGTGATATAAAACAACCAAATATAACTCCAGTGAGTTTTTTTCTTCTATCTAGTCAATTTTTTTATTTTACTTTTATTTTCCTTATTTCTAAAAAGGCTGATGAACAAGCCCAAGAGCCACAATCAAGCAACTCTGAAGCCGGAAACAATGATGATGATGACAAAAATATACTGAATTCCTCCAACAAAAAGCAAAGACCTTCAGCTACTCTAAATTTCAGCATTCAAAGAAAACAAAAAAGAGATAGTGCTTCTGAAAACCTTACTTCTTCTATTAAAGTTTTTTAGAGAGACATGATGATGGTAGGTTATAGGATACCTGTAAAAATTTAATCTATTTTCGTTTTATTTTTGGTTAATATTTCATAGAAAACTAGGTAAATTCAAAGTTGCATGAGATATTCTTAAATTTCAACAGCAAAGATATGAAATCTCTTTATGGAGGGATGATAAGGCACAAGACTTGGAGGAGAGAAAATATGAGCTCTTTCCAGGGAGAGATTATAGGGAAGAAGACTTGGATGAGAAGAAATTTGAGCTAACTCTAAGTATTTAAAAATCAAATAAAGAAGAGAAATCTCTGAAGTATAATTTCCTATTGAATCAGATGAAAATCAAGTATCAACTTGAAGATGATTCCAACAAGAAATTTTTCATGATAGAATGTGTTAAATCTAATAAATCTGTTGACAAAATTGAACACTTAATGAAATTTTTTGATTGATTAATCATTTTTTTGTTTTCTTTCCCATTTCAATTGTTCTGAATTTTATGTACATAAAACTATTTCAAAATTTTTTGCATATTTCATTATTCTATCCATAATTGGCTGAAAAATATATCAAGAAATTTAACAAATCCATTTTTAAATGGTTCTAATGGAAAATTTTGATGCACTATTTTTTGCTTATTTGTGTTTTCAAATCAATTTTTATAACTTTACAACTCAAGTCAATAAATCAGCTTTTCTAAATATAGCTAGTTCAAAAAATTCTATATCTATTTTGAAAATTTGGAAATACCCCCCCTTGCATTTTATTGAAGCATGGGGTGGGTATTACCAAAAAAATTTCAAGTCATCAATTTTGCATGTCAGATTTGAAAATTTTGAAATAACCTCCCCTACATTTTTTTGAATTAAGAGGTGCAAGTCACAAAATTTTAATATAAATAAATAAATAAATAAATAAAGAAGATATGTCAAATTTTCTAGTTTTAAAGTAATGAAAATTACTCTAGCAAAAAAGCAGATAAATCTAGAAACTAATGTTTAGACTTTCCACAGGTATAGGCTAGAGGAACCCCATTAAATAAATCAATGTTTTTGTGATTAATTTTTATAGAACAAAAGGTTTTTGAACCAATAATTTAGTTTATTAAATTTATATATCAGATTTCTATATTAAAAATTTATGAAAGACCCATAATTTTTTTATCTATCTAAAGTTCTTTTAAATTAATTACTTTTACATTCTTTTTCTACCTTGTTAATATGTTGGATTAACTTTTTAATGATCTGAAATGAGCACTCAAAATGTGAAAACTCTTGACAAGATTTCAAACCTGGAGGTTATTTTGTCATTTGGTGATTATCATGAAAAGAGTTCCAAAAAGATTTGATAATTCAATTTCCTAAAGCAAAATTGATAACACAGTTACAATCTGGAAAGTATAATTTCTGACCTTTTATTTTAGCCTGTGAACGAATAGGTTAGCTAGCAATAGGATCAATATAAGATAATAAAACCAATGTAAGATAGTTTGCATTACTTAAGTAAGTAAGAATATTGTTATGAAATCATGAATGAGTCATTATAAAATTTGAGAAAAATATATATTTGTTTCCAAGTTGTTCCCACTCTGAATCACCCCAGTTTGGTATTCCTATTTTAGTAGAAAGCTCATGCTTTTTTAAAAAATCTTTATTGCAGTGTTTTTTAAGCCAAAAACAAAAAAATAAATTAAAAGAGGGTAAGGAGTTCCATTTTTGAAAATCAATATCTGTCACTTTCCATGTGAAACTGGAAGCAAATGTCAATCTTTTAAGCTATATATCCATACACAAATTCATACTTGAAGTGCAGAAAGCAAAATCCACCTAGCAACTAATTTTCTCCCTTGTTATCTTGATTTAAAAAAAATAGTAGCTGCACTATCTAAACCTTAAAACTAAATTATTCAATGATCTACTTATACTTTTCAACTTTAAGTAAATGCATGGTGTATTAGTGCTTGGATCAATAGTATAGTTTTGATTCTGGGTTATTGTGTGTTTAAGGGTAGTTAAAGGTCTGTGAGTATGAATAGGAGTAGGGTTAAAGGATCTGTAGTTTATATTGGAGTGTCAGTGATAAATTAAGGGCAGTTTATTAAAGGGGTCAATGTGAGGATGAGTTTTCTATATGATTGGAGGAATTTGGTTTGACATTCCTTAGAGTTAAATTATAATATTGTTGTGATAGTAGTTAAATTTATATCAAGATATTATTGTTTCTAACCTTTCTTAAACATCTATTATCATTAAAATTTCTAAAACTCCTAAATCCATTTTGATTATTAAGTTGCAACCCTTTGTGAGATTCCTTAAATTTTAGTGTTACTCTACCAAACATTATTATTCACTTTGAACTTGCCTCAAAGGAGGTAATTCATCTTTGATGTATCTTCAAATCACTTGCTCAAAGTATTCCTCTGTACTTCAAAGTAGTCATCAATCACTTTTTCCAATCTCACTTACTCAGGAACACTCTCAAACTTGTGCATAAGACATCCAGTGACAATATCTTTTTTGGCTTTAGATAAATTCTTGAGTAAAAAATAGATGCCTATAGAACTAAAATGAGTAATGTTTTTAATCCTTAAAAAAATTAATAAAATCACAAAGATAAAATCCTTTAATAAAATATGTTCTCCATCAAAAAACAACCATGATACCACCCAACATATTCTTATTTTTAATCAGTAAGCAAACCAAAGACATTTGATATAGTTTTGTGATGAGATCAGATAGTTGATTAAAATTTTAATCTTTTAAAAAATTAAAAGAAGGTTTCTTTTAAATAAATTGAGGCTTTAAAGAATTACTAATAACTGCTTTAGCTTCATTGCCTCCTAATTTGGTTAGATATTATATATCTTCTAGTAACTTCTTTGGATAACTTTTTTTTTTAAATTTAGTTTTATAATATTTGATTTTTGATCTGTGGCCAAATACACTATCCAAGTGAATTTTCTTTTTTAAAATTCTTTTATTCTGGTAAGATTGATCATATTTTTTTATAAATTTTTTGATTAAGTTTGAAATGATGTAGATATTGAAGAAGATGATAATGAAGATAAAGATGAAAATAGAGGTTTAAGGCCTGAATAAGAAGAAACAGACATTTTTTTTCTGAAATAAATCTTTACTGGTCAAAAAAAAACCAAAAAAAATTATTTAATAACTAAAAAATAATCACATAAATTAAAATAAAAGACCTTTAAAATTTGCCACCAAAAAGTTGTTTCTAACTTCAATTGAAATTACAGATTTATATTCTAAAATTCAGAAGAAAAAAAGGGTTAATTAATTATAAAACGTTTTCTGGCTGGTTGTTTTTTAAGCAGTGGGAAGTGGGGATGGAAGGGTAGGTGGTACATACATGGGGGTGTCACGCTACATCTTTTTATTTATGGTATTTTTTGCATAGGGGGATGGGTGTAGATTATTAACTATAAGGGGATGGGTGGTGTTATGTTTGTGTATGTAGATAGCCAACCAGCCATCTGGCTTCCCTGGCTGTCTAGTCATTTAAGAGGGGGTGAGTGGTGGTATTTTATTAGCCAGGAAGGCAGCTTCTTTCCTGGATTGTTGGTTAATTGGGGTTTGGAGGGAGGGGGATGGGGGTACTTGTTAAAAATGGTTTTTTAATGAATGATTGTTGGAAATTATTTCACCACACAATATTTGGGGGGGGGACTTGCTAGCAAGTCCTCAACTTGAAGTCAGATGGAACTCAGACTGAACTCATCATGAAATATGGACCAAGGATGGATGAGTCTTTATTGAAAGCATTATGAAAGTGTATTCAAATCTCTATTTAAATCAGAATAAAAAAATACTAAAAATATTCTCAATCAACAATATCTATTTAATGAAATGTATTTATATCATATTTTTTAATTAAAGTTGAAGAATAAGAAGACATAAAATTACTTTATATCTTTCATGAGAATTACTTTTGAAATTTGTAATAAATTTGGTAAATATTACAGAGAACATTAAAAAAACCAGTGACTTCTTGAATAATAATCTATATTTTCTGAATCCAACTCTTCAATCTTATTGATGATACCATACAAAATGAAGTTTTGTTAGATGTATTACAGGAATTTTTAGCTGATTATTGAATTTTATTTCTATTTAACCAAATTATATTTCTAAATAAATAGAAATACTTCCTCTCAATTATTATACTTTAGAATACTGTATTAAATACACAAAAATATAAAAATAAAACATAGTAATGTTTTTTTATATATAAAAAAATTGACTTAATGAGGAACTTTCACTTCTTCTTTTCTAAAATAAATAAAAATTAACAGAATGTGATTATGTGTCTTAAATAAAGGGTAATTCTTCCAGTATCAGGGACCAATCTTCCTTATAAATGTTATAAATGCATAAAAAAGATACAAGCAGTGAAAAAACTAATATATATATATTTAAGATTAAAATAAGTACCCAAATACATAATCATTGTATCATATATATTTTAGAAATAAAATACTTACTTAAAATGCTGAAGCACAATTCTTTCAATCAGTGAGTATTTAGTAATCCTATTTTATTTTGGTTCAGGGATTTAAAAAAGCCATAAAAGTTCTATGATACTCAGTGAATTTGTGTTTCAAAATAAAAATGATTGAAAAAAACTGAAATTTCAAAGTTAAAAAATAATATAAATGGCAAAATATCATTTAAAAATTTAAACTGAATACTTTATTTTGCATGAATTAAATCATTAAGGATAACAAAAGTGTTTAATTGAGGCTAGCATACAAATTATTCAAATTTTTATTCAAATTTTTATCTTTTGAAGTTTAATTTTTGTTATTTTTTAGGGACTTTAATTATAGATTAATGTGGAATTTTATCTATCATACTATTATTATGTTCATAGATATTTTTATGTGAGGGATTATATTGTGAAGTAAGATACAATGGATATTTTTAATTATATCCATTAAAAAATCTAATATTTAAATAATTGAATTTTAATTAATCTGAAATAACAAATATCATAAATATAAAGAGAAAATATTTCAATTTCTTAGTCTTGAGAATTAAATTACATAAAATGGTGCAGGTGCACAATCTGTTTTTCCAGAAAAAGTGTGTTGACCAATTTGATTCGCAACTCAAAATGCACACATTATTCTCCAGTGAAAAAACACATATTAATGATTTATCAATTTCATATTATCATTATAATGCTCATGTCAATTATAAATATATATATATAATGTGTCATTAAATTATTAACAGAAAATTCATTTTTTATGCGAAAAAATAAGGCTAAGTAGATATTTTTAGTTCCCTTTTATGCTTTATAGAATTTATTATATTGAAGTTTCAATCCAATATACTAAATTTAAACTTCACAGAAAATATTAAAAAGAAATATTAATTTTTTAAGTTTGAATTCTATAGAAATTTGAATTGTTAATTTTTTTTAAATTTTTAAATTATCCAAATTAGGCACTTGAGGCTTTGTATAAAATTGGAAATGAAAATCTAAAAAAACAAATGTGATACTTTGAAGGTGCTAGATTATTTTCATTAAAAACAAAAAATTCTTCTTTTAATTTATTTTAAGTATAACAAGAAAATTGCATTTCTTTTTTTTGTATGTATTAGATTGAAAAAAATTAGTTTAGAACAGTTGGTTCTACACCATATGTGAAAAATGAACATAAAAATATGATAAAATAAAATTGAAGATTTTTGTATTAAAAATTAATTTAAAACAATCCTTAAAAATTATTTATTTTCAGAATTTTGTATTACTTGTCATAAATCTGTTCAATAAAAGAGTATAATTGTACATATATTAAAAAATCTAATATTAAAATTTAAAAAAAATAAAAAAAATTCTCATAGATTAAGTAATCTGGAGCTATAGTCAGGACAGGATGTCATTAGAAGTTCAATCTAAGTTCCATCAAAGCTAAGATATATAAATTTGTAAAAAAAATTATATTCATTGGTGTAAAGTATTATAACCAATAAAAGAACTCAAGAAGAGTTCTTCTGTTAATGAATATACTATAGTACATATATTGTGACAGATATCTTGTTTAATCTTCCAAAAATTTTATTCATTACAAGCAACTAATCAGGTATGTATAGCTATTTTAGAACATAAATAAAGATAAAATATAAAATATAATAATGTATTTTGGGTTAATTCTTTTCTTTAATTCCATAATTCAGGCAGAAGCTATTTTGACTCCCACAAACATTATTTAACATTAAACTAAAAGCTAATTACACTTACCTAATAAATAACATGAAAATAACAGCTTAATATATTAATATATTTTTTGGTCTTTTGTAACAACCTGTTTCTAAATTTACTTATTTTCTCTTTTTTTCTTTATCTTATTTATAATAATTAGAAGAATATTGTGAAATTATCTGTATAAATATTTACTAATGTTTCATGGTTACTCTTTACTTTTTAATTATTTTTCTGCTATAAATATCAGTATTTATTAAAAAAAAGTCAATAATCCTGTATTTTTTATAGATTTTGGTGTACACATAGCCATAAAAAAGAGTTTCAAAAAATTTTCTATAGAAGAGGAAATTTCCTGTAAACTGATAGGGTGGATTCTATCTTTTGGCCAAAAGATAGGGTTCACCTTCAGTTTTTACTGCCTTGTTTAATCCCCCCTCCACTTCTCTGAAACTGCTTTGATTCATTTCCACATTTTTTGCTACTATTTTCTCACATCCTGTTATGTTCACAGTCCCTCTAATTTTACTGCACTTTCCAATTATCCCAGCCTAGTTTCCAACACTCTTTACCCTGTTTTAATCATTTATCCTACCTCCCTACATCTTGCTTGTCAATTTTCACCCAACCCCACTCCTCTTGATATCCTTACTACAACAGATAACCCTTTCTTCATCTCTCTTTATCTTGAAACATTTACCCTTCTCACCTACCACACCCCACTTACTACCCTCTCCAACCCACCCTATCCCTTTATCTCCTGATTCCACTCCTGTTTCTCTGATTACAAACCCTTTTTCTCTTCACCAAAATATACCCTTTTAACTTTGCATGCCACCAATTTTACCTTCTATCTCACTCTATTTACTCGTTATTGAGAAAAAGATGTGAGAAGGGCAGAACAAATATTTTTTTATTGAAAGAGGATGAAAAGGGATGTAGAGGAAAGTACAAGCAATTGAAAGGGGATAGAACATGGGATAAGATAAGAAGGGGTTAGAAAGTGAGAAGATGTGAGAGGGGAGAAGAATAGGATCTATAAGAGAGGAGAGAATGTGAAGGAAGATGAGTTGTTAAACCAAATAAAAAATAGATGTATATATATATATATATATACTATTAAAAGACAATGGGAAGTTAACAGCCTGAAACAAAAAAACCACTAAAATAGTGCACTTTTCATTGGTCATTTGTTTCATTATCATTAAAATTTCTCCTTTAATATTTTGATATGTTGAAGAAATAATTGAGTTGTTTTTTTTAAAATAATATTTCTAAATTTTTCTTTACTTAATTTTAAAAATAATTTATCTATATTAATTACATAAATAATACCTGCATCCAAATTTATGCTGAATTCATTTAGAATAGTAATGTGCCTTACACATATATCTTATGGCTTGATCTTATTTATTTATATGCATTCATAAAACTTGAATAAATATGTATTTTTTTGAAAATTTTACTGATAAAATTGAATGAAAAATATCTGTTCACTAAGTATTTTTTCTTGAATTTATTTTATGATATTACGTGGTTGTCCTATATATTGATAGGTAAAAAAACATGCATATTTATTTAAAACAGATTATACTTCATCTCATATGAGATTTTCACTGTTTATCAATAACTCTGAAAAAAATGAAAAAAATGATTTTTTAAAATCTTATCCATTTTCCAGCCATTTTTAGGCTGTGGGATACCCTTATTTCAATCTTTCTTGAAAACTTCCTGTAAGTCAGATATTAATATTTTTTGTATTAATTTAAAGCTGCTTCTTCAATCAATATTCAAGCTTTCTTCAATGTATTCTCAAAGTGGGTTCAACCTTATCTGTTGATTGTTTCATCACTTCTTCAATGTGTGCTCAATTAGATATGAATTAGGGTTCAAGGTTTCAGACTTGCTAGAAAGTCCGCCCCCCATATTGTGTGGTGTTTGCATACAATTTGATTAGTTAACAATTGTTCACTAACTTATTGATTTTTTTAACAACTTGATAAGCTATTGGAAAATTTTCTATGATTGTTCAGCGACTTATTGATTTTATAACAAATAGATTAGTTAACAAACAATTATTAATGAAAATTAACAGGTAGGTGTTAATTACACCAAGGAGAGAAGAATGGGGGGTGTTGAGAGTTACAAGAGGGTAGAAAAGGTGGGAAGTTATCAGCAAAAGAAGAGGGATATTGAGAATTCCAAGTAGGGGGGAAAGAGGGGTATTGAGCAGCCAAAGCAGGGGGGTGCTAAAGAGGCCAAGGAGAAGAGAAAGGGGGTATTGATGATGCCAAGGAAGAGGAAAGGGGGAATAAACAAGCCAAAGAGGGAGAAAGAAGGATATGACTAAGCCATGTAGGGAATAAGAGTAAGATTAAGGAGAGAAAAAAAAGAAAGAAAAGAGGGAGAGAAAAAAAGGTTAATTTTACCTTTAAAATAAAAAAAACCACTTACAAGAAAATAGTTACAATCACCAGAAACAAAATGTGGGAACCTGATTGCAGGTTCCAATCCCTATCTTTGATTTGATTCAGTTCTAGATCAGCTGCAATTCTTCTGGTAAGAGTTTTTACTGAACACTGAGAATTCTAGCTTGTGTGACATCAAATCTGAGTTATTCTTGTGTCACTAATGGATTGAGGGATTGACACCTGCTAGCAAGTTTAAGGTATTTTTTTGTCATTAATAATGAAAAAAAGAGAAAAAAGTCAGAAAAAAATCAAAATAATAATAATAATTAGCAAACATAAAAGTAAAAAGGAATAAAATGACTTACCTGGAGAGATGAGTTGAGAAAACAATTGAAATCAAATCATTTGAGGGATGCAAGAGGAGAGGAGGAGATGGATATGAGTGATGAAAGAAAAACAGAATGACTGAAAAATTATGTGATTGCAGAAAATATGTGATTTCATGTTGAATTAATGAAGGAAAACAAAGAAACATGAAAAAAGAGACTTAACAGCAAATGCAAAGTCACAGTCAATATTTAAAAAAAAATAACCATTTCAAGTGAATTAAACACACAAATTGATCATTTGGAGAGTATTAAAATATTAAAAGGGCTGTGTTGAGAAATTTAGGAGTGTTATTGGAATAATGATGGAGCATATCCCAGTGGAAAGTAAGTTTTGTGAATCAAGGGGAGGGAATGCTGGTGTGGGTCCAAGATCATCATCTTAATTAAGATCATACCAATAATCCTTCAAATCAACTAGGATATTATGGAGTATTATGCATTTAATTTTCAAATAATTTTCAGTTTTGATGTCAAATTTTTTTTTTTTTGAAATCGGATTCTAAGCTCCTGGAGACTGTAAACTCTTCCCTTTAGAATGCCAATAGCATGTTCAATTCATAATCTTGATGTGCAAGGTGATAATTAAAGTTTTTTTTGGTAGTTTTCTAAAGTTGAACCTTGTAAAGCATCTATATTGTACTTTCCATTTGCATATGCTGAGTGTTCAAGAAGGTACTGAGATTTTTCAAAGTATGAGTCAGGATTCTGTGAAATCCTCATTCTTTGGAACATGGAAGAGTCATGACATGAGCCAGGTCAGCCACTATGAAAACCAATAAATCTTTTATTGAAATCACACACAAGTTGAAAGGTAATAGAGTATCTAGATAAAAAATAAAAATTTAGTTTATGAAGCATGAGAAATTGGAGAAAAACTTGATAAAACCTTTTTTTCTGATCAAAATAATGGTTTCCATCATGAGTGGCTTTTGAATCAATGGTATAGTTGTACCATCAACAAACCCAACACAGCTGGGAAATCCTTCAGCTTGCATTACTTGAGAGGGTTCAAGTCACTGTTGTGTAGTTGGCCAAGCATGTTTTTGAGACTTGAGGGAAAGGATGGTAATAATACAACACTTTGTGTATAATACCATAATACCCAATCCTATGGTAAAAATATTCTCCAAATGTCTTATAGCAGCACCATTTTCATTTCATCAAAAGTAGCATAGTTCAACAGCAAGATGAATGGCAGGATCCCACTGTTTATTACATGAATTTTTAAGAAAGATAGTTTGATCAGAGATGAGTTGATTAATTTTGATGAAGGAATTGGGAGAATATTTGTGTGGTGGTGTTGGTCTAACAAAAAGATATGGTGGTGAAAAAAGGGACTGATTCAAGAGAGTGGCATACTGGCTGCTATATGTAAAAATTGAATGTAAATATACTAAAGAGCCTCAGGAAATATAACATGATATCTGTATCTCAACCTCCAAAAATTATCTTACACCATGCAATATTTGGGGGGACTTCCTAGCAAGTCCTCAACCTGAACTTAGATGGAACACAGATGAACCTCAGACTGAACTTATAATGAACTGATACTGAAATTTACTTTGAACTCATATTGAGCTCTTAACCAAGGATGAATGATACTGTGCTGAAATAACATTGAGATTTTAATGAAAAATCAATAGAAATACAAAGTTGGGGAGCTTAAGAATCTGATAAATCCACAGTATTTTTTAATAAAACACAATTTAATGCTAATTTTGAATCTCAATTTATCAGTAAAAAGACTGAAAATAATAGTACTTATTTCAAAATTATTACTTCTAACATTTATAATGACTTAATTAATTTTTTGAAAAAAATATAAAATTATATATGTGGCTCTTTTTGTTGAAAACTCCTTTTAACCCAGAATTTGAAGCTTTGATTTTTAATTTTAACCCAAATGAAATGATTCTTTATTTCATGTATTTTTATAATTTTTGTTCATTCAATATAATTATTTTAAATTCAGTTGAGTTATCCAAAAAAAATATTGAACCATCAAATATCTTATATTTTTACTTCTAGAATACAGTTAAACCACATATGACTAAACAAAACAAATATCAATGTGTTTTCTCAATCTCTCACTAAATGAAGTACTCTAATATATTCATTATACTCAACACTAATATTTCAGAAATTATTTGATTATTTGTGTGTAAAAAAGTGTATCTCTTATAAAAGTAGATTTAATGCAGCTTTTTAAATTTTTAAATGCAAGTCAATGATTAAAATCAAAAAGAAATTCATTTTTGAACTTTTATTTGTTCTAATTATTCCTCAAATACTAAGTAGTTTTGTAATCAGTATTTAGTTAAAATAATAAATATATGAGATTCCAGAACTTTCCATGATTTATTTCATTGAAATTCTATGAAAATATTGTCAGTTGGGGAGTGATCACATGAGTTAAAACAATTAATCACTACTCAATGAATTTTCAATATGAAAAACTGAAATTCAAACTATAAGTAAAATTTTAAAGATAAAACACAACAAAAAAGCATAAAATTCTTTAAATTTAATATTAATGCTTAAGTGTCCTTCCAAGCTATATGGTGGAATAATTGCTATGTCCACCTTGGAATAAGCACCATAGATTTTCAAAAGTGTTCTCATGTCAAAAAATGTGGTTCAGGTTTAATTTCAGAATAAAATGTTGTGCAAGAACTGAACTTAATAGGTAAAAGTGGTAATTTTTCATCATTATATTAGTTGCTCATTGAATAACAACCATATGATAATTATTTTTTAATAAAGACACAATAGGTATTTTGAGTTATACTCATATAAAAAAGCTAGTTTTAAAGGGATTATATTTTGATTAAAATAAATAATGATGCAAATTTTAAATGAATAGACAGAAGATTTCAATTCTATGTTGTTGATGAACAAATTAAGTAAAACGTTTCAGGTTTTCTTTTGTAGTCTTTTGAAAAAAGTTTTTGACAGGATTAATTCACAAATGAACATTTACACATACCTCTTGAATAGAATATATGAGTTAACAATTTATCAATCATTTATTAGAAAAATTATATTCATACTGATAGGTAAAAATTTTATTATTCTGCTATTAAATTTCTAATTTTTTAAAGTAAAATCCCTTTGATATTAGGGGGTATCAAAGTTAGAATTTTTTAATTCTTTAAAGGGTATTTCACAACACAAAAAGAAAGCCACAAACTCAACATTAATTCTCAGTAAAAAGGTATTTTTGGGGAACAATCACTACACAATATAGGGGGTGGAATTGCTAGCAAGTCTCCAACCTGAACTCAGATGGAATTCAGATGAAACTCAGACTGAACTTATACTGAACCCATACTGAACTCTATTTGAACACCCACCTAAAACTTATCGGCTGAGTGGTGTTCATCCCTGATTGTATGGTTCCTTTGTCAATAGCTCAATGTGTGTACAATCTGGGATGAGTTTGTGTGCAAGGTTGCAGACTTGCTAGAAAGTCCGCCCCCCACATTGTGTGGTGAATATGGCATATTTTAAAAAATAATCATAGTTGATTTTGTGGAGAAAAGACATATTTTGAAATGAAATATTACTAACTTTGATACCCCCTATTCTATGTAAATAGAAGATTTTATAAATCTTTTTGTAATTGGCCTTATAAACAAGAAATACTAGAATGAATATATTTAAAAAAATGAATTTTGATAGAGAATATTTCAACTCATCAGTACACATTTAAAAAAGAAAATTAAGGATAAACTTTGAGTTTTTACAATAATATATAATTATTTGAAATATATTTATTTAATTTTTTAAAAAGATACCATTTTTATCCTATGAGATTTCCCTTTAATTTACACAGGAAAATCAAGAAAAAAAATTTGAGGCCTTGAAGGATCTATATAATTTGTCCTTTAAAGGAACAAATTATTTTTTTGTGTTAGTATGAATCTAAAAAGAAGATCTGATACCTTTTTTATATGTTATAGTTGTATTAAAATATTTTTTAGTTATCTTCTTAATCTTTAATGGAGAAAAAAGAATAATTTCATAATATTAGAAAATCAAAATCCAAATATTTTTAATAAAAAATTTCTCCAAAATTATTTATCATTTGTATTTGTTTCCAGAAATTGAATGTATTTAATATAAATCATTTTGATATAAGAGTATACTTATGTTTACATTTAAAAATATTTGATAAATATTTTAAAAAATTATAAATTTTCTCACAGTTTGAAACAGGATCCCATTGTGAGTTCAATCTAAGTTTGACCAAATTTACGCTACCAACATAATTTGTTACACCACAAGGTGTAACAAATGCGTAACAGTAGTGTAATGTTTGCATAATAAATACATTACAATGTTTATGTCCCCTAGTAATCAATAATAATTGTTATGTATTTGTTACACAACCATTCCACAACTGTAATGCCATGTGGCATAACAAACAAATTTGGTAGTGTTAAGATATATTATTTTTGGAAAAAGTATATAGTCATTGAAATAAAAAAACTTGAGTAAAAAAATGACTCAAAAAGTTTTTTTTATTTAATAGATTATAGAGAAGATTTTGACAAAGCTAACATACTCATCTTATTAAATTTTTGGTTATCATGACTAACTATTATTTCATGTACAGTAATCATAGAACATAAAATAAAACAAAAGGTTTACTATATATAACAATGTTTTTCATATTAAATATTTATTTTAATTTTCTTTTAATTTAAAAATATTATGCATCTCACTAAAATTGTTCTGAATTTAATTTAAAGCTCTATACATTCATCTAATAAAAGAAAAAATTGCATTAGCTCAAAAGTTTAGTATAGGCTTTTTTAATTTTCCCAACTTGTTTCAAAAGTTTAACCATTATATTGGTTTTCTATCTTATTTATATTCCTAAAAAACATTCTGTAAAAGACTTTGTAAAAAATTGAAATAGTATTTAATGGCTAGTCTTTACACTCCTGAAGAACTTCAGTCTCAATGTTTGGTATTTATTACAAACATTGAATAAACCAATAGCTTTTATGTATTGAGGGGTACGAATAGAAACAAACCACTTTTACATGTTGTTTTTGATTGTGGAAAATGAGTGCTTAAAATAGACAGGGTAAACTCTGTTCTTTGCCTGAAAGACAGAGTCAACCTTCAGTTTTTTCCACCTTGTTTCACATCCTTTTGAGCTCTATACATGCCTTTCTCTGCCTTTGTATTCCTTCTGACTTCATTCCCATATCTCTTCTTTTGATAAACATTCTAAAGCAGCTACTGTAGTATGGAACATTCATGAGTAAGTTTCCATACTCCTCACCCCTCCCCTCCCCTCCCCTTTTACTTTCACCCCACCCCACTACTCTTGCTTCCCTCCTCATCTGTACTCACCCCTTTCTCACTGATCCCTACCGCACCCCACCTCTTTCACCTCCCACCTCAACCTTTCCATTCAACCCTTTAACCCACCAAGCCCTTTTTAAGATATCCTAAACCTCTCACTTCCAAATCCAACCTTCTTGCTCACTATCCCAACCATTTAACCTCAAAATCATCTTGATCCTTTTGCTGCTCACCCCACCTCTTTGGCTTGTAAGTTCACCCCTTCTTTCCATATATAGTAAGAGGGGTGAGAAGGAGATCAGTTAAATTTATTCATAGTGATATGAGATATATAAGGGTGGATAGGGGATCAAAAGGGGTGATACGTGTAACAAATTGATTTAGGCGAGGTGAGGTGGGAGGGAGAGGGGTGGAGAAGGGGGATACAAGGGGTGGTGAGGGGAGAGGACTGGGGAGAGTAGCACTAAATTTAAGAGAGTGAGAGAATGTGTGAGGGGAAGCATATAGGAAGCACAAAAGCGGGGAGGGAAGTATTAAGAAGGATAATTTCTAAAGAGAATAAATAATAAACATATATAATAAATTATAGAGAATTAAAAATGAAATGGCATGAAACAAAAAAAAACTTATAACTATTGTGCAAAAGTTTTTAGCCAAATATTTTATTCTTGTTGAAATTTGACACTTATTTTTTTTCTATAATGAAGGTAATGGTAAATTATTTTTTTGAAAAATAGTGACAATAAAATAATTTTAAATTTAAAATTATGGTATAAATATTAATTTTTTGGATTGTACAATTAACTAAATTGTTTTAACAATCAATTTTGAGCTTTATGTAGCTTCCACTAATACTTTAAAGCTTAAGAGATACTTAAGAATATATACTCATACAATAGGGGGTATCAAAGTTAGAGATCTTCCATTTCAAAATACCTTGTTTTTCCACCAAATCAACCATGATTATTTCTTAATATATGGCATATTGTACCCTAAAAACACCTTTTTTGTCAAGGTCCCCTTTTGGTCTAGAAGATTTGGTACGGGGTTTTTACGAGGATTTTACGGGTTATAATGGATTCTCAACAATTGGTACGTATTCCTTTATCAAAGTGATTTATTTACTCAAATAAAAGAGGTAGAGTTAAAATATTGATATAATTTATAGATCAGAGTTATGTTATAGTAAATACTAATGTTATAAAATATAAGAATAAGTTTTATGTTTGTAATTTTAATAAAATAACGTAGTAAAGGAATGACGGAAAAGCACAAAAAGGAGGGGCCTTTTATAGGCAAAATGTGAGAAAACAAAACATGGGATTAATATCTCCTAATACAAGAGTATGAGAGGGAAAAGTTAAATAAAAGAAAGTATGTGAAATAATAGAATCTATACTAAATGGAGTGTCAAGGAAGATATCAGTATTATTTGAAATAAAACTTAAGTTTCTCTTGATTGTCACATTTAATATTAAACATTTGATTTTAAAATGTAGATTCAACGGTATTTACAATTCTTAATAAAAGAATTTGAATTTTTTTTAAATTTTTAATTAATTTTTAATACTAATTTTATTCCTACTCCTCTGTATGATTGATCACTGGTGTTAGGGAATAAAATATGTATGGGACAGGTACTTATTATCTTTTATTAATTATCTACCTTTCTTAATGTACTTAACTAGTTATTTTTAAGTAATACATAAGTAGTTTAAATAATTAATTATTTTATTAATAAGTATTAAAAAGGCTTTGTGGTCTTCCAACATTGGAAGGGGCCTTTGTTGTGTGATTTGGCGCTGTTTGTGCATGTCTTAATTGACATCTGTTAAGGAATAGGGTATTTTTCTGGTTTTATTCCGTGAATATTGGGTCTGCGGGTATGTGGGTACTATCATTGGATAGCCCTGGGTTTTCACTATATTTTATGTCTTGAAGACATTTTTCATATTCTGAGTTTTAAGGGGTTATTTCCTCATTTTTCATTTATAAAAGATTGCTGTTTAATTTTGTTTTTCGTGTTTTACTGGCTAACCTTAAGTCTTATGGTTAAGTGCTTAGTACCATTGGATAGAGCTAATTTTTCTCTATATTTCATGTCTCAATGTTGTTATAGTGAAATTCCGTGTTTTAAAGGTTTTAGTAGTTGTAGCTAATTTTTCTAAGTAGATTAGTGGTTTTTATTGGTTTTCTGGCTTCAGGGAGGCCGGGCCACTTCAGGCGGCATCTCCGACGTTGGGCGGCCCGCCCGCCTCTGTTTTAGGAGGTTGGGGAGCGCTTCAGGAGGGTTTTTTATGCAATTTGGCGGATACAGGCGCCAGATTGGTGGGTGCGCATGGGCTCTTAGTTAGTGGTCTGTGTGTACATAGTGAATAAGACAGTTTGGGGCAACCTTAATCATCATACAACCATCCGGAGGTGATCTCATTGTTCCTCACTCAGTTTTCACTGTTTTCTGGCCACAATTGGCTGTGTTTGTTGCAAGTGAGTTCTTCATTTAACTTAACTTTGGCAACTGTTTTCTCTGTTATAGTCTTGCAAGCTATAGCAAGTATTATTGCTGTCTCTGGTGTGGATTTGCAGCCTACATCAAGTATCTTTGCTGTCTCTGGTGTGGACTTTGTTCTACATTCCAGTTCTTTGGTCTGGTAGTCTATCTGGGGGCTACTTTCTTGGCTCATCAAGCAGTCAAGTGTGTTAAACAGGAGCTTTAGCAAAACAGGAACCAACTTACTTTAGCAAGTAAACCTCACTCTATTTTTCTAAAGGGACAGGGGATTTTCTCTCTGGTTTTTCTCCAACTCCCTTGGTCAAGGCCTATAGCTAGTACTATAGGATTGTCTACAGCGTGGCTTCACTTCAGTAAGATAATCAATTATTTTACTGGGTGAGTCTAGTAGCCTGGCTGACATTTTTACTGAGAATTAATGTCAAGTTTGTGGCTTTCTGTTTGTGTTGTGAAATACCTTTTAAATAATTTCAAATTTCTAACTTTGATACCCCCTAATGAGAGCAAATATATACTTCAGGAAATTTTTACTAATAAAATTTTGATTAAAAGTATCATTTTGGTAATTTTTTTTTCTTGAATAACTTTTTATAGTATTTGGAGATTCTTTTATAAATTGATTAGTGAAAAATCCTGTAAAAGCATGCAAAAGGGGTTTTAGTTCAATTTATACAATACTTTTTATATTTTCAAAGAAAGAAAAAAAAACATGATTTTTCACCGTTTTATGAATGTGCCCACTTTTTTTTGGTAGTGTGGTTCACTTCATTATTCCTACAAAAATTCTGCTAAGTCAAGCATCAAGATTTTTTTTGCTAATGATCAACTGTGCTTCAATAAATGTTTGAGTTAATTTTAAGTTGTGTTCAAATTAAAATCAATATTTCCTCATGATTGTTACAACACCACCTCAATGTGTGCCCAATTAGATATGAATTTGGGTTCAAGGTTGCGGATTTGCTAACAAGTCCACCTCCCATATTGTGTGGTGTTAATTGCTTTAATTCTAAAAATTTCTCTTTCACACAAGTAACTTTACTCCAGATTACTTTATCAATGATACTTTTTTCTCTGTACTAATATTTGGTATTTTATTTTTTTAAGCTTGCTCATTCTCAATAAAAACTAAAAAATAAGACAAACAGTACTACCCAGTCGGATAAGCAGTAATTGAGATAATGCAGAGACAAGAAAATCAAAAACCCTGATACACATTAAGAGAAAATGATTGAATCAATTCGATCTTCTTAAGAAGCTCATTAGCAATTTCATGTGCTAAATGCATAGTTCAAGGTTTAAGAGTAGGGTAACAACAACTAATTCTATTTGCCCTTGGGGGGATGGCATGGTACAAGTTCGCAAGGGGGATGTGGACTTCAGAAGAGTTGAAGGGAGAAGTTTAGTGTATCGTCCTATATTATCTCAAACAGATAAAACTTACACTTTTCTAGGTTCGTCAGAAGTGTTAGCAAACAGGCACGAGAGACACAAAATAAAGATCTACAGGAGCCAAACCAACAATGAAAAATTTTGAAAAATTTTGGAGCACCAAGCTTTATGTGATTAGATAGTGAACTTACGATTGTAATTTTGTGAGATCCCGAGAAAAACATTTTTGGCTTTTGGAAAAGAAAAAAAAGGGTAATAATGGAGTTTATCTGTAGAAGAAAAACATCACAATATTTCAGTGCTTCAGATATAATGCTTAAAGACATGTTAATTTTTCAAACCAATAAATGTTAGTCAGGTGTCGACTTGAGAAACTTAGGATAGACCGGAGGGAATCGCTTGCAAGGCCAACACCTTTATATACGTGAAAAATTCAATACTATCAGGAAAAAAGTATTCAAGATTAGTCAGAATTCTTAATGATTGATCTAATTACGTTTCGATAAAGGAGTTTGCAGATTACTACATACAAAACCCCATGTATCTGATGAGTATATTCGAGGTGATTGCAGTGTATGTTTAGTTCTTCTCTTTTTTACCAATTATTAGATTTATTGTTCATTAAAATTTTACATTTATTTTTTCTCTTTATTTATAAAAATACCAAAGATATGCACCGCTTTTCTTTAAAGCTATATACTTAAGGAAAGCTTGTGGTATCTAGCTCCGTTTCATAAAATCTGTTCGGTAAGCATGTTGTACCAAATTTTGAAATAATGTATAGTTCAAAATTTGTCAGGGTTTACCGAGACGGAAGTAGATGCTGTTACGGCTTTCTATGTAATTTTTCTTCCACACCCCTAGAATGAGAATTTAAGTCAGATAGCCTTGATGAAACAGGGTTGGTTCCAATGAATGGGTGATATGCACATGGTTAACTGGCGTAAACTCACGATCCGGGGAGGGGGATAGAAGAAGAAAAAAGATCTCTAAGTATGGTAGCAGTGTCAGCGCTTCGTCCGGAGTGAACCGGAGTTAGACGTGTCAGCTGCACCACAGACTATATACACGTTATGTACTTAACAATCACTAAGCTATTGCCATATTACACTTAACACTATGAACTGACACTACCAACATTTTGCTTACGTTCCCGATGGGAACGTCACCATGGCGTTCGCTTTTCGTTCCATTCAAACTTGCGAACGCCACGACGAGCGCAACATGCAGTTGCAAACGCCAGCGATTTCTGGAACCTCAGAGCGAGCGCCGCACATCATTTTCAACTTGAGTCACCCACAGTCCATCAATCTAATTCTTCATCTTCCTTCAATCCTTGAGTTATTCCTCATTTTTCTATTTTATTTGAAAGTTTGATCTTTCTCTTGATTTTACAAGCCCTGTTTTACAGCAAAGTCGGAAAAGGTTGCCGAAATTTTGACAAAAAAATTGAAGTTCCTCTCATGAAAAAATGATTTGCCTATTCAAAAGGGTTGGAGATGAGTCGGGAGTACTGTCTTTTGAATAGGCAAATCATTTTTCTTGTGAGAGCAGCTTTGATTTTTTTGACGAAAATTCCGCAAGCATTTGTGACTTGGATGTATTCGATGTGCTATATTAATTATTTAGTTTTGATCTCATGAATGCTTCTTAATCACCGCCCATAGGCACCAGACCATCTCAAGGGGATTCTTCATTCCCTGGGGATATTAGAGATTTCACAGAGACTCTTATGATCAATCAAAACAAATTCTACTCATTGATTAATACCCTAAACAAAAGATGTTGAAAGTATTAAGGCAGCTAAGACTAATATTGTCAAAAAAAATTATCAAAATCAAACCCATCTTGCACTTCCGAGTTTATCATTTATTTAATTATTTCTTGGGATCACTTTCCCTTAGGGCATGAAACTACACACAGAAAATAAATAAAGTGGAATATGTACATGATTGAGAGTGGGCATAGACAGTCCGAAAACTTGTGAGTTTAAGCATTCAAGTGTTCAAGGGTCTTGTTTCATTGAACTTTTTTGGACAGCATTTTTGGATGCAGCCTGAAAAGCTGCAAGGATCTTGAAAATATGCTTCCAAACTGGAAACGCTTGTGGGTTTCTTGCTACTTATTCACTGTGTAAAGTGACATAAAATCATGTTTTAGGTGTGGGATTGAAGATGGGAAACTTTTAGTGGAAAATATATCTCGCTATCACTCATTTTTGGAATACTTTTAAGTAATTCAATTCTGAGGCTTCAGAAAATTTGTCCAGGTTTCAGGTAGTCTCCTCAGCAGAAGTTTACATACTTAAATTCAAGTTGATCAGGTCACTTTCCTGTTTTGAGCAAGTATATACATGCCATGTTGGGTGACTCCATGTTTATCAATATAAACATTTGTGGAACACTTAGAACAAAGACACAAGTGCATTTTGGATTTATTTTTAACTTTAATGAGGAAAACTGAGTACAATCAGATATAAAAAATGATTCAAGTTAAGAACAATCGTAATATTCCTCTCTCTCAACAATACTATTTAACTTCTTTTATATCTCCCGCTTCTTCTCCCCGTCATGTTTCTCAGTGTAGTTTGAATTTAGTCTACCACTGTCTCCTCTGCCTTCATGCCCAAAGTTGGGTAAGATTGCATGAAATAAAAATAAATAAATAAAATAAAATAAAGATCTAGCAAGAGGAAAATTGATGGGTTGTGGGTGAGTCAAAGTCAAAACTGATGCATGGCGTTTTCTCTGACGTTCCAGAAATCGGTGGCGTTCACAATTGTATGTTGCGTTTGTCGTGGCGATCACAAGTTTTTATGCATAAAAGTGCAAACGCCATGGTGACGCTCCCGCTGGAAGCGTCGGCAAAATGTTGGTAGTGTGAAAGGCTTTCGTAAGTAGCTGCATATATATTTCATTTTGTGTGCAGTGTCCCAAAAATCACAATTCATTAGGGGGTATCAAAGTTAAAAATCTTCCATTTCAAAATACTTCTTTTTTCCACCAAATCAACCATGTTTATTTGGTTATATATAACATATTGTACCCAAAAAACACCTTTTTACCAAGAACTAATGTCAAGTTTTTGGCTTTCTTTTTGTGTTGTGAAATACATTTTTAATAATTACAAATTTCTAGCTTTGATACCCCCCATTGTCACACAATTTTGCTCTCTTCACATGATCTGTTTTCAATCCATCCTTTATCTTCTGTATATCCTAAAATTTTTCAAAAATTCCATGCTGTGTAGCTAAACTTCAAAATCTTGTTTTATCTTTGATCATAAATTCCAAGATTTGGGTTGCAAGAAAAAAAGTGTATATAGATGGGGTTGAAGTAGGGAGAATTGAGGGTTGGGGTATCTATCATTCTCTTGCATGATAAAGAAAAAGATTTTTTTCTTTTTTATTTGAAAAATGATGTTAAAAAACATGACAACTTTAGGGAGCCACTTGACGCTAACTTTGAGGATGAAGAAAAGTAAGGGTAACCTAACGTTGAACTTAATGTAAGGAAATAATGATAAATATCTATCACCCAGTAACCTAACCTTTTTAGAAGGAAAATTCAAGGGTAATTTAATGCTAATATTAAAATAAAACACTTTTCATTGAAAGCTGCTGCCAACTTAATAGAGGGAGGACACTAAAAGTTGAATGGTGGTTTTCAAGGCAGTTTGAAAGGTGGGCTTGCCTTTGGGGGACAATAACGCGTGGTAATACCAGTTGTGGTGTAGACAATCCTATAGTACTAGCTATAGGCCTTGACCAAGGGAGTTGGAGTAAAACCAGAAAGAAAAACCCCTGTCCCTTTAGAAAAACAAGTGAGATTTACCTGCTACAGTAAATTAGTTCCTGTTTACCAAAAGCCCCTTTCCAAATGCACTTGACTGCTTGATCAGTCAAGAAAGTAGTCTCCAGACAGACTACCAAACCAAAGAACTGAAATGTAGACTAATGTCCACACCAGAGAAAGCAATAATACTTGATGTAGGTTGCAAATCCACACCAGAGACAGCAATAATACTTGCTATAGCTTGCAAGACTATGACAGAGAAAACAGTTGCTAAGTTAAGTTAAATGAAGAACTCACTTGCAACAAACACAGCCAAATTGTGGCCCAAAAACAGTGAAAACTGAGTGAGGAACAAGGATATCACCTCTGGATGGTTGAATGATAATTAGAGTTGCCCCAAACTGTCTTATTCACTATATACACACAGACTACTAATTAAGAACCCATGCACACCTGCAAATCTGGCGTTCCTGACCACCAAATTGCATAAAACCTCCCTAGAAGCACTGAGGCAGGCGGTCTGCCCGACACCGGGAAGCCTGCCTGGGGCGACCTGACCACCCTGAAGCAAGAAAACCACCAAAAACACCCAAACTACTTATAAAATTCACCTACAACTACTAAAACCCTTAAAACACATAATTACACTATAACAACATTGTGACATTAAATGTAGAGAAAATTCTGCTCTTTCCAACGGTACTAAGCACTTAACCCTAAAACTTAAGGTAAGCCTGTAAAACACAAAAAACAAAATTCAACAGCAATCTTTTAAAATGAAAAGTGAGAAATTATCCCCCAAATACTCAAGCTATGAAAAATGTCCTATAGACATAAAATATAGAGAAAAACCGGGGCTATCCAATGGTAGTATCCAGATTACTGTAGTCCCAATATTTGCTGCGTGATTCCTGAAAAATACCTAATTATTTAAACAATGCCATTTAAGGCATACCAAAACAACACCAAATAAACAAACAAAGGGCTCCACCAATGTTGGAAGACCACATCCTCCCTCCAATAGAGAATGTCCAAATTCTCCTTACCACAACCACCATGTTCCGCTTTCTCTTCAAATCCGCTACTGACATAGGCCCCTGCCAATACTGCATTGACAATAATATCATCTGCTCCAACTCGCCACCGGCTCATCCCTACAGAACCTCCTGTGATGCCTGCCACTCTAGAAAAAAGACTTGCTTCACACCTGGTCCATTGTCCTCTGCAACTTCTTCCCCTTCTCCACAACCTGATCCATCTTCCACCAGTACCAAAAGATCCAGGCCATCTATCCTGATTCCCAGACTGGTCCACAAATTACACCCTCCAAAAAAGAGTGCCAACCCCGCTACTACCACTAGCTCTATCATCCCTAGTCCATCTGATGGTAAGCAAAAAACTTCTTATACTGAATTTCAATCGGACAATTTTCCAGATCCTTTTTCTCCTAACAGCAATGATGACAATGTGGGAACCATTGAAACACCCCAAACTAACCCACTGCCCACCATTATGGACAGATTTCAACAACATTCTTCTCAACAGAAGAATCTCTTATTAAACTACTTCCAATCCACTCCTGCTAGGAACCCACAGGATCTTGAGAAAAGGAAGAACATCATACACCAATTCAAAGCCAATGTTGAACATTTTGTTACATCGCTTGATTCTCTTCTGCCTCCTGACTCTTGATTAATCTCTTGACTTAGAAATAAAACAAAATTTTGACTTCTCCAGACTTCCTGAATGTAACCAATCATCATAAAAAATTCCTCAGTTTACAGTCTTGGGGGACTAATCCTCATTTTTAAGTATTGGGGGACTAACAGCCATCATTTTATAGTCTTGGGGGACTCAAAAACCCTCATTTTATAGTCTTGGGGGACTCAAAAACCTTCAGTTTATAGTCTTGGGGGACTCAAAACCTAAATGAAAAAGACAGAAACAGAGATAAAAATATTTAAGACCCAAAGAAACAAACTAAAATTCTGGGGTAACTGTTCTACAGAGCAGCCATCTCATAAGTTACCCCCACACTTACCTTAACAGAATTCAGAGACTCCCTCTTGGATGCCCTCTTCCAGAATCACACCAACTCCCATTTTCAGTTTATAGTCCTGAAGGACTCAACCATTAAACCATCCTCAGTTTATAGTCTTGGGAAACTGTACCAGTGTTCAGTTTAAAGTCTTGATGGACTTCCCAGTGTTCAGTTTAAAGTCTTGACATACTACTTGCAATTTTCAGTTTAAAGTCTTGACGGAATGTCCAGTAGTTTTCAGTTTAAAGTCTTGACATACTATTTTATAGCAAAGGCGGCGCCACCTCCATGCACAATGCTGTGCAGCCAACCTTCTGAACTTCCACTCTTTCTTCACCATCTACACATCACTGATAAATCTGTTTATTCATCTCTTTTCTTTACACTGTTGCTCTTTCACAGGTTATGGCTGGATCACCTATTTTTGACCCATTGGACCTTCCCTGCTTCACTGCTCCTAAAGACTACTCTTGCAAACAGTGCATACACATGTGCAGACCTTGCATATTCACTCTTCCTACTCCTCAGGCCAAACTCTATAACAGGGTTTGTGATTCTTGCAATTCCAAAAAGAAAAGGTGTGACAGAGATCCCAACTACCCAATACCTCTGCCTTCATCTTCACACAAATATATATCCAGATCACCTACCAGGTCACCAGAGCTTGGACCTGCTTCTTCCTCTTCGTCTTCTGCTCCTTCCAGAAGATCACACCATTCTACTCCCAATCCCATTCCTAAAAGACCAGCTTTATCTTCCCAATAATCTGCTTTCCTCTCAGCAACTTCAGCAAAAATGGCGCCAAAATCAGCTCCTAGGCTGCTGGACCGCATCTAGGCGGCTCGCCTGTCTCATCAGAAAACAAAAATCAGGCTCAGAAAATCCGAATTCAGCCAAAAAACAACCAAAATCTTCCAACCAACACCCATAACTCAAAACCACAACCTCCTAATGCTCCCAGAGCAATGCGTACCACCACCATTTCTTCTTCTGTCAACACCAGAACAGCCAACACTGTTTCTAAACGCAAAAATCCTGTTACTTCAGGAGAAAACAACTTCACCTCTCCTTTGGCTGCCAATTATTCCTCTGTTACTTCTTTTTCTTCTGAATCTTCATCCAGAAGATCCCAATCAGCCACCAGATCACCATCTCCTGGTCCTTCCCTCAATCAACCTGGAACTCCTCCTCCAGCATCTACCAAACCTGCACCAAGCAATAATATAAACAATAACAACAAAAATAGCCCTGCTTCTGCAACCAGGTCACAGGAACCTCCTTCTTCTCCTTCATCTTCTCAACGCCATTCAGAGGATTACCACAAAAATCCATACCTCCATCTGGTGGACCCTCCTACAATACCTATCCAACACTCTTCAGCTGTCCAGACTCCAGCTGCATACAAATTTGAGGATCTCCCAATCTGTAAGTACAAAAATAAAATAACAAAATTCAATTTCTTCAACAGAGAATTATTATTGAACCAATTCTTCTGATTTTAGTTGGAACCCCGCCTCCTTCAACTGCATTTGGAGCTGGCCAACCCCTAGAAACTACTTTGACGCTGGATTACGCTGATATGAAACAACACCTTAGCATGATGTGTTCCAACATGCTTAAAGCCTTTGCTCTCCATGAACCGTTGAATGATTTTGAGAAGAATCTGAGAAAACAACTCCTTGATGACCACTGGAAGATGTCTTGAATTATCAAGCACACTTTCCAGCACTCCATTTCTGCTTCCTCTTCTTCTTCCCACAGTTTAACTTCTGACCCAGTTCCAGACCACTATAACCTGTATACTTTCTCCAGCCACCTGCACTACAAAGAACACAGTTCTTCTTCTAATCCAAACAAGAAACAAAAATTCCAACACCATCTGGACCAACCGCCAGAGCCTTCTTCATCCCATCATTAAATAAAAGAATTTAAAAAAATTAACTAACTAGAAAAAAATAATAACAGCTAACAGATATATAAAAAAATTTGTTTTATTTATTTTTATTTTTATTTTTATTTTTATTTTTATTTTTATTTTTATTTTTATTTTTATTTTTATTTTTATTTTTATTTTTATTTTTATTTTTATTTTTATTTTTATTTTTATTTTTATTTTTATTTTTATTTTTATTTTTATTTTTATTTTTATTTTTATTTTTATTTTTATTTTTATTTTTATTTTTATTTTTATTTTTATTTTTATTTTTATTTTTATTTTTATTTTTATTTTTATTTTTATTTTTATTTTTATTTTTATTTTTATTTTTATTTTTATTTTTATTTTTATTTTTATTTTTATTTTTATTTTTATTTTTATTTTTATTTTTCAACTACTAAACTACTAACATAAAAGAATTTGAAAATGAAATTAAAATAAAATGAATAAACTAATATGAACTAAATAATTATTAAAATGGTATCCCCCAGCCAATTGATGAGCGGATCCCCTGATACCTTACCAACATCCAAGTGCACCTTGATGTGGATACAATATTAAATATTTTAAATGATTTATGATATAAAAAATTAGAAATTAAAGAAAATAATAAAAAGTGAAACACAAAAATAAATGAAATAAATAAAAAAGAAAAAAGAAAATAGCATTGCCTGGCCAATTAATGAACCTTACCCCACCAATGCTTGCCTACATCCAGGTGACCCTGATGTGGTAACACCATAATTTTGTGATTTTTCCTTCTTTACATCCTAATAACCGCCATAAAAAATTATAAGAAAAAAATAGAAAAAAAACAATCTAAAACTACTATCTAACACAACCATAAACACAAAATTCAGAAAAACAAAGAAAGAAAAAGAAAAAGTTCAATCCAAAGAAATGATCACTAGGTGGGCTCCCTCCAACAAGTAAAAATGATGGGAGACTACCAGTGATCCGCTGCCACTCCAAAAATCCAGAGAAGCCAGTCCAAAGCCAGTTTAAAGTCATAGTGGACTAAAACCTGAATAACAAAAACCAAAACTAGGATTCAACTAGGACAAACAAAATACTTGAAACAGATATTATAGGGTAACTGTTCTACAGAGCAGCCAGCTCATCAGTTACCCACACACTTGCCAAAATAACATCTAGAAGCCCCCCCTGGGTACCTTCTAACAAAAACACAACATCCAGCACAAAATCAAACCAATAATCATGAAGAGTCCTGCACTTGAAGACCAAAAGAAATTTCCAGTTTAAAGTCATAGAGTACTAAAACCTGTGAAGAAAAACCAATGCTAGGGTTCAACCAATTAAAGAGAAAAGGTTGGAAACAGGCAATCTGGGGTAACTGTTGATAGAGCAGCCAGACCATCAGTCACCCCCACACTTGCCAAGGCAAAATCTAGAAGACCCACCCATGGGTACCTTCTAACAAAAGTTTCCAACAAAACAAATGCACAGAATCACCACAAAAAATCCAAAATTAAAGAATGGTCCATAGTTTATCCTCATTGCAGAGTCAATCTTCTTCACCTCTTGTGCCTCTGGGGTAAAACCTCTTCACCTGATATGCAGCCACCCTCTTCTTTAAGACTGCACCATCCAACTCTTCCAAGACATAAGAACCTCCAGACAACTGATATCTGACTCTGTAAGGTCCATTCCATCTGTCAGCAAAAATCTTTCCCCACTGACTCTCCAAACTTCTATTATACACCAAAACCAAACAACCAGGTTTCAAGGGATTCCTGAGTTTATGAGCCAATTTCTCTTCCCAGTATCTGACTGATTTATTTCTTATCTTCATCATTCTAGAGTATGCCTTCTCTTTACATCCCTCCTTACATTCCAACTGTTGCATCCTGGAACAGAGCAAATCTTCTGTTGAGCACACATCATCCCAGTCAATTCCAAGATAAGAGAGGGCTTCCAGATCCACTTGTAGAACATGTTTCTGACCAAAAATAAATTCATAAGGAGAATAGCCAGTTGTCCTTTTCACAGTGACCCTTTCCCCAAATAACACCAAGGGTAAATAATGCCTCCATTTTTCAGCACTATCTCCACACATCTTCACCAAAGCATTCTTGATAACTTGATGGCCTCTTTCAACCATGCCTTCAGCTTCAGGATAATAAGGTGTAGCCACTCTGACTTTAGAACCAATACTTGTCACTGCTTCTTTGAATTATGCTCCAAACTCTGGCCCACCACCAACAGTTACCAACTTCATCAACCCATATCTAAACACCTATTCCTTCTTTAAAACTCTGCCATGTTTTTGGCAGTCAAATTAACCAGAGGCACTGCCTCAGCCCAACCAGACAAATCATCCCTGGAAACAATCAAGTATTTATACCTGCCCTCTTTAATATGGAAAGCATCCAAACTGACTCTTCCAAACCCAGTTGATTCACCAGTAGCACAGCCAACCTCTTTAGGTTTCAAGTGACTTCTTCTTTGAAATTCTTCACAAGATTAAACCCAACCTTGCACAGCCAACTTCATACCTGGCCACCACAATCTGTCTGCTACACTCCTATAAGTCTCCCCTAAGCCTACATGACCAAGGTCTTCATGCAAAGACTTCATTAAAACTTTTTGACCCTTCTTCTGAGTCACCACCACTTGAGGATTCGGATGTCTCCTCCTCATCAACCTACTTCCTGACACATAGAAGCCAGGACTCTTCTTCTTGATTGCCACCCAAGTATCATCATCACAACTATCTGACATCTTCAAGGTTAACATATATTCAACCATAGTAAAATAAAAACCAGACAGACACCAGGTCTCATCTTAAAAGTCCAACAAAATAGAATCCAAGGGTACCACCCTTTCATCAAAATCTCCAGTGTAAACATGAGCCACTTGGCCAGCCCAACCAGGACACCAATCCCTAAACTTTGGTACATCCTTTTCCTTCCACTGAATCTTAAGAGAATCCAGTTCACTAACAAAAACAACATTTTCTAAATTTGAGCCATCCCAAACAACAGCCCCATCTTCATCAACAAAGACATCCTGATCACTAGAATCAAGATCAGAACCAGCCAGTGTAACCTCTTGAGAGAAGAGAGAAAAATCTTCCAGTTTAGCCTCATTGGGGAAGAGAGAAAAATCTTCAGCACCCTTTGTGCTGGCCCTAACTACTGGGACATCTTCATCAAATTCTTCAGAGTATGAATCTCCATCTGTGGGTGGTCTTCTTGATAATCCATCAGGCATCGTAAAAGTTTTTCCAGGTTTCTGTACCAGGTCAAAAGAAAAATGCTGAATAAATGCCACCCACCTAGTCATTGGAGCGTTTGGAAGACTAGGTGTAAAGATCATTTGAACCAGAGATTTAGCATCCACCTGAAGCTCAAAATGCTTCCCCCACAAAACAGTTTTAAGCTTCTTCAAAATTTTTGCTACACCACACAATTCCAACTCAGGTTGAGAATATTTAAATTCAACCTCATTAAATACCAGGTACTCATACCTTACTGGCCTGAACCTCCCAGTTTTATCTTCCTGAGACAAAACAGCACCAGCAGCAATATAACTTGAGTCCACTGCCAGATAAATTTTTCAAGCTCCCACTCCATAATCCAACTTGCGAAGAATAATATCTTCACCTACTACATTTTTCAACTTCTGAAAAGCCTCTTCACACTCTTCAGTCCATACCCACTCTGCCTCTTTCCTGGTCAACTTCCTCAAAGGTGAAGCTAAAAAAGAAAAATATTTAATAAAAATTCTGACATACACACAACTCCCCAAAAATCCCCTGACTTCAGTATTATTTTTAGGCCTTGGCCATGACTGAAGTTTTATAAATTTTTTTTTTTGCCATAATCCTTCCCTCTTTACATACCACATGTCCTGAAATTTCCAGAGCAGGAACAAAACAAAAAAAAATTGATCCAGAAATGGTCAAACCAGCCTCTTCAATCCTAAAAAATACTCTCTCTAGAGTGATTGCATATTCCCCAAAAAAAACATCTTATACCCGGGTTCTCCTTCAGCACCTCATTCACATAATCAGGGGATGGTCATTTGATTCCACCATCATCAATAAAAATACCAGCATGAGTAAGAACCTCATCCTGTAAAATACAAGCCATTTGTGCTTGATATACTCCTACTGAATAAGTTGCTCCTTGAGGAAACCTAGTGAGCTGAAACCTTCCTAGAGGAGTCTCAAAAGTTTTAAGTGGCCGTGAATCCATGTGAAGTTCCCTTTAATCATAACCACCCATAATATCACCCAAACCATAACACAGCCTTCCAGCAAAAGCTTCCACAAAGTCCTCTGCACTTGGAGGCATCCCAGCATCCTTGATAGTGACTCTATTCAAGGCCCTAAAATCATGCACCACCCTCAGCTTCCCATTCTGATTCTTTACATAGAAAACCAGACTTGAGTAACTAGATGTTGATTGTTTGTATAAACCACTCCTGACTCTTTCCCTAAAAATCTCTACAAAATCATCCCTAATAGCAGCTGGAATTGGAATAGGTTTTATTTGCCAAGGTTCATGACAAACCACAGGAATCAAGTAAGATTCCCCATAAGAGTGTTTCAACACACCCCTTTCTTCTTCCACAAATTCCACTGCTTTCTCCCTCAGCACAATAACGTGCAACAACAAATTCTTTTCCTCATCAGAAAACCACCCATCAGGACCAAAATTAACAACTCTCAACCTTTCTACAGTCACTCTAGAAGTTTCCACAAAATCAGGAGGATTCTTCACCAGAGTAGTACAGTATGGATCTCTTGACAAAGGAGGTCTCTTCAAAGGGGTATTCAAACCTACAGACATAATCTTCTGAGCTAACTTCTTATATTTTGCAGCTCCAACTTCAACTTGAGGGATCTTCAGGACATCTTCACCACCAGACCTGGAACAAAAACCAAGGGTTTCCCTATTTCTCACATGTGCGGCCAAGGTAGTATTTTGAAAGGTGTAGAAAAAACCCTACCAGTGCACAATTGGGAGGACTTACTTTTATTCCTCAATCTCGCCACTCCAAAACTTTTCTGCCATTCCACATCTTCATCTTCACTCCCATCTTCTAAATCTTCAAATCTTGATCCATCTTCTGAATCACATCTTCTAAAATTGTGCAGTTTATCCTCATGCTGGAGGTCCAAAAATTGATCTTGAAGATCTTCTTTCTTCAAAATTCTGGGAAGTTTAACCTCATGCTGGAGGCCCAAAAATTGATCTTGAAGATCTTTACAAAATTAATTCTTGTCTTCTTTATTGATTATCTTCTGATTTTTTTTCTTGATTTTCTTCAGTTATCTTGAAATTTTTATTTCTTTTCTTGAGACTTCTTCTATCCTACAAAAATAACCAGGGGTTTCCCCTATGCTCACAGATGTGGCCAAGGTAATGTTTTTGAAAGTTGTAGAAGGAACCCTAGCTGAGCACAATTGGGAGGACTTACTTTTAGACCCCAATCTCACCACTCCACAGCTTCTCTCCATATCTTTCAATAAAGATATATAACCAATCTTCTTATTTGAACATGAATTAAAAATAATTGAGAATCTTGAGAGAGAACATATACTTGATAAAAAATTGAAGAATACTTGCAGAGAAGAAAAACATTAAAAAGAGAGAGTTGATAATCCACTTGGTATATCTCCAAGGGAGCTGACCTACTAAAACCTGGGATTCCCTCATGTTGGGGAGAGGTTGTAGAACTTGGGTGATCAGCCCTCATCACTCTAAAAAAGACAGACTCCCACTAGAGCCTGAGCCACACTTCAAAGAACCAGAGGCAGCACCCACTTCTCTTCTTCTCCTACAACAATCCATCCACTGGCACATTGAAGACAAACCAGGCCTGGTCTCCCAACCATCCTCTCCAGGAGATGACAAGCTCATGTGAAGTCTACTTTCATCTTCACCAGTCAACTCCAAACTGATCCCCAAATCAAATTGATAGCCAATTTTTGCTTGAAAATCCATCAATAATGGCCCACCCAAAACAGCTTTTACTTTTCCTTTGGCAATATAAAAATGAACCTTCCCTGAGGCTCCTCCAACATCCAACTTCACAAACTCAGATGTTATAACCAATACAGTGAAATGGCCACCCATCCCTTTCAAATTTTGACCAATACCTGTTTTGATGGGGAGGCCCAGATGAGTGGCCTCAAACAAAGAAATAAGATTAATCTGAGAGCCTGAATCCATTAATGCCCTAGCCTCCCTGCCATTCAGAGTGACATTGAAATAACCCAGAAGTACAAAAAACTGAGTTTCCAACCCCTCAACAAATTGTTTAGCAGAATCACAAATGTATTCTACCTCCCCAGAAGAAACCCTTCTCCTGGTCAACAAATTTTTCTACCTATCAGCCAACCCAGGACTTATAGCATACAACTCCCCATAAGTAAGGGAAACCTGACCCTGATTCATCCTTTCGAGGAAAGAGTCAATAACATTAACTTGACCAGAAACCACTGGCTTCTCAAAGTGAGCTCTTTTCTACACTACCTTGGTCCTAGAAGATTATTTAGGACCAGAACCACCAACAGATTTACCATCAATAGGAACCAAACCAGATCCCTCACCAGAACCTCTAACTCCAGTAGGCTTTGGAAATGAAGCCAAAGGGAAATCCTCCTCAGAGTCAGAAACCACATCCATAGGCATTGTCTCACTATTCATGTACAATGCTCCAAAACTAGGGGGACCCATATCAGCTATACCCTTCTGCATTTTATACAGCTCCTCTTAGCTGTACTTCTTCCTAGCTGCACTTAGCTTAGGATCCACCTTTGAAGTCTTAGGCTTTGTTTGGGCCTGAGAACTGCTCTTAGGCCTTCCCACCATTCCTTCTTCCACATCATAAACACAAGTCAAGCATTCCCCACTTGACTTTCCTCCACAAGAATACAACTCCAATCCACGACAGGAAGATGTAAATGAGGCTCTTTTAGCCTCCTTTCCATTGCCCTTGCCATAATCTCCACCTTTTCCAGAAGAAGAAGCCTCAATAGCCAACTCTTCAAATCTTGGCCTCCTTGAGTTGACATTCTGTCTCCTCCTCACCAAGTTCACTGGAGCCTGACCATCATTAGGTTTCACAAAAGAACCATCTGGGAACTTGAACACTTTCCCATCAATTTCTATCTTCCCTTCAGACACATCCCTATTTAGTGCCCAACAATCATTGGACTTGTAGCCCTTCCTGCTGCAATAAGAGCAGACCCAAGGATCACTCCTACAAACCCTGCTATCAAAATCTCTAGGCTGGGAAGGAGCCTTATTGGACTTCTGAGCCTCCTGAACAAAAATATGTAGTTGTTTTGTCAGATCAGCTGACTGCTCCACTACTGGATCAACCTCTTTAGGCTTCTCAGGAGCTTTTCCCTTCTTCACACTTTCCTTCTTCCTAGATTCCTCCACATCTTCAGAAAAAGCTTCACTGACCTTGGTAACATACTTGGTGCTAGCTTCTTGGCAAGAATACCTTGACAACAGTTTCAGTTGACCCTCCACAAACTCCTTCACCACAGAAAGAGCAGGCGATTTCTGATTCCCATTAGGAAGAATCTTCATCTTATCCTTGCCAACCCCTTCAGCACATCAATTCTAACATTCCTGGCCAGAGCAGACCAGAAAGTATCCCTTTCAGAGTCAGTACTCTCCAACTCTTGCATATCCACCAAATAATTTGCCACTGGCTCCAACTGAGCCAGAAACTTTCTATAAGTATGCAGGTTGTCCACCCCCCATAAGATTGCCATTCAATTGAAATCATATTGAGATCCACCATAGAGTACCTGGATCCCCACCTGTCTGTCATCTGCCGACACAAATTTTTCCAATCCTTTCTCCTATAACCCTCCATAGGAGCAACCTCCCTCAGCTGAGCCCTGTCACCAATATAAAAGATGACTTTATTCACCATGTCCAGGTGAGAAGCACCATCCACATTTCCAGCAGCCTCAAAAATCTCCAGAAACAATTTCACATCCTCCCCCATAAAAATAGGCCCCTTCAAGGACTTGATCCTGAAGAAGGCATAACAGAAACAGGAGGATTACCATCCTCAGCAGCACCAACAGTGCCACTACCACCACTAGAGAATGAGGGTCCAGAAGCCACGGTCCAATAGATTCCAGAAAACCAATCTCCAACCACAGAAGAGAGTCCAAAAGTAACAGAAAGTCCAAAAAGCTAACAAATCTTCATCCCACGTTGGGCACCAGAAATTTAGACAATGCTATAGTACTAGCTATTGGCCTTGACCAAGCTAGTTGGAGTAAAACTGGAGAGAAAAACCCCTGTCCTTTTGAGAAATACCAGGTGAGACTTATTTGCTACAGCAAATTAGAGACTGTTACAATACCCCTTCCAACACACTTCTTGCCTGCTTTACAAGTCAAGACAGTAGCCAATAGCAGACCACTGAGAACCAAAGAACCAGAAACCTGAAATGCAGAGAAATCCGCACCATAAACCAAAGACACAGTGCACTTGTTGCACAAACACAGGAAAAATACTTGATGTAGGTTGCAAAGCTACAACAGAGAAATCAGTTTCCAAAGTTGATTTAAATGAAGAACTAACCTTGCAACAAACACAGCCAATTGTGGCCAAAAAACAGTGAAAACTGAGTGAGAAACAATGATATAACTACCAGATGGTTGTATGATAATTAAAGTTGCCCCAAACTGTCTTATTCAGTATGTACACACAGATACCACGGGAAATCAGGGGGTGAACTGCTAGCAGTTCCCTCTTTTTGAAAATTTCACGAAGAGGTTGGGAAATCATTGGGGAAATGTTTTGAAAGAATTAGGAAACTTTTTTTAAATTATATGAAAAAATTTTGAAAAAAAAGTTGGCCCTATATTGAGCCTCAATTTATCCCTTCTTGAGTAGAGCTTTGGATATAAGTTGAGCATCAGTTGGAACAAATTTGAGCAATGGTTGAGCCACAACACTTAAGATACCATAATATTCAATTTTATATATAGATCCATTTAATTTTGGGAGGTCAGGTTTGATATTAGTAGAAATATCTTAAATTACACATAGTATACTAGGTCTGGAATATTATTTCAATTATCAATTTAATTTCTGCAAATATATAAAAAAGAATACTATTTAAGTCCTTTTTAAAAATTTTATTAATAAAAATATAACTCTGTAAAAATATTTGCACATAATTTTAAATTTTCTAGACAAAAGTTGATATTGAGCCCTTATCAATATAAATTTCTCATTGTTCCTTGGAATAAAAAAGTATAAGACAATGTTCAAAAATTTAATGTAGGAGAAAATACATATATATATTTTATAAGAGGAAAAAATAGTAATGTATTTTTTTAAAAATCTACACTATTAAAGAAACTAATTTTAATATATTGGCACAAAACTTAGGCTCTAAAATAATGCACTTTTTTTAATTATTTATCTGTATTTAGTTATTATTTAAATGTGAGTCAACATTAATTATTAAAATACATAAAAAATTCAATTTTGAATATTCATCCAATATTATATATATTCTCTACTTTATTCTCTTTCAAAACTTTGCTCTCACCCTCTCTTTCTTTAAACTACCACCATCACCATAAAATTCATTTAATTAAAATGTCAAATTTAAGATGCATTGGACAATTCTCTTTAAATTTTAAACCTATTTTTCCAAAAGAAAGATATGTATTTGATGAAGTATCCACTCCAGTTATTATGCAACGAGGAAGATCTTTAGTTCATGTTTTTGGATTATTCAAAGAAGGAGAAGAAAAACCTATTGGTGATCTTTCTAACGAACAGAGCAGAAAAATTGGACAACTACTTGGAGAAATTGGATCTGGATCTCAAATTTTAACTGAGGAAAGGGCTTTAAATCCCCAAATACCTTATTATTTTTGCTCTTACTTGGTTCTACTTTGAAACAGGCAGTATAGAATTTGTGGCCTCTTTTTTTGTTTGACTGATTTTATTAGTAAGGCTAAAGAAGTATTTCTAAATGCTCAAATTGATTTGACACTGATTCCACACTACAATCCAACCGTCTTCTTCAATATTCCTCATTCTTGTATTCACACAACTTCTGAAATTTCTGGGACAAGGGATAATCAAATGGCAAATCTATCTATACGTGGTATGAAAACAACTCTGAAAACGCATCAGATTCAAGCTATCAATTTTATGATAGACAATGAAAATAACTTATCCGAAAAGTTTGAAAACCTGTGGAGGCATGCAGACAACAGCTGGCTGAGAGTAGGTTTTAATAATTATTATGAACAATTTCTTGAAGAAGAGTTATCCTCTGCAGGAATTGGTTCAATTCTAGCTGATGATATGGGCTTGGGAAAGACCCTCTCAACTCTTGGACTAATTACTGCAACTAAAAGTGAAGCCAGACGATTCCAACTCTTGGGTGGTGGACAAGAGAAAGATAGGACATCAACAACTCTCATCATTTTCCCACTTGCAACATTATCAAACTGGGTCAATGAAATAAGAATTCACTTTGAAGATAATGCACTACCTTTCAAGGTTCTTTATGGGAAGGATTCAAAGAAAATTAATTTTGAGGAGCTTCAGAACCAACTAGTTGTTTTGACTACCTATGAGACAGCAAGTAAATCTTCTTCAAAGAAAACTCCTCAACCTATTACACCAGTAACTCATAAACTCATTTGGTACAGAATAGTTTTAGATGAGGCTCAGTAAGCATTCATTTGAATTACTAATAATTTTAAACATAATATTATAAAAGCTGATGAAATGTTTAACATAATTTAAAATTTTAATCAAGAATCCCCAGTTGCACAAGAATCAGAATATATTGGCCTTGGAGGCTGAGTATTGACTATGCTTGACAGGGACACCACTTCAGAACCAGAAAACTGATCTTCAAAGCCTTATATCATTCCTCAGAATCGAAAGATGTCAAGAAAACTGGTTGTGGATTAATTTTCTTATGAATGGCTTAAAAAGAGAAAGCTCTAGCTCAATAAAATCGGTAAATACTCTCATGAATTTCATATGTCTTCAGAGGAAAAAAGAAGCAATCTTATCACTTCCTCAAAAAATTGAGCAAGGAATATCTGTAGAATTATCAGAACCTTGGCACTCAAAACTTACGAAGCTTCAAGAACGTTTTTTTGAGTATTATGGGCCTTCTCAAAACACCAACCTCCCTTGGGACTCAGCTGAGTTTCTCCGAGAACTGTCAATTTTACGGCAATTTTGTAACCACCCTGTCTACGAAAACACAGATCAACCTCCAACATTTCCTTTCACATGGAAACATTCAGCAAAGATTATACATCTAATCAGTCATTTAGAAATTTTCTTAAGGGGAGAAAGGGGGATAATTTGTCCCAAGGCTGTTATATTTTCAGAATATGCGGACATTTTGGAAATGTAAGGAATTCTATTAATTTTCTCAATAACTTATTTTTAGCTTAAACAACATTTAAATATTCTATCCATTGAAACAGTATAAAAAAGGCTTTAGATGACTATGGAATTAGCTACACAGAGCTTGTAGAAAGTTGAGCATGAAAAAAAGGGATGAAAATATGGACAAATTCAAAAATGATGAAAGATGTCAAGTTTTGCTTGGTACAATCAAGGCTGCAGGAGTTGTAATAGACTTGAGGTGTGCACAAAATGTATATATAATGGTAAGTCAAAGAGTCATATATTGAAATAGAAAAGGTTGAAAAGAGAATTTGTTTAAAATATTGAAACAGGAGCCTAATTGGAATCCAGCAGTTGAACAGCAAGTAGTTGATTGTCTGTATAGAATGGGCCAACAAAATGAAGTTCATGTACTCAAGTATTTTGTAAGCAGAAGTATTGAACTCAGCATTTATAAGATACAAAGAAAAAAGATTGAGCTATCAATGTATGTGAAATTTTCTTTATATAAAGTTGCATCATAGCTAAAAATATTTATCTGTTCTAATTTTTTAAGGTTAAGTGTCCCAAACATTGGAAACAAGGAATATGAGTCTGCTAGATTATTTATCAGGGAATTCATCAATAACTCACATTAGAATTTGAAATTTGTTCAAGTATGTAGGAAATGTTTATTGGGGCTTGACAATTAAAAAGTATTAATTGTTGAGGATTAAGAGAAGCGAGATATAATGAAAAATATCAGTCACTTGGCAAACCCCTGGGTACTGTAAAATAATTAAAGTGAGTCTCGATTGAGGATACCAAATTTAATCTATCATATAATGCCAAGTTCTTAAGTATTTCTCCTGAGTAAGAGGAAGTTTCTCGGATTTGAATGTGTTTCTGGTCAAGATTTTGTGCAAGTCTTGAGAATTCTTCAGATCTCCATGGCAATGTAATCCGCTTAAAAGAACCTTCATCATCAATTTCTGTGTCTGAGCAACATTTGACGTTTTTGAAAAGATTCTCATAGGTTTCACCACTTGGAAGTTGTTTAAGAAGGTGAGTTTGCTTAAAAGAATTCTGAAAAATATTGTCAAATTTATATAAGCTTGTGTAAAAAAAAAAGATAAAAATATTAGTTCTTACTTTCTTTTTTATTTTATATTTATACTTTCTTATTTTAACTATTTCACAGAAACTATCAGAAGCTTTTCCGAGTCGTAATTTATCAGCATAACCTATAAACCAGCGGTGAAGAACACCCATTTGATTTAGGTAGGAAATATGAGTAGATTCCATTGAATAAGAACCCTAATAATTATTTTCCAAAGCTTTATCCCAGTGCTTAATGATAATTTTTGCCAAAACTTGATTCCACTTGTGAAATCAATCAAGATTCCAAGCAAAAGTTTTTCCAGGAAAGTTGCATTGATGAGGAAAGTGGATAAAATCATTGTGGAATATAGCAGGGATTTGTTCAGAAACACGGTAATTTTTTTCAGGATATGGCAAATTAATATCAATGTTGAGAGAGCTTATATTGAGCAATGAAAACCTATGTAGTTGTTCTTCGGTGGGGTTCAGCTTCCATTCATTAGACTGAGGTGAAATATTCAAAAGCACACAACAGAAATTGTAAATAGACCTGCAAAAATGAGAAGTTGATCGAGGGAGTATCTCATTGAATCTTTTATTAAGTACACATTTATTAGTAGGTATTTTTCCCTGAGGAAAATAAGAACAACTAGAGCTCATCATATACGTTATGAAAAGCAAAATGAAAAAAAATATAAAATTTTGAAAGGATATGGCAACAAAAACACTACTATAATAAATTTTTTATTTTGAAAATAATTAATAATGAAGAGTTGAGTGGACAGACAGATGAGCTTTCTCATGAATATCTTTCTCTATAAAATATGGATATCTATGTATGTTCATAATTAATTCAAAAGGAAATAACTCAGATGTAATAGAAAATTATTGCATGATAAATGGGTAAAAATATAATGCAGAATAATTTTGATTTTCCAACTTATTTTGATAATATTTTAATGCAAATAATGACCTTATTTGAGCTTGTTGATTGTGCTGACAAACTTATTTTAAAAATTTATATTAACACCTTATTAGTATGTATATATTTTATTAACCAAGATTACTTGGAAACCATACCAATTTTTCAGAGTTTGGAATAAGCAACTTAATGTAAAAATTCTGTTTTTTGGATTCTGGAAGCTTTACTTTGATGACCTCTTAGATTTGAAAATTTTAAAATAATATATTTTGTTGAAAAAATATTTATTTTTCAGACTGTAATTCTATATTGTGAAAAATAAATATTATAAATTTTTTTATATCTTATAGTGATTATTAGTGAAAACCTTTCTGTTACTTGGCAGAATTTTATTAATGCAGGTGATTGCAGAAAAAAAAACTGCAACACTTAAATAACTTTATTATTATAAATTAAATGGTATTATTTTGATTAAAGTTTTATCATATTTTCTCCTATATTTAAAAATGCAATCAATTTGTATTCTCTTATAGTATTATGCTTTGTGCAAAATAAGCTGTTTGATAAACATGTATGCAACATTGTAAAATGTAGCAAGTCTGAAACATTTTGCTGATGCACAGTATGGATACCTACTTAATGCATGGTTGATCTGCATGAAACAAACATTCAAAGAAATCTATGGTAACCAACTTGTTGATAAAATTCTTGAGACATAAATATTAGCTTATTTTAGTAAGTGATTCACAATAAATAAATAGTTTGTTCAATAGCTACCATCCAGTAACATATTTCTTATATCCGGAAGTCTTAAAATGCCACCATTTTTTTGCGTTTGTAAATGTGAAGAGCTTGGATGTTCATCAAGAAAGCATCAGACCTCATTGGGAAGCTTTGAAGTTGGTGTAGCTTTCAAAACATCTCAGTCATACTCCAAACATGAAGAGGAAAGAAATTGCAAAGCACAGATGGTTGGTACATACAGCGCTTCACCTAACTTAGGATCCAAAATCCAAGATCTTGTAAGACATCAATATTTGTTAAATAAAGAGAAATTATGTTTCAATTAATCTCTATTTTTTTTCTTTGCTTAGGGGCAGCCTGTTTTGGAAACAATTCAATCTCTACCACGGTCAAACAATTTGAATTTGGAAGAGCTTTATAGCCAAAAGATAATGTGGCAAGCAGCAAAACTTTCTCTTATCCATCATTTAAGCAAAGAAGGTTGTGCTGAATTTTTGCATGATGAAGTCAACAAACTCAAACTTCTTAGTGACATAGGTAAACTAGATGCTAGCAGAATCATCAGCCTAATTCCCCTTTCCATAGAGACAGTTTTTAGTCGATTGCAACTCAATCCATTATTTTTCACCAAGACATGCTGTGCTAAGTGCTTTGCTCTTTATGAGTATATCCCCAAACACCAAACATTGATCTTATCTTTTACTCAACCTTTTTATTCATCCTCAAAGCGCTATTTGAAAGATTTAGGACAGAGAGAAGAAAATGTCAATTGTGATGAAAATTTGTTTTTGGCTAAGTACAAACAAGAAGAAGCAATCTACCATTTTTTTAAAACATTTCATCACAACAGTTTGGTTGAATGGCTTTCAGGAAAGTTTAAACTAATCAAATTCAAGACGCTGATTGAGAAAAAAAAATGATTTTCTAGAAAACATGGAAAGGAATGTCATGAAAGATGTATATGATGGTTTTGTATGGAAAAATTTTCAAGATATTTCTACAACTCGAAATAGAGGTGTCGATGGATATACAAAAACAAGAGGTAATTTAATTTTTAGTTTATATGTTGACTGGTTTAGGCCGGGTGGCAATCGTATTGGAGGTCATCATAAATCTGTGGGTAATATCTTGTTGGTGTGTATGAACTTGCCTACAGAAGATCGATACAAAACCAAAAATCTATTTTTGTATGCTATTATTCCCGGTCCAACTGAGCAAATGAGTGAACAAATAAATCATCTTCTGAGGCCTCTTGTCGATGAACTAAAGACTCTATGGGATGGCATATTTATTGAAAAAACACCTCACTATCCACAAGGCCGAAAAATAAGGGCTGCATTATTCTCTTTAATAGGAGACATTCCAGCGATGCGAAAGATTGCTGGTTTTTCAAGTCACTCAGCCACTAAGTTCTTCTCTGTCTGTCATATTTCAAAAGATGAAATTGGTGAGCATCAAATTGAAAAATTTTCCTTACGTACTCATGAGGATCATATGCACTGGGAAGAGAAGTGGAAAAAGTGTCAGTCACATTGGGAGCAGGTATCTATTTTTAGGAGTCATAGGGTTCGATGGAGCGAGCTAAATAACCTTGTATATTGGCAACCTACGGAATATTGCTCAATTGACTTTATGCATTCACACATGCTTGGAAATCTTAAAGATCACAGTCTAACTTTTTATCTAATACAAAATTCTGCAATTGACCTAGAAAAAAAGCTGACAAAGGAAAAAAATTGGCATGTAAGAAGAGAATATGATGATGCACGTTCTGATATATTTCTAAATAAGCAATATAAAAAACGTAGAAGCAGCTTAATCAGCACTGATGCCAATAATATTGAACCAGTGGGACGGCAAAAAAGACTACGATATACAAGTACAATGAGATGGTCACAAACATATCTTAGAATGGATAGTGGAGGAGCTGAATTGGAAGGATCAAAAAGCCGGACAAAGTCATCAAGTTCTGAAAGTCACTTTCAAACCTTAGAGTTTGGCTCCAAACATGCTTCTGAAAGTGGAAGTCAAAATTCAACCTATAACTTAAGGCAAAAAAGTATCAGTATATCCAAAAGTGAAAGATCTAATTCATCCGTTGAGACTATTAGAAGTAAGGAAGATAAAAAGAAGGGCAAAGATAAAGAAAGAGAAAGAACTAGAAGTCTACAATTGTCAGCCACTGAGCTAGAGGCAGTGTGGAATGTGATAGAGCAAACAAAAAAACCTTCCTGGATTTCACGAGTGCCAAAACAAGTAGGATCTAAAAATTCAGGTTCCCTCAAAGCTGCGGAGTGGAATGTACTTTATACTGTTTAATTTCCTTTGTCACTTATCCCCCTTTGGGTAGAAAAATTAAATCAAGCCGAGACATCCGTGACGTCAGACCACAAACCTAGAGAATATTATCTTCTCAAATCACTCACCACTTTAAGTTAAATTACCAACTTTTTTGACTTTAAAAAATGTGTCTGCTGATGAAGTTGATGAATTAAAACAACTGCTATTGGAGTATCGTAACTGCTTGGAAGAAGTTTTGAAAAATATCAGCTTTAAGCCAAATCTTCATTTCACTCAACATTTTCCAGAAATGATTAAACGTTTTGGTCCACCCGTAGGTATGGCTACTTGGGCTGCTGAAAGAGTTAATGGTATATTATCGGAAATTCCAAACAATCATCATCCAGGTATTTAGTTTGGTAATTGGGTGCTTAAAAATGCAAATGAGCTAATTTATTTTTATTGAACATAGAAGAAATACCATGGACCATGCTCAAGCACTGGCATTGGAAGTCTAGGGTATTAGAACTAGGTGAAGCTGAAGATGATGCTCAGTATGGATCTAATATTAAAAAAATTGAGTACAATACAAAAAAATGACATTTCCATTTAACTGAGGAATTATTTACAAAATGGGTAAGGGCACACTTAAGAAAAGAGACATCTAAACAGGCTTTGTTACCATCAGAGAAGGTAGGAGACAGGGTAGTTGAAAATATAGCAAGCATATTGGTTCATGGAAAGCTTTATACGACTCATGACCAGAATCCTGGGAATTCTTCCATTGAATTCTACTTTTGAAAAAATAGTCAGTTTGGGCATATTGATCAGCTTTTTAGTTCAAAAGACAATAATGAAAAAGTCTATCTAATTGTTAGTTCATTTAAAGAGCTTATACCAGAAGATACAAAAAAGGATCCCTATGAGGCGTTTCCACAAGTGCATTGCCGTTTAGTAAGAGTAGAAAAAGAGACACAAATTGTGATAAATCAAGATTCAATTATTGGACATGCCGCCACTTTACAGCACCAAAGGGAATTTTCGGAATAAATTACGATGTTATCACTGCTGTTGGACTTCAGACACTAGTAAGTAAAAAATTAAACAACATGGACATTTTATTTTCGTTAATATGGTTGAAATTATTTAGGATTGGTAAGAATTTGGAGGATTTGGAAAGTTTGTAATAGATCTTTGGAACAGCTAGATGCAAGATTAATAAATAAAACTTTTTGAGATTTTGCCTAAATGTTTAAGAAAACAATAACAAGGGTATTCATTACGGTTTAGAAACCCTACTATTAAAGAGTGAAATTTTATTGTAAATGTAATTCCAACTAAAAGAAATTCAATGTACTATACAAAGTCTACCTATACTTGAAAAATATTATAAATAGTTCAGAACCAGGGTTGAAAAATCTAAGGACCATATTTTTCAAGCCAATAAAACTGAGTTTTCCACTAATTTTTTTGCTTGAATATTTTATTCATTAAACTCACAATTAAAATGTATAACTAATTTCTCTTTAATATTATCTTGTCTATATTCTGAAAGTTAATAATTTTATTTTTTTTTATTTTTTATAAAGCACAGAATGTCTAATACTGGTGATGCCATGCAGATTGATCCTCCATTAGAAAGTAATGTTGGAGTGCAAAATAATCCTCCCCCTCAAAATCATAAAATGCCTCCATTGGGTCCTGCTCCCCCTGAAAAACCTAGTGAAAATCCAGGTAAACCCTAACCTCCTCCTCAGTCTTCATCAGATCCCCAAATTTGATCAACTGATTGCTCTTCTAATATCACAAATACAGATGGTCAATCCGCACCTGGTAATTTTCAGCAGGAAGAAGAAAGTGTAGGTAATGATTGGGCTAGTATGTTGTTGAATCAGTTTCTTGGAAGCGGTGGGGGATCCACTTCTACTAAACCAGCAGCCAGTACCAGTGGACCTGGTGAGTAAACTTTTTCAACATGCTTTTATGTTTTAAAATAGGTTTACCAATTTTTATTTTCAAAAACTTGCAGTTAATCCCTCTCTTATAATTTGAGCTACTGATCAGCGCAGAATACTTGATGCTGAGTCACTTCAAAATGAACTAAACTTTCAAATTGTTAGAAGCATAGTTACAAGGTGTGATGTACCAAGGAGCTCAGATTCTATTAACTGAAATATCTATCACTTTTGAAAGTTCTGTCTTGGTGGACCCATTAATGTATCTGAGTTTCCTAAAGGCCCAACAAATGAAGAACTTACAGATTGGAAAAATTGGCATGAGTACAAGCTATTGACGATTGTAACACCATTAAAACAGGTTCAAAACGCACCGCAGGAAACTTCAGCTTCTGATTGTCAATTTATTTTAACAAATACTGCTATATTCTTACATTCCAAACTTCATCTACCAACTTTTACTTCAACACCTGAGCCCCAAGGACTAAAGGGAGGAGCTGCTGTACCGATCTCTGTAAAACAAAATTTGGAACAAGAGCTTCAAGAGAAAGGATTTCGTTGACTTGCTTTTGATTGGAACTGTCAAATATATTCTGAGCCACTATGGAATCAAGTAATGGGGAGTGTAGTATCATACCATTGTACTAAGTGGCTCTCAACATTGAAAAATATTGATTCAGCAAAACTCAGGTTTACACCAATAATCATCGAGCAATCGGTGGTCAACAAAGGAAAGGAGATTCAAAAGGTGGCTGGTCAAAACTGTGAGGTGATTGAGGCAAGTAGAAAGGAAAAGAGATCAAGAGCACAGATAAAGGGCTATCAAACAAAGGTATTTATTCAAAGCATAATAACTAAAGAAAGTCTATTACTAATTTGATTTGATTTTAGATTTCAAAAAACCGCTACAACATTGCAAGAAAAAAGTGCTTTGATCAGCCAGGCTTTGTAGCACTTTTTCATGATACAAGTCTCATGTCTGATTTAGAAAAAGCCCCACCCGATCCAGAAGAGAATTGTCCTAAAAAAGTAGTTCCTGGATGGTGAAATCCAAAACTCAATGAAATTTTAGATAAAATGGACAACTTGACTAAAAAGATGGCCCATTCAAATGTTGAAAAGGCTTCAATGAAAAACTTTATGATCGCTCAACTAAAAAGACAGCTTCAACAGATGGTATCTTGAATGTGCCCAATTTTCTGCCAAAAAACTGCTATTCACCTGGATATTTAGCAAATTTGTTGGTTAATGAGAGGGAGTTACTTGACGTTTGAGAAGATATAGATTTCGCCAAAGTTAATGAAGCACTAGATCAAGAAGCAGCACCTTAAATTTTTTACCCCACTGGTAACCATGTATATAGAGTGATAGTAATCACCATTTAAATATAACATTATCATTCTTTCTTATAAAAAATTCCAATTGATGTATAAGATAAACGAGAGCAAAAAAATTAACGATTTTAAAATTATTGAGGATAGAAAAACAGATATATATTTTTGTAAAACTTTAAGACATGATAAACGTTTTGATTAAATAAATGTGAAATTTTTTTATGCACAACAAATGAACTTGAAATAAATTAAATTGAATCTCTTCTCAGATACTTACGACAAGATCAAATTAAAGCGTAAAACAAGAATAGAATTAGACTTTAAATTTCAATTTAAAATATCTGTTTTTCAATTATTATAATTGCTTTTTTATTGGCTAAACGCCACCAATGATTAGTATAAAAATGCACATGTGAAAAAATTTATGAAAGTGAACACCATCCCTCACCAAAAAAGAAAAATCATTAAAGGTACTCAATAATCCATTACCATAGTTAATAAACAATATATATACAAAAAATTAAAGCATTCAACCGATAGGAATTCATTTACACAAAGAGCCTAAGAATTTTTTTTTTAAACTTCACTTTTTGCAAGAATAATTGAAAATTATTAATCATTAAAAAACAAAAAATCATCAATTTATATTTGGTTTTCATTCCTTAAAAAATAAAAGAGGCTTTAATAATATGTAATTGATAAACATACTTCAGTAGAATTTAAGTATTGTGGTATGTGTCCAGTACAAGTTTGGCCAAACTTGTGCTGGACACTTTGGCCAAGACCAGTGACTAAAAATTGCAAGGAAAACCAAAAAAAAAATGGCCCATATAATTAAGATAATTGATGGCATCAAATTGTTCTTTGGTAAATATGTCCAGCACAAGTTCGGCCCAACTTATGCTGGACACTTTTATAATTTGAAGTTGGTAAGGTTCATGTTTTTTTAAGAGAAGTGAGATGTTCCTCATAAAAGTGTCCAGCACAAGTTTGGCCAAACTTGTGCTGGACATATGTACCAAAAAAAAAAAAATTGATGCCATCAAATATCTTCATTTTCTAGCCTAATTTATTTTAATTTCCTTGAAGTAATAAGTTACTGTCCATGACCAAAGTGTCCAGCACAAGTTTGGCCGAACTTGTGCTGGACACTTTTATAAGGAACACCTCACTTCTCTTAATAAAACATGCACCTTACCAACTTCATATTGGAAGTGTCCAGCATAAGTTCGGCCAAACTTGTGCTGGACACTTTGGCCAATACCAGTGACTAAAAATTTCAAGGAAAACCAAAAATCAATAGGCTATAAAAGAAAGTTAATTGATGGCATCAAATTTTTTTTTGGTAAATATGTCCAGCACAAGTTTGGCCGAACTTATTCTGGACACTTTTCCAATTTGAAGTTGGTAAGGTCTGTGTTTTTTTAAGAGAAGTGAGATGTTACTCATAAAAGTGTCCAGCACAAGTTTGGCTGAACTTGTGCTGGACATATTTACCAAAAAAAAATTTGATGCCATATAATTAACTTCCTTTTATAGCCTATTAATTTTCGGTTTTCCTTGCAATTTTTAGTCACTGGTCTTGGCCAAAGTGTCCAGCACAAGTTTGGCCGAACTTATGCTGGACACTTCCAATTTGAAGTTGGTAAGGTGCATGTTTTTTAAGAGAAGTGAGGTTTTACTTATAAAATTTTCCATCATAAGTTCGGCCAAACTTGTGCTGGACACTTTGGTCATGGACAGTAACTTATTAATTCAAGGAAATTAAAAAAAATTAGGCTATAACATGAAGATATTTGATGGCATCAATTATTTTTTTTTGGTAAAAGTGTCCAGCACAAGTTTGGCAAACTTGTCATGGACACTATTATGAGGAACATCTCACTTCTCTTAAAAAAACATACACCTTACCAACTTAAAATTATAAAAGTGTCCAGCATAAGTTTGGCCAAACTTGTGCTAAACATATTTACCAAAAAACAATTTGATGCCATCAAGTATCTTAATTATATGGGCCATTTTTTTGGTTTTCCTTACAATTTTTAGTCATTTGTCTTGGCCAGAGTGTCCAGCACAAGTTTGGCCGGAATTATGCTGGACACCTTTCCAATTTGAAGTTGGTAAGGTGTATGTTCTTTTAAGAGAAGTGAGGTTTTCCTTATAAAAGTGTCCAGCACAAGTTTGGCCAAACTTGTGCTGGACACTTTTACCAAAGACATTAGATAGCATCAATTATCTTCGTTATATGGGCTATGTTTTTTTGGTTTTCCTTGCAATTTTTAGTCACTTTTCTAATTTGAAGTTGTTAAGGTGCATGTTTTCTTAAGAGAAGTGAAGTTTTCCTCATAAAAGTGTCCAGCACAAGTTCCGCCAAACTTGTGCTGGACACTTTACTCAAAACAGTTTGATGGATTCAATTGTCTACATATTCCTTACCATTGTCTTTTGGTAAAGAGGGAAACCTTTAGCGATTGGTAGTTGTTTTGAGTATATTATGAGTACTTGATATTTCCATTTTAAGGTAAAAGAGTACAATATTTTTTGCGATTACTAGTAATTTATTTCCCTCAATATTTCTAAGATATTGGTTATAATTTTTATAACACCTATTCCTAATATTCCTCTTTGATTTGATTCTTTTTTTTAGTCCTGATTTAAAGGTTTTTACTATTTTATCAACCAAGCTTTAGATCAATGTAAAAAATACCCTGATTAATCCTGCTATATTTTTTTGACTGTTTCTATTCAATAATAGCTCAAGTTAGAAACATATATCCATTATCTATTTTCTTTTTCAACTAAGTTATCTCAGTGGAAAATGTTCATCAATCACTATTGAATGATGTTTACAGTACCTAACCTTGTACAAATCTGTAAAATACTTTAAAAAAATTGTGACTTTGGTACTTGGTTATTGGATTATATATGGCAATAATTTCAAATAATTTTATACTTTATTCATATGCTAAGATTTTTAAGTGTTTCTATTTCCGATTTATTATATCAATTTAACTTTAACTAAGTTTAGATTAGGTTTGTGCCAGGGGGTGTCAGCGCAGCCCAAATGAGCTCCTATCATAGAATAAATTAATTTTTTTTAATAATTTTATATAATACTATTTAATGTTATCTTTTTTTATCCCCCTTTTTTAAATTATCTTTTTCCTTTGTTTTTGTCCCCTATTTTTTATAACACATAAAGATGCCAAAATTTCCAATGATAGATCCCTTTGTCATATTAAATGATGTTGATATTTACAAATTAATTTAAATATTTAAATTAGTTAAACTTACATTCTCAACTATTTACCATTTGCAATTATCAAATTGTAAATTGGACATTTTCTTTGTTTTTCATACCTTTAAGCCCCCAATGTTTATGTCTAGTTACTTCCCTTTTACTATTAACCCCATTATTATCATCAGACTATTTTACAATATGCTCGCTAGCTTGATGCCATTGTAAAAGAACCCCTATCAAAAACCTGCTTCTGGTAATATATAAACCCTCTTGTTTTGTACCACATTTCTCAATTTGTATATTTCTCTCAATTTTACTACTATTATCTTTTGGTTATCACATTTATCTGTGTTAGTACAGCTTGAAAATACAAAAATTAATATATATTTTTTATCTCTTTATTACCTTGATATAATAATTTTTCATTTTTTTCAAGTTATATTTTGAATGCCTACAACAATGTGCTTGAATACATTGATGACCTAGAAAAATGTAAGTAATTATTTTATTTTAAATTCTTTAAACTCAGAAGGATAAATTATTGACCCTTTTTCTTTAAAACTTATTCAAATTCAGCTTATGAAAAAGGTATCATTCCTCATGATAATGTCATTATCATCAAAGATGATGATGATAATGAAATACCTGACGCTGAAGGCTATGCATCAAAATCTTGAGGGGGAGATAAGACTATTCTTCGACGTTCAAAAAGAATGAGACTTTCTAGGGGCTCTAGTTTTGTCAGTGCTACTAAAACTCCTCCTGCCAAGGATTCCTCTTACTCTGCATCTCAAAAATCTAAAAAAACTAGCCAAAATGTGTTGAAAGGGTATGTCATTTCTTTCATGAGTAATATAGCAATCAATTTTATGTTAGTGTTCAAAGCTATCTTTAAATTGTTTAATTTCTTTTTTATTATTTCTTGTCTTTTTCTTATCTTTTAATCCAGCTCTAAAAACGACAATCACTCCAAAGCGTCAACTAATAGCAAATCTTGCTCTAATGAAGAAGAAGTAGAAGAAGATGATGATGATGAAGTTTCCAAATATGAAGCTTCTCTAACTCAAAAAGATGATGAAGCTACTTCTGCTGATGAGGTTGAGAAAACACCCAATGAAGAAATCGATCCACCTGGCCAGCCACACAAAAATACTTCAAGTTCAAAGAAACAGCTTATAGTTGCCGTATCTTCAAAATCTAAAATTGAAATTCCCGAAATCCTACGGTCTCTATCATCATCAATAAAAATTTCTAATAACTACCTTCCTTATACTCCAACAATGATTGGAAACTCAAAATTACAGAAGCAAATAGCTGAAATTCATCAATTTTTTGAAGGTAGAATCAATGGTCAAAAGGTACTTAGGGCATGGCCAGAAATTGATCAGTTATTTGAAATCAATTTTTCTGCTTCTCGTGAAAAGCCACACAAAATTTCGCACAAATTCAATTTTCTATGGATGAAATCTGCTCATGACAAAATGCTTACAAAAATTAATGAAATCTGTATGTATCACTTACTTGAAGTTGGATAATTTATTTTATGATAACTAATTGTTTTGTTATTTCTTTATCTTTGGATTTTCTTAATGTTGACACTTTGCAGATCTGGGTGGTCAATAATTTGAACTTTAAAAATTTGGAAAATTTTTGTAACTCTGAAGAACCAAACTCAATTAATCTTTCTCTGTTTAAGAAGACTGATCACCCTGAATCATCGATGATACGCATGCTATCAAGACTAGTTAGCCCAAGTGCTCACCAGCATTCTTTTTGGGCGTCCCTCGTCGTATCATCTCTTTATCTTGCTTCTCAAGAGTTTACCCTTCCTGCTGAATAATCTGACTTCAATCCAGATTGTCCTATTGAACGTGCCCTACATATTCTAGCCCGCCTTACACATCTGAAAAGCAAAGTTCCCAATACATTTGACAGCTCAACATCACAGTTAATTGCTGCAAATTTTTCAATCACTCCCCTGTGTCAATTTAGAAACATAATAATTGACGTCATGATTTCAATAATTATTTTAAGATCTAGAGAGGCCGCTGCAAATATAACTCAAGATGAAAGCAAGAAACGACGACGTTCAAGGAATAAAAAAAAACAACAGATATGCAGAAATTTGATGAGTCTCATAATGATTCTATTCAGAAGATGAATCAAGAATATGCACACCATAAATATCAATCATTTACTTTTTACTTGATTGATGGTGTTTGTGGATTATTTCTTTCCTCACAGAACCACCGGCTTGTGTCAGCTTCAGACTGTTTAGAATTCATAACACAACTTGGCCTCCTTAGAAAATACTGTGATAATAAAAATCCGGGCGGTGAAAAAATCTGGCAAAACCTTAATTTTTATATCTTTAATATTATCAAACCCTTAATAGATAATTCTGGGCCTATTCCACTTAATTTTAATACTCCCACCATGAGACATATTTCCAAAGCAATGGCAGCTGATTTTCTTGATTATTGGAATCTTATTAAGCTGAATTCTTCATTTTTCTCTATTGTTGACGTAATTAATACATAATCCTACTTCATGTAAATATATAACTTATCCTATTGCTACATTTTTTTGTGTAACTCAAATTATTTATTTATGTGAGATTTTTTACCAAATCTGAATAAAGATGCTTAAACTATCAATAAATATTATTGTATAAATTTCTTACACCTTTTTGCTATTCATTAAATATTATTGCAATAATCATAACTCAAAATCATGATGGATCAAAAATTTGAAAAAAAATTAAGAATACATTATAAGTCATTTTTCTCATAACACTATATATTTCTTCAATATGGCAATACATCTTAGCATTTGTCGCAAATTTTAAGATAATTATTACAAAAAATTGAAACAGTTTTCTATCAATTCTTTTCAGCATGTCAAAAAGTTAAAAATATTAAGTGTAATGAATTTTTGCTCACAATTCATCAAAGCCTTTTCTTAAGTAGACTTTTCTTAATCTAATTTCTATAATTTTTAGGTGCATAATTATCTTAATTATACTCTAAGTATTCTCTATGAAAAACTCCTGGAAATAATATTCAATTCATTTAATAATAGTAACATATATATGTACCATGATAAAATAGTATCTAGACATTTAAATAATGAGAGGCCATCATATTGGTATGAAATCATATTAAAGTGTCTTTGAAAAACTAGTTAAATTTAAAAAATATCTTTTTATCAGTGTCAATTATTTTGAAAAACCATATTTACTCTACATTTTGATGATCTGTAATTTAGCTTGCTGTATTTTGATTCATATTTTATATTGATTATTTTTTACACTTACAGATTCATGTATAGATGTCGGTCAGTCGTCTAGAAGAGGTAAGAAAAATAGGAGAAAAAGAAGGAGAGAAGGAGGAGGACAAAGGAAAATAAAGAAATAAACCAAATATAGATATATAATTTATTTGAGAGGGAGACAACAGTGAGCAACTTTGAGAGGTGACAAAAACTTAGATTTTATTAATAATAATATTATTAAATGTAAGGGTACTGCGCGGCAAACAATTTTAATTACTATTAGACTTAAAGCAACCTTTGATTTGTTGTATAGAATTTAAATTAGATTTGTATTACTAATAAAAAAAATATAAACGTAATAAAATGGTTATTTAATTTGTTGAGTGTATAATAAGTGATGAGGCTACAGGGGATTATCCAAGGCCATTTTATAGGCAATGGGTCCTCTGAAGCGCTACTATCTTTGTAAATACAATGATTAGAATGGAATAAAACAAATATATCAAAAGAGTAAATGAAACATAACAATATAGAGAAAAACATGAAACAAATAATTAAAACCCCAATTAAGAATCCAATTTCCCCGCCATTAATTCCCAAATCAGTAAGTTACAATAGTGAATAACTAAACAAGATTGGAAACATAGGAACTATGAGAAATATAATTCCAAACAGATGGTACATTCTGATTAAAGGACATTTTAAGTGAAACAAAAAATAATTTGACGCAACAAAACAAGCAATTAATCTCAATTTAGTCCAAATTAATTTATTTGTTTTTTCTAACACAATTAAGGGTCAAAAGAAGCGTCATTAATTATTGTTTAGTATCATATGAGAGGTATTATTTAATATATAAATTTAAGTAATTAATTTAAATATATTATAAATCAATTTTACACTTATAATTATAATATATGTTTTTCAATTAATTAAATATAAATTTATAATTATTAAATACATAAAAATGCGCCATTATTTGTAGAATATATTATATTATGCTCAATTTAATTGTATATAAAAATATATATAACCAATAAATTTAATGTAACACTTGTATATAATTGAATTCTTATATAATTTCATTATGCAATAAAACATTAAGTTATATTCATTAAATACAAGTCTTACCCACTCTTTAAGGTTTTATAATTTATATATCATTTACTGGACTCCTGGAATAGCCTGGCTGACACTCCCTCACTCTAAAAAAACAATAAAAAAAAATGCTAAGATTTTTTCTTTTTGTATTTTTTCAACAGAGCAGGCAGATTTGAAATTTCCTTGCCAGGTATCCATGCATCATGTTCAGATGATTTGTTCTTATATCTCAATAAATATTCAGTACCTCTTTCAGAAGTGATAATTCTATCATTGAGAATTTTATCAATTTCTGCTGTTTCTGTGACTTCCTGAGGGTTCTTCTTAGGTCTTCCTCTTCTTTTTGGAAATAAGTCACTGTTGGAAGTATAAGGTTTAAGCAAAGAAATGGGAAAGACAGGATGTTTCCTATCATATGGAGAATACAATACAACTTCTACTGCATTATCACCAACCATTCTTTTAACAACAAATGGTCCTACAAAAGGATCTTTTAATTTGTGGTTACCCTGTAAATTGAAATGGACAGTAGAGATCAACACTTCATCACCCTTGTTAAATGTGTATTCTTTATGGGATTTATCCCATCTTTTCTTTTCATATTCAAATGCTTTATCAATACAACTTTGAGCATGTTTTCTGCATAGCTGTTGCATTTGCATAAAAGATTTTACACCAGGGTGTAGTTCCAACTTAGGTAATTTATTACTGAGAATCTGAGCAGGAGTGTTTGGGACATAACCTAACCAAAGCTCAAAAGGCTTTTTCTCAGTGACAGAATGAACAGTGCTATTATATGCAAATTCAAGACCAGGCAAAAGAGTGACCCAATCATGAGTAAATCTGTCATTGTCTTTATATTCTAAACCAAAGGCACAATACCTTCTAATCATATCTTCCAGAGTTTGAGTCATTCTTTCAGCTAGACCATCAGTCTGAGGATGGTGAGCTGTAGACAATTTTAACTCACAGCCACAAATATCCATCAAAGAGGTCCAAAACTCAGAAGTGAATTTTGGATCCCTATCAGAGATAATGGCTTTTGGAAAACCAATAATATTAAACATGTAAGACCACCATAAGAAAGCTAATTCTTTGGTGGATACATCTTTGTGGGTTGGAATAAATTTGCACATTTTTGTGAATCTATCCACTATTACCCAACAAGAGTTAAAGCTGTCTTTACCTGCAACAGGAAGACCAGTGACAAAATCCATATTAATGATTTGCCAGGGAGCACTAGGTGCTTCAATATGTTGTAATAACCCTGCTCTCTTACCTGTTAACCTTTTAGATTTTTGGCAGGAATCACAAGATTCAACATATAATTTTGTGTCTTCAGACATATTAGCCCACCATGCAGTGTTTTTGATTCTAATCAATGTTTTTTCAAGATCAAAATGACCAGCTAATATGTCATCATGACAAAGTTTGAGGATAGTTTCTTTCATTGAAGGAGGAATAACAATTACATTGGTAAGCTTCCTTCTATAATATATATAACCATCTTCAATAGAAAACTTTCCTTTATTTAAAGCATTTTGGTACTTTGCAGGAAGAGTTTTTATTAATGCTTGAATTGAAGCATTCTTAGGATCATTCAAAATAGTAACTAATTTATTTAAGTCAGAATCTTTATCATATGAATACAGTATTAACTGTAATAACTCTTCTTCCATATTAACTATAAATATACCATGTATATGAACAGTATCATCTTCAGGTACATAAGCAGGATTGGAGTCATTATTTGGCAGAGGCAATCTGGAGAGCATATCAACATTAGAATGAACATTTCCAGATCTATGGATAATAGTCATCCTTCCTCTGTATTCTTGAACAGCAAGTTGCCACCTGAACATATGTCTGTTAGGTGTTTTGAGGTTTAAGAGAGATTTAACAGCACTACAGTCAGTTACCAACTCAAATTTTTGGTCATCCAAGTAGTAATGAAGTTTCTCAAGAGCCCAAACAACTGCTAAGCACTCCAATTGAGTGGCACCATATTTCAATTCACTATTTCTTAAGGTTCTTGAAATATAACAAATTACAACCTCTGAGGATTTATCATTAATAATTTGCTTTTGGTGAAGGGCAGCACCCAGACCAATAAAGCTAGCATCTGTATAAAGTACAAATGGCTTGTTAAAATCTGGAAGAGCCAATATAGGGGCTGTCATTAAGCAACTTTTCAATGTATTAAAAGCTTTCTGACAGTCATTATTCCAGAGAAAAGCAACATCTTTTCTGGTTAGTTTTGTAAGAGGCAAGGCTATGACCTGATAATTTTTAATATATTGTCTATAATAGCCACACATACCCAAAAAACTTTGGATTTCTCTTACAGAAGTCAGTGCTTTCACATTCTGAATGGCAGCAACTTTATTATGGTCTACACAAATTTGTAAGCCTGACACAACATGGCCAAGGACTTTCAAAGATTGAAAACCAAATTTACACTTTTTTAAAGATAAGGTCATATTGATTTCATCCATTTTTTGGAAAAATCTATTCAAGTGAATCATATGTTCATCAAAAGTTTTAGAAAAAACAATAATATCATCAATATAAACCATGAGCCAACCTTCAATAATTTCTTGATGGAAAGTGTTATCCATGACCTTCTGGAAAACTGAAGGAGCATTTTTAGGGCCAAATGGCATCCTAACATACTTATATATTCCCATATGAGTAGCAATAAGCAAAAAATTTTGAGAATTTTTCTCAACTGGAACTTGATGATAACCTTTATTACCATCCAGACAACTAATAAATTTTGCACCTTGCAAGGTAGCATGTATTGAATTAATTCTGGGTAAAGGATAAATATCATCAACAGTATAAGTATTTAAAGCTCTGTAATCTCCACATAATCTAGCTTTATCTTTTTCATAAGAAATTAAGACTGGGGAGATGACACAATATTTGGGGGTGACATCCACTTTCTCAATGATATTCATTTTCAATAATGTTTCAATATTATCTTCAATATCCTTTCTTTTTGATGGAGAAGCAGGATATGGTTTTTTCTTAAGGGTAGGAGGAATATCACTCAAATTACAGGATAAGGTAATCTTCATTTCTTCCTGAACAATTCCCAAGACATGAGACCCATGAGCAAAAGCCATAGGGAAAGAGGTAATAGAGGCAACAATAGAATCTTTTTGTTCACAAGTCAACTGATCACCAAAAGAAGCAGTATTTATTTCATGTAATAAATCATCCATTTCAGTTGTTGTTCTACCTTTACATTGGGTCAGTGAGTTACAAGATTTCAACAAATTCCCAGAAGGTCTAGGAGAAGAAATTTTGAATTTTCTTTTCCCATTCATTCCTAAGTTGAAGCAATTATTTGCTGGGTCCAGTTTCACACCAAAAATGGTTAAAATATTATTTCCCATAATAAACCAATTGCTCAAATTATCATTTTTCATGACAACAAACTCACAAATAGCTCTGACAAAACCACTATTATATTTGAAAAATACAGAGGTTTTGTATTTGCCAATAGGAAATAAGGTAGAACCATACCCTCTCCATTTTTCAGAAGTTATAGGCAATAATTTACTCAAATATTCCTTATCCACTGAAGCCAAAGCTTTTTCAGATACTACACTTCCTCCAGAACCAGAATCAAGAACTACATCAACATTTTTACCATTAATGATAACAGGTGCCTTTAAAGGGGATATAGGAATAGAATTGTTAGTAATATCTTTAATTATCTCAGCATTTTCTACTGAAGATAAATTCAATACACAATCTTCAGATATATTATTTAAATAATGGACATCATGTTCCAACATTAAAACATCTTTAACAGATTCATTGTCATAGGAGATATTACTTTCACAGTCACTGGAAGAATTATTGACATCAAGTTCAACTTAATCAGTGTCTTCATTTTGTTCAACAAGATGAATTTTCTTGTCACAAACATGACCCTTCTGCCACGGTTTGTTACATTTATAACAAGTATTTGTTGCATATTTTTTAGGTGCAACTGGGGCAGAGGGTTTACCAGATTTTTCTGGGAGCTTTATAGAAGGTTTATTCTGATCATTATAAGATTTACTAAGGTAATTCTTTGGTTCATATCTATGGTTGAGTAGTACTTCATTACAGATATTAATGAAAGAAGAATTTTCCCTTACATGCTCAGTTCTAGCAACAATCAAATCCCTAAGAGAATTTGGTAATTTATACAAGATTTTATCTCTCCAAATATCATAATCCAACTTTGGATCAATTGCTCTAAGGATTTTAGTTATTTTCATCAGAAAAACAATGGGCTTTTCAACAGAGGAGGATACATATCTAGTATTCTCATACAGTCTCTGCTGAGCTAACCTGAATTTTGAACCACCAAACTGATTCTCAATCAAGGATTTCCAATCATTCCATGTATAATGATTGTTATCTAAGAGGACAGATTCATACCACATCAAGGCTACATTGGAAAATAAAGAAATTAGCTTAGAAACAATTTCTTCATCAGGTAGTTTATAAGATCTCTTTAAATTATCAATTCTCTGGATAAAGTGTTGCCAATCAGAGGAAGAATCACCATCAAAGGTAGGATATTGGTCTAACTTAGGCCAATTTTTCTGACTACTGGGATGGTCCACTTTTTGGTTTGAATTATTCATTATTAATAATTCCTGAAGTTTAGCCAGGTGTTTAGAAATTTCACTATTTACAGAAACAGCTGGTGCATGACCATCACAAGATTTTTTGCTAGTAGCAAAAGATTTTACAGACTCATTGTCAGTTTGTTTAATGGTTGAAATATGAGGAAGAAAGGATGAACTTTGCTCAGGTCTTTTCCCTTTATTTTTATGCAGCTTATTTACAGAAATCTCATTTAATTCATTATTGGTGTTTAAGGTTGAGAAATTTTCCTGTAGGTCAGACACATAGTTTCTTATTCTTGGAATTTCAGACATCTGGTCATTTACTTTTGCAAGAGATAGAACATTTCTGTCCTCAGAAACTGAGTGTTTGGTACTTAGTGCATGGAAATCATTTTTTAGCTTCTTAAACTCATTTTGCAGAGATTTTATTTCATTTTTGAATGAATAATTTTCCTCAATAAGGGGTTTCAATTCACTCAAGGTCTTATGTAGACTGATATTTCTATCTGAGATAGCTCTATGGTCACTTCTTATTTGTTTTTGTTGACTAAGAACAATATTCAAGGTTTCTTTGATTTTTAAATAAGCTGTATCTTGTACAGAAGAACTCACTTTACATTGCAAGTGTAAATTATTTAATCTATCATTTTCATGGATTAACACATCTCTCACATGTTTGTCTTTTACAATATTAAAATCAAGGGTATCTTTCAATATTTCCTCAGAAGTTTTTTCAATTAAGGTATAGATTTCAGGGGGAACAGAATCATTTTTAATTGCAAGAGAAGGATTAATTAAAGATGTAGAAGTTAAATGTAAAGGTTCATCAAATGACAATTTGCTAATTACATCAATAGGGCTACTAGTTACAGGAAGCTGTCTTTTAACAGGTTTAACTGTTCTTTCACCATGTTCAATAATATTACCTGCAGAAGAAGATTTATTAGAAAACATACCCAAGTGACTATCAACCAAATTACTTACCATGGCAGAGGAGGAAACTTCCCCTGGGACTGGGTTTGGGATTGTGCTTGGGCCTTCTTTCTCCTGCCTTGTTGGTAGGGATGAGGAGGTGGATGGAAATTGGGTGTTCTGGATGGGCCAGGCTGATGATGAGGAGGGTGTTGCACATTCTGTTGGTAGTGACTCATTAGATAATCCCATTTCCATTGCTCTACTTCCATAGTATTTGGATTTTGGATGGTTGAGCTGGGTGGCTGTGAAGGTTGATTGGGAGGCAACTGAGGAGGGGCCTGGGCCTGAATCTGGTTCCTGAGTTCTTGGACCTGATCCCACAATGTGTCTACCTTTGCTTTGTACGTCATATTTTCTGTCTTCAACTCTTTTATATGACTGGATAGGTTGCTGATTTGTTGTGGCAGAGGAAGCTTTTTTATTTTGAAGCCTTTTGGAAGACCTTCTTGAGGCACTAGAGGCTTTACTTCCTTCTGTGGTACTGGGGGAAGGGGGTTTGGTTTGTTTGCATTTCCTGTCATTTCCACATCCTGCAGTATGTGAATTCTTTGTGTTAGTATAAGATTTTTTATGACCAACTTTAGAAGAACTTACAGTGTCAGCATCATAGTCAATTTCTATTTCATCCACTTGCATGTTATCCATTTTTTCTGCCAAATTGTTGGACATACTAGTGGGAAGATTTATAATTTACTTTTTATTTTATAAAAAAAATAATAAAAGTTAGTCAATAATTGCTCCAAATAATAAAAAAAAAATTTTTATTAATTAAATTATAGAAAAAATAATTTTCAATATAAAGTAATAATTAAAAAAAAATTAATTTTAAAAAAAAATGGATTGCAAGGTTAAATTGGGAATAACAATCAAGTTAATTCAACCAATTAATTACCAATATTAAATATGGCAATATATTTGGGACTAAGCACAATGTACTTTTAAGTCAACCAAAATTAACAATAATTAATAATAATAAAAAATTAAATTAATAATTCAATTTGTATTAATAAAAAATGTCAATTCTTCTAGGACTAAGAGGATTTAACACTCTATAATGGTCAACTAGGAAAAAAAAATTTTAAAAATTGAACACTTACACTCAGTGAATCAGCAATTAAGCCACAATCACTGTTATTGCAATAAAAATATAGTAATGTGAGTGAGAGGCGCAAAGGTGAACTTACTATAGTGATCAAAAAATCACTTCAAAATAATATAAAAATTAATATTATATAAACCTAAGATGTCGAACCCAAGTTCGAAACACAGTCGCGGCAAAAGTTTTGTTTTGCTAGGTGGTCCGTGCGTTTTGTCGTTCGTCGCCAGGCTCGATCGTCGTCGTCGTTTGGAAAGGCCCCCAGTTGTCGGTCAGTCGTCTAGAAGAGGTAAGAAAAATAGGAGAAAAAGAAGGAGAGAAGGAGGAGGACAAAGGAAAATAAAGAAATAAACCAAATATAGATATATAATTTATTTGAGAGGGAGACAACGGTGAGCAACTTTGAGAGGTGACAAAAACTTAGATTTTATTAATAATAATATTATTAAATGTAAGGGTACTGCGCGTCAAACAATTTTAATTACTATTAGACTTAAAGCAACCTTTGATTTGTTGTATAGAATTTAAATTAGATTTGTATTACTAATAAAAAAAATATAAACGTAATAAAATGGTTATTTAATTTGTTGAGTGTGTAATAAGTGATGAGGCTACAGGGGATTATCCAAGGCCCTTTTATAGGCAATGGGTCCTCTGAAGCGCTACTATCTTTGTAAATACAATGATTAGAATGGAATAAAACAAATATATCAAAAGAGTAAATGAAATATAACAATATAGAGAAAAACATGAAACAAATAATTAAAACCCCAATTAAGAATCCAATTTCCCCACCATTAATTCCCAAATCAGTAAGTGACAATAGTGAATAACTAAACAAGATTGGAAACATAGGAACTATGAGAAATATAATTCCAAACAGATGGTACATTCTGATTAAAGGACATTTTAAGTGAAACAAAAAATAATTTGACGCAACAAAACAAGCAATTAATCTCAATTTAGTCCAAATTAATTTATTTGTTTTTTCTAACACAATTAAGGGTCAAAAGAAGCTTCATTAATTATTGTTTAGTATCATATGAGAGGTATTATTTAATATATAAATTTAAGTAATTAATTTAAATATATTATAAATCAATTTTACACTTATAATTATAATATATGTTTTTCAATTAATTAAATATAAATTTATAATTATTAAATACATAAAAATGCGCCATTATTTGTAGAATATATTATATTATGCTCAATTTAATTGTATATAAAAATATATATAACCAATAAATTTAATGTAACACTTGTATATAATTGAATTCTTATATAATTTCATTATGCAATAAAATATTAAGTTATATTCATTAAATACAAGTCTTACCCACTCTTTAAGGTTTTATAATTTATATATCATTTACTGGACTCCTGGAATAGCCTGGCTGACAATAGATATCAAATTTTAATCAATAATTTGGTAAAAAAGATATTTAATTCTTTCTATGAAAGCAAAAAAATAAAAGAAATCAACTAGGGTACTCCTTATTAAGAACTTAAAAATATTTTTTCTATAAATATTAAATCAAACCCTTTTTAGATTGCCATCCTTCTTGTTCATCCTTAAATGTCAATAATAAGTTATTAAAAGGTTATTTTTCTTCTAAAATTTCATATGAATCAAATTCTACTTACACCTACCTTAGTAGATCAAGCTCAATAAAAATGTATCTACAATATTTTTCTCGGTCTTTAAGATTCATTCAACTCCAAGAAAAAAGAAATATTCTTCCACAACTCTTAAAATTAATTCAATGGATAAATATTCAAACACTTTAAAATAAATTTCAATTTGATTGTGTTATATTTATCTTAAAATATATTGAGGTCCACTCTCTGACAAAAGTAAAAGCCCTTTTATAATTATTAATATTTTATTATAAATTAAAAAATTTACTTAAAAATGATGTAGTAGTTTCTATTTTACATACTTGGTTTTATGAATTTAAAAAAAAAATTCAATTAGATATATAGAAATATCATCATATAATTCAGCTTTTGGAATTATGCACCTTAATTAAAGATAGATGATGAAGGCTAAGTCAAGATATACAAGGAAATTTAAATTCATATTAATTAAATATTCCTCTTCTACAAGGTAAATTTTAAAATTAGAATTAATTTTTATTGGAGATCTAAATTGATTGATAGATTCTTCATTATCAAGATATCTCATTTCCTTTTATTGATTATTTCACTTCTACTTTTGAAGTTATATGCTTTACTAAAATATAATTATGTGATGAAAAATATTCAATTTATCAAAAAAAAAATCATAAGTCACAGTAGTGTACAAATTTAAGTAAATTTAAGATTGAATAATGCCACTAAATTAATTCAAGTTAGATATGAAAGTAAATAATGAATGACTCAAAGAAAAAAATTAATATTTAATTGTCCATTAATTTTTTTTATTTTTACTTAAATAAGAATAGATTAATACATGGTTTTACTTTAGTTATTAATAAGAAAAAACTTATTTCAAAAATTAGCAAATTTTTAATATTTTTAAAAATAATATTAATAGTACAGATCTATTTATATTGATTCATATGATCTTTTAGGACGGAAACTAAAAATATTGTATATTTTTAGTTTCCGTTTGCAATAATTAAGCAAGTTACAAAGCTATATTTTGTTTCTTATATTTTAATATATTATATTTTATTTTACATATAGCAATGATAATTTTTTATTGTAATATGATTTTTCAATTTTTACATCCATTTTTTTTCATACTTTTATTGTTTTAGGTTTTTCACTAGATTATACATAATCATCAGTTTCATAAAAAGGTTTTATAGACGTGTGTTTAAGTTTATCATTCTACCACTAAACTAAAACTATACCTGTACAATAAAATCACATTTTTACCTATCACTACTTAATGGTCTTTTCATTTTTTTATTAACATGTATATCAGAATCTTTTTCTGTATTTAATTTTTTAATATCTTTAGTAACATTAAATATATAGTAATTCACTAACTTTTTTTTTGTTAAATCAGTCTTTTCATTGTACTTAGAAAGCTTCATGATAAGAAATTTACATCTTTCTAACTCTTCATTTATATCTAAGTACTCAGAAATATTTATTTCAAACTTTTGGAGTTTTTTAAATGTATTGAAAAGTCTTGTACTAACTTGAATAGAAGAGCCAATGCAAGTGAATCCACCGATTTCATAACATTGTGAAGTGAAATAATTAAGAAGGTTTGCTGGCCATAGAATTGCTGTGATGCCATTAGTGGCCTCCATGTCTACTTTGCAAGCTATTTCAGGAAGATGAATCTCTCCACCTTTTTAATGTCGTTGATTTGAATCATAAGATTGATGAAGAGAATTTTTCTAAGTGTCTTTAGGCATGAAAAGTCCAAATGTATACTTGCTACGGTCTGAGTCACAGTGAGGACTATTCGAAAACCTGTTTCCATTTGAGCCTGTTTTCCAAGTAACATTTCCAGAAAATGGTTCAATTTCTAACATTTTCTCCAAACCCAGGAATCCCAAGCTTTTTACAGAGCTTTACTGCTTCTTGATACTTAACATTAGATATATTTTGATATTTGCTTCATGCAACAATCATACTATGCCAAATCTAAGGGATTAGAAGCATATTTACCTATAAAAGTAATTAAAATAATAATAGATTAAAACTATTCATAAATAAACATATATAATACTTACAAATTAATAGAGACTTTTTCCTATCTAAACACCTACCACCAACAAACATATTACCAAATCCACCACCATTTTTATGAGCTTTATTTTGTAAAACTCCATGTTCACAATATGAAAAGTCTTTGATGCACTGAATTGTTGCTTCAAGCATGTTTAATCGAATGAGATCTTCAATAGAAAATGTTTTCACTATAACACTTGGAATTGAGGAGCGGATTGGATGGAAAATATAACAGCTAGAATTCGAAGTAAAATACCGCTCTGGATTAACTAAATTTTTTACAAAACTCCTAGAAAAATATTTTTCCCTCTTTCCATCTGTCTCGATACCATAATTTTCAACAATAAGTAATGCATTCTTAATGTTTTTTGCACGCTTTTTGTTTGATTTTTTTCCTCAGCGGTAATTTTTCTTTATAAAAAAACTTTGTGAAGCCTGCATCTTGTAGTGTAGTGGATAAGAAATTAATATAATTCAAAAATAAATAAATAAAAGTGAAAAAGAATGTAATTGTTAAAATTAAAACCTCCAAAAATAATCATTATATATTTGTAATAATAAATAAAAAATCATATCCAATGTTCATGTAGAAAACATGAGTATTAGCTGCATTTAAAATATTAATCAAGTATTTGGTATTAAAGCTTCATTTAATTGCTTACAAGTATAGTATTCTGCCGTATGCATTGGGCACACAAGATTCAACTATACCCTAAACATAAACAATTAAATGTGAAGCTTAAATCCAACGCCCAATTATTAAAATAAATACAGCAATAATACATAAGTATGTGTTGATTCTTTATTTAATTTTTCTCCATATATCAATAATATATCAAACCACCAGATATCCATAATTTATAATGTTGAAAAGTATAGTTTCCTTAAACAAGAATCAACTATACCTCTACCATTAATAGAATTAAAGGAGGACAATACAATAAATTATTGATATGTAGATAAAAATTGATCCCATACACATGTGGATACTATGATATTTTATTTTATTTTATTATTTAATATATAATGATTGAGAATAATAAAAACTTTAAAAATGAAATGGTGAAAAAATATATTCTTACTTGAAATTTTAAAAAAAAATCCTCGGGTGGAAGTTGATTGATCGATAAATGGACAACTAATCTGTTGATTTAAATTTTTAGAAATAGATTATTGTAGAAAAATAAGTATTTTTTTAATTGAATGAAAAAAATGAAAAGAGAAAGACAAACCAATATAAAATTTGAAAGCTAACCAAAAATTAGCTTTTTGATTATACTATGACAAGTTAGAGATCAAGCTGCCAATAGTTAAAAACAATCATCAGTTCTATTTTTTTTTATTTTTTTAAAGAGATTTACAAGGAGACTAAAAGACCAACAATCCAAGTTAGTAATCTGTAAATAAGTTACTATGGGGGCAAACCTAATGATTGAGAAAAATGGATTCCCCAAAAGTTGAACATATATTTAAAGTGAAATTAATATTTTTACTTAAAAAACAAGTATAAGAGTCAAACCAAAATAAAAAACTCTTAAGTGAAACAGATGGAAAGCTAATTATTTTAATAACCTGTCTCTTGTAAGTGGAAGGAGAGAAGTAGAAAATTTGCCACTTGGATGAAAATTTTCTTACAGTTATGCGTATAGAAACACACAAATTACTGAAGCCGGTTGCAAGGCATGCAGTGACTTGCATAAGGCATATATGCAACAGGTTTTTACACAGCAATATATTGTACAAATGAAGAAAAAATATTTTCACATGCTTTTAATTAAAACTTACATATTGTTTTTACAGCTTATTTTTATAGGGTTTCACAATGTATAATTTGAGGAACCAAAGCCTTGGCTTGTTTTACACAGATGCAATTAATATTTATTTTCACTTATTTTTAAAATTCAATCCACTTATCCATATCATTTTTTCACATCAGGTTGGAAAACTAACCTTCAGCTGTTATGGACACCTTTTTTATCACTTATTATTTTTTTTGCCACTAAGTTGACATTTGGCTACAAAAGTGTTAACAACCAAGCGTATATTTCTGAAAAACAATATGCACACAAGATCAGTATTTTGATATTTTAAACTTGTTAAAACTGGGTATATATGTTTTGGAATTTAAAAATATCCAATACCACTTTTTCTAGCTTTAATTTTCTATTATGTACATTTACATTTCACACTGTCAAAAAATTAATGCCAAATGGCATGTAAAAGAGTAGGGAAAATTTCAATATCTCAACTCTCATATTATTTCTTATTAATGAAATCCAGCCCGGAGAACATAGCTGGTGGTTTATTTTTTATAGTAGCCAATGTTGCTTAAAGCAACATCCGCTGCTCAAATCTCACGTTAAAACCTCCCAGCCAGTGTTATCTGACTGGGAGATGCGAAAAACTGTTTGCAACCAAAGTTGCTACAAGCAACTTTGGTTGCTTTAAAAAAGACTTCCAGTCAGTTTTTTACTGGCTGAAAGTTATTAATATATATTAAAAAAGTGAGCAAAGTTGCTGCATGAAACTTCACTCACTTTTAAACACAACATCTTGCAGGAAGTTTTAAACTGCCTGCAATATATATTATAAATTTGACCAAAGCCACTTTTAGTGGCTTTGGTCATTTATTTCATATTTTTTATTTAATGCTGCCAGCTTAAAGCTGGCAGCAAAGTTTTTTTTTCAATCCCTAGCCACTTCCTGTGGCTCGGGTTATTTTTTTTACTTTTTTCTAAAGAATTACCAGCCAGGCTCCCCTTGGCTGGTAGTAAATATTTTAAGCAGCCAATGTTCCTTAAAGCAACCTCGGCTGCTCAAATCTTACCTTAAAACCTCCCAGCAAGTGTTATCTGGCTGGGAGATACCAAAAACTGTTTGCAACCAAAGTTGCTACAAGCGACTTTGGTTGCTTAAAAAAAAGACTTGCAGCCAGTTTTATACTGTCTCCAAATTAATATATAAAAAAAAAGCAAGCAAAGTTGCTGCATGCAACTTTGCTTGCATTTAAACACAACATCTTGAAGGCAGTTTTAAACTGCCTGCAAGATATATTATATAATTGGCCAAAGCCACTTTTAGTGGCTTTGGTCATTTTTTTTGTTATTTTTTATTAAACGCTGCCAGCTTACAGCTGGCAGAAAAGTTTTTTTTTTCAATCCCAAGCCACTTCCTGTGGCTTGGGTTATTTTTTTTTACTTTGTTTTAAATAATTACCAGCCAGGCTCCCCCTGGCTGGTAGTAAATATTTTAAGCAGCCAGTGTTGCTTAAAGCAACATTGGCTGCTTGATCACCTTAAAACCTCCCAGCCAGTGTTATCTGGCTGGGAGATGAACAAAATATTATTGCAAGCAAAGTTGCTACAAGCCACTTTGGTTGCTTTAAAAAAAGACTTGCAGCCAGTTTTATACTGGCTGCAAGTCATTAATATATAATAAAAAAAGTGAGCAAAGTTGCTGCATGCAACTTCGCTCGCTTTTAAACCCAACATCTTGCAGGCAGTTTTAAAGTGCCTGCAAGATGTATTATAAATTTGACCAAAGCCAGTTTTAGTGGCTTTGGTCTTTTTTTTTAATTTTTTTTAAATGCTGGCAGCAATTTATTTATTTATTTATTTTTCAATTCCGAGCCACTTCCTGTGGCTCGGGTTATTTTTTTAAAAATTTATTTTAAATAATTACCAGCCAGGCTCCCCCTGGCTGGTAGTAAATATTTTAAGCAGCCAATTTTGCTTAAAGCAACATTGGCTACTAGATAACATTAATACCTCCCAGCCAGTGTTATCTGGCTGGGAGATGAATAAAATATTGTTGCAACCAAAGTCGCTACAAGCGACTTTGGTTGCTTTAAAAAAGAATTGCAGCCATTTTTATACTGGCTGCAAGCTATTAATATATATATATAAAGCGAGCGAAGTTGCTGCATGAAACTTAGCTTGCTTTTAAACACAACATCTTTCAGGAAGTTTTAAACTGCCTGAAAGATGTATTATAAATTTGACCAAAGCCACTAAAAGTGGCTTTGGTCATTTTTTTTTAATTTTTATTAAATGCTGCCAGCTTAAAGCTGGCAGCAATTTTTTTTATTTTTCAATCCCGAGCCACAGGAAGTGGCTCGGGTTATTTTTTTTGTTTTTTTAAATTATTACCAGCCAGGCTCACCCTGGCTCGTAGTGTTATCTGACATTTGAAATCTTGTAAAAAAGTTTAGAGGAAATATAAAATGCATATTCTTTGATCCATTATGAACTATGAGTGGTAGAGGATTGATGAAGGGATTAATAGCTATAAAATAAAATGGGCCATTGCTGATAATGAGAGTTCTAAAACAATAGATATTTACTATGAAAAAGAGATAGGATGGAGTAAATTAGGGGGTCTAAAAATTGATCAAATATTCCACATAATCACACCATAAAAAATTACCAAACACCTCATCAGAAAATGAAATACACCTGCCCTAGACAGGTGTATTTTGATGGTGTGTTTGACCTCAAACACACCTTCTTTTGGAAAGAAAAAGCCACCAAAACACTTCTCTCCTTCATCCTGATTAGTCTGCACTAGGTACAGACAAGTCATCTCCTTAGATTCTTTTTCACCTAATTCGTAAGGGCTTATTATTCAACATGTGAAAAATGTGACTTCCCACCACTTAAGCATCCACTTCATAATACACTCACCCTTAGTCTTCATCACCATTCACAAAATTCCTCTTTAAGTCCATTGTAAACTATAAATAACTGCTACCACTCTAGCCCTGGATCTATTTGTTAACTCAGATACCAACTCCAATGATTAAATTAACTTGGCTTACATGTGTGACATGCTGAATAATCACTACTTATATTCCAGAACACTTTCCATACAACACCCACCACAATTTAACCTTGATGTTCTTTAAAGCATTCCTGAAATTAGCTTTAAACAGATATTTGTCACAACCTTGCCTGGATTTCTCAGCTACTTGAACTGATAAAAGATCACTCAATTTTCAGAAAAGATTCTTGTTGTCCATAAAGAGATCCTCCAATTCAAATCTGTGTTGCACTTTGTCATTTTAGTTCAAATTGAAATGGTGGCAAATTTACCCATCTTGAAAACCTCTTCCATATCAGAGATGGAAATAAATATTTTTGTTGTAAAAAAATGCTTTGAATCTCTCTTATATACATTGCATGTGTCTACTCTTGCTAATTTTAAGGATTCCAGTTGATTAAATGTTTTGTATTTAAATTATAATAAATGTTTTTCTCCATATCCACATGACTAAAATTCATTCTGGATTTCTATTAATAATTTGGTTAAATATGTTTTTTCAACAGCTTCATTAACCAACCCTTGTGCACAAGATACATAACTTAACAAATTTTATTTCTCTAAATCTAGAAATTTGGCAATACCCTCCCCTGAGTTTCACTATATTAGGGGGTGGAGATTGCCATTTTTTTCATGTCAAAAAATATTTATGTAAGAAAAAAAATCACAATACCTCCCCCTGCAATTTACTGTGGGAGGGGGTAAAGATTACCAAATTTTCATTTTAATTTCATAAATTCTTAAATAAATCAATAAAAAAATATAATCAGTCAAGTAAAAGTAATGGGATTCACAATTCCACCTACTAATGATTTCAGATGTGACCAAAGCCAAATAAATCATATGACAAGCAATGTATTGACAATTCATCCATTCAATACAAATAAATTATTAAATGAACAAATTTATACAGCAGCAAGTCTCAATTGCACAAAAGTTTTATTTGATTGATTATATTTAATAATTGATAATTTAAAAATTTATGAAATAGAAAAAAAAAATTTGAAAATCTTCTAATTACCATATTTAAAACCCCTCCCTAAAGATTTAATATAAATAGGGCCCTTCCCCCTTGCTTTACTTACCTGGTTTATCAGAATTTGGTTGATTTGGAATGAAAAACCAAAATGAGTAAGTGTTTCACAAGATTCCAAAAAAATGAGAATGCTTTTTACAAGATATCAAACAAGCAGTTTCCTTGGTAATTTGATGATTATCACTTGGATTTTTGATTGATGATTATGATGAGAAGAGTTCCAAATGGATTTGATGATGCCATCTCCTGAAAAAAACTCAAACCATCAACAAATCAGGGAAAAAATGATTTATTAAGAAGAAAAATTGAGGAAACAAATGATAAAAAACAGTTGAGGAATAGACATACCTTGGGAGTGGTACAATGAAAATTATAAGAAAAAACATGCATATTATGGAATATCAATATTCAAAAATGTAAATTATTTTACATAAAAAGACTCAACTTTAAAAGTAGATATCTCAGAAATTTCTGAGCCAAAATTAATTATGCTTTCTGGAAATGAAATTCATGCCTATAGAGAACCTGTAATCAAAAAGGACTCATCCAAAACTGATATTTAGCTGATCAAATCAGAGCCAAAAGCCTGAAGTAGTATTTGAAATAGATTGCATATTATGCAACAATAAAATTAAAAAATGAAAATTAGTCGATGAAACAAGATTCAACTTTGAAAGCAGTTATCTCAGCAACCACTGGACCAAATTCAACACCATTTGCTGGAAATAAAATCCATGATTCTTAATATTCTTCCAACAAAAGGATATGTCATTTAAAAAACACTAACCCTATTTCTGACCTTTTATTTCTTACTTAAAAGAAAATTAAAAAAAGGGTTATAAAATTTAAAGCCAGGTATTATCAATGGTCTAAAAAGATCTATTTTAGCTACCTATGTTTTTTATAAGTATTATATTTGTTCCAGAGTAAGACCTACTTGAGAAGATTAAAATAAAGTTGAAAGAAGTTTGAGCCAAGTGGATGATAAATATCTCAAAAACCAGTGAGCCAAATCAGATGTTACGTGGTGGATATGAGAGCTAGGCTTCTGTAGAACCTTCTTAAAAGTGGAAATGTGATTTGAGAAAACAAAAAAAGAAATAGAAACAATAACAAAAACAAATTCAGAAAAAGAACATCAGTTAAAATTGAAAAAAATATGGTGGGGGGATGACTTACCTGATGAGATGTCTTAAAAGATGTAAAAGGACCAGATAGAAGTTCAGGAAGTGATGGATGAAAGAAATAGAAGAAGAGTTAAGGAAGTGAGAGAAGATGAATAAAAGGATATGAGGGATCATTGAAAGACAGAAATAATGAAAAATTATGTAATTTCTGAAATATCCAACTTCATGTTGAGATGATTAACCAAAGTGAATCAGGAAGGGAAAAATTATTCTTTCAGTGAAAATTCAAAATAATAGTCAATATGCAAAAATAAAACAAACCCAAGTGGAGAGTACATGCAACTTGATCATTTTGAGAGCATGAAAAAAGGATTTAAAAGGGTTGTGTTGAAAATTTTGTAGTGTTCTTGGCATGATGACTAAGTTTTGAGGATATAAATTTGTTCAGGAATTGTTGATAAAGAAAGTAATGAAAAGCTCAAAATTTACTGGGGCACCATGCGTAAAAATTTGTATCAAAAAAGTGGGAGGGGAAAAATGTGATGTGTGGTGAATTGGAAGGATCTGTAGATTAGTTGGCTGTGCTGTGGTTGGAAAATTTTCACTAAAGTAGGACATATTTGACCCCATGTTTAAGATCTCATGTACCAAATCAGCCATGTTTCATGGTGTGTTTATGTAGTGGTTTTCAAATGAAATCCACCAGGCATATTTGTTCAAGTTTGAGACCCCCTATTAAAAATTAGATGGGTAGAGGAGGAGGAAGAGATCCTTAAGAAGATGAATAAAATATTGCTTTAAAAATTTTTTATTGATAAATATTAAATTGAAATAAATTTTGTAAATATTTTTGTCATTATATTGGTTTCCACTTTTAAATGCAGTTACTATTTCACATGTACTCATACCAAAACTTGGTAAAGTGATTTATATAAGCATTAAATATTTAAATTGGAAAACTTGCATATTAAATTCCATAACAACCATTCAAGTTATACACTTTAGGGACTATTATTATTTTTATTTAAATATAAATATTTCTTTTAGTTGAGTAACTGAAGATTTTATTTTCAATAGCCTGTAGGTCTTATATTTTAGGTAAAATTTAAAAAATTATACAAAATTTAGTTTTGCAAAGACTTAATTGATTATAAGTGAGAAGTGACTATAATCTTTTTAAAATTTGAAAATAGGAATGGCATTAGTTATTTCAATCCCTATAGCTATTAATATTTGTGATCAAAAAATTTGCTAAATTTCTCTATTGTTACAATTATGTAGTAAAAGATATTATTATTGTAAATTAAATTTACTTTCATAATTTTATGGTTTATCTTTTTAATGCAAAGTAATGATTAGGTGTGTTAAGGAATAATTTTATTCCTCTAAATTGATAATAATATTGTATATTCAAAAGCTTATGTTGGATCAATGTGTGCTCAATGTGTGCTCAATGAAGGATAAAATCATGGTTATAGTTGATCAACTTATGCATAACTTGAGATCAATTGAGGTTCATTTTTGGACCAAACTGAGAATAAATGTAAATCTAACTCTAATCTACTTATGTTTATAAAGTATTCATAAACCTGGCATAATTAAGGGACACTCTAAATTTCAAGAGAGGGAATTGCTAGCAATTTATCCCTAGATTTCCCGTGGTGAGACCACCACCTAAAAATTCCATGCACAGCAACTAATTTGGTGCTTTTGACAGCCAAATTGAATAAAAACCCTCTAGAAATGCTCCCCAGCCTTCTATAACCAAGGCAGGTAGATTTCCCAGAAGCCAAAAAACCACCAAAAACATCTAATCAAGCCCAAAATACTTATAAAAATCCAACACAACTACTAAAACCCTTAAAACACAAAATTAAGCTATGACAACATTGAGACATAAAATATAGAGCCAAATTATCTCTACTTAATGGTACTAAACACTTAACCCTAAGACTTAAGGTTAGCCTGTAAAACACAAAAAACAAAATTAAACAGCTATCTTTTAGAAATGAAAAATCAGGAAATGACCCCTTAAAACTTAGAATATGAAAAATGCCAACAAGACATAAAATATTGAGAAAACCTGGGGCTATCCAATGGTAGTACCCAAATACCCATAGTCCCAATATTCACTGAATAAAACCATAAAAACACCCAATTATTCAACCAATGTCAATTAAGACATACTTAAACAGCCCAACAAAGGCCTCTGCCAATTTTGGAAGACCACAATGGTTGCCCCAGAAGACTCTCTTCTACTGGGGCAAAAAAATTACATGGTTTCCCCAGCAGACTCACTTCTGCTGGGGCAACTACTTGGAATGATTTGCTTGCGTTTGCAAGCAACTTGAAAAATAAATTCTTTCATGAAAACTTTATGTCTCAAAGAAAAAAATGATGCTGTGTGCTCTCTCTTGACATGACTTAATTTTTATTCATTAGGTTTTATCTAGGCCTGGTAGTGGTATGGCTCCAGTAGAGGGAAGAAAAGTTGCTAGTTATGGGCCAGATACCACCCTCAACATTCTTCAAGAGCCACAGTGGTCAAGAATGTTGTTTTTTTGGTATTTTTTTTAATTTACAATTTTTTTCCTTTTCTTGATTTTTTATAATTATTTTTATGCTTGAAATTTGATTGAAGTCACGTGCTGAAATAATGCAGCATCTTTTCTGTTGCATGACTTTATTTCCCTTTCTCTGGTTCAAAATGTCAGATGGACTACAGGAAAGTAAAATTGTGGTGAAACTAAGTAAAAGAAATGTAATACTAACATCACACTACATCATTTTCAATTATTTCAGCAAACTCTTGTTCAGTAATCAAGAATAGTCAGATACAAATTGATTTAGCATCTTGTATGGTCAATCAAAAAGGAAAAAAAAAGTAGTGTTAAGAAACAACAGGCCACGTGCTGAAAATATGCATCATTGTGGTCCTCCAACATTGGTGGAGCCCTTTGTTGGTTTAATTGGTGTTGTTTTGGTATGCCTTGAATGGCATTGTTTAAATAATTAGGTGTTTTTCAGGAATTACACAGCAAATATTGAGACTACGGGGATCTGAATACTACCATTGGATAGCCCTTGTTTTTCTCTATATTTTATGTCTTGGGGACATTTTTCATAACTTAAGTATTTGGGGGATAATTTCTCACTTTTCATTTTAAAAGATTGCTGTTGAATTTTGTTTTTTGTGTTTTACAGGCTAACCTTAAGTCTTAGGGTTAAGTGCTTAGTACAGTTGGAATGAGCGTAATTTTCTCTAAATTTCATGTCAAAATGTTTTTATAGTGTAATTATGTGTTTTAAGGGTTTTAGTAGTTGTAGGTGATTTTTCTAAGTAGTTTGGGTGTTTTTGGTAGTTTTCTGGCTTCAGGGTGGTCAAGCTGCTTCAGGCGGACTGCCAGCCTCAGTGCTAGAGGGCTGGGAAGCGCTTCTAGGGAGGTTTTATGTGATTTGGCAGTCAGGAACACCAGATTTTCCGGTGTGCATGGGCTCTTAATTAGTATTCGGCGTGTATATAGTGAATAAGACAGTTTGGGGCAACTCTAATTATCATTCAACCATCCAGAGGTGATATCCTTGTTCCTCACTCAGTTTTCACTGTTTTCTGGCCACAATTTGGCTGTGTTTGTTGCAAGTGAGTTCTTCATTTAACTTAACTTAGCAACTGTTTTCTCTGGTGTAGCCTTGCAAGCTATATCAAGTATTATTGCTGTCTCTGGTGTGGATTTTCAACCTACATCAAGTACTATTGCTTTCTCTGGTGTGGAAATCAGTCTACATTTCAGTTCTTTGGTTTGGTAGTCTGTCTGGAGACTACTTTATTGACTGATAAAGAAGTCAAGTGTATTGAAAAGGGGCTTTTGGTAAACAGGAACCAATTTACTGTAGCAGGTTAATCTCACTTGTTTTTCTAAAGGGACAGGGTTTTTTCTTTCTGGTTTTACTCCAACTCCCTTGGTCAAGGCCTATAGCTAGTACTATAGGATTGTCTACATCTTCTTTTCTTTTCACTCAAAAGTTTTGCATTGAACCAGTAAATTTTAAAGAAATTAAAGAGGTAGAATAGACAGATAAACCTTGAGTTATCATCTTGTATGGTCAATAAAAAAGGAGAAAAAAAGAATGTAGTGTTAAGAAACAACAGGTCATGTTCTGAAAAGACGCAGCATATTTTCTGATCACTTGAAAGTTTTCCATTGCATCAGTAAATTAGAAAGAAATTAAAGAGGTAGAAGAGACAGATAAACCTTGAGTTAGCATCTTGTATGGTCAATCAAAATGAAGAAGAGAAGAATTTAGTGTTGAGAAAAGACAGGTCATGTGTTGAAAAGACGCAGTTTCTTTTCTGCTCACTTGAAAGTTTTGCATTGCACCAGTAAATTTGAAAGAAATTAATGAGGTCTATCTGACCACTTGAACTACAGAAATTAAAAAAAAGTCACATGATGGAAAAGACTCTGCTTCTTTTCAGCATGTGACTCAATCACAATTCAGGCATAAAAATAATCAAAAAATGTACAAAAATTTTTTGTAAAAGACCATAAATTTACCTGAAATAACCATTAATCAATTAAAAAAGTCAAGTAATTTTTTAATGTCTTCATAAGTTTGGCCATTTTTTATAAATTCTGTAATAAATTCTTTTTTTTATAAATTTTCTTGCTTTTCCAATTCACAACTTACAATTTCTCTTTGAAGTTCATAGTATTTTAATTTCTCTGAGCAAATATGAACTCTTTCCATCTCCTCTGCCTCAAATCTGGCCTTTTCAAAATTAGATTGAAGCAAAAAAAAATTTCCTCCAAATTGAAGGCCCTTTGATCTTTCATTAGCATATGATCAAATTTCATCTTCTCAAAGTCAAGGGCATTTTTTGCAATACAGGATTTTGCTACAAAAAGAGAAATGAAAAAAATAAGTTATTGAATAATATATATAGTGACTTATTCTTACTTATATATTTTTTCTCAAAATAATCATCAAGGGAAGCCAAAGAGCTGGATAAAGTATTACCACATTTTAAAAGATGGTTCAAGTTCAATGATGTTGAGGCTCGACACTTTAGTTTGGAATTTGACACCACGCAATATGGGGGGCGGACTTGCTAGCAAGTCCGCAACCTTGAACCCTAATTCATATCTTTTTCAGCACACATTGAGGTGGTGATGAAACAATCATGAAGAAATATTGAATTTACTTTGAAAACACCTTGAAACTGATTTGAACCTTCATTGAACCACAGTTGATTAATAGTTCAAAAAATATTCACAGCAGGAAAAAAGTGTGCACTAGATGTCTAGTGCTTTTTTTTGCTTCCTGAATTGATTCCTGGTAGAATTACAAGTGGGACTTCCATCTGATGCCTCCCTCCCCTAATTCTCCCTTATCTTCAATCTGACTTCCTATCCTACCCCCTTATCTCATTTCTAAACTTGCCATCTACTTACCCATTTTCCCTATTCCTTTCCTTCACAGTGAGAAAACAACTCTCCTCTCCTTCCCCCCCTCTCCCTTCTCTTCTCTTCATTTCTCACACCTCCCCCAGACCCTCTGTCATTATTTAGTTTTATTTTACTTTGTATTTTTTTCATTTTTCATGTTTCTTCCCTACAAAAATCTTCCTTTTTCAACGATTGGCCACATTTTTTTAGTAAACACAAGCAACTCAAATTCTGAAATATGTATTTAGTTACATTATTTACCACTTGGAATGGGTTATAATTCCTCAAAATTTTTATTCCTTGTTATTTCTAATTTATACATATTAATTATTCTCAAGTTTATAAAAAGTTGGCTACTTCCCAAGCCCTTGCATGCCTCCCCAACACTTTTTTCACCTCTTCAATCTCATCGCTCACCTCCCCCAGAAAAATAAAGGAACTGGGGAAGGCTGGGGAAGGTGAGAGAGGGGCTTTACAGGGCTGGGAGAGGTTATAAAATCCCCTAACCCACTTCGGGAAGGCTGGAAAAGGTGAGCAAAGGTCCTTAAAGGGCTAGGAGAGTTGATAAAAGCCTCTCACCTACTACTCACAGCCCTACTTAGTCTTTACAGCACCTCGTTCACATCTCCAGCCAAATTAAGGGACTTGGGAAGCTGGGGGAGGTGAGCGAGGGGATTTGAAAGTCTGTGGGAGGTAATAAAAGCCTCTCACTCACTTCTCCCAGCCTTCCTTAGTCTTTACAGCACCTCGCTCACATCTCCAGCCAAAGTAAGGGACTGGGGGAGGCTGGAAGAGGTGAGTGAAGGGCTGGAAAGATTGGGAAGGTGAGAAAGGGCTAGGGGAGGTAAGCGAGAGCTGGGGGATGTGGACAATAAACTGGGGAGGTGAGTAATAGTTTTAGAATGTGAGAGAAAGGCTGGTGAGGGCTAATGGAGGTGAGTGGGGTGAGTGAGGGGAATGGGAGGTGAGCGAGAGGTTGCAAAAGGGGTGTAGTTGTGTTAAAAGTGAAAATAGAGTGGAGGGGAGTAGTGAGGAGGGCTTAAACATAGATTTTGAAGCTTAAAGGGTGTAGCAAATGTATCAGGAGGGCAATAAAAGGGTGGTGAGTGGTAATAGAATTAACAGAAATGAAAAAGCAGAAAAATTTGTGTGGAGAGATTGAGAGGTTGTCCATTGAGGTAGTGAAAAATGGAGTGTGAACTTTGTTCTTCGGGCGAACATCAGAGTCCACCCCCTCAATCTACAGCTCTATTCTGCCGATATGGAAAATGATTGATAATTATTTTTTATTGATATTTTTTAACTTAAACCTATAGTTTATACGTCTTTATTTTATATTTTTGATTTACAATGCACTTTAAGACTAAGAAAGTAATATAGTAAAATAATTGATAATGAAATACTATTTTGCTTTTTTACACAATAATTCACAGAATTCTTTTGATAACTATACATGATATAAATAAATAATATAATAGGAAAATTGTAGCAAAAAGTTAAAAACTAGAATAAAACATTTAAAGAAATTTTAAACTATTTAACTTATGTATTTTTTGAGTTTATTGTATTTATTTTTAAATGTAATAGTAAAATATGTTGGTTAGATTAAAAATAGCTTTGAATTAAATTAAATAATTAGGGTAAAGGTTGAGGAAAAGATTTATCCACATATATAACCATTTAGGCTTATTTCTTGTTTTGTGATTGCTATATATAACTGGATAATTGACTGTAATAACTGCAAATTTAAAAAACTTCAATAAGTTATCTACCTCAATATATTTATGATAATCTATTCAGTAACAGAATAAAATATCTGAGTCCTTTCTTTTACTAATTTTTTTTCATTTCAATGACTATATACATTTTCAAAAAAATTATTTATCATGTTTTTGGTGGAACTTAGATTGAACTCTCAATGCAATCTTGTTTCCAAGTGTGGTTCATAATAATTTAAGCCATGAAAAAATTTATACTTTTTTAGAAGTTTTATTAATTACTTTTAAATATAAAAATAATTATATTTTTATATCAAAATATTTTTATTAAACACTTTGAAGTTCTAAAAATAAGTATATATTAAGAATTATTTTTAGATAATATTATATTAAAAAAAGTTTTAAGTTGATTATATATTATTATGATATGATTTCTTTCCATATTACGTATTACGAAACTACCTAAAAATCAATTTTATACAACTATATTACATAAAAAAGATATCAGCTCTTCTGCTTAGATTTAAAGTACTTCAAAAAAACATTATTTTTGCCTTAGGTACACATTATATAGAGTATTCAGAGCATCATATTAATTTTTTAGACTTACACATTTAAGTTGAATGGAAGCCTCACAGGATAAAATTGGTCATTTTGTAAAAAAAAAATAAGTAAATATCTTTTAAATCAATATATATTTTTATAAAAAGTCAAATTTTAATATTTATGTTTAGTTTAAAATCTGTTATGAAGATTTGAAATATTGCTATTTAAATTAATTTTTATAATATAACCATTCCAGTATTGCTTTGTGATAAGGCCAATTTCAAGAAAATTTTTAAATTCTTCTGTTTAAATAAAATATCAAAGGGATTGTTTTTCATACACTTAGAAACTGAATAGAAACATCATATAAGATCTACCAATCAGCATAAATATCATAATTCCAATAAATCATTGATAAATCTTGAACCCATATATATAATTTTACAATTGCGTGTAAGTGTTCAGTTGTGAATTACTCCTATCAAAACTTTGATTCTAATGACTAAAAAAGCGTACCTGAAATGTTTCATTTAATTTATTTTTCAAAACCATAGAATTGAAATATTTTTTCTTTTCATTTAAAACATGGAATAATATTATTTTTAATAAAAAGATGATTGCCTTTACAGCTGCTTTTCTACATGGGTATAATCTAAATTACCTATTGTGTCTTTTTTACAAAATGAATATCATATAATAGTTTTTTAATTTGAAACTGATAGAATTATGAAAAATTACCACTTTTACCTATTTAATTCAGTTCTTGAACAATAATACAATCAAAATATCTACCTGAAGCACATTTTTTAACATGAGATCACTTTTCAAATTATATGGTGCTTTTTCCCAGGTTGACACTGAAATTATCCCACAATACAGCATTGAAGCAAAATCAAGTACTAAAATTAAAGTTTAAATAAATTTATACTACTTTGTTTTAATTATCTTTAAATTTTTACATCTAGCTTGAATTTCAGTCTTTCATATGAAAAATTCACTAAGTAGTGATTAATTATTTCAACTCATGAGATTACTCTACCAAATAACCATATTTACATTGAATTTTGATGAAATACATCATGAAGAGTTCCAGAAAATCATATGTGTATTACATTGAATAAATTAATATTGTGAAAATTCTTAGTAGTTGAATATTCGATAGAAAAAAAAAGAGCAAAAAGATATTTCCTTTTAATTTTAATCATCTTCTTGCATACAAAAATGGAAAAAACTGGATTAAAATTCACTTGTATAAGAATTATACTTCTTTCTAGACATATAATTAAACAATTTATCAATTATTAGTGCTAAGTGTAAAGAAGATATTAGAGAACTTCATTGAAACAGAAATTATGAAAACATATTTCTATCTTTTATTTTTCTTAATTATGAGTCTTTTCACAGTATTCTAGAATAGAAACTTGAGAATTTTTATGGTTCAATATTTTTATTAAATAATTCCATTGAGTTTAAAATAATTATATTGCATAATAAGAAATAATAAAAATACAAAAAAAAAATATCAGGTAATATGGTTTAAATTAAAAAATAAAAGCTTCAAATTCTTGGTTAAAAGGAGTTATCATTAAAGAGAACCACTGATATTATTTTATATTTTTTCAAAAAAAATAGAATAAAATAATTAGAGAGGTTAAAAGTGATGTTTTTGAAATAAATAGTATAATTTTCAGTCTTTTAAGTGATCAGGTGAAATTCAAAATGAAAATGAAAATGAGTTTTGTGAAAAAAATTCTGTGAATGGATCAGATTATTAATCTTCCCTTGTTATTATTTCTATAAATTATTTATTAAACTTTCACTATTACTCAAGCACAGACTCATCCATGTTTGGTTAAGAGCCCAAGATGAGTTCAAAGTAAAGTTCAGTCTGAGTTCAGTCTGAGTTCAGTCTGAATTCCATCTGAATTCAAGTTGAGGACTTGCTAGCAAGTCCCCCCCAAATATTGCGTGGTGTGATCTAGAGGGTTCAGGAAGTTCATCTAAAGCAGCTTCCAAAGCATGATTCTCATATGTGGGATTGATAATATTTTTTGGAATTTGAGTTTGAGTAGTAGTAGGAGGAGACTAGGAAAAAAGAAAGAGAAATTTAGAGAATAATTTAAGAAAAAAGAAAAAGTAAAAATACATCAGTCTCTAAGGACTCAGATCTTCTCCAAACTAATGGTTCTGCTTGATAGTCAGGATCATCTTTTGCCGAACTATGGTGAGAGGCTTCAGGGGATCAATATCCTTCAAGTAAAGTTGTTTCAGGAGGATTATAGGAAGGTTTGGATCCAGAGGGTATATCCTTAGTAGTATTGTGTAGAAACAAAGGGTTGAAATCAACTCAGGAACCAAAAAGAATATCCATTTCCTCATAGTAAGGACAAGTGACATTGAGCATTTTGGAAACAGTAGTAATTCCAATCTCTAAATCCTCATCATCAACATCAAAGCCAGTGGAAGTGGAAGCAAAATGAGCCTTTTTATATTTTGATTGATAACTTTTGAACCTCTCCTTCATTTTTTTAGGAGTGATGTCAATTCTCCCTTTTGTTTTTTTCTTTACTTCATTTTCCATCAACAAGAAGCCATTTACCTTTGATGAAGGTGGACTTCTCACATCCAAAAAATGCATCATAATTTGATTTTATTTTGAGGAAGTTTATGATAAAAAGATAATCTTTCTTTTTTAGCTGTCCAGACATTGGTTTCTCAGGTGAGGGGCTAGCATTACAAAGAAAATTTTTTGATGAATGATATTTTTGAGATGCCTTTTGAGTGTTGTATTTTTGGGGAGGCATTATGAAACTGGTATGTTACAAGAAAAGAGGTTGAAAAAAAACAAGGGAAAAAAAATGCCTAGTTAAAATGTTGCAATAAAATGTTTAAAATATCAGTGAGGATGGAGGAGGGGATGGAGATCAGTGTGTCACATGTGAGAGGGATGGTATGGGCAAGGAAGGGATTATGTGGCCAACATGTGGTCATGAAAAAAATCACAAAAAAAGGGCTGATTTGAGGTCAGAACTGAAACCCAATTGTGAAATAAGTGACTTATTTGCAAAATTTATGTGCTGGTTTGTAAGTGCTGATCTGGGTTGAAATCTGCACTTAAGTTAAGTGAGTATTTTCCAGAACTGACACCCCCTAATACATGAATCAACCTCATTATATGCACTAGTTAATGCATTAGCCTCAAGATCAACACCCAGAACTCACAATCTTGAATAACATTACCTGAATGCACTAATTTTGTCAAGAATTCACACTTTCAACTGTCTTCCAAGAATATGCATACAATTACCCCACATTTCATGCCTCTTTTTGGTTTTTGGAATGGTTTATAGGCTACATTTTGTATTTTGGATTGAGCGTTTCAGTGGGAATTATTTTATATTTATTGTTTTAATTTCTATTGTTGATCTTCTTTATTGAGGTATTTTATTTAGTTCCTTTTCTTTCTTTTTTTAATTAGTTCCCTTAAAGATTAGAACACACATATGCTGTTTTTGGGTTATCATTTCATTTTTATGGATTATCCTTTAATATTGACATATTTTGGTGTGTTATTAGGTTCTTCTTTTCTGAGGGTAAATTACTTTATACTGTGGGCCTGTGAGACTACTTAAAGTAAATTCCATAAGATAAGTGTCCTCATGGTGCTGAAATGGCTGGGGATAGCAGTGTAGGAGGTCTGGGGAACAGGGGGTTGACACAACGGATTTATGGGTATATATAGAGGAGGTTTTTGAATATTATTCTACATTCTTTACTAAATCTTTTATTCTATTTAAAAAATTAATTAAAATCATATTCATTAGTACTTTATTAAGTCTCTTAAATATAATTTGATATATATGACTATTTTTCTACCACCTGTAAGCTTTGACCACTACAATATGTGAGGTTAAATTAATAAGCCTGTTATACTGAATTATTTTATTTCTTTATGGGACCTAGGACAACACCAATTTATACTGGACCACTTAAATCATCTAAAGAAATTAAAAAACCAAGCTATTTATCTCTCTGTACCTGACCTTAGCTTGAAAATATCTCAATGAATTTTAAATTATTTTGGGGTATTTTGGGTAGTTTTTTAGTAAAGGTATTTGGAAAATTCAGAAATTATTTAAAAGAATTTGAAAGTGATTTTTGGGTGATTTTTTGCACTTTTCTGGAGACTTTTGGGCACTTTTTTGGAGACATTTGATAATTTTTTTGGAACTTTTTGAAACATTTCTGTTATCTTTTGGGTATTCTTTTAAAAAATTTTGCAACTTTTCTGGGAAGTTTTGATAACTTTTTAGGGGAATTTTTATACTATTTCTTTCAGGAAGCTTGAGGAAAGCTTTTAAGGTATCTTTTATCTAAATTTTATTATTCTTTTAGATTAATTTTATTTGTATTATTTAGATAAAAATGACTGAAAATATAAAGTTGGTCAACCAGATTCATAAGGTATGAAAAGAAGGTAATGTATAAAATAGAAAATTAGGTGGTAAACTAAATTATGCGTTCTAATATAGGTTATCAAGATTTTTTTTATTTCATGAATTTAAATTCAACAATTCATGTATATAACTCCTATTACTTCAATTAATGAGCCATTAGGCTATGTGTCGTATAATGGTAATCATGGGGAATTTTTTTTTCCTCATGAGGTTCATTTATACACTTGTGTTTGATTTCATTTAATTTAGTCACAGATTATTTTCATTAACATTTTTTCTTGAACTGTCATTTTGAAACTTTTCGGGAAACTTTTTATAACTTCTTTATGGACTTCTTGAACTATTTCAAGGATTTTTCATCTAATTTCTATTATTATTTCTTTTAGATTGTTTTTATTTTCATTTTTAAAGAAAATTACTGAAAACATAGAGTTGGTAAGCCAGATTCATAAGGTAAGAAAAAAAGGTAATGTAATAAATAAAACATTAGGTAACCAAAAAAATAATGGGGTATAATATAGGTTGTAAAGTTTTTTTTTTAATTTCATGTATTAAGATTTAACAAGTCATATATGATACTCTATTTAATTATATGAATGAGCCATCAGGCCATGTATTGTTTAGCAGTAATTATGGGGAAATTTATTTTTCTAATGAGTTTCATATATACACTTGTGCTTTATTTCATTGAATTTGGTCACAGATGATTTCCATTCACATTTTTACCTGAACTGTCATTATTACAAGTTTTTATTTATCTTATATGTGATGGTTACATGTTAATTTATGGAATGAACTTGAAAGTTGTCAATCTAGGCCCCTGATTCAATAAAACACAGGGTATGGTATTACCATTTTTTTATATCATTTTTTTGACTTAGGATAAAATTGGTGACCCACTGCTATAATAAATATAAATTGAGGGTATTTCCAACTTATTTTTTTCGGAATAAATCTTTTTCAAAATAGAAACAATTTGGTTTTCTGTACACAGAAAAGAATCAGAGGATGAAGATAGTATTTGGGAACAAATGAAAGAAAGTGATAAATCAAAGACAAAAGAAAAATTCATAAACATAATTTATGGAAAGATTGAAAGTATTATTTAGGGAGTAGTATCAATATAATTAGATATCACTAGTTAAGTTTTAAAGATTTTAAAAAGTTTGAAAATATAAGGATGTAAATCTAAAATGATTTTTTTTTTAATTTTTCATTGTCCTATATTTGAATTCTAACCTTATCCCTTTCTAAATCTAAATGATCTCTCTCAATTTCTAGAATATTTTCTTGCTTCAATTTTGAATGAAGCCACTTTTTTTACTCAAAAAGTTTTTGACATTTGACAGTTTTTTCTTGAGACTCCAACTTCATGATTTCAATGGGATATTATTCTTTCTCAATTTTTTATAAAAATCTCCCCATAAGCAAAAAAACGTTTGACATAGATTGAGTTTTTATAAAACTAGCAGAAGCCCTTTGCTTGAGTCTGTTTCTAGGAGCAGTAAATTATTCATCTTCTACTATCTTATTTTTAGTTACATCCTTATAAATTTCTAGATTTAATGAGGCCTGGGTCTATTATATACATGAGGATAAAATAAGAAATAATAAAAATAAAAATTAGTTTAAGATTACTACCATGGGTTCATCAAGCTAAATTTCAGAATTCAAAGTTGGATCTTTAAATTCAAGAGAGTGAATAAGAGGATATAAATCAAACTCAAAAAAGGAATAAAAAGCAATAGAATTACTGTGATATTAATGAGAAAAATTTTATTTGGAAAAGAACTGGGAGTGAAGAGATGTGACATTGAGTATATGGGTTATACGGTCCAGGGTGGAAGGAAGGTGATTTGCCATTGATTTACAGGATGTGGGTAATGGTTATCTGGATTGTGGTTAAAAAATTGCACAAGAGTAGGAAATTTTTGACCCCATTTTTGAAATCTCATGTACCAAATCAGCCATTTTTGATGTTGTGTTTGTGTAAAATCTTAAAAATTTTAGGTAAATTCTGAGACTCCCTATTATATATATTCAGATATAAAAGAAACTATCTAAGTTTTTTTGTTGATTTAATTGAAATACATGATAGCTTTTACAATGGATAATGAATGGTTTGTTTTGGATCCAACTCTTAACCTCTGAAAGTTGGTGATGAGAAACATAATTAATTTTCTCACACAAATAAAAATTTGTTGAAAACTTGAGGAGCTTGATTGGAACAATTGGGAATTAATGAAGTAATACACTTTTTCAGCACAAATTGACTTACAGCTGTTTAAAAAAGTTTATTTTAAAAAAGGGATAATGTTTTATCTTTTGAGACAGAAAATATGACATGATGATGTCAGACATCAAGTTCAGGCTTCTTGGACCAAAAATATACAATATTCCTGTCATATGTTGAATTATAAGTTAAATAATTAATTATTACATATGCAGCATTTGAAAACAACTATTTTGAAAAAAGCTGTGTAAATTTAGTTTTTTAAACATTTTTCCCAGTCACTTTGAAGTAGCAACATACTATTTGAAAAAATAAAAAAAATCAGACAAATGTAGCTGAGTTAAAATGTAGAGAGAATCAATTTAAAATAAGGTGGAAAAAAGACACAATTTCATAAAGAAAATTATTTTGAACACTTAGACACAGAATCTTTAAATAATCCAAAAGTAAACATTTAAGATTACATAAAAAAATGAGGAAAAATTTCACTGAAATTTTATTTATTCAATAATTAATAGTTAACTACCAAAAAAAACAAACTCAATACCATTCTTAATTGTAGGAGAAATTGTAACCTGAAGCACAGAACAGTTTTTTTATCAATTTTGATGTAAAAGGTATTCTTATCATAGCTTCAATTATTTTTCTAATTTCACTACCCCCTGAGAATACCAAATACTGGCTTAAATTATTTTTGAGTACATAAAACACCTTCTCTATTGGGTTGAAATAAGGAGAGTAAGGTCAAAGATAAATAAGCTTGAAACCACATGCTTCTAAAAACTGTTCCACTCTTCTATTGTTATTAATTGGAGCATTGTAAAATACTAAGACACTTTAAAAGGTGGGGAAAGAGTTCATGTGTAATAACTAAGAAAAAAGTAAATTGAGATAATCACCCAATTATCTGATTGTAAAAAAAAATCAATACTCACCAATATATTTTCTAAAGAAAACTCATAATGAAAGTGGCTTGAAATTTCTTCTTGAATGACAAAAGCAACATACTTAGACAGAGTGACAGCTGTAATTACATTAAACATGTGAGATGCACATTGATTTGGTACATATTTCATTCTTTCTCCAATAGCAGCCCAAAAATTCTTGTGTACCACACAATCAGAAGATATTCCAATCTCATCAGAGATTTTGTATCAGCAAATGTAAGTAAAAACATCTATAAATAAACAATTAAAGAGATCATAAATTACATACCTGTAAACACCAACCCAGAAGGGTCAGTCTACAAAATAGATGCAATGACTTTTTTTCTTTTGATTGGGTCTTGTTTAGTATTAAATTTTGTGGATAAAAGTTTTTCTCATATAGAGCTTTTTTTCAAGCTTTATATCAATTGTAGGCAAACATAAATAAATATTATGTTTCAAGAATAAATCTTGCTGCAGTTTGACCAGATACTTTGTGGTACACATCTTTCAGAAATGAAGTATTTGTCTCAGTTTTCAGCAAGCACAACAAAGGAGTTGCTAGGAATGATGGTTACAAAAGCACTAAAAAGGGATTATTTGAAAGCACAGAAAAAGAAGACTTTCTGCACACAGTTTTTTTAATGTGATATGGATATACATGCCGCCTCACGTGGAATTATAGAAAAGCTCATACTAGACTATAAGGAAAGAGCACAATATTTACTTAAGGAAAATCACAACTAGCACTAAAGGCATAATATAGGTTTAGGAAGTAGCTTCAAGTGATTGTACAGGTATCACCCTAAGATAGGTGCAATGGTACATAAACATAGTCCATGGGTAGCAATTTTTGGTAGTCTAGAAACTTTCAAGGATGATCAAGCTTGGTTCTATTTGAATAAGTGAATTAACAAATGAGTAAAATATGCAGTGCTCAATGATAAGAAAGCAAGGTAAGACTTTAAATAGGGAAGGGTACTTACTCAGCGCTGAGTGTTTCACAACTAGTTTATACTTATATAGCAAGAGCATGTTCTCCATAGTAAGTATGGAAGGTTCTACAGTACTAATTATGTAGTTGGGGATCTCAGGAAGTGTAGCATAGGTAAAGATAGGTGTGGTGTAAGGCGCTAATAGTTGATTTCGCATTAATGTTTCAGACACTATTGAAGCAGGCCTATACTGATTCTATACCTAGATTTCTGAGATAATTAGTTTAATGTTTGATATACTCATACTAGTGTTGAACTTGTGTAGGAAAACAGTAGGGGAATAGCACTTACCATATAGGGTATATAAAAGAGAACACACTCTTTAAACAAAAAAAGAGAGGAAGAGAATAATTAAAAGAAAATGATAGAGATAGAAAATAAATACTAATAACAGTATAGTAGTAGAAAAAGAGCTTTAGAATAATAAACTTATATATATTTTATCTTTTCTGTGCATAACAAGTGGTACACAACCAGATGTAGTGCTGTAGAGTTATTTTATTACTACAGAGAGGATAGTATTAAAGATAAACGCTTAAAAGTGGGAGTGACTGAGAATAGGTATATCTGTCAGAAATATAACTTAAATTGAGATATGTTAAGTCCTTCTTTAAATTCTTATATAGTTGTCTTTTTACTCTTACTTCTCTCACAAAACTTACATATTTTTTTCACTGTCTTTATATTCATTAGAGTTGCAGGTGCTTCTTTTTTAAAATAGTTTTAGAAAGGCAAACCAACCCTTCTCAGATTGTGTCTATAGCTTAGTATTATAAAACTATATTTCTAAAATTTTGTGGGGTTTTTCTCAATTATTTCTTGCAATATTTGATGTTACTCATCAGTAAGCTCTGTTTGTTGTCCTCTTTGCTTATATTTATTGGGATTTGATACTACTGAATGTGCTGTGTGATACAGCTTGAGCCACCTTTGAAGGGATTGTAAGCTGACATTTGAGCTATACATGAGATTTATATATTTAATTGAATTTCCTTTAATAGAATCAATTACAAGTAATAACTTGAACTTAGTTTTATAATGGATTAGCATCCAAGTAAACATGTTACATAGAAATATTAAGAAACAAAAAGAAAAAAAGAAACCCAAAACAAAGCATCAGCTATGATACAAAAAAATGTAAGATATAAAACAAAAAACACTTACAAGATTGCAGAGCAAAAATTGGAAAACAAAGCTGGGTAGGAGATGTAGAGAGGTTGTAAAGAAAACAGCAATATTGGAGAATACATGGCAGGCAAGTAATATGAGTCAGAATTAATCTCAGAGAGCTCCATATCTCTCAGATTTAGTAAGTTCTATTGTGAAACATATTATTAAAAGGTTGGATAAGCACAATTCTGAAATTTAAAAGACAAAAATTTGATTGCACTGGAAGAGTAGGTGGAAACCAGCATGTTTGTGGGGGGGAGGGAAGGAAATCAGAGGTTTCTTGAAAATTTAGGAGTGAGTGATGATTTGAGTGGATAATGGGCCAGATCACAGTGGATGAATGGTTTTAAACCAGAATGTGGGAGGGATGGAAATGTGAGGAGTTGTCAAATGAAGCAGCTAGTGAGAGTAGGATAAAAAAGGTTCATGATTTGAGGGTAAAATTGCCAAGAGCACTGGGTGTATTTTTTGTTTTTGAAATAGAAATTGATAGCTCCATACACCACACAATATTTTGGGGGGAATTGCTAGCAAGTCTTCAACTTGAATTCAGATGGAACTCAGAATGAACTCATAATGATTGATAGATAAATATATACTGAAATCATGGTGAAAATTAAATGAAAACTGGAGAGAAAGAAGTACACTAAAAATTTATGAATCTGCTTAATCCTCATTATTCCCAAATAAAATATATTTGGATTTTTTTTTTGAGTTCTATCTTAAAAAAAAGACATAAAATTAATTTTTTTTCATAATCAATATTTTTGATTCTTTAAATAATTTAAGAAGAAAATTTTTAACAATTATAATTATCAACAAGTTTCATTTTTATAGCACATATGTGTTGTTTGAAAGCTCAAAAAATTATTATTATCAGTAAAAATTTAGAAGGTGAAGTTTTTTTATCTCATATATAAATTTAAAGATTATACAATATTATTTCTTGAATTTAAATGAATTACATTATCAATAAATTTAACCATCATAACTCTTAAATTTTTGATTCTAGCAATTGGTAAAAAATGCACAAAACCAAAAAAAAGAAAAATAAAAAGCAATGTGTTATTTGCTTTTTTTTTACTGAAAGAAGCACCTTTCTAGTTTTATCGCACCAATTACTAATAAATGAAAAATATCTTATTTGATATTTTATGGTAATTCTAATTCTGGAAATGGTATATTCTAATAACTTTGTTGGACTTTTTAAACTCAAGGAAAAAGGAAAAGTGCCAGGTAATTAATTTTAACCTTTTTATATTTATAGTGATTCCTCAACTACAAAATCAATATATATGATATATTAATTAAATACAATGAATATCTGAAATTCTAAACTTCTTGTATTTTTTCCATTAATATTTTTTGTAGGATCTACTAGATCAGAAAATGAATCTCATGGAATTGAAGAAATAAATCACTTATAAGTGAATTTCTAATTTTGAGAAAACATACAACTCAAAAGAACCTTTAATTTTGAATTAGCAATTAAGATTATTCAAAAAATATTTCTTCAAATTATAAATTGATTGTTATTATGTTCATGAGTACTATTTTTATGGATAAAAATAGTGTACACCTGAAAATTTTAACCACAAATTATAGATAGTGTTTATATTTGAAAAATAGGTGATTCAAGGCTCAATTTTGGGCTGTATGACTTTCAAGTCACTCTACTGAAAAGGAAGATTGATTGTCTTATAGTTTTACCAGTTTTTTTATGAAAACCTGACCATGAAATTTGGTTTAAAAATATATACAATAGATAATTTGAGTTATTTTCATAGAAAATTCAAATGTTAAAATAAATAAAAAATTAAGAAAATATTTCAAATATTTATTTTGAATAATTTATTATATTTATTATAAACTATAATTAAAGTTCAAAGGCACAGGTGGGAACTGTTGGTTTTTGGAATTAAAAATTTTCACCAGCGTATTTAACAGCTTAGAAAGTACACATAAGTCTCAGGTGAAATAAATAGAATTTCAAGCAATTTTAGATTTTTATTAGAAATTGAATAATAAATTAATAAGTAATATATTAAATTTTTATGAAATTGAACAATTAAATCTCTAAATTACATTATATTTAATATTTTTATGATAAAAGACTACATATATTCTCTTTGGTATATCCCTTATCTAATAAATAAATTAGTATATTAGGGGGTGTCAGTTCTGGAAAATCCGCACTTAAATTAAGTGCGGATTTCAAACCAAATCAGCACTTAAATTTTGTAAAAAAGTCACTTATTTCAAAAAAGGGTGTCAGTTATGACCTCAAATCAGCACTTTTTTCCCGTTTTTTTTCACAACCACATTTTGGCCACAAAACATCCCTTCCTTTCTTACCCCATCCCTGTCACATGTGACACACTGACCTTCCTCGCTACCTACCCATCAATCCTCGGCACACACCCCTTCCTGACATTTTCAATATTTTGACCAGGCATGTTTACATTCTTTTTTACTTATTTCTTCTACTTTTTAATCTTTTTTCTTGTTATGTGCCAGTTTCATAATGCCTCCCAGACATTCCAAATCTCAAAAGGTAACTCAAAAATCTGCATCGTCACAAAAGTCTCCTCGTAAAGCAAGGATTACATATAAAAAAAATCAGTGACTTTTTCTATTACTTACAACTGTTTTTACAGAATTGAAAACTATGTTTCAGCTAATATTTTATGGAAGTGAACTCTGTTCTTCGCCCAAAGAACAGAGTTCATCCTCCTATTTTCACACTCTGTTTGCACCAATCTCCATCCCTTTCAATTCTATCAACACATGCTTGTCTTCCCTCCCCATGCCTTTCGCTATCCTCCCAGCCCCATTGTATGCCATCCTCTTTTGATCCCCATTTCACCCCTCTCAACCTCTCCCAGACCCTTTTCTTCATTTAAAATGCCTCGGAACCCTTAATCTTCCCTTCCAACTCTTTCCCAACCTTTGAGTGACTGAAAAAATATGCGTTTGCTGAAAATATGCGATTTCATGTTGAGTTGATGAAAGAAAACACAGAGAGAAAAAAAATAAGAGTTTAACAGCAAATTCAAAAACCAAAAAAATATGCAAAAAAATTTACCATTCTCAGTGAATAATACATGCAAATTGATAATTTGAAGAGAAAGAGAAAAAAATTAAAATTGCGTTGAAAAATGTTGGAGTGTTATTGGAAGGATTTTCACCCTTATACTAGTTGATTGAGAAATAGAAGTGTTGGATATAGTCAGAGGTGAATCAACTTGTTCATCTTCATACAGCTCTAACCATTGATCTTTGAGGTCAGCAAGTAGGTTATGAAGTATAGTGCAACACAGAATCCAGTTGATCACCGCCTCCATTTCAGATTTATTTCTAAGGGGACTTCTTAATTCCCTTAAACTAGAAAAACGGCCTTTCAAGATTCTAATAGAATGTTCAATACAGACTCTTGACTTTGCCAAATGATTGTTGAATTTGGCATTTTGACTGTCTTCTGAAGCTGCTCCCCGAAAAGCAGGAAGTACATACTTTCCATTCACATAAGCAGAATCTGCAAGAAGATACTGATTTTCATCAAAGAATTTTTCAGGTTCATTTGAAATATGCATTCTTTGGAAGACATAGGAGTCATGACATGAGCCAGGATAGCCAGCGAAGAAAGATATAAATTTTTTGTTTACGTCACATATAAGCTGAACGTTAATTGAATATCTATAAAGAAGATATATTTGTTTGTGTTAGTTTCAAGGAGGATGAAAGGAGTTAAAAATAATCTACCTCTTTTTACGGTCAAAGTAATTGTTTCCACCTTGAGCAGGTTTCTGGCTCAAAGGAATAGTAGTACCATCAACAAAACCAATACATCCTGGAAAGCCCTCTTCTTGCATAACCTGAGATGATTCAAGTCGCTCTTCTTTTGTTGGCCAGGTGAGAAGTTGAGATTCCAAGGAGTTGATGGCAGTGATACATCGTTTGGTATAAGTGTTAACTGAACCATACCCTAAATCAAAGACATTTTCTAAACGTTTCAAAGCGGCTCCATTACCATTTGAACCCAAACGACATAGTGTGATGGACAATTGAATTGAAGGATGTCGTTGTTCTTTTTGAGAATTATTGTGAAATATGGGATGATCCTGAATAAGCTCAAGCAGTTTAAGGAAACATTCCTGAGAAGTCCTGAACAGCTGTCTAAAACTGGGTGTAGATAGGTTAAGAAGTGTTTGGATGGTGTACTTGGGGGTATGAAGTACTTGAGGCTTTCTGGGAAGAAGGTAACGTTTCCTGGCCATTTTTGATAAAACGACAAAATCTTCTTCTAGATCAGAATCGGAATCAGAGTCCAAGAGCAGTTCAAGCGCCATGAAAGTCATTGCTTTATGTAATTTATCACGATTTGAAAGTGAGGAAGGCATAACTCTTATATGATATGATATGAAGATGTAAGTGATGTACGATGTTTTGAGTTATGAAGTGTTATGCTGCGGAGTGCTGCGTATGAATGGGATGATACTGACAAATCAGTGAAATGGGACTTGATGGTGAAATCAGCACTTTTGGTTGAGAAAGTGCGGATTTGAGTGAAATAAGTGACTTATTTCATTTTGAAATCCACCAGTATTGGGGCTAGTGTGTTTTGGAAATCCGCACTTATTTAAGTGCGGATTTGGTCAAATTTAAGTGCGGATTTGTAAGTGCGGATTTGCCAGAACTGACACCCCCTATTATTGATAAACCTCATACAAACAAGAACTATTTCAACTATTTATATGAAAATATTAAGGAAATCAGCTTATTTTAATGAAGTTTCAATTGGTGAAAATTGATTGTTGTTTGATGTATTAAATTATTTTTTCCCTTGATTTTTCATTATTAGAAATATGGTTTTTAAAAAAGGAATGCAATACTCAGAAGGAATTTTATCATTTATGTTTATAACAAGAAATTTCCTCTTTAAAAGTATCTAAAACATAAACTTAAAATTAGACAAATTATCTTATGTAGTATAGTTCAAAAAAAAACTAAGATGAGTGCTTCCCTTAATCTATAGTTTGAAAAATGTTACACTATAATATAGTGAAATTCAATTGCATGTTTTTTGAATCAAAAAGGATTTTAAGATTATTCAAAGGTTTATTTATTTCCAACAATTCATGTAGAATTTAACATAAATCTATTTGATAAAGAAATGTGCTTTTGTATACTTTAAAAAATCTGACATCAAACTCAAAAATATTTATAAAACAAATTAAATTTTAAGTCATCTTCAAGAACATTCAGAAAAAGGATTTCATTGAGAGTTCAATATAAGTTCTATAGAATCTTAGATATTATATTTTTAAAAAATGTATATGTTCATTGACATAAAATATATTTAGTAATGAAGAGTAGTAAAAAGGTTTTTACTCCTGTTGAATAAATAATAATATATATATTGAGACATGTGCTTATTTTTTTTTTTAATTTGTGATAATTGCATGTATTCATTCAGGTATATATAACACTATAAAGGTAAAATATCAAGCTTAAAAGTGGGATATATCAAAAAAATCTGTGTTATTTTTGTTTTCAATCCCAACAATGCAGATTAAATCTTTTCTGAAAATCTTCAACAGAGGTGAATTTTGAAATAAAACATAAGAAATTTCATCTTATCATGTCAATATCAATGGTTTGAATTTGAATTTGGGTTTTTTATGTTTAAATTTGTTTTTCATAATAAAAAATATTTATTATTTTCTAATTATAAGATTAATTGGTAATCATTTTCCATGAAATAATATGGAATATATTTTTAATTTTTTTTCATTCTTAAATTTTATATATAAGCATATTCTTTGGAATATAGTACTCTTTCAAATGATACAAGACAGCATTATTTTAAATTGAACATGGTTTATAAATTGCCATAAATCAGAAAATTCCATATTTGTGCAACTACAGCTGTGACTGTAGTCAGCGATTTTAAATGATAGTGTACTCTGATTTTTGGCCAAATTTCAGAGTACACCATGATATTTTTTTCACTTTATTTGCTCCCTCAATCACCCCTTCTTAACCTTTCTCCAGGTTTCACCACCCCTTTCACTACTTTCTGAAGCCTTTGAAATCCATTCAAGTACTTTTGCTGCTCTCCTCATCCTTCAATACACATTTTTATACCTTTCCCATCCTATCCCATACATCTTATAACCATTTTCACCCCTCACTACCACTTTTTTTACCCTCCCAACCCATTCTACACCATTTGATTCTATCCTCAGCCCCTTCCTACCCTCTCCACCTGTCAAATCACCCTTTTTGTTTCACTTTAAAGATATTAATTTTTCCTTCTACTCCAAAACGCCTTGCTTTACATGGATTAAAAGGGGTAGAGAGTGGCTTGGAAGGAGGCAAAAGCAATTAGAAATTGTGGAGAGGGTTGAGAAAGGTTAAGATGGGGAGAACAAATAGTGTGAGAAGGATAACAACATGAACTTTAAGAGGCTGAAAATGAGAGAGGGAGATATTTTTGAGTTTATTAAAATGGAAAGGATAGGAGAGGAATGGAAAAGAGTTATTTCAAAAAAATTTACTTAATAGAGAAATTAAATAACCAACTTACATAGAATGGAAAGTGTGATTAATTGAACACAAAAAAACTACTAGACTTCATGTATAAATTTATTCTACAATTTGATTTAATAAAAATTAAATTTCAACATTAAAATTCGTATATGTAGAAGATAAATACATCTCAGTTTTAAAAACTAATAGTAAACATATACTGTTTTCATCTTCTGGTGATAAAATTATATACCTACATATAATTATTAAAAATTATATGTTTGAAAAAATTCATCTAAAATTTATTTTTGACAATTTTTTACCTTCTACAGATATTTTAAATCTTCATAATATTTATTACTATCTAGTCATATAATACAAAAAAAAAATTCTTAAAAGTTTCAATGAGAAGAACTTTTTTTAATAGTATCACTGCATTAAATATTCTTTCTCTAATATTTTCTTATGATATTAAATAGTTTATCTATATATTAGAGCTCAGAACCTGTATGATTGTATAGTTGAATTTGATTAAATATAATTTGAAAAGATTTTCATTTTAAAATGATGTAAATGAACAACTAAAATTCTTTATATCTTATTTATTTATAAGCTGTTTTGAATTATGGGGTGCACTTATTTCACCATTTTTTCAAAAAATCATACTAGCCAAATTTCAAGATGTATTTATGTAATATTTTACTGAAATTCAGTACATATTAGGGGGTGTCAGTTCTGGCAAATCCGCACTTAACTTAAGTGCGGATTTCAAACCAAATCAGCACTTACAAATCAGCACTTAAATTTTGCAAAAAAGTCACTTATTTCAAAAAAGGGTGTCAGTTATGACCTCAAATCAGCACTTTTTTCCCGTTTTTTTTCACAACCACATTTTGGCCACAAAACATCCCTTCCTTTCTTACCCCATCCCTGTCACATGTGACACACTGACCTTCCTCGCTACCTACCCATCAATCCTCGGCACACACCCCTTCCTGACATTTTCAATATTTTGACCAGGCATGTTTACATTCTTTTTTACTTATTTCTTCTACTTCTTAATCTTTTTTCTATGGGTGTCAGTTCTGACCTCAAATCAGCACTTTTTTCGTGATTTTTTTTTCAAAACCACATGTTGGCCACATCATCCCTTTCTTTCCCATACCATTTTGTACTCTCCAAATGTCCTCTTTGTGTACTTCATCACTTGGGTTGGTTTTTTGGTTTGTTGCATATTCATTTTTTTTTGGAATTTATGGTGAAATTTTTTTTTTTGGATGGCTCATTGGTTTTCTTTCACCAGCTCAACATGAAATTGCATATTTTGTCAGTGATTTTTTTTTTTCATTCATCCCTCATATCCTTTTCCTATTCTCCTCCAACATCCCTCAAACAATTTGGTTTCATTCATTTTGTCATCTCATCTCTCCAGGTAAGTCACTTTATTCTTTTTTTTTGATTTTTTGATTACTAATTATAATTTTTTTTGTTTTTTTCTGTTAATTTTATTTTTTTTATCTAAATTTTTTTTGTAAGTGGTTTTTTTGGATTTCAATGGTATAATTAACCTTTTTTTTCTCTCCCTCTTTACTATCTTTTTTAGCTCCATCACCCTACTCTTCATCCCTCCTTGGCATGGTCATTATCCCTTCTTTCCCTTATTTCACTTTTTTTTGGCTCCATTTCATTGAACCACATACATTGCACATTCTTTATGCATTTCACTTACTCCATATTCAATTTTCCCACAATTCAAACATTGATCTTTCTCACTCTATTTTTCCTACTTTTCAATCAAGGTAAGTTTCATCTCCTTTTTTTCATGCCTATATGATATCTCATTCCTTTTATGAAAACTTCATACTTAAATATATGTATGACTCTTATCTGGATAACAGTGAACTTATAAAACTCCTTTTGATATCATCTTCATTACCACTTTTCAAGTTTTTGTAAAATTTTGAAAATCAGACTCGGAATTAGGGTTAGGTTTATTCAAATCTAATGTTCTTTTTACTGAAGATTCTCCTGAAGGCTAACTTTCATTTCCCACAAACAGATTTGAATTTGATTCAGTGGTTGCTGAGATATTGACCGTTAAAGTTGAGCCTTTTTTTTCCCAATTTAATTTTTTTTTTCATTTCTTATGTAACAAATTAGGGTTAGGTTTATTTAAATCACATGTCCTTTAACTGAAGATTCTACTAAAGCATATCTTTCATTTCCCTCAAACAGGTTTGAATTAGGTTCAGTGGTTGCTGAGATTTAGACCTTTGAAGTTGAGCCTTTTTTCAAAATTTCACTTGTCTTATTTCACATTTTTATATTGCATATTTAGAGGATAAGGATTCTGAAACTCTTATATGATTATTATCTAGGCATTTCAATTAAATAGGCATATATTCGTTGCTCAAGAATATCACTAAAGCTCAAAAAGATGAAGATTTTTGCTTATGGGACACTCTACCTTCCTTTAACTCTTTTCTTGCTCTTCGACTCAAAAAGCACTGTATTAAAGCATTTGAAAAAAATCATGAACTTGCAACCAAAGTTGGAATACCAAATTGGTGTGACTCCGAATGGGAAGATTTCAGCCACGAATATCTTTTATTTTCTAATGTTATTATCAATCGTTCTGTATTTCACAATAAAATTCACACTGATACCAAGGACACCAATTTTCTTACTTTTGGTATATTCTCATATATCAAACCGATTACTGGCCAACCAATACCATCTCCAGCTAAAATCAAATGACATGGTTTATATTTTCCAGACCACCAGTGCATCATTGATTTTGGTTTGGGAAATGGTATCATCAAAACTATTTGGAATTCTTCTAAGGATAATCATCAAAGGACCAAAGCTCCTCCTGGTTTGGAATCCTGTCAAGATTTAACACATTTTGGTTGCTCATTTCAAATCAGCCATAAGTTGATTCAAAGAATCAATAAGGTAATGAAAGAAGTTAAAGTTAATCAATTTAAAAAAAATTTTTTTAGATCCAAAAAGTATGGGGATTAGAGTTGTCATCAAAAATTTTATATTTTTTCATAAATTTTTAATAAATATTTTCTATGTATCAATTTCCTCAACTAAAGTAATGGGCCCACGACCTTGTGTTGTATAAATGGGAATCATGATAACATTTATTTGTTTCATGGGGCTCCTCTAGCCTATACCTGTGGAAAGTCCCAAACTTTTGTTTCTAGACTTGGTCTGCATTTTGGCTTGAGGGATTGTCATTACTTTAAACTAGGGAAAGTGATATATATTAGATATTTATTTAATAATTTACGTAATTATATTAAATTTAGATGACTTCCACCACTTACTTCAATAAAATTCAGGGGGGGGGTATTGCCAAATTTTCAAATCTGACATGTGAAATTGATGACTTAGAAAAATTTTGGTGATATCCACCCCTTGCGTCAATAAAATGCAGGGGAGAGTATTTCCAATTTTTTAAAACAGATATAGGATTTTTTTGACTTGTAAATATTTTGGTGAAAATTTTTGATGAGAATGTGAAAGTAATTGTTTCCACCTTGAGCAGGTTTCTGGCTCAAAGGAATAGCAGTACCATCAACAAAACCAATACATCCTGGAAAGCCCTCTGCTTGCATAACCTGAGATGATTCAAGTAGCTCTTCTTTTGTTGGCCAGGTGAGAAGTTGAGATTCCAAGGAGTTGATGGCAGTGATACATCGTTTGGTATAAGTGTTAACTGAACCATACCCTAAATCAAAGACATTTTCTAAACGTTTCAAAGCGGCTCCATTACCATTTGAACCCAAATGACATAGTGTGATGGCCAATTGAATTGGAGGATGTTGTTGTTCTTTTTGAGAATTATTGTGAAATATGGAATGATCCTGAATAAGCTCAAGTAATTTAAGGAAAAATTCCTGAGAAGTCCTGAACAGCTGTCTAAAACTGGGTGTAGATAGTTTAAGAAGTGTTTGGATGGTGTACTTGGGGGTATGAAGTACTTGAGGCTTTCTGGGAAGAAGGTAACGTTTTGTGGCCATTTTTGATAAAAAGACAAAATCTTCTTCTAGATCAGAATCAGAATCGCAATCAGAGTCCAAGAGCAGTTCAAGAGCCATGAAAGTCATTGCTTTATGTAATTTATCATGATTTGAAAGTGAGGAAGGCATAACTCTTATATGATATGATATGAAGATGTAAGTGATGTACAATGTTTTGAGTTATGAAGTGTTATACTGCGGAGTGCTGCGTATGAATGGGATGATGCTGAAAAATCAGTGAAATGGGACTTGATGGTGAGATCAGCACTTTTGGTTGAGAAAGTGCGGATTTGAGTGAAATAAGTGACTTATTTCATTTTGAAATCCACCAGTATTAAGGCTAGTGTGTTTTGGAAATCCGCACTTATTTAAGTGCGGATTTGGTCAAATTTAAGTGTGGATTTGTAAGTGCGGATTTGCCAGAACTGACACCCCCTATTCAATTTGTATTCACAGTGAGTTCAAAAAGGATTCATTCATGTTTCTTGGCAGTTTCATCAACAGCTCAATTGATGCTCAAATAAATAAGAATTTAGGTTCAAGGTTTTGGAATTGCTAGCAAGTCTTCCCCCATTATTGCATGGTGATGGAGGTTGAATTAGAAGGCTCTTGTCATGTGCCATATGACCATTGAAGCAAAGTCACTCTTTTAATCCATACATTGATACAAAAATCCATACTCAAAGTGCAGAAAGAAACATCTACCTAGTAACTGCTTTTCTCCTTGTTTGTCTTGATTTGAAAACACTAGAAACTGCGCTATATAAACCTTAAATCTAAATTAGTCAATCTTCTGCTTATACTTTTCAACTTTAAGCAAATGCAGATTGTATTAGTGCTCAGATCAATAGCATAGTTTCAATGCTGGGTTATTGTGTGTTTCAGGCTAATTAAAGGTCTGAGAGTAGGAATAGGAGTAAGGTTAAAGGATCTGTGAGTTATATTGGAGGATCCATGATAAATTAAAGATGGAGAAATAAAGGGGTCAATTCAAGGTGAAGTTTTCTATATAATTGGGGGATTTGGTTTGAAATTCCTTAGAATTAAATTTTAATATTGTTGTGATCACCAGAAAAAATAAACCTGGAACCTTCTAGCAGGTGCCCATCCCTGACTGAACTATGGTAATTCAATTGGGGGGAGGCACCTGCTAGCAGGTGCCAACATTTTTTTCCTGGAGGATAGTAGTGAAATTTATATCAAGTAATTATTCTTTCTTACCTTTCTAAATAATTAATTTCTTTTCAAACCTCTAAAACTCCTAATACCTTTTTGATTATTAAGTTGCAACCATTTGTGAGATTCTTTGACCTTTAGTGTTACTCTATCATACATTATTATTGACCTCAAACTTACCTTTCAGCAAATAGTTTATCTTTGACATTGTGGTAAATATCTTGCAGTAACACAGCAAATGTCTCAGGTAGCAGGAATTGCAACAATGGGGTTTCCAGGTTGGATGGTTATGGAAGCTCAACAAAGAAGTTTTCAAAAGCGCAGAAAAAGTAGACTCTCTGTGCACCATTTCTTTGTGTACTAATGATTTAAGAGCTGCAGCAAGAAAAAGGTCAGGGAAAAGTACATAATATGGACTATAGGACAAGAAAATATATTATGTTTTTTGCAAGAGGCATGGGAAGCTCTAGATGCATACTACAGAGTTAAGGAACAGGGACGTGCAATGGCATGAAAAATCACACCTAGATAAGGATTATGCCTTTTAGGTAAAGCAGTGTTCACTCTTCAAGATGAAAACTGTGTCAAAGAAAGAAGGTAGTTCTAGAAAAAAAATAGGTTGCAAGTAGCACTCAAAGAAAGGAGTAGCAAGTAAGATCTGAAATAGGGAAGTCATTTGCTTAGTGAGGACGGTTTCACTATTAGCAGGGACTAATGTGGTGAGCGTGGGTTATAAAATAGGTACAAAGGTGGTACAGTACATATTATTAAGTCAGGAATATCAGGAAATTTAGGGTATGTACAGGAGAGTGGAGTTTCAGGCGCTAATAGTAGTTCTTGTCTATATTCTTAAGGTGCTCTTAGAACCAAGACTTATGCTAAAGATTGTACATAGAATAATGATATATTTATATACTGTTTGATATTCTTGTATAGTGCTAAACTTATGTAGGAAACCAAGTAGGGGAAAGGAGCATAGGGGTAGGGCACTGAACATACAGGTGTATATAAACAGCACTCATCTTTTAGAGTGAAGAAGAGTATTATAGAGTAGACATGTGTATAGACTACAGTATAGAGTGTAATAGATAAAAGAGAAAACAGATATATTTTATTTATTGTACATAACAGGTATGCATAACAGAATTAGCGCTGTAGAGATATTTTATTGCTACAGTAAAGATAGTATTGAATAGAATGATTCAAGAGGGAGTGACTGAGGATACTAGCGCTTATTGAGATTAGATTTAGCCAACAGATTGATTACTTATATTAAAATATATATTTCCCTTTTTCTTAACAAAAATCTGTACAAGTTTACTCTATTTTCTTCTCAAAAAAAGTTAGATAATCATACTTACAGTACATGCTTTCACTGTCTTTAAAATTATAGTGGAAGGAACTTCCTTTCAAATAGTTTTCTGTTTGGAAAGAAAAACCAACCCATCTTGAACTGTGTCTATAGCTTGGAATTATAAAACTGCTTCTTTCTACAACGTATCTTCAAATAATTTCCTTGAAGTGTTCCTCTTTTCTTCAAAGTAGTCCTCAATCACCTTTGCCAATATCACTTACTCAGGATCACCCTGGACCATGTGTGTAGGCTGTCCAGTGACAGTATAGTTTCATTCTCTGTAGTTCTAATTTTTAATGTGTACTACTACATATTTTTTTGGCTAAGTTTAAATGGAATCCATTCAAAACACTCTTCCTATGGGTTCTAATACTAGAGCTGGCACCAGAGATAGGCCAACAGCTTCTCAAAATATTTCCCACACTTACTCTCTTAAACCTCTTTAATTAAGGGAAATGAAAAACCCAATTCAATCTGTAGAGGACATACCCCAGGATTTTGAATATTCTAGTGAGGAGGAAGAGGGTGAAGATATAATTCACAAGACACCATTGGCCCTGGCTACAAACCCTTTGAGCCAAACCTCTGAACTTGGTCCAACTCCATAATTGGATTATTTCATGAGATTATTAGTGAAATCCATTTCTAATCCTTCTCCTTTGTAGAACTCTAAATTTAAAAGTCCCTCAATGAAATCCCTTGAAAAATTTGATGGAGAACATCCTGACAGATTGCAACATTCTTTACAAAACTGCAAATTATTGTTCCAGAATGACCCTCAAACCTTCAATACAGATTGTTACAAGGTAATTTATGCCTCATCATTCTTATCTAGGAAGGCATTACAATGGTTTGAGCCATATTTCCTCATGCTTAATTTGAGGGAAACCTTTCTGCTAATCAAAAATTGGGTAAAATTTGAAGATCAACTCTTTAAATTATTTATGGACCCTAATGAAACCAATAACGCAGAAATTAAATTATATTTATTCCCATGAATGATGATGGTAAAGCTTCTGTATATATCTCAAACTTCAGGGCTCTTCAAGCTTGAGTAGGTTAGAATGATGCAGACATAAAGTATTGTTTCAAAAAGGGAATCACTTCTAGGATTCTTGACCAACTAAAACTTCATGGTAAAAAAATGGTGACCTTAACAGACCTAATCAATATGACCATTGAGATAGATGGCGTTCACCAAGGCTGTCTTCAACAAAGGTGTCATGCCAAAAAATCTCAAGGTGTAGCAGCCAAAATTTTAGTATGGCACTTAAGGTTATCAAAAATGGATTTTTGTGGAATGATTGTTGAGATTGGAAAGACCAATCTAATTATTAAATGGTTATATTAAATAAATTAAGTATTAAAAGTGGTTTTAAAGGATTAATTTTATGGTTCAAGATTTAAAAAATTATTACTGGACAGGAAATTAAAGTATAGGTTTAAAAGTGAATAGAAATTAAATTCAGGAGTCTCAAGAACCTTTGGGAATTTTTCCGGAACTTTTAATATTTTTCTACTATTTTTAATTATTTAAAAAAAAATTATTTAGAATTTGCCTATCTTTGAAAAATTTTTACTTGGTGAATGGGGCTGCGCAGGCTACAAAAATTAGAATGGAATATAAAGGAGAAGTAGCTCCATCATTTTTAATTTTTCTAGATTTTTATTGGTATTTTAATAGTTCTAATTGAGACCAGAAGTCCAGACAAGCTTTTGACAAGATATGGAATGCACCTTTTAGGAAAAGTAGGGCACATGACATACTATGCATATAAAGCCTGTAGACTCAAAATTAGAGGGCATCTAAAAACTTGAATCTTAAAAATCATATCAGTGAATCATATCATCATGCATCAAACAACCACATCAGCAGATATTATAACAATAATTAATTATTTTTATAACAAATTATCAAATTGTAATACCCTTATAAATATAACACTTTTAAATAACAATTTAATAAATTCACTCATCATCATTAATATTAAATTATAGGGTACCATTTTAAAGTTCTCATAACCAGAGATCTGATTTTAACAACTTAATATTTATAAAAATAAAAGCTTCAAAAAAATATATTATTTAATAATTTATTTAACTTTCTAGATACAGTTTCATTGTTGTTTCTCTTAACCTCATTGTAAAGAACACTGATTTTAAATCTCAACACCATTGATAACAAATAGTTTATTGGTCATTTCTTATCAAGTAGAGGTTATAGCTTAATAAATTGTGAACTGTTTATTTACTTAAAGGAACAGGGTTTCTTTGGTTTATCCAGCTCACTTAGATTCTGCTTACAGAAAGGCAACTGTAAGAGTCTTTCTACATTGGTGGAACCCAAAATGGGGTTTGACTTTTCTGGTTTTTATTTTATCTTACTTGCTACTTGGACTATCTTAGCCTGTAAGAGGCTTATCTAACAAACATTTATATTCTTTTAATGGTTTAATCTTATGTTTTTGGGATGTCTTCTGCTATTGGATCTGGTGTTTTGGCTACTGATGTACCTATTAGGGCATCAGTAAGGATTGTATCTTGGAGTGAGTCCAAGTTTTCTGGTGATGATTTAGAGGGATTTTTATTTAGGTATGAAACTTCTGCTGGATTGGATGGAGCTTTACCTTTGGATATGGTGAAGCAGATTAGGTTTTTTATGGAAGACAGTGAGGTGGAAGAAGATGTTATTGCTATGGATGGCTACAAAGGACAAATTGGGAGAAGCTGAAGATGGAAATGGAAAAAAGGTGGCCAAATATTTATCTATTGGACGATCTAAAGATTATTTCTAGGAGATGGGTATCTGAAGGTGGTGTCAACTCTCTGGGTCAGTATCGTCAGTTTATTGTTGAATTCCAGGGGGCTTTAGATTATTTGCTGGAATATGAAATTTTATATCATGATAATGTGTCAAAGTATGTTTTTTGAGATGCTATGGGGGAAAAGGTCAAGAAAGACATTTTGAAGGCACTTATTAGTGCTAATTTGATGAAGAATCTCCCAGATGGGGAAACTAGGATTCCTGGAATGGAGGTGATAAAGAAAATTTTTTTGGAATATCTAGATACTCATAATACTGTTGATTTGGACTCTAGAGAAGACACTTTTGTGACTCAAGAGGTAGAAGAGGTAGCTTGTGTAGAGAATTTGGACGTAGCTATTCCTGAAGATTCTGGTCAACCTGAAGGTAAAGTGATGGAAGATGTAATTATTGGGGAATTATTGGTTACTGAAGATGAAAAAGATATTATTGATGATTTATTTTCCAAATACTCCTGCCCAAATTCTCAATAATAAAGTACCTAAATTGGATTTACATCTTGGTGTAAAATCATTTCTTCAAATGCAAAAACTTTGCAGAAGTCATGCTCAAAAATGTGTTGAAAAATTTTTTGAATATGAGAAGAAGAGGTGGGACAAATCCAATAAAGAATTCAATTTTAAAAAGAGTGATAAAGTACTGATTTCTACAGTCCACTTCAATTTTCAAGGTAATAACAAATTAAAAGACTCATTTGTTGGGCCATTTTTTGTCAGAAGAATGGTTGGTGATAATGCAGTTAAAGTTATTCTGTATGCTCCATATGACAGGAAACATCTTGTTTTTCCAATATCTCTTCTGAAACCTTACACATCTAATGGTGATTTGTCTCCCAAAAGAAGGGGAAGACCAAAGAAGACCCCTAATGAAATCACTGAAATAGCAGAAATTGATAAGATTTGAAATGACAGATAATCACCGCTGAAAAAGGTACTGAATACTTATTGAGATTCAAGAATAAATCTTCTGAATATGATTCTTGGATACCTGGGAAAGTGGTATCTAACCTTCCAGCTCTACTAAAGAAATATAAAAAGAAAAAATCATAGAATTTTTTTATTGTTTTTTTAGAGTGAGGGAGTGTCTTCCAGACAACTAGACTTACCCAGTAAATAATTAATTATTTACCAGGATGAATCCATGCCTTTATTTCTTATTTTATTAATTATATTTACCTTATAATTTATTTGTAATAATTTAACTAATTAGAATAAGTAAAAACCAAGTAAGTATTTTAATTTAATGTCACTCATATTTTTTATCCTCTGAAAAGGTCCTCATGACAGGTTAGAGTCAAAATAAAACTATATTAATATTGAAAATAAAAATCAAATTATTTTATTTTAAAAATTGACATTTACAGAAAATCTAAAAAAAATCAAATAATTTGACATATACTGTAAATACATTATATTGATACATTCTGTAATAGAACAATCTTAATATTTGCAATATATTATTCTGGAATTTTCTCTCTCTCATATTAATTTATATAGATTTTTTTAGCTCCATGGTCTCTCTCCTTCTTGCCTATAGTTGTTTTCCCTCATTCCTTACTGACTTAAAATTTATTATATACATTCAAAAAAAATTGTATTACTAATATTACTGATTTAATATTTAAATTTGCATAATTTAAATCCTTACAAGTAATAATAATAATACTCCTATACCTTTTACTTGAGTAATAAAACACAAAAGATAAAAGTTACATGCCTGCTTTGAAATTCTTGAGTTCTCCACTTTTCACTGCCATTGGACTGTTGTTGCAACCTTCTAGAGAATCAGGACCCATTGAAAGTTTTAGAAAATTTGGTTAAAGAGAGGTTTGGTGATAAAAATTTGGTTAAAAGGAGGTTAGATGAAGATGAAGATGCTGAAAAGTTTATAAGAGGTTAAGAAGAAAATGTGGTTGCTAAAAGATTGAAAGGTGCAAAGATGGAAATTTCAAAAATCTTTTATGATAAAAGGCAAATGCAAAATTTAAAGTTACTGGCTCATTCATGTGCAAGTGATTTGGAGATAGGGAAGTGCTTGTTTAAAAAATATTAATCAATTTTCAAGATGATATCTGGGGACAAACTGTATTTTATTATAAAATAGTTAGATATTTTTTCATGTTAGAAAGGCCAGATAATAGTGATAATGATGAATGGGTGGCTATAAAAAGGAAGTCACAAGCATTTTATCTCTCTGGAAAAAGATTTATGAGGAGGAGGTATCTAAATCTTCAATTAGTTATTACTCAACAGAAAGGGCAAGAATTGGTTATGAAATTGCTGCATGAAGATCTTGGGCATAGAGGAGTTGGTGAAACTTATTGACAAATTACTGATAGATTTTGGTGTCCTGGTGTGAATTTTACTTTTAAAAAATTGTTTTATTCATGTGAAGAATGTCAAATATAAAGGTTGTTTAAGGCCAAAAGAACCTGGACATGCAACAGGTAAAAATACTCTTTTTGGTAGGGTTAGTTTGGATGCTGTTCATATTAAGGAGGGGAGATATAAATATTTGATTGTAGCCAGAGATTATATTTCTAGTTGGGTAGAGGAAGCACCTCTTATTAATTTGAGTTCCAGGAATGTGGCAGATTTTTTGATAAAAATTGGGTATATAGGTATGGAGTGATGAAGTTGGTAACTGTTGAGGGAGGTCCTGAATTTGGGACAGAATATAGACAATCTATATAAAAAGTTGGAACAAATGTTAGGGTAGCAACCCCATATTATCCTGAAGCTGAAGGAATGGTAGAAAGAGGGTATCAAGTTATCAAGGATGCTTTGGTTAAAATTAATGGTGCAAGTGCTGAAAAGTAGAGGCACTATTTACCATTAGTTTTATTCACTGACAGAATCACTTCAAAAAGGAAAACTGGATATTCACCATACAAATTAGTTTTTGGGAAGAATGAAGTTTTACCAGTTGATTTAGAGGCTGAATCATATCTTGGAGTGTATTGGGACATGTTTAAAAATACTGAAGAATTATTATGTGCAAGAATGCTTCAGTTAGAAAAGAAAGAAGAAACTCTAGAAAAGGAATATTCAAAAATGATGAATATAAGGAATCAGTCAGTCAGATATTGGGATGAGAGGTTGGCTCATAGGCTACATAGTCCTTTGAAAACTGGAGATATGGTTTTGGTGTATAATAGGAGTTTGGAAATTCAGTTGGGTAGGATGTTTTCAGATAGGTGGAATGGGCCATACAGAGTTAGATAACTGGTATCTCGATGTTCATATGTGTTAGAAGAGCTGGATGGAGTTGTTTTGAAAAATTGGGTAGTTTCCAATCAAGTTAAGCAGTTCTATCCTAGGGGCACTAGTTGTGCCAAAGTCTAACTCCAAAATGAGGATAAACTACCCACCATCATTTAAGAGGATTTCCTCTGAAATGAGGATTAACTACTTTACTATTGCTTGATGGAAGATTTAATCCATAAGAGATTATAAACTAATACTATTGTTAAAATTATCAATCATTAAATTCAAATGTTAAATTTTTATGGTGAAAGATTATGATGGAATGTAATTATTATTTTTGGTAGAAGTGTTCACAGGGGAACCCTCTAAATTTAATATTGGAAAGTTTGGGGGTAATTGATGGGCTGGAAGCTCTATCCACAATTACCTTAAAATGTCCTTTACCATAGTTTCCCTGTTTCTAGTTGAATCTTGGCTTTGTTTTTGTTAAATAGGAAGTTCAATTAGACTATAAACTGGATGAACACACTGTCAATTGATTATGCTCATTTGAAGCCATATTCAAGAATTTTTTTATATAAATTTTATTTTTGATTTTTTTAGTTAAAATTTTATTTGATTTTCATTTTAAAATCATTTAAATAAAATTTTTCAGAGATAATTATCACTGGTGGTCTCTAATCATATTTACAAATTGAAGGGAGCCCACCCAGTGATCATTTCGATTATTTGTTATTATGTTTTTTTTTAATTTTTCAAAAATCACTTATGTTTATTTTCAATTTATTTTCTTGTGTATCCCACATCAAGATGCACTTGGATGTGGGTATGATGTCAGGGGTACGGCTCATCAAATGGCTGGGGGGGATCTTTTAAATATATTTAATTTTAAATTTCTAAATCTTAGGAAATTTTTTTATATATAAATTTTTAATTTTAAAAATTTCAAATTTCATAACTCAAAAAAAAATCAAATAATAATAAATAAATAAATAAAAATTAATTTTTAATTTTATTTGGTTTATATTATGTTTTATTATTTTTCACATGGAACAGGGTCTAGTGGAGTGTAATATCTGTTGGATTCTATCTCAAGATATGTTGTTAGTCCTACAAGACTCTAAACTGGCTAATTTTCAAGAATATTTCAAGATTTTGGACTTACGTTTTTGGGCCTTTTAGTCCTTCAAGACTTTAAACTGAATACTTATGAAGAATTTTGAATCTTATGGGATCTGTTAGTCCATCAAGACTAAAAACTGAATATTAAACAAGAAAATTTCAAAAATATACAAGCAACACAATCTTTGGTCCACTATGACCTAAAACTGGAAATGAACTATAGGATTTGGTCTTCTAAGACATTAAACTGAAAACAACATCAAAATGTCAATAATTGGTCCCCTATGACCTTAAACTGTCAAATTACTTTCACTTTGGTCCACCAAGACTATAAACTGTAAATTGATTAAAAGTTTGGATTTAAGTATATTAGTAGGGAATGTTAATCAAGAGGGATATTCAATTCAGTCATTTTTAATTTATCACTAGTTCATCAGTACTCAAACTGGTACTCACTCATTTGGAAAACTCAGTCATTAATGAAAACAGTGCAACTAACTTTAGGAAATGGAGATTTCATTAAATGAAGTTATTTAGGATTAAAGAAAGATAGATATTTTAAAGGTTATTTATGGAGATTTTTAAAAGTCAAAAATATAGGTGCTAAGAATGTCTGGATAATTATGATTAATGATAAGAATTAAGAGAATTTTAAAGGGTTGGAAATTTATTTGAATGTTGTGATGCTGAATCATAGAAGAAGGAAAGGATTTGGATTTAGTGGGTCTCTTTGGTAGACTATTTAGGCAGAAGCTTGGAGGACCTTATGTAAAGAATGAAATAAGAGTATTTGGCTCAGGGAGAAGCCCAACGGGAATGGAATCAAAAGTATCCAGCTCATTAGGGAGGCCTGCTCTCTCATGCTGTGAAAAAGGTAGAGACTTAAGAGTGGAATGTGAAGGGATTCAAACCTTGCTCTCAGTAATTGAATAATCACAAGGCAAATATTCTTATAAAGTTTTATCTCAAAATATAACAATCAAATGATGTTTAAAAAAGAATAAAATCATCCAGACAATAACATGTATCAGCACCAAAAAGAATCAAAGTAATAAAATTTCAAAGTAGAAAAGACAACCAAAATAAATTATCTCTTCAGAATCTCTCAACCACAGTATCAAAAAACATTGTGATAGTAAACTTCATTTAATAATGTCTTCATGTGGAAGAGGACGAATAGAAGATGAATATATGATCAATCAATTATGCAACTTTAAAGAATGGTGACATTCTTCATTAGAGGTAGGATGTGGAAGCCAAAAGTTTAGTATGGCACTTAAGTTTATTAAAAATATATTTTTGGGGAGTTATTTTTAAGATTGAAAAGACCAATCTAATTTTAAAATTGTTATTTTAAATAAATTAAGTATTAAAAGTGGTTTAAAAGGGTTAATTTGCGGGTCAAGATTTAACAAATAATTACTGGATAGGTAATGCAAGTATAGGTTTTAAAACACATTGAAGATAAATTCAGGAGTCTCAAGAACCTTTGGGAATTTTTATGAAAGTTTTACTATTTTTCTACTATTTTTAATAATTTTATAAAGAATTTTTGATTATTTTTGAATATTTATAATTTGATTAACTTTGATAATATTAAGGCTACCAAAAATAGAATTAAATATAAAGGAGAAGTAGCTCTATCATCTATAATTTTTCTAGATTTTTTATTGGTATTTTAAAGGTTCTAATTGATTCCGGAAGTCCAGACAAGCTCCTGACAAGATCCAGAATGCTCCAGTTAGGGAAAGTAGGGCACATGACATACTATGCATATAAATCCTGCAGACTCAAAATTAGAGGGCATAAAACAACTTGAATTTTAACAATCATATCAGTGAATCATATCATAATACATCAAACAACCACATAAACAGATATTATAACAACAATTAATTATTTTTTATAACAAATTATAAAATTGAAATACCCTTATAAATATAAAGCTTTTAAATAAAAATTTAATAAATTCACTCATCATCATTAATATTAAATTATAGGATACCATTTTAAAGGTCACATCACCAGGGATCTGATTTTAACAATTAAATCTTTATAAAAATAAAAGCTTCATAAAATATATTATTCAATCATTTATTCAACTTTCTAGATAAAGGTTCATTGTTGTGTTTCTTAACCTCATTATAAAGAACACTGATTCTACAACTCAACACTGTTAATTACAAATAGTTTATTGGTCATGTCTTATCAAGTAGAGGTTATAGCTTAGTTAATTTTCAACTCTTTATTTACTTAAAGGGACAGGGTTTTCTTTGGTTTATCCAACTCCCTTGGATTCTGCTTACAGTAAGGCGACTTTAAGAGTCTTTCTACAATGGTTCCAACTTAAAATATGGAATTTCTTCAAATAATCCTCTACCAACTCAATCCCCATCTCAAAGCAAACCTAATCAAAAGGGTAAGGAAAAGGCTCATTCCAAAATCTTGACCCCAAGAAATTTCAGTAAGGCATTGGATCCAAAAGGTGAATTAAAGAAAGATGAGAGGAAAAGAAGAACAGATAATGGGTTTTGTATGTATTGTGGGGGTAAACACAAGTTGGATGAATGTGCTAAATTAAAGGACAGAGAAGGTAGAGGTTCCAAGTCAAAAAACTAGTGAATGGTTTACTTGTGTGCAAAGCAAACTATTTTAGTTCTCCCAGTGCACTGAACCACCATGTCCAAAGGACTGGAGTTGCCCTCAATGTTTGAGATTAATTCTTTTAAGGAGGATATTACCTTCAGTTTTTTTATTGACTCTGGAGCTTCAATTTCATTTATCAATTTATCATTTTCCAAAAAAACTTAAGCTGACATTTGTAGAAATCAACTGAATTCCTATATAGCTGATAAAATCAGAGGAGCCCAAATACTGGGTTAGTAAGAATGTTTTATGGGTTTTAAGCTTTCCTAATTTTCCCTTCTTCAAGTGGAAATTCACAGTCTTGGATGCCCCAAGAATGTACAATACCATTCTTGGCCATGACTTCTAACAACATTGGAACCCTGAAAATGATTGGTCACAGGGATTGATCACCCATTGTTCTAAATCTGTTTCTGATTCATCAATGCAGGACCATAGGGATCTAAATAACCTGCCTGACCAAGTCCTGCTAGAGGAAAATTCTCTTTTATATGTATTTCAAGCATCTGATTTTATTTTAAATGAGCATATGGCTAACCATTCTAGTTCAACTACTTTACTCCAAGAGGGCTTAAATAGCCTCAAAGCAATTAATTTTTGCTCCCTTAATACAGCTCTACCTTTTAAAGACTTCTTCAAAGATGAGGAGGATGACCAAATCAATATTGAAGCCATTAAATCAACTCTACCTGAATCATATCATGACTTCATTGATGTTTTCTCAATCCATAAGGCCAACAAGCTATGGCCTAATAGACCCTAAAATCATCAAATAGAGTTAATAGGTCCAGTACCATTGGCAGCTCCTGTCTATTTTTTGTTGAAGGGCAAGTCTCAAGTTCTTTGAGACTAAATTTCAGAGAATGTAGCAAAATGTTTCATTTGAGCCAGTAAATCTCCAACTGGATCTCAAGTTCTTTTTTTTAAGAAAAAAAATGTAAGTCTTTGGTTATGTGTTGATTATAGAAAACTTAACTCAGTGACTAAGAAGAACACATATCCAGTTCCTCCTATGTCATTACTTCTTTCCTTGTTTATAGTGCTAATTTTTATTCTAAAATTGATCTCAGAGTTTCTTAAAATCTTATATGTATTGCAAAAGGTTATTAAAACTTAGCTGCAATGCATACCAGATTTGATAGTTTTTAATATTTAGTAATGTTCTTTGGATTGTGTAATTCACCATCAACTTTTCAAACTTTTTTCAATGATATCTTCCCTGATATTGTCAAACAGTCTGTTGAAATCTACGTACATAACATTTTAATCTTCTAGAAGTCCCTTTAAGAAAATATCTAACATGTCAAAATGTTTCTTACTTGACTTTGAGAACAAGGACTCTACGTCAAGCACACTAAGTGCAAATTCCACCTAAAATCTATCAGTTTTTTGGGGTGTACAATTTCCACTGAGGGTTTAGTCATGGTGGTAAAAATTCTCAAAAAGTTTTGGAATGGCCAGAGCCAACCAACCTTAAATCCTTACAGGGATTTCTGGTTTTTTCAAATTTCTATAGAAGATATATAAAAGATTACTCTAAAACTATAACAAATCTTACTTCTCTTCTTAAAAAGATATCCCTTTTGTCTTCACAGATATATTGTGAAAAGAATTCAAAGCATTGAAAACTGTGTTCACCACAGCTCCAATTCTTCAACACTTTGTTCCTACAGCCTTGAAAATAGTTGAGACAGATGCTAGAAATTATGCTATAGCAGGGGTAATATCCCAATTAAATCCCAATACAAAATTGTTTCATCCTTTTGCCTTTGAATCATGCAAATTAATCACAGAATAATTAAATTATGAAATTCAAGATAAAGATTTATTAGCTATTATTCATTATCTTAAAAAATAGTGTTCTTTTCTTCTCAGTCTTAATAGTTCTTTTCAAATCCTAACTGATAATAATGCTTTGGAATACCTCATGTCTTCCAAAGTACTTACTAGATTTCAGGCTAGATGTGCTGAGTTCTTTTCTGAATCTTATTTTACTATTACCTACTTCCCAGGGAAAAATTGTGTAGGTCGAGATATTTTATCATGTCAGGACAATGTTTATCCGCAGCAGGGGGATGCATTTGCTGACAAGAATCCAGAAAATGTGAAATCAATTTTCAACAAATCAATGTTAATGACTCATCAACTTAATTTGATGAAAATAAAATCAATTCAAAATCCACTATCCGAAATTCAAGATGCCCAATCAAAAGATGATTATTGTTTAGGGATTTAAGAAAAAATACTATCAAAGCATGGGGCCAAGATATTCAGTATAGAATCAGGTCTGTTAGTCTTCAAAGGTATAGTGGTTGTCAGCCAGGCTACTAAACTTACGCAGTAAATAGTTACTTATTTAATAGAGTAGAGATAGGCCTTTTACCTCTCATTTAATGAGTTATACTTATCTTATAAATTACTTATACAATTTTAACTATTTAATAGGTAAAAAAAATAAAGATATAACTCTATTTTTTCCTCATATTTTTTATTCTGTAACAGCATCCTCATGACAGCTACAGAAAAAACTAAAAAAACTAAATATTAAATCAAATGTTTTTATTTTTACTTTGAAAATTACAGAAAATAAAAATAAATAAAATAAAATGGAGATATACAGATAACTACTGTATATGGGTACATTCTTTATATAACAACCTTAATTATTTGAAATTTCTAATAGTGATATTGTTCTTTCTCTGATACTCATGTATATAGATTTTAGATTCTGTAGTTTCTCTCCTTTTTGCCTATATAAGGCCTCTTAATCTGGCTGTTTTCATTCATTCCATTCTTAATTTGCAACTTTTATTATATACACACTAATTACATATATTACTACTGTTACTACCTTAGTATTTACATTTGTGTATTTCTAAGCCTTTAAAGTAATAATAATAATAAATCTTAACCTTTTTATTTAGTATTAAATTTTAAAGATAAAAAATACATACCTCTTTTGAAATCCTGAGCTTTCCCCACCTTTCATTTCTGTTGGACTGCCATAAAATCTTCTAGACCAAAAGAACCTCTTTACTGTAGTCATACCCAAAAATAAGGATATAAAGTTATTGATTTTTTAATATAAGACATTTTTCTCCATTAGCTGTTCATTTTGGTGTTGATAAAGCTTACCAGTTAATAGCAAGGGATTTATTCTGGCCAGGAATGACCAAGAAAATTAAGGCCTATATTAAAGCCTGTTATGAATTAAATATGAACAATGTACCTTGACACAGGAAGTATGGGTTGCTTCAACCACTTCAAATTACCTCTAAACCATGGGAATCACTTTTGATGGATTTTATTTCTCAATTACCTCCATCAGATAGCTTCAATGCTATATTAGTCATAGTTGATAGATTTTCTAAAATGTCTATTTTTATTAAAACTAATACTAGTGCAACTGCAGAATATTTAGCTAAATTATTTCTAGAATTTATATTTTCTAAACATGGCTTACCCACTGATGTTATTTCAGGTAGAGTTTCCCTGTTTGTTTCAACTTTCTGTGCTCAACTTTGTCAAAAACAAAATATTGCAAGGAATTTTTTCACTGATTATCATCCTGAAACAGATGGGAAAACCAATAGAATCAACCAAATCCTCAAAAAATATCTTTGAATGTATTTCAAATACCAACAAGAAAACTGGACCACATCTTTACCATTGGCTGAATTTGCTTATAACAACTCAACACATTCTTTGATAAGACAATCTCCTTTCAAAAAAATCTATAGATGAAATCCTTGATTCAAGTCAATTCATGTAGGAATTAATCATCCTTCTGAAAATTATCTTTGAGCCATTTCATGTCTTCAAGGAAAACTCCAATCTCACCTCAAGGAAGCAAATCAAACATATAAGAAAAAGGCCAAAAAACATAGACAATCTGTTCCACCTTTTAACCCAGGAAAAAAAGTATGGCTCTACTCTATAAATATTGAAACAATTTGACCATCAACAAAATTATTGGAAAAGTGCTTGGGTCCATTTGAAATAGATGTATAATTTTTTTAAAATGCATTTTGACTCAAGTTACCTTTAAAATGGCAATTAATTTATTCTTTTTTTTACGTCTCTCTTCTAAAATTTCTTGAGAAATATGCCTGGGAAAGAACCAACCCCCTCTGGAACCAGTCAAAGTAGAATATCATCTAGAGTGGGAAGTAAGTTGGATTTTGATTCAAGAAGGCATAAGGGGAGACTTCAATACCTAGTGGAATGGGAAGGCTACCTCAATGACTCAAATAAAACAACTTGGGAACCAACCATCAATTTTTCAAACTCTCCTGAACTTTTAAAATCTTTTCATATAAATTATCCTCAAATAGCTAAACCTTATATTTGTTTTTTCTTTCCCTAAAACTTTTAAAACATTTTCTTTCTTTTTCTTTTCTTTTTTTGTCTAAATCAAATTTTAAAATTCATATATTTTTCTTTTCATTTCATTTCTTTTATAAAATTTCTAAATACTTAAACAAATCAAAATCAAACTAAAATTAAATTAAATTAAATTAAAACTAAATCAAAGGTTCTGTTTCTCTAAATCTTACTAAGAAAAATTATGTTTTTTTTCCTTTCTCATCAATTGTTTTTATATATCTTCCAAAACTTCAATTAAATCTCAACTCAATTTTTTCTTTTTTTTTCAAAACTCAAAAAATTTATTTTTTGTTTTTTGTCTTTTTCTTTTTTCTTCATCTCTTTTCTCCTAACCAAAACAACTCTCAAACATCAATGTCTTCACAATACAACTCAAAACCCTCTTTTTTTTTCCTTTCAAATATAAAATTTTCTTTTTCCTTGTTTAAATCAATTTGTCTTATCTTATAAAACTCCTTTCTTTTTTTTAAAAAAAGAGTTTTTCTTTAAAACAAATTTTTTCTTTCCTTCATTTTTCTCCTTTCTTTTTATTAAAATAAATTAATTAAAAATTAAAACTTCAAAGCAAAATAAATTCAAATAAAACTAAAATTTAAAATCAAAACAAATTTTTTTTAATTTTTCATTCTTTTTCTTCTCTCAATTTCTATTTATTTTCTTTCTTAAAAGAAATAAAATTTCTACAGAACTAACAAATATTCAAGATAAAACTATATACATATTTTCTTTCTTTTTCTTCTATTTGAAAATTTTATTCTCTATTTTTCTCTGAATCAATTCCTTCATTTCTTCAACTACTCTTCAAATTTTCTATCTACTTCTCTTAAAAACTACTTCCTCCCCGACTGAACTACCTCTCCCATGTCCAATAATTTCTTGCCTACATCATAGGAAGCCACATTGACTATCCTGTAAATCTGATTACACAATTGTTTGACAAAAGTGATTTGGTAAGCCTCCCCTAACTTCTTTGACCACATCTGATTCAACACCACCTTTCCTTTGAGGCACCAGAAGTGGGTCCAGTTACAGTAATCCTCAAGGGACTAGATTTGACTTGAGGCTCAATCACCACTATCTCTGGTTTGATGGGAAGTTTTTTATTGAGTTCTACATCCTACAAAAAAGAATAAGTTAGCTACTAAAGCAAAACCAAAATTTTAAATTTTAGAATACTTACTTCAAACTCAGGATCAGCTTCAATGAATAGTTTAGGTCTGGTGGGTTCAATTACTTCCACCACCTCATCATCTTCATCTTCAACCACTGATCAATCTTGTCTCATAGTAGGAGCTACCTCTACTACCAGGTTCAATCCATCCTCAACTAGTTTTTTGACCTCTTCATCTGGAGCCACTGGTCTTTTTCCCTCCTTCAGACCAGCTACCCAACCAGATATTTCCTTCCTCTCCTCCTGATCCAATATATTCACAGTGCCATCCACCAGCAAATCATTTTTGATGGGTACCTCCCAAATATCTTTGCCGATTGCTTGATCTTTGGAGATTTACCAAAATTTGGCATTAAGAATCAACCTTCAATGGCTGAGCTCTTTTTCAAAGCATCACATGCTACTTGACACCATCAACAAAACTTTCACTTCCTGTGAGGGCCTTAGGACGTGGTGCTCTCCACAAAAAAAGATCCATAGTAATGCAGGATGTGCATGCTACCTTGATTTAGAGTATGGGAATCCCGCCATCAGCTTGGGGATGAGCAGGAGTAGGGCTGGGGTTGTTATTATTGGTCATGGTAAAGATATAAAATTAAAACTATTTACAAACTCTATTAAAAAAATTTTCTTAAAAAGAGGGAAATGAAGAAGATAAGTTAATGAAGGGCTCCAACGCTCAACAGAGCTTGCATTTTATACCTGGGCATCTGTCACACTCCATGTGAAACTTGAAGGAAAAGTCACTCTTTTAATCTATATATTGATACACAAATTCATACTCAAAGTGCAGAAAGCAACATCTACCTAGTAACTGCTTTTCTCCTTTGTTGTCTTGATTCAAACACACTAGAAGCTGTGCTATCTAAACCTTAAATCTGACTTAGTCAATCATCTTCTTATACTTTTCAACCTTAAGCAAATTCACAGTGTATTAGTGCTTGGGTCAATAGTATTGTTTCAATTCTGGGTTATTGCATGTCTAAGGGTAATTAAAGGTCTGTGAGTAGGAATAGGAGTAAGGTTAAAGGATCTGTGGTACATATTGGAGGGTAAGTGATAAATTAAGGGTGGTTTATTTAAGGGGTCAATGCAAGGTGGAGTTTTCAATATAATTGGGGGATTTGGTTTGACATTCCTTAGAATTAAACTATAATATTGTTGTGATAGTACTTAAATTTATATCAAGCTATTATTGTCTCTTACCTTTCTTAATAATAAATTTCTGTTCAAACTTCTAAAACTCCTAAATCCCTCTTGACTATTAATTTTCAACCCTTTGTGAGATTCCTTAAATTTTAGTGCTACTCTACCATACATTTTATTCACCTTGAACTTACCTCAAATAAAATAACTTATCTTCAATGTATCATTGAATTCATTCCTCAAAGTATTCCTCTGTGCTTCAAAGTAGTCCTCAATCACCTTTTCCAATCTCACTTACTTAGGAGAATCCTCAAACTTGTGGATAGGCTGTCTGGTGACAGTTCTCTCACCATTATGAGATTCCTTCACCAAAATTTTAAAGGAGATAAAGGGTAAAAGTGTGCTAATTATTTGGTTTTTGAAACAAGAAATCATAGAGAATCTGTATAAATATTTTTTAACTCCTTCAACCCTTGTTCATTGACCAAAACTAACAGGATTTTACTTTTTTAATCCCTAACCCAAAACATGAGTTTACACTCTTGTGGCAAGGGATGATAGAAAACAAAATTGAAAGATTATTAGGAATAGCTGTATATTATTATAAAGAAATATTGTAGAAACTTAGTGGAATTTAACAAAATTAATACTAATAGGGACTTCCTATTCTACAACATGTGATGTCATTTTGCTTTTTTTCAATTGAGCAATCACATGTTTTTTCTCTAAGCTTCTTTTTTATTACATAAGCTTATTAGTTTTTATGCAAAATGTGTCAGTATAATCTAGTATATAAGTATGATATAATAGTGTTTATTTATGGTCCTACTACTTATTGATAAATTATTTAGTGATTAAACCTCAGGGGAAGACTACTAAAATAGATATACTCAATTTAAACTCACAATACTTGGATTGAAATGCGTGCTTAGTGGTGGAAAATAGATAAATAGAATCTAGTTATAGCTTATATAATGATAATATCAACATATAAAAGGCTTTATAATATATTTCTAAATGTTAATAATTGTATTGAATTCTAGTAATTAATTGATGATAAATAACCGTCAAAATCCCTCCTTACTTATACACAAATCCCCTGGAGTGCACAGACCTTCAATCCAGATGATTTCACTGCTATCCCTGGCAATTACAGCACTGTGAGGGCCCATCACCTCCCCATGGCGTCCACTTCAAGTAGATTCAACACCCAGACCTCCAGTAAGGACCCTCCATCACAATTAATGATAACACAGATCTATACCACAAATAGAAAATCCAGATAAAAGCGGATACCATAAAGAAACAGGTAAAATAAGCAATCAAAAAGATATTTAATGAAACCCAAAGAATATGAAGGAAAAAAATAAAATGTCCAAGCCCCCAATAACATCCCCAAGCATCCACATTAACCCAGAAATGACCTCCCAACCCATAAATCTGTGAATAACCATCCAAGGAAGCAGATTAAGTTGTCCAAACTGATTGTATGCGCTTGATATAGATGTCTATGCTTCTGTAGGCGTTTTGAGTCCACTTATTTTGTCCATATGACCTAAAATAAGCAAAAATACAAAGATTATAGGCTATTAAGAGGCTAAAACCCACTTATAGACCTAAATATACATAATATACTGCATATTTCACTGAATATGAGATTTATGTACACATATAAGCTTATGTATGTCAATAATTACTTCATATCACTTAAGATAAGTATATTATGACTCAATTAACACCTTAATAAGTATTATTAGGCTATGGATAAGCTATTTAAACTACTATAATTTATATAATAGAGTAATAATTATATATATGTAATATAATCATATATATTATTATTTTAACCTTATTTTAAGATATAAGCTTAATTTACTTAAGATTATCTTATTTTAAGTATAAGAAATACTCAGTCCTAGGGATATCTAGGCTGACAAAATGTTTGTAGTCATTTTCTTTCCCTTGACTCAAGTCTAGAGAACAGGCCATCTTCTGCAAATTTTTCTGTACTTGACCACAACTTCTCAAAATTCTACAGTACAGACCACAGGCTAAAAAAAATTGCAAGAAGGCACCCAAGCAGTTTATTAATGCATAAAAAAATTTAATTTAATTATTGAATTTATATAATAATAAGATAAATGGAACATAAAAACTAATACTAATTAAAATAACTTAAAATAAAAAATAAATAAAAAATTGAGGTGAAAATTAAGCAAATAAGGTCAATTAAAGTAAATTAAGTTAAAATCAAGTATATTAAATAAAATTTAAATAAAATTTTAAAAAAAAGTAAAATAAAAAAATAAAATAAAATAAAATGAACTAAGGTATAATAAAATAAAATATAATATAATATAATATAATAAACTAAACTAAACTTAAATTTAATCAAATCAAATTAAATAAACTAAAATAAAATTAAATTAAATTAAAAAATAAAGTCAGTTAAATTAAATTAAGTTAAAGGTAGTGTTATCATTCCATAAAATACATAATTTACATCATAAGGTTAGTTTTATTTATTTATCCAAAAAGTAGGTGCTATCTGATCCTTCAAATATTTAGGGCTATACCTTCCTAATTGATATTACTCTTCTGAGTTTGGGTTGAAGCACCATCATTTTTTTAGAAAATTTGATTTTTAGAGATTTAGTTAGCACTACAATTTTTATTTTATTTCAATTTTATTTTATTTAAATTTATATAATTTAATTATATTTATTTTATCTTATTTTTTATTTTTCATTTTATTGATTATATTTTATTTTTCTTTGTTTTAATTTATTTAAATTAACTTAATTTAATTTTAATTTTGTTTTATTTTGTTTTTAATTTTACTTTATTTTATATCATCTCATTCTATTTTAATTATATATAATTTACTTATTTATTTTATTTTATTTATGTTAATTTTTCTATTTTCACTTTTGTCAATTTAGATATATTTTTTATATTATATTTTTCTCAATTTACATTAAATAAATTCTATAAACGCTTTTGTGCAGCAATCAACTTCTCAGGTACCTTCTTGCAATTGTTTCCAGCCCATGGTTTGTACTGTAGACTTGCCAGTGGTTGCATTTGATTTTGGAAACATCTTCACCATGTGACCTGTGCTGTATTCTTTTAAAATAACAGATCATTTCTTTTTTTTGGTCAATTTATGCATTTGGCCTTTTATTTTTGGCTTAAGTATGTACAGCTGTTTTAAACATTCTAGTGACCCTAAAAAGCTACCAGAGTAATAAAGCTAACTTAAAGAATGACAAAAAGTCATGGTGACATAACACTTATTTCAAGGATTTTAAAAAGTAATGAAGACCTGACACTAACCTCTATGGAATTAAATAGTGATAGAAATCTAATACTAACCTTTATAGCAAGAAAATTTGAGGTATTCTAAAACTATCATCAGTGTAGGGCAGTCACAAGTGTATAATACTGCTAACCCAATAGAGAAAAAACACCATAAATCAAAAGGTGCTTTGTTTAAGACCTCTGAAAATAAAAGGGTAAATTCATAATTTTACTGAAATAAAAGAATTAATCCATAAAGCAAAGGATAAACATATAATTTGACATGAAAAAAATATGATGCAATTTTTCCAAATTTAGAGTATTTCTGTTGTGTATGGTGTATCTTACTAGCTCTTCCCTATATTTATTAACTAATTAAGAGAAAACACATTCACTCAATTAATTTATCAGGACTGTCCTATCACAAAATTTATCAGTATCATTCTTTCAAAAAATTTAGGCTTATCATTCACTCATTGTTACTCCTCTTCAAATTTAGGGTTAAAAGTCCATTATTTTTATTGTAAATTATGGTGTTAAATATCCAGAAGTCATAAGTAAAATTATTTCATAAACTAGCATGTATTATATACTTATTTATTATAGTAGATATACTTTTGCAGTGACACCTCCTTTTCTGTGTTTCATTCTGAAGTCTAGTAGGCTGATACTGTGCAACAGGTTATGGGCTGTTCCCACTTTTAATTTAATCACTCCCAAAGACTTCCACTACATTAGAGCAGGAGTAGCATCAGTAAAGGAAAAAAACCAAGCACATTTCTGAAAATAACACACCTACCCCTAGTGCTGGTAAAATTAATCCTTCATCCATGTCAATCTCTCAATGCAAATCAAAATCTCTGGATATTCCCTCCATCTACACACCAACTCTCATCCTTATTCATTATATTCTAAATGCACCACCCAATCTTTTTTACTTTTTTCATCAAACTCAGAAATAATAACTGAATCTTAAGTACCTTCCCCACATATCATTATCACTAATTACAAAAATATTTCTCATTTATCCTCTTCTCCATATTCCTCCCCTGCACAAGGGAATACTTTTTCTCCTTGATCCTCTCCATTTTAAGTTGATATATCCAATATGGAACACCATCAAAAAACTTTAATTTTTATTACTGAAATGGCTAGGAGCTTACCCAGTCTAACCAAATCAGATAAAAACTATAGCAAGCAACATGAAAAAATGCTCCTCCTTTTCAAGGATGTTGTAGGGACTTCAACTTATGCTTCTAGTGATAAAATTCCAAATAATCAAAGCTATTGAACAATGTTTTAATTACTCTATTTATCCACCTCTTAAAAATTACAAAAGAAGCTATATGGTGATTGGAATGATCACCAAATTTACATACAGCCCTATGGAAAAATTAATAGGTCATTCCACACCTGACTCATGTCTTTGATTGATTGTTTTTTGAATGTTTGTAATGGTTCATTTTCTGATTCATTAATGTTTTTTGATGCTGTTCAAACTAAATCTGAAGCCATTGAACATCAACGTACTTCCTTCAGAAATGACCTGTTCTTATCTTTGATGGCACAAGCTTTGTTTCTAAAATATATTTGAAATATATATGTCAATCTGTGTGTTAAACTAGACAATTGTGAAGATTAACAAACTTTGAGTCTATCTGAAATTCGGCAAATTGCATCAAATATTGAATCTAACCAAATGGATTTTCAACTGTCCATAGTTTTTCCTACCTCCGCTCTATCACTGGAGAATACTTTCAATGCTACTACTTGTCTTTCCCTTCACATAAGCTGGCTGATAAATATTGACCAGATGATGTTAATTGAAAATTCTGGGAGTATGGTCATCTGAAAACACTATTCAACAATGTCCATACAAACTGAATTCCCTCTATTTACTGGTCCAATTATATCTCTTATGAAAGCATTCCTAATGTGAAAATTATAATCCAAGATCCCCAAGAGGGCCAATATGATTACCTTTTCCTCACCCAAGCTGTTGTCTGTATGTGCATGAAGCTATAATTAAAAAAAACAATATAACATTTGAAGTGGCTTATATGGAAGCTGTTTACAATTCTTTGGAGACTCTTGAATTTAATCTCACTGAGAAATCATAATGTATAATAAAGGGTGATGTTTCAATTTTGGACAGTGGTGCAACACACCATATAACTGGAAATTTGAGAATTTTTCAAAATTTCAATCCACTTTAAAAGCACATTCCAATTAAGGTGGAAACTGAATTTAAAAATCTTTCATAACCAGCACAGGAAACATAAAGCTATATGGGGGAAAAAATAGAGTCATCACTCTCAAAAAAAATTTCTATTGTTATAATGTTAGTATAACATTTATTTATTTATTTACTTTATGAAATTGTGGTTTCTCTTTCACATTTTCTTCAGATGATTACAATCTTAAGTTTTTTGTTAATGATGAAATGGTGATGTTAAAAAAGTTAGAGTCTAAGGCCAGATGTTGAAAATTTAATGTAATTACTGGTATGAATTTAAATTCAAATATTACTTGCCCTTATCACTTACTTCCCACTTTTCTATGCATCACTAAGAATAATAATCAATTCAATTGTGCTTCTTCCATTAAAGGATCCCAAATGGATTGGCATAGGAGTCTGGGTCACACCAGTCACCACACAATATGGGGGGTGGACTTGCTAGTGAGTCCGTAACCCTGGACCCAAACTCACCACAGATTGAACACACATTGAGCTATTGATAAAGGAACCATACAATCAGGGATGAACACCACTCAGCAGAACAGTTTTAGGTGGGTGTTCAAGTAGAGCTCAGTATGGGTTCAGTATGAGTTCAGTCTGAGTTCCATCTGAGTTCCATCTGAGTTCAGGTTGAGGAATTGCTAGCAAGTCTACCCCCTATATTGTGTAGTGAGTGAGAAAACTATTAAACAAGCTATCAGTAAGGCTCTTGCTACTGGAGTTCTGCTACATATCCCACCTGGAGAAAATAATTGTGAGGAATGTATGATAGAAAAAAGTACACAAAAATCATCAGCATCTAGAGAAATGAGACCTGAATCCTTAATTAGTTTGATATTTGGTGATATAGTGGGTCCCATGGATCCAACTGTAAATGGTGCAAGGTGGGAAGAAATTTCCAGAGAAATATAGACAACCTATTGCAAAGTGTTCCTATTACATTCAAATTCTGAAGCAACAACCACTTTTTTATCCTTCTATAAAAGTTAAAAAATATCACTGGCAAGAAAGGACAAACATTAAATACAGATGGAGGAGAAATTCATAGCAAAAAAATTGCAGAAATACTTCATGAGATTGGTTCAAACCATGAAGTCACCTGTCCATATCATCATGAACAGAATGCTACAGCTGAAAATTTTAACAAGATTGTGGGATATATGGCCAACACTATCCTCCTTGATAGTGAACTTTTCAGTGTAGGTATCCCAAGGACTGAGTGTTTATATTTTTAAACTAAGATAACCTTAATTTAATTAAGCTTATAAGTTAAATATATGGTTATGATACATATATATGTGGTTTTTATGCGTATATATATATTTATTATACTATTATATGAATTATATTAGTTTAAATACCTTATCTATAGTCCCATAATACTTATTATTGTGCTAAATTAGTCATAATATACTTATCTTAAGTGATATTAAGTAATTTTAGACATTAATAAGCTTATATGTATGCATAAACCTCATATTAAGTGAAACATGCAGTTATACTATGTATATATAGGTCTATATGCAGGTTTAACATTCTAAATATCCTATAAGCTTTATTTCAACGTATTTTAGGTCATGTAGAGGTATTCAATGAACTCACAATTCCTAAACAAGCATATACACCTTTTTCAGATACATATATCCAGTTTGGACAACTACATCTGCCTCCTTCAATAGATTTTCATGGATTTATGGGTTGATATGTGATTACTGGGTCAATTTGGAGGCTTGGGGATATTATTTGTGGCTTGAGAAGATTATTTGGTTCCTTTATATGCTTTGGGTTTCCATTTATTCTCTTTGGATGAGTTATTTTACTTGTTTCCTTATTGTATCTGCTTTTATCTGTTTTCTCTATTTATGGTATGGGTGTATGATATCATTAATTGTGATGGAGGGTCCTTAGTAGAGGTATGGGTGTTAAAACTTCTTGAAGTGGATTCCATGGGGAGGTGATGAGCCCTCACAGTTCTGTAATTGCCAGGGATAGAAGTGACATTATCTGGATTGAAGGTCTGTGCACTCCAGTGGATTTTGGAATAAGTAAAGGAGGATTTGGAAGGTTATTAGACATCACTTACTACACATAAAATAAACAATATTTAAAATTTTTAGAATATTTAAATATATTTTAAGCCCTGATAAATTTATGTTATCTTTATATTATCTATAACAATATTTTATTAGCCTATTTCCCACCACTAGTCTGCACCAATCGAAATATTGTTAGTTAAAAATTGATTATAAAAGTGTTATTATTCTTTCCCTGAGGTTTAATCTATAAATCATTTATTATTAAGTAGTAGAACCATTGATATTTAATATTAAATCATACTTAAGTACTAGCATTTACTGACTAAACTAGCCAAATGTTTCTGGGGTCTGGCCTACAAGTGTGCAGCTCATGTACACAAGATACTTCCAAACGTTAAAACAAGAAATAGAACTCCTCTTCAACTCTTGTGAAATTGTGACCTAAACTATTCCAAACTTGAAATTTTAGTAGAAATCGCTTATGTACATTGGCCTCTAACAAGTCTGTGACCAGTATTTTTTTAAAAGTACACTCTCAGTAAATATAAGACAACATTTTTGTTTTGTATTCTGGTGTAAAAGTATGTTTCAAGTGGATCTAATATATTTTAAACACAAAGTAATGATAGTAACATAAAAAAAACTTGAAATTTAGAATGAAAATTTTTCAGCTATCAAAAATATTTTCTTACCCATATGAAATGCATACTATTAGATAGCTGAGACATTATAGAATGTCTCCTCAAAAGGAATTTGAAAAAAAAAAATCAAAAATAGTCCCCCTCCACCATTCCTACTAATATCTATTGACAATTTTATACTTGATGATTATCAATAATTATTTCGATTTTTGCAGGCATTGAAACAATGAGGTTTTCCAATTCAGAAGCTGGGAAATCTTCCCAAGCTAGAAAAAATTATTCTTGCATCTCTTTGATTTTTTTAGCTTGATTTTTTTCTTGAAAATTACACTGTTGATTTTAGGTTGACTTAAAGAATGAGGAACAACTTCAATTGTTCCATTTTATTTGTAATGGTTAAGCATAGTAGAGGCACTTGAGTGAGATAGATATATCTTCTGATTTGGAACCTCTCCTTTGAGAAGGCCAAGAATTTTCCATTGTGCTTCCTGAAAAAGTTGTGTATTTCTTGCTCCATCTCTTGACATCTATGAAGAGATTGGACAAAAATAAAACTAATAACAATAGAGATATATAAAAATGAGTTAAAAGGATTAAAAAATACTTTATCATAAAAAATAAGATTTTTGATTAAGGGAGGTTGAAGTGGTGGTGTTCATTGCAGCTCAGAGGGTGTGGGTGATATGCAAATTTCAAAAATGCTATTTGGTCTCAGACTTGTTAGAGGCCTCTGTACACATCTTTAAAGAGACTAAAAAAAAATTATCAATGTGCCCTGATGTGTAGATGTGTTTTTTACTCTTTGAATAATTGTAATTTGATTTTTTGGAATTTTTAATCAAACACCTTTTTTGAATATGCTATGGCTGTGTTTTCTGGTGACAACCTTCCTGCTTGTGATGCAGCTTAAAAACTTTCTCAAGATAACAGATCTCTTGAATCAATACTCAATAATACAAGTTTAGATGATTTTAAAGATGAATAAAATCTTTTTTCTTAAAATAAATCTCTATCTGAAACCATTCAAAAAGGTCTTTCTCAGTCCTCCATCATCCCAAAAACCCTCTTGCAAGCCATGCTCTCATCTGATTTTCATAAATTGGAGCAATCTTGCAAGAAAGAATTGTAGAATATGAAGGATATGGCTGTCTGGTGTAAAGAGAGGATTCATGCTGTTACTAAACTTGCAAATGAAAAATGGGTCTTCAAAATCAAAAATACATCTTCATCATCACCAACATATAAAGTAAGATATGTGAAAAAAGGTTTTCTTTATCAATATGGTATTTATTTTACTGAAACTTTTGCTCCAACTGCTACTTTTTTCTCTCAATGACTTTTTCTGACTCTTTCAGCTTATCACAAATGGTAAGTTAAATATTTCAATGTGACTGCTACTTATTTCCATAGTTCCATTGATGAAGCAATTTAGGTTTTCTATTCAGAAGTCTATCAAATAAAAGATAAAGATAGCTCCCTGTGTCTGGAGTAAGCTCTCTGTGGTACCAAACAAGCAGAAGGATGCTTAAATCTCCATATAGCCAGAGAAATAAATTATTTAGGGTATAAGGCCAGTCAGTATCATAAATATTTCTATATTCTTAGGTGAAAGGATTCTACAGGTTTTATATGGATTCATGTGGATGATGGTATGGTTGCTGTAATTAGTGAGGAGGTATTGAAGGAGCTGGAAGATGGTTTGGAAGGTAGTTTGAAGGTAAAGTGGAGTCATAAAGTGGAAGGTATTGTAGGTTTAGGTATTAAGGAGGTTCCTAAACAATTTGATCTTAATCATTTTCAACTCATTTAGAAGATTCTGAAGACTCATACTCATTTTGGACTCAAAACCTGGTCTCCTTTTCCTAATAATTTGGTAATTACAATGGCCAAAGAGGAAGATGAAGCTGTTGATACTACCAAATATCTGTCTATTTTATGTACTCTCAGTTATGTTTCAGTTGCTACCAGACAAGATCTGTCCTTCCTAGTTAATTCTTTAGCAAGATTCTCTTCCAAAACTACTGTGATTCATTGGACAGCTCTTCATCACCTACTTAGATGCATGTAACACACTTCTAAACTCTTTCTTCCCATTAAACCTGACCATGATGCCCTCCTTGGACTATACTCATACTCAGATTATACCTGGAGAAATAAAAAATTCTTCATAGCTTAAAGTGGAAATCTTCTTCTGCTTAATACATGTCCTATTTTCTGGACTTTTAGCTTCCAGCTGACAGTAAGTGACTCTTCATGCACTTGGAAGTGGAAGGAAAGATGCTATCTGTATCTCCAATCTGCTTCAAGATATTTTCCTTGATATCCCTCCAATGAAGGTCTTCTGTGATAACAAAGGTGCAATTGCTAATGCAAAGGATAATCCTGGTAACAAAAGAGCTAAAAATGTTGATAGATATTTTTATATTTTAAATGTACAGTTATTTCTCAAGAAGGCCACTCTGGAATGGGTCCCTACATCTTAAATGTGTGCGGATATCCTTACTTAGGCACTGGGGCCATCAACTACTCTCTTGAGGAGGAAAAATGATTGTATGTGGTAGATAAAAATAAAAATAAATATTAAGGGGTGTCAGTTCTGGAAATTACATACTTAAAAATCCACACTTATTTAAGTGCACATTTCTGAAACACATTACCCCCAACACTGGTTGATTTCAAAATGAAATAAGTCACTTATTTCACTCAATTCTGCACTTTCTCAACAAAAAGTTCTGATTTCACCATAATGTCTCATTTCACTGATTCGTCAGCATCATCTCATTGTGGATTTTAAAATGAAATAAGTCACTAATTTCACTCAAATCTGCACTTTCTCAACAAGAAGTGCTGATTTCACCATAACATATCATTCCACTGATTTTTCAGAATCATCCCATTCATACACAGCACTCCACAGCATAACACTTTATAACTCAAAACATCATACATCAGTTACATTTTTATAATGTATAAGAGTCATGCTTCCTCACTCTCAATTCACAACCTCAACATGAAATCACATATATTCAGCTATCACATAGTTTTTCAGTTATTCTTTTTCTCTTTCATCACTCATATCCTTTTCCTCTTCTCCTCAAAAATCCCTCAAATAATTTGAAGTCTATTTTTATCTCAATTAATCTCTCTAGGTAAGTATTTTTTTCATTTTTATTTTTAGGTTTACTAATTCTTATTTTCCCTTTTTCTTTTTTTTTCCTGTAAGTGCTTTTTTTGTTTTCAAGGTTATACTAATTTCTTTCTTTTCTTTATCTTTCTTTCTTTTTTTCCTTCTGTCATTCCCCTTCCCCCTCTCCTTGGCTTCCTCATCCCCCCTTTCCCTCCTTCTTGGTTTGCTCAAATTCCACGCATACCCCCCTTCTTGGTGTCTTCAAAGACTTTTGATGCTACCCACCCCTCTTCTACCTCATTTGCCTCTAAAGCCCCATCCAGGCAGCTTTTCTGTCTAGCTGGAGTACCTTTACCCCCCCCCCACCTCACCTCCACCTTTCCCACTCCTCTCAGCTCATGAATCCCAGCCAGGAAGCTTCACTTTCTAGCTTGGGTAACTTTACCCCCCCCCCCACCTCCATGTCACCCCCTATTTTACCTACCTATACATCTACCCAGTTTAAAGTACAAAAAACAAGCCAGCCAGGTTCATACCTGGCTGGCTAACCACATAACAACACACACCATCAACTATCCTCCTTATCATATAAACAACATCCAGGCAGGTTCACTGGCTGCATGGTTGTCTAAACCCTGTAGACCTCACCCTCCTTTCTAAAAATTGAACACAAATGAAATGACCAGACCTATGCAGCCACCCCACTTTTTCATTACCTACCCTGTCACACCCACTTCCAATTTCCTTAAATAAAATTTACAGATATGTATCAGAACATTTTTTAATTTTTTTAATGGACAACCTACCCCTTAAACTGCTAAAATAAAAAGACATGGTTTATACTTCCCAGATCATAGGTGTTTAATTGATTTTGGATCAGGAAATGGAATCATCAAATCAGTTTGTAACTCTTCTCATGATTATCACCAAACAAAAAAAGCTCCTCCAGGTTTGGAATACTTTCATCTATTTACTCATTTTGGCTTCTCTTTACAAATAATTCAAAAGCTAATCTAAAGGATTAACAAGGTAAAAAAGAAGTAAAAAGTAAAACTTAAAAAAACCATTAAGTAGATAAAAAAATTATTGGGATTTGTAGAGCTGCCAAATATTTTTTTATTCTTTCATAAATCTTTAGTAAATAAATCTGATATTTAAATTTACTAAATTAAAGTAATGGGCCAACAACCTTGTGTTTCATAAATTGTAATCATGACAACATTAAATTGCTTCATGGGGTTCCTCTAGACAATAGTTGTGGAAAGTCCCAAAATTAGTTTCCAGACTAGTCTGTAATTTGGCTTGAGGAATTTTCATTACTTAAAAACTAGTAAATTTGACTTACCCTATTTTTTTATTTAATTATTTATGTAATTGTACTAAACTTTGGTGATTTTCACCCCTTAATTCAATAAAATTCAGAGGAGGGTGTTGCCAAATTTTCAAATCTGACATGCAAAATTGATGACTTGGAAAAATTTTGGTGATACCCACTCCTTACCTCAATAAAATTCAGGGGAGGGTATTGCCAAATTTTCAAACAGATATAGAATTTTGTTGACTTAGCACTATTTAGAAATGTAAATTGGTGGTGAGGTGATAAAAGTATGTTGGTGATGAGGATTTTTGCACAGGTGTCAGGATTATTTTACCATCTGAAATCCCAAAAGTGCAATATTTTAGAGTCCAGTAAGGACAAGTGGTTTTATCAGAATCTCATGATATTACTTTTTTTATAAGATTAAAAGCAACTATTAAATCAGGAACCAAAAATAATATCTACTTCTTCATAGAGAGTACACATGACATTGAGCTTTTCAGAAACAGTAGTAATTCCATTCTCCAAATAATAATCATCAATACCCAAGCCAGTGGAACTGGAATTGAAATGAGCCTTTTTATATTTTTATTGATAAATTTTGAACCTCTCCTTCATTTGCTTAGGATTGATTTCAATTCTCCTTTTTTTTTCTTTTTTACTTCATTTGCCATCAAGAAGACACCATTGACCTTTAATGAAAGTGGACTTCTCACATCCAAAACATGCATCATAATTTTATTTAATTTTCAGGAATTTGATGATGATAAGATAATCTTCCTATTTTAGCTGTCCAGACTTTGATTTCTCAGGTGAGGTGCTTGTATTATGGGAAGACCTTTGTGATTAAGCATTTTTTTTGAGTTGCATTTTTAGTGTTGGATTTTCTGGGAGAGATTATGAAACTTTTATGTCTCAAGAAAAGAGATAAAGAGGTTGAAAAAATAAAAAAAGAAGGAAGAAAATATGCCTGGTTAAAATTTTGCAATAAAATGTTTCAAATCTAAGTGAGGGGTGTGTGCCAAAGATTGATGAGAGGATGGATGTCTGGTTGTCCCATGTGACAGGGACGGTGTGGGAAAGGAAGGGATGATGTGGCCAACATGTGGTTGTGAAAAAAAAATGGGAAAAAAGTGCTGATTTGAGGTCATAACTGACACCTGTTTTTGAAATAAGTGATGTTTTTGCAAAATTTAAGTGCTGAATTGGTTTGGAATCTACACTTAAGTTAAGTGAGGATTTTCCAGAACTGACACCCCCTATTTACTCCATAGTCTTCTTTTTCCTGTTCTTTTTCTTTCCAATTTCTCTCTAATTATTTCTATGGTAATTGGTAGCTGGGGGAGATAAGGTATTACAGTTGTAGTTTTGGAATATTTTTAATGACTAAGTGGGGGGGATGTTATGTACTTAGTCATTATAGTAGATATACTTTTTCAGTGGCACCTCCTTTTCTCCAGTTTTATCTGGAGTCCAGTTGGCTGATACCATGCAACATGCTGTTGTTGAAGTAATTAAATGCATAACTTAACAATATGCAAGTAATAGGGGGTGTCAGTTCTGGCAAATCCGCACTTAAATTAAGTGCGGATTTCAAACCAAATCAGCACTTACAAATCAGCACTTAAATTTTTCAAAAAAGTCACTTATTTCAAAAAAGGGTGTCAGTTATGACCTCAAATCAGCACTTTTTTCCCGTTTTTTTTCACAACCACATTTTGGCCACAAAACATCCCTTCCTTTCTTACCCCATCCCTGTCACATGTGACACACTGACCTTCCTCTCTACCTACCCATCAATCCTCGGCACACACCCCTTCCTGACATTTTCAATATTTTGACCAGGCATGTTTACATTCTTTTTTACTTATTTCTTCTACTTTTTAATCTTTTTTCTTGTTATGTGCCAGTTTCATAATGCCTCCCAGACATTCCAAATCTCAAAAGGTAACTCAAAAATCTGCTTCGTCACAAAAGTCTCCTCGTAAAGCAAGGATTACATAGAAAAAAAATCAGTGACTTTTTCTATTACTTACAACTGTTTTTACAGAATTGAAAACTATGTTTCAGCTAATATTTTATGGAAGTGAACTCTGTTCTTCGCCCGAAGAACAGAGTTCATCCTCCTATTTTCACACTCTGTTTGCACCAATCTCCATCCCTTTCAATTCTATCAACACATGCTTGTCTTCCCTCCCCATGCCTTTTGCTATCCTCCCAGCCCCATTGTATGCCATCCTCTTTTGATCCCCATTTCACCCCTCTCAACCTCTCCCAGACCCTTTTCTTCATTTAAAATGCCTCGGAACCCTTAATCTTCCCTTCCAACTCTTTCCCAACCTTTGAGTGACTGAAAAAATATGCGTTTGCTGAAAATATGCGATTTCATGTTGAGTTGATGAAAGAAAACACAGAGAGAAAAAAAAATAAGACTTTAACAGCAAATTCAAAAACCAAAAAAATATGCAAAAAAATTTACCATTCTCAGTGAATAATACATGCAAATTGATAATTTGAAGAGAAAGAGAAAAAAATTAAAATTGCGTTGAAAAATGTTGGAGTGTTATTGGAAGGATTTTCGCCCTTATACTAGTTGATTGAGAAATAGAAGTGTTGGATATAGTCGGAGGTGAATCAACTTGTTCATCTTCATACAGCTCTAACCATTGATCTTTGAGGTCAGCAAGTAGGTTATGAAGTATAGTGCAACACAGAATCCAGTTGATCACCGCCTCCATTTCAGATTTATTTCTAAGAGGACTTCTTAATTCCCTTAAACTAGAAAAACGGCCTTTCAAGATTCCAATAGAATGTTCAATACGGACTCTTGACTTTGCCAAATGATTGTTGAATTTGGCATTTTGACTGTCTTCTGAAGCTGCTCCCCGAAAAGCAGGAAGTACATACTTTCCATTCACATAAGCAGAATCTGCAAGAAGATACTGATTTTCATCAAAGAATTTTTCAGGTTCATTTGAAATATGCATTCTTTGGAAGACGTAGGAGTCATGACATGAGCCAGGATAGCCAGCGAAGAATGATATAAATTTTTTGTTTACGTCACATATAAGCTGAACTTTAATTGAATATCTATAAAGAAGATATATTTTTTTGTGTTAGTTTCAAGGAGGATGAAAGGAGTTAAAAATAATCTACCTCTTTTTACAGTCAAAGTAATTGTTTCCACCTTGACCAGGTTTCTGGCTCAAAGGAATAGTAGTACCATCAACAAAACCAATACATCCTGGAAAGCCCTCTGCTTGCATAACCTGAGATGATTCAAGTCGCTCTTCTTTTGTTGGCCAGGTGAGAAGTTGAGATTCCAAGGAGTTGATGGCAGTGATACATCGTTTGGTATAAGTGTTAACTGAACCATACCCTAAATCAAAGACATTTTCTAAACGTTTCAAAGCGGCTCCATTACCATTTGAACCCAAACGACATAGTGTGATGGCCAATTGAATTGAAGGATGTCGTTGTTCTTTTTGAGAATTATTGTGAAATATGGGATGATCCTGAATAAGCTCAAGCAATTTAAGGAAACATTCCTGAGAAGTCCTGAAAAGCTGTCTAAAACTGGGTGTAGATAGGTTAAGAAGTGTTTGGATGGTGTACTTGGGGGTATGAAGTACTTGAGGCTTTCTGGGAAGAAGGTAACGTTTCCTGGCCATTTTTGATAAAACGACAAAATCTTCTTCTAGATCAGAATCGGAATCAGAGTCCAAGAGCAGTTCAAGCGCCATGAAAGTCATTGCTTTATGTAATTTATCACGATTTGAAAGTGAGGAAGGCATGACTCTTATATGATATGATATGAAGATGTAAGTGATGTACGATGTTTTGAGTTATGAAGTGTTATGCTGCGGAGTGCTGCGTATGAATGGGATGATGCTGACAAATCAGTGAAATGGGACTTGATGGTGAAATCAGCACTTTTGGTTGAGAAAGTGCGGATTTGAGTGAAATAAGTGACTTATTTCATTTTGAAATCCACCAGTATTGGGGCTAGTGTGTTTTGGAAATCCGCACTTATTTAAGTGCGGATTTGGTCAAATTTAAGTGCGGATTTGTAAGTGCGGATTTGCCAGAACTGACACCCCCTAATGGCTGTTTTTAGAAAACTAGGTTTTTGCTGGAGAAAATCCAGGTTGTTACCAGATCACTACCCAAAAAAAAAAATTAGAGAAAATTCTGTGAAAAAGATTTGTACTGGGTCCAGTTAGGCAGTCCCATATTAATACATAAAGCCAAGTCACAAAAGCTTGTGGAATTTTGGACCAAAAAATTAAAGCCTCACTCACAAAAAAACCATTTTCCCACTCAAAATGTGGTACCCCCAAACTATCCTTGTCCCTTTTGATTAGGCAAATCATTTTTTGGTGACAACAACTTTGATTTTTTTGTCAAAAATTTGGCTAGCTTTTTTTACTTGGCTTTAATAATAATAATAAAGATGAATAAAAAAGTCAAGAAAAGAAACCTTTTTACAAAATGATTGACAGCTGAAAGCTAAGTTGGCCTGTGTGCACCAATCTTTGCTAACCGGAAGATATGTAATCTTTCTATTGCAAGATTTCAATTTTTAATTTTTATTTTAATTTTAATTTTTTTTTTTGAAAAACTGTACTACAAGCAAGTCACAAAAGCTTACCAATTTTTTTGGTCAAAAAAAAAATGTTTTTCCTATTCAAAAGGAAGTAGCACCAACCTCTCACCAAACCCTTTTAAAAAGGCTAATCATTTTTTGGTAGCAACAACTTTGATTTTCTCTTCGAAAATCAAATGAAATTTTTTGAACTTTTTTCTTGACAGTTTTTGTGACAGTAGAGAAGCAAAACAAAAAAAAATCAACCCAATTTTCACAAAATGAATTGAAGATGTCAAAAAAAAATGCTTCAGCTCAACTTTTAGGTTGTCAATAAAGTTTCTAAAATTTTCATGTTTGTGTCAGTTTTTACAGGGTTGACTGTACAGTGGGTGGCCAATAATTATTACCTCTTTTCATTTCAACATTGCTTGCTAAAAATTCACTCTTCACACGTATGGCATACTATTTTCTCACTTGTGCAACCACATAGATTTCATCTCTCCCAGTTAAAAAATGATATGACACTTTTTTTTTTATAAAAATTTTAAATTTTTAAAAAAACCATAAATTTGAGATTGGAAACAAAGAAGCAGCCAAATATGCTCTTTTTCCCTATGAATAACATGAGATTTAAAAAAAATTTGAGCAAAAAAAAGTTTTGAAAAAAATATAAAATAAAAAAAATAACCTGGTTTTACCAATGGGTGGATCCTCCATCCTGGCGGGCATTGATGCAATCAAGTTGTCAAGAATATTGCTTGGTAAGTCATCCCAAGCCGCTTTGATGGCCTCATGCATTTGATAAATTGATTTTGGTTGATATATGGTCGAGATACTATCTTTAAGACCCTTTAATACTTTCTCAATAGGAATGAGATTGGGTGACTGAGCTGGCCATTTGATCATCTTTTGCAGGTTGAAAATGCTTCTGAAATCTTGAGCAAGCTGGGAAGTGTGTATGGGTGCATAATCTTCCATTAAGATAAGCTTAAGGCTGTTTTCTTGTTTGGCTAACCAGGGGAGGAGTTCATATATGTATACATTTTCAATGAATGCCTTTGTTGATTGCTGTTTTGGAGGAAGAAAGACAAGAGGGCCTTCAACATTAGCATGGAAGGCCCCCCACACCATTGCTAGAATTCAAAGCCATGTGCTTCCTAACTAACCAAACCTTATTTCAACATCTCTCTCTTATCTAAATAGTATTTACTTATTTTTAAAACCATGAAATCAGTAGTGTGTACAATGAAGTTAGGTCTTGAGATAGGTCAATAATAATGAAAGTTATATAAATACTGAAACATAGATCTCTATACCTTATTGATTTCTTTTTCAAAAATACCAATCAATCGTCATATTAATATTTGTTTGTTTGCTGCTGAATCTTCATTAAGACACTTAGCTACGCTCGTGTCCAGGTTGGATCTTTAAGAATCTCTGACCAACAAAGACTTGATAACTAATTGAGTCAATTTATTAAACATAAAAGAATCTTCATTACAACACTTCGCTATGCTTGTGTCAAGCATAAAAGATAATAACCATGACTGAAGAACGCCCACTCTTAAAAGTGGGAATCAAACATTCTTTAAGATATTTTTCATTTTTTTGATGCCAGACCATTTGGCGACTAGTCAGCTTCCCAATTTCAATGCTAGACTTGCCAGACCAAAGGACAAGCTTCTATTGGTCTACCTTCCAATGAATGTGGTTCTTAGAAAACTTGATGTGAGGTGTTCAAAAAAGGCTACTTAATGCCTGCTTGGGAGTTGAAACCAAGTTGATGCGCACATTGTTGAAGTGTTTGGGGAGAGGTCTCAGAGGTAAGAATGTCCAAAATTTCTGCTACTGACCCTTTACGACCCTTGCTAATGTTTTGAGTGATATCTTACATGTCCCAGTTGGAAGAAATTAATGGACAGCCAGGTTGTTTGGGTGTTTCCACTGTCCCGTGAATATTGTGGCACTTGATAACATCACAGACAGTGACACAAGGAACATCAAAATAGCGAACAATTTCATATGGATTTGCACCCCAGATTGAAATGCCAACCATTTTGGCTTTAATTTCTGTGGTCAGGTGTGGTTTGCAAGCTGGAGTGCAGGCCATGTGACAAGTGTTCAAGCAAAAATGAAGGCCTGAGTTTGAGAGCTAAATAATGGAAGAAAAGAAAGAGGAAGATATAATATATATATATATATTAGCAAAGAATGAAAGAAAAAAAAATAGTATTGACCTTGAGATGGGAGCAGTGCTGGTGGTGGTATGAGGATGGGGGTGGGTATTAGCGCAATGGTAATGTTTCTGGAAAAAAGGGGAAAGATAGATTATCATATTTCTGTTGTGGTGACACAAACTATATACACTGCTGTGGCGTAGTTGGAACCTAACACCCGCCCCTCCGACAAGACGCTCACTCCAGTATATATAAAACTATTTACAATTTGTTATAATGTTGCTATAATAACTATTAGGAATAGAAGAGAGAAAAAAAGATGATAAATAAGTTATTATTATTTTTATTATTTGATACCTAAGTTTTCACATCCCCTGTCATGTAACTGTTTGTTTAGTTGTTTTGTCATTATATCTGCTAGTTGTTCTGATGTAGGTGCCCATGATATTGTAGCTTTTAATTGACAAAAAAGAATTCCCTGTCGCTGTGTCTTGTCCTTTTATTTGAGCTCTTGTCATTCGATACCTTTATAGAAGCTTGATTATCCCATTCTAAATGGAATGGGCCTGTGAAATTAATCAAATCATTGATCAAATTTTGAATCCATAAGCCCATTCTAGTTGCGCCTCCAAGAGCCATGTATTCTGTGTGGCATGTGAAGGAAGAGACAGATGGCATGCGTTTTGAGGACCAGAATATTAGGGAACCTTGCATGTTAATTATCATGCCTCCAGTTGATCTTGAAAATTCCCCACCCCAGTTTGCATCTGAGTAGACATCAAGATTGATGGTATGTGAGGTTGATAGTATATATAAGTGTAGTTTCTTTGTGGATGTATATTGTAGATAGCCAAGTAAGTGTCTCAACACTCTCCAGTGTTCGTTAGTGGGGCATTTAGAGTGTCTGGCCAATTGATTTACAGAGAAACTGAGAGCAGGACGAGTTTCTGTGGTTAGATAGGTCAAGGAACCAATAATTGACAGGTAATCTCCTGGATTAATATCTGAGTGGTTTGGTGGGGCTGAGGAAAGGTCTATATTGGTCGGCAGTGGTTGATGGTGGAATATTCCTGTTATATGATGAGTTGTTAAAGTTCTATCAATCAAATTTTCTTGACTTAGTTTAAATCCTTGCTCATTCCTTTCTATCTTGATACTCACTATTGCATCCAGTCTATCTTGCCATTTGATGATGAGATTTTGGCTTAAATCTTTTTCAAGTTGTTTCAGAACCTCATTGTTGTTGCAAGTTACAATTCCATTGTCAAAATGAACCCAAAGCATTGCCTTTGTGTTGCTATTCTTCAAAAAATAAACACTATTGTCATAGGATGACATTTCATAACCCAGGTTTTTTAGTTGCTGTCAAAAATGTTGCCACCAGCAACGTGATGCTTGACATGTGCCGTAAAGAGCTTTGAGTAATTTGAAAATTTTTCCATCTTTTCTTTCAAATCCGGGTGGGTCCTTTACCCATACTTCTTCGTCTATGGGACTGTTTAGGTATGCTGCTGTGACGTCAAAGGCATGGACTGGCCAGATATACATTGCTGCAATTGTGAGAATGATTCTTTGGGCTGTAAATGAGGCTGTTGGAGCAAAGGTGGAAGAGTAATCTATGCCTTTTACTTGTTTAAAACCTTTTGCCACGTATCGAGTTTTCAGTTTTGTGTTTCCTGTTGATGCATCTTTCTTTTCTTCAAAAACCCATGTAGAATCCAGTATTCTGGCTCCTTCAGGTGGTTTTTTTCTCTCCCAGACCTTCATGTTTGTTAAGTTATCTATTTCTTTTTGACAAGCTTTTTTCCATTCATCACCCTTCTCAGATCGTAAGGCTTCTTTAAATGTTTTAGGTAGCTGAGTTGCAAAGTATTCACAATTTATTTGGATGTCTTCTAACAGACAATCTTGTTCAATCATTTGCTCTTCCAGATCAAAATTTCCTTGCATGAGATTGTTGTAGGTTAGAGTGTTTGCACTGTTCATTACAAAATCGAGGGACATTTTATTTTCACTTTTTGTTTCACATTCTTTGAAGCTGGCCCAAGCAGATGTTAAGATTTTCTTTTCTATTGGGTCCCAAAAAATCCAGCCTTTCATACCAGCTGGAAAACCTACAGTGTAACATCTTCTTGCTCGGACATCTAGCTTTTTTCTTTTCTCTTCAGGTATGTGTACATAAGCCACTTCACCGAATTTCCTAAGAATATCTTTTTGCGGTTTAGTGTTGAAGAGTGCTTCATAGGGATTAATTAAGTTGCAAATAGTGTTGGGTATTCTGTTTAGGAGATATGAAGCCCATTTGAATGCAAAAGACCAGAAGGTTTTTCCGAGACAACTGTCAAATAGTATAGTTCTTCCCATTTCTGTAAGAGTACGATTAAATCTTTCAATATTTCCATTTTGTTGATGAAAATATGGTAATGATTTTTCATGTATTATTCCATTTTTTGTTGTGAACATGTCCATCAGTTTATTGTTGAATTCTCCTCCATTGTCTGATCTAATTATTTAAATCTTCTGATTTGTCTGTTTCTCCAATCTTGTTATGATGTTGATGACAGTATGTGTTGATTCAGATTTGTTTTTAATGATGTGACACTCACTGTATGTTGTAGCTAAATCTCTGAAGGTTAAAGCATATAAGCCACTGTCAACTGATTCCTCTTCAATTGGGCCAATTAAGTCCATAGTTACTATTTCAAGTTTGTTAACTTTTCTACCAGTTGATTCAAGAAAACATTGTCTTCTACTTTTGCACATTTGACAAGAGTCACATATAATATTTCCATTAGGCAGTCTATCAGGTAAGCCTTGAACCATTTTCTCTTTGCACATCCTTTGTATTTGTCTCAGACTCGCATGGCCAAGTAGGCAGTGCCAAGTGTAGAGGATTTCTTCATCTTTGTTTCTTTTTCTTAATTCAGGATACTTAGTTGGGATCTCAAGACTAAATATTGATGGTTGTATAGGTAAATCATTTAATTCATTTCTTGTTTGATCAGCATGTGATAATTTAGTAGTTACATTAGAAGATATATTTAAATTATTATGATGAATTGGACTATTAAATGTCCATTTCCTATTGATGAACATGGCTAACAGAATTGGAAGGCCATGATAGCTGATGAGAAAATCATTGAAGTTAACACGTGAAAAGTTAGCACCACTCTTGATTAGGGATACCCGAGAGATTAGCGTACCTCTAGCATCTTCACAGTAGTATACTGTTCTAATATTGATGATTTCCCCATTGAGACCATGGAAGCGTATCATCCCTTTGCCTGTAATGAGAGGAGAGGAACCATTAGTGGCCACTTTCAAAGCAATGGGGTCTTTCATGGGGAGAAAATCAACTAACTCATTTAGATTACCAGAAAGATGATGAGTTGCACCTATGTCAAAAATAGGGTTGGCTGAGTACGCTTCATTATCTGAGAGTTGCATTCTAGCAAATGCTGCTGCAGATGCTTCTGGGGAGTCATCAGTGAGTTCTACTATTTGTGCTGAAGCAGATTTTGCTTGAGGTGGTTGTGAGGTGTTATGACGGTTTGTTTGTCGTTGAGGATAAATTGGGCAGTAAGAATCCATTTTCTGTTGTGTAGGCCTCTGATAGATGGGTAGATTTGGTTTGGGTGGAGGATTGTTGTTTGGAACAATTGTTGGTTGTATTATAGAGGGCGGTACTACCATTGGGTAGTGTGTGCTATAGCCGGCTTGCCTGTTTTGGAAAAAAAGAATTGTAGTTGGTATGGTTGTTGAGGGTTCTTTTAGGACAGTTGGCTTGCAGATGACCCAATGAGTTACAGATATAGCAGTTGCCTGGAGATCTTTGAGTAGCAGCATTAGATTCATAGACATTGACAGAACCAGAGTCAGAGAGAGGTAGATTAGCAGAAACAGAAGCAGAAGATTCATTTGCAGTGAAAGTAGTATTAGTAGTAGTAGTATTCAGAAGTTTATCATCATGTTTAAGTCTTTCCCAAGTAGTACAGAAGATTTTGTTGAGAACTGCAACAGTAATTGACTTGTCTGACTTGCATAGCTGTTCTGTTTCTTTGAGGACTTCTGAGCTGAATCATGGGTTGTCTTGAATGATATGTTGGCAAAGACAGCCTAAGATATCCTTTTCACTGAGTCCTTGAGCCCATAAGCAAGCACACACATCTCAAAACTTGTTCATCAATTCTATAGGATTATCGCATTCTTTTGAACAAAGATCAATCAGTCTCTCTATAGCATTTAGTTGAGCCGCTCTAGAAATGGTGTTGAACACACTTTTAATATGTTGAAAAGCAGTCGTGCTCGGTGCGACATCAATAATTTGAGATTTCATTTCTGGCCTGACAGAATTGATCAGTATTGCTCGACCTATTTGTTCTTTGATGGAGGTTTTTGAGGCCCCTTTTTGCTCCAGGAAGTTGGTTTCACCAGTGAAATCACTGATGACGCCTCATATTTCTCTATGCCACTCGCAAAAATTTGAACCATTGTCTTTTAAGGTATGTCGCCAGTCTTTTAGTAGCATCCTTGCCTTGACAATGCTGTCCTGAATATACGAGTCTTCTTGTATTCTCAGTAGCACACGCGGATTGGGTGCATCTTCATCATGAATTTGGGCTTTGTTTTCGTTAGTGGTATTGTCCTGAGGTGGTCATTGTGGATAACTAGGTATTGGACGAGAGGTTGGTGTATCATAGTCTTGAGGAGTTGGTTGTTGATTGGACAGCATCATCAAAGTAGTAAAGAGAGGAAAATAGAGAGAAAAAGAGAAAAAAAATAAAGAAGAAAGAAAAAAAGGAAAAGAAAGGAAAAAAACGAAATAAAATAATATGAAAGAAAGAAAGAAAAAAGAGGAGAAAGTAGAGAAAAAGGAAGAAAAGGATAGAGAATGAGAATGGATACTGGAGTAAAAGAAAGGATATATATATTAATTTTTTTTTGTTTATTTATCGATTATTATTTTGCTTTCGGAGAGATAGGGCCACTATCTTGCTTTGATGCTTGGCGAGAGCAACAACCTAATCGCTTATAAATTCGAATTTATTTTGGTTAAAAAAGAAGAAAGGAAAAAAAAGGAAAGAGAGAAAAAAGATTTAGAAAAAGATAAATCACTAGTAAACAGAAGAAAAGGCAATTGACAAGAGGCAATTGATGAGAAAAGGAGTAAGATAAGTCACACGTAAACCAAAAAAAAAAATTTGGTGATTGACAAAAGGCAATTGATGAGAAAGATTTAAGTCCAATGAAAAAAGGAAAAAAAAGGAATGGTTGACGAGACCATTTTTAGTCAATTTAGAGGGAAAAAGGGGAGAAAAAACTAAAAACTAGGCGCAAGAGCCCATAACCTATTAGTGCAACGGTAATGTTTCTGGAAAAAAGGGGAAAGATAGATTATCATATTGCTGTTGTGGTGACGCAAACTATATACACTGCTGCGGCGTAGTCAGAACCTAACAGGGGGGGGGGGGGGGGGAATTCATCTGGAGGTGATAATTTTTGGCTAGGCACTGTACAAAGCCCGTAATAACATTGAGAAAAAAAAGAAAATTTTCAAAAATCTATTGACGGCCCAAAAAAGTTGAGCTGCAGTATTTTTTTTTTTGACATCTACCATCCATTTTGTGCCAATCGTGTTAATTTCTCGATTGTTTTGCCGCTCTTCATCATACAGCCAAGTCACAAAATCTTGCGGAATTTTCGACGAAAACATACAGCTAAGTCATAAAAGCTTATGGAATTTTTGACGAAAAAAATAAAAGTTGTTCTCACCAAAAAATGATTTGCCTATTCATCAGGGTTGGGGATAGGGTGGGGGTACTTCCTTTTGAATAGGCAAATCATTTTTTTGTGGGCGAAACTTTTATTTTTTCGTCAAAAATTCCACAAGATTTCGCGACTTGGCTGTAAAAGTTTCGCCCACGAAAAAATGATTTGTCTATTCAAAAGGAAGTACCCCCGCCCTATCCCCAACCCTTTTAAATAGACAAATCATTTTTTGGTGAGAGCAACTTTTATTTTTTCTTCAAAAATTCCGCAAGCTTTTATGACTTAGCTGTATGAGTAGAAAATGAAGTCAAACTAATTGTCAAAAAATGCACTGATGCTGTGGAAAATTACGGGCAGCTCAACTTTTGGGCTGTCAATAAATTTTCAGAAATTTTCATTTTTACCTCAATGTTTACGGGTTTGACTGTATGACCAGGCTGCAATCCTTTCCAATAATACTGCATCTCACCTTGTAAACATGAATGCTTAAGTTAGTTAGTTAGTTAGAGAGACGGGTTGATGAACAGCATATGAAACTCCATCCTGAACAGATTGAAAAGTAGAGCATGCATACAACTAGGAGTTGATCAAAATTACAACCTGAAACATATTGTCAATAAAACAGGGGACAGAATTGAAATGCACCAGTAGATTGATCAAATATATCAAGAGGAGGTGCGGGAGTAACTGAGGAGACACTAGATCAGAGGGAGGACCGATTGATTAGTTTTCAGCTGACATGCTCATGAGGAAGATGGCGAGGCATGGACGAAACCATCATGCTGAAACTTGGAAAATGAGAGTACATAAAGGTGTGTTTTGTGAATTAGTCTCCCCTCCCACAAAAACAAACTGATGAGTCAATAACTGTGCTATGCTTTTTGATGCCCCTCTACTGGATGAGACTATAAAAAAGAACAAAACCAAGAACATTTTATGTATGCACGCTGATCACATTTTTAATGTCCATCTGTCAGGGAAGATCGTGGAGAGTGAGGTTAATGAAATTCACGGGTACTGAAATACACAACAGTACAGGTCACTTTGATGTTAGCTTTGTCATAAGTTTGGCTTGCCAACCGACAGAAAGCCACCCAAATGTGTATTGCTAGTGACTTGATCATTTCATTGTTGCAGTTTGATACAGTTCATCTGCAGACTTTGCCCCAGGGAGTGTTGGGAACCTTCTAGTGGTTTCCTTGCAACTTGGTCGTCCAGTTGCTCATCCATCTTAATTATTTGTTATAAGTAATCACCAATCACTTTGGTCCTTGTATTGGAGGGTTCACTTGAACAGTTGCAGATTTGTTGCATCTTGATTCTTCTCTCATCGACTTTTGGTCTTGTTCTATTTTTTAAAAAATGCCTCTGGAGCACCAACATGTAGCCCTAGATATGCCTTTTCCTCCACTTCGGACCGGAAGCCAGGAAGCTCGCAAACAGATTGTCCATGATCCACGGAAAGGGTATGTTATTCGCTTTCATTCACGTTCGGACTTTCAGGTTGTTAACTGTTTGGAACAGCCCTCCCTTGACCTTGTTCATTGCATCATCCACTGTATGGGATGTGTGGCAGTCAATTCTTTTCTTTACCGTCGAAGCATCTATTGTATACTACATCAATGAAAAAAGTTCTTTAAGCTTGGTTAGTCTGTCAATATTATTGCTATTTTTTATTATCATGATTTTATTTTGTTTTAAAGACAAAGCCATCCATCCTATTCTGACCGTCCAATCAATTACAGAGCTCGACAATTTTAACAGTGTTGGGTAAAAAAATGTCTTACGAATCACTAACGATTGATTGGTTGAATTGAATTAAAAATGCTCTCAAAACAGGAACTGTGATTGGCTTTATCATTTCTTATAGGTAATGAATTCCACTGAATACTATTTACCTCTCCACACACATCACTTATACTTGCTCTTAATACCAGAACGAGCTCTGCTTATGCACAGTACACTGAGGCTCGAAAAACATGGGGAAACGTGATTCATCATTGTCGTGGATTGGCTCGTGTCATTTGGCTGCATTTCCCAGTTCCATCATCGCAAGGAGACAAGCAAGTAACAGAACAAGAAGTGAGTTCATCTTATCTCTAAGCTTGGACCAATTGATAGTCTTAACGAATGTTCAACATGATCTATAGAAAATAAAATTCTACTTGGAAAAGAAGACAATGCTAAACCTGATCGAGGGTTTTGCGGTTAGTTTGAAGCATCATTTAAGGGCTGGTCAGTGTTCTTCTTCCTTGAAATTCTTTGCTGCAGTTCTGAAGATTTAAATAATCTATAGAATACGGAATATTCTACCAAGACCTTTACCGTAAGAAGTCAAACACACCATTATCGGTGGGCTCAAAACATGCTAACATCATCTCATCATAAAGACCTTGTTTGCTTTCTTCCGCGGTTTTCACAATTTTCTGCGGAAACATTTAGTAGTGAACAGTATAGCCCAAGAAGTTACACCAGAAGTAATCGAAATTCTTGCATTGACTTAGTAAAAGACGAAACTTTAACAGACAGAGAGAAAGTGGAAAAAATGAGCGCTTTTCTAAAACCGACTCATCCATTTGAACCTCCTCAAAAACTCATTCCAGGCTACAATCCACCAGAAACCACTTTGGTTGATATTTTGCCATTTATGAGACCTATTGTCAGCCTTGGAAAGGTAACTCTAATTTTTTCTAAGCCCTAAACTCAGAAATTTGACGACATATCATTATGACAGGCATTCTTAAACAAACTAGGGCTTAGAGAACAGGACCAGAGAAGAATTTCTGTAGAAGAAAATCTTCCGTTAGAAATTATATGGTATCTTAATGGCTACATGGTCGAGTTGCAACAGAGAAAACTTCTCGAGTATGCACAATTATTTACTATCGTTTTCGAGAAGGTTAACGATAAACGTCTCTGTATAGTGTTCCTACCGCGAACTTAGGTCTAGGTGCACTAACTGGTCTTTCAGAGTCATTAGTAAACCTTGAAAGAATTCTTACGGTAGATAAGCATCTTAAATTTGATTATTCTTTTAAGATTGTCCCTGACCGATTGATATGTTTTGTAATAGACACCAATTCCATTTGGCTATCTGGTTCACCTGAAAGTCTGTTTTTCTTTCATTCTATTTTCCAGGATTATTCAGGTTTTATCGTGCGCTAATCAAGCAAAATTTTACAGATAATTATCTATGTGAGAACCTCAAGTTGTATGAGAAGCATTTGCCCTTTTTTTCCTCACCTTTTTAATTTTTTAGGGATACATATTTTTTTTACCTTTCCAACTAATCAGCACATTCAAGATGTTGACGATTCCTGCGACGGCTTTGATAGCTTTTATCTTTTTAGGATTTTTACAGGTTGGAGCTGTAAGTACTTTAATATCATCTCATTAAGGCAAATTAGGAAATTTTCAAAATCCAATTCTTATTGGTTTATGCAATGTTCATTTAGGATATTGAAAATCCATTTGGTTATGATCGCTCTGATCTAGACGTAGGTGTTTCTTAGTTTTAACAAAAATAATAATGTACGAGATAGAATGCAGGGCTCATTCCTTACAACTAAAAACAGCAAGACCAATTTTGTTTTACAATCGCCGATGAATTAGCTGACTTAGTGTGAGGAAACCCACATATTTTCAGACTTATATAAAAAATCGTATTATAATAATTTGATTTTCTACCCTATAGAGCGCGTCCACCACCTAAAACTAACAAATACGTATATTCCGCTCAAAACCTTCCGTTCTATTCCTTTCATGAAAGGTTAAGCGCAGAAGATATGGTCCATTCAATGACTTTTGAACAAGTTCGAATTCTTTTTGGGAATAAATACTTAGCCGCAAGAAAATTTTGAACTCAAATAGTGTGTGATCATTATATGATCCATAAGCTTCTTGATAGTAAATATATATCATACTTCCTTAATTCTTTTATTTCACAAATCCTTAATAACTTGGCATTTCGCATTAATTTGATTGGCTGAAAGGGAATTTAAAATATACCCTCTATGGGAAAGCACTTTGTACTATTTAAAAGTGAAGCATTAACTATTTTGGTTGTTGTTGACTTGGAGCTTACCAAAGTGATACAAATCACGCCGATGATCACATTTTTTCTATCTATGATCATAAAAAAATAAAAACAACGGTTCGAATTAACCAGTGATCAAAAAATTTCCTCGCTCAAAATGTTTTAACATCTTCGAAATATCGATAACAAAAAAAAAAAAAAACCTGGGTTTATGTTATTACAAGAACTCTTTTTCTATTTTCCTTTTTAAATTGATTTTATTTTATTTTTATAAAATAACTTTATACACGCATTCTTTTTCTTTCTTTTTTTTTTTTTTTTTTTTCTTTTTTTCTTTTTTTTTTTTTTTTTACAAAAAGAAACAAGTGTAATATTTTGAATTCCAAGTTATTTTTTTTTTTTTTTTTTTTTTTTTTTTTTTTGAAAATATATATAGGATAAAAGAAATGTTAATTGAATAGACATGAACATGCTTCTAAACAATTTTTTCATCCAAATTTATATAAATATATATATATATATATATATATATATATATATATATATATATGATGAGCATAAAGACTTCTATTTTGTAGCTGACATTTATTTTTTTTAATTTAAATAAAAATTAAGTAATTATATCTTTAAAATGGGTAATGGAGAAAGATGAGGTGTAGAGAGAGGGGAGGGGAACAGGTGCATGATTCTCAAAAATGAACTTTGAAAAAAAAAAAAAAAAAAAAAAAACACACACCCCACTTGAAACATTCTTGAACTTCCTTATATCTATCTCTAACTAACTAACCAGCTAAGTAACTTCATGATTAAGTAAAGAGTGACTATAGCTTGATGTCATGCAAAACTGCTATGATTACTTAAGTTGGATTTAAAGTTGTTGATATTTCATAAGCAAGAGAGAGAGAGAGGGAGAGGGAGAGAGAGGGAGAGAGAAAGAGAGAAACCTCTTTTTTTATTTTTTTTAACTGGGAAAAAAAAAAGACTTGATTATGAAAGTAAATGTCACTGGACAACCTATGCACTTAGTCAAGGGAGCTTAAGGGGAACTATGAGTGATATTTAGAGGAAAATGCTTCTTTGATTGTGAGAGGTATCCTTCAAGGAAGTGTCTCAAACTTCAATTAGTAAAACTTGAGGGACAAGTTCAATAAGTACTCAAAGTATCTCAAGAAAACTAATAGTAGAAGAGTTCTTGATTATGGTTGAAGGAGTAATGACTCTTAGAGGTGGATGGGAAATTAATAAATAATATCTGAAATAGAAGGGATTTATATATGAAAGGCTTACTAAGCATTGTAAGAGTGAAACATATGATAATTTAATTTTAAGGAATAACTAATACAAGTGATCCCTATTCTATATCTGTCATACACCCAAGCTATGAACTCCTTGCATTATGGCCCATTCTTATTCTTCATCATTTGTTAATGAAGGCTCACTAACTTGGCTAAATAAATACTACTTATAGCTGGACTAGATCCTTGTTTGGTCAAACCAAGAACTATAAGGGAAAAAATAATAGCAACTATTCAAAAAGTTATTTAACTAACACCTTTTCAGCTACACAACCAAATCTTCTTGTTACACAATTGTTACTATTGATTTAGTTGGTAAAGTTGAGGTTCATAAGCAATGATAAATGCATAATCTATGGAAATGTTGTATTGGGGCTCCTTTCTGTGCTTTGAATAAGTCATGTGTCACATATCATGTGATAGTATATTTTGAACTATGTCAAAGATCTTTTATTTGATAAATGAATAGTTTGGTTTTATAAGTTTTAATAAAAAAGAGATTGAAAATGATAAAGACATAAAAGAAGGAACCCACTTTAATTCATTCATACTCAACTTATATATTCTGATTTATAAATATATATATTTTCAGCCACTGCATTTAACTATTAGGTAGTCAGGTATTGCTCACACAGGGTGAAACAGAAAGGTAAATGGTAGGCAAGTCATTTTTGAGAAACCTTAGAGTGACACATAAAGTAATCTGTAAGGAGCCCTATAGTACATCCTTGAGCTCTGCACAGGTATCATTCACACTAGTATTTTGAGGAAATCTGAGAAATCAGGGTAGACAAAAACTCCATCAGAAAATATGTTTGAATGACAAAAGCTTGGCATGAAACCAAATGTTTCAATCTTACAAAACCTCTGAGGCTATTTCAATTAACTTTTCTCACTCCAATTTCATAAATATTGTTAAAAAATTATTTGAATAGCTTATTTTATAAGAAAAAAAAATTAAAAGTTCCTAATGATCAAATTGCTTACATAAAGTAACCTAAAAGATATTCTATGTTAATTTATTCTGCTTATTATATTTGAATTTCAATCAGGATTTATTAATATAAATTATACAAAGAATCAAAAAAAAAATCTTTATAGCAACAATTATACACATAGCTTTATCAGTCATTTTTCTCAATTATGTCAAAGTTGAATTTTGGATTGGATTTAAAATTTGGGATGATTATTGAAAAAATGTCCAGACACACAAAAAAAAAAAATGCTATGAATCCCATGGAAACTGGAATTTACAAAATAAATATATTTATATATTTTATCATAAAAATAAATCTTTCCAACACCAAAATATAATATTGCTTTCATGAATTGAATGGTATCAGAGCTAGTGGAAATGTGCATAGAGAAATATGTTTTTACCAATCCATAAGAATTTTCAATATTTGTGACTACTTGATTTACAAGTCAATAATAGCAGGCTTCAAAGTTAGTGATTTGTAATTATTTAAAAGATAATTAACAACACAAAATTCAAGCTACAGATGTGAAATAATTTCTTATTAAAAAGGTGTTCTTTTGGGGCACAATATGCCATATATGAAACACTAATCATGGTAGATTTGGTAGAAAAGAGAGGTGTCTTAATATGAAAGAATTATAACTTTGATACCCCCTAATAAATCTGTTTGTGAGTTATGTTTTTCATTGAATTTAAATAAGGTTAAAAGAATTGAAATTTGAAACCCAAAAAAGCCCTTTGATATTTATAACACCATTTTAATTTTCATAACTGAAGAACAAAGCAAGGCTAAAAAAAAATTGTTTTTTTCATGTACAATGGCCTGTAACAATTATGCGACCAAATTTCATTTTGGAAATTTGCATATCACCTGCACCCTCCAGGCTCTGATTCATACTACCAGCACCACCTCCCTTCATCAACAATCTCATTTTTTTCTCATGGTAGAGTATCTTTTCACCTTTTGAAGACTCCTGTACTTATTTCTATTATTATTAATCATATTACCTTTCACTTGTTACATAGATGTACTGAAGATGTTTGTAAAAGTCTCAAGTGTGACGTGCAAGAAAAATATCAACTTCAAAATCTCAAAGAGATGCAAGAAGCATTGCTACAGGCTTGGAATGACTAGCCAGCCTCTGAATTGGAAGACCTAATTGCTTCAATTCCTTCAAGGATAAAAATGGTTATTGATAACCATGGCAGATCAACTTGTTGATAACTTGTAGCAGGGGTGGAGGAGGGGGACTATTTTTTAATTATTTTTATCAAATTCCTTTTAGGGAGACATTCTATAATGTCTCAGCTATCTAATAATAAATTTTTTATCTGGGTAGAAAAATTTTTACTGGTAGCTGAAAAATTTGCTTTTTGGATTTCAATTTTTTTTTATGATACAATTGCTTTTCTGTGTTTATAATATGTTAGATCAATTTGAAACATGCTTTTACACCAGAATACAAAGCAAAATTTTTTTCTGATATTTATTGAGTGAGTAGTGTTAAAAAAAACTGGTTGCAGACTTGTTACAGGCCACTGTACATATTTTTTTTGTTAATTCATCATTTTTATTAAATTTTCTGTATAATATAACACAATTCACTTGAAAAATAAATTGATGTTACATGCTTGCAGGCTCCTACCCATAACAGGATTACATACTTCAATCAATAAAAGAGACCTTCTAGCAGGTGCCAAATCAATCTTCTGGTGATAAAAAATGGGCTTAACTAATATATCAAAATCATATTAAATTTTAGAGTTGAAATATATTTTCATATCCAAAAATTAATTTTAAAGGCAATGATTCAGGTCAAGATAGATTTTCATCTAAAAAAAAAGTAGAACAAAGTTCTTCAAGAGGTTCAATTGATGGTGCTACATCATTCAAATTTAATAATTAAAAATATTTAGTCAAAAATATTGGTAATCAACTTTCTGCCACTCATTAGCACCCTAGCATAAAAATTTATTACAGATTAAAGATTCTTCATGAGATAAGGTAGCCAACAATGGAGGTTTTTGGTCTTTTAAGAATTTAAAATTTTTATTGGCTTGGTTTTGCTTTTTTTTAATATTGTTTTTATTGTTGAAATGTGATTGAAGTCATGTTCTGAAAAGATGCTGTGTCTTTTCTATTGTGCAACTTTATTTCACTTTCTCAAGATCAATACCACACATGAAACACTAGAAAAAAGTTTTTTGTTGCATATAAGTAATATGAATATATATCTATAGTAACACCATATTATTTTCAATTATTTTTCTAAAATAATATTTGATGCATTAGAGTTTCAGATGAGCCACAAGCTAACATTTTTTATGGTAAATCAAAAATTAAAGACAAGAATTTATTGTTTAGAAAGAGAATATCACATGCACAAAAGACACAGTGTCTTTTCTGTTCACTTGAATTTATTTCATCGCAATAGTAAAATTAGTCCAACAGACAACAAGCTTTGAAAACAATTCTTGTGGTAAAGTGGACAAGTTGAAAAAGAACAACTGAAATGAAGTCAGATGATTGAAAAGATGCTGCATCTTTTGAGTACATGGCTTTAATCACAATTCATGCATAAAAAACCATCAAAAACAATCCAAAAAATGTGGAAAAGATTAGAAACTTGAAAAAAAAAAGTCAAACAAAACTTAAAAAAATCCAAAAAAAAAAAATAAAATAAAATAAAATTCAAAAAAAAAAAAAAAAAAAAAACAGAAATAAAAACAGAAATAAAAAAACAGAAAAAAAAAAATCCAAAAAAAATTTTAAGAAATTGAAAAATAAAAAAACTTATAAAAAATAAAAAAAAAAAAATCCAAAAAAAATTCAGAAAAAGTCAATGTCAAAAAAAATATTTTGATAAATTTTTTTTTGGAAATACCCTCCCCTGTGTTTTGTTGAAGTAGGGACATAGATTTTCAAAATTTAAATTCATTGCATAAATTAACATGTCAAAAAGTGGTATAAGATAATTAAAAAACCTAAAATTAAAGTTCAAGTAAAAATGTGAGTGGAAATTATCTGTGACCAAAGTCAATGAAATCAAATATAAGTGTATACATAAATGTCAGCCAGGCTACCAGACTTACCCAGTAAAATAATAAATTATTTAATGGATGAAGCCACACCTTATTATTTTAATTATTTAATTAAATTAGTTACATTAAAATTACCTGTAATAAATTAACTAATTAAAGAATGGTAAAATTAAATATAAAATGTCCCTTATATTTTATTCTCTAACACCGTGCTCATTGACAGGTTAGAAGAAATAAAATTTTAATATTCAAATAAAAATAAATATATACAAAAAATTCAAATTTCTTATTTAGAATTGACTTCTACAGTAAATATTAAATAAATTTATGTATTTCTGACATACTCTGTAAATACATCTTTAAAAATACATCTTTTTGACACCCTCTTTTTAGAACAACTTTTTTATTTGAAATACTCCTTCTGGAATATTCTTTTCTCTCTCTCTCTCATACTACTGTTTTTAGAAATTTATTGCTGTGGTTTGTCCCTCCTTTGCCTATATAAGGCCTCTCTCTTGGTTGTTTTTTATTCATTCATTTACTTACTTATTTTATTACAACTATTTACAATCCTTTTATTAATATTTATTATTGCCTTAGTATTTACATTATAAGTAATTCTAATACATTAATTTTAATAATAATCCAACTCTTTACCTCTTATTATTTGAGTAATTAATCTTTAAGATAGGAAAATACATACCTGAGTTTGAAACCCTTAAAAAAACCGTTGTTACCTCCATTGGACCTCCCTATAAAACCTTCTAGACTTGAAAGACCCCTTTACAGTTGGGAAAATTTCTGAATTGTTGACGGCACATCATTATCTTGAGGACCGGAGACCGTGGGACCATCACCATCGAGTTACCTATAAGGACAAGTGGACAACAAAAATGACAAATGTCATATATCATGTGACTTTTTTTTTTGCTGCCAACGGGAAACAAATTGTTCTCCAAAACTTAGGCTTATATACTAACTAATAGTTATATAATTCGTGGTAATTATTGATTACTATTTGTGGGTCACTTTGAACTCTTCATACTCTACATATTTCCTTTAACTCAGCACTCTGTAAGTGGCATTAATTTGCTCAATTTACAGGAAGAGGTGTCTGGTAAATTGAAATTATTATTTTTTTAATTTATTTTCCTAGTTTACAAAGATAGAGCAATTGTGTTCTTAGTGCTAGAAGTAATAAATTTTTATTTTTTTAAATTAATTGTAATTTTCAGTTGACTTTGTCCTGATAAATTAAGATATTTTTTTTTATTCCAGTTGAAAAATTGTCCTGACAATAAAAATTTTAATTAATAAAAATTAAAACTATACTAAATTATTTCAGTTGACATTGAGTCCTGGTAATTAAATATCCTTAAGTTGATTTAAATCCTGATAATCATCATATATTTATTTGTTAAATTAAAAATTATTTTTTCTTTCTTCAGTTGATTTCTTGTAAATCATGGTTATAAGATCAGTTTTTTTTTGTTCCAGTTGACAAATTGTCCTGGCAATACAAAAGTTTAATTAATAAAAAATAAAACTATACTAAATTATTTCAGTTGACATTGAGTCCTGGTAATTAAATATCCTTCAGTTGATTTAAATCCTAATAATAATCATAAATTTATTTGTTAAATTAAAAATTATTTTTTATTCCTTCAGTTGATTTCTTGTAAATCATGGTTATAAGATTAGTTTTTTTTTGTTCCAGTTGACAAATTTTCCTGAAAATAAAAATTTTAATGAATAAAAAATAAAACTATACTAAATGATTTCAGTTGACATTGAGTCCTGGTAATTAAATAAACTTCAGTTGATTTAAATCCTAATAATAATCATAAATTTATTTGTTAAATTAAAAATTATTTTTTATTCCTTCAGTTGATTTCTTGTGAATCCTGGTTATAAGATTAGTTTGAAGTAATAAATAATTGATTATTATTTTCATATGATTTTTATCCTGAAGAGTTTTATATATTTTTTTTTCTTTTTTAAAGCAAAAATAAAACTGATTCATCTTATTGTTTCTTTCCCTAACCTCAGGTTAGATTCAAAACAATGACTGACAAAGTTTGTTCTGCTGCATGTGAAGATGAACTGGATCTGATTGATTATAATGGGGCTACTTCTGTGAATTCCCCTTTAACTGCAAAATTAGCTCAAATTAATAAATCATTGAACCAATCAGGACATGGAAATGGATGAAGTGAAGATTCTGGTAGAGACAAATTCCCAGGAACAAAAACCTTCAATAATTCACCCAGAAGAGCTTCCCAAAGGCTTCAAGATAAATAAGATGCCCTTAAACCAGCAGGTAAAAAATCTCTCTACTCACATCAAGGAGTTGAGGACAGAAAACCTCAAGCTGAGGTCAAGGATAGACTGTCTAGAAGACAAGGTAAGGAACATAGAGTCTTTTCTTCAAAAGTAGAAGAAAACTCCTCCTCCAAAACTCCCTCCACAACTGGCCCCCCAGAAACAAGAAAAGGTGAAATTCACAAAGTGGCAGTGGGATTGGCTGAACACCCAGTGAGATTATCTGTCCTAACAGCAACAGAGCCAAGTACCTCAGGCAGGTCCTTCAAGAAAAAATCAGTTTGATACAATACCTCCTCATCCCTATCAAGGAGGAAAAAGGAGAAAGAACAACCACATCCAAGTCTTGCCCAAGCCATGGTAAGCCCCTCTATTGAATGTCAAGTACCATTTCTAGTAACTGATTCAGTTCCTTCAGGTAAATCTGGAAGAGGAGATGAGACTGTGAGACCTGTAGAGGCTGAGAACAGTAGACAAATTGTTCAAATTTCAAATGTATCTAATCCTTTAGTTCTAATTGCTACTTCAATGATAAATCCCGATATGGCTATTATTGATGAAACACTTGAACATGAGTTTTATGAGAATCTGGAAAGTTACGCTGTTTCCTTATTGAGAAACACTCCAGATGTAGCTAACATTAATGATGAATATTTGAGGGATATTATTGCTAAACAAAATCATATAACGAACAACATGCAATTGACTCAGAAATATAATAGTTTGTTAACTGAACAGGGTTATCAAGCATTGAGGAGTAAGTTACAGAGAGTTTCTGATGATTTGTTTCATTACAAAGCAACCCATGAAAAGAAAGTTGCTTTATGGAAAAATATCAAAAATGATTTGTCTAAACTGAAAGATACTGTATCTACCTGTTGCCTGGAGCTAGAGGTAAATAAGATGAACCTGAAAAGATTAAGTGATCATTATTTATCTTTTCAAAATAAAACCCAGTTATCTTTTGAAACAGTCAATGAGAGTTTATCTAGTCTTCCAAGAGTGAAAACCAGACTAACAACCATTGAAGAAAAATTGAATTCATTGTTTAATAATCAAAAATATTCTGAAACCTCTTTTAAGGAACATATGTTACAGGATGCTCCAAGTTTACCTGTTGTTAGTTCATCTAAAGTAAAATTAGATTCAGAAATGCCTGTTGATACCACTGAGTTTCCATCAAAAATTGATGATGTACCAGGATCTTCTACAGAAGTATTAAAAAATGAGATTACTGCACAATTGGAGAAGTTACAGATGCTTCTTACTCAGAAACAAGCTAATACTAAGGAGGCTCCTTCAAATCAAAAGAATTGGCCAAAACATGACCAGTACCCAACATCTGATGGTGATTCATCTTCTGATTGGCAGCAATTCATTTTCAGAATTGATAACTTAAAAAATTCTTACAAACTCCCAGATGAGGAAATTGTGTCTAAGTTAATTTCTTTGTTTACCAATGTTTCCCTAATGTGGTATAAATCTGTTCTCCTGGATAGGAATGACTACTCATGGGAAGGTTGGAAAAAATTGATTAAAGCACAATTTGGTGGCTCCAAGTTCAGGATGGCACAACAAAGTCAGTATGAGGAAACTAGATATATCTCTTCTACTGATAAACCTATTGAGTTCTTAATGAAACTTGTAAAAATCTTGAGGGAAACGGACCCAAATATGGAGTTTGAGTTATGGAAGGACAGGATCCTTTATAAATTGCCAATGTCTTTGAGAGACTTGATAGTGGCTAGGACTGAGTTCTCCAGAGAACCTTCTTCTTTCATTAATACTTGCAATGAGATCCTTCTAAACAACAAGTATGATTCCAGAAGATTCATTCCTAGGACCCCTTTGGAGAAATCCTCCACTTATCAACAGAAACCTCTGGAAAAGATTGGTAAACCTTCTGCTCCTGTTGCACCAAAAAAGTATGCAAAAAACACTTGCTTCAAGTGCAACAAGCCTTGGCAAAAAGGCCATTTTTGTGACAAGAAAATAAATCTTGTTGAACAAACTTAGGAGCAGGCTGATGACACAATAGAACTGGATGATACTTCAAGTGATTGTGCCAGCAATACTTCATATGAATATGAACAAGAAATCTTGATTCTGGAAGAAGATATTAAATATTTAAATACTATTGATATTGATAATAATGATTTATCTACAGTTGAGGATGCTGAGATCATAAGGAACATTGAGGATAGCTCAATTGTTATTGCCCCTCTCAAAGCACCAGTCTTGATCAATGGAACCAGCATTGAAGTTGTTCTGGATTCTGGAGCTGGAGGAAGTGTCGTATCTGAAGAAGCACTTGCATCAGTTTATCAAGACTATAAATCAAAACTGATGCCTATCATTTCTGAAAATTGGAGAGGTTATGGCTCTGTTTTGTCCCTCATTGGTAAATACAAAGCCACAGTGTTTTTTAAATATAACCATGGTTTTTTAAGGGCTATTTGTATTTTGCTTTCATGAAAAATGATAATTTAAGCAGTTTTTTTATCATAGGAAATGACATTTTAACTAAATATGGCATAAAATTAGATCCTTCAAATCAATGCTTCACAATGGGGATAGATGGGAAGGGAAAATTTAAGATTTCCTCCCCCAAAAAATTGTTAAAACCAGAATTGAACACATATAATTCTGTGATTCAATATAAAAGAAGGTCTACAAAGGAAATGCATGCTCCTATGTCTGAAATTGACAATGCTTCTTTTGGAGAACAACTTTCTGGTGAGGATAAAGATTCCATCATTAAATTGATTAAATCTTTTCCTATGGCCTTTGCTCATGGGTCACATGAACTAGGATTAGTTAAGGAAGAAATGAAACTTTCAGTATCTTGTCCATTAACTGACATACCACCTAGTTTGAAGAAGAAGCCTTACCCTGCTTCTCCCACAAAGAGAAAATATATTGAAGATAATATCTCTACCCTTTTAAAAATGAATATTATTGAAAAGGTAGTTGAAACACCTAAATATTGTGTTATCTCACCTGTCCTAATTTCTTATGAGAAAGATAAAGACAGGTTATGTGGTGATTATAGAGCATTGAATACTTATACTGTTGATGATATCTACCCTTTACCTAGAATTAGCTCTATACATGCTACCTTACAAGGTGCTAAATATATAAGCTGCTTGGATGGTAACAAGTTATATCGCCAGGTACCTGTTGAGAAGAATTCCTAGAATTTCCTGATGATTGCTACTCATATGGGTATTTATAAGTATATTAGGATTCCATTTGGCCCTAAACATGCCCCTTCAGTTTTTCAAAAAGTTAGGGATAACACATTCCATCAGGAGATGATTGAAGGATGGCTGATGGTTTATATTGATGATATCATTATATTCTCAAAAACATTTGAGGACCATCTCAACCACCTGTGTAAAGTGTTCCACAAAATGGATTAAATAAATATGACACTTGCTTTGAAGAAATGTAAATTTGGTTTTCATTCCTTAAAAGTGCTGGGTCATTTTGTTTCAGGGTTACAGATATGTGTTGACCAAAATAAAGTGGCAGCTATACAGCAGGTGAAGGCTCCTACCACAGTTAGAGAGATCCAGAGTTTTTTGGAAATGTGTAGATACTATAGACAGTATATTAAAAATTAACAAGTCATAGCTTTACCCCTTACCCAACTGACTAGAAAGGATGTTGCTTTTGTCTGGAATAGTGAAAGACAGAGAGCTTTTAACACTATGAAACACTGTTTGATGTCAGCACCAATTCTTGCTTTACCTGACTTTAATTGACCATTTGTTCTGTACACTGATGCCAGTTTTATTGGTCTTGGTGCTGCCCTCCATCAAAAACAAGTTATAAATGATAAAGTATCAGAAGTAGTAATTTGTTATATTTCAAGAACCTTGAGAAATAGTGAATTGAAATATGGTGCCACTCAGCTTGAATGTTTAGCCATAGTGTGGGCTCTAGAAAAGCTACATTATTACCTAGATGACCAGAAATTTGAACTTGTTACTGACTGAAGTGCATTTAAATCCCTTTTAAACTTGAAAACACCTAACAGACATATGTTCAGATGGCAGTTAGCTGTTCAGGAATACAGAGGGAGAATGACAATTATTCATAGGACTGGTATTGTTCACTCAAATGTGGATATGTTTTCAAGGTTACCTTTACCAAATGATGACTCTAATCCTGCTTATGATCCTGAGGATGAAATTATCCATATTCATGGGATATATGTGGTTGATATGGAGGAAGAGCTATTACAGCTTATTCTGGATTCATATGATAAGGACACTGACTTGAAAAAGTTATGCACCATATTAAATGATCCAAAGAATGCTTCAATACAAGCATTAATTAAAACCCTTCCAACAAAGTACCAAAAGGCTTTGGAGAAAGGTAATTTTTCAATTGATGAAGGATAACTATATTATAGAAGAAAGTTGAGTAATGTCATTGTTATTCCTCCTTCTATGAAAGAAATCATCTTGAAAATTTGTCATGATGACATATTAGCTGGACATTTTGATCTTGAAAAAACAATGATCAGAATTAAAAACACTGCTTTGTGGGTTAATATGTCTGAAGACACCAAATTATATGTTGAATCTTGTGATTCGTGCCAAAAATCAAAAAGATTGACTTGTAAGAGAGCTGGATTAATGCAACATATTGAACCTCCTGATGCACCATGGCAGATAATAAACATGGATTTTGTAACAGGATTACCTATTGCTTGAAAAGACAGTTATAACTCTTGTTGGGTTATTGTGGACAGATTCACTAAAATGTGTAAATTTATCCTTACTCACAAGGATGTTTCCACTAAAGAAGTAGCTTTCTTATGGTGGTCTCATATTTTCAATACTGCTGGTTCTCCTAAAGCCATAATCTCTGGCAGAGACCCTAAATTTACTTCTGAATTTTGGATGTCTCTGATGGATTTTTGTGGTTGTGATCTGAAACTATCTACTGCCCATAACCCTCAAACTGATGGATTAGTTGAAAGAATCATTCAGACTCTAGAGGACATGATAAGATGGTACTGTGCCTTTGGCCTTGAGTAAAAAGACAATGACAGATTAACTCATGATTGGGTTACCTTACTGCCTGGGTTGGAATTTGCTTATAATAGCACTGTTCATTCTGTTACTCAAAGAAAGCCTTTTGAGCTCTGGCTTGGATATGTTCCAAATACTCCTGCCCAAATTCTCAATAATAAAATACCTAAATTGAATTTACATCTTGGTGTAAAATCTTTTCTTCAAATGCAACAACTTTGAAGAAGTCATGCTCCAAAATGTGTTGAAAAATCATTTGAATATGAGAAGAAGAGATGGGACAAATCCCATAAAGAATACACTTTTAAAAAGGGTGATGAGGTTTTTATTTCTACATTCCACTTCAATTTACAAGGTAATAACAAATTGAAAGACCCATTTGTTGGTCTATTTGTTGTAAGAAGAATGGTTGGTGATAATTCAGTTGAAGTTATTTAGTATTCTCCATATGACAGAAAACATCCTGTTTTTCCAATGTCTCTTTTGAAACCTTATACATCCAATAGTAAATTATTTCACAAAAGGAGGGGAAGACCCAAAAAGACCCCTAATGAAATCACTGAGACAGCAGAAATTGATAAGATTCTAAATGACAGAATAGTTACTGATGAAAAAGGTACAGAATACTTATTGAGATTCAAGAATAAATCTTCTGAATATAATTCTTGGATACCTGGGAAGGAAGTATCTAATCTTCCTACTCTGCTAAAGAAATATAAAAAGAAAAAATAATAGCATTTTTTTATTGTTTTTTAGAGTGAGGGAGTGTCAGCCAGGCTTCTAGACTTACCCAGTAAAAAAATAAATTATTTACTGGATGAAGCCACACCTTATTATTTTAATTATTTAATTAAATTAGTTACATTAAAATTACCTGTAATAAATTAACTAATTACAGGATGCTAAAATTAAATGAATAATTAAAATTAAATATAGAATGTCCCTTATATTTTATTCTCTAACACCGTGCTCATTGACAGGTTAGAAGAAATAAAATTTTAATATTCAAATAAAAATAAATATATACAAAAAATTCAAATTTCTTATTTAGAATTGACTTCTACAGTAAATATTAAATAAATTTATGTATTTCTGACATACTCTGTAAATAAATCTTTAAAAATACATCTTTTTGACACCCCCTTTTTAGAACAACTTCGTTATTTGAAATACTCCTTCTGGAATATTCTTTTTTTTCTCTCTCTCAAGCTAATGTTTTTAGAATTTCATTTCTGTGGTTTGTCTCTCCTTTGCCTATATAAGGCCTCTCTCTTGGTTGTTTTTTATTCATTCATTTACTTACTAATTTTATTAAAACTATTTACAATCCTTTTATTACTATTTATTATTGCCTTAGTATTTACATTAAAAGTAATTCTAATTCAACTCTTTACCTCTTATTATTTGAGTAATTAATCTTTAAGATAGGAAAATACATAACTGAGTTTGAAACCCTTAAAAAAACTGTCGTTACCGCCATTGGACCTCCTTATAAAACCTTCTAGACTTGAAAGACCAATTGAAAATAAACCTCATGTGGAAAACAAATGTGTCCATGAATACTGCTATACAACACATGAACTGATGGCTAGTAAATTTAAGTAAGGAGAGTATCATATTTAACTTTTTGAATGTTAATTCATGAAATAAGTATAAAATTTGACAACCTATATTACACCCCATTATTTTTTTCTACATAATGTTTCATTTTTTGAATTAATTTATTTTCTAGCCTTATTAATCTGCTTGATCAAATCTAGATTTTCAGTCATTTTATGTAAAAAGTGTTAAAAAAACCTATCTAAATGAAAAAATACATTAAAAAGACTAAACATACTTACAAAGCTTTCTCCAAATAGCCTTAATGAAAGAGTCCCCAAAAGTGGCAAAACATTCCACCGAAAATTCTAAAAACTTCCCAAATTCTTAATAAAAGCAAGCCCCAAAAGCACCCAAAAACTTTCCCAAAAGCTCACAAGAGGCTCCCTATAAGTTCCCAGAAAAGTGGAAAAAGGTTCCAAAAAAGGGGCCCAAAGTTCTCCAGAAAGGTGCCAATAAAACCCCCAATAATTACTAGAAAGTGCTAAGAAATTTTTTCTGAATTGTTTCCAAACATTTCTGAATTATTTTAGTGGAAAAAAGACACAAAAGAACCTGAAAACACCTGAAAGTCACTGGAAAATTCTCAGAAAATATTTTCAAATGGTTTTAGTAAAAAAAAGACCAATAAAAACCCAAAAACACATAAAAAAGTGTAAAATGCTTGTAAAAATATTTAAAAATATTTAAAATTATTTTGAAGAAATTTAGCCAAAAAAAAACTAAAAAAAGAGAAAAAACCTAAAAATGACCAAAAAAAAGTCAATAAAAGAAGAATAAAAAAATTGAGAACCATGAAAAAAAGGAAAAAAAGGGGGGGAAAAGACAGTTCAATCAGGAATTAAAATAAAAAAAGATGATAAAAAAAAGAACCAAATAAAAGAAAATTCAATTAGAAATTATATAAAAAAATGAAAAAGTGACTTACCTTGAGAGCTGTGGAGTGAAAAGTATCAAGACCAACAATAAGTAATGCAGATGAGAGAAGAAGAGAAGATGAGATATCATAGTGAGATGGAATCATAGAAATGTTATGCTATTTCAAGTCTGGGAGCTGAACAAAAATTAATGAAGCTACAAAGTTGTGAAAATTCATTGCAAAAAAAGTGAGCAGAAATAAGAAAGTGATGAATATTAAGGGATTGATTAAGTACTGGTAATTCACGCACCTTGTATGAATAAGCACTTAAAGATTAGGTGAAAAAATCTAGGTGTTGGTGATTTTATACCTAGTTTTGGTGTCTCTGTTTCTAGTGCTGACTAGTCATGATGAAGAAGGGAAGTGTTTTGATGAATTTCTTGACCCAAAAGAAGATGTGTTTTTGGAAAAAGATGCTGTTGAAATAAACATGTCCAGAGCAGGTTTATTTCCTTTTCAGATGGTGGGTTTGTTATCTTTCTTGGTGTGTTTATGTGGCATATCTGGTAAGGTTTGAGACCCCATAATTGTTAGGATTTGGATTGAGAGGCAAGGAGGAGGAGCGCTATGGGTGCTGTAGGGGCTCTGTGGGCGCTATGCATTTATAAGAGACAGAAGGAGGGATATTGAATTAAGGGTTTATATGGGGAAAGCGCTGTGGAGCACTCCTCATTGGACAACCTATATAGTAATCCAGTTGCTCTTAGTCTCACTGCTAACTCAGAACAGTCAGTCACGCCCTTCTCATTTTTGGCAACCCCAAAATAGTCAGTCTAGTTAGTCTCACTGCTGTGTTAGCATAGTCAGTCCCGGTTCAAGGCTAGTGTCAGTGCTAGTAGTAGTCTGCCTTATCAGGTCCTAACAATAATATACTCTTGAGTTGAGAAAGAAAACCTTATTAGATTTTATAAAAATATTTAGTAGATTATAAACCTGATAACCAGTCTCAAAGAAACTGAGAAAATATCATTAAGTTTTTTTGACCTCAAATGACAAGAAGGTGATTAATACTATCATTGAAGCCAAATGGTTGAATTCTATCATTTTGAAAAGTCAAAAAAGACGCAATATCAAAAGTTTGGTGTATTCAACATGCAATATTTGGGGGGACTTGCTAGCAAGTCCTCAACTTGAAGTCAGATGGAAATCAGATGGAACTCAGACTGAAGTAATACTGAACTTTCACTTGAAGTATCACACAAATAATAATGGATATATATTGAAGACATAGTGAAAGTGTGAGGGTGACTGAATGGAAGCCAGAAAAAATCATTCAATGAGTCTACTCAATGCACAGTATTTTTTGAAGCAACTTATTTAAATAATAATTTATTAAATTAAGTTGATCAATAAAAATTAATTGAAAATATCACAATTCTTAAATACAATAATTTTATTAAAAACTTTCAGATTACATTTAAAAAAATCAGTGACCTTTTCTATTACCTACAACTGTTTTTACAGAATTGAAAACTATGTTTCAGCTAATATTTTATGGAAGTGAAATCTGTTCTTTTCCCAAAGAATACAGTTCATACCCCTATTTTCACACTCTGTTTGCACCAATCCCCATCCCTTTCAATTCCATCAACACATGCTTGTCTTCCCTCCCCACCCTTTTTGCTATCCTCCCAGCCCCCTTGTATGCCATCCTCTTTTGATCCCCATTTCACCCTTCTCAGCCTCTCCCCAACCCTTTTCTTCATTCAAAACGCCTTGGAAACCTTAATCTTCCCTTCCAACTCTTTCCCAACCTTTTTTCTACCCCATATACCCTTCCTCACCCCTCTCTCCAGCCTCTCCAACCCTTTTATCCCCATTCCTCCCCTTTACCTTGCCTCCACAATCCTTGAACCACAATTTACCCCCTTTCAACTCAGTCCCTATTTCTGTATATAAAAATAAAGTGTTAGGGAGAAATGGGGAGGTAAGCAAACTGGAAGGAGAGGTGTGGAGAGGGAGAGGCAAATGTGGATAGGCGTTGAAAATGATGAAAAAGGGAGTGAAAAGGTTGGGGAGAAAGATGAGCTGAGGATAAAAAAATATTTCAAAGGGAAAAGAGTGGGGTATTCTTGAGAGGGAGTAAAAAAAGACAATAAAAGAAGATAGTAATACAAAATAAATATACAAAAAATATAAAATATATAAAATATGTTACAAAGAGTGGGAACAGAAATTCCTTGAGTCCTAAAAATCCACAACTACTATCCTGTTATTCTCTTTATTTACTTAAATCAAATAAAAATCTACATTTTAATATTTTGAAAATTTTGAAGAAGAGAGGAAATTAATTTTAATAAATATTAGTAGAAATTTTTTTTATTTAATAGTGAAATATAGTATGTCAATTGAATTTTGATATTATATGTCTAAGTAAAGTCTTTGTAACATCATTTTTAAGATTTTTGTACCTTCTTTAGATATTTTAATGATTTATAATATTCAATATTATCTAGTCATAAAATAAGTATATAATTTTTTCAATTCTTGAAAATAATACAATAAATAATATGGATGCACAAAATAACCTTTCATGAACAAATTGACATATTTCAAATTGTAGTTTCTCCATGTATTTCTGTCCAAAGAAACTTATATAATAATGTCAAATGATATCTTGCCGGATCTATACATTGGTGTTTTTTTTTAAAATTGCAAAGAAGCTGCTTAAATAGTTTAAAATATGTTTTTCTCAGATTAATTTGAGTGTGGTCTGCACTGTATTAAAATTTCTATAAAAAAATTTCATTCTTCATATCTCAAGTTTTGTTCAAAGTATTATTACCTATGCTTCATTAAAGGTTCAAGTTGTATTCATATTGAGTTCACCAGAATGTCAATATTTTTTCTTGATGGTTTCATCAGTATTCAATGTGGGCTCAAAAAGATATGAATTAGGGTTCAAGGTTGTGGACTTACTAGCAATTCTGCCCCCCATATTTCATGGTGATTAACTGTATTTTTTATTGAATTTATGGGCTTATATTAATATTTTAAGAAATAAAAAGATAAAACCCTTAATCATTAGTGTTTGTCAGCTCTGGAAAATCTACACTTATCTATATACAGATTTTCAAAAATAAACAAGACCCAACACTGGTAGATTTCAAAATTAAAATAAGTCATTTATTTCACTCAAATATGCACTTTCTCAACCAAAAGTGCTAATTTCACAATAAAGTACCAATAAACTGATTTTTCAGTACCATAAAATTCATATTCAGAACTCCAAAGCATACTCTACAATTCAAAGAATTTTACATCATTTAAATTTTTATACCATATAAGAGTCATGCCTTTGTTGCTCTCAAATCATGAAAAATAAATCAAGCAATGACTTTAATAGCTCTTGATCCGCTCCTGAACTCTAATTGCAACTCTGATTCTGATCTTGAAGAAGTTTTTTTTTATCAAAAATTTACAGGAAATTTTATTTCTTCCAAGAAAGACCCAAGTACTTTATACCCTAAAGTACACTATCCTAAAACTCCTAAACTTATCTGCACCCAGTTTTAAAACGTTTTTCAGGACTTCCCAAGAATTTTTCCTTAAATTTCCTGAGATTATTCAAGGTTACCCCATTTTTTAAAACAATTATCAAAAACAACAACATAATCCTTCAATTCAATTTTACATCACACTATTTTGTTTGGGCTCCAATGGTAATTGAGCTGCCTTGAAATTTTATGAAAATGTCTTTAATTCAGGTTATGGTTCAATTAATAGCTATACCAGATATAGCATCACTGCTATTCTCTCCTTATGTTCCCAATTTTTTTCTTTTCCAACAAAAAAAGAGAAATTTAAATAATCTAAGGTTCTTCAAGTAAAGGGTTTCATGGGTGAATTGGTTGTTTTGATGGTACAGCTATTGTCAGCCTGGTTATACCCAAGAATAAGTAAATTAAGCATATAAAAGATACTAGAATCATGAAATATATATGTGTAGAAATATTAAGTATATATAATAAGTATACATAAGTGAAATAAGTGATATACTACAGTATATGCCAAAGAATTATGATTTTATATGCATATACCCACCTATTATTGGTCTTATGTACTTAATAGGGGGTATCAAAGTTAGAAATTTGTAATTATTTAAAAGGTATTTCACAACACAAAAAGAGAGCCAAAAACTTGACATTAGGGGGTGTCAGTTCTGGCAAATCCGTACTTAACTTAAGTGCGGATTTCAAACCAAATCAGCACTTACAAATCAGCACTTAAATTTTGCAAAAAAGTCACTTATTTCAAAAAAGGGTGTCAGTTATGACCTCAAATCAGCACTTTTTTCCCGTTTTTTTTCACAACCACATTTTGGCCACAAAACATCCCTTCCTTTCTTACCCCATCCCTGTCACATGTGACACACTGACCTTCCTCGCTACCTACCCATCAATCCTCGGCACACACCCCTTCCTGACATTTTCAATATTTTGGCCAGGCATGTTTACATTCTTTTTTACTTATTTTTTCTACTTCTTAATCTTTTTTCTATGGGTGTCAGTTCTGACCTCAAATCAGCACTTTTTTCGTGATTTTTATTTCAAAACCACATGTTGGCCACATCATCCCTTTCTTTCCCATACCATTTTGTACTCTCCAAATGTCCTCTTTGTGTACTTCATTCACTTGGGTCGGTATTTTGGTTTGTTGCATATTCATTTTTTTTGGAATTTACGGTGAATTTTTTTTTTGGATGGCTCATTGGTTTTCTTTCACCAGCTCAACATGAAATTGCATATTTTGTCGGTGATTTTTTTTTTCATTCATCCCTCATATCCTTTTCCTATTCTCCTCCAACATCCCTCAAACAATTTGGTTTCATTCATTTTGTCATCTCATCTCTCCAGGTAAGTCACTTTATTCTTTTTTTTGATTTTTTGATTACTAATTATAATTTTTTTTTGTTTTTTTCTGTTTATTTTATTTTTTTTATCTAAATTTTTTTTGTAAGTGGTTATTTTGGATTTCAATGTTTTAATTAACCTTTTTTTCTCTCCCTCTTTACTTTCTTTTTTAGCTCCATCACCCTACTCTTCATCCCTCCTTGGCATGGTCATTATCCCCCCATTCCCTTATTTCACTTTTTTTTGGCTCCATTTCATTGAAACACATACATTGCACATTCTTTATGCGTTTCACTTACTCCATATTCAATTTCCCCACAATTCCAACATCAATCTTTCTCACTCTATTTTTCCTACTCTTCAATCAAGGTAAGTTTCATCTCCTTTTTTTCATGCCTATATGATATCTCATTCCTTTTATGAAAAGTTCATACTTAAATATATGTATGACTCTTATCTGGATAACAGTGAACTTATAAAACTCCTTTTGATCTCATCTTCATTACCACTTTTCAAGTTTTTGTAAAATTTTGAAAATCAGACTCGGAATTAGGGTTAGGTTTATTCAAATCTAATGTTCTTTTAACTGAAGATTCTCCTGAAGGCTACCTTTCATTTCCCACAAACAGATTTGAATTTGATTCAGTGGTTGCTGAGATATTGACCGTTAAAGTTGAGCCTTTTTTTTCCCAATTTAAATTTTTATTTCATTTTTTATGTAACAAATTAGGGTTAGGTTTATTTAAATCACATGTCCTTTAACTGAAGATTCTACTAAAGAATATCTTTCATTTCCCTCAAACAGGTTTGAATTAGGTTCAATGGTTGCTGAGATTTTGACCTTTGAAGTTGAGCCTTTTTTCAAAATTTCACTTGTCTTATTTCACATTTTTATATTGCATATTTAGAGGATAAGGATTCTGAAACTCTTATATGATTATTATCTAGGCATTTCAATCATATAGGCATATATTTTTTGCTCAAGAATATCACTAAAGCTCAAAAAGATGAAGATTTCTGCTTATGGGACACTCTACCTTCCTTTAACTCTTTTCTTGCTCTTCGACTCAAAAAGCACTGTAATAAAGAATTTGAAAAAAATCATGAACTTGCAACCAAAGTTGGAATACCGAATTGGTGTGACTCCGAATGGGAAGATATCAGGCACGAATATCTTTTATTTTCTAATGTTATTATCACTCATTCTGTATTTCACAATAAAATTCCCACTGATACCAAGGACACCAATTTTCTTACTTTTGGTATATTCTCATATATCAAACCAATTACTGGCCAACCAATACCATCTCAAGCTAAAATCAAATGACATGGTTTATATTTTCCAGACCACCGGTGCATCATTGATTTTGGTTTGGGAAATGGTATCATCGAAACTATTTGGAATTCTTCTAAGGATAATCATCAAACGACCAAAGCTCCTCCTGGTTTGGAATCCTGTCAACATTTAACACATTTTGGTTGCTCATTTCAAATCAGTCATAAGTTGATTCAAAGAATCAATAAGGTAATGAAAGAAGGTAAAGTTATTTGATTTAAAAAAACTTTATTTAGATCCAAAAAGTATGGGGATTAGAGTTGTCATCAATAATTTTATATTTTTTCGTAAATTTTTAATAAATATTTTTTATGTATCAATTTCCTCAACAAAAGTAATGGGCCAACAACCTTGTGTTGTATAAATGGTAATCATGATAACATTTATTTAGTTCATGGGGTTCTTCTAGCCTATACTTGTGGAAAGTCCCAAACTTTTGTTTCTAGATTTGATCTGCATTTTGGCTTAAGGGATTGTCATTACTTTAAACTAGGGAAATTGATATATATTAGATATTTATTTAATAATTTATGTAATTATATTAAATTTAGATGACTTCCACCACTTACTTCAATAAAATGCAGGGGGGGGGGGGGTATTGCCAAATTTTCAAATCTGACATGTGAAATTGATGACTTAGAAAAATTTTAGTGATATCCACCCCTTGCTTCAATAAAATGCAGGGGAGAGTATTGCCAATTTTTTAAAACAGATATAGAATTTTTTTGACTTGTAAATATTTTTGTGAAAATTTTTGACGAGAATGTGAAAGTAATTGTTTCCACCTTGAGCAGGTTTCTGGCTCAAAGGAATAGCAGTACCATCAACAAAACCAATACATCCTGGGAAGCCCTCTGCTTGCATAACCTGAGATGATTCAAGTCGCTCTTCTTTTGTTGGCCAGGTGAGAAGTTGAGATTACAAGGAGTTGATGGCAGTGATACATTGTTTGGTATAAGTGTTAACTGAACCATACCCTAAATCAAAGACATTTTCTAAACGTTTCAAAGCGGCTCCATTACCATTTGAACCCAAATGACATAGTGTGATGGCCAATTGAATTGGAGGATGTTGTTGTTCTTTTTGAGAATTATTGTGAAATATGGTATGATCCTGAATAAGCTCAAGCAATTTAAGGAAACATTCCTGAGAAGTCCTGAACAGCTCTCTAAAACTGGGTGTAAATAGTTTAAGAAGTGTTTGGATGGTGTACTTGGGGGTATGAAGTACTTGAGGCTTTCTGGGAAGAAGGTAACGTTTTGTGGCCATTTTTGATAAAAAGACAAAATCTTCTTCTAGATCAGAATCAGAATCACAATCAGAGTCCAAGAGCAGTTCAAGAGCCATGAAAGTCATTGCTTTATGTAATTTATCACGATTTGAAAGTGAGGAAGGCATAACTCTTATAAGATATGATATGAAGATGTAAGTGATGTACAATATTTTGAGTTATGAAGTGTTATGCTGCGGAGTTCTGCGTATGAATGGGATGATGCTGACAAATCAGTGAAATGGGACTTGATGGTGAAATCGGCACTTTTGGTTGAGAAAGTGTGGATTTGAGTGAAATAAGTGACTTATTTCATTTTGAAATCCACCAGTATTGGGGCTAGTGTGTTTTGGAAATCCGCACTTATTTAAGTGCGGATTTGGTCAAATTTAAGTGCGGATTTGTAAGTGAGGATTTGCCAGAACTGACACCCCCTATTAATTCTCAGTAAAAAGGTGTTTTTGGGGCACAATATGACATATTTTAAAAAATAATCATGGTTGATTTGGTGGAAAAAGAGTTATTTTGAAATGGAAGATTTCTAACTTTGAGACCCCCTAATATTAAGTGAAGAATGGAAGGTAGTTTCAAGTACCTTGAAATTAAGTTTAAATAATTTATAAAGTGAAATTAAGTTTTATTTTTCATTATTATAGTGAAATAATTGATAAATGCACTTTAAATCACTTAAAAGCTGGATATAGGGGCTATAAATTTAATAATATTAAAAATTCAGTTTTACAGATAAATTTGCCTTATTTAGTGCAATTGATTTGGCTAATTTTTGGTCTTAAAATAAGACTTATAAAAATCGATGATTTTTTATTCTAGAATCAGCTTATGTGTATTGACTTTATGCTGCCTGCATCTATCTCACATGCATATAAATATTAATTAGGGGGTATCAATGTTGACCGATCCGCAATTAAATTAATTGTGGAAAATAATCTGCATACCCCAATTATCTTCCGCAATTATTTTTGCTAATAATTGGGTTATTAGACACTTTACGTGTCAATGTTCACCTCTTATCTGACATTTTTATCCTCAATATTTCATAACCACATCTTGGACAACTTTCTGGATATCCCAGCCTTCTACCTTGCTGCGCACTTCCATTCTCATCCCATCCTGTTCATTCTATCCACTTAGAATTTCTCCCCATTTCATCTATTTGATTCTTCCCCTTTTCATCTCGCTATCTCATCTGCTTGTTTCTGCTCTTTTTCATCTTCATTTATAATAACATGCCTCGTCATCCTAGATCTTCTCAAAGGCAGCCATCACCCAGTTGTTCTTCAATTCCCACTACTTCCTCTTTCCCCCACTCAGCCAAGAAATCAAAGACTGTTCAATTAAAAAAAGATGAACATCTCATTCTTATCAACTGGCTGAAAACCAAATCTAACTATAATTCTTGTTTTGGTACTGAGTATGCCACTAAAGTAGGACAGCCCCCCGCATCAAAAGTTAATGGCTATCTTCTAATGGCAAATGAATTACGCAATAAGACCAAGGAAAGGATTGATCTTTTGCCTAAACAGATGCCTGAACGCTTCAAGCATTACCGAGCAAAATACAAGAAGGCAAAGGCTCTTTCATCTTCCACTGGTTTTGGGATTACCAACAATGATATAACTAAGGGCATAAAATACATAGACAATAAACTTGATTCATTATGTCCTTACTTTAAAGAGATGGATGCAATTTTTGGAGAGCGAGCCGATGTTAATCCTGTAAACATGTTGGATGGAGAAGATCCTATCTCCGAACATGATGTTGAAGCAAATATTTTCCCATCCTCTTCCTCCACTCAAGCCTCCCCTCATTTGAATGAGACATATCTAAATAGCTTTTCTGTAGATCCTATAGGTGATTTAACCCAACCAAATCTAACTCAGGTCTGTTTCTTTTTTCTTTTATCTTATCAATTCTATTTTTTATTTACTTATCTTTTTCTTATTTCTTAAAAGGCTGATGAACAAACCCAGGATCCTCAATCAACTGAGTCTGAAGGTAGTGACAATGATGAGGAGGAAAATGCTACGTTGAACAAAAAGAGAAGGGCTTCAACTAGTCTAAATTTCCTCTCCCAAAGAAGACGAAAAAGTGATACTTCATCACAAACACCTTTTTCTTCGATGGAACAGTTTTTAGAGAAACGTGATGCTGGTAAGTGATATCATACCTCTTATTACTTTACTCTGCTTTTCTTCTACTTTATGTTAATTTTTATTCTCACTCTAGAACAAGTGGAAATTGCTAAAGAGACTCTGAGCTTTGAAAATAAGAAATACGAGCTTTCTTTAAGGAGGGATGACAGAGTACAAGATTTGAAAGAGAGGAAGTATGAGCTCTCCTTACGGAAGGATGATTGGATCCAAGATTTGGAGGAGAAGAAGTTTGAGCTCTCTTTACAGAGGGATGGTAGGGCCCAAGATTTGGAGGAGAAGAAGTTTGAGTTAACTCTTATTATTGAAAAATCCAAAAATAAGGAAAAAACACTCGAGCATCAAAACTTAATGGAACAGATGAAGTATAAGCATGATCTCCAAGAAAGTTCTAAAAAGAAAGATTTCTTGATTGAATGCATTAAAGCAAACAAATCTGTTGAAGAGATAGAATGTTTAATGAAATTTTTTGTTGACTAGTTTCTTTTATTTCTTTCACACTTCATGTGTTCATATTTATTTGTACATAAATTTTACAATTATTTTCTGTATTTCTTGAAATATTGTATTTTAATGTTAAATATTCTTTTTTTAAATAAAATGTTCAAGTCTCCTTTTAAAATTTGACAATCCCCCACCACTAGATTTTTTTGAAGTAAGGGGTGGGTATCACAAAAATTCTTTCATGTCATGAATCTTGAAAGTTTTTTATGAAAATTTGGCTTTACTACCCCCTGCATTTTACCGGTATCCCAAAAATTCTTACATGTCAAGAATTTCACAAGTCTTATAAGAAATTTTGGCACAACCCCCCATGGATTTTATTGAAGTAAGGGACGGATATCACAAAATTATTTACAAGTCAAAAAAATTCTATATCTGTTTAAAAAAATTGGCAATACTCTCCCCTGCATTTTATTGAAGCAAGGGGTGGGTATCACCAAAATTTTTCTAAGTCATCAATTTCACATGTCAGATTTGAAAATTTGGCAATACCCCCCCCTGCATTTTATTGAAGTAAGGGGTGGAAGTCATCTAAATTTAATATAATTACATAAATTATTAAATAAATATCTAATATATATCAATTTCCCTAGTTTAAAGTAATGACAATCCCTCAAGCCAAAATGCAGACCAAGTCGAGAAACAAAAGTTTGGGACTTTCCACAGGTATAGGCAAGAGGAACCACATGAAACAAATAAATGTTATCATGATTACCTGTTATACAACACAAGGTCGATGGCTCATCACATTATTTGAGAAAATTGATATATAAAAAATATTTATTAAAAATTTATGAAAAAATATAAAATTATCGATGACAACTCTAATCCCCATACTTTTTGGATCTAGATAAAGTTTTTTTAAATCGAATAACTTTACCTTCTTTCTTTACCTAATTGATTCTTTGTATCAACTTATTACTGATTTGAAATGAGAAACCGAAACGAGTGAAATCTTGACAGGATTCCAAACCAGGAGGAGCTTTGGTCGTTTGATGATTATCCTTAGAAGAATTCCAAATAGTTTCAATGATACCATTTCCCGAACCAAAATCAATGATGCACTGGTGGTCTGGAAAATATAAACCATGTCCTTTGATTTTAGCTGGAGATGGTATTGGGTGGCCAGTTATCGGATTGATATATGAGAATATTCCAAAAGTAAGAAAATTGGCATCATTCCTATCGATATGAATCCTATTGTGGAATCCAGAATGAGTGATAATAACATTAGAAAATAAAAGATATTCGTGGCTGATATCTTCCCATTTGGAGTCACACCAATTCGGTATTCCAACTTTGGTTGCAAGTTCATGATTTTTTTCAAATGCCTTATTACAGAGCTTTTTGAGTCGAAGAGCAAGAAAAGAATTAAAGGAAGGTAGAGTGTCCCATAAGCGAAAATCTTCATCTTTTTGTGCTTTAGTGATATTCTTGAGCAATGAATATATACCTATATAATTGAAATAAGTGAAATGATATTAAGAATAGAACAAAAATTATTAGACATACCAAGAGAATATCCTTTGACAAAACCAGGTCTCCAACCAAAACCAATCATGATACCACCCAACAAATTCTTATTCCTTATAAGTAACCGAAACAAAGCCATTTGATAAAGAGTTATGATAAGATCGGATAGTTGATTAAAAGCTTCATCTTTTACACCATCAAATGAATGAACTTCCAAAATGAATTGAGGCTTAAAAGCATTGCTGATAACTGCAACAACTTGATCATCTCCAAATTCTGTTAGATATTTGATATCTTCTGGTAATTTTTTCTGATATTGAATTATTTTATCTACTTTAGTTTTATAAAAAAAAATGTTTGGGATATGACAAAAATAACTTTTGCAGAGAGACTTTTTTTTAAATATCTTTTCTTCTGATGAGACTGATTATCTTTAATTTTTTTTGATGATTTAGAAGATGATTGTATGGAAGTTGATTTCAAAGAAGATGATAGAGTTGATTTCAAAGAAGATGATAGAGATGATAAAGAAGATAAAGATGAAGATAAGAGAGAAGTAAGGGGTGAATCAGAAGAAGAAGACATTTTTTTGATCTGAAAAAAAAATTAATTGTCAATAAAATTTTAACTCAAATTTTTTTAAAAAAAAAATTCCTACCTAATAATAAAAAAAGCTGTTTTTTTATTTTAAAAATAAAATTGAAAAAAAAACCAAAAAATCAGTAAAAAATTTTTGAAAAAAAAATTTATAAAAAAAAAACCAGAGGTTTTATTTTAAAAAACACAATCAAAGCAAAATCCTATTAAAAAAAATTAATAATTAAATTCATTCAAAAAAGAAAATTTCAGTAAGAATTAAATCACAAAAAAAAATTTTTAAAAAAAATTAAAAGTGAACCTGAAGATTGGTTATTAAAAACCTTCTCACAAGATCATGAAAAAAAAAAATCAGTAAAATCAAAATAAAAAATAAAAAAATTATTTAAATAAAATCAAAATCAAAAAAATTAATTATAGAAAAAATAAAAATAAAATTATAAACCTTTTTTGTTTTGTAAATAAGAGGAACAGTCCTTATCAGAAAGAATTTTTTTTTTTCTATATTACTGCAAAAAAAATAAACAAAATTACAAACAAAAATTTGTTAGTATCTTTATTTGAAAGTTGGTAACCCATCTTTATCTGCCATAAATGTCCCCTTTTCCCCCTCAAATGCTCTCCTTGCCTGCCTCAAAATCCCCCTGAAATACCCCCCTTTCCCCCCTCTTTAGGTCCCTCATCACCCTCCTTCCCCCCTCTTTAGCTGCCTCAAACCCCCCCATTCCCCCCTCTTTAGCTGCCTCAAACCCCCCCCATTCCCCTCACCTTAGGCGCCTCAAACCCCCCCATTCCCCTCACCTTAGGCGCCTCAAACCCCCCCATTCCCCTCTCCTTAGGCGCCTCAAACCCCCCCTTCCAATCACCTTACCCCCTCCCAAACCTTTACCCCTTTCTCTACACCCCCCCCCCCCCCCCCACCTCCTTGTTAACGAATGATCTGTAACGATCGTTCGTTAATAAACAGGGGGGGGGGGGGGGGTAGAGGAGGATATAACGATTGGGTAGGGGGGTAAAGTGAGTAGAAGGGGGGGAAGGGGGGGTTTGATGTGGGTAAAGAGAGGTGAAGGGGGGGGGGGTTTGAGGCGGCAAAAGAGAGGTGAAGGGGGGGGTTTGAGGGACATAAAGAGAGGGGAAGGGGGGTGTATTGAAGCACCTAAAAAGAGGGGAAGGGGGGTGATGAGGGACCTAAAGAGGGGGGAAAGGGGGGATTTGAGGCAGCTAAAAAGGGGGTAAAAAGAGGGTCAGAGACAGGTAAAGAGAGGGAAAAAGGGGGGCCTTGAGGATGATAAAGAGAGGTGAAAAAGAGAAAAAAAAACAAAAAAAAAAGATAAAAATGAGAAAAAAGGAAAACAAAAATTAGTTTACCCTAGAACAAAAATAAAAGAAGCACTTACAAAAAAAACAAAAAAAACAAAAAAAAAGCAAAAAAAAAGCAAAAAAAAAAAATCATGATTAGCAAATAAAAAACCATGAAAAAAGAAAAAAAATGACCTACCTGGTGAGTTGAGTAGAGAAAATAAATGCAACCAAAATATTTGAGGGATGTTTGAAGAGAGGATGAAAAGGATATGAGTGATGAATGAAAAAAAAAATCACTGACAAAATATGTGATATAAGAAAATATGTGATTTCATGTTGAGGAAGTGAAAGAAAACCAATGAGCCATCCAAAAAAAAGATATTCACCGTAAATTCAAAAAAAAAATGAATATGCAACAAACCAAAATACAAAACCAAGTGATTAAAGTACACAAAGAGGTCATTTGGAAAGTATGAAAACATAAAAATAAAAAATTAAAAGGGTGAAGAGAAATGTTGGAGAGTAATTGGCATTATAATGGGGCGTATGCCGGTTGATTGAATGATTTGTGAATCAAGGGAGGGGAGTGCTAGTGGTGGTTCAGGATCCTCTTCTTCATAAAGATCATTCCACTCATCCTTTAAATCAGCTAGAATATTGTGGAGTATTACACAAGTCAAGATCCAATGATTTGCAGTTTTGATCTCCAATTTTTTATGAACTTGGATTCTAAGCTCCCGAAGACTAGAAAATTGTCCCTTTAAAATACCTATAGGATGTTCAATTTGTACTCTTGATTGTGAAAGGTGATAATTAAATTTAGTTTTGGGGTCATTTTCTGAAGTTGCACCATGGAAAGCAGGTATAATGTACTTTCCACTTGCATATGCTGAGTCTGCAAGTAGGTACTGAGATTTGTCAAAGTATGATTCAGGGGATTGAGAAATCCTCATTCTTTGGAAGACGGAAGAGTCATGACATGATCCAGGGCAGCCACTGTGAAAAGCAATAAATTTTTTATTGACATCGCATACAAGTTGAACGGCAACAGAGTATCTAGAAAGAAGATAAAAAGTTAGATTGTGAAAGATGAGAACTTGGAGAAGATTTTGAAGAAACCTTTTTTTGCAATCAAAATAATGGTTGCCATCATGAGCAGGCTTTTGACTCAAAGGGATGGTTGTGCCATCAACAAAACCTATACAGCCAGGGAAACCTTCAGCTTGCATTACTTGAGAGGATTCAAGTCGCTGTTCTGGAGTTGGCCAAGCAAGAGTTTGAGACTTGAGGGAAAGGATAGCAATCATACAGCGCTTGGTGTATAATATCACGGTACCATATCCTATGTTAAAGAGAATATCCAAACGTCTTACGGCAGCACCATTTCCATTTGAGACAAAGCGACATAGAGCAACAGCAAGTTGGATGGCAGGATTACGCTGTTTGTTATGAGAATTGTTATGGAAGATAGGATGATCGGAGATGAGTTGATAAAGTTTGAAGAAAGAATCGGGAGAAGTTCTAAAAAGTTGTGTGAAGTTTAAATGAGGAATGTTGAGAATGGAGGCCAGATCATATCGGGGATCATGATAAAGATTTGGCCCCCTGGTGATGATGTAACGCTTTTTAGAAAGAAAACACATATAAGCTAAAGCATCTTCCAAATCAGAGTCAGATTTATAGTAAAGAACTAAAAGAAAAGTAATAGCATTCATTGTTGAGTGAAGTAGCTTCCTAGTAGAGAGGTGTTTCATTGTTGCCGGTGGAAGGGTTATGTGATGAGGGAAGTGGGAATTCACCGCCAAATGTGCAGTTGGGGTGTGTAGATAGAAAAAAAACTTAAGTGTTTGCCACCAAAATTAAGTAGCATAGAGTGAGGAAATACTTAAGGATGGCATCAGCAACTATAAGTCATGTGACTTTCTTAAAAATCCATCATGTATGAGATGAGTTTGGGATCAGGAATTAGGAATGGAAATTGGGGTATAAGAGGCGGGATAATGCATTATCGTGGATTTCTTATCCACTAGCCCTGGGGCTAGTGGATAAGAATCTTCCACAATTAATAATGTCTGATCCCGGGAAAAAAAATTCCTGATCCCTAATTGCAGATCCCTGAACATTGATACCCCCTATTAATTAATTAATAATTCCACACTTATTACTCACCTGGGTACATGAACTATATGTATTATCACTCTAAAATAGGCAAGAGGTGCTTATTTAGTCTTCTAATTGCATTACACATGCACTGACCTCATTATATGCACTAATAGGTGGTGTCAATGTTGACCTATCTGCAATTAAATTAATTGTGGATAAAAATCCTTATACTCCAATTATCTTCTGCAATTATTCTTGCTAATTATTGGGTTATTAGAAATTTTGCTTGTCAAATTTGACCTCTTATAGAACATTTTTCTACTCAACTTTTCATAATCACATCTTGGACAACTTTCTGGATATGTCAGTCTCCTTACCATGCTGCGCACTCCTAACCTCATCCCATTGCACAAATTTCTTTAATAACCACATCTTGTACTTTGTTCTGTATATGCCTTCTACATTTCTTCACACTCCCATTAGCATCCCATCCTGTCTATTCTCTCCATTAAGGACTCCTCACTATCTCATCTGCTTGTTTCTCCTCCTCTTCATCTTCAATTATCTTAACATGCCTCGTCATCATAGATCTTCTCAAAGGTGCCCATCCCCCAGTTACTCTTCAAATCACACTTCTCCCTCTTTCCCCTTCTCAGCCAAAAAATCAAAGACCATTCATTTATAAAAAGATGATCATCTCATACTTATCAACTCGCTGAAAACTAAATCTAACAATGATTCTTGTTTTGGTACTTAAAATGCAACTAAAGTAGGATGGCCCCCACATCAAAAGTTAATGTTTATCTTCTAATGGCCAACAAATTACAGAATAAGACAAAGGGAAGGATAGATCTTTTACCTAAACATATGTCTGAATGCTTCAAGCATTATCAAGTCAAATATAAGAAGGTAAATACTCTTTCATCTTCTACTGGTTTTGGTATTACTCACCTCAATATCAGTAAGGGCATCAAATCCATAGACAATAAACTTGATTCTTTATGTTCTAACTTTAAAGAGATGGATGCTATTCTTGGAGAGCAAGCTGATTTTAATCCTGAAAATATGTTGGATGGAGAAGATCCTATCTCCAAACATGATGTCAAAACTAATCTTTTCCCATCCTCTTCCTCAACTCAACCTTCCCCTGTTTTAAATTCAAAAAATCTAGATATCCTTTCCATAGATCCTTATGGCAATATAAACCAACCCAATCTAACTCAGGTGTGTTTTTTTCTTCTATCTTACCAATTCTTTTTTTTAATTTACTTATATTTTCTTATTTCTAAAAAGGCTTACAAACAACCAAAGGACCCAAAATAAAATGAGACTGAAGCTAGTGACAATCATGAGGAGGACATTAATGTACCAACTAAATCCAAGAAAAAGAGACAACCTTCAACTAGTCTAAATTTCCACACTAAAAGAAGACAAAAAAGGGATACTTTATCTCAAACCCCTTTTTCTTCTATGGAAGATTTTTTGGAGAAACGTGATGCTGGTAAGTGATACCATACCTCTTAATACTTTACTATGCTTTTCTTCCACTTTTTTTTAATTTTACTTATCACTCTAGAACATGTTGAAATTGCTAAAGAGACTCTATAGTTTGAAAAGCAAAAATATGAGCTCTCTTTAAGGAGGGATGACAGGGTACATGATTTGGAAGAGAGGCATTACAAACTCTCTTTACAGAAGGATGATAAGGCACAAGACTTAGAGGAAAAGAAATTTGAGCTAGCTCTTAGTATTGAAAAATCAAAGAAAGTGGAGAAAAAACTCAAGCATCAAAACTTAATGGGACAGATGAAATTTAAGCTTGATCTTGAAGAAAATTCCAAGAAGAAATTTTTTTAATAGAATGTGTTAAAGCCAATAAATCTTATGAGTAAATTGAAAGTCTAATGAAATTTTTTGATTACTAGTTTGTTTTATTTCTTTTACACTTCAACTATTCATAATAACTTTTACGTAAAATTTTACAATAATTTCCTGTATTTCATTACTCTATCCATCATTTGTTGAATTTTCATATTTTAATGTTATAAATTCTTTTTTAAATAAAATTTTCAAGAATTTTTAAAGTTAAAAATTCTTTTTTAGTTATAATTTTCAAGTCACATTTGAAAATTTCCCAATCCTACCCCTGCATATGATTGAACTAAGGGGCAGGTATCACCAAAATTCTTTTAAGTAAAGAATTTTGCAACTCTTATATGAAATTTCTGCATTACTCCCCACGATCTCCATCCATCATTAGTTAAATTTAAGTATTTAAATGTTGAAAATTCTTTTTAAAAGAAAATTTTTAATTCTCATTTGAAAATTTCCCCATACCCCCCTGCATTTGATTGAACTAAGAGGTGGGTATCACCAAAATTCATTCAAGTCAATAATTTTGCAAGTCTTATATAAAATTTTGGCAATAATCCCCCCTGCATTTTATTGAAGTAAGGGATGAGTATCACCAAAATTACAAGTCAATTTTTATTTTGCAAGTCTGATATGAAAATTTGGCAATCCCCCCTGTATTTGATTGAATTAAAGGAAGGGTATCACCAAATTTTAAAGTCCAATTTTTTTTTAAAGTCTTATATGAAAATTTGGCAATAACCCACCTTTATTATATTAAATTAAGGTATGGGTAAAATATTTCAAGTCAATTTTTTATTTAAAGTCTAATATGAAAATTTGGCAATACCACCCCTGCAATTTATTGAATTTATGAAATCAAATGGAAAAAAATTTAAAAATGAAAATTTCATCAACCAATTATTTTCACCAGTCCAAATCAAATTTTCTAATTTTATATAATAGCCAGAAGAAGGACCTAGGCCAGATACACCATCATATAAAACCAGAAAACTATCTTGACATAACTTTGAAGAATAATTGGAAGACACAAATCTATATTTAAATTGAAAATGAAAATTTCATCAACAAATTATTTTCACCAGTCCAAATCAAGTTTTAAAATTTTATATAATAGCCAGTAGAATGAACTAAGGCCAGAAGCACCATCATATAAAACAAGAAAACTATCTTGACATAACTTTAAAAAATTATTTGAAGAGAAAAATACAAATTCAAATGCAAAAAAAATTTAAAAGGAAAAATAAAATTGATAAAAAAGTAAAATAAAAAGTAAAATTAAAAAAAATTAAAAAAGATAAAAAATAATAATTGATATATGAGAAAAAAAACGAAAAAAATGGATTAAAATATTTAATGATAGAAAATAAATTTATAATATTTTAGTTACCATACTTGAAAGATCTACTAAGAAAATTTTTTTATCTAATTTTTTTTTGATTATTTATACAATTAATAAGACCTTTATTTATTTAGAATGAACAGCCAAAATTGGTAAATCCTTGACAAAAAACTAAAGATGGAGGTGCTCTAGTTATTTGATGCCAATTTTTAGAAGAATTCCATATTGCCTCAACTATTCCATTGGCACCACCAAAATGAATAATACATTTATGATCTGGAAAATAAAGCCCATTCCCCTTATCAGAAGAGGGTAATGCAATAGGAAGACCAGTCTCTGGATTGATATACAAGAAAATTTCAAACGTTAGACAATTCTTATCATGTTTATCTAGATGAAAATTATTGTAGAATCCTTTGTAAGTGATGATAAAATTAGAAAAAAAAACATAAGCATTTATTGACTATCACCATTCAGGATCACACCAATTTTGTTAACCAGATTCTGTAGCGAGTTGATGATTTTTTTGAAAATCTTGAATACATAATTTTTCAAATTGATTTTCCAAGAAAATATTAAATGATCCTAAAGAGCTCCATCATTTCAGATCTTCTATTTTCTCCAGTTTCAAATTTTTCAATAAAGAATAAATTGCTGAATTATATGATAAAATTAAAAATTACTTATAATAAAAATAAATATTTACACACCAAAAGAGACTACTTGATCATATCCTGGTTTCCAACCAAAACCTATCATGACACCAGAAATCAGATTTTTATATAATTGTCAAACCAAAGCCATTTGATAGAGAGTAAAAATTAAATCAGAAATCTGGAAAAAACTTCATCCTTTTTCCAATTAAATGAATGAACTTCTAAGATTAATTGAGGTTTGTATCTGTTATTTACAACTGCAATAATGACATCTGTACTGCCTTCTGTAAGGTTTTTTATGTTTTTGTAAAAATCTTTTTTCTTAACATTTGATATTGAAGTCTTATAAAATTTGAGATTGTCTAAATGTCCAAAGAAAGTTTCACAAAATATCTTCTTCCTAATAAATTTTAAATTTTGATAAAATTTTGTCTTTGAATTGCTTGATTCTTTAGCTGGTTCCATGATTTTCTGCTTTTTCTTTTCTGGTAAGGAAAGCTCAGAATGATTGGGAAAAGGAATAGACTTGAAGGACATTGAAGAGATTGAAGAAAGTAAAGATAAAGAAGAAGAAGTTGAATATATTTGATTTTTATTCTTGGAGCTTTCATGATTTGAAGACTAGGAAGAAAGAGAGGATAAAGTTAATTCAGAAGAAATTGATGATAATTAAGATGAGCAAGTTAAATTTTCCATAGAAACATGCTAGAAAAAAAATAAAACAAAAAAATTAAAAATTAAAAAATTAAAAAATAAAATAAAAAAAACCCAACAATATAAAATTATCAGAAAAATAATTGAAAAGAAAACCTTTATTTTTGGTTAAAAAAAAACAAAAAAAAATTGCAAAAAAATCAGTAAAAAATCAGTAAAATTTTTTGAAAAACTAAAAATTTAAAATAAAAACCAGAATTATGTTTGAAAGACCAGGAAATATCCTTGTAAATGATGAAGTGGAAAATAATAAAAATATGATAAATTATGTAATTTGGGAGCTTGATGATGGTGTAGATAAATTTTGTAAAAAAGAGGTTGGAGATATTGTGTATATGGATGAGGATGGTGAAATAGTTTGGGATAGTAAAAATTTGGTGAATGGTGTCTATGTTGAAGTTTTACAAAATTTGGTTAAACAGAGGTTTGGTGTTAAAAATTTGGTTTAAAGGAGGTTGGTTGAAGATGAAGATTCTGAAAGGTTTAAAAAAGGTAAAGAAGAAAATTTGGCTGCTAAAAGGTTTAAAGGTTCAAAGGTGGAAATTTCAAAAATATTTTATGATAAAAAATCAAAGTCAAGATTTCAAGTTATTGGCTCATTCATGTGCGGGTGAACTATAAGATAGAAAGTGCCCATTGAAATAGTATAAATGGATTTTCAAGATAAAGTCTGGAGAAAGACAGGATTTTATTATAAAATGGTTATATATTTACCAATGTTAGAAAGGTCAGAAAAAAAGATAATGATGAATGGGTGGCTATCAAAAGGATGTCACTAGAACTTTATCTCTCTGGAAGAATATTAATGAGGAGGAGGTATCCAAATCCTCAATTAGTTATTACTCAAAAGAAAGGGCAAGAATTGGTAATAAAATCACTGCATGAAGATCTTGGGCATAGAGGAGTTGGCTAAACTTATATAGGAGTTGCTGATAGATTTTTGCAGACTTTTATGAAGCTTACTGTTATAAAATGGGTTCAGCAATGTGAAGAATGTCAAAAAGAAGTTATTTAAGGCCAAAAGAAACTGGAAATGCAACTGGAGAAAATACTCTTTTTGGTATTGTTAGTTTGGATGCTGTTCATATTAAATAGGGGAGAGAATAATATTCAATTTTAGCCAGAGATGATTTATCTGGTTGTATAGGGGCAGCAGCTCTTATTAATTTAATTCCAGGAATGTGGTAGATTTTTTAATGAAAAATTGGGTATATAGATATGGAGTGATGAAGTTGGTGACTGTTGATGGAGGTCCTGAATTTGGGACAGAGTTTAGAGAGGCTATATCAAAAGTTGGATCAAAGGTTAGTGTACGAACTACATATTATCCCAGAGATGAAGGAATGGTAGAAAGAGGGCATCAAGTTATTAAGGATGCTTTAGTTAAAATGTGTGGATCAAGTTCTGAAATGTGGAGGCACTATTTACCATTAGTTATATTTTCTGACAGAATCACTTCCAAAAGAAAAGCTGGATATTCACTATAGAAACTAGTTTTTGTAAAGAACAAAGCTTTACCAGTTAATTTAGAGGCTGAATCATATCTGGCAGTAGATTGGGACACGGTCAAAGCTACTAAAGAATTATTATGTGCAAAAATGGTTCAGTTAGAAAAGAAAGAAGAAACTGTAGAAAAGGCATATTTGAAAATGATGAATATTAGGAATCATTCAGTTAGACATTGGGATAAGATGTGGGCTTGTAGGTTAAGGAGTCCTTTGAAAACTGGAGATATGGTCTTTGTGTATAATAGGAGTTTGAAAAGTCAATGGGGAAGAATGTTTGAAGATAGGTGGAATGGACCATACAGAGTTAGAGAACAGTCATCTGGGGATTCATATGTCTTAGAAGAGTTGGATGGAATTTCTTTTAAAAAGAGGGTAGCTGCTAGTAAATTCAAGTAGTTCTATCCTAGGGGCACTAGGTGTGAAAAAGTCTAACTCCAAAATGATGATAAACTACCTACTATTGTTACAAGGAATAACTCCAAAATGAGGATAAACTACCTACCATCATTTAGAAGACTACCTCTGAAATGAGGAAAAACTACTTTACTATTGCTTGAAAGACAGTTTACTCTTCAAGAGAGTATAAAATAAAACTACCATTAAAATTAACAATAATTAAATTCAAATTTCTTAAATTTTATGTTGAAGAATTGTGTCAGACTTTATTTATTTTTTGTAGAAGAGTTCACAGGGGAACCTTCAAAATTCAATATTGGCAAGTTTGGGGGTAATTGATTGGCTGGATTCTCTATACAAAATTACCCCACAATTTTTGTTACCATATTTTCCCAGTTTCTAGTTGAATTCTGCTATTGTTTTGTTTATATAAGAGGTCCACTAAGACTATAAAATGGATCAACACAATTTCAATCAATTACACTCATTTGAAGCTTGATTAACAGAATTTTTTTGTATTATTTTTTATTTTATGAACTTTTAGTTTTGAATTTTTTATGTTAGTATTTTTTTTATTTTTATTTTTAATTTATTAAAATTATTTGGTTCAGAGATAATGATCACAGGTGGCCTCCAATCATTTTTACAAATTGGAGGGAGCCCACCCAGTGATCATTTCTAATTTTATATTATGTTTTTCAAATTTTTCAAAAATCATTCATATTTGTTTTCAATTTCTTTCTTGTGTATCCCACTTCAAAGTGCACTTGGATAAGGGTATGATGTCAGGAATATGGATCATCAAATGGCTGGGTGGTATCTTTTAAATATAATTAATTTTAAATTTTAAATTTTAGCACTTTTTTTATATAAATAAATTTTTATTTTCAAATTACAAATTTAATTATTGATATGAAAATAATAATAATTAATTAATAAACATATAAAATTTATAATAATAATAATAATAAAAATAATAAAATAAGTAGTATGTTGTTTTTAGAATTATATATATATATATATATTTAGTTTCTTTAAAATTTCTAGTAGGAGCCTGAAGAATTAAGGAAGTTTCTCTCTCAATGAAGATAGAACAGTGAAGGTTTCAAGAGAGGCTCTATTGAATCTTTTAATATCTTCATATTGATGAAATTGTTTATGGTCCAGACAAGTGGCTTATTCAAGGTGACATTTCAAAACTTGCTCTCTGGAGAATAATTCTGCAAAATCTTTTGACTGATAATATTTCTAATGGGCCAATTTAATGTTGAAAATAGAATATAGTTGCTTAGCAACCTCATTAAATTTTACCATAGTTGAAGTGGGTTCTGGATCAGGGATAAAATAAGTGGGTGGATAATAGAAGGACCAAGAAGAATGTAGATTAGGTCATCAATAAAGAATCAAGAGAAATAATTTTTAAAGAAGAATGAAAATATTAATTTCTTAATAGATTCAACTTTTTCAATCTCAAGATTTAAAGGAAGGCTTGGTAGAAATTTTTCTTCAAGAAGGGAAGAGTATGGATTTTGAATGTTGTGATATGAAGGTGGTTTTAGGAAAGTTAGGATGTCTCTGGAAGAAGCAGGGAGTGGAGATCTATTAACTGAAGGAATATTTCTTTTCTTATGGCAAATTATTGAAGGACTAGAAGATCTGGGTCTTTTTGATGAAGAAGGACAATGTGGGCACTAAATTTAGGTTGAGGAAGAAAAGGCTCTGTTATGGGAGTTGAAGAGAAAGAAGAAAGAGAAGGAGAAACATCCATAAATAATTTAGGAGGATCCAAGATTTCTTTTGGAACCATAGGAGCTCTAGGGATGACAGAAGAGAGTCTTGATTGGAGAGAAGCTGCAGCATAAAGAGCAGAAGGAGGTGGGCCCAGAGATTCAGAGTTACAAGGAATATCTAAAAAGGCTGATGGTGTGAAAGGAGTAGGATTTTTAGATGTGGAAGATATCAGAGAAGAAGTAGAAGGCTTTAAATTGGAGGAAAAGCTGGTAGCAGGAAGGGGGAATAAGCCATATTTAAGGCCAAAGCATTTTCTCTTCTCCTCAAAGCAGTTGAAACAAGCCTTGTTGTAGGTATATATTTTCAGGCTATAGGTGAAGGTGCACTCTTTATGGGTGAAGGAGTAGTAATCAGAGGCTTAGTCACTAGAAGCAGTGAAGTTGGAAGGAGTCATCCTCAAAATTTGAAAATTCGGATGGAAAGGATAACCTGGATAAGAAAGAAGAAAGGGAGAAATATGTGATGAAAATGGGCTCAAGGACAGTGGTAGGCAGTTGGAATAGACACAGTCCTTAGTCTACTATTACCTAAAACTGGAAATGAACTATAGGATTTGGTCCTCTAAGACCTTAAACTGGAAATAACATCAAAATGTCAATCATTTGCCCCCTATGACCTTAAACTGGCAAATTACTTTCACTTTGGTCCACCAAGACTATCAACTAGAAATTGATTAAAATATTGGAGCTTAAGGATATTTGTATGGAATGTTAATCAAGTGGGATATTCAATTCAGTCATTTTTAATTTATCACTGGCTCATCAGTACTTGAACTGGCATTCACTCATTTGGACAACTCAGTCATTACTGAGAACAGTTTGACTAACTTTAGGAAATGGAGATGTCATTAAAAAGAGTTATTTAGAATTAAAGAAAGATGGTTATTTTAAAGGTTCTTGATGGAGAATGTTAAAAGTCAAAAATATAGGCGCTAGGAATGTCTGGAAAATTATGATTTATGATAAAAGTAGGACTGATTTTAAAGGGTTGGAAATTTATTTGAACATTGTGATGCTGAATCATAGAAGAAGGATAAGATTTGGATTTAGTGGGTCTATTTGGTTGCATATTTAGGGGGAAGTTTGGAAGAACTTATGGCAAGAATGGAATCATAGTATTTGGCTCAGGGGGAATCCCAATGGGAAGGGAATCAAAAGTATTTGGCTTGTTAGGGAGGCCAGCTCTTTCATGCTGTGAAGAAAGATGGAGACTGGTAGAGAAGAGTATGAAGGGATTCAAATCTTTCTCTCAGTAGTGGAATCATCACAAGGAAAATACAGTTTATAAAATTTTTTATTTCAAAATTATGACATTTATATGATGTTTAAAGAAGAATTTAAATCAACCAGACAATAACAGTTATCAGCACACAAAAAGATTTATAGAATCAAAATTATTAAAATTTTAGTGAAGAGAAGACAAACAAAATAAATAATCTCTTTGATATCATTCAACATCATTATCAAAGCTTTGCATTAAAATTTTTCTCTTCATTAAATTTTTAGTATTATTAGCAGGAGTTTCCTGAAAATAAGTTTAAAATTTAGGCTTCATATCATCACAGAAATTAAGAAAGAGATATCTATGAAACTTAGGATAATAATTAATGTAATCATTTTGCACCTGGCAAATGTCATTTGTATTGGTAATTTTAAAAGCTTAGGAGTTGGATTTGGAATTAGTAGGAATTTTAGTAAATTTAAACTAAAAGACTAACTTTTTAAGCCAGGAAATAATGTTTTGGGAAAGCTGAATGGAGAACCTGGCATAATAGGATTAGGATTTTGAGGTAGAGGTGGAAGCTCAGGATTGGGATTTTGAGACAAAGAAGCTGTTTTGGCCTTTATATTATGTAAGAAGGTGGGAATTTTAATAAGCTCTTTTTAGGGATAGTGGGATCATAAACGGCAGCTGGTCCAGTATTGAAAATAGTTCTGGAATGTTTAATTGGATGGCTAAATTTGATTTTATTAAGCCTGAAAATATCACTGGAAGTTCTTCCAGGAAGAACAGGGTTTGAAATCTGACAAGGAACCTGGTATTTGGTGCAAAGTTCACATGGGACAGCAAGGTCTTTTGATGACATATTGATGATGATATTTATTTAAAAATAAAAAGGTGGAAAAATTCAGGACTATTCAAGGCAATTGGTTGAAAAGAATGAAGAGAGGATGAATATGTGTTTGATCAATTATGCAAACTTAAAGAATGGGGACATTCTTCATTGGAGGGAGGATGTGGCAGTCTAAAGCATATTAGGGCACTCAAGTCTATTATAAATAATTTTTGGCAAGTGATTACTGAGATTTGAAAGCCCAATCAAATTTTAAATGTTTACTTTAAAAGAAATTGAGTATCAAAAGTAGTTAAAAAAGGGTTAATTTTACAAGTTAAGATTTAAAGAATAATTATCAGACAGGAAATGCAAGTATATGTTTAAAAGTGCATGGAAATTAAAGTCAGGAGTCTCAAGAGCCTTTGCAAATTTATTTTGAATTTTTACTTTTTTTCTGATTTCTTTAATAAAATTATAAATTATTTTTGCTTATTTTTGATTTTTCATAATTTACTTAACTTTGATAATTTTTTACTAGGTGAATAGATCTGTGCAGGCTACAAAAATTAGAATGGATTACAAAGGTGAAGTAGCTCTATCATCTTTAATTTTCTAGATTTTTTATTGATATTTTAAAGGTTCTAATTGAGTTCAGAAGTCCGTATATGCTCTGGAATTCTCTAGACTAGCTCTGTAGGAACTCTAGTGATCTCTGGACAAGCTCCAGACAAGCTCTGGAATGCTCTGGTTAGGGAAAGTAGGTCACATGACATACTATGCATATAAAGCCTGTAGACTCAAAATTAGCGAACATCCAAAAACTTGTATTTTAACAATAATCATATAACAAACAACATCAACAACACATAATATTACAATTATTTATTGTTTTCATAACATATTATAAAAATTGTAATACCCTTATAAAAATAGCACTTTTACATTAAAATATATCAAATTCATTCATCATAATAAATATTAACTTATAGGGTACCATTATAAAGGTCACATCATTAGGGACTAAATTTTAACAGCTAAATAATAGAAATTAAAGCTTCATAAAAACATATTTTCCAATCATTTATATAACTTTTCTGAATACAGATTAACTTTCGTGTTTCTCAAAATTATTATTAAAAACACTGATTATACATCTCAACACCTTTAATAAAAATAGTTTATTGGTCATTTATTATCAAGTAGATCTTATAGCTTAGTTAATTGAGAACTCTTTTATTTACTTAAAGGTAAAGGGTTTTTTTTGGTTTATCTAACTCCCTTGGATTCTGCTTACAGCAAGGCGACTGTAAGAGTCTTTCTACAATGGACTCTCAAATGCCTTACTGCCACACTTGTGATCACTGCTTCATTAGGAAAAGACCTTTCATTCTATCAGTCAATCCTTCACCCTCTAAATCAGCTTCTTCTGAGCACTCCCCAGCCAAGCCAACACCTACCAGAGCTCTTAACCCTCCTACTGAGCCATCAAGGCCTCCTAAAGCTACCCCTTCTGTGGTTGTTCCCAGATTCATCAAGAAGGTCAAACATGCTCTGAGAACCCTTCATCAGTCCTCCAACCATGCTGATGGTAAGTTATCTCTTCATCCAATCTCCACTACCAATACCAAAAATTCTCCTCCTAAAAAGTCTTGACTCCCCTGTAGATTCAAGCTCATGAAAAATAATCAAAATTGACAATGACATTGAAATGGTCCAGCCCCCTTCTCTCTTTTCTTCCAACAGCTTTTAAAAAAAGAAATTCATTTCCTAATCCAACCACCATAAAAAAAATCCTCAAATACTTACAAACCCACCCTTACAGCTCTCAAGAAGTCTTTGAAGAGTGCAGGGTCCTAATCAACCAATTTAACAAGATTTCTGAGAAATTCACTAATACTCCCAACTAATCTTTTTCCTGCACTGAACTCTTTCTTGATTCTTTATACCTTCAAACTTCTTGACAATTACATGCTCTTTAAAAGTGAGCAATTTAGTTGCCTAATCATTTACCATCCTCCTGTATTTACACCATTAATGAGTTTCACCATTCTACCAGTCTTCCCCAATCAGCTTTTAAGCTCTTGAAAGACACTACCTCAGTTTTCAGTCTTGAAAGACTCTTCATGAATCACAAAACCAAAACCAGATATAAAAAAGAAAAAAAACAATCAAAATAACCAAAAATCTGGGGAAACTGTCTATAGACCAGCCAGCCTGTTAGTTCCCCCCACAATTTTCTTTACATAAACAAATTAGCCCATTCCCAACTCAAATATTCACCATCTTCTCAGCTTACTGACTTGGTGGTCAAACTCACAGATAATTAATAGTCACTAATGGCTTGGACTCTAGTATTGAAACTGTCTCAGTTTACAGACTTGGTGGTAAAACTCACTGATATTTTATAGTCACTAATGGCTTGGACTCTAATATTGACAATTTCCAGTTCAAAGTCTTACAAGACTCCTGCTTGTGGAACCCTAAGCCAAAATCAAAGGAAAAACTAATAATAGGGGGTGTCAGTTCTGGCAAATCCGCACTTATAAATCCACACTTAAATTTGACCAAATCCCCACTTAAATAAGTGCGGATTTCCAAAACACACTAGCCCCAATACTGGTGGATTTCAAAATGAAATAAGTCACTTATTTCACTCAAATCCACACTTTCTCAACCAAAAGTGCCGATTTCACCATCAAGTCCCATTTCACTGATTTGTCAGCATCATCCCATTCATACGCAGCACTCCACAGCTTAACACTTCATAAATCAAAACATTGTACATCATTTACATTTTCATATCATATCATATAAGAGTCATGCCTTCCTCACTTTCAAATCGTGATAAATTACATAAAGCAATGACTTTCATGGCTCTTGAACTGCTCTTGGACTCTGATTGTGATTCTGATTCTGATCTAGAAGAAGATTTTTTCTTTTTATCAAAAATGGCCACGAAACGTTACCTTCTTCCCAGAAAGCCTCAAGTACTTCATACCCCCAAGTACACCATCCAAACACTTCTTAAACTATCTAAACCCAGTTTTAGACAGCTGTTCAGGACTTATCAGGAATTTTTCCTTAAATTGCTTGAGCTTATTCAGGATCATCCCATATTTCACAATAATTCTCAAAAAGAACAACAACATCCTTCAATTCAATTGGCCATCACACTATGTCATTTGGGTTCAAATGGTAATGGAGCCACTTTGAAACATTTAGAAAATGTCTTTGATATAGGGTATGGTTCATTTAACACTTATACCAAATGATGTATCACTGCCATCAACTCCTTTTAATCTCAACTTCTCACCTGGCCAACAAAAGAAGAGCGACTTGAATAATCTCAGGTTATGCAAGCAGAGGGCTTCCCAGGATGTATTAGTTTTGTTGTTGGTACTGCTATTCCTTTGAGCCAGAAACCTGCTCAAGGTGGAAACAATTACTTTCACATTCTCGTCAAAAATTTTCACCAAAATATTTACAAGTCAAAAAAATTCTATATCTGTTTTAAAAAATTGGCAATACTCTCCCCTGCATTTTATTGAAGCAAGGGGTGGATATCACCAAAATTTTTCTAAGTCATCAATTTCATATGTCAGATTTGAAAACTTGGCAATACCCTCCCCTGCATTTTATTGAAGTAAGTGGTGGAAGTCATCTAAATTTAATATAATTACATAAATTATTAAATAAATATCTAATATATATCACTTTCCCTAGTTTAAAGTAATGACAATCCCTCGAACAAAAATGCAGACCAAGTCTAGAAACAAAAGTTTGGGACTTTCCACAGGTATAGGCTAGAGGAACCCCATGAAACAAATAAATTTTATCATGATTACCATTTATACAACACAAGGTTGTTGGCCCATTACTTTTGTTGAGGAAATTGATACATAAAAAATATTTATTAAAAATTTACGAAAAAATATAAAATTTTTGATGACAACTCTAATCCCCATACTTTTTGGATCTAAAATATTTTTTTTAAATCAATTAACTTTACCTTCTTTCATTACCTTATTGATTCTTTGAATCAACTTATGACTGATTTGAAATGAGCAACCAAAATGTGTTAAATCTTGACAGGATTCCAAACCAGGAGGAGCTTTGGTCGTTTGATGATTATCCTTAGAAGAATTCCAAATAGTTTTGATGATACAATTTCCCAAACCAAAATCAATGATGCACCAGTGGACTGGAAAATATAAATCATGTCATTTGATTTTAGCTGGAGATGGTATTGGTTGGCCAGTAATCGGTTTGATATATGAGAATATACCAAAAGTAAGAAAATTGGTGTCATTGATATTGGTGTGAATTTTATTGTGAAATCCAGAATGAGTGATAATAACATTAGAAAATAAAAGATATTCGTGCCTGATATCTTCCCATTCGGAGTCACACCGACTCGGTATTCCAACTTTGGTTGCAAGTTCATGATTTTTTTCAAATGCTTTATTACATTGCTTTTTGAGTCGAAGAGCAAGAAAAGAATTAAAGGAAGGTAGTGTGTCCCATAAGCGAAAATCTTCATCTTTTTAAGCTTTAGTGATATTCTTGAGCAAAAAATATATGCCTATATGATTGAAATGCCTAGATAATAATCATATAAGGGTTTCAGAATCCTTATCCTCTAAATATGCAATATAAAAATGTGAAATAAGACAAGTGAAATTTGGAAAAAAGGCTCAACTTCAAAGGTCAAAATCTCAGCAACCATTGAACCTAATTCAAACCTGTTTGAGGGAAATGAAAGATATGCTTTAGTAGAATCTTCAGTTAAAGGACATGTGATTTAAATAAACCTAACCCTAATTTGTTACATAAAAAATGAAATAAAAATTTAAATTGGGAAAAAAAGGCTCAACTTTAACGGTCAATATCTCAGCAACCACTGAATAAAATTCAAATCTGTTTGTGTGAAATGAAAGGTAGCCTTCAGAAGAATCTTCAGTAAAAAGAACATTAGATTTGAATAAACCTAACCCTAATTCCGAGTCTTATTTTCAAAATTTTACAAAAACTTGAAAAGTGGTAATGAAGATGAGATCAAAAGGAGTTTTATAAGTTCACTGTTATCCAGATAAGAGTCATACATATATTTAAGTATGAACTTTTCATAAAAGGAATGAGATATCATATAGGCATGAAAAAAAGGAGATGAAACTTACCTTGATTGAAAAGTAGGAAAATAGAGTGAGAAAGATTGATGTTGGAATTGTGGGGAAATTGAATATGGAGTAAGTGAAATGCATAAAGAATGTGCAATGTATGTGTTTCAATGAAATGGAGCCAAAAAAAAGTGAAATAAGGGAAAGGGGGGATAATGACCATGCCAAGGAGGGATGAAGAGTAGGGTGATGGAGCTAAAAAAGAAAGTAAAGAGTACAAGAAAAAAAAGGTTAATTATACCATTGAAATCCAAAATAACCACTTACAAAAAAAATTTAGATAAAAAAATAAAATAAACAGAAAAAAACAAAAAAAATTATAATTAGTAATCAAAAAATCAAAAAAAAAGAATAAAGTGACTTACCTGGAGAGATGAGATGACAAAATGAATGAAACCAAATTGTTTGATGGATGTTGGAGGAGAATAGGAAAAGGATATGAGGGATGAATGAAAAAAAACACTGAAAAAATATGCAATTTCAGAAAATATGCAATTTCATGTTGAGCTGGTGAAAGAAAACCAATGAGCCATCCAAAAAAAAAAATTCACCGTAAATTCCAAAAAAAATGAATATGCAAAAACCCAAAATACCAACCCAGTGAATGAATTACACAAAGAGGACATTTGGAGAGTACAAAATGGTATGGGAAAGAAAGGGATGATGTGGCCAACATGTGGTTTTGAAAAAAAAAATCAGGAAAAAAGTGCTGATTTGAGGTCAGAACTGACACCCATAGAAAAAAGATTAAGAAGTAGAAGAAATAAGTAAAAAAGAATGTAAACATGCCTGGTCAAAATATTGAAAATGTCAGGAAGGGGTGTGTGCCAAGGATTGATGGGTAGGTAGCGAGGAAGGTCAGTGTGTCACATGTGACAGGGATGGGGTAAGAAAGGATGGGATGTTTTGTGGCCAAAATGTGGTTTTGAAAAAAAACGGGAAGAAAGTGCTGATTTGAGGTCATAACTGACACCCTTTTTTGAAATAAGTGACTTTTTTACAAAATCTAAGTGCTGATTTGTAAGTGCTGTTTTGGTTTGAAATCCGCACTTCAGTTAAGTGCGGATTTGCCAGAACTGACACCCCCTAATATGGGGAAACTTTCTATAGAGAAACCAGCTCATCAGTCTTCCCCCACTTTCATTAATTTAATTTTAAGAAACTCCCCAGTGATTCCTATTAACCAATAAATAAAAATATCCATTATAGAATCTTGTCCCACAATCATGAACACCATAAATCTTCCAGTGTATAGTCATAGAGGACTAATACAGCCAAGTTTAGGTTATGGGGGACAAGATGCATAAAATTATTAAACATTCTTCAGCAATCTTCCACCCACCGATTTTCTAATCTTCTTAGAAGAATCAATCTTGAATATTTCTCTAGTCTTCAAATTCAGATTTTCTTGAAATGAAATAAGCCATATTGAATCCAATCCAAGTGAGAGATGAGAATAGAGATCCAGTTGCCTTGAGTACGAAACCATCTGTCACAACTGAGAGGTTCTGAACAACAAAAACACAGACAAGCAAAGTAAAGAAACTCTATAATATAAAACTAAATAAAGTAGAGTAAAATAAGATAAATATTAATAAAAAAAATTAATAAAATATATATTAAAAAATATATTTTTATATAAATAAAATAAAATAAAAAAGGATTTACCTTACCAATTGATGAGCCTTTTCACACCAATTCCTGCCCACATCAAGGTGATCCTAGATTTGATACACCTAAAAGAAAAAAAAAGTTCAATACCTAAAAAAATTATAATTTTCCACTCCTCACACCATTAAAGTAGTGCAAGGACTTCCAATTTAGCTTTTCATGAAAAAGAAATTCCCCATATAAAATTTAAAAGAGAAAAAGAATTCTAAGCCAGTATAGAAGACTAAAAGAAAAAAGAAGAGAATCCAAAGAGGCCATTTCCAAATATCACTTGGAAGGCTCCCTCCAATAAATAAAAATGATGGGTGACCACCAGTTGCCCTCCCTCCCAGAACAAACAAAAACATAACAAGGAACCAAAAACCCTAGTTTATATTAATAGTGAGATTGACCCTAAAAACAAGAGAAAAAACTAGAATTCAACTAGATAAAATAGAGACTGGAAATAAAAATTATGGGGAAACTGTTGATAGAGAATCCAGCCCATCATTTCTCCCCACACTTTCCAATATGAAATCTAGAAGGTAGCCCTGTGTACACTTCTAACTAAAAAAAATCCAAATCAAATCCCAAATATTTTAACCTCATTCTAGAGGCTAAAACTCTTCCCAAAAAAAGATTGACAAAAGGAAAGTAGTTTATCCTCATTTTGGAGTTAGATTTTGACACTTCTAATTTCCCTAGGATAAAACTGCTTCAACTGATCTTCCACTAAACTCTTCTTCAGCTCCACACCATTGAGCTCCTCTAAAACATATGAACCCCCAGAGGCTTGAGATCTAAATCTGTAAGGCCCATCACACCTATCAGCAAACATACTCCCCCACTGACTCTCCAAACTTCTATTGTACACCAACACCAGATCACCAGCCGTGAGCAGATTTCTGAGTCTATGAGCTAACCTCTCATCCCAGTACCTGACTGAATTATTCCTGATCTTCATCATTCTAGTGTAAGCCTTCTCCAAGAACTCATCTTTCCTCTACAACTGCATCATCTTAGTACAAAGCAAATCCTCAGTAGAAGAAACTTCATCCCAATCTCCTACCAGATAGGTTTGTGCTTCTAAATCCACTTGTAAACCTGCTCTTTGACCAAAAATTAGTTCATAAGGTGAAAATTCTGTTTTTTTCTTAATGGTGATCTTATCTGAATATAAAACCAAAGGTAGGTAATGATGCCCTTTCTGAGAAATAAAGCCACACATCTTCACCAAAGCATCTTTGATAACTTGACAATCCCTCTCTACCATCCCTCAGTCTTCTGGATAGTAAGGAGTAGCCACCTGCACCCTTGAGCCAATTTCTGAGACAGCTTCTTTAAACTCTGCATCTAACTCTGTTCCGCCATCAGATTAACCAACTTCATTAATCCATATCTAAAAACTCACTCTTTCTTTAAAAATGCTGCTACATTCTTAGGAGTCAAATTAAAAGGAAGGACTGCATCTACCTATCCAGACAAATCATACCTGGCCACTATAAAGCTCTTATACCTGCATTCCTTGATATGAAGGGCATCTAAATTAACTCTAACAAAGATAGTATTTTCACCAGTACCATGTCCAGGCTCCTTGGTCTTGGCATAACTTTTTCTCTGGCACTTCTCACAGGCCTACCCCTAGGTTTGTACTGCCACCTTTCTTCCTGGTCACCAGAGTCTCCCAACAATCCTTCTATACATCTCAGAAATTCCTTAGTGGCCTAGATACTCATAGAGAGATTTCATAAATAACTCTTGAATCTTCAACTGAGTCACTACAACTGGAGGATTGGGGCATCTCCTTCTCATCAATATTCTTCTGGACAAATAAAGCCTGTGAACTTCCTCTTGATAGCCACTCATTTGTCTTCTTCAAAGCACTCTGGTATCTACAGAGTAAGTAGATATATCACCAAAGAATAATAAAACCTAGATTGACCACAAACTTCATCTCTGAAGTCTTCTAAAATCTCATCCCCAGTTACTTCTCTATTTCCTGATTATCCTAATTCTGAATGAGCCAATAAATGCATAGAATTAATCCACTGTCAAAAATCTGAATGAACCACACCAGAAAATCTAGAAACAAAAGAAGGCTTCCCAAATCACTCACAAGTGTGGAACAATGTAAAGTTTTGTAAAAATCTAGAGGTTCACAATTGGGAAAACTCATTTTTTAGCCCAGATGACACCAATTCAAAACTTCCCCTTCCATTTAGTTTTCATACAAAGACTCTATTGATCAGTTTATCACCATCCCAAAGGACTTCATTATCTTCATCAATAAAAATTTCCACAAGGGAGTCAAAGTCAACTGGTTTAGCCTCAATCTGGAGGACTTCACCTGGGAAATCCTCAGCTACCTTTACACTTGCCTTTGCCACAGACACATCTTCATCAAAATCCTCTGAATCTGTATTTTTATCAATTGGTGGTCTTCTTGATAGTCCATCTGGCATAGTGAAACATTTTCCAGGTCTATTTATTAAGTCAAAAGAAAATTTTTTAATTAAAGAAACCTACCTAGTCATTGGATCATTTGGTAAACTAGGTGTATTGATAATCTGAATCAAAGACCTTAAATCCACTTTAAGTTCAGAATATTGAACCCAGTGAATAGTTTTCAGTTTCTTTGAAATCTTTTCCACACCACAAAATTCTAAATTTGGTTGATAATACCTGAATTCCACCTCTGAAAAGACAATATATTCTTACCTAACCTGCCTAAAATTTTAAGAATCATATTCCTGATACAACTCTGCTCCAGAATCAATATTATTTAATCCACCACAAAGTAAATTTTCCCTTCCTGAGGGCCATAATCCAACTTGTGAAGCACAATATCTTCACCAATAACCTGCTTCAACTTAATGAAATCTTTCTCACAATCTTCATCCCATTCCCAATCAGTGTCTTTTCTGGTCAGACTTCTGAGAGCCAGAGGAGTTTCCAACAGAGAAAATCCTTGATGAGCATCCTGAAGCCAACATTACCACCCAAGAGTCGCCTGAAATCAGGAGTATTTTTTGGCCTTGGCCAAGATTGAATCTTGTTGACCTTTTTCTTTGACATAATTTGACCCTCCCTGCAGACTACAAGACCCAAAATCTTTAATTCTTGAGCGCAAAAACAAAACTTTGAACCAGAAACAGTAAAACTTGATTCTTCAATACTTAAAAAAATTCTCTTAAACAGCACAACATACTCCCAAATAAACCTTCTGATTCTGAGTTTCTCTGCTAGAACTTCTCCACAATAATCCATAACTGGGCCTTTGATTCAACATCATTAATGAAGATTCCAGAATTCTAAGCAACTTTATGGTGAAAAATACACATAATTTGAGCTAGATAAACCACAACAGAATTGGTTTCAACCTGAGGTAGCCTAGTAATCTGAAATTTTCTCAATGGAGTTTCAAAAGTATTCAAGGGCCTCTAATACAGATGAAGTTCTATCTCATTTTATCCTCACATGATTTCACCTAAACTATAACACACCCTTCCAGAAGAATTTTCAAAAAAATCCTCAGCTCTAGGAGGAATACCAGAATCCTTAATTGTGACTCAATTGAATTATCTTTGATTGTGAGTCATTCTGAGCTTCCTTTTTTTCTTACTAAAATACAATAACAGACTAGACTAACTAGACCTTGAGTGCTTGTAGAGCCCTGTCCTAATTAATTCCCTAATGGGTTCAGTGAAGTCAATCTTTATGACTTCCAGGATTGGAATTAGTTTGAGCTGCCAAGATTTGTGACAAACAGGTGGAACCTGATATAATTTACCATAAGAATGCTTTAAAACACCTCTCTCCTCTTTGAAAAACACAATAGCCTTCTCCCTAAGAACCATTACATTTAAAAATAAGTTCTTCTCCTCTTTAGAAAACCAGCCCTAAGGGCCAAAATCAACAACCTTTAACCTCTCCAAATTAATCCTCTTATTTTTGGTCAAGGTGGTGGATTCTTGACTAATGGAGTGTCATACAGATCTCTTGAAAAGCCTAGCATTCTTGAAGGCAGGCTCAAAAAAAAGTAAAGGGCTCATTAATGGACCTAACCTCTACTGCTTCCTTCTTATGATTTGCAGAATTGACCTCCAGATATCCAGTCTTCAACATAGGAAATTCCTCCCTACAAAACAAACCAGGAATTTTTCCAATGCTCACATGTGTGGCCCAGGCATTGCTTTTGAAAGACATAGAAGGAACATTAAAGGTTCAAAATTTGGATGACTCTCTTATAAGCCCATTTTCTACCACTTCCAAGCATATCTGTCCAAAATATTTATCTATATCTTCTTCTTCCTCTTCAACCTGAAAATCTTCTTGATCACTCAAAAATTTTCTTGACAAATTAAACAAACCACCAGAGCAGTAACTATAATAATCAGACTCAAAATACTAATTCAAGAGCTCTTTTTTATTGCCTTCAGAAAGGATCCACTCAGAAGTAACCAACCCTTCAGAAGGTAGAGGGTCATACCTTTTATCCTCATTCTGGAGGGACATCTCTATGCAACTGGCCACAGATGCACCAGTGTCACCAAAATGATCCCCAGACTCACCATTAATGGAAACACTTTCTAGAATATTATTCTCTTGATTTTCTTTATTCAGAGTTTTTTTTTTGAGTTTCTCCTAACTCTTGAGATTACACACAATGAGAATCAAAACCAGACACTTGAAAATCAAGAGAAGTATTTTTATTCTGATTTTTCTTTATACAAAGATTTTTTAAAATTTTTTCTTAATTTTTCAGTTTAACCCCTTACTGGAGGCAGCCATGAGGTGCTTGAGAGAAACAACTCTTTGGTTGTTTTTTTTAATATAAATGTTTTATCATTTTTTGGAGAACCAGCTAGTCTCCTAGAAGAAAGCATAGGAACACCCACTTGCTCATGAGTGTGGCACGAGGTAGAGTTTTGACAATTCCCAGTAGCGTACAATTGGAAATACTCACTTTTTAGTCTAACTTCAATCACTCCAAAGCTTTTCTGTGAAACCTCAACTCTTACTAGCTCCACTCTCATACTTGAAATATATTGAATTGAAAACCCAGATGAAAAAAACAGACCAGAAAAAAAGGATGAAAAGAATTTACACTCCAAAAATACATCACCTATAAACAATTGGGAGTCCACTTGGCATATCTACAAGTGAGCTGACCTACTACAACATGGGACTTTCACACCCATGGGAGAGATTATAACATTAGGGCTGTCAGCCCTACCTACTCTAAAAAATGACCGTCACACTTTGGTACATCCCTGGGTTCCCACTCCAAATAATCTCAACTCCTTTCAACTCTTCTTGAACCACAATGAAAGCACTGACACTTGGATGAAAAACCAGGCCTCATCACCAGGTGGTTCCAAACTTATATGACACTGTCTTTCATCTTTACCAAAGATTTCTCAACTAATCCCAGTCTCAGGCTGATAAACTATCCTTTCCTTGAAATCCTTGAGAAAATTAAAACCCAACACCGCCTTAGATGACCCACTTCTCTACTAAAAATTTACCCTACCAGTTGCTCCACCAACATGAAGCTTCACATGCTCTTCTGTACCAACCAGCTCAGGAGCATGACCACCAATACCTCTAAGATTCCCAAAAATTCCAGCCTTTATTGGCAGAGAAAATCTTTTTGATTCATCAAAAAAATAAGATTTACTTGGGAGCCAATATACACTAAAGCTCTAACTTTAACACCTTTTAAAGATACCATTAAATTACACAGTGGAGCCAAAAAATGAGTTTTTTCTCTATCACCAAATTTTTCTGAATTCTCACAGAGATAATAAACTTTTCCAGTAGAAATCCTTTTCCTTTCCATCATCTTCTTCTGCCCTTCTGCCAACCCAGGATTGATAGCAAAAATCTCTCCATAACTAAGTGAGATAGTGGTCTTGTTCATCCTACCCAACACTCCACCCATAACATTTTCAATCCAAGACACCACAGGTCTCTCATAATGACCTCTAGACTACAGCATCTTAGTCCTAAATAACTTTTGAGGACCATCCCCAAGTCCAGCTTTCCCACTAGTCCCAGTAACAGAACTTGACCAATCATCAGCCACTCTGTCCTCCCTTATTGGAGACACACATGAGACCCTCTTTGAAAATGATTCCAAAGGAAATTCCTCTTCAGTATATGACCCACCATTCAAATCAAATACACAATCTGTTTAGCTAAAATTCTGAATCCATTTCTGAGAAGCATTAATTTTCTCAGTAGATATCCTCCTCTTAGCCGACTTCAACTTTGGAACAGCTCTTAGTGCCCTAGGGTTGAACTGTGGTTAAGAACTACTTTTCCCTTACCCAGAAGGCTGTTTCCTAGAAGAATCCACATCATACTACCCCACCAAACACTCACTAGAAGTGAGAAACTCCAAAATTCCATATGACCTAGAGAAGGTAACATTGTTACTCTCCTTTTCCTTAACACCTTCACCAGAAACAGCTGAGCTGGACACAGACACTTCCAGTGTAATCTCTTCAAAATGGGGCCTTCTTCCACCAATACCAAATATATTCTTCACCAAGTAAGAGGCAGACTGACACTAAGCAGGCTTGATAAAAAATCCATCAGAAAAGCTTTAGAACTTTCTATCAAACTTAACATGCCCACCAGCCAGGTCCCTATCCAGAGCCCAACAGTCATCAGATATATGACCCACTCTGTTACAATATGAAAAGGTCCTAGGATCTATTACACCAGATCTACACTCAATATTCTTCAAATGAGGGGCCACCCTAGAAGATTTCCTAGTCTCTTGAAAAAAGAACTTAAAATTATTGGTAAGTTTTTCCAGCTGGTCTTCAACTCTTCACTTAGGCTTAGCTGGCACCTTAACCAGCTTATCCCTTATACACTCCTTATTCTTCTGCATCAGCTTGTTCTCTTGAGAAAACAAACTAGTCAATACCTTCACATACTTGGAATTCTCCATATGATAATCCAAAAACTTTTTGACAGCCTCCTTAACTACTGTCATCCCAGGCATCCAATTCTCACAATTTCTCTTCTTCCTCATCTTTTCAGTGTTGAAAAGATCCCACAAAATCTTCTCCTGGCCATTTTTGAAGAAGACAGTGAAAAATAAATTGAAAGAAGAATCCTCATTAGCCAAATTTCTCTCTTCCACCAAGTATTCCCCCAATTCATTGAATGCTGCTAGAAACCTCCTGTAACTTTCCAGAGAACTAATTACACCCTTCTACTGCAATCTATGAGCTAAGAAATTAAGATCAACCATAGTAAACAGGACCCCCCACTTATTAATGATCTCTTTCTTTTGACTTTCTCAATCATCTTTCTTATAGCTGTTTATCTTCTCAATCTGCTTGCTGAGAGGTGGATCCATAATAAAGAATAATTTGAGTAACCATATCTAAAGGTGTACCCCCACAATTTTAGATGCACTCTAATACAGATTGAATAAAGGTACCACATCTCCACCAGAATATGTCATCCAATTCCTAGATGGAATTATTATTGGCTTTTTAGGAATAGGAACTCGAGAACTAGGAGTAGACATCCTAAACGACACAAATATTGCAAAGGTTCAGCCTGATACCAAGATTTGAAACAGCATGAAAGAATCTAGTAAGGTTGAGCCTAATACCTAGATCCACACAGCACCCAAAATCAACTCTAGAAACGGTTCATCTTTATATCTCAATTCAAAAAATTTAAACACACATGGAATCAGCAGAGGTTCAGCCTCCTACCCAGACTCTCAACACAGACAACTAATAAACCAGAAGAAGATAAGCCCCTTTCACAGGTTCAAAACAGACAAAAAAATCTGAATCAGAAGTAAATTTTCCCCTTTCCCAGGCTCCAAAGACAGACAAAATAGTCAGAATCAGCGGAGGATTGGCCCCTTTCCCAGATTCCAAAGACAGAAAAACCACTGTAATCAGCAGAGGATTGGTCCTTTTCCAAGATTAAAAAGAAACAAAACTGGCCTTGAAAGAATCAACAATGGCTTAGACAAGCCCTTTGAACAATGGCCTATACAGAACAACAAGAACCAGCAATACCAATCAAATGGAAGCTTCAAGAGGCATCCTATGAGAGCTGGATACAAACATCAAAAGAAATCATCAGAACCTCCACAACCAAAAAAAAAAGTCATTACATAAGAAAGAGCTGACCAAGAACTTAAAAATCTAAATGATCAAAAAGATTGAGACCCCATTTTGAGCAGCAAAAACTTAGAAGAACTCTTACAGTTGCCTTGCTGTAAGCAGAACCCAGAAGAGTTGAAGAATGCAGACATAACCATGTCTTCCTAGAAAAGTAATGTGGAATTATCTTAATTCAGAAAATTGTGACTGAGATTTGAAAGTAATAAATAATAGAAAAAAAGACCATTATATTATAAAAAGAAAGAGCATAAAAATCTCAGTCTAATGATATGTAGAAGTCCTAAGAAATCTCTAGGATTACTCATATAAAATTGTTTAATAATAAGATAATAAAAATAATTATTGAATCTTTAACAGATTCCTTAATAACTAAATAAATTACTGACTAAAAACAGATGATTTTTAACTTCTGATAACTCCCTCTCTCTCTTGTTTTCCTTCTTCTTCATATGCCATTGCACGAAATTCTATGACATACCATTGGCCAGAATGTTGTGGGTGTTTATTAGCCTGCCATGCCATTAGCAACTGTGCTGTGGGTGTGCCATAACATGCTCTTGGAAGACACCTGGTCTTCCCACCACAAAATAAATAAAACAATAAACTAGTAAGCTACCAAAACTGAAAATAACAAAATTAACACCCAAATACTAACTATTTCAAAAGTATCATCTAGAAATAAAAATAAGACTAAATTCCAAGCTATCTAGAAGTAACACTGTGTATTTCTTTGGAACAAATCCCATTTATAAATCCCTTTAAATATTGAAACTGACAGAGACAAGAATACCAAACACCCAAATAGCTGCCATAAATCACCAAAATCACTAAACAACCATCAATACATAAATTAAACAGAAAATAGTCAGCTATTTGAAAATAAAACCCTCTTTATTCTTTCCATGAACTCTTACCACACTAGGTGGAAAATTATGATCCTGCCATGTGCCAAATAACTGCTCCTTTCTTTATGCATACCACCCTTGGCTGAAGGCATACCACAACAGATCTGAAGATGATGATGCAAAATCTTACTTAATCAGTAAGAAAAATAAACATATTAAAACTTTTTCTCAATCAAAGGTAGAAATTTTAAGTGATAAAGAGCTGCACATTGATGTGGTTATGTTGTAATTTAAAGATTAATTCTGGGGTCAGACATATCTTTATTATTTGATGGTGAAATATTTTTTAGCTCTGGAAAGGCCTGAAAATTTTGATGAAGAAGATTGTGTGCCTATCAAAAGGAAGCTCCCACATTTTTATTTATCAGGTATCAGGTTAATGAAGAGATAATATTCAAATCCTCAAGTTTTTATTACTCAGAGAAAAGGATAAGAGTTGGTATTGAGATAAATACATGAAGACCTTGGCCATAGAGGCATAGATAAAACATATAAAAGAACTTCTGATAGATATTTTTGGCCTGGTAGTAGATGGATGTTAACCAATGGATTCACTCATGTGAAGAATTTCAAAGAAAAATTTATTCAAAGCCAAAAGAACCTGGACATGCAACCAGAGAGAACACTATTTTCAGTAGGGTCAGTTTGGATGCTGTTAATTTTAAAGAAGGAAAATATAAAAATTTAATTAGGACCAGAGATAAATTATCTGGTTGGGTTGAGCCAGAGACTTTTATTTAGTTAAATTATAAAAATATGGTAGAATGTTTAATAAAGGATTGGATGTATAGATATGGTGTTATGAAGTTGGTAACAGTTGATGGAGGGCCTGAATTTGGGGAAAAATTTAGTGAAGGTATATCAAAAGTTGGATAAAAGGTTAGGGTGATAACTCCTTATTATACTGAAGCTAAAGGAATGGTAGAATGAGGGAATCAAGTTATAAAGTATGCTTTAGTTAAAATGTATGAATAAAGTGCTGAAAAATGGAGTAACTATTTATCATGAGTTTTATTTTCTGACAGAACACTGCCAAAAGTAAAACTGAATTTTCACCTTATGAACTACTTTTTGGAAAAAAAGAGGTTTTACCAGTTGATAGAGAGGCTGGATCATATCTTGGAGTAGACTGGGACATGGTCAAAACTACTAAAGAATCACTATGTGCAAGAAATTTTTAGCTGGAAAAGAAAGAAGAAACTGTAGAAAAGGCAGAAAATAAATATATTAAGGATGCTTTTGTAAAAATTTGTGGAGAAAGTGCCAAAAAATGGAGGCACTATTTAACTTTAGTTTTATTTGCTGAAAAAATCACTTCCAATAGGACTACTGGGTATTGAACTTACAAATTAGTCTTTGGTCAAAAAGAAATTTAACCAGTTGATATGGAAGCTGAATCTTATTTTGGAGTTGATTGGGATGATCTTAAAACTGCTTAAGATTTTCTTTGTGCAAGGTTGATTTGGTTTGAAAAGAAAGAAGAATATTTAGAGAAAGCATATTGTAGGATGATAAAGATCTGAGATCAGTCTATCAGATATTGGGATAAATGGTTGGCTCATAGATTGAGAAAAACTTTAAAGCTGGAGAAATGGTTTTGGTTTATAAAAGAATTTTGTAAGTAAGTGGGGGAGATGTTTTCAGATAATTGGAATAGACCATACAAAGCTGAAGAGCAGGTATCAGGTGGCTCATATGCTTTAGAGGAGTTGGATGGAGCTGCCGTAAGAAAAGGGTAGCAGCTTAAAAAGTCAAGTGGTTCTATCCTAGGGACACTAGGTGTGCTGAAATATAACTCCAAAATGAGGATAAACTACCAACTACCATCTGAAAATTCAATTTTTTAATTTATTATAAAAATATTTTTATGTTGAAAATTTGAGTTGGATTATTTTATTTGTTAGATGTGCTCATGGGAGAACCTTCTAAATATAATATTGGAAAGTTTAGAGGTAATTGATAGGCTGCCTGCTCTATACACAATTATTCTACATTGTTTTTTTCCGTAGTTTTTCTTTTTCTAGTTGAATCCTGGCTTTGTTCCTGTTATATAGGTACTCCTCTGACTATAAACTAGAAAATTACCATATCAAACCAAATTCAAACTTTCAAAAAAAGTATTCAAGTTTTTTTTTATTTTAAAATTTATGTTTTTATGTTTTTATGTTTTAATTTTTTGATTTTTTAAATTTTTCTCATTTTTGTTCTTTTTTATTTATTTTCAAAAAAATTTATTTATTTATTTGTTAAGGGATAATGCTCACTGGTGATCTCCAATTAATTATAAAAATTGGAGGGAGCCCACCAAGTGATTTATTTCTGTTTATACAATGTTTTCCAATATTTTAAGTTTTATTTTATTTTTCTAAACTTGTTTATCCCTCATCAATGTGCACTTGGATGTGGGTAGGATGTCAGGGGTATGGCTTATCACAAAACTGGGAGGCGTCTTTTACATAATTTTTTTATGTTTAAAATTTAAAATTTTCTTTTTCTTTTTTATTCATTTTCATTTTTTATTTTTTTATTTTTTATTTATAATAGTTAAAAAATAATAATAATAAAATAAACATAAAATAAATAATAAATAAAGAATTATAGTAATAATAATAATTAGTTTTTTAGATTAAGTTAGTTTAATTTTTAATATTTCAAATTTATTTTATCCAGTCCTAGTAGTCAAATGAAGAAAGTTCAAGAAAAACAAAAGAAGAAAGAATATTAAGGTAGCTTTTCCTTTGAAGAGGAATTAAATAAAAAGTCATGTTGCTTTTGAGCCATATGGCCGCTTAAAATGTTCTTTTAAAACTTTTTATCTTAAATGAACTTCAGATGGATATCTGAAAGGAAAGAAACAATATAAAGATTTTTGAAAATGGCATGAATACATCTACCAAATTGGTGGCAGGTTACTTCAGGAGATTGTGGAGCTGTTTTGAGAAGCTGATATTCTGATTTAGAAAGTTCAGAAGCAGATGAACCTAAAGAAGCAACCAAAAGAATAGAAAAATTAATTTAGGAAAGAAGAATAACTAAATAGAAATACATACCAGAATAAAAACTGTCATGATAAAATTTTTTAGGCTGACTGGGTAAAAAGTGTTCTTCTAGGAAGTAGATGTAGGTTTTTTGACTTTAAGAAGCAGGAGAATTTTGGGGACATATTAGTAGTCAGAGAAAGCTGAAGAGGATTTTGGAGAAGGAGAAGATGGTGATATTTTTCTTATAGAAGATTTAGAGATGGAAGACCTGGGCTTATGAGATGATTTTTGATAAGAAGACTTTGATTTGTAAGAAGAACTGGACTGGTTACTTTGAATAGAAACAAGTGGGCTGCTTGGCTAATAAGACTAGAATAATGAAAAGAAGGATAAGGTGATGTCTCTAACTCAGTATAGATAAAAGGGAGTTTTCTTATAGCTTTAAGAGCATTTGAATATTAGGTGAAAGAATAAAAGGATTTGGTGCCATCCCAGATTGAAGTGATGGAGAAGACAGGCTTGAAGTGGAAGATTTAGGGCCCAGAAAATCAGAATCAGGGGGGATATTTTGAAAAACTGAATGTGTGAAAAGAGCTGTATTTCTGGATGAGCAAGGTTTGGGAGGTGGATTTGTATGTTGTGGAGTAGGACTAAAGTTATTGGCAGGTTGTCTAGAAGGAGTAGGAAATGGAAGATAAAAGAAGATATAGAATAGGATGGTAAGGACTAATCTGAATATATAGTAATTGAGAATTAGATATTAATTGGATTTATTGATAGTAATACAACGATTTATTATGAGCAATGACACTGTAGTGTATTTAATTGATAATTAATAGCTTTGTAAGTTAGTTCACAATGCGTGGAAATAAATTATGATTATTAATAGACTTATGGAAAACTTGAAATTTATTAAGATTTATATTAGAACTATAATACTAATAATAATAATAATTTGTATGATATTTAAATATGTAATAAAATGTGAGTGTAATAAGTAATAGATTAAAGAGAGAAATTACAAGGCCTTTTATAGGTAAGGATAAATTATGAGGCGCTTCCAATGTATATAAATCAATAATAGTATGTGAAACAAAAGATCAAAAGAAATTAATTAAAACATCCATGTTGAGGGAAAAAATGAAACAACAAATTAAATCTGTGAATAAATTAATAACTCTCCCGTATCAAAACTCCAAACAAGTAATGAATGATTAAATAAGTATGAGGCCATGTGAATGGTGAGAAAAATATCCTCAATAAGTAGTATACTAAGACGTAAAGGTTTCAATATAAAACAACTAGAATTCTTTTCACACAAAACTTATGTAATCAATTTAGTTCAATTATAAAGAGAAATTAATTTATTGTTTTATTTAATTTTAATAATTAAATTAATTGAAACAAATAATTAATTTAATTGTAACTTATATAAAGTGAGAATTTAATATTAATATATTAAATATGTATTTTAAATTAATTACTAATTCTATTGACAAAATCAAGGGTCAAAAAAGCGCCCAATATTTGTGGATAATATTGAATGATAAGTTGTATTTTAATATCTAAGTTATATAAAATTAATTTTTAATCCATTATAAGTTAAAAATAATTAAGCTTATAATATTACAATTAATTTAATTATTTTTTTATAAATATTAAATACATAGAAGTGTGCCATGTTTTTATATAATATGATATTTTTTTATGTAATAAAACTTTTTTAATAATAAAATTAAATATAATAATTATTTTATTTATTCATAAAATATTTATAATTTTATTATTTAATAAAATAATTTATTGTAACTACATAGTTTTATTCCCTTATATGGTTTCATTAATTTATTATATAAATAACTGAGTTCCTGAGATAGCTTGGCTGACACTCCCTCACTCTAAAAGAACAATAAAAAAATGCTAAGATTTTTTCCTTTCATACTTTTTTAACAGAGTAGGAATAATTGAAATTTATTTTCCAGGTATTCATGCATCATGTTCAGATGACTTGTTTTTATATCTCAATAAATATTCAAAACCTCTTTCAGAAGTGATAATTCTATCATTAAGAATTTTATCGATTTCTGCAGTTTCTGTGACTTCCTGAGGGTTTTTCATAGGTCTTCCCCTTCTTTTCGGAAATAAGTCACTTTTGGAAGTATAGGGTTTAAGAAAGGAAATGGGGAAAACAGGATGTTTCCTAGCATAAGGAGAATACAATACAACTTCTACTGCATTATCTCCTACCATTCTTTTAACAACAAATGGTCCCACAAAAGGATCTTTTAATTTTTTATTGCCTTTTAAATTGAAATGGTCAGTAGATATCAACACTTTATCACCCTTGTTAAATGTGCATTCTTTATGGGATTTATCCCATCTTTTCTTTTCATATTCAAATGATTTATCAATACAGCTTTGAGCATGTTTTCTGCATAACTGTTGCATTTGCATGAATGATTTTACACCAGGGTGTAGTTCCAAATTAGGTAATTTATTATTGAGAATCTTAGCAGGAGTATTTGGGACATAACCTAACCAAAGCTCAAATGGCTTTTTCTCAGTGACAGAATGAACAGTGCTATTATATGCAAATTCAAGACCAGGCAATAGAGTGACCCAGTCATGAGTAAATCTGTCAGTTTCTTTATATTCTAATCCAAAGGCACAATACCTTCTAATCATATCTTCCAGAGTTTGAATCATTCTTTCAGCTAGACCATAAGTCTGAGGATGGTGAGCTGTAGACAATTTTAACTCACAGCCACAAATATCCATCAAAGAGGTCCAAAACTCAGATGTAAATTTTGGATCTCTATTAGAGATAATGGATTTTTGAAATCCAAAAATGTTAAACATGTAAGACCACAAAAAGAAAGCTAACTCTTTTGTGGATACATCCTTGTGGGTTGGAATAAATTTGCACATTTTTTTGAATCTATCCACTATTACCCAACAAGAGTTATAATTGTCTTTACCTGCTACAGGAAGACCAGTGAAAAAATCCATATTAATGATTTTCCAAGGAGCATCAGGTGTTTCAATATGTTGTAACAATCCTGCTCTCTTACCTGCCAGTCTCTTAGATTTCTGGCAGGAATCACAAGATTCAACATATAATTTTGTATCTTCAGACATATTAGCCCACCAAGCAATATTTTTGATTCTAATCAATGTTTTTTCAAGATCAAAATGACCAGCTAATATGTCATCATGACAAAGTTTGAGGATAGTTTCTTTCATAGAAGGAGGAATTACAATTACATCGGTAAGCTTTCTTCTATAATAAATATAATCATCTTCAATAGAAATTTTTCCTTTAATCAAGGCATTGTGATATTTTTCAGGAAGAGTTTTAATTAATGCTTGAATTGAAGCATTCTTAGGATCATTTAAGATAGTAACTAATTTATTCAAATCAGCATCTTTATCATATGAATCAAGAATAAATTGTATAACTCCTCTTCCATATCAACTATAAATATACCATGAATATGAAAAGTATCATCTTCAGGTACATAGGCAGGATTGGAGTCACTATTTGGCAGAGGCAATCTAGACAGCATCTCAACATTGGAGTGAACATTTCTAACCCTATAGATAATTGTAATCCTACCTCTGTACTCTTGAACAGAAAGTTGCCACCTAAACATATGTCTATTAGGTGTTTTCAGGTTTAAAAGGGACTTCACAGCACTACACTCAGTTACCAATTCAAACTTTTGGTCATCTAGGTAGTAATGAAGCTTCTCAAGAGCCCAAACAACTGCTAAGCACTCTAATTGAGTGGCACCATATTTCAATTCACTATTTATCAAGGTTCTGGAAATATAAAAAATTACAACCTCTGAGTATTTCTCATTAATAATTTGTTTTTGGTGAAGGGCAGCACCCAGACCAACAAAGCTAGCATCTGTATACAGAAAAAAGGTTTGTTGAAATCTGGAAGAGCCAAAATAGGGGCTGTCATTAAACGAAATTTTAATGCATCAAAAGCCTTTTGACAGTCATTATTCCAGATGAATGCAACATCTTTCCTAGTTAACTTGGTAAGAGGCAAGGCTATGACTTGATAATTTTTAATATATTGTCTATAATAGCCACACATACCCAAAAAAATTTGGATTTCTCTTACAGAAGTTGGTGCCTTCACATTTTGTGTTGCAGAAACTTTGTTGTGGTCTACACAAATTTGTAGGCCTGAAACGTTATGGCCAAGGACATTCAAAAATTGAAAGCCAAATTTACACTTTTTTAAGGACAAGGTCATATTGATTTCATCCATTTTCTGGAAAACTCTATTCAAGTGAATCATATGTTCATCAAAAGTTTTAGAAAAAACTATAATATCATCAATATACACCATGAGCCATCCCTCAAATATTTCCTGATGGAAAGTGTTATCCATGACTTTTTGAAAAACTTAAGGGGCATTTTTAGGGCCAAATGGAATTCTAACATACTTATAAATTCCCATATGTGTAGCAATAAGTAAAGAATTCTGAGAATCTTTCTCAACTGGAACTTTATGATAACCTTTATTACTATCCAGGCAACTAATGAATTTTGCACCTTGCAAAGTAGCATGTATTGAGTTAATTATGGGTGAAGTATAAATATCATCAACAGTATAAGTGTTTAATTCTCTGTAATCACCACATAATCTAGCCTTATCCTTCTCATAAGAAATTAAGACTGGGGAGATGACACAATATTTGGGGGTGACATTCACTTTCTCAATGATATTCATTTTCAGTAAAGTGGCAATATTATCTTTAATATCCTTTCTTTTTGTTGGAGAATCAGGATATGGTTTTTTCTTAAGACTAGGAGGAATATCACTCAAGTTACAGGATAAAGTAAGTTTCATTTCTTCCTTAACACTTCCTAAGACATGAGAACCATGAGGAAAATCCATTGGGAAAGAGGTAATTGAGGCAATTATATAATCCTTTTGTTCATTAGTTAACTGATCACCAAAAGAAGCAGTATTTATTTCATTCAATAAATTATCCATTTCCATTGTTTGTCTGCTTTTACACTGAAAAAGTGAGTTACAAGAATTTAACAGATGCGCAGAAGGCTTTCTAGGGGAGGAAATTTTGAATTTTCTTTTGCCATTCAATCCCAAGGTGAAGCAATTATTAGCTGGTTCCAATTTCACACCAAACATGGTTAAAATATCATTACCCATAATAAAACAATTGCTTAAATTATCATTTTTCATGACAAAAAATTCACAAATAGCTCTGACAAAACCACCATTATATTTGAAGAATACAGAGGTTTTGTATTTTCCAATAGGACAGAAGGTAGAACCATACCCTCGCCATTTTTCAGAAGTTATAGGTAATAATTTACTCAAATAATCCTTATCCACTGAAGCTAGAGATTTTTCAGACACTACACTTCCTCCAGCATTAGAGTCAAGAACTACCCCAACATTTTTACCATTAATGATAACAAGTGCCTTCAAAGGGGATATGGCTATAGAACTCTTAGTAATATCATTGATCATTTCAGCATCTTCCACTTAAGATAAATCCAATACACATTCTTCAGATATATTATTTAAATAATGGAAATCCTGCTCCAAAATTAAAACATCTTTAACAGATTCATTGTAATAGCAGATATTACTTTCACAGTCACTAGAAGAATTATTGATATCAATTTCAGCCTCATCAGTGTCTTTATTTTGTTCAACAAGATTAATTTTCTTGTCACAAAAATGACCCTTTTTCAATGATTTGTTACATTTATAACAAGTATTTGTTGCATATTTTTTAGGTGCAACTGGGGCAGAGGGTTTACCAGACTTTTCTGGGGGCTTTGTAGAGGGTTTATTTTGATCATGATAAGATTTACCAAGGTAATTCTTTGGTTCATATCTATGGTTGAGCAGTACCTCATTACAGATATTAATGAAAGAAGAATGTTCCCTCAAATGCTCAGTTCTAGCTACAATTAGATCTCTAAGAGAATTGGGTAATTTATACAAAATTTTATCTCTCCAAATATCATAATCAATCTTTGGATCAATTGCTCTCAGGATTTTTGTTACTTTCATACAAAAAAACAATAGGGTTTTCAACAGAGGAGGATACATATCTAGTATTCTCATACAGTCTTTGCTGAGCCAACCTGAATTTTGAACCACCAAACTGATTCTCAATAAAGGATTTCCAATCATTCCATGTATAATGGTTATTATCTAAGAAAACAGATTCATACCACATCAAGGCTACATTGGAAAATAAAGAAATTAGCTTAGAAACAATTTCCTCAACAGGGAGTTTATAAGATCTCTTTAAATTTTCAATTCTTTGGATAAAGTGTTGCCAATCAGAGAAAGAATCACCATCAAAGGTAGGATATTGCTCCAATTTAGGCCAGTTTTTCTGACTACTTTGATGGTCCATTTTTTGGTTTGAATTATTTATCATCAATAATTCTTGAAGTTTAGCCAGGTGTTTAGAAATTTAATTATTTACAGAAACAGCTGGTACATGACCATCACAAGATTTCTTGCTAGTAGCAAACTATTTTACAGACTCATTTTCAGGTTGTTTAATGGCTGAAATATGGGGAAGAAAAGAACTGCTTTGTTCAGGCCTTTTTCCTTTATTCTTATACAATTTATTGGCAGCATATTCATGTACACCATAATGATTGGTGGTTAAAGCTGAAAATTTTTCCTGTAGGTCAGACACAGAATTTCTTATCCTTTGAATTTCAGACATCTGGTCATTTATTTTTTCAAGGGATAAAACATTTCTGTCTTCAGAAACTGTTTTTTTTGGTATTCAGTGCTTGGAAATCATTTTTCAGATTTTTCAACTCATTTTGTGGAGACTTAATTTCATTTTTAAATTAATAATTCTCTTCAATAAGGGATTTAAATTCACTCAAAGTTTTATGCAGATAAATATTTTTATCTGAGATAGCACTATGATTACTTCTTATTTGTTTTTGTTGGCTAAGAATAATATTCAAAGTTTCTTTGATTCTAAATTAAGCTTTATATTGCACAGAAGAGCTCACTTTACAATGTAAGTGCAAATTATTCAATCTATCACTCTCATGTACTAATACATCTCTCAAATTTTTATCTTTTACAACATTAAAATCAAGTGTATCTTTCAATATATCCTCTGTAGTTTTCTCAAGAAAGGTATAAAGTTCAGGTGAAACAGAATCATTCTTAATTTCAAGAGAAGGATTAATTAAAGAAGTAGAGGTAAATGTAAAGGTTCATCAAATGATAATTTACTAATTACATAATTAGGGCTACTTATTAAAGGAAGTTGTCTCTTTAAGGGTTGAACTGTTCTCTCACCATTATCCACAATATTTCCTGTGGGAGAAGATTTGTTATTATACATACCAGCATGTTTATCAAACAGATTACTTACCATGGCAAGGGAGGAAATTTCCCCTGTGCCTTCTTTATTCTGCCTCCCTGATAAGGATGGGCCTGAGGAGGTTGATGGTAGTTTTGTGTCCTGGATGGGCCAGGGTGTTGAGCTACTGGCTGCTGAACATTCTGTTGATAATGGGTCATCAGGTAATCCCCTTTCCACTGTTCCACTTGTAGAGTGTTTCGATTTTGAGTGAAAGAGCTGGGTTCCTGATGGGGCTGAGGCTGAGGCTGAGAGGTTTGGAAAGGAGGAGGTTGAACATGCTTTTGATTTAAGAGCACCTGCATCTGTTGCCAGAGTGTGTCTACCCTTGCCTTGTACTTCATGCTTTCTGCCTTCAGTTCTTTTATATGGCTGGAAAGAATGTTTATTTGTTGCATCAGAGGGATATTTTTTATTTTTATACCCTTTAGAGGATTTTCTTGATTGATCTGAGGCTTTACTTCTTTCAGAGTTTTTTGGTGAGGGGGGTTTTCCACTTCTCCTGACATTTCTATGTACTGAAGGGTATGAAGATTTTTGTTAACAGAAGAATTCTTGTAAGTTAATTTTGAAGAGCCTACAGATTCATTATCTACATCCACATCAATTTCATCCACATGATGGTTATCCATGCTGTTTACCAAAATACTGGACATTGAACTATGAATAAAAATTCAAATGTTATTTAATTATTCAAATTTATATTTCAAAATAAAATATTATTTCTTGAAAAAATTAAATTCAAAAAATTAAATAAATTAATTAACAATAAAAGATGTAATATAAAAATATGTAATTACAATTGATATTATTAAGGGACCAAACCAAAAAAGGTTTTAATAAGTCAACCAAAATATTTAATACCAAAAAAAATATCTTGGTAATATTGGGACTTAGTACTGAGTACTATTATGGTCAACCAATTTAAATCAAAAAAAATTTCAATAATTAAATTAAAAATTGATTTAAAATATTTTTTAATGATCTTCTAGGACTAAGAGTTACAACTCTATTATGGTCAACTAGGAAAAAAAATAATTTTTTTTTGAAATCTTACACTCAGTGAATCAGCAATTAAGACACAATGAATGTTATTGCAAAAAAAATTTAATAATATAAGTGAGAGGTGCAAATGTTAACTTACTATAGTTATTGAGAAATCACTTCAAAAGCATATATTATTTAATATATTATAAACCTAACAGTTCAAATCCAAGTTTGAAACACGGTTGTGGCAAAATTTTGCTTTTTTGCTTAGGTAGTCCATGCACAGTGTTGTTCATTGCAAAAGGGTGTATTGTCCTTGTCGTTTGGAAAGGTCCCCAATTATTGGCGGGTTGTCTAGAAGGAGTAGGAAATGGAAGAAAAAAGAAGATATAGAATAAGATGGTAAGGACTAATTTGTATATAGTAATTGAGAATTAGATATTAATTGGATTTATTGATAGTAATACAACAATATATTATGAGCAATGACACTGTAGTGGATTTAATTGATAATTAATAACTTTTTAAGTTAGTTCTCAATGCGCGGAAATCAATTATTATTATTAATAGACTTATGGAAACCTTGAAATTTATTAAGATTTATATTAGAAATATAAGACTAATAATAATAATAATAATAATTTGTATGATATTTAAATATGTAATAAAATGTGATTGTAATAAGTGATAGATCAAAGAGAGAAATTACAAGACCTTTTATAGTCAAGGATAAATTATGAGGCACTTCCAATGTATATACATCAAAAGTAGTATGTGAAACAAAAGATCAAAGAAATTAATTAAAACATCCATTTTGTGGGAAAAAATGAAACAACAAATTAAATCTGTGAATAAATTAATAACTCTCCCATATCAAAACTCACAACAAGTAATGAATGATTAAATAAGTATGAGGCCATGTGAATTGTGAGAAAAATATCCTCAATAAGTAGTATACTAAGATGTAAAGGTTTCAATATAAAACAACTAGAATTATTTTCATGCAAAACTTATGTAACCAATTTAGTTCAATTATAAAGAGAAATTAATTTATTGTTTTATTTAATTTTAATAATTAAATTAATTGAAAAAAATAATTAATTTAACTGTAACTTATTTAAAGTGAGAATTTAATATTAATATATTAAATATGTATTTTAAATTAATTACTAATTCTATGGACAAAATCAAGGGTCCAAAAAGCGCCCAATATTTGTGGATAATATTGAATGATAAGTTGTATTTTAATATCTAAGTTATATAAAATTAATTGTAATTCCATTATAAGCTAAAAATAATTAAGCTTATAATATTATAATTAATTTAATTATTTTTTTAGAAATATTAAATACATAGAAGTGTGCCATGTTTTTATAGAATATGATATTTGTTTATGTAATAAAACTTATTTAATAATAAAATTAAATATAATAATTATTTTATTTATTCATAAAATATTTTTAATTTTATTATTTAATAAAATAATTTATTGTAACTACATAGTGTTATTCCCTTATATGGTTTCAGTAATTTATTATATAAATTACTGAGTTCCTGAGATAGCCTGGCTGACAGAAGTAGTAAGCTTAGCTAGAAGCTGAAATCAGGAAGGAGCCATACAGAAGACCAATGCACTTTATCTTTTTCTCAAATAAAACTGAACAGGATCAGTTGTAGATATTTCTTATAGGATTGAAGGCAAATGCACAATTTCTGTATGTGAAAGAACAATAGTGGAAGGCTTGATCTGGATCTTCAATGAAGTATGAAGGATTCATATTGTAAAATAGGATGTATAGGGGCTTGGATGAAAATAAAAAAGTGGGAAGAAGGACTGTGGAAAAATTTAGGTCACAAGGAAAGCTCTAGGAGATGATTATTGATCAAATTTCTGGTCCACCTTAATCTAAAACTGGAAAATAAACAAAATCCTGGCCCCCCATGACTTTAAACTGGAATATTAAATGTGTTTAGTCCACTAAGACATTAAAATTTAATGTTATACTTAATTTTGTTAATTAAAAAAGGAAACTAAATTCTATCTTTTAATTTATTTTTTTCCACCAAGACTCTTAACTGGATCATCATTAATTTTGGAAATTAGTCATTTTTGAATAATGGTGTGTGCTAAACTTTTGGAGAGGAATGGACTCAAAAGTTAGAATGGAATGATTTTAGATGGAACTTAAAAAGGATAATATGATGGATTTTATGGTGAAAAATAAATTCTGCATAAAGACAAAAGCACTAAAAGTTATATTATTTTAAGTGGTCAAAAGTCTGAATGATTTCTTTGAAATTCGTGATGAAAGATCTTTTGAAGGTAGATGAGGTGCTTGCAATTGTAGTGTGCCTCATGTTAGGCTATATTTTAGGAATCTAGGAGGAACTTATGGCAGGAATTTAATCATGTTATTCAGCTCAGTAGGTTTGGAGCCTACTCTCTCATGCTGTGCCAAGAAAAAGGCTGGTAACGAAGTCTGGAGGGATTCAAAACTCATTTTCAGTAGTAGTAATCATCACAAAAGCAAATATGGATTTATTATAGTTTGATTTTTATAAATTCAGAAGAGAATATGTGATTAATAAGCAACAGAAAATTGTATCAGCCAGTAAAGAGTTTTTCTAGCATTAAAGAATCAAAATTGAAGAGGAGAAGGATAATTAAAAAAGATGATTCCTCTGAAAATTTTCAACATATGCATCAAAACTTTGCATCAAAAGCCTTCTCTTCATAGTATCGTCATGATTATTTTCTGGGGTCTCTTGAAAATATGTTAAAAAAATTCTTTTAAAAGTATCAGTAAAATCTAGGAGAAGATATATATGAAACTTGAGGTAATGGTTGACATGATCAGTTTTGATCTTTCCTAAATCATCAGTTTTTGTTGTTTCAACCACTTAGAAGAAAAAATAAATGAAGGATGAATAGATTAATATGATATATTATCAACATGCAATATTTGGAGGGGACTTCTAGCAGGTCCTCAACTGTAATTCAGATGGAAATCAGACTTAAATCTTCCTGAAATATGGTTGGAATATTTACAAAAGATGGGTGAGTTTTGATTGAAATCATTATGAAGACCTATTCAAAGCTTAATGGAAATCAGAATATAAGAACTTTTGAAATCTTTTTAATAAACAATACTTTTTTATGAAATGTAATCAGATGATATTTCTGAATATAAATATATGAATTAAAAGACATGAAATTACATTATTGTTTTTTAAGTATATATTTTAATCATTCTAAGAAATATACTCCATATTTTTGAAAACAATTAAAAAATAGTTCATGACTTCTTAATGTAGAAAACATCCAATTTTTATAGAGACCATGTAAACTGAATTTTTCACAATTTTTAGCTTATGCAGTAATTTGCTTATTTAAATTAATTATATAACCAAAAAATTAAGCCATAGCTACTGTACCATATTATATTCTAAAATTCTGTATGAAAGACACAAGATCATAAAATTTAAATGCAGCAATATTTTATTTTTAAATGGTGTACTTTATGAAGCACTTAAATTTCTCCAATCTTCAAATAAATAAAAATTGAAGAATGAGATTATATATGTTAAACAAAAAAATTCTCTAAGTGGTAAAGTCTATTTTTTTTCAATAAAATTTACAAATTCAAGACAATGATACAAATGGTAAGTAAAGTAATTTTGCTCTATTTCAGGATAAATTTTGTGCTCAACTTCAAAAGCATTTTAGGATAAATTTTTAGTAAATACAATACTTTTGATAATTCTGAAGCAATTTTTATCAAATCCATAAATATTCTTTAGGTTAATTTTCATTCTTTAGAGTATTTTGATAAAGTCACAGAAATTAACTTCTGCTCAGTGAAATGTTGTTCTTAAAATCAATTAATTGAAAGGAACTCAAAATATAAATGGAAAAATTAATATAAAACAACAAATATTCTTTAAAAATGTTACTTGAATGCTTTTTTTTGAATTCAATAATTTTAGATATCAATAGTTTTCAACTGAGAATACACAGAAGATACTAAACATATTTCTATCATGCAAAATGAGAGTTTTTGAATTTCAATTTCAAGTTCTACTATTTTTCACAGACTTAATATTATGTATTAAAGTGAATTTTTATTTATCAATGCATGATTATATTTATAGAAGAATCAATATATGAGAGTATACTTTGAAATGAGACAAAACATATATTTATAGTAATACTCATAGAACAGGCTTATATTAGAATAATTGAATTTTTATTAATTTAAAGTTAAGAAAATATGTTATATAGAGAGATAAAATGTTTCAATTGTTTTTTTGAGCTTTGAAATGAGAATAGCATTTCAGAAGTAACTTCCTTTTTTCCAGAACAAGAGTATTGATCATGCTAATTTACGATACAAAATGCAAACATTATAGTCAAGTAAAAAAATACAGATTAATAATTTATTGATGCTTTTCTAGTAATATTATTTTAACACCAATATTGAAAGAAATTATTTTCTTTATTAGAAAATATAAAAAATAAAATAATTCAGTTTTTATTGAACATTAAAAATTCATGCATCTTCTTATTTATCTTCATCAGTACGAATCAATACTCAAGTTAATTACTTTTCATAAAAATTCATTTTAATGGAATAGTTTTTATATTTTCATTCAATATCAAAAAAAAGAGTTAAGTCTGTAAGTTGAAGTTGTACTCAAGTTAAAATTTAAAAAAATATTTTTTTTTAAATTTTTAAACTATCTGAATTCATAACTTGAAGTTTTCAATAAAATTTGAAGTAAAAATCTAAGATAAAATTTTTTGATAATCAGAAGGAGCTATAGAATGTTAAATAAATACAAGAATAATATTTCTCCTGTTTAGCTTAAATATATAAAAAGAAAAATTTTTGTCTTTTAATGTATATTGTAGATATGAACAATGAAATTTAGAATTTTTGTTAATCTATCATATGGTAAAACTCATATTATAATAATTAAAAAGAAATTCAAAGATTTTATTACTAAAAAAAATTTGAATAATTCACAATTTTGATTTATGTTCATCATTTCATAGTATTTGGTATAAGTCTTTTCAACATCAAGATAAACCTGGGCATGTATTAAGGAGTTTTCAATCAAATTTAAAAAATTCTCACAGATTAACTTATCTTGAACAGTGGTCAGGAACAGGATCTCATTGGGAGTTCAATCCAAGTTCCATCACAACTAAGATGTATATGTTTATGAAATTGTATATAATTTTTATGTGAAAAAACTCAAGCAATGAAAGGGTTCAAGGGGCTTATTATTTTACTAAAAAAATATTGTTGAATATATTGGAACATATTTATTATTTAATTTTCTTAAATTTTATTGATTAAGTATAGTTATTCAGATATGTATATTAATCATAAAATAAATATAATAAATCTAAAATGTAAAATATAGCAATGAATTTTTTGCTCAAGTCTCATCTGGACTCTATAAGGAAAGCCATAGCTATTTTTCATCTCACCAACAGCATTTAATGTTAGATTAAAGGATAAATAAACTCACCTAATAGTATAGAAAAGAGACACTTTTTTAATATTGTAGGTTTTTTTTCCATTTTGGAATTTATTTCTAAAATTTACCTGTAAAATTTATTTTTTGATCTTATGTATAACTATCACAATCATTCCATGGAATATTTGTTTTAAAATGTTCTATGGCTTTATGGCTAGTTTTTATATTTTTATCATTAGTATAAGTATTTATTACAAACAGCCAATATATATGTATTTTGAACTAATTAAGGATGTAAAATAGCCATACTGGAGGTTTAACTATTGGTTTTCTAAATGAAGCAAAATATCATATTATTGCAGGGTGGAGTCTATCCTTCAGCAGAAAAATAGAGTTCACCTTTTTTTTTCACCATCTTTTTAAATTCTCACTCCACCCCTTTGTACATAATTTTCTGACTCATCATGTGTTTCATTTCTATTCCATCCCCTTTATTTTTATCATCATCCTTTTACCTTTGTTTTGGTTTTCATGCCTTCAAAACTGAACTTTTACTCTTCTCACCCTTCCTCACCTGTTTTGGTCACACTCCATCCTCTCCCCTTCACCCATTTTTCTATAATAATGGCCCTTCTAAATCTTTTTTTCCTCTTTCTACCCTTCCCCACACAATCTGATTACCACATTACCCCTCCACACCCCACTAACTACCAGTTTCACCCCCTTTCTAGCCTTTTTTATCCCTCAACACATCTTTCTCTATGTTCCCCACCCTTTTTTTTCCACCCTAACTCTTTTTCTCTTCAATAAAATCCAACATTCACACTTCTCCCCCTCCCTTTTACATTATACCTTACCTATTTCACTCTAAAGTGATTAAAAAGGGCTGGAGAGGGGAGTGAAAGGAGTGAGCTCAAAGGAGGTGGGATGGAGAGGGGTGGAGAGGCAAGCAAAAAGTGTGAATAGGAAATAGAACAGGGGAAGAATGGGAACCAGACATCATAGACAATCATATAGTTCTAGCTATAGGCCTTGACCAAGGGAGTTTGAGAGAAAAAAGAGATAAAATACCCTATCCCTTTTAAAAAATAAAGTGAGATTTACCTGCTAAATTAAATTAAGCCTTGATTTCTAAGCTTCCTTTCCAACACACTTAAATTCCTTATCAGTCAAGGAAGTAGTCCCCAGACAGACTATCACACCAAGAGCTGAAATGTAGACCAATTTCCACACCAGAGAAAGAAAGGATTCCAGATATACCAGATGGTTGATGATAAACTAGAATTTTCCCTAAACTTTCTTAATCTCTCACATAAAGACCACCCTTGCCATTTCCCAGCCAAATACAGCTTTCCCACCTTCCTAAATGGATAAAATTTCCTTTAGGTGCTTCCACATGCCCAGGAGGGTGGCCTCTTTTTAGCCCTTAAATGCCAAAAAAAAACCCATAAACACCCTCTAAAACAACAAATAACAGTAACTACACTTAAAAACAAGCTAATCACACACAGCACACACCAAATTGAAGAGAAAACAAATTGAATTAAGCTGATACCTAATAAGTGACCCCAGCTTAAGCCTCCTAAAACACAAATAATCATCTAACATCTAATAAAATACCAATAACAACACCATAACCCTAACTATACCCTACATACCAAATACCCCTAAATACACACTCCAAAGGCCTAACCAGCTTTGGAGGACCACATACCACCTCCAATTAAGAATTTCCCCATTCATCATCCACTAAAAACCATGTTCAAAAAACTCTCCAGACCTGCCTCTGACCTGGGCCCTTGCCATCAATGCATTGACAACAACATCATCTGCGCAATGACTGGACCTCTTCACCTCTACAGGACTTCTTGTGATGCCTTCCAATCCAGAAAGAAACAATGCCACAAATCTGACCCATTATCCTCCTCTTCAGCTTCTTCCACCACTCAACCTGGCCCATCCTCTTCCACCAGAAGATTCAGGCCCTCCATTATCATTCCAAAAATAATCAACAAGCTTCACCCATACATAAGGAAAACTGTGACTCCAACAGCCTCTTCTTCCTCTAATCACACTGATTCACAAGAAGGTAAGATTGCTTTACTCCATATCAAACTAGACTGACCATTCTCTTATGCCTCTCCTCCACCAGACATTGATGATGATGAAAATGTAGGGAACATTGAAATGCCACCCCCAAATTCAGTACCTCTTATCAAAAACAGATTCCAAAATCACACCCAAAAACAGAAGTAACTTCTCCTATCTTACTTACAATCAACTCCTGCCAAGGGCCAACAAGAAATTGATAAGAGAAGGAACCTCATCCAAAAATTTAAATCCAATTCAGAACATTTTGCTACCTCTCTTGACTCCCATCTGTAATTTCACTTGATTCTTGGGTTTTATTTAGAAAAGAAAATTTGACCATACCCTCTATAGGATGTATCCACCAAACAACCCTCAGTTTAAAGTCTTGGGGGACTATCCTCATTTTATAGTCTTGGGGGACTCAAAAAAAACCCTCAGTTGGGGGACTCAAAACCTAAATCATAGACCCAGAACCAGAGATCAACCACATAAATACACAGAAATAAAACTAAAATTCTGTGGTAATTGTGTATAGAGCTTCAAGCCCACTAATTACCCCCAAACTTTCCTTAACAAAATTCAGAGACTCCCCCTTTGGGTACCCTCTTCCAATCTTCAAAGTCAACACCTACTCCTCAGTTTATAGTCTTGGGGACTAAAAAACTCCTCAGTTTATAGCCTTAGGGGACTGAAGAACCATTTTTGAATTTAAATTCTTGATAGAATGCATAACTAATTTTCAGTTTAATGTCTTGATTGACTGCATAACCAATTTTCAGCTTAAAATATTGATGGACTGCTACATATACACCCATATTCAACTTGTTGAAATTAAACATTCACTTCACCTTCTACCCATCACTGAAAAAAAAAATTCTTCTTATCTCTTTCTTTTTTATTCCTGTTCCACCACAGATCATGGCAAACCTTGGATCTCCTGCTTTTGACCCATCAACTCTTCCTTGCCTCACTTCTCCCAAGGAGTATGCTTTCAAAAAGTGCATCCACATGTGTAGACCCTGCACTTTCACTCTACCAACTCCAGAATCTAAACTATACAACAGGGCTTGTGACTCTTGTAACTCCAAAAAGAAAAGATGGGATAGAGACACCAACAATCTTATAACCCCACCTTCACCTTTTCAAAAATACATTTCAATATCCCTACTAGATCCCAAGAGCTATGTCCAGCCTCTTCTTCTTTATCTTAAGCTCCTTCAAAAAGATCCAGGTGATAAGTACCCAGAAATCTCTCGAAAAGAAAAGCTTTATCTTCCTAAAATTCTGGTTTTATCTCTTCAATTTAAGTTTTAAATGCTTCAAAATCAACTACTAGGCTTGTATACCACGTCCAGATGGCCCTCCAATGTTGGGAGGCTGGCCCCCCCACAAGAAAGCAAAAATCAGGCTCAAAACTTCCAAAATTAACCAGGAAATAGCCAAAATCATCTAAAAAACAACAGCACTTATATGCAACAACCTCCTAGTGCTCCCAGAGAAATTCAGACAAAAATTATAAGTTCCAATAACACCAAAAATTCTTAAACTTCTAGTAGACCTGATAGAGCTCCCCAAGAACAAACCAGAGCTCCCATAATTGCTCCAACCCCAAATTCACCTTCTCCATCCAGAAGAAGAAACTACACCTCTCCTCTGCCTGCAAAATATTCTTCTGAAAGTTCAATTTATTCAAGTGATTCCTCCAGAAGACAACATTTGGTACCTAAATCACCTTCACCTTCCCCATCATACAATAAGATTGGTTTTCCAGCACCAGCAACAAATCCAACTGAGCAGGATTTCAATAAAAATACCAACAACACCAACAACAACTTTTCTTCTCCAGCTAGGTCCCAGGAACAGTTCCATCCCAGTTAACCTTCTCAGCGCCCAATGGAATAAAGTCAAGAGAACCCATATTTATCTCTGGCTGCTGCTCCAACCACACATTTCTCCATTACTTCATAAGTTCAAATCCCTACAGCTTAAAATTTTGAAGAACTTCCTGTCTGTAAGTACCATAATATTTCATCCAATTTCATCAACAAAAAACAACAACTTTAAGAAAAAAATTTCTTGTTTAGATAGCACCCCATCACCTGAAACTACTATTGGAGTTGGACAACCTCTTAAGACTTCTTTAACCCTGCATTGTGAGGATATGAAGCAAAACCTAAGAATCATGTGTTTGAACATGCTAAAGGCTTTTGCTCTTCATAGACCGTTGAATGATTCTGAATAGACCCTGAGAAAGCAACTTCCAGATGACCACTGGAAGATGTCAAGAATCATTAAGCACACCTTCCAACATTCTATTCCAGCCTTTTCTGATTCCTCCCACAAACTAACTTCCAACCGAGTCCCAGACCATTACAACACATACCATCTTTCCAGAAGAATGCACTTTAAAGAAGACAGTGCATCCTCTAACCCTAACAAAAAAAAGTGTCAACATAATCCAAACAAACCTCCAGAAGCTTCTTCTTTCAGACATTAAATTATTGAAAAGGGAAAATAAATTAAATTAATAAATAAATAAAAATAAATAATAATTAGCAATTCAATTTTTTTTTACTTATTACTACCTATAACTACTAACATACTAAAAAAAACTTGAAAAGAATTAAAATGACCTTAAAAAATGAGATCTGAGAGAATAAAATGAAATGAATAATAATAATAAAAAATAAAATAAATAGTAATTAAAAATGGTATCCCTCAGCCAATTGATGAGCTGATCCCATAATACTTACCCACATCCAAGTACACCTTGAAGTGGATACACCTTTAAGAAATTTTAAAAATTTAAATAATTTTGAACTTAAATAAAATATAAATAATACTTAAAATGAAAAATAAATAAACAAATAGATAAATAAGATAAATAAATAAAATAAATAAATAAATAAAATAAATAAATAAAATAAATAAATAAAATAAATAAATAAAATAAATAAGTAAATAAAATAAATAAATAAATAAAAGAAATAAATAAAAGAAATTGATAAATAATAATTAAAAAGAAAAAAAGCATTTTCCATCCAATTGATGAGCCATTCCCCACCAATTGTTTCCCACATCCAGGTGAACCTGATGTGGTACACCCAACATTTTTTTTGATTTTATAAAGAAACTCTCACTAACAAAATAAACGTCAGCCAAGCTTCTAGACTTACCCAGTAAAATAATTAATTATTTACTGAGATGAAGCCACACCTTTTTATTTTTTTATATCATTATTAATTATAATATATTTACTTTAAATTTATCTGTAAACAAATTCACTAGTTACAAAAAAGTAAAATTAGTAAATAATTAAAATTAATATTAATTGTCCCTTATATTTTTATTTCTTAACACTGGACTCAATGACAGGTTAAGAGAAATAAAAATTTAAAATAAAAAATTAATATTGAAATAAAATTTAATATTAAACATAAAAAAAATCTATACAAGAAATTCAAATTACTAATTTTAAAATGACACTTACAGTAATTTTTAAATAAATCAATTTATTTCTGAAATACACAGTAAATACACATTTTAAAAACCTTCTTTCTAGAAAAATCTTATTATTTGAAAATATTTTACTGGAATATTCTTTTCTTCTCTCATTCTCCTGTATATAGGAATTTTACCTCAGTGCTTTGTCTCTATTTTGCCTATATAAGGCCTCCCTTTTCTGGTTGTTTTGGACATCCTTTACTTACTTATTATTTTATTAAACCATTTATTAAATCAAATATTTATTAATATTATTTATTGTTTTAGTACTTACAACATCTTAATTCTGAAATCTAAATTATAATAATAATTATAAAACTTTTACCTCTTTTATTTCAGTAATTAAACTAGAAAGATAAATTCATGCGTACCTTGACCTTGAGATCTTCAAATTCACTTATCACAGCCATTGTACCTCCATTAAAATCTTCTAGACCATCAGAACCCTTCAACACTTGAGGCCCTTTCTGAATCATCAACAGCGCATTGATATCTTGAAGCTGGAGACCAAGGGACCATCAACAACAAGGTACCAGTAGGACAAGTAGACAATGAAAATGACAAACGTCATTGACCACATGACTTATTTTTTTGCTGAAACTGGGAATAAAACCTTGCTCCAAAATTTAGGTTCATATATTTGTGGTAGTTATATTGATTACTATTTGTGGGTCATTTTTCACGTTTCATTTTCACGTATATCTTTTCTACTCTGCACTCTGTAAGTGGAATTAACTTTCTCATATTACAGGGGGAGGTGCCTGTTAAATAATTTTTTTTGAGTTGACCAAGATAGAACCATATTGTTCTTATTCCTAGAAATGATATAAAAAATTAAATTAATTTTATTAAAATATTTTTTTTAATTATTTCAGTTGACTTCTGTCCTGATAATTAAAATTTTACATTATTGCTTCAGTTGAAAAGTTGTCCTGGCAGTTAATTAATAAGATTTAAAAATTAGTTATATTAAAATTGTTTCAGTTGAAAACAAGTCCTGGTAATCAAATTATTTCAGTTGACATTAAGTCCTGAAAATTAAAATTCTTTTCAGTTGACATTAAGTCCTGGTAAGTAAATTCTTCAGTTGACTTCTAGTACTGATAATTATCAACATATACATTACTAATTAATAAATTATTTTATTATTCCAGTTGATTCATTATTTAATCCTGGTTATAAAACTATTTTAATAAATAAAAATTGTGATTATTATTTCAGTTGTTTTTTTGTCCTGAAAAAACATTATATTTTAATTATTCCAGTTGATTACAAAATCCTGATAATTACTTATATAATAAAAAAAATTTTTTTTCCTTATTTTTCTATAAAAAAAGTAAAAATAATAATTGATTAAATTTTAATATTTCTTTCTCTCAGTTCAGGTTAATTACAACTATGACTGATCAAGGTGCTTCTGCTGGCCATGATGAGGAACTGGATTTAATTGATTATGATGAAGCTTCTTCTTTAAGTTCTCCTTTGACTACAAAACTGGCTCAAATTAATGAATTACTGGACCTATAAGGATGTAGAAATTCAGGAGATGGAGATATTAGTGGAGAGAACTGCTCAAGATTAAAAGCCTTCTTTCAACCCTCTAGAAGAGCTTCCAAAAGGCTTCAAAATAAAAATGGAGCCCTTGAATCAGAAAGTCAAAAATCTCTCTACTCACATTAAGGAGTTGAGGTCAGAAAACCTCAAGCTGAGGTCAAAAACAGACTCTCTAGAAGACAAGGTAAGAAAATAAGATTCCTTCCTTCAAGAGAAGGGGAAACCTCCCCCAAAGGCCCTTCCACAATCAGCTTTCCAAGAACAAGAAAAGGTGGAAGTGTCAAAGTGGAAGTGGGATTGGCTGAAAACCCAGTGGGATTATCTGTCCCAAAAACAACAGCAACAGGTACCTCAGGCAGGTCCTTCAAGAACTAATCAGTTCAATCCCATACCTCCTCACCCCTATCAAGGAGTTAGAAGGAGAAAAAAAAATCACGTCCAACTCTTTCCCAAGCCATGGTGAGCCCCTCTATTGAATTTCAAATACCATTTCTTGTTGCTGATTCAGTTCCTTCAGGTAATTCTGGAAGAGGAGATGAGACTGTGAGACCAGTGGAGGCTAAGAATAGTAGATAAATCACTCAATATTCTAATGTATCTAATCCTTTGGTTTTGATTGGTACTTCAATGATAAATCCTGATATGGCTATTATTGATGAGACACTTGATCCTGAGCTTTATGAGAGTCTGGAAAGTTATTCTGCTTCCCTATTGAAAAATATTCCAGATATAGCTAAAATTAATGATGAATATTTGAGGGAAATTATTTCTAAACAAAATCATATAATGAATAACATGCAATTGACTCAGAAATATAATAGTTTGCTAACTGAACAGGGTTATCAAGCATTGAGGAGTGAGTTACAGAGATTTTCTGATGATTTGTTTTATTACAAAGTAACTCATGAAAAGAATGTTGCTTTATGGCAAAATATCAAGAATGATTCAACCAAAGTAAAAGATACTGTGTCCATTGGTTGCCATGAGCTAGATAGACATAAGATGAACTTAGAAATATTGAGTGACCATTATTCATTTTTCCAAAATAAAAACCAGTTATCTTTTGCAACCATCAATGAGAGTTTATCTAGTATTCCAAGAGTGAATACTAGGCTTAGAACCATTGAAGAGAAATTAAATTCATTTTGATGTGATCAAAAGTTTTCTGACATTTCTTTGAAAGAAGTTGTGGTGCAAAATACCCCAATTTTACCTGTTCCTAGTTCATCCAAAGCAAAATTAGTGCCAGAAATGCCTGTTTATACCACTGAGTCTCCATCAAAACTTGATGATGTACCTGGATCATCCACAGAAGGATTAAACAATGAGATTATTACCCAATTGGAGAATTTACAGCTCCTTCTCACTCAGAAACAAGCTTGTAATAAGGAGACTACTTAAAATCAAAAGAATTGGCCAAAACTTGACCAGTATCCAACATTTGATGGTGACTCTTCCTCTGATTGGCAGCAGTTCATTTGCAGGATTGATAATCTAAAAAATTCTTCCAAGCTCGCAGATACGGAAATTGTGTCAAAATTGATTTCTTTTTTTACCAATGTAGCCCTAATGTGGTATGAATCTTTTCTCTTGGATAAAAATGACTACTCATGGGAAGATAGGAAACCATTAATTAAAGCACAATTTTATGGCTCCAAGTTTAGATTAGCTCAACAAAGGCAATATGATGAAGCCAGATATAGCTCTTATACTTAAAAACATATTGATTTCCTGATGAAACTTGTGAAAATATTGTGGGAAATGAACCCTGATATGGAGTTTGAGTTATGGAAGGACAGGATCATTGATAAATTACCTATGTCTCTGAGAGACTTAATAGCTGCTAGGATTGAGTTCTCAAGGGAAACTTCTTCCTTCATAAATACTTGTAATGAGATCCTTATAAACAAAAAGTATGATGCTAGAAGATTCATTTCTAAAAATTCATTAGAGAAAACCTCCAATTACCAACAAAAACATCTGGAAAAGGTTTGTAAACCTTCTTCCCCTGTTGCACCCAAAAATTATGCAACAAACACTTGCTTCAAATGCAGAAAGCCTTGGCAGAAAGTCCATGTTTGTGATAAGATAAATCTTGTTGAACAGACAGAGGAACATGCTGATGACACAATACCACTGGATGATACTTCAAGTGATTGTGCCAGAAATATTTCATATGAATCTCACCAAGAAATTTTAATGCTGGAAGAGGATATTCATTATTTAAACAATATTGATATTTAGAATAATGATTTATCTAAAGTGGAAGATGCTGAGATCATAAAGAATCTTGAGCATAGTTCAATTGTTATTGCCCCTCTCAAGGCACCAGTCTTGATCAATGGAAAAAACAATAAGGTTATCTTAGATTCTGGAACTGGAGGAAGTGTAGTATCTGAAAGAGCACTTGACTCAGTGGACCAAGATTATAAATCAAAAATTATTCCTATCATTTCTGAGAATTGAAGAGGTTATGGCTCTGATTTGTCCCCCATTGGTAAGTACAAAGCCACAGTATTTTTCAAATATAACCATGGTTTTGTAAGAGCTATATGTGATTTTGTTGTCATGAAAAATGATAACTTGAGTAGCTGGTTCATTGTGTGCAATGTCATTTTAACCAAATATGAAATAAAATTAGATCTTTTAAACAAGTTCTTCACAATGAGGATGAATGGGAAGAGAAAATTAAAAATTTCCTACCCCAAGAAATTATTAACACCAGGATTGAACACATGTCATTCTGTAGTTCAATTTAAAGGAAGATCTACAAAAGAAATGCCCACCCTTGTGTCTGAAATCGACAATGCTTCTTTTGGAGAACAAATTTCTGGTGTGGATAAAGATTCCATCATTAAATTGATAAAATCTTTTCCTATGGCCTTTGCTCATGGGTCACATGAATAAGGATTGGTAAAGGAAGAAATAAAGCTTTCATTATCTTGCCCATTGACATAAATACCACCTAGTTTAAAGAAGAAGCCTTATCCAGCTTCTCCCACAAAGAGAAAAGATATTTAAGAAAATATCTCTAACCTTTTAAAAATGAATATTATTGAAAAGGTAGTTGAAAAAGCTAAACATTGTGTTATCTCACCTGTCCTAATTTCTTATGATAAAGATAAAGCCAGGTTATGTGGTGATTATAGAGCATTGTACACTTATACTGTTGATGATATCTATCTTTTACCCAGAATTAGCTCTATAAATGCTACCCTACAAGGTTCTAAATATATCAGCTGTTTGGATTGTAATAAGTGATATCACCAGGTACCTGTCGAGAAGAATTCTCAGAATTTTCTGATGATTCTACTCATATGGGTATTTATAAGTATATTAGGATGCCATTTGGCCCCACCAATTCCACTTCAGTTTTTCAAAAAGTTATGGATAACACATTCCACCAAGAAATAATTGAAGGATGGCTGATGGTTTATATTGATGATATCATTATATTGTCTAAAACATTTGAGGACCATCTTCACCACCTGTTTAAATTTTTCCATAAGATGGATGAGATAAATATGACACTTGCTTTGAAGTAATTCAAATTAGGTTTTCATTCCTTAAAAGTGCTTGGTCATGTTGTCTCAGGTTTACAGATATGTATTGACCAAAACAAAGTGGCAGCCATACAACAGGTGAAGGCTCCTACCACAGTGAGAGAGCTCCAGAGTTTTTTGGGAATGTGTGGATACTATAGAAAGTATATTAAAAATTACCAAGTCATAGCATTACCCCTTAGCCAATTGATTAGGAAAGATGTTTCTTTTGTCTGTCATAGTGAAATACAAAGAGCTTTTGACACTATGAAACATTGTTTGATGTCAGCACCAAATCTTACTTTACCTTACTGTAATAAACAATTTTTTTATGCACTGATGCCAGTTTTATTGGTCTTGGTGCTGCCCTCCATCAGAAACAAGTGATGAATGATAAAGTATCAGAGGTAGTAATTTGTTATATTTAAAGAACCTTAAGAAATAGTGAATTGAAATATGGTGCCACTCAACTAGAGTTTTTAGCAGTGGTGTGGGCTCTAGAGAAGCTACATTATTACCTGGATGACCAGAAATTTGAACTTGCCACTGAATGCAGTGCAGTTAAATCCCTCTTAAACTTAAAAAGAACTAACAGACATATTTTCAGACGGCAGCTAGCTGTTCAAGAATACAGAGGGAGAATGACAATAATTCATAGGGCTGGTATTGTTCACTCAAATGTAGATATTTTATCAATTTTATCTTTGCTAAATGATGACTCAAATCCTGCATATGATCCAGAAGATGAAATCATTCATATTTATGGGATATATGTGGTTGGTATTGAGGAAGAGCTATTACAGCTTATTCTGGATTCATATGATAAGGAAACTGACTTAAAAAAGTTATGTACCATATTAAATGATCCAAAGAATGCTTCAATACAAGAATTAATTAAAACCCTCGAACCAAAGTACCAGAAGGCTTTGGAAAAAGGTAAATTTTCAATTGATGAAGTATATCTATATTATAGAAGAAAGTTGAGTAATGTTATTGTTATTCCTCCTTCTATGAAAGAGATTGTCTTGAAAATTTTTCATGATGAAATATTGGCTGGACATTTTGATCTTGAAAAAACAATTATCAGGATTAAAAACACTGCTTGGTGGGTTAATATTTCTGAAGACACCAAACCATATGTTGAATCCTGTGGTTCTTTCCAAAAATCAAAAAGATTGACTGATAAAAGAGCTGGATTAATGCAACATATTGAACCTCGTGATGCACCATGGGAGATAATAAACATGGAATTTGTAGCAGGATTACCCATTTCTGGGCAAGACAGTTATAAATTTTGTTGGGTTATTGTGGACAGATTCACAAAAATATGTAAATTTATCCCCACCCACAAGGATGGTTCCACTAAAGAACTAGATTTCTTGTGGTGGTCTCATATGTTTAATACTGCTGGTTTTCCTAAGGCCATAATCTCTGACATGGACCCTAAATTTACTACTGAATTTTGGATATCTCTGATGGATGTTTGTGGTTGTGATCTGAAACTATCTACTGCCCATCACCCTCAAACTGATGGATCAGTTGAAAGAATGATTCAGACTCTAGAGGACATGATAAGATGGTACTGTGCCTTTGGCCTTGAGTACAAAGACAATGACAGAATTACTCATGATTGGGTTACCTAACTTCCTGTTTTGGAATTTTCTTATAATTGCACTGTTCATTCTGTTACTCAAAGAAAGCCGTTTGAGCTCAGGCTTGGATATTTTCCAAATACTCCTGCCCAAATTCTCAATAAAAAAATACCTAAATTGGATTTAGATCTGGGTGTAATATCTTTTCTTCAAATGAAACAACTGTGCAGAAGTCATGCTCAAAAATGTTTTGAAAAATCCTTTGAATATGAGAGTAAAAGATGGGACAAATCTCATGAATAATACACTTTTAAAAATGGTGATGAAGTATTGATTTCTACAGTCCACTTCAATTTACAAGGTAATAACAAATTAAAAGTCCCATTTGTAGGTCCATTTGTTGTCAGAAGAATGGTTGGTGAAAATGCAGTTTAAGTTATCTTGTATTCCCCATATGACAGAAAATATTTGGTTTTTACAATATCTCTTTTTCAACCTTACACATCCAATAGTGATTTATTTCCCAAAAGGAGGGGAAGACCAAAGAAGACCCCTAATGATATCACTGAGACAGAAGAAATTGATAATATTCTAAATGACAGAATAGTTAGTGCTGAAATAGGTACAGAATACTTATTGAGATTCAAGAATAAATCTTCTGAATATGATTCTTGGATACCTGGGAAAGACATGTCTAATCTTCCTACTCTGCTAAAGAAATATAAAAAGAAAAAATCATAGCATTTTTTCAATTGTTTTTTTTAAAGTGAGGGAGTGTTAGCCAGGCTTCTAGACTTACCCAGTAAAATAATTGATTATCTACAGAGATGAAGCCATGCCTTTTTATTTTTTTACATTATTATTAATTATAATATATTTACTTTAAATTTACCTGAAAATAAATTAACTAGTTACAAAAAAGTAAAATTAGTAAATAATTAAAATTAATATTAATTGTCCCTTATATTTTTATTTCCTAACACCGTGCTCAATGACAGGTTAAGAGAAAGAAAAATTTAAAAAAAAAATATTATTAAACACAAGAAAAATCTATACAAGAAATTCAAATTACTTATTTTAAAATGACACTTACAGTAATTTTTAAATAAATCAATTTATTTCTGACATATACATTAAATACACATTTTGAACACCTTCTTTCTAGAAAAATCTTATTATTTGAAAATATTTTTCTTGAATATTCTTTTCTTCTCTCATACTCTTGTATAAAGTATCTTTACCTCTGTGCTTTGTCCCTATTTTGCCTATATAAGGCCTCCCTTTTCTGGTTGATTTGGAAATATATTACTTACTTATTATTTTATTAAACCAATTATTAAATCAAATATTTATTAATATTATTAATTGTTTTAGTACTTACAACATCTTAATTCTAAATTATAAATTATAGTAATGATTATAAAACTTTAACCTTTTTTATTTGAGTAATTAAACTAAAAAGATAAATTCATATGTACCTTGACCTTGAGATCTTCAAATCCACTTATTATGGCCATTGGACCTCCGTAAAAAATCTTCTAGACCATCAGGACCCTTTGAAAATAAAAGAAAAAAAGAAAAAAAACAAGAAAAAAAAGAAAAAAAGAAAAAAAAGAAAAAAAAAGAAAGAAAAAAAAGAAAAAAAAGAAAAAAAGAAAAAAAAGAAAAAAAAGAAAAAAAAGAAAAAAAAGAAAAAAAAGAAAAAAAAGAAAAAAAAGAAAAAAAAGAAAAAAAAGAAAAAAAAGAAAAAAAGAAAAAAAAGAAAAAAAGAAAAAAGGAAAAAAAGAAAAAAAGAAAAAAAGAAAAAAAGAAAAAAAGAAAAAAAGAAAAAAAGAAAAAAAGAAAAAAAGAAAAAAAGAAAAAAAGAAAAAAAGAAAAAAAGAAAAAAAGAAAAAAAGAAAAAAAGAAAAAAAGAAAAAAAGAAAAAAAGAAAAAAAGAAAAAAAGAAAAAAAGAAAAAAAGAAAAAAAGAAAAAAAGAAAAAAAGAAAAAAAGAAAAAAAGAAAAAAAGAAAAAAAGAAAAAAAGAAAAAAAGAAAAAAAGAAAAAAAGAAAAAAAGAAAAAAAGAAAAAAAGAAAAAAAGAAAAAAAGAAAAAAAAGAAAAAAAAGAAAAAAAAGAAAAAAAAGAAAAAAAAGAAAAAAAAGAAAAAAAAGAAAAAAAAGAAAAAAAAGAAAAAAAGAAAAAAAAGAAAAAAAAGAAAAAAAAGAAAAAAAAGAAAAAAAAGAAAAAAAAAGAATAAAAAAGAAAATAAAGAAAAAAATAAAAAATAAAAAGAAAAAAAAAGAAAAAAAAAGAAAAAAAAAGAAAAAAAAAAAAAAAAAAAAGAAAAGAAAAAGAAATGGAAGAGAAAAGAAAAAGATAAGAAAAGAAAGAAAAAGAAAAAAAAGAATATAAAAAAAATGAAAAAAATGAAAAAAATGAAAAAAAATGAAAAAAATGAAAAAAATGGAAAAAATGAAAAAAAAATGAGAAAAAAAGAAAAAAAATGAAAAAAAATGAAAAAAAAAGGAAAAAAAAGAAAAGAAAAAAAAAAAAGAAAAAATCCTAAGACCACTAATATTTCATTCCATCACAACAGATCACAGAGGCAAATCCAGGTCCAAAGAAAAGATCACTGGGTTGGCTACCACCAATAAGTAAAAATTATGTGAGACCACCAGTGATCCACCACAAACAAATAACCAAAATCCAAGAACCAAGGAGACTTTCCACTCTAGTTTAAAGTCATAGGGGACTAAAAGCCCAAAAAAAAGCAGAGAACTAGGATTCAACTAAATAAAATCAAGGATTTGAAACAGACATTCTGGGGTAACTGTTACATAGAGCTGTCAGCCTATCAGATACCCCCACACTTGCCAATGTAAAATCTAGAATCCTCCCCTGGGTACCTTCTAACTAAGAAATTCCACCTCACAATTCAACCAATCAATACAAAAAAACACCATGGAAAAGACCAGCACTTGAAGACCACGGAAATACAGTTTAAATTCATAGAGTACTAAAGACCTGTTAAAGAAGACCAATGCTAGGGTTCAACTAAATTAAGACAAGGGGTTGGAAACAGATAATCTGGATTAGCTGTTATAAAGAGAAGCCAGTCCATCAGTTACACCCACACTTTCAAAATATAAGCTAGATGCCCCCCCTGGGTACCATCTAACAAATAATTTTACAACACAACAGATGCACAGCATCACCAAAAAAATAACACAATAAAAAGAATGATTCATAGTAAATCCTCATTGCAGAGTTTTTCCCCTTCCCTTCTTGTGCCTCTGGGATAAAACCTCTTCACCTGGTTAGCAGCCACTCTCTTCTTAAAGACTGCCCCATCCAATTCCTCTAATTGATATGATCCACCTGAGAGTTGAGATCTGACTCTATAAGGACCATTACACTTTTCAGAGAACATATTGCCCCACTGAATCTTCAAACTCCTATTATAAACCAATACCAACCAACCAGGCTTTAAAGGATTCCTCAGCCTGTGAGCCAACCTCTTATCCCAATATTTAACTGACTGGTTCCCAATCTTCATCATCCTTTCATAGGCTTTTTCAAGAAATTTCTCCTTTCCTTCAAGCTGCTTCATTCTGGCACATAACAAATCTTCAGCTGAACAAACTTCATCCCAATCAATTCCCAAATAAGAAATTTCCTTGAAATCTACTGCTAAAACTGCCTTATGACCAAAAATAAGTTCATAAGTGGAATATCCAGTAGTCCTCTTGACAGTAATTTTTTCAGCAAAAAAAACAAAAGGTAAATAATGCCTCCACTTTTCAGCACTATCCCCACACATCTTGAATAAAGCATCTTTCAAGCCTTGATGCCCTTTTTTAACCATACCTTCAGCTTCAGGATAATAAGGAGTATCCAATCTCACCTTGGACCCAAAACTAGTAAATGCTTCCTTGAGTTCAGTTCCAAACTTTGGCCCTCCATCAACAGTGACCAATTTTATCAGCCCATACCTATAAATCTACTCCTTCTTCAAAAACTCTTCTAAATTCTTGAAAGTCAATTTAACAAGAGGCACTGCTTCAACCCAACAGATGAATCATCCATGGCCACAATCAAATATTTATACCTTCCCTCCTTAATGTGCACTGCATCCTAACTGACTCTTCCAAACACAGTTTATTCACAAGTAGCATGACCAATTTATTTTTGGTTCAAATGACTTCTTCTATGACACTCTTCACCAGGTTGAACCCAAACTTGCACAGCCAACTTCATTCCAGCCTGCCAAAATATGTCTTCTTCTTTTCTATAAGTCTCCCTAAAGCCTCTATGACCATGGTATTCATGAAAAGACTTCAACACCACCTCTTGACCCTTCTTCTGAGTCACCATAACTTGTGGATCTGGATGTCTCTTCTTCATTAATCCTCTCACTGACACATAAAATCCAGCACTCTTCTTCTTTATTTCTAACCAAGTATCATCATCACAGCTACCTGTCCTCTCCAAGGTCAACAAATATTCTACCAAAAGAAAATAAAACCCATAATGACCCCAGGTCTCATCTTCAAAATACAACAAAATAAAATCAAAGGGAATAACCCTGTCATAAAAATTACCAGTATGCACATGGGCCAATCGCCCACCCATCCAGGACACCAATCTTTAAATCTGGGCACATACTTTTCTCACCACTGAATTTTTAGAGAATCCAGTGTACCAACAAAAAGACCATTTTCTAAATTTGAGCCATCACAAACAGAAGCCCCTTCTTCATCAATATAAACATCCTTATCACCAAAATCAAGGGCAGATCCAGCAAGTTTAGCCTCATGGTGGAGGGTTAAAACTTCATCAGAAACAAAAATATCACCAGCCAGTTTAACCTCATGGGGGAGGGTTGAAAAATCCTCAGCACCTCTTGTGCTGGCCCTAACCACTAGAACACCTTCATCAAACTATTCAGAATCAGAATATTCATCTTTTGGTGGTCTTCTTGACAATCAATCTGGCATTGTGAGAGTTTAGTCTGGCTTATCTACCAAACCAAGGAGAGACTCTGGATAAATGCAACCCACCTAGTCATAGGAGTATTTGGAAGACTAGGAGTGATGATCATCTGCACCAAAGATTTTGCATCCACCTGAAGCTCAAAATTCATCTCCCATAAAACAGTCTGCAACATCTTCAAGATTTTTGCTACACCACAGAGCTCTAAGTTTGGCTGAGAATACCTGGACTCCACCTCATTAAACACCACAGATTCCTACCTGACTGGCCTGACCTTCCCATTTTTATCCTCCTGAGAAAGAAAAGCCCCAGCACCAATATAACTTGAATCCACAGTCAAATATATCCTCTCAGCCCCAACACAATAATCCAACTTATGCAACACAATATCCTCCCCTACCACCTTCTTCCACTTCACAAATGTCTCTTTACAATTATCATCCTACACCAAATCAGTGTCTTTCCTGTTCAACTTACTTAAAGGAGCTTCCAACACAGAAAAGTACTTAATAAACATCCTCACATAAACACAAACACCTAGGAATCCCCTGACTTCAGAGGTACTCTTTGGTCTTGGCTATGCTTAAATTTTATTAACCTTCTTCTTTGCCATAATCATACCCTCCTTGCACATCACATGACCCAAAATCAGCAATGCTGGTACACAAAAGCAAAAATTTGAGCCAGACACAGTCAAAACAGCTTCTTCTATCCTAAAAAAAATCCTCTCCAGTGTTACATCAAATACCCACACAAACCACCTAATACCAGGGTTTCCCTTCAATACCTCATCACCATAATCAGATGTTTGCCTTTTAATTCAACCATTATCAATAAAAGTTCCAGCATAACTTGGTACTTTATCCTGAAAATTCCAAGCCATCTGTACATGGTAAAAAGCAACAGAATTAGTATCTCCTTGAGGTAACCTGGTCAATTGAAACCTTCCCAGAGGTTTCTCAGAGGTAGTGAGAGGCCTAGAGTCCACAGAGAGTTCCCTCTCATCATAAACACCCATAATATCACTTAGACCATAACACAAACTTTCAGAAAAAGCCTCCACAAAATCCTCTGCACTTAGAGGAATTCCAGCATCCTTGATAGTCACTTTATTAAAGGCCCTGAGATCATGAACTACCCTAAGCTTGCCATTCTATTTCTTGACACAGAACACAGAACTAGAATAACTTGAGGTTGACTGTTAATAAAGCCCTGTCCTTCCCCTTTCACTAACAATCTCCACAAAATCATCCTTTATAGCAGCAGGAGTTGGAATCAGTTTGATTCTCCAAGGCTCATGAGAAACCACTGGAATCAGATAAGTTGAGCCATAAGAATGCTTTAACACACCTCTTTCCTCCTCCAAAAATGAAATTTCCTTTTTCTCAAAACCATAAAATACAACAACAACTTCCTCTCCTCCTCAGGTAATCACCCATCAGGACCAAAATTTACCATCTTTAACTTTCCCCAGTAATCCTAGCAGTTTCCACAAAATCAGGTAGATTATTCACTAAAGTTGTCAAATAAGGATCTCTTGAAAAAGGAGGCCTCTTCAAAGGCGGGTTCAGTCCAAATGGCATAGGCTCATTGACATGCATAACCTTCACTGCTACCTTCTTGTACTTAGAAGAATCCACTTCCAAATCTTCAGCTTCAACAGGGGCTTATGCAATCTTCCTAAAAAAGAACAGGGGTTTCCCCAATGCTCACAGGAGTGGCCAAAGTAATGTTTTTGAAAGAGGTAGAAGAAACCCTAGTGGTGCACAGTTGGGAGGACTTACTTGTAGACCCCAATCTAACTTCCCCAAAACCTTTCCATTCCACATTCCCATTTTCTTCATCACAAATAAATTAATTCCATCACTTCCAAAACATCCATCACCCTTCACCTCTTCAACAAAATAATTTTGAAGTATTTTTTTTTATCTTCTTTCTTCTTTATCTTCAGATTTTTTTTCTTCTTTTCTTGATGGGGTTCCTCCCCTAAAACAGAAACCAGGGTTTCAAAATTTCTGACATTTGTGGCCAAGCTAATGTCTTTTGAAAGGTGTAGAAAAAACCCTAGCAGTGCACAATTGGGAGGACTTACTTTTAGACCCCAATCACACTTCCCCAAAGCTTTTCCATTCAACTGACATATACCTCATCTTTCCTCTTGAATTTGAAATAAAATTAATCTTGAAACCATTAAATGAACAAAGACTTGATAAAAAACTTGAAGAATACTTGAAGAAAATAGAAACATTATACAAAGAAAGCTGAAAATCCACTTGGAATATCTCCAAATGAGCTGACCTACTACAACCTGGGATTTACACTGAAAGGGGAGAGGCTGCAGTACTTGGGTGATCATCCTCACCTACTCAAAAAATAAGGCTCTCCATTAGAGCCTGAGCCAGCTTCCAAAATACCAGAAGTAGCCCTATATTCCCTCTTCTTCTCACAAAAATCAGGACAATGACACATAGAGCTAAGCCCAGGCCTAGTCTCCCAACCTTCTTCACCAGGTGGAGACAACCTTGTATGCAAGGTCCTTTTATCCTGCCTGTCAACTCCAAGCTGATACAAACTCCAGGTTGATACCCAATCCTGGATGCAAAATACATCAAAAATGGGCCACCCAAAACTGCCCTAACAGTGCCTTTTGCAATATAAAAGTGCACCTTCCCAGAAAATCAACCAACATCCAGCTTCAAAAACTCTGCTGTTCCCACCAATCCACTCACATGTCCACCAATCCTTCTCAAATTCTCACCAATACCAGTTTTGATGGGGAGGCCCAATTGAGTTGCCACAGATAAAGACATAAGATTGATCTGAGATACAGAATCAACCAAAGCTTTTATTGCCTTCCCAGTTGGAGTGACATTGAAAAACCCCAGAGGAGCATAGAAATGTGTCTCCAAATTCTCCCCAAACTTCTCAGCAGAATCACACACAAACTCCACCTCCCCAGAAGAGACCATTCTCCTGGTCAACATCCTCTTTTAATTCTCAGACAAACCAGGACTGATAGAAAATGACTCCCCATAATTCAAGGATATAGTCCCTTGATTCATCTTCTCCAACACAGAATCCTTCACATTAAAGGCCTCTCAAAATGGGCTTTTGGTTGCGCCACCTTAGGCCTTGATGCCTCTTGAGGTTCATGACCTCCATCCACAGGTCTACTGACCACAGGAACCAAACCAGATCCATCAATTGTGACCTTGGCCCCACTGGGCTTTGGAAAAGAAGCCAAAGGAAAATCCTCTTCAGAGTCGGAATCCAAATACATTGGAATTGGATCCCCATCCAGATCGTAGGCACCATAACCAAGTAGGCCCAAATCTACCATTTCCTTCTGCATCTTGTACAGCTCCTTCTTGATAACTTTCCTCCTGGAATATATCTTTAGATCCACCTAGGGAGCCTTGGGTTTAGGCTGAGCCTGTGAAGTGCGCTTAGGCCTACCCACTATCCCATAATCATTATCATAAACACCAGCCAAAAATTCCCCCCTGACTTTCCAACACAAGAATACAACTCCAAAACACCATAAGAAGTAGAAAAAGAGACCTTATTGACCTCCTGCCCTTTCCCCTTAACATCAACACCCTCCTTACAAGAAGACTTCCCCTCATCAGGAATCCCCTCAAACCTTGGCCTCCTCTTATTGGGGCCACCCCTTCTCTTGAACAAATCCTCAGGAGTCTGCCCCTAACTGGGCTTCACAAAAGAACCATCTGGGAAGTTAAAAACCCTTCCATCAAATTCCTCCTTTCTCTCTGACACATCTCTGTTCAGAACCCAACAATAATTTTACTTGTGCCCCCTCCTACTACAATAGGAATACATCCCAGGATCACTGCTACCACCAGCCCTCCTCTAAAAAGGCTTGGCCTGCTACATTGAGGCCCTATTCACCTTTTAGGTCTCCTGCAAAAAGATGTGAAACTGTTTGATTAAATCCACCAGTTTCTCCATCACTGGGTCCCTCTCCTTTTAGATACCTTCACCACCTTCTTCTACTCCTTCTTCACCTTAACTTCCTCTTCATCCAAATCCTCCCTGACTTTTATGATATACTTGGCATACCTCCTGATAGGTGTCTACAGCCAATAACTTCAACTAGGCCTCCACATCCTCCTTCACCTTTTCCAAGGCAGGAAACTTCTGGTCCCCATTAGCCATATTCTTCATCATATCCTTCCTTTACAGCTCTTTCAACACATCCATCCTGAGATCCCTAGCCAGGGAAGACAAAAAATCATCTTTGGCAGCATTTTTATGTGCCAAATCCTCCACTTCCACCAAATACTCCACCACAGGGTCAAACTGAAACAGAAAATTCCTGTTAATGTGAAGGTTACCCACACCACCATAAGATTTCCATTCACTGACAACCTTATTCAGATCCACAATAGTAAATCTGACCCCCCATCTATCCAAAATTTCGCTACACAACAACTTCCAATCCCTCTTCTTGTAACCAGAAATGGCTACCACCTCCTTCTCAACTGTCTTACCCCCAATGAAGAAAAATATTTGCTTCACCATATACAGGTAAGAAGCACAATCCACTCCAGAAGCAGCCAAATACTTCTCCAAAAACCAATTCAAAACTTCCCCATTAAACTTGGTCCCATCCCAAGTTTTAATCCTAACACACATCCTAACCACCATAGCAGGAGGGCCTCCCTATACACTGACAGTCACCACAGGAATAGAGGAACCAGAATCCATACCTCCAAATCAAAATAATCAAGTTCCAAACAAAAACCACCACCAAAGAGCCAACCAAAGACAACAAGGACTCCAAAGAACTTGCAGGTCCTACCCCACGTTGGGTGCCAGAAATGTAGACAATCCTATAGTTCTAGATATAGGCCTAGACCTAGGTAGTTAGAGAAAAACCAGAGATAAAATCCCCTTTACCTTTAGAAAAAGAAAGTGAGATTTACCTGATAAAGTAAATTGAGTGTTGATTGCTAAAGCCACTTTCAAACACACTTGACTGCCTGATAAGTCAAGGAAGTAGTCCTCAGACATTGTCAGCCTGTATATCTCCAGGACTGAGTAAAAAGTAATTATAAGTTATGTTAAACACATGAACTATACATGGGAATAATAAATAAGAGTACACAAATAGTATACATAAGTAAAATTATGATAATACACAAAAAATGCCATTATAACACCTTATATACACGCATATATCCACCTTTTATAGGTCTTATGTACTTAATATTAAGTTGGAATATGTTAGGGTAATCTTAAGAACCTTAAGTATAAGGCTACATAATTTTTAAGTACACTTAAAGCTGTTATATTCATTGTTTTATGCAAAAAACAAGAAATGCGCTTTATTTCACTTAAAAGTTGACTATATGCGCTATAAAATTGAGAATATCATAATTGCGCTTTGACAGATCAATTGGGCTCATTTAGAACTATTGATTTGCCTATTTAAATGCATAAAAATAACACTTTTCAAATTTGGTGTTTTTTATGCCAGAAATGGCTTCTGTGTACTGGCCACATACTGCCTGCTTTTTTCCCGTGTGAATAGCTTCATTTTTAGCAAAGTTAGCTTTTTCACACTATAATTACCCTACATTCTATTCCCACTGTGGGGAAACACACTAAAATAGGCGACAGGCGCTTATTTAGTGTCCTAGCTTAATTAATAATGCATTGACCTTGTTTATATGCACTAATTTCATTAATAACCTCACTCTTGGCACTTTATTTCATCACCACGCTTAAATTCGCCTAATTTTAGTCAAGGATTTACCTGTGCAAGCGCCTGCCAAGAACTGCATGTAGTTACCCCACATCTCACGCTCTTTTTTAAGTTTTTGGGTGGTTTCTCAGTCAATTTTGGTTATTTTTGAATGGGAATTTCACGTAGTATAATGTCAGGATTAGCCCCATTATTTCTACAGTCAATCCCCCTTATTATTAAGCTATTATTAACCTTAAAAAGTCTCCTTTAGTCTTTAATATTATTGTTTTATACGCATATACTCTCTTTTTGTCTTTTTCTTTAATTTTGATGGATTTCCCTTATTATTACAGGATTTTGGCGGTTGTTACTCTTCTAATTATGTCATGGGTTACTGGGAATGTTGATGGGCATGTCTATTAGTTGTTTAGAGGCGTCATTAACTGTGTATTGGGTGGTACATCAAGGGAATCATTGGGGAACTCAATGTGTATAAAAGGAGGAGGTTTTTGGGTTGTATTTATTCATTCTTTATCATTACAATTTAACCAATATAACCAAACCAATTACAATACATATCAATTAGTACTTTTATAAGACTTTTTAATAGTATCTGAATTTATATAACCTATTTTTCTACCAACTATAAAGATTGTAAGCCATATATAAGAATAGTGAGAATTATATTACTGAGACCTTTATATTTGATTATATTTTACAACTTAGTGGATTAAAACTACAGTATTCATATAAGACCATTAAAATCTTCTAGACAACTGACTATTCAAGCTAGTTCACGTCCTTGTACTTGACCTTAGCCTGACAGACATACTACCACACCAAAGAACTGAAATGTAGACCGATTCCCACACCAGAGAAAGAAAGATACTTGATGTATGTAGAAAAGCTACACAAGAGACAGAAATATACTCGATATAGCTTGTAAGACTATACCAGAGAAAAATTGACATGATTTGAGGTAAAGTAAGAACTTACTTTTTCACAACTCAGCCAAAAAATGGCACAAAGCAGACAAAAACAGTGAAGTACAGAGATTCCAGATATACCAGATGGTTGATGATAGACTAAAATGTCCCTAAACTTTTTTAATCTCTCACACACAGACCACCCTGGCCATTTCTCAGACAAATCCAGCTTTCCCACCTTCCTGCATGCATAAATATGCCTTTAGGCTCTTCCACATGCGCAGGCGGGCAGCCTCTTGAAGGCAGGGTGTCTGCCTAGAAGCAGGCAGGCGCTTATAAGCCCTTAAACACCCTCTAAAGCAACAAACAACAGTTACTACCCTTAAAAAAAGCTAATCATGCACAACACATACCAAAATGAAGAGAAAACAAAGGGAATTGAGCTGAGAAATAATAAGTGACCCTAGATCAAGCTTCTAAAAACACAACTAATCATCTAACATCTAACAAAATACCAATAACAACACCATAAACCCAACTATACCCTACATACCAAATACCACAAAATAAGCACTCCAAAGGCCTACCCAGCTTTGGAAAACCACAACACTGGATTCAGTTCACATACTGAATTGATTCAATTCAGTATGTGAACTGAACCCAATGGCTTGTTGCCACTTTTTTCCCCCTGTGTATAATAGGTAAGAAAAAAGTAAAGTGAAAATAATGGAGAAGATTTAACTGTGGAAGAACATGATATGAACCAAAAATTGAAGGGAAAGATATGAAAGGAGTGTTTTGAAATAAAATAAATAATATTTATATATAACATAACAAAGAATGTAAAGGGTGATATTCTAAAGCAAAAAAAACTGCTGAATTTCAGTGTACTAATTATTAGACATATTTTTTATCATCATAAAATTCTATCCTTAATATTTTCATTTATCGGAGAAGAAGGAAATTAATTATTTAAAAATTATAGCAACAATATCATTTTTTCACTTGATTGAAAAATATGATATATATTAATTATAATAATGAAACTTCTAAATTAATGTATTTTAATTACATTTGAAAGAGATTTTTAGCTTTCACAAATTTTTTAAAGCTTGAAAAAAAATTAATAATTCCTGATTATAAAATTAGAATAAATATATATATTTGCAAAACATTTAACAATCAAATCTAATGAAAATTATCAGTCAACTATATATTTTCTCTTCAAAACCTACTTATGATATTAAGTAATTTCTATATATAATGATAACTCCACAAACTCATGTAATTATGTAAAAAAGCTTTTTATTTAATTTACTTGAGATATTTACTATTTCTTATTGATTCATAAAGCAGAAGCACAATATTTTTAAAATCTTATGCATTTCACAGTCTGTTAATGTTGTGAACTTCCCTTTTATAAATATTAATTTAATAATTACATTAATTCAGGCTAAAAAACTTTTTGTAATAATGATTAACTGTTATTCAACAAGTCTTCAACTTGTCTTTGAGTTTATTTTAGAGATTTTTGAAGCTTTATTGTTGGATGTTTCATCACTGCCTCATTATGTGCTAAATCAGATATGAATTCAGCTAGAAGGTTGTAGAATTTCTAGCAAGTCCACCCCCCATATTTTGTGGTGTATATTTTAAAATAAAGGACAAACTTTTTGGGATTTTCAGATGATGATGATTTTTTGGCTTTAATTCTTTTGAAGAAAATTAGAATTTTCAATATTCTTTTGTATCAGAGATCTTATGTGAAATGAAAAGATATAAGCACTAGCTTTATATCAGAAATGAAACAAGTATTTTTAAAATACCTTCAGTGAAATGAAAAGATATAAGATCTAGAATTATATCAGAAATGAAATGAGTATTTATAAAATACCTAAAATAAAAAGTAAAATGATTTTAGAAGAGGTAGAAAATTTTTAAAGATAATACTCAAGATGAACATATCTGAATTAAGATGGGATCAGTGAGGATAATAGATATGGTGAGCTTCCTTAAATACACAAGATACCATTCTCAATTCAGGATAATAACAATGAAGTAGTAGGTACAATATTTGTGAACAAAGGACATAGGGAATTACTTTAAGAGTAAAATGTGTTTTTTAAACATGCATGAAACAACAAAAAGCTTGCTTCACATGAGTTAGTATTACCGCAAGGACAATAGTGATAAAGGTACTTGGTTAAACAAAAAGTGTAGTGTAAGACTAGATAGAAAAAAATTTAAGTTAGTGTGAAGAACTTTGACATAGTAAAGGAGTAAAAAAAATTTAGATGCATGAATTTGAATTTCTGACACCCTCCCTGCTTGAGATTACATTTTTTTAAACCACAGGCAGAAAAAAAGGTGAAGAGATTCTTTTTGGGAGTAGATTTGGTAAGGGAATCTGCTAGAAATTTATCTGTTGGAAAATAAGAAATTTTAATTAAGTTAGTGGCTACTTGCTCTCTAATCCCATGGTATTGTACTTCAATGTGTTTGGTTCATTCTTGGAACACTGAATTGTTCATTAAAGAAATTGCTCCTTGATTGTTGCCATAGAGGAGGGTAGAGGAGTCAAAAATTAATTTTAACAGGGAGTTTTCAGCATTGAGACTGAGTTTTGAAAACACCTTGCTTATTTCAGGTAAGCTGATTATATTTACTTTAAAAGAAGGGACATGAAGACAATTTTTTAAGGTAACTGATTTGCCACCAAAGGTAAGAGAGATGGAGCCTCAACCCTCACTCATTGTAGAAGAGCCGTCACCAAATAGGATTTTAGTTTTGTGCGTGGAATAATTGGAGAAGAGATCTTGAAAGAGATCATATTTCTGGTGGAGCCACTGTCTAAAAAATTACTGTGAGTATTGGAAATAGGAATAGCCAAAGTGAAAACTGAATTTGTAGGTTGTACTTCAGAATGATCCAAGGTTAAGTTGGTTTTTTGAGTACCATTTTTTATTTTTAAATGAGGATGTAACTAGAAGCATTGTTATTCAGGGTGTTTAGTTTTAGGATTGTGGCAACCATTGAAAAAGAATTTGTAAGTTCTTTTATTGATGGTTTTGAGAGTTTTAGAGGATTCTGGAATAGGAATATTACTATTTTCAAGTTGATACTTTTTGAGATCAAGGACCAGCTTGTTGATAGTAATGGAATTATTTCTGGCAAAGGCCTTGTTGGTAAGTGCATCATGGAGAGAATTGAATCCTGATGTAAGGAAAAATAAAAAATAAGAGGCAAGGAGGTTTTCCTTGAGTTTTATACCAAAATCCCCAAGGTCTGATTCAAGAGACTTGTTTAACTCAATGAGCTTGGTAGAATTACAGGGTATGAGACAAGGGCAAAGCACTGGAAGACATGCATTTGATTGGCTTTTCTAGGCAAACATTAGTGATCAGAGAAAGCATTCAAAAGAAGGTGAGGATGACTTTCAGTAGTTGAATTGAGAAAGCACTGGAGATGATAACTATCCATGTAAAGAGTGATAGAAACTAGGGCCTTCTGAAAGCATAAACAATAATTCTCAATTTTAACATTATCTTCTTCAGAGGGTGGGCCTTGATTGAGGACAACTATATCAAAGGTATTATATTAAAGGAAGAGACTGCACATTTGGTAAGACCAAATTTAATAGTTTTTTTTGGTGAAAAGAGGAATGCCACTGTTACAATGGGGTACTGAGGCTGAGTGAATGATATTTTCCATTTTTAGAGAAAAGAAGATTGTGGTATAGATTTAGGCAAGTGAATTGTGTATTTTATTGTATAGACTCTGGTCTCATAACTTATCAGATCTTAAGTGAAATAAAAAGATATATGCACTAGCTATATATCAGAAATGAAACAAGTAATTAGAAAATATCTGAATGAGATGGGATCAGTCATATTCTAAGAACTAAGTACAAAAAGGAAGCTAGAGGAAAAAGAACCTTAAGCGAAATGAAAATATATAAGGGCTTGCTTTAAATTAGAAATGAAATGATTATTTAGAAATACCTATAATAAAAAGTAACATGATTTAAGAAGAGATTGAGAATTTTTAAAGATAAGACTCCAGATGAATGTAACTGAATTAAGATGGGATCAGAGAGGAGGATAGATTTGGTGAGCTTCCTTAAATATACAAGATACCATTCTCAATTCAGGACAATAAAAATGAAGTAGTAGGTATAATATTTGAGCACACAGGACATAGGGAATTACTTTAAGAGTAAAATGTGTTTTTTAAACAGGAATGACACAACAAACAGATTTCTTTGCATGAGTTAGTATTAGCACAATGACAATAGTGATAAATGTACTTGGTTAAACAAAAAGTGTAGTGTAAGATCAGATAGAAGCAAAGGTATGTTAGTCAGAGAAATTTTGACATAGTAAAGCAGTAAAAAAATGTAGACTCAGGAATTGAATTTTCTGAAGTTTTCATGGGAATGATTGTATAAGGTAGAAAAGCTGGTTCTGTATAGAATTTTTTTCTGGATGTCATGATTAGCCTTAGGCATTTTACTTTTTTAAGCCTTCCAAGATCACAAGAAGTATGTCCAGGGAGTTCAGGATTTGACATATGGTAGGGAACTTGATATTTGAAGCATAACTCACAAGGAATGTCCAATTCTTTCATGATGATGATGAAAAGCTAAAAATCTTATTAGTGTAGAGGAAAATTTTGAAAATGAAGAGGTTGAGGGTGATGGTAAGATTTGTGAAGGTGGTAGTAAAAGGTGAATTTTAAATGAATATGTGAAAAATCAGATATGCAAATTCAAAGAATGGGGACATTCTTCATTGGAGGGAGGATGTAGTAGTTCAAATTGTTGTATGGGACTCAAATAGTATGTAAAATGTTACAGGAGACTCATTTTTTGATTTCTGAGCTTAATTTTAGTTTAAGATAATTTTATATAAAATAAAATTGGTTATATAAAGCATAATAGGTGGTTATAACAATTCTCAAATTAAAACATTCAATTTACAGAAAAAAAATATTTTCTATGGGCTCAAAAGTGTATGTTAACAAAAGGAAAAAATTTCAAGAGCCTTTTGACATCTTTCTGGAGTTTTTTAGGATTTTTCCTAGTTTTTCTTATACTTTTATTAATTTTATTTTGTGATTTTAAGAATTTTTGATTTTCAGAAGTTACTTAACTTTGTTGATTTTTATTTTAGTGAATAGGGATATCTGGGCTAATAAAAAGTGATGTAAATTTATAAGCACAGTTGTAGCTATCATTCTGAATTTTCATAGACTCTCTAAAGTTTTATTTAGATTTCAATTGAGTCCAGAAGTCTGGAAAAGCTCTGGAATGTGTCTGGAAGGGAAGATGGGATCATTTGACTACTATATGCATAGATTTGGATTTAGACTAAAATTTAGAGCATACAAAAACATAAGAACTTATCACTAGTGACCAATAATGCATAAACTATGTCAAGGGGTCTTCTATGTCTAGAAGGTTTTGACGGCGGTCCAACGGAGGTATCAGTGGAACTTTAGGTCTCCAAGTTTTGGAGTACGTATTTCCATATCTTTTCAATTTTTTTACTCAATAAAGAGTGGTATGAATATAAATTATTATTATGATTAATGGATTAGAATTACGTAAATATAAATACTAAAGCAATAAAAAATAGTAATAAAGAATTAAATAAAATAAGTTGTTTGTTAATGTAGTAAGTAAGGAATGATGAAAAAAAATCAAAAGAGAGGCCTTATATAGGCAAAGGAAGGAAAAAGCACATCAATAAAATTCTAAAAACAGTAGTATGAGAGATAGAGAAAAGGAATATTCCATAAGGAGTATTTTCAAATAATAAAGTTGTTCTAAAAAGAAGGCGTCAAAAAGATGTATTTACAGAATATGACAGGAATACATTAATTTATTTAATATTTACTGTAAAGGTCAATTCTAAATAAGAAATTCGAATTTTTTGTATAAACTTATTTTTATTTGAATATTAAAATTTTATTTTAATTTAAAATCTATTTTTAATATAAATTTTTATTTCTTTCAACCTGTCAATGAGCACAGTGTTAGAGAATAAAAGTTAAAGGGACATTTTTATATTTAATTTTAATTATTCATTAATTTTACCATTCTGTAATTTGTTAATTTATTATAGTTAATTTTAATGTAACTAATTTATAATTAAATAATTAAAATAAAAAGGAGTGGCTTCATCCAGTAAATAATTAATTTTTTTTGATGGGTAAGTCTAGCAGTCTGGCTGACACTAAAATAATATAATATAATAATAATAAAATATTATATATTACTTCTAGAGCTAAGAACACTATAGTCCTATCTTTTTCAACTAGGAAAAAAAATAAAAATTCCAATTTACCAGACACCTCCCCCTGTAAAATGAGCAAATTTATGCCACTTACAGAGTGCTAAGTAAAAGGAAAAATGTAGAGTGTGAAGAGTGCAAAGTAAACCACAAATAGTAATAAATATATTTACCACAAATTTATATGACTATAGTCAATATATAAACTTAACTTTTGGAGTTTTTTTCAATTCTCGGTGTGGTCTTCCAACATTGGCGGAGCCCTTTGTTAGTCTGTTTGGTGTTGTTTTGATATGTCTTAAATGGCATTGTTTAATAATTGGGTGTTTTTCTGGAATTATTCAGCAAATATTGGGACTGCCTGGATGTGAGTATTAAGATTGGATAGCCCTGGGTATTCTCTATATTTTACGTCTTGTTGACATTTTTCATATTCTATGTTTAAGGGATTATTTCTCATTTTTCATTTTAAAAGATAGTTGTTTAATTTTGTTTTTTGCGTTTTACTGGCTAAACATAAGTCTTAGGGTTAAGAGCTTAGTACTGTTAGAATGGGCTAATTTTTCTCTACATTTCATGTCACAATGTTTTTGTAGCTTAATTATGTGTTTTAAAGGTTTTAGTAGACATAGTTTATTTTTCTAAGTATTTTGGGTGTTTTTGGAGGTTTTTGGTGGTTTTCTGGCTTCAGTGTGGTCGTGCCGCCTCAGGCAGGCCTCCTGACGTCAGGCAGACCGCCCGCCTCAGTGCTAGAAGGCTGGGAAGCGTTTCTAGAGGGGTTTTATGCAATTTGGTGCTCAGAAACACCAAATTTGTTGGTGTGCATGGGCTCTTAGATAGTGGTATGTTTGTATATAGTGAATAAGACAGTTTGGGGCAACCTTAATCATCATACAACCATCTGGAGGTGACATCCTTGTTTCTCACTCAGTTTTCACTTTTTTTTGGCCACAATTGGCGGTGTTTGTTGCAAGTTTAGTTCTTCATTTAACTCAACTTTGGAAGCTGTTTTCTCTGGTGTAGTCTTGCAAGCTATATCAAGTATTATTGCTGTCTCTGGTGTGGATTTTCAACCTACATCAAATATCATTACTTTCTCTGGTGTGAACTTTGGTCTAAATTTCAGTTCTTTGGTTTGGTAGTCTGTCTGGAGACTACTTTCTTGGCTGATCAGGCAGTCAAGTGTATTGGAAAAGGGGCTTTAAACAACATGAACTAATTTACTGTAGCAGGTAAATCTCACTTATATTTTTCTAAAGGGACAGGGGATTTTCTCTCTGGTTTTTCTCCAACTCCCTTGGTCAAGCCCTATAGCTAGTACTATAGGATTGTCTTCACTGGTCACAGAAAAAAGTAAGTCACGTGGCTGATGACGTTCGTTGTCTTTGTTGTATACTTGTCCTATCAGCACCTCGTTGTTGATTGTCCCTTGGTCACCAGCTTCAAGATATTGGTGCACCATCAACTATTTGGATAGGGCCTCAATTGTCAAGTGGTCTTTTATGTCTAGATGGTTTTGACGGCGGTCCAACGGAGGTATCAGTGGAACTTTAGGTCTTCAAGTTTTAGAGTATGTATTTCCTTATCTTTTCAATTTTTTTACTCAATATAGAGTGGTAAGAATATAAATTATTATTATAATTAATGGATTATAATTACGTAAATGTAATTACTAAAGCAATAACAAATAGTAATAAAGAATTAAATAAAATAAGTTTTTTGTTAATGTAGTAAGTAAGGAATGACAAAAAACAACCAAAAGAGAGGCCTTATATAGGCAAAGGAAAGAAAAATAATGAAAATAAAAATCGAAAAACAGTAGTATGAGAGAGAAGGAAAAGGAATATTCTAGAAGGAGTATTTTCAAATAATAAATTTGTTCTAAAAAGAAGGCATCAAAAAGATGTATTTACAGAGTATGACAGAAATACATTAATTTATTTAATATTTACTGTAAAGGTCAATTCTAAATAAGAAATTTGAATTTTTTGTATATATTTATTTTTATTTGAATATTAAAACTTTATTTTAATTTAAAATATATTTTTTAATATAAATTTTTATTTCTTTCAACCTGTCAATGAGCACGGTGTAAGAGAGAAAAAATATAAGGGACATTTTTATATTTGATTTTAATTATTCATTAATTTTACCATTCTGTAATTAGTTAATTTATTATAGGTAATTTTAATTTAACTAATTTATAATTAAATAATTAAAATAATAAGGCATGGCTTCATCATAAATAAATAATTATTTTACTGGGTAAGTTTAGCAGCCTGGCTGAAAAAATAGCTATTATAACTTAAATACCACATAAATAACAGGACTCTTAAAATTTCAACATTATAGTAATTTTAACAAATATTTTTCAAAACACTTCATAAATATATAATTTTAGAGTACCATTAGTTTTAGGGTACCATTAGAAAGTTCCGAACCCCAGGGACTAAATTTAATAATTATTTTCATAAAATAATAACCTTATTAAAATATATATTTAAAATCATTTAAAAAACTTTTCACTCGTACAATTTTTTGTTGTACTTCACTACATTTTCTGAAGGTCACAGTTTCTAACATCTAAAAAGCATAGAAAAATGGTCAACAAGTTTTTTCTTATGAAGTAAAATTTATAGCTAAGATTATTGATATCTCTTATTATACTTAAAGGGAAAGGGTTTTCTTAGTTTTATCCAACTCCTTTAGATTCTGCTTACATCTAGGCAACTGTAAGAGTCTTTCTACACTGTTTGTGGAAAATTAAAGATAGGCTTCAGGAGAATATTTATTTAAAAGGACATGAGATTTGAATAAAACTAACCCTAATTCCAACTTTTATTAAAATTGCATAAAAATTTGAGAAGTGATAGTGAAAAGGAAAACTAGAGGATTTAAATAAGTCTACCATTATCTAGGTAAGGGTCCTAGATATCTTTGAGTGTGCATTCTTTATAAAAAGAAAGAGATATCTGATTGGCATGAGAAAGAAAAAGGAATTGAAGTCTACTTTGATGGAAAGATAGGAAGAGATTGATTGAGAAAGAGAAAAGTTGAAGTTTGGGGGAACTGAATATGGAGCAAATGAAATGCATAAAGAGTATGTTATGAATGTGTATCACTGACATGCAATTTTTCACAACTGAAACCCCCTAATTTCCTTCCAAAAATGGCCAAACTTCTACCAAATAATTCCACCAAAATTTACCACCAACAAATGGCCAAAAATGCTTCTGAATGATAGCAAAATGTCACCAAAAAACCCTGGATCCCCCCCAAAGTGCCTAAATAATTCCTGAAAAATGCACTATAAATCTCCTTCAAAAACACCTTAAAATGTCCTGTAAGATATGGCAAAGTCACACAAAAAAACACCTTTAAAATGGCTGAAAAATACACCAAAAACTCCTTCAAAATAAGCCAACAAATTCCTGAAGATGATAGTGAAAACCACCTCTAAAATTCTTTTAAAATGCCTTCAAAATTTCTGTAAAATACACAAAATATTCCTTCAAAAGATAGCAAAAACCACCCTCAAAAACAACTTTAAAATTCCTGAAAAATATATAAGAATAAGTAAAACTAGTATATAGTAGTATATTAACTATGCTAGTTCCTTTGACTTTCTGAAACCTCTAATCATAAAACATCTGACTATACTAATTACAAAACATTCAACTATACTAATTACAAAACATTCAAATATATTAATTATAAATACATGAAACTAATAGCTAAAACCCAAGAATTGTAGTTATTTATCTCTATCATCTTGAGCTCATTTCTCTGCTTCTCATTCTTTTGTGTTTATCTTTTGTTATAGGTTTTTTCAATAGGTTATTTGTAAGACTAAGATTCTTAGCTGATTGTGTGTTTGAACACCTATAAAGATAAACCTTTTCTCATAACAATCCTCAGTTTTTCTTGAAATACTCCAATAAACTCCTGCAAAAAATAGCAAAACATTCCTGCAAAATACACCTATAAGCACCTGCAAACAATAGTAATAAATTCCTTAAAAATACATAAAAAATTCCTGAATGATACGCAAATAAACACCTGAAATTCCTAGGAATGACTAAGAACATCAAGCAAGGCCAAAAAACACCAAGAAAACACAAAAAAGGACCAAAAAAAGCCAAAAAAAGCCACAAAAGGTGTTAATGGATTGTTTTAACTGAGAAAGAAGGGAATGCCAAATTTTTGAGACATGGAGAGAGTGGATGAATGAAAAATTATTTGATAGGGAAATGTATGCAATTTGAATTTTTGGAGGGAGGGGAAGCAAATGAAGTCAGATGAGGGGAGGAAAGTCAGTGTGTCACATGTGACAGGGATGTTGTGGCCAAAATGTGGTTGTGAAAAAAAATTGAGAAAATAGTGCTGATTTGAGGTCATAACTGACACCCATTTTTGAAATAAGTGACTTTTTTGCAAAATTGAAGTGCTTATTTGCTTTGAAATCTGCACTTAAGTTAATTGAAGATTTGACAGAACTGAAGCCCCCTATTTTTCTCCCAAGGTCTATAAGCTGAAATTTTATTTAACAGCTTGAAAAGAAATATTAATTCTGTGAAAAGACGAAATTAAAGTTATACATTTACACTACTTATGCTACTTTTTTTATTTGAGATTGAAAAAACTACAGAAATAATATCTTTTTCAATTCTATACTTTAGGTATATTATTATTTGAAGAAGTAATTAAAATTTATAACTAGTGATTTGATAAGTGTTTATAGTTGTCAATTAAGACTAGAGGTAAAAATGTAGTATATTTTGAAGAATAATAAATAATAGTAATAAGTTAAGTTTAATAAAACATGAAAATATATTTTCAATGAGGCTAGTATTGGTAATTTTCTATACATTGAGAAAAAGCAATTATGTTATTTACTCTTTCCACTAAAATTAATTCTAACACAAGTTCTTTGGTTGAATTTTATTAATTAATTCTTCTTGGATTTACCTATTTGTCAGGGTACTGCCCTCTTACCTTGAAATTAATATAAATAACAGTACTCATGGTTACAATGAAAGAATCTGTTTTCACAACAAAACCCCTAATGTTGAAATTCTCTATGGTGTTAATATATTTTTTTTCTTCACCTCCTTATTTAACACAAAAGTATAGCTGTTTTGATTTACACTACAGCACATGTTTGTTTTGCCATGGGGCGCAAAAATTATGAAACTGCTGTGCAAAAGTTATGAAACAATTGTGTTTAGCGCTTAAGACTCACATTGTGGTCTTCCAACATTGGCAGGGGCCTTTGTTGTGTGATTTGGTGCGGTTTGTGCATGTCTTAATTGACATCTGTTAAAGAATTGGGTATTTTTCTGGTTTTATTCCATGGATATTGGGTCTACGGGTATGTGGGTGCTATCATTGGATAGCCCTGGTTTTTCTCTATATTTTATGTCTTTAAGACATCTTTCATATTCTGAGTTTTAAGGGGTCATTTCCTCATTTTTCATTTATAAAAGATTGCTGTTTAATTTTGTTTTTCATGTTTTATGGGCTAACCTTAAGTCTTAGGGTTAAGTGCTTAGTACCATTGGATAGAGCTAATTTTTCTCTACATTTCATGTCTCAATGTTGTTATAGTGAAATTCTGTGTTTTAAAGGTTTTAGTAGTTGCAGCTAATTTTTTAAGTAGATTAGTGTCACGCGCCACGTGACACTCAAGGCAAAAGCAGCTCATTAAATCAATTATATCAAGTCCTAAATCTATACTCGAAGCGCAGAAAGCAATTCTCCATAGCAACTGCGATTCCCCTTTGTGTACTTACTATTTAACTGCGCTAGCCTAAACTCTAAATCTAAATTAGTCAATCTCCTAATAGGGTGTCTTAGTCTCCTTTTCAATAAGCGACGCACAGCGCTAGGATCAACGTAATAGTACAGTAGTAGTTTTTCATTAAAGTTTTGTTAATTAATTAAAAAGGGGTAAATTGAGCATGGACGGATATTTAGGGAAGAGGGTCTAAGTGTATGTTAGTAATGGTCAATGGTATGGGAATGGTGCAATGAAAGGGAGGTCAATGCGAGGAGGAATAAAGGATATAAAAGGATTGGGTATTTGGTTCGATATTCCTTAGAATTAAATTATAAATCGTATTTACATTAATAGTGGTAAATCTTTAAAAGTTAAATCATTGTTATTGTATCTTTCTTTTATTTTCTCAATATTCATTTCTAAATCCTAAATCATTAATTATTGAGTTTCCAACCCTTCGTGAGATCTTAAGAATTCCTATTACCTTTGAAACTATTTTATAATTCTTCTTGAACGAACCTCGAACCTGTAGCTCTTACTTTGAGTGACCTTCGAATCACTTCCTCGAATCATTCCTCTGTGCTTCGAAGAAGTTTCTAAATCTCTCATCTCACTTTCAGGAACATCCTCGACCTTGTGCATAGGTCGTCCGGTGACAATTAGTGGTTTTTATTGGTTTTCTGGCTTCAGGGAGGCCGGGCCGCTTCAGGCGGCATCTCCGATGTTGGGCAGTCCGCCCGCCTCTGTTTTAAGAGGTTGGGGAGCGCTCCAGGAGGGTTTTTTATGCAATTTGGCGGGTACAGGCGCCAGATTGGTGGGTACGCATGGGCTCTTAGATAGTGGTCTGTGTGTACATAGTGAATAAGACAGTTTGGGGCAACCTTAATCATCATACAACCATCCAGAGGTGATCCCTTTGTTCCTCACTCAGTTTTCACTGTTTTCTGGCCACAATTGGCTGTGTTTGTTGCAAGTGAGTTCTTCATTTAACTTAACTTTGGCAACTGTTTTCTCTGTTATAGCCTTGCAAGCTATAGCAATTATTATTGATGTCTCTGGTGTGGATTTGCAGCCTACATCAAGTATTTTTGCTGTCTCTGGTGTGGACTTTGTTCTACATTTCAGTTCTTTGGTCTGGTAGTCTATCTGGGGACTACTATCTTGGCTCATCAAGCAGTCAAGTGTGTTAAATAGGAGCTTTAGAAAAACAGGAACCAACTTACTTTAGCAAGTAAATCTCACTCTATTTTTCTAAAGGTACAGGGGATTTTCTCTCTGGTTTTTCTCCAAATCCCTTGGTCAAGGCCTATAGCTAGTACTATAGGATTGTCTACATTTCTGGCGCCCAACGTGGGGTAGAACTTGCTAGTTCTTTGAAATATCTGTTTTCTTTGGTTGGCTCTTTTTGGTGTTTTGGACTGGAAGAATGGCTTCTGGTTCTGCTATTCCTGTGGTGACTGTCAGTGGGGGGGATGGTCCTCCTTCTGTGATGTTTAGGGAGTGTGTGAGAATTAAAACTTGGGATGGTACCAAGTTTAATGGGGAGGATGTCAAGTGGTTTCTAGAGAAGTATGAAACTGCAGCTGGAGTGGATGGTGCTTTCTACCTGGACATGGTGAGGCAGATTATCTTCTTTATTGGTGATAGGTCAGTGGATAAGGAGATTGTGGCCATGTCTGGCTACAAGAAGAGGGATTGGAAATTTTTGTGTAGGGAAATGGTGGATAGATGGGGTGTAAGGCTCACTATGGTGGATCTGAACAATGTTGTCAGTGAATGGCAATCTTATGGTTGTGTTGGTAACTTACATAGTTACAGGAATTTTCTGCTACAGTTTGATCCTGTGGTGGAATATTTGGTGGAAGTGGAGGAGCTGGCACATGAAAATGCTGCCAAAGATGTTTTTTTGGTCTGCCCTGGCTAGATATGTCAGGATGGATGTGTTGAAGGAGTTGTCAAGAAAGGAGTTGATGAAGACTCTTTCTAATGGGGACCAGAAGTTGCCTGCCTTGGATAAGGTGAAGGAGGCTGTTGAGGCCCATTTGAAGTTATTGGCTGTGGACACCTATCAGGAGGGGTGTGCCAAGTATGTCAGAAAAGTCAGTTAGGCTTTGGCTGAAGAGGAAGTTAGGGAGAAGAAGGAGGAGAAAAATTTGGTGCAGGTTCCCAAACAGGAGAGGGACCCAATGGTGGAGCAGTTGGCTGATCTTACAAAACAGCTGCACATTTTTGTTTAGGAGGTCAAGAAGGTTAATAAGGCACCTTCTCAGCCTAGAGAGTTTGAAATGAGGGCTGGTAGGAGTGATCCTTTGGTTTTCTCTTATTGCAGTAGGAGGGGGCACAGGTCCAATGACTGTTGGGCATTGAACTGAGATTTGTCTGAAGGAAAAGTGGAGTTTGATGGCAGGGTTTTCAAGTTCCCTGATGGTTCTTTTGTTAAGCCCAGTGAGGGGCAGGCTCCTGTTGATTTGGTCAGGAGAAGGGGAGGTCTCAATCAAAGGAGGCCAAGGTTTGAGGAGATTCCTGATCAAGGGAAGTCTTCTGGTAAGGAGAATGAGGACATCAAGGGAAAGGGGAAGGAGGTCAATAAGGTCTCTTTTTCTACTTCCTTTGGTGGTTTGGAGTTGTATTCTTGTGGTGGACAGTCAAGTGGTGGATACTTGGCTGGTGTTTATGATGTGGAAGCAGGAAAGGTGGGAAGGCCTAAGAGCAGTTCTCAGGCCCAACCAAAGCCAAATGCTTCAAAGGGGGATCCTAAGCTGAGTGCAGCTAGGAAGAGGTACAGCAAAGAGGAACTGTACAAGATGCAGAAGGGTATGGCTGATATGGGCTCCCCTAGTTTTGGCGCATTGGACCTGAATGGTAAGCCAATGCCAATGGAGGTGGATTCTGACTCTGAGGAGGATGTCCATTTGGCTTCATTGACAAAGCCTGTTGGAGTCAGAGGTTCTGGTGAGGGATCTGGTTTGGTTCCTGTTAATGGTAAATCTGTTGGCGGTGCTGGTCCTCAAGAAGCTTCTAGGACCAAGGTGGTGAAGCAAAGAGCTCACTTTGAGAGGCTAGTAGTGTCTGGTCAAGTTAATGTTATGGACTCTGTCCTGGAAAGGATGAATCAGGGTCAGGTTTCCCTATCTTATGGGGAATTGTATGCTATCAGTCCAGGTTTGGCTGATAGGCAGAAAAAGTTGTTGACCAGGAGAAGGGTTTCTTCTGGTGAGGTAGAATACATTTGTGATTCTGCTGAAAAGTTTGGTGAGGGGTTGGAAACTCATTTTTCTGCTCCTCTGGGATATGTCAATGTCACTCTGAATGGCAGGGAGGCAAGGGCATTGGTAGATTCAGGTTCTCAGATAAACCTGATTTCTTTGTTTGAGGCAACTCATATGGGCCTCCCCATCAAAACTTGTATTGGTGAGAATTTGAGAGGGATTGGTGGCCATGTCACTGAATTGGTTGTAACTTTAGAGTTTGTGAAGTTTGATGTTGGAGGAGCCTCAGGGAAGGTTCATTTTTACATAGCTAAAGGCAATGTAGAAGAAGTTTTAGGAGGGCCATTCTTGATGGATTTTCAGGAAAGAATTGGTTATCAATTTTATTTGGGAATCAGTTTGGAGTTGACTGGTGAAGACAAAAGGAGGCTTCACATGAGGTTATCATCCCCTGGAGAGGATGGTTGGGAGACCAGGCCTGGTTTATCTTCAATGTGCCAGTGCATGGACTGCTGCAGGAGAAGGAAGGAAGTGGGTTCTGCCTCTGGTTTTTTGGAGTGTGGCTCAGGCTCTATTGAGAGTCTTTCTTTTTTAGAGTAATGAGGGCTGATCACCCTAGTGCTACAACCTCTCCCCGAGATGAGGAAATCCCAGGTTGTAGTAGGTCAGCTCCCTTGGAGATATACCAAGTGGATTTTCAACTTTCTCTTTTTAATGTTTCTCTTCTCTGCAAGTATTCATCAAGTTTTTTATCAAGTCTCTGTTCTCTCTCAAGATTTTTAATTATTTTTAATTCAAGTTAAAGGAAGAAGATTGGTTATATATCTTTATTGAAAGATATGCGGAAAAGTTTTGGGGTGGTGAGATTGGAGTCTAAAAGTAAGTCCTCCCAATCGTGCACTGCTAGGGTTTCTTCTACACCTTTCAAAAACATTACCTGGGCCACACCTGTGAGCATTGGGGGAACCCCTGGTTATTTTTGTAGGTCAGAAGAAAACTCAAGAAAAGAAGATAAAAATTTCAAGATAATTCATGAAAATCAAGAAAAAAATCTAAAGATAATGAATAAAGAAGACGCAAAAAATTTTTGTGAAGATCATCAAGATCTATTTTTGGGCCTCCAGCATGAGGTTAAACTGCAGAAAATTTTGAAGAGAGAAGATCATCAGGATCAATTTTTGGACCTCCAGCATAAGGATAAACTGCACAATTTTAGAAGATGTGATTCAGAAGATGAATCAAGATTTGAAGATTTGGAAGTTGGAAGTGAGGATGAAGATGTGGAATTACGGAAAAGTTTTGGAGTGGTGAGATTGGGGTGTAAAAGTAAGTCCTCCCAATTGTGCACCGCTAGGGTTTCTTCTACACCTTTCAAAAACATTACCTTGGCCACACATGTGAGCAATGGGGAAACCCTTGGTTTTTGTTCCAGGTCTGGTGGTGAAGAATTCCTGAAGATCCCTCAAATTGAAGGTGGAGTGGCAAAGTATAAGAAGGTAGCGCAGAAGATTAGGCCTTTCAATGAGCCTATGCTTGTGGGTTTGAATCAGCCTTTGAAGAGACCTCCTTTGTCAAGAGATCCGTACTGTACTCCTTTGGTGAAGAATCCTCCAGAATTTGTAGAGACGGCTAGGGTGAACGTGGAAAGATTGAAAGTTGTTAATTTTGGTCCTGATGGGTGGTTGTCTGAGGAAGAAAAAAAGTTGTTGTTGCACATTATTGTGCTAAGGGAAAAGCGGTGGCATTTGTTCAGGAGGAAAGGGGTGTATTGAAGCACTCTTATGGGGAACCTTACTTGATTCCTGTTGTTGTCATGAACCTTGGCAAATCAAACCTATTACGATTCCAGCCGCTATTCAAGAGGATTTTGTAGAGATTGTTAGGGAAAGAGTCAGGACTGGGATATATGAACAATCAACATCCAGTTACTCAAGTCCGGTGTTCTGTGTAAAGAAGCAGAATGAAAAGTTGCGGGTGGTTCATGATCTTAGAGCCTTGAATAGAGTCACTGTCAAGGACGCTGGTATGCCGCCAAGTGCAGAGGATTTTGTTGAAGCTTTTGCTGGAAGGGTGTGTTATGGTTTGGGTGATATTATGGGTGGTTATGATGAGAGGGAACTACATACGGATTCAAAGCCTCTCACAACTTTTGAGACTCCTTTGGGATGATTTCAGCTCACTAGGTTGCCTCAAGAAGCAACTAATTCAGTGGCAGTTTATCAAGCACAGATGGCTTGGATTTTGCAGGATGAGGTTCCTACTCATGCTGGTATTTTTATTGATGATGGTGGAATTAAAGGACCATCCACTGATTATGGTAATGAGGTGTTAGCGGAGAACCCTGGCATAAGGAGGTTTGTGTGGGAATATGCAATAACTCTAGAGAGAGTGTTGTTCAGGATTGAAGAGGCTGGTTTGACCATTTCAGGGTCAAAATTCTGTTGTTTTGTTCCTGCTTTGGAAATTCTGGGTCATGTGGTATGTAAAGAGGGAAGGATTATGGCGAAGAAGAAGATTAATAAAATTCAGTCATGGCCAAGGCCTAAAAATACTACTGAAGTCAGGGGATTTTTGGGTGTATGTGTACATGTCAGGATTTTTATTAAGGAATTTTCTTTGTTGGCTTCACCTTTAAGGAGGTTGAGCAGAAAAGATGCAGATTTGGAATTGACTGAAGAGTGTGAAGAGGATTTTCAGAAGTTGAAAAAGGTTGTTGGTGAAGATATTGTTCTTCACAAGTTGGATTATGGGGTTGGTGCTGGAAAATTTATCTGGCAGTGGACTCAAGTTATATTTCTGCTGGTGCTGTTTTGTCTCAGGAGGATAAGACTGGGAGGGTCAGGCCAGTAAGGTATGAGTCTGTGGTGTTTAATGAGGTGGAATCTAGGTATTCTCAACCTAATTTAGAATTGTGTGGCGTAGCTAAAATTTTAAAGAAGCTACAGAAGGTTTTGTGGGGGCAGCATTTTGAGCTGCAGGTGGATGCAAAATCTTTGGTTCAGATGATCAATACACCTAGTCTTTCAAATGCTCCAATGACTAGGTGGTTGGCATTTATTCAACATTTTTCTTTTGACTTGGTACACAAACCAGGTAAAACTTTTACTATGCCTGATGGAATATCAAGGAGGCCACCTACAGATGAGGATTCTGATTCTGAAGAGCTTGACAAAGATGTTCCAGTGGTTAGGGCCAGCACAAAGGGTGCTGAGGATTTTTCTCTCCTCCCCCATGAGGCTAAACTGGATGATTGTTCTGAACTCCCCCAAGAGGCTAAACTGGCTGGATCTGATCTTGATTCTGGTGATCAGGATGTTTTTGTGGATGAAGATGGAGTTGTTGTTTGGGACAGATCAAAATTGGAAAAGGGTGTTTTTGTTAGTGAACTGGATTCTCACAAGGTTCAATGGAAAGAGAAGGACTTGCCAAAATTTAAGGATTGGTGTCCTGGTTGGGCTGCTCAATTAGCTCATTTTCATACTGGTGATTTTGGTGACAGAATTGTACCCTTGGATGTTGTTTTGTTGGATTTTGAAGATGAGACCTGGGGTCAGTCTGGGTTTTATTTTATTTTGGTGGAATATCTGTTGACCTTGGAGAGGCCAAATAGTTGTGATGATGATACTTGGTTTGCAATCAAGAAGAAGAGTCCTGGATTTTATTTTCAGGAAGGCGGTTGATGAGAAGGAGACATCCTAATCCTCAAGTGGTGGTGACTCAGAAGAAGGGTAAAGAATTGGTTTTGAAGTCTTTGCATGAAGACCTTGGTCATAGAGGCTTTGGGGAGACTTATAGAAGAGTATCAGACAGATTTTGGTGGCCGGGTATGAAGTTGGCTGTGCAGGGTTGGGTTCAATCTTGTGAAGAATGTCAAAGAAGAAGTCACTTGAAACCTAAAGAGGTGGGCTGTGCTACTGGTGAATCAACTATTTTTGGAAGGGTCAGTCTGGATGCTGTCCATATTAAAGAGGGCAGGTATAAATACTTGATTGTTGCTAGGGATGATTTGTCTGGTTGGGTTGAGGTACTGCCTCTGGTTAATTTGACTTCCAAGAATGTGGAAGAGTTTTTGAAGAAGGAGTGGATTTATAGGTATGGGTTGATGAAGTTGGTGACTGTTGATGGCGGGCCAGAGTTCGGTGCCGAATTTAAAGAAGCTGTGGCTAGTGTTGGTTCTAAAGTTGGAGTGGCTACACCTTATTATCCTGAAGCTGAAGGCATGGTTGAAAGAGGCCATCAAGTTATCTAGAATACTTTGGTGAAGATGTGTGGAGATAGTGCTGAAAAGTGGAGGCATTATTTACCCTTGGTGTTATTTGCTGATAGCACTGTGAAGAGGACAACTGGCTATTCTCCTTATGAGTTAATGTTTAGTCAGAAAGCCGTTCTACCAGTGGACTTGGAAGCTGTATTTTATCTTGGAATTGATTGGGACAACGTGCACTCAACAGAAGATTTGCTCTGTGCCAGGATGCAAAAGTTGGAATGTAGAGAGGAATGTCAAGAGAAGGCATACTCTAGAATGATGATGATTAGTAATCAATCAGTCAGATACTGGGACAAGAATTTGGCTCATAGACTTAGGAATCCCTTGAAACCTGGTTGTTTGGTTTTGGTGTATAATAGAAGTTTGGAGAGTCAGTGGGGGAAAATGTTTGCTGACAGATGGAATAGACCTTACAGAGTCAGATCTCAGGAATCTCGAGGCTCTTATGTTTTGGAAGAGCTAGATGGTGCAGTCTTGAAAAAGAGGGTGGCTGCAGACCAAGTGAAGAGGTTTTATCCCAGAGGCACTAGGCATGAAGAAGATTGACTCCGCAATGAGGATAAACTACGGACCATTCTTTAATTTTGATTTTTTTTGTGGTGATGCTATGCATCTGTTTGTTGGAAACTTTTGTTAGAGGGTACCCATGGGTGGGGCTTCTATATTTGATCTTGGCAAGTGTAGGGGTGACTGATGGGCTGGCTGCTCTATCAACAGTTACCCCAGATTGTCTGTTTCCAACCCTTTTTCTTAATTTGGTTGAACCCTAGTATTGGTTTCTTTTCACAGGTTTTAGTCCTCTATGACTTTAAACTGTGAATTCCTTTGGTTTTCAAGTGCCGGACTCTTCACTCTTATTGGTTTTGGTTTTTTTGTGTTGGACGTTGTGTTTTTGTTAGAAGGTACCCAGGGGGGGCTTCTAGATTTTATTATGGCAAGTGTGGGGGTAACTGATGAGCTGGCTGCTCTGTAGAACAGTTACCCCAGAATGTCTGTCTCAAGTCTTTTGTTTTTCCTAGTTGAATTCTAGTTCTGTTGTTTATTATTCAGGTTTCAAGTCCGCTATGACTTTAAACTGGTTTGGGACTGGCTTCTTTATCTTTGGTTCTTTCAGATTGTTGGTGGATCACTGGTGGTCTCCCATCACTTTTACTTATTGGAGGGAGCCCACCCAGTGATCATTTCTATGGATCATACTTTACCTTATTGGACCATCTATGGAGCTGGAAAGTCTTTGATTTTGCAGTTATGTTTTTGCTAGATACCAGTTTTAGATTATTTTATTTTTTCTCTTTTTTTCTTTTAATTTTTTATGGGGGTTGTTTAAAATTATAAAATCAAAAATATAGGGTGTTACCACATCAGGGTCACCTGTATGTGGGCAAGAATTGGTGGGGAAAGGCTCATCAATTGGCCGGGCAATGCTATTTTATTTTTATTTATTATTTATTTCATGTGTTTCTGTGTTTCATTACTTTTATTATCTTCTGAATTTCTAAATATTTTTTTTTCTGTTAATCATTTAAAATACTTAATTGTGTATCCACATCAAGGTGCACTTGGATGTGGGTAAGGTATCAGGGGATCAGCTCATCAATTGGCTGGGGGATACCATTTGTATTATTTTTTATATGTTATTTTATTTCATTTAATTTAATTTATTTCATTTTATTTATAAATTTTTAATTTAGTATATTAGTGGTAAAAAAAAAAAAAAGATACAAAAAAAAAAAAAAAAATGAAATTATTTTTTATTATTTGTTTTATATTATTTTTATGTTTCTAATCTTTTGCAGGAGCTCATTGTCTGGATGATGAAGATTCTGGAGGCTGGTCCGGATTATGATGACATTTTTGTTTTTTGTTGGGATTGTGGGTAGCACTGTGTTCTTTGAAGTGCATCCTGCTGGAGAGATTATAGGGATTGTAATGGTCAGGAATTGGATTAGAGGGAAGTTCAGAGGAGGAAGAAGAAGAGGCAGGAATGGAGTGCTTGAGGGTGTGTTTAATGATCCTAGACATTTTCCAGTGGTCGTCCAGTAGGTGCTTTCTCAGGGATTTTTCAAAGTCATTCAAAGGGCCATGGAGGGCAAAGGCTTTTAGCATGTTGGAACACATGGTGCTTAGGTGTTTCTTCATGTCTCCATAATCCAGGGTCAAAGAAGTTTCAAGAGGTTGGCCAACTCCAATAATAGATTCAGGAGGAGGGGTGCCAACTAGACTAGAAGAATTGGATCAGTAATTATTTTTGTTGAAGAAATGGGATAATTAATTTGGGACTTACAGATTGGAAGCTCATCAAATCTGTAAGAAGCTGGGATTTGGATCTCTGACAATTTTGTAATGGTCATAGTGGGTGGATCAACTAGGGAAAGATATGGATTCTCATGGTCTTCCTCTGAAGGATCCTGAGAACGTGAACTGGGATGCTGATGTTCCTGGGGCCTAGTTGGAGCAGTGAAATTGTTGTTGTTGTTGTGGTTGTTATTTCTGTTGGATTCAACTGGAGGAGGTGCTGGTGATGGAGTACCAGTGTTGTTAAAGGATGGAGCAGAAGAGGGGGATTTGGAAGCAGACTGCTCTCTTCTGGATGGATCTTTTGAAGAGATGGAACTGTCAGGAGAGAAGTTGGCTGACAGAGGAGAGGTGTAGTTTCTTTTTCTTAGTTGGGGACAAAGTTGTTGTTGTGGAGCAGTGTGTGGTGTTCTGGTTTCCTCTTGGGGTTCTCTGGCAGGTATCTTAGAAATCTGGGAAATTTTGGTGCTTTTGGACTTTGGAAGGGTGGATTACATTGCTCTGGAAGTAGTAGGAGGTAGTTGGGTTGAGTTTTTGTTGTTGTCTGGATGAATTTGGCTGTTTTCTGGCCGTTTTTGGAGGTTTTGGCCCTGATTTTCACTGTTTGGTGAGGCGGGCGGGCCGCCTGGACGCGGTCTATAAGTCTGGGAGATGATTTTGAAGCTATTGGAGCTAATTTGGCGGAGATAAAAGTAGTTTCTTGTGAGGCTAAGGCTGGTCTTTTGGGAAGAGTGCGGGAAGCTGAGCTTCTGGATCTTCTGGAAGGAGCAGAAGATAGAGAGGAAGAGGAAGGACCAAGCTCTGGGGATCTGGTAGGGGATCTGGAGATGTATTTGTGCGAAGGAGAAGGCGGAGGAATAGGGTAGTTGGCATCTCTGTCACATCTTTTCTTTTTGGAATAGCAAGAGTCACAAGCCCTGTTGTAGAATTTGGATTCAGGATTTGGAAGAGTGAATGTTCAAGGTCTGCACATGTGGATGCACTGTTTGCAGGCATAGTCCTTGGGAGCAGTGAAGCAAGGGATAGTAGAAGGGTTAACATCAGGAGATCCAGCCATGATTTGTGGTAAGAAAAGATGATGAAAAGGGATAGGAGGAGATTTTTGTCAGTGATGGGTAGATGATGAAGTAAAGGTGGAAGTTCAGCAGGTTGGCTGTAGAGGTGTGGTGCATGAAATTGGCTGCGTCCATTTTATGCAAAATTCTGTCAGTCCATCAAGACTCTAAAAATCTAGAAAAATTACAGATGATAGAACTGCTTCTTCTTTATAATCCCAACAATTATTTGTAGTCTGTACAGCTCTTTTAATCTAGTGAAAATCATAAATTTAAGTAAATTGTAAAAAATCAAAAATAATCAGAAATACTTAATAAAATTATTAAAATAAAAGAAAAATTGTAAAAATTTTACAAAAATTTTTTAAAGGTTCTTGAGAGTCCTGAATTTAATTTCCATACACTTTTAGATCTATACTTGCATTTTCTGACTGTTAATTAGCGGTATAATCTTGACTTGTAATATTAACCCTTTTTAACCTTTTAAATACTCATTCCTTTAAATACAAACCATTATAAAATTATATTGGCTTTTTCAATCTCAATATTAAACTCCATAAATCCTCTTTTTTACTAAACCTAGTGCCACAATGTCAGCATCAGTGATCATTGTAAAAATAGAAATCACTTATGCTATTCTAAAGGTGTGCTTAACCAAACATATGTCTAATTGTATTTTTTTAATTATCAAAACTTTCATTTAGGTCAGCACAATTTGTGTACAAACTACTTATGTTACAAATTAGATTTACTTACACTTCACTTCAGGTTAGCGCACTTCCTAACACCAGTATCAGTGATCATCATAAAGATAGAAACTACTTACTCTATTTTAAAGTCTATCCATCTAACACTAACTTCAGACAATATTGTAACTGAAGAGATCTGAGTATTTATTTAAAAGTTTGAATTTCCTCTTCAATGGAGTCAACTAACCACTCTGGCCAGTTGCTCCAGGATATACCCATCCTGAACTTGTCCAATTAACTCACATGGTATCTTAAAGTGATTTTCTATTTATTGCAATGTGGCTTGGACAATATGCTTTTAGGAAAGGTTCCTGAGCCAAGTGGGGATGAGGCAAAATCAGCATATCTCTAAAAATGTCCCCGGCTGCTAACATTATTGTCCAAAAGCTGAGGTGAATCTGTTGTGGAAGAAAGTGGACCAGGTCGGTGGCAGGTCTTCTTTCTGGATTGGCAGACATTTCAGGACGTTCTGTATGGATGGACAGGTGGTGTCATGGCGCAGATTAAATTATTGTCAATGCAGTATTGGCAGGGGCCCATTTCAGAGGCAGATTTGGGAAGAAGGTTAAACATGGTGGTTGGATGAAGAAAGAATGCGGACATTCTCAATTGGAGGGAGGATGTGGTCTTCCAACATTGGCAGGGGCCTTTGTTGTGTGATTTGGCGCGGTTTGTGCATGTCTTAATTGACATCTGTTAAAGAATTGGGTATTTTTCTGGTTTTATTCCGTGGATATTGGGTCTACGGGTATGTGGGTGCTATCATTGGATAGCCCTGGTTTTTCTCTATATTTTATGTCTTTAAGACATCTTTCATATTCTGAGTTTTAAGGGGTCATTTCCTCATTTTTCATTTATAAAAGATTGCTGTTTAATTTTGTTTTTCATGTTTTACGGGCTAACATTAAGTCTTAGGGTTAAGTGCTTAGTACCATTGGATAGAGCTAATTTTTCTCTATATTTCATGTATCAATGTTATTATAGTGAAATTCCGTGTTTTAAAGGTTTTACTAGTTGTAGCTAATTTTTCTAAGTAGATTAGTGGTTTTTATTGGTTTTCTGGCTTCAGGGAGGCCGGGCCGCTTCAGGCCCCATCTCCGACGTCGGGTGGCCCGCCCGCCTCTGTTTTAGGAGGTTGGGGAGTGCTCCAGGAGGGATTTTTATGCAATTCGGCGGGTACAGGCGCCAGATTGGTGGGTACGCATGGGCTCTTAGATAGTGGTCTGTGTGTACATAGTGAATAAGACAGTTTGGGGAAACTTTAATCATCATACAACCATCCAGAGGTGATCTCATTGTTCATCACTCAGTTTTCACTGTTTTCTGGCCACAATTGGCTGTGTTTGTTGCAAGTAAGTTCTTCATTTAACTTAACTTTGGCAACTGTTTTCTCTGTTATAGTCTTGCAAGCTATAGCAAGCATTATTGCTGTCTCTGGTGTGGATTTGCAGCCTACATCAAGTATTTTTGCTGTCTCTGGTGTGGACTTTGTTCTACATTTCAGTTCTTTGGTCTGGTAGTCTATCTGGAGACTACTTTCTTGGCTCATCAAGCAGTCAAGTGTGTTAAATAGGAGCTTTAGCAAAACAGGAACCAACTTACTTTAGCAAGTAAATCTCACTCTATTTTTCTAAAGGGACAGGGGATTTTCTCTCTGGTTTTTCTCCAACTCCCTTGGTCAAGGCCTATAGCTAGTACTATAGGATTGTCTACAACGTAAGACCTTTAAGTGCCAAAAATAATTGTTACTTAACTGTTGCGTAATTGTTGTTCCCCGAGACAAAACAAACATTTTTTGTAGTGTTAGTCGTCTTGGTCAAGAGGCTCACAACTCTTCCCAAAAATCCTTTTATTCAGGCTCTTAGTGTCAGAATTCTAGCCTTACATTTAGTTTTCTCTTACGATCCCTTGCATAGTTTTTACTTTAAGCAAGATTGATTATAGTAAATACATATATTTCTACTTGGATGTCACTTGTTAACCAATATTATATAAAATTAACATAAAATAAATACATATACAAATAATTATATATACATATATATATATATATTAGAACATAAATTTTCTATCAAATCCTATAGCATTATTACCTAACCTGATCATAATGGAGATTATACATTGATTTTGTGACTCATTCTTTTTGCTCTCTTTGTTTTGCTCCATAGTATCATCAGGAAAGGTAGTTTTATCAATGATTCATTTTGTTTATTTAAACTCATTATAATTTTACCTAACTGAAATCTTTTTTTGTTTTGATCCATAATATCATCAGCCTGAGATCCTTTGCATTGTGTTGTATTATTTCATTACTGGGTTGAGTGTTGTCCCCAGATCCTAAGTCGGGTAGAGTGTCTTCCCCGCCTCGTAAGCTAAGTAGAGTGTTGTCCTCATGCATTATTTTATTACCGGGTAGAGTGTTATCCACAGATCCAAAGTCAAATAGAGTTTCAACCTTGCAACACCATCATCTCACAGGTCAAGTGTTCTCCCTGTTCTATCAACTTCATTTCTGTGTCTCAGGTCGAGTGTTCTCCCTGTTTCATCAATTCATATGGGTCAAGTGTTCTCCCTGCTGTCTTCTATCTCCATCAGTCAAATTATTTCTGGCCAATATTACTATTTCTTCAAATCCAATTATTTTATATATTTTAAATCTTAAAAAACTTAACACTTAGCACCCCCTTATTGCTGTTACTAATAAACAGATATAATAATTCACAAATTAAGAGGTGTGTCTAGGGGGAAAAAAATAAAAACAGTTCAGCTAGTCCTAAAATGCTTTGTGGGAAATGCAAAAAAAATTTCAAGTTTTGAAAAAACTTTTGCACTTTTTCTGGAGACACCATCATCATGCAATTTTCCAGATTGAGAGAAAGGCCAAAAATATGTCCTTTGATTTTCTGTAAAATTTCTAAAACAACCAGAAAATCCCTGCTGGCAAATTTACCCCATTGCACAATTTTGTTCCTCCCCCACTAGTATTTTCGTGCCCTCTCCCACCACATAATCCATTGCTTTTGCCTTCTCATTGATCTTAGAGCTCCAGGACAGAAACTTTTCAACTTTTAAGGTAATTTTTATCCTTTTAATTTTTATGAGCTGATTTTTCTCATATGATGCTTATTTTGCCCCCTCATTTAGTGTATTTTGCTTGGTAATTTTTTTCATTGTTTTCAATATATATTTTTTACTTACAGTCTCATTATTACCTTCCTCAATTTTACAGTTTTTTTCTTCAAAATTGATGCCTTACTTGAAGTACAAACCAGAGTTCAAAGTCTTAGTAGTCATGGATGCTTTGAATGGTAAAAGCCTTTATGATATTAATGAAAAGTATACATGTAATATACATGGAAAATCTCTTTATAATTGGCTAAAGCTCTATGTAAAAACAAAAGCAGTCATCACCAATCCAACCACTTATCTAAAAACTGGATGCCCCTTAATTTTACAGGAAGAACATAGGACATTTATGTTAGAAATGGTAGCCATAGACCCTACTATTTATCTAGATGAAATGCAGGTGAGATTACTAGAAGAGCATAATATAATCACCATGGGAAATCTAGGGGTGAATTGCTAGAAATCCCCTCTCTTGAAATTTAGAGTGTTCTGTAAATATGCCAGGTTTATGAATACTTTATAAACATAAGTAAATTAGAGTTAGATTTACATTTATTCTCAGATTGATTATAGACAGAATATCAACTGATTCCAAATTATGCACAAGTTGATCCTCCAGAACTTGATTTTAGTCCTCTGATGAGCACAAATTGAGCACAAATTGATCTAACCTAAGATTATGAATATATAATAATTCAGGATACTTGCTCTATTAAATTTGATAATAAAATAAAATATTGATGAATTTATATAAAAAAATTATTATGTAAGATATTAAATTATAAATTTAGGAATCATAGGAGGGCACTCAATAGAACTTAATTATACTATGTGACACCTTAATACTGTATCACGCAGTTTGAAACATTTAAAACAAAATGAGTCATGATGGGCAATGAAATTGCTTGGAAAGACACTTTCAAAATTAATATTGACCATAATACACAGGTATGAAACCTTGGCATCTATCCAATAAAAGATTTTCCTTCTGATAAATGGATTTTTGTCAGTTACTCCCTGCTAAAAAGTGTCCTTCTGTGGTTTGTCTGACCTTCAGTGGGGTAATTTAGCCACATCATACTACTTCTATTTCCATGATTGACCAAAACATCATCCTCATTCCCATCTAAAGAGTTGATCTCATCTGACTGTGGCTGATCAAAGGGGTCCACCACAAGTTTAGCCAAAATTTTGGTGAACACTTTTTTGATGGATAGTGACTAACTGGTGCTTTCCGAAATTGTCCACCTCAAGTTAGGTTAAACTTCAGGAGGATAAATTTATTATGAATACCAAATTTACTGAAGAATTATTTTGCCCTAGCTACTCTGCATCATAAAAGTGTCCAACTGAGGTTTAGCCATAATTTAGGTAGACACTTTTGGAAAGGCACAGTCTGATGGGTTTAATATCTATATATGGCAATAAGTATCAGTTTTTTATCAACATGGAACTAGAATTAATTTAATTAGGTTAAAGTGTCCACCTGAAGTTTGGCCAAAATACAGGTGGAAATTTTAATGAGGATTACTTGATGAAATGAAGAAGACTTGTAATTACTTTCCATCATAAAATTTAAAATTGTGGTGACACTTTTGCCAGATCCAGTCATATGGGATCAACTCTCTATATGGCAATGAGAATCAATTTTTAGTCAATCATGGCTTTAGAAGTAATTTTATATGGAAAAACTTTCCACCTGATTTTTGGCCAAAAATAAGTTGGAAATGTTTATGAGGAATACTAGATTAACTAAAGAAGACTTGCACCCTACTACTGTCCATCATAAATGTGTCCACCAGAAGAATTCTCAAACTTGTGGTTGACACCTTTGGCCTGGTCCAGCCATATGGGATCAGTTCTGCATATGGAAATGAGGATTTAATTTGGTCAATCATGGTACTAGAAGTAATTTGATATAGATAAAGTGTCCAACTAAATATTGGAAAAAAATCAGTTGAAAATTTCATTTAGTGTTTCAAAAAATCAAATTATGTAAAATTTTATTCCTGATGATGCCCATTTTATCCAACACCTCTTCTGAGCCTTGAAAGTAGGCATTTGGCTTGAATTTTGAATTTCATATAAAATCCCTATTATTCAACCTATTTCTTTTTATTCCTTTTTTTCTTTTAGATATCAATTAATTTTATGTAAAACAAATCATTTTCATAATTTTTTACCTGTATTTAATAAAATTATTAAAGGTTTAACATCACCCTGTAAGCATTTGGCACATGTTATTTTGCTATACTAATAAAAATAATAATATACCAGTAACAAAAAATTGATCAAATGATAAAATATTAATAAAACAGAAAGATCAAATACCAGTGGATATGTTTTAAAAAAATACCAGTTGCACTGAAGAAGAGCTGCACCTTAGATACTCACCATCAAAAAAGTGTCCAGCACAAGTTCGGCCAAACTTGTGCTGGACACTTTTGGTCAGTTGCAGTCATATGAGATCAATTCTCGCTATGGCAATGAAAAAAAATTTTTGGATAAAAAACTTCACTAGAAGTAGTTTTACATAGCCAAATTTTCTACCTAGAGTTCATCGAAAACACAGGTGCACAATTTATTATCTTTGAAAAAAAGTCAATTTAGTACAATTTATCCCTGATGGCTCTCATTTGCTTCAACACCTCTACTGGCCTTTGATAGTAGGAATATTAATTGGATTTCTTTTTTCATATTTGATCCCTTTAACTTAATTTTTTATTCCTAATATTGCTTTTGGATATCAATTAATAATTTTTAAAATAAACTATTTTCATATTTTTATACATTTATTTAATAATATTATAAATGGCATAACATCACCTGGTATGCATTTGGCACATGAGTTTTTTCTATACTTATAAAATTAATAATATAATGGCGACCAAAAATTAATCAAATGATATTAATGAGTGAGGAACAAATATAAAATACCAGTAGACATGTTTGTAAGAAATACTAGATGAACTGAAGAAAAATTCTACCCTAGCTACTCTCCATCATAAAAGTGTCCAGCACAAGCCCAGCCAAACTTGTGCTGGACACTTATGGTAAGGTGCAGTCAGATGGGAGCAATTCTCTCTATGGAAATGAAGATAAATTTTTGATATAAAATTACACTAGAAGTAGTTTGATAAGGCAAAATTTTCATGCTGAATTTTTGGTAAAGCTCAAGTGGATTTTTTTTATTTTTACAAAAAAGAAAATTTAGTGCAAGTTTACCCCTGATTGTGCTAATTTGATTCAACATCTCTTTTTTCTGTTTATGGCAGGAATTTAACTTGGATTTAAATTTTCATCTTTGATTTTTTTTATTTTACTTTAATCCTCTCATATTGCTTTTGGATAGAAGTTTATTTTTTGTAAAATAAATCATTTTCATATTTTTTTACCTTTATTTAATAATATTATAAAAGTTGTAACATCACCCAGTATTCATTTGGAACACAAGTTTTTGCTATACTGATAATATTAATAATATAATGGTGATAAAAAAATAATCAATTGATAAATATGAGTGAGGCACAAAGATTTAATAACAGTGGAAATGTTTATAAGAAATTTCAGATGATTAAAAATGACTTGCACCCTGGCTACTCTTCATGATAAAAGTGTCCAGCACAAGTTTGGCCAAACTTGTGCTGGACACTTTTGGTTGCATGCCGTCAGACGCAATCAATTCTTTTTATGGAAATGAGACTGAATTATCACTCCATCATTGCACTGAAAGTAGTTTTATATAGACAAATTGTCCCCTGGAAGTTTGTCCAAACCTAAGGTAGACAACTTTTTCCTTTGGTAAAAAGTAAATCTGATCCATGTTAATCTATGATGGCGCCCATTTTTTCTGAAGCCTCTACTGGCTCATGATAGCAGAAATTATACTTAATATCTTTATTTCATGTTTTATCTCTTTAATTTTAATCTTACCCTTTTATTTATATTTTAGCTTTTAAATATCAATTTTATTTTGGTAAAACTGATAACTTTCACATTTTTTTACATTTATTATATTATATTATTAAAGTTGTAAAATTATCCAGTGTACATTCATTACACATGTTTCTGCTATACTAAAAACATTAATAATATAATGGTGACTAAAAAATAATCAAATAATAAATATGGATGACACAGAAAGATCAAATACCCATAGACATTTTTAAAATGAATATAAGATTAACTGAAGAAGACTTGCACCCTAGCTACTCTCCATCATAAAAGTGTCCAGCACAATTTCAGCTGAGCTTGTGCTGGACACTTTTGGTTGCATGCAGTCAGATGGGATAAATTTACTCAATGGAAGTTAAAATGAATTTTTGCTCAATCATTGCACAAGAAGTAGCTTTATACTGCTATACTATCCTCCTGATTTTTTGGAAAACCTCAGGTGGAAACTTTTATTAATTTAAAAAAAAGAAAAAATATTCCAAATCTAGAACTGGTGGTGCAAATTTGGTCTGAAAACTCAATATCTTTGATGGCAAAAATTTTATTTGAATGTTTAATTTCATATTTAATCACTTTTATTTTACTTTTTTATTCCTGTTTTTGGTTTCAAATATTAATTTATTTATTGTAAAACTAATACTTTTCATATTTTTTTTACTTTTATTTAATAAAATTATGAAAGATGTAGCATCTCCCAGTATGCATTTGGCTTACAAGTTTTTTCAATACTAATAACATTAATATTATAATGATGAAAAACAATGAATCAAATGCTAAATATGAATGACACAGAAAGATCATATACAAGTGGATTTTTTTATAAGGAATACCTGATGAACTGAAGAAGACCTGCACCCTAGATACTCACCATCATAAAAGTGTCGAGCATAAGTTCGGCTGAACTTGTGCTGGACACTTTTGGTTGCATGCGGTCAGATGGGATAAATTTACTCTATGGAAATGAGAATGACATTTTTCTCAATCATTGCACAATAAGTAGTTTGATATTGCCAAAATGTCCTCCTGATCATTTTTCAAAACTCATCATGACACTTTCTTTGGTTTAACAAAAAAGAAAATATAGTGCAAGTTTAGTCCTGGTGGTGCACATTTGATCTAACACCTCTACTTGTTGTTGATAGTGGGAATTTTCCTTAGATTTTTTTTTCTTATTTTATCCCTTTTATTTTACTTTTTTATTGCTCATATTGCTTTGGATATCAATTTTTAATTTTTAAAATAAATAATTTTCATACTCTTATACCTTTATTTAATAATATATGATTAAAGGTGGAACACCACCTGGTATGCATTTTTCACACAAGTTATTACTATAGTAATAACTTTAATAATATAATGATGACAAAAAATTAATCAAATAATAAATTTAAATGACACAGAAAGATCAAATTCCAGTGGAAATGTTTATAAGAAATCCCTTTTGAGTTTAAGAAGATTTACTGTATGCCTACTCTCAATTATAAAAGTGTCCAGCACAAGTTTGGCCGAACTTGTGCTGGACACTTTTGGTTGCATGAAGTCATATGAGATAAATTCTCTCTATGGCAATAAAAATGATATTTCACTCAATTATTGAAGTAAAGAATGTTTAATATTGTAAAATTGTCCCCTGAAAGTCTGTCCAAACCTCAGGTCAAAATTTGTTAGCTATACATAAAAGTAAGTTTAGACCAAGTCTTGACCTAGGGGTCCCCAACTGTCCCAACACCACTTCTGGCTCTTGATAGTAAAAATTTTACTTGTATTTTTTATTTTTTATTTGATCTTATTTATTTTCATTTTACTCTTCTATTACTCTTTTTAATTTTAAATATCAATTTTTTTTTAAAAACTAAACATATTCATATTTTTTTAAATTTATATATAAATATTATTAAAGTTGTAACATCACCAATTTTGCAATTGGCATGCAGGTATTTTCTATACTAGAAACATTAATAATATATATGGTGACAAAAAATTAATTATAAGATAAATATTAATGATAAAAAAAAGTTAAAAACCCAATAGAAATGTGAAAAACAAAAAACTGATGTACTGAGAAACACTTCCACCCTAGCTACTCTCCATCATAAAAGTGTCCAGCACAAGTTTGGCCGAACTTGTGCTGGACACTTTTGTTCAGGTGCAGTCAGATGTGATCAATTCTCTCTGTGGAAATTAAATTAAAAAAATGCCAAATTATTACATTAGAAATAGTTTGGTATAGCTGAATTATCCACCTTGAGTTTTTCCAAACCTCAGGTGAAAAATTTTTTATCTTTAAAAAAAATTAAATTTTATCAAATTTAGCCCTGATGGCACCCATTTGTTTCAACACCTCTACTGGCTCTTGAAGGCAGGAATTTTTCTTGAATTTTTCTTTTTCATATTTGATCTCTTTTACTTTACTTTTTATCACTCATGTTACATTTGGATATTAATTTATAATTTTGGAAAAGAAATAATTTTCATATTTTTTTAACATTTTTTAATAATATTATAAAAGGTGTAATATAACATGGCATGCATTTGGCGCACAAGTTTTTTCTATACTAATAAAATTAATAATATTCTAATGAAAAAAATTAATCAGATAATAAAATATGAATAACACAGAAAGATCAAATACCATTTGACATGTTTTAAAAAAATAACAGTTGCACTGAAGAAGACCTGCACCCTAGCTACTCTCCATCATAAAAGTGTCCAGCACAAGTTTGGCCAAACTTGTGCTGGACACTTTTGGTCAGGTGCAGTCAGATGGGATCAATTCTCTCTATGAAAATGAAAAAAATTATTTGATAAGAAACTTCACTAGATGTAGTTTGATATAGCTGAATTATCCACCTAGAGTTCATCCAAACCACAGGTACACAATTTTTTATCTTTAAAAAACAATCAATTTAGTACAATTTATACCTGATGGCTCTCATTTGCTTCAACATCTCTACTGGCCTTTGATATGAGCAATAATACTTGGAGTTCGTTTTTCATATTTGATCCCTTTAACTTAATTTTTTATTCCTCATATTGCTTTTGGATATCAATTAATAATTTTTAAAATAAATTATTTTAATATTTTTATACATTTTTTTAATAATATTATAAAAGGTGTAACATCACTCAGTATGCATTTGGCACACAATTTTTTGCTATACTTATATAATTAATAATATAATTAAGACAAATAATTAATCAAACAATATGTATGAGTGAGGCACAAAGATAAAATACCAGTAGACATTTTTGTAAGAAATACCAGATTAACTGAAGAAAAATTCTACCCCAGCCGCTCTCCATCATAGAAGTGTCCAGCACAAGTTTGGCCGAACTTGTGCTCGACACTTTTGGTCATGGGCAGTCAGATGGGATCAATTCTCTGTATGGCAACAAAAAAAAAATTTATCAAATTTCACTAGAAGTAGTTTGGTTTAGCTGAATCATCCACCTGGTGTTCTGCCCAATATCAGGTGTATAATTTTTTATCTTTAAAGAAAAGGTCACTTATTACAATTAAGCCCTGATGGTTCCCATTTGCTTTAACACCTCTACCGGCTCTTGATAGCAGGAATTTTACCAGTTTTTTTTTCATATTTGAACTCTTTGACTTTTATTTTACTCTTTTATTCCTCTTTTTAATTTTAAATTTCTATTTAATTTTTGTAAAACTAATCCTTTCCATATTTATTTACGTCTATTTTAAAAAATTATTGAAGGTATAACTTCACATGGTATGCATTTGGCATACAAGTTTTTGCTATACTAATAACATTAATAATATAATGGTGATAAAATATTAATCGGATGATAAATATGAAAGATACAGACTGATCAAATACCAGTAGACATGTTTATGAGAATTACAAGATGAAGGAACTGAAGGAAATTTCCACCCAAGCTACTCTCTATCATAAAAGTGTCCAGCACAAGTTCGGCCGAACTTGTGCTGGATACTTTTAGTCACGTGCAGTCAGATGGGATCAATTCTCTATATGGAAACAAAAAAACATTTTTTTTTTGAAATTCACTAAAAGTAGTTTTGTTTAGCTGAATCACCACCTGTTGTTCTTCTCAACCTCAGGTGTATAATTTTTTATCTTTAAAAAAAATGTCACTTATTACAATTTAGCCCTGATGGCTCCCATTTGTTTCAACACTTCTACTGGCTCTTGAGAGCAAGAATTTTACTAGTATTTTGTTTTTCATAATTGATCTCTTTGAGATTAATTTTATCTTTTTATCCCTCATATTGCTTTTGTATATCAATTTATTTTTTGTAAAAAAAATCATTTTTATATTTTTTTACCTTTATTTAATAATATTATAAAAGGTGTAACATCACCCGGTATGCGTTGGGCACACAAGTTTTTGCTATACTTATAATATTAAAACATAATGGTGACAAAAAATCAATCAAATGATAAATATGAGTGAGGCACAAAGATCAAATACCAGTGGACATGTTTATAAGAAATACCAGATGAACTGAAGAAAAATTTCAAGCTAGCTAACCTCCATCATAAAAGTGTCCAGCACAAGTTCGGCCAAACTTGTGCTGGACACTTTTGGTCACATGCAGTCTGATGTGATCAATTCTTTCTATTGCAATGAAAATAAATTTTTCTTCAATAATTGCACTAGAAGTTGTTTGATATGGCAAAATTGTCATCCTGAAGTTTTGGTAACGCTCCAGTGGATTTTTTTTATTTTTACAAAAAAGAAATTATAGTCCAAGTTTAGTGCCACTGGTGGGCATTCACCCCATCATGTCTACTTGCTCTTGATGGGAGGAATTTCACTTTAATTTTTTATTTCATATTTGATCCCTTTAATTTTACCTTTTTATCCCTCATATTGCTTTTGGATATCAATTTATTTTTTGTAAAACAAATCATTTTCATATTTTTTTACCTTTATTTAATAATATTATAAAAGGTGTAACATCACCCGGTATGTGTTGGGCACACGAGTTTTTGCTATACTTATAATATTAATAACATAATGGTGACAAAAATCAATCAAATGATAAATATGAGTGAGGCACAAAGGTCAAATACCAATTAATCAATAGTTCTTTTTAATATTATAAATTTTTTGATTAAATAAAATGGTAATAATGAATTATATTTTTCATCCACAATTCCACTCTAATGATTCCCACTGCACAAAAAGGGTTCGCTTGGTCCTTTCTTTACTGCTTGTGCATATATTTTATTGCCCACAGTACTACAATTTTTTGTAGTGATTATCCCACATCTGATTCAGGAATATTTTTAAACAATATAAGTTTTTTTTACAAAAGACCTTATCATATCCAATATCCCACAAAAAATACAACCTGTTTTTGTATTAAAGCCCATTAATTATTAAGAAATTGTTAAAATAATTAGATTAGACCCTGGCACAGCTAGATCCATACCAACTGACCTAAAGTCTTTTCAATATTGAAAACAATTAAATAAAATTATGATATCATACTAAATTATGGGCACCAACCATAATTCAGCACTTCTCATTTGCTCTGCTACAAAATGAGTGCATGTAGCATTTTTCTAACGTCGGACTGTTTTTCTTCCTTCCCTCACACCTTTAGTCCAGAATCAAAATTTAGTATGAGTTTTGGTCAAAATGGTTTGCCAGTGTTATCTGTATGCAATATGAATTCATATTGCATATTTCTATTTATGCATAAAATATACTCGTTAAGCATCATTTTTTTGCATTTTTCAATCATTATGCATATTTATGCATATTCATATGCATATTCATTTTACAGATTTATATGCATATTAATATATTTTATTCATATACATATATGCACCTTTTTTTTGCATATTCAATATGCATATTTTTAATGCATATTCAATATGCATATTTTAATGCATATTCTTATGCATATTCAATATGCATATTTTTTATGCATAATCACTATGCATATTTTTTATGCATATTTTTATGCATATTTATTCTTCATAGTCATTATGCATACACTTTGGATAGGCATTTCACATCAATTTTTAGCATGCAATAAGTATCCACCATGCAAATTCAAATGCATATGCATCTATATCATACCGGCAACATATATTCAAGTTTAATATTTGAATATTAAGGTATGCTAAGTGATGTTGTTCAACCTTTTGCCAAACCTGAGATTAACAGATGTTCAATGTGGTTCCTAAGCTCTGCTCAAGGAGGGATTGTTCTGGATTCAATCTGTGACAGTTTGTTTTTTCAATGTTTTTTCATCAGATTTAAAAACATATTTCTGACAGTTTCAGAATGGTTTCCCAACAGTTTCCTGACAAATTCCTGATAGTTTCAAATAGAGGGAACTGTTAGCAGTTCACCCCCAGATTTCCCGTGGTGAATGGTATCAAAATCAACTATTGGAAAAGAACTTGTCAATCGCCTTCATCTCAGCAAAAAAATTTTGCAGTGTGTGAGTCCTGCTCAATGCCCATATAAAAGAGCTATATATTATTCAACTGTAGGGAAATTATATATTTCTCAATTATTATTTACTGGTGCGTTTTATTTTTTATTTTTGCTTTTTATATTTTTAGCCAATCATTTGATGGTGTATTTTGTTTTTAGATGAATGTGGTATTTCATTCGACAATGTGCATTGGTGTCAAGGTTGGGCATTAAAAGGCCATTGCACAAAGGGAGTTGCAAATGTTAGAGCAAAATATCACTTTAATGTTATCCCAGCTGTTTCTCTGACAGGTTTGGTTGCAAGTATGATTCAACAAGATACAGTAAATTGATTTCATTTTGAGTTTTATTTGGAGAGAATTTTGGTGAGTAGATTTCATTTTATTTTTATTTTTTGTTTCTTTATATTTTTTTATGGTATCTACCCATGATGAAACTCTACCCTGCAGAAAACAGTGTCCTTGTATTAGACAATGCTGCTTTCCATCATGGTGGGAGAATAGAAGAGATTTTCAGAAATCATGGTTATAAAATTATATACTTGCCTCCTGATCCCCCAGATCAAAATCCAATTGAAAAATGTTTTTCAGTTCTCAAATCAAATATAAAAAAATATGCAAGGTTGAGTGGGGGGCCAGAGGATGAAATAAAAATTCATGGTTGGGTAAAAATTTTGTTTACTAAAACATTATTGTACAAAATGTTTCAGGAAAGCAGTTATATAGTATGTGGCTCTTATTTTAGGCCCATAATATCTATATAGTTTTTTAGCTTAAAAACTATTGGGGTTTAGATATGAAAGGACAATGTCACGCGCCAAGTGACACTCAAGGCAAAAGCAGTTCATTAAATCAATAACAAGGGGGCTCAAATCCATACTCGAAGCACAGAAAGCAATTTTCCATAGCAACTGCGACATTCCTTTGTGTACTTGCTATTCAACCGTGCTAGTCTAAACTCCAAATCTAAATTAGTCAATTTCTCAATAGTGTGTCTTAGTCTTTTTCTCAATAAGCGACACACAGCGTAATAATCAATATAATAGTACATTAAAAGGTTTGTGAAATGTCTGTGGGTTATTAAGGGGCAGTGAGCATGGACAGAATGGTTAGTGAAGCATTAAGGGGTTAACAGATGTTAGTGAGGAGGGTCCAGGTGTAACGGATACATTTTAAATGGTTTGTGGTGTGCGGAATAGTGGATGGGTATGATGTCAATGCGAGGAGGAGTAAAGGATATAAAAAGGGTTGGGTTTTTGGTTCGATGCTCCTTAGAGTTAAATTATAAAACATATTTATAGTTAATAGTGGTAAAACTCTAAAGTTAAATCATTATTATTGTATCTTTCTTTATTTTCTCAATAATCATTTCTAAATCCTAAATCATTTATTGTTGAGTTTCCAACCCTTTGTGAGATCTTAAGAATTTTAATATTACCTTTCAATTATATTAGAATCCTTCTCCAACATAACTTGAAGTAGTAGTTCTTCATTCGAGTCATATTCGACTCACTTCCTTGAACCATCCCTCTGTGCTTTGAAGAAGTATCTAAACCTTTCATCTCACTTTCAGGAACATCCTCGACCTTGTGCGTAGGTCGTCTGGTGACAGTATAATTTAATTCTCCGTAGTTCTCATTCTTTGCACTACTACATCCCTTTTCAGGTGTTTTCTCTAAATTCTTAAAATTGCAACTGTTCAACGCACTCCTCTTACAGGCGCTACTACTAGAGCTCGCGCCAGAGGCAAGCCAACAGCTACTAGGCCTGTTTCCCGCACTCACTCCTTGGAGCCACTCGATCTTTGGGAATGGCAACATTCAGTCCAATCGGTAGACGACATCCCACAAGATTTCGATGATTCTAGTGATGATGAAGAAGGAGAGGATACAATGCATGAGGCACCATCCTCCCCTGCTAACCACCCTTCTGGTCAACCTTCAGAACCTGGACCATCCAATTCTCTAGAAGATTTCATGAGACTTTTCATGAAGACCCTTTCAAATTCAGCGTCTTCAGAGGGATCTAAATTCAAAACTCCTTCTATGAAATCTCCTGATAAATTCGATGGAGAACATCCAGACAAATTGCAACCCTTCTTGCAAACCTGCAAGCTCCTGTTCCATAATGACCCTCGAACCTTCAATAACAACCAATTAAAAGTTGTTTATGCTTCTTCATTTCTGGCCGGAAAAGCAGCAAGATGGTTTGAACCTTATCTCCTCATTCTCTCTTTGACCAAAACCCACTTACTTATTAATAACTGGGAAAAGTTCGAAGACCAACTCTTCACGTTGTTTGGTGACCCTAATGAAACTGACAACGCAGAAATTGAACTTGATTTTCTTTGCATGAGTGATAATGAGAAAGCCTCTGAATATATCTCGAACTTCAGAGCGCTTCAAACTCGAGTAGGTTGGAATGATGCTGCCCTTAAGTATCATTTCAAAAAAGGACTTCCTTCGAGGATTTGGATCAGTTAAATCTTCACGGTCAGAAGATGACTACTTTAACAGATTTAATGGATCAAACCCTCGAACTTGACAGCATTTACCAAGGACGACTGCAACATTGTCGATACACCAACAAATCTCAAGGCCTAAATTTTAAGTCAGGACCTTCTTCTCACCCACAAACAACTCAATACAAACCCAAAAAGGGAAAGGACAAACCTCGACCAAAAAGCTTGACCCCAGGTGATATCAGCAAAGTACTGGATCCTAAAGCGGAACTTAAAGAAGCTGAGAGGAAGAGGCAAGCAGATAATGGGTTATATATGTATTGTGGGGGTAAGCACAAGCTGGAAGATTGTGTAAAATTGAAGGAAAGAGAAGGTACTAGTTCGAAATCAAAAAACTAGTAGATAGTTTACTTGTGTGCAAATCAAACATTCTTATCTCTCCCAGCGCACAGAACCTCCATGTCTTAAGGACTAGAGTTGCCTTAAATCACTTGAGATTCATTCTTTTTAAGGAGGATATTCCCTTCAATTGTCTTATAGACTCTGGAGCTTAAATTTCTTTTGTCAGTTTATCTTTTGCCGAGAAGTTACAGCTGACATTTACAGATATCAATCAAACTCCAATTTATTTGGTCGAATCAGAGGAACCCAAATATTGGGTCAGTAAGAAAGTTTTATGGGTTTTCAACTTTCCAAATTTTCCCCCCTTTGAGTGGGAATTATCAGTCTTGGATGCCCCAAGGATGGACTATATCATTCTTGGCCATGACTTTTTAACACATTGGAATCCTGAAATTGATTGGACACGGGGATTGATCACCCCACAGACTAAGTATATTTCTGATTCTTCAATACATGTCAATAGGGAATTAAACAACCTGCCTGACAATGTCCTGCTAGAGGACAAATCTCTGCCAGATGACTTGCAAGCATCTGATCTTTCTTTAAATGAGCAATTGGCTAACCCTTCTAGCTTGATGACTTCACTTGAAGAGGATTTAAATTGCCTCAAAGTAATCGAATTATGCTCTCTCAATTCCGTTCTTCTCTCAACAGATTCTCTCAAAGATGATGAGGACAACCAAATCGAAGTTGAAGCCATTAAATCAACTCTACCAGAAATATATCATGATTTCCTAGATGTTTTTTTAATCTGCAAGGCCAATAAGTTACCACCTCATCGACCCTACAACCATCAGATAGAGTTAATAAGTCCAGTACCTCCGGCAGGTCCTGTCTATTCCTTGTCGAAGGACGAATCTCAAGTTCTTTGAGACTACATTGCAGAGAATGTAGCCAAAGGTTTCATCAGAGCCAGTAAATCACCAACCGTCTCCCCTTTCCTCTTTGTAAAAAAGAAGGATGGTAGTCTTAGGTTGTGTGTTGAGTATAGAAAGCTCAACACAGTCACTAAGAAGAATGCATATCCTGTTCCTCCTATTTCATTACTTCTTACCCTTTTCAATGGTGCTAATTTCTTTTCTAAAATTGATCTTAGAGGTGCTTATAATCTTATTTGCATTGCGGAAGGTCATGAACAACTGACTGCAATGCGCACTAGATTTGGTAGTTTTGAATATTTAGTTATGCCTTTTGGATTGTGTAACGCACCATCTACTTTTCAAACTTTTGTCAATGACATCTTTCAAGATTTTGTCGAACAATTTGTTTTTGTCTATTTAGATGATATTTTAATTTTCTCGAAGACACTAGATGAACACACTAATCATGTTCAACAGGTTCTAAATCGACTTCAAGACCACGGTCTCTACGCCAAGCATAATAAATGCAAATTCCATCTTAAATCTATTGATTTTTCGGGTTTTACATTATCCACTGATGGTTTAGTCATGGACGACAAAAAAGTTCAAAAGGTCCTGGAATGGCCTGAGCCCAAATCCATTAAATCCCTCCAGGGATTTTTGGGTTTTGCAAATTTCTATAGAAGATTTATTAAAGATTACTCTAAAACTATTTCCAATCTTACTTCTCTTCTTAGAAAAGATATTCCTTTTATTTTTACTTCTACAGCACAAAAGGAATTCAAAGCATTGAAGACGGCGTTCACCAAAGCTCCAATTCCTCAACACTTTGATCCTACTGCTTCGACAATAGTTGAGACAGCTGCTAGCGATTATGCTATTGCAGGGGTAATTTCTCAATTGAATCCGGAAACAAAACTGTTTCATCCTGTTGCTTTTGAGTCACGCAAACTCATTGCAGAAGAATTAAATTATGAAATTCATGACAAAGAGCTTTTAGCTATTTTTCATTGTCTTAAAAAATGGCGCTCTTTTCCTCTCAGCTTAGATAGTCCATTTCAAATTTTACCAGACCATAATGCTTTGAAATACTTTATGTCTTCCAAAGTGTTAACCAGGCGTCAAGCCTGGTGGGCTGAATTTCTGTCTGAATTTCCTTTTTCTATTTCCTATTGCCCAGGTAAGAACTGCATTGTCCCAGATATCTGGTCACGTTGGGACAACATTTACCCACAGCGGGGGGACACATTTGCTGAAAAAAACCCAGCAAATGTGAAATCAATCTTCAACAAATCAATGTTAACAACTCATCAAATTAATTCGATGACAATTCAATTGTTTCAAAATCCACTATCCAACATCCTCAAAGCTCAGTCGAAGGATGATTATTGTTTAGGGTTAAAAGACAAAATACTCTCAAAGCAAGGGGCCAAAAAATTTAGTATTGAATCAGGTCTATTAGTCTTTGAAGGTAGAGTAGTCATTCCCAACAACAATGAGATAAAATTATGGATTTTCAATAGTCGACATGATTCTCCATTAGCTGGTCATTTTGGGGTTGATAAAACCTACCAGTTAATAGGGAGGGATTTCTTCTGGCTAGGTATGACCAGGGAAATCAAGGCCTATATAAAAGCTTGTTACAAATGTAATAGGAATAAAGCTCCCCATCACCGGAAGTATGGGTTGCTTCAACCACTTCCAATTCCCTCTAAACCTTGGGAATCTTTATCACTGGATTTCATTTCATAACTGCCTCTTTCTAATAATTTTGATGTTATATTAGTAATAGTAGATAGATTTTCAAAAATGTCTATTTTAATTAAAACCACTACTACTGCTACAGCAGAAGATTTGTCAAAATTGTTTCTAGAATATGTATTTTCTAAACACGGCTTACCAAATGATATTATTTCAGATAGAGGCTCATTGTTTGTATCCACATTCTGGACCCAACTGTGTCGACAACTCAATATCACGAGGAATCTTTCCACGGCCTATCACCCTGAAACTGATGGTCAAACAGAAAGAGTTAACCAAATCCTCGAACAATATCTTCGAATGTATGTCAGTTACCAACAAGACGATTGGACCACATGGCTACCATTGGCCGAATTTGCTTATAATAACTTGACTCATTCTTCGACACGACAATCTCCCTTCGAAACCATTTATGGACGACATCCTCAATTCAACTCAATTCATGTAGGAACTAATCATCCTGCGGAACATTATCTTCGAAGCATATCACGACTCCAAGAGGAACTTAAATCAAACTTGGAATTAGCTGTTCAAAGGTACAAGGAACAGGCTGACAAACATCAAAAAACTGCTCCTTCTTTTAAACCAGATGACAAGGTATGGCTCAACGCACGGCACATTCAAACGACACGACCATCAAAGAAACTGGCTGAAAAACGCTTGGGGCCATTCAAAATTGACTCTGAAGTCTCTAAAACTGCATTTTGACTCAAGCTACCTCCTAAATGGCAGGCTATTCACCCTGTTTATCATGTATCTCTCCTGGAACTGGCTCGAGAAGCATACCCGGGCAAGAACCAACCTCCCCCGGAACCAGTCGAAGTAAAAGACCATCTAGAGTGGGAAGTAAGCTGTATCCTTGATTCAAGAATGCGCAAGGGGAAACTTCAATACCTCGTGGAATGGGAAGGCTTCCTCATTGACTCAGACAAAACATCCTGGGAACCAGCCATCAATGTTTCTAACGCCCCTGAACTCCTAAAATCTTTTCATCTTAAATATCCTTTAAAACCAAAACCTTAAAACTCTCTTTTACTTTTTTCTTTCTCCTTTTCTTCTTTTTTCTTTTTCTCTTTTCTTTTTTTTCCTTTTAAAATCTAAAACATCCTTACCTCTAAAAAATTCTTTTAATTTTGTTTTCTTCTTTATTTTTTTTCTTTTCAAAATTTTTTCAACCTTTTTAAAAAAAAAAGTAATAATAATAATAAATTAAATTAAAATAAAATTAAATAAAATTAAAATAAAATTAAAATAAAATCAAAATAAAATTAAGATAAAATTAAATTAAAATAAAAACAAATATTTTTTTTTTTTTTTTAAAAAAAAAAAAAAAAAATACTTTCTCTTTTCCCTTCTCAATTTTCTATATACATTCTTTCTTTAAAATTTTCTCTTCCTCGAACTATCAAAATTCTTCATGAAAATTACACGACCATCTTTCTCGAACTTCACTTTAACTTCTAAATAAATCTTTAAAATTCTTTGAAACAAATTACTTCCTTCTTTCAAAATCCTCTTAAAATTTTTATTTCTTCTTTTTCTTTTCTTTCTTTTTCCAAATAACTAAAATCCCTCAAATCTTCAATTAACAAACTTAAATAACAAATTTTCTTTCTTTTCATTAAATTTTCTTTACAACAAATTTTTCAATCAACTTTTTTTTTTCTCTTTTCTTCTTCTTTCTTCTCTCATTCAAATATTATAAATATATTAAAATTCTAAATTAAATAAAAAAATAAAATAACTAAATACAAATTGTTTCTACATTCATTTTTTCTTCTTTTCTCTTCTCATTTTAAATTTTCTCTTTTATCTTCTCCCAAACCAATCCCTTCATCTTCTCCAATACTTCCCTTAACTCCTTTCTACATTTTTTAAAATTCTCTCCCTCTCCTACCGGAATCAATTCCCCAAGTTCCAGTAGCTCCTCGGCTACGTTGAAGGAAACGGCATCGACAATTTTATCAATCTCGCTGCTCAAGTCTTCAAAAAATTTTGCTCGTCAAATCTGACGAGGCTTCTTCGACCATACTTGATCAAGGGTTTCTTCGTTTTCTTCCCTTGAGGTAACAGTTGGTAACCTATCCTCCACCAACACTGCCACTTCCACAGAAGTGGGTTCCACAAGGGTTGCTTCCACATTTGAAGCTCCCGTCGTAGGGACTTCGATTATAAAGTCTGAATTCTAAAACAGGATCATCAGTAATCAAATTTATGAATTATAAAAAAAAGTGAACTAACTTTGAAGATTGGGTCAACCTCCAAAAATAATTTAGGAGTGACCTTCTCTTCCACCTCCCTTTCCTCTTTGTCATCTTCGATTACCACCTGTCGTTTTTTTGGGGTTTTCCTCGAGATGGGAATTTCTTCCTCCTCCTTGACCAATTTGTTGACTTCCTCTTCGACGACCCGCCTCTTGTTCACAGCCCTAGTCACCCAGGTGTTCACATCATCCTCAACATCCTCCTCATTTTCCCCCACCGATTGATCGTCCCCAAAGGACACATCCCAAATGTCCTCAACTACTTCCTTTGTTTTGGGGATCACCAAATACTTCGTCTTAGTAAACCGACTCTCAATGTTGGAATTCTTTGCTAAGGCGTCACACGCCACCCTTCTCCATCGGCAAAACTCGCACTTCTGGCCAGGCCCTGTGTTGCCGTGCTCTCCACGCAAAAATACTCCATTGACTCTCAGGCCGTGCAAGTCTTTGAAAATTGTCGGGTAACAACACCCCCATCTGCTTTAGGGTGTGGAGGCGTGGGAGTTGGTGTAGGGAAATCCGTCATAATGAGTTAAAAATAATAATAATAATAATCAAATAAAGAGGAAGGAAATTTAGTGTGGGAAATATGTCTTACGCTCAACGGAACTTGCGTTCTTATACCCGGGCATCTGTCACGCGCCACGTGACACTCGAGGCAAAAGCAGCTTATTAAATCAATAACAAGGGGGCTCAAATCCATACTCCAAGCGCAGAAAGCAATTTTCCATAGTAACTGCGACTTTCCTTTGTGTACTCGCTATTCAACCGTGCTAGTCTAAACTCTAAATCTAAATTAGTCAATTTCTCAATAGTGTGTCTTAGTCTTTTTCTCAATAAGCGAAGCACAGCGTAATAATCAATATAATAGTACATTAAAAGGTTTATGAAATGTCTGTGGGTTATTAAGGGGCAGTGAGCATGGACAGAATGGTTAGTGAAGCATTAAGGGGTTAACAGATGTTAGTGAGGAGGGTCCAGGTGTAACAGATACATTTTAAATGGTTTGTGGTGTGCAGAATAGTGGATGGGTATGAGGTCAATGCGAGGAGGAGTAAAGGATATAAAAAGGGTTGGTTTTTTGGTTCTATGTTCCTTAGAATTAAATTATAAAACATATTTATAGTTAATAGTGGTAAAACTCTAAAGTGAAATCATTATTATTGTATCTTTCTTTATTTTCTCAATAATCATTTCTAAATCCTAAATCTTTTATTGTTGAGTTTCCAACCCTTTGTGAGATCTTAAGAATTTTAATATTACCTTTCAATTATATTAGAATCCTTCTCGAACATAACTCAAAATAGTAGTTCTTCCTTTGAGTCATATTGGACTCACTTCCTTGAACCATCCCTCTGTGCTTCAAAGAAGTATCTAAACCTTTCATCTCACTTGCAGGAACATCCTTGACCTTGTGCGTAGGTTGTCTGGTGACAGACAAACTTGTTTGTTTAGTTTTAATGCAAATTTTGATTTTAAGTACAAACTCATTTGTTTAGTTTTAATGCATCATAATAATTTTGCATAGCCAATTTTTCTTAAGTTAATCATATTGGGATTTAGATATAAAAGGACAAACTTATTTTCTCAGTTTTAATGCAAATTTTGATTTTTAGGACAAACTTATTCATTTAGTTTTAATGCATCATAATAATATTTCATAGCCAATATTTCTTAAGTGATTAATCACAAATAGTTGATCAAACAATATCATTACTTGAGTATGATAAACAAATTTTTTGTTCTTTTTTTTCATAATTTTTTTAATTAGTAAATAAACAATAGATAAAATAACCTATACTGTGATAAGTTGTTATTATGAGTTAAAAATGTGGGAAATGTTTTGGCACATCAAACTAAAGCTTTAGCATAAGGTTAAGGAATCCCACAATCTTCCAACTCACTTGCTTGAAAATCTTCGAAAAATGACCAATGATTGAGATGATTCCTTTGTAAAACTTCTTGTGGGTCATGATCACACAGATCAACCCTGGAATACTGACAAAAATCTATCATAGATGCTTCCAAATCATAATGTTCAAAATTTGGCATAGACTGTGTTGTTTGATTATTAACTGTTTAGGGGGGCTTGCTGAATGATGATTTGTCGGATTAAAGGTGTTACCCACAATGGTGTCCAAGAAATTAAACAGATTAGACTGTGTATTCAATTCATTGTCAATTTGATGAAAACAAGAACCATGTTGTGCTCACAGTTGGAAAAAAAACTGGGGTGTGTTTGGAGGAATCAAATGAGTAACATTGTTGGGATTGTTTTGCTATTCAAACAATATTGATATGAGTCATTAAATATAAATTATACCTTCAAAATTACTAAAAAATATATAAAAACAATAGCTGAAACCCATATCTCAGCCAAGGTAGGGGTCACAATAAAATACTCATTTGGATTTGAGGGATTCACGCAACAAAAAGCCCCTGAATTCATATTAAGATCTTCTTTGGGAGGGTGAGATTCTTGAATCAAACAAACCAGCTCATAATGTTCAGCTGTGACCTCAACACCCCGGCCAATAGGGGGTTCAGGATTTGAATAAGATGAATTGCTAGTTGTGAAGATTTTTAGATATTCTCTTCTCTTCTAATTTTGTTTATTGTACATGCTGAGCACTCATTAGTTATGCATGACCTGTTAGCACGTCTATTTATTATATTATCAAAACCATCACATCTTTTTGCTGTGCTATCCAATCTTATATCTAATTTCTACTTTGGGCGAACCTAGTTCTACTTTTTTCTTCCTCTTTTCATCATCTCTGATATTTTCGCTCAAAGCTTTATCATTACCTTTACAGGTACATTAGCAGAGATCACATCATTGAGAGGCAGAAGCTCTGTTCACTAATTGACAATTATTTTATTTTATAAAAGGGTTCTTTCAGTTTATGGGCCCAGTGCTCTATTGAATGTCATCAGATGATACATTTTATTTCCCATCACCAGATCCCTCAATCCCTTCATCAGACTCCTCAGCAGCTACTACTCAACATCCACCAGTCATCATGGAAAATTCTGACATTTCCAATGATTCCTCTAGAAATATCCCTATCTTATCTTCAGATAACTTTCACAAATGGTGTATCAGAATGCTTGCACATCTTACTTGTCACAAACTAGAATCTCTAGTCTTAGGAAATGTATCACAACCTTCCAAAGATGCCTCTCAAACTCTAAAAGACGATTTTCAGTCAAAAGTTAAAAAGGCAACTGACATCATCATCTCAAAAATTGATGCTGGCAATTTGGCTGCCTTTGTCATCAAAGAAGATATGGAGAAACCTTGGAAAATATGGACAAAGATATGTGCTCAATATGCTGCTAATGATGCTACAAATAGGGCATCAATTTTCTCTTGCTATCATGATGTTAAATGTCATGATAAAGGTCTCAAGAATTTTGTCAATGAATTGAGAACTTGAATCAATGAATTGGGAGCAGTTAGAGTATCTTTTAAAGTAGAACTTGAAGCACATTGTATATTACGTCTTTTACCTGATTCTTATCAGACTCATAAGGCCCTCATCTTACATTCCGCTGAAGTATCTCATCAAAAACTTTCAGTCCATAATCTTTTATCTTGCCTTGCCAGATTAGCTATAGAAGTAGAATCTGATATCACTGAAAATTCAGCACTTGTCTCTTATTCTAAAAATTCGGACAAGACAAAATGGCCAGTGTGTCGCAACGGGAAACATAATCCAAAAACAAAGCACAGTGAATAAAATTGCTATGAGCTTCACCCTGAGAAGAAGAAAAGTCAAGAAATTTCACAAAATGTGTCAACTATAGAATCTGAGATACACGCTAATATCAGCTATGGTCTGGCTAAAATATTCAAAGCCAGTTTGCACAATGCTTCTGGTAATCTGATCATATTTTACAGTGGTGCAACAGTACATATGTTCCGAAATTAAAAACATTTCAAAAATTATCAGTTTAGTCACAAGCCAATAAAACTATGAAATGGCTCTATAATTTACAGTCACGGAATAGGCCCAGTGGATCTTATTATTCTGAGAGAAGTCATTACATTGACTAAATGTCCTCATGTTCCCTCTATCAATCAAAATCTTGTTGGGATAGGCCCATTCTTTGCCCAAGGATGTAGTCAAATTGCAAATCCCAATGGCATTGTTCAAACTCTCAAAGACAATGATATCATTTTAGACAGAAATTGGGATCCACTTGAAGGACTCATTGTTCTTAATGCTAAGTTTGGTGAGTCTTTTAGTGTTTCTTTCAGATCTTTTTTGTTATCTAAATCTAAATCTGTTTGGCACTATAGACTAGGACATACAAATGAAGCATACTTAAATAAATTACAAAAAGTTCTTGGTTTTAATTTTGAAAATGATCTAAATATTTTCAAACCTTGCATCGATGCTAAGAATCACTCTCATCCATTTTCTGGAGAAGTTCCCAGAGACAATCAATTTCTTGAATTCTTACATTGTGATTTAAGTGGAAAATTACTCCACCTTCTATAGGGAATTCTCATTATTATTTCAAAATAACTGATTCCTTTACGTCCAATTGTTTTGTATTTACTATTGAAACCAAAGCAGATACTTTAGATACTTTTCTTAAACTCAAAACTCAAATTGAAAATTTATCAACACAAAAATTAGCCTACTTTGCTTGTGACAATAGAAAAAAATTAATTAATAAAAAATTCATAGATCTAAGTGCTAAAGAAGGATTTAAGATCATTACTACATCACCCTATACTCCTCGAAAGAATCCAATCTCTGAACAAGGAAATAAAATTACCACTGAAATGGCCAAAGCAATGCTTTTTCATGCAAAAATGCGAGTAGAATTTTGGGGAGAGGCTGTAAATACTGCGGCCTATATTGAAAATTGACTTCCATGTGCCAGTATAGATTTTAAGATGCCATATAAGATGAGATTTGATAAAATTCCAAAACTAACTTATATGCAAACTATTGGTTGTATGGCTTATGCTTTAATTGATAAAAGTTTAAGAAGAGGAAAATTTTCTCTGAATTCTATCAGATTTTGTTTTCTTGGACATGCCAATGATACCACCTCATATTGACTTCTAAGACTTGATAATAATAAAATTATATATTCTCACAGTGTTATCTTTGATGAATTGAAATTCCCCTCATCTAAAAACTTCAAAAATAACATTCCCTTAGTCAAAATATTTAATCAATGTGCAGATGGTTTTCAACCCATTTTCAAACCCAATGAAAATCCTTTGAACAAACATTTAGATCAAGAAGTCATGTCTCCAGTTCAAGATAACATTAAAATACTACCTGATAAAAATAAAATAAGTTCAGAAAGCTCTAAATTTTGGGAATATAAAACCACATTAAATAAAGTAATGAAAGATATCAATTCAAATATTGATGTTGATAACATAATTGAAGGTGCCAGGACACGTTCTAAACAAATTCTTAAAATTGCCTCATTAATTGAAAACTATTTTTGTATGACTTCATTATTTTCCTCTCACTCTCAACATGATCTCATATCGAACTCGATTTCTTCCTATCCACTCACTTATTATGAAGCAATTAATTGCTCTGATAGTGATAATTGGATTGATGCCATTGATAAGTAATTGGAAATGATTGACAAATAAAAATTGTGGGAAATAGTTGAGAAGCCAAAGGATATGCCAAAAATAGGATCAGTCTGAGTTTTTAAAATCAAAAGAGATGCTGATGGTAATGTAAGGAAATATAAAGCTAGAATTTGTGCTAGAGGTTGTTCACAGAAAGCTGGCATCAATTATTTCGAAACGTTTGCTCCAACGGGAAGATTGACTACCTTAAAAGTTCTCATCAGCATAGCCAACAGCAAATATTGGGATTTTTTGCAGATGGATGTCGAAGGAGCTTTCCTTCATGGAAAGTCAGATGAGGAAGTATTCATGTATTTTCCTTTAGGAATAAAGAAACCTGGATATCTCAAAAATCCTGTCTTTTCACTCAAAAGATCTCTCTATGGCCTAAAACAAGCCTCTTGTTGTTGGTAAAATGAGCTTTTAAATTTCTTCTATTCAATAAATTTTCATCCTTCTTCTGCTGATCCATGCTTATTTATCCATGAAGATGAACTCAATTCCTGTTTTGTCCATGTGCATGTAGACAATCTATCAATTTTTGGTAAAAAATTGAATTTTTTAAAGAGGCAATAAAATCTCATTTTGAAATGGAGGATTTGGGAGATGCTAGATTTATTTTAGGAATGCGCGTAAATCAAAATTGTCAATCTAAAACTCTGACAGTATGCCAAGATCAGGAGATCAAAGATCTTTTGAGCTCATATGAAATGCTGGATTATAAACCAATTTTAACATCAATGATAATGAACACACAATTGGAGAAAGCCACAGAAGAAGAATTCAATGAATTTTCCAAATTAAATATAAATTATCGACAAGCAGTTAGACGCCTCAATTATATCTCTCAAGCTACTTATCTAGACATTGCTTTTATCAATAGCCAACTTACACAACATCTCAACTATCCAGGCATTAAACATTGGATTGCCTTTAAAAGAGTCTTACGTTACTTAGAAGGATCAATGAATAAATCACTTGTCTTCAAAAATTTTGAAAATCTTCTGAATCAAGGAAACCTTAGGTATTCCATGCGTGATAATTATGCAGATGCTGATTGGGCTGGGTTTCGTGACACACAAAGATCTACTACTGGTTATGTGTTTACTATAAATGGAACTGCAATCAATTGGTGGTGTAAAAACCAACCAAACGTTGTGGCATTCCAAATCTGGATAGGCCAATTAGGTGAAAATTTGATTGGAACTTGGTTGGAAGAAAGTCATGGTGTTACCAGGTGTTAATTTGGTTGAAGGGAGTTAACTGCATTTTTTGGGTTGATTTTTGGTGTTTTGAAATGTTTATATGTGGTATTTCTTTTGTGATTTGATGGTTTTGTGGATTTGTATTTTTGATGAATGAAGTGTGCTCTTGTAATGACCACTTTTTTCTGGTGCGCTCTGGTGCGCTCTGGTGCACTCCAGTTTGCTCTGGTGATTTTCCAGTGCAAAAGCGAAGTGTACTGAAAAAATTCTGTCATTGTGGCCAAGTTTGGTCATGGTGACAAAATTAACTCACTGTGGAAAATTTAGCTCACTCTGGCCAAATTAGCTCATTATGGCAAAATTAGCTCATTATGGAAAAAAGAGCTCATTGTGGCAAAATTTGCTCACAATGAGAAAGTCTGATCACCAGTGTAAAGTTTGGTCACTGTAGAAATGTCTGGGCACTGTGGTAAAGTTTGGTCACTGTAGAAAAGTCTGATCACCAGTGCAAAGTTTGATCACTGCAGAAAAGTTTGGCTATTGTGGCAAAATTTGGTTAGAATTTATTATGCTTTTAAGATCAATAGTTAATTGTAGATCCTATGCATGTAGGGTATTGTTGGAAAGGTCTGGAGTAGGAGAATCAGATAGAAAGGGAGAATCTTAGTCTGCTACAAGTTCTTTGTCTTTTAGTTTTGATATTGAGAGTCTTTTTGGATTATTAAAAATTTTTAACATATAACAACAAATTTAAATAAATTATAATACCCTTATAACACTTTTGAAATACAATACAACAATTATATTTTCATTACATATAGGGTATCATTGGAAAGGTCTCCATCTCAGGGACTTGTTTTTATTGTCATCTCACTAAAATTAAAATCTTATAAAAACATATAAGTCTATCTTTTCAGATCTTTCACTGGTACACCTTAATTGTTGTCATCAGTATTTCTTTTTCAACAGCTGCTACTTCTAAATCTCAATAAGCGTTCATAAAATCATAGTTTCATCTATATTTTAAATCAATTCAAGTAGACTAGTAAGCTTAGTTATTTGAGCAACCCTTATTTTACTTAGAAGGACACGGTTTTCTCTGATTATCCAACTCCTTTGTATTCTGCTTACAGCAAGGCAACTTTAAGAGTCTACCTACATATTTTGGCGCCCAACATGGAGTTATGAAATCTCTAGCTTTTTCTAGGACTTTATTAGCCTTCAAGAGGCTTATTCTTTGGAACTCTAATTTATTTTTTATTAGCCTTCAAGAGGCTTGCTTATTTTAATGGTTTAAACACTTTTCTTACTTTATTGGGATGTCTTTGGCTGCTGCTGCTGGATTTTCTCTTCCTCTTACTCCTTCAGTTAGGATTGTTTCTTGGGTTGTCCCAAAGTTTAATGGGGAGAAGGTTAAATGGTTTATTAGCAGGTATGAAGCTGCTGCTGCTGCTGTTGATGGTGCTTCTCATGTGGACATGGTGAAGCAGGTTAGATTTTTTATTGCTGATAGGGAGGTGGAAAAAGAGGTCATTGCTATGCAGGCTTTTAAGGACAAGGATTAGGTGAAGCTGTCAAATGCTATGGTTGATAGATGGGGTGATATATTTACTATGTTGGACCTTAATAAAATTGTTGGCAATTGGCTGGCAAAAGGGTGTGTTTCTTCCATGGATGACTTCACGAAGCTATGTTTTCAGTTTGGTTAAGTGGTTGAATATCTTATTTTGGTGTAAAAATTGGTTTCTGAAAATCAAGCTAAGGATCTGTTCTGGTCAGCTTGAAGTAGGGATATTCGAATGGACGTCCTGAAGGATCTCTCAAGAAAGGATCTGATGAAGGAACTGCCCAATGGTGAACAAAAACTGCCGTTGTTGGAGATTATTAAGGAGAAAATTCAAGCTCATCTTAAATTAATGGCTTTGGACAAATATCAATATTCCTGCACTCAATATTTCAGCAAGGTTAGTGAATTTTTGGCCGAAAACAACGATATCATGGTCAAAGCTTAAGAGGCCAAGAAGGCTCAGATGGGACCACCGGTGGCAAAACTTGAAGGCAAGGTTGACAACAAGATGGTTGATCACTTGGCCAATTTAACAAAGCAATTGACAATTTTTGTCTAAGAGACTCAGAAGGCCAATAAGGCCCCAATTGCTTCTTCATCAACTTCAACATCTTATTAATCTAGAGGATATGAACGTTGAAATTATAGTGGCAATGGCAATGGAAACCGCTTCTCAGGCAATGGTAGCAATGGGAATGGTAATGGTGGAAATGGTTTTAGAGGTGGCTATGATGAGCCAAAGGTGCACTCCTATTGTAATAGGAGGGGGCACAGAGCTGGAGTATGTTTTACTCTAGATAAAGATTTGGATTCTGGGAGATTTTTATTTGATGTAAAGGTTTATAAATTTTCTGATGGATTGTTCATCAAGCCCAGAGATGGAAAAGAACCTTCTGATTTGGTTAGAAGGAATATGGCGGCTGAAAGAAGAGCCTGGTTTGAAGAATTGAAGGATGATGATGATGATGCAAAGGGTGGCAAAAATAGTGATGGTAAAAGCAGTGGTAAGGCTGATAAAGGTAAAGAAAAAGAGGTCAGTAAGGCCACATTTTGAACTTCTTTTGGTGGTTTGGAGCTGGAAACGGTTTCTAGATTGGAGGGTAACTTTATGGCTGGTGAATATGACATTGATGCTGCTAGAAGAGCAGCTGCTACTAAAGCTAAAATTAGCATTCAGAGCCAACTAAAGGCTAAACCTGGCAAGGCAATTAAAAAGTCAAAACCTTACTATAAAGAAAAAATATATAAAATGCAGAAGGGGATGGCTGATATGGGACCTCCTAGTTATGGCAAGTTTGATTTAAATAGTGAGCCTATGCCAGAAGATGATTCGGATTCTGAGGAGGATGTACCTTTGGTGTCACTACCCAGACCAAGTTTAAGCGGTCCCATCCAAATGGAGGGATTAAGAAGGACTAGCGATGGATTAGGATTAGAGAAAGAAGCTGGTGATGGATCTAGGGTTATCAGTAGTGAAGATTGTATTATAGGGGGTGAAGATAGAAATGTGGGTCCTCAAGAGGTGCCCAGGGCTAAGGTTTTTAAATCAAAAGTCTAGTACAAACGGCCAGTAGTATCTGGTCAAGATAATGTGATGGACAAAGTTTTAAATAGGGTGAATCAACTTCAGTTTCCCTTATCTTTAGGAGATCTATTCACAATTATTCTGGTGCTTGCAGAGAAGCAAATCAAGAATCTGACCAGGCGACGGGTTTCTGCTGGAGAGGTGGAATATATTTGTGAAAATTCTGAGAAGTTTGGGGAGGATGTTGAAACACATTTTTCTGCTCCCCTAGGTTACCTGGTGGTAACTCTTAATGGTAAAGAGGTAAAGGCCTTAGTTGATTCAGGGTCTCAAATTAATTTGATCTCTTTAGAGCAAGCAACAATTATAGGCTTGCCAATTAAAACTGGTACTGAGGGAAACCTCAGAGGTATTGGAGGGCATACAACAGAGATGATGGGTATGGCTGAGCATGTCAAATTAGGTATTGGTTGATCTATTGGTAAGGTTCACTTTTATGTAGCCAGAAGGGCAGTTAAAACTGTTCTTGGTGGTCCTTTTTTGATGGATTTTGAGGCCAGGATTGTTTATCAAGCTGGCATGGGTAATAGTTTGGAGATGACTGGTGAAGATATGAGGAGTTTACATATGCAGTTGGCACCTCCTGGAGATGAAGGTTGGGAGACATGGCCAGGGATCACTACTCTGTGTCAGTTTTTTACTTACATCAAGAAGCAGTGTATTAAATGGATGGCTTCTGGTGAATTATATTTAGAGGGGAAATTTGGAGACCCTCATATTTTGGGGTAACTGAGGCTGATCACTCTAATGTTGAAATCTCTCCCCAGGATGAGATCCCGGATTGCAATAGGTCAGCTCACTTGGAGATAATTCAAGTGGATTCTCAATTATTTTCTTTTAATAATACGTTAAATTGTTTTTATGTCTTCAAATTTTTGGTTTGTCTCACTTCTCTGTCAAGTTTTTTGATCACGTTCATAAATGGATCAAGAGGGAAGATGGGAAATATTATGTTGAATAAAAATTGGAACGGTTTATTTTCTGACCTCCAGCAAGAGGGTAAACTGCAATTATTTTATCAAAATTCTATAAAAAATCTTAGTATTAATAAAACACAAAAAGATAATTTTTGTGATAATTTGATTCCAGTCCTCCAGCAAGAAGATAAACTGAAAATTTTTTTTACTGGTGATTTTATGATGGATAAGGGAAATAAAGGTGTCAAATTTTTTTTTTGATAAATTAGATGATGGAAAAGAGAAAAGGGTTAAATTTAAAAATGAAATAAAATATTTTTCTGCTTATATTGATTCTGATTCTGACAATGAAGTGAATTCCTTTGATGAAGACTTTATTGGAAATACAAAAATAAATATTTTACCTCAAGTTTATGTAGATGTGGAGGCAGCAAAATATAAGAAGGTAGAAAACAAAATCTGACCAATTAATGAACCATTACCCGCTGAATTAAATCCACCTTTGAAAAGATCAAGGCTATCAAGAGATCCTTATGAATGTCCCTTGGTAAAGAATCTGCCTGAATTTTCTGAAAGGTCAAGAATCACTTTTGATAGATTAGGTGTTGTTAATTTTAAACCTGATGGTTGGTTTTCTGGAGAAGATAAGAAGTTTTTGTTGGATGTGATGATCAAGCTAGAGAAGGCCATTTCTTTTGTAGAAGAAGAGAGGGGTGTGTTGAAGAATTCCTATGGGGAGCCTTACAAGATTCCTTTAGTATGTCATGAACCGTGGCAGCAAAAACCAATCCCCATTCTGGCTGCATTAAAAGAAGCTTATATCAAAGTTTTCAGAGGACGGATTCACACTGGACTGTATGAGAAATCATCATCAAGTTATTCTAGTCCGGTATTTTTTATCAAGAAAACAAATGGAAAACTTAGAGTAGTTCATGATCTCAGGGAATTAAATAGGGTTACAATAAAGGATGCTGGTATACCACCTAGTGATAAGTAGTTTGTGTAAGCGTTTTCTGGGAGAGTGTGTTAGTGTTTAGAAGATACTATGAGGGGATATGATGAGAGAGAGTTGCATCCAGACTCTAGGCCTCTCACTACTTTTGATACACCGCTAGGAAAATTACAATTGACAAGATTACTGCAAGGAGCAACAAATTCAGTTGCCTTTTATCAAGCTCAGATGGCTTTGATTCTTCAGGATGAAATTCCTTAATATGCTGGAATCTTTATTGACAATGGAAGAATTAAAGGACCTTCAACAAATTACAAGAATGAAGTGTTGGAGGAAACCCCAGGGATGCAAAGATTCATCTGGGAGTATGCAATCACTTTAGAGAGGATCTTGTTTAGAATTGAAGAAGCTGGTTTAACTATTTTGGGTTCAAAATTATCATGTTGTGTGTCAGCTTTAGAGATTTTAGGTCATGTGGTAAGTAGAGAGGGTAGGATTATTTCCAAGAAGAAAATGAATAAAATTCAGTCCTGGCCAAGACCCAAGAATATGACTGAAGTTAGGGGGTTTTTAGGCATATGTGTTTAAGTTTGAATGTTTATCGAGGACTTTTCTTCATTGGCAGCTCCATTGAGAATGTTGACAAGAAAGGATGCATACTGTAAGTGGAAGAAGAGTGTGAAAGGGCCTTTGAGAGATTGAAGAAGGTTGTGGGGAAGGATTTAGTACTGCACAAGTTAGATTATGGAAAAGATGCTGGTAGGATTTATTTAGCAGTTGACTCAAGTCAGGTTGCTTCTGGGGCAGTTTTGTCTCAGATGGATAAAGCTGGTTACATTAGGCCAGTTAGGTATGAATCTGTGGTATTCACCAAAGTCAAATCAAGATATTCTCAGCCAAAATTGGAACTGTGTGGAGTGGAAAATTTTTTAAAGAAGCTTCAAAATTTTTTGTGGGGCCAACACTTCAAATTGCAAGTGGATATGAAATCTTTAATTGAAATGATTAATTCCCAAAGTTTACCAAATGTACCTATGCCTAGATGGGTAGCATTTATTCAACATTTTTCTTTTGACCTAGTTCATAAGCCTGGAAAAACTTTTACTATACCAGATGGTTTGTCAAGAAGACCAACCACTGAAGATGATTCAGACTCAGAAGAGTTTGATGAAGATATACCTATGATCAAGGCCAGCACTAAAGGAGCTGAAGACTTTCCATACCTCCCCCATGAGGTTAAACTGGCAGGACTATTGTGTTAAGATGATTGTGATGATGACCTCCACCAAGAGGATAAACTGGAAAATTATTTTTATGTTGATAAAATTGATGAAATTGCTGTGAATAAATTTGGTAAAAAAGAGGTAGAAGATGATGTTGTGTATATAGATGAAGATGGAGTGGTAGTTTGGGATAGTAGTAGGTTAAGGAAGGGTGTATATGTTGGAGAATAAGAAAATTTGTTTAAAAAGGGTGAAGAAGAGAAAGAGGTATTTTTGAATCCGGTTTCTAAGAGTTCAAAAGGTTCAGATGAAGAAAATTGACATAGCTCTATCAAGAATCAAATTTGTGGTCAACATCTATTGGCTCATTCATGTGCAGGTGATATTTGTGATAGAAAAGTGCCCATTGATATTATATTAATCAATTTTCAAGATGAAGTCTGGGGTCAGACTGGTTTTTATTTGCTGTTGGTTAAATATTTATTGACTTTAGAAAGGCCAGAATATTGTGAAGACAATGAATGTTTGGCTATAAAAAGGAAGTCATCTACGTTTTACTTATCTGGTCAAAAATTAATGAAAAGGAGGTATCCAAGTCCTCAAGTAGTTTTAACTCAAATGAAAGGGCAAGAATTAGTTTTAAAGTAACTGCATGAAGATCTTGGGAATAGAGGTGTTGGAGAGACATTCAGAAGAATTGCTGATTGATTTTGGTGGCCAGGCATGAAGATGGATGTTAAACAGTGGGTTCAGTCATGCAAAGAATGTCACAGAAAAAGTTATTTAAGGCCGAAAGAACCTGGACACGCTACTGGAAAAAATACTCTCTTTGGAAGAGTTAGCTTGGATGTCGTTCATATTAAGGAGGGACAGTATAAATATTTAATTGTAGCCAGAGATGATTTATCTTGTTGGGTAGAGGCAGTACCTCTTATTAATTTGACTGCCAAAAACGTGGCAGAATTTATTTTGAAAAATTGGGTTTATCAATATGGAGTTATGGAATTGGTAACGGTAGATGGAGGTCCAGAGTTTGGGACAGAGTTTAGAGAAGCTATATCAAAAGTTGGGTCAACAATTAGGGTAGAAACCCCTTATTATCCTGAAGCTGAAGGTATGGTTGAAAGAGGGCATCAAGTTATTAAGGATGCTTTAGTCAAAATGTGTGGTTTGAGTGCTGAAAAGTGAAGGCATTATTTACCTTTAGTCTTATTTGCTGATTGAATTGCTGCCAAAAGGAAAACCGGATTTTCACCCTATGAACTTGTTTTTGGACAGAAAGCAGTTTTACTGGTTGATTTGGAATCTGAATCATATCTTGGAGTTGATTGGGACATGGTCAAGACTACTGAAGAGTTATTATGTGCAAGAATGATGCAGCTAGAAAAGAAAGAAGAGTACTTATAAAATGCATATTTGTGGGTGATGAAGATCCAAAATCAGTCAGGAAGATATTGGGATGAGCGGTTGGCACATTGACTTAGAAAACCTTTGAAAACTGGAGATATGGTTTTGGTGTATAATAGGAGTTTGGAGAGCCAATGGGGCAAGATGTTTGCAGATAGGTGGAATGGACCATATAAAGTCAAGGAACAAGTATCTGGTGGTTCATATGTGCTAGAAGAGTTGGATGGAGTAGCTTTGAAGAAGAGGGTAGCAGCCAATAAAGTCAAGCGGTTCTATCCTAGAGGTACCAAGAGTTCTGAAGTTTGACTCCAAAACGAGGATAAACTACATAATTGATTAAATAAAATTTTGTCAAAGTTTAAATCCGCAATGAGGATAAACTACTTTCTTATTGAAAATATTATGGTTTTTTTACTATGGTATGGGAGACGAAACCGTTAACAAAATTTATGACATTTATGAAGACATTCGTTTGAAAATTCTTAAAACTCTTAAAATTGACAAAAATTACGGGGAAGATATGTGTTGGATTGATAAATTTTTTTTATTGGTAGAAGTGTTCACAGGGGAACCTTCTGAATTAAATATTGGCAAGTTTGGGGGTAATTGATGGGCTGGCTGCTCTATACACAACTACCCCACAATGTTTGTTACCAATTTTTCCCTGTTTCTAGTTGAGTCCTGGCTTTGTTTTTGATCTGTAGGAAGTCCGCTAAGACTATAAACTGGAACTTACAAAGAGACAATGCTTCCACTGCCGGATTCAAGATTCTTTTTTATTTTTGTTTTTGTTATTTCTTTTATGTTAGATTTTTATATAATGAAATATGTTTTTCTTTCATTTTTATTTTAATAATACTATAAAATATTGTTAAGGGTGATGCTCACTGGTGGTCTCTAATCATTTTTACAAATTGGAGGGAGCTCACCCAGTGATCATTATCATAAAATTTTATTTTTCTTAACTTTCATTTATTAATTTTGAATTTTCAATTTCTCAAAATTGTGTAACCACATCAAGTTGCACTTGGATGTGGGTATGATGTCAAGGGTAAAGCTCATCAATTGGCAAGGGGGCATCTTTTAAATTTTATTTTACATTTCATTAATTTTATATTTCAAATTTGTTTATCATTTTTTTGAAATAAAATTTTAAATTTTATTTCATAACAATCTTTTATAACCTTTTATTATTTTCATCATTAAAAAAATAAATAAAAAAATAAATAAAAAACTAATAAAAAAATAAAAATAAATAAATATATAAACATAAAATTATTTTTTAAAATTTTGTTAAATTTAATTTTCAATTTTCTTTTGTTTTATTTTTTTATATAGTATATTTTATATAGGAAAAAGGGTCAAGAGGAGCTTGAGCAAAATTGGATCCTACTTCAAAATTTTTAGTCCTCCAAGACTTTAAACTGGCTAACTTTCAAGACTTTCTTTAAAGGGATATATTTGTTATATTGGATCTGTTAGTCCTCCAAGACTTTAAACTGGCTAACTTTCAAGACTTTATTTAAAGGGATATATTTTTTATATTGGATCTGTTAGTCCTCCAAGACTTTAAACTGGCTAACTTTCAAGACTTTCTTTAAAGAGATATATTTGTTATATTGGCTCTTTAGTCCACTAAGACTTTTATCTGGATAGTTTTATGATTTTATTTCAAGAATTTAGTTCCTCATGGGATCTGTTAGTCCAATAAGACTTTAAACTGGATAGGTTTTACGATTTTATTTCAAGAATTTGGTTTCTCATTGGATCTGTTAGTCCACTAAGACTTTAAACTGGATAGTTTTTATGATTTTATTTCAAGAATTTGGTTCCTCAAGATCTTTTAGTCCACTAAGACTTAAACTGGATATTTTTTACGATTTTATTTCAAGAATTTGGTTCCTCAAGATCTGTTAGTCCACTAAGACTTTAAACTGGCTGTTCATGATTTTCTTTCAAGAAATGCTGTTAGTCCTCCAAGACTTTAAACTAGCTAATTTTCAAGGATGTTCAAGATTTTATGGATATTTTTGGGGAAAGGTTTAGGATAGTAGGTGGAACTGGCAATAAATTAAATGTTTGGCCCACCAAGACTTTAAACTGGAATGTCAATCTATTTGTTGAAATTTGTGGCGCTTTAACATGGTCTAAAAGTTTAAAATTAAATATTGGAAGCCTGGCTAAAAGTATTTTGTAAAGGCTTCTGAATAGAAAATGGATGAAAATTGTGATAAAGGAATCAGAAGTCAGGGTGGTATTTGGATTTATTATTGTTTTATTTTAAAGCCTTAGTTTTAGGCCGTTTGGTGGAAGCTTGGAGGACCTCATGGTGAGATTGGAATCAAAGAATTCTGCTCAGTGGGGGGACCTATGAGAATGGAATCAAGTGTATTTGGCTCATTAGGGAGATCCACTCTCTCATGCTATGACATAGTGGGAAGACTGGTATGTGGGAGTCTGAAGGGATTCAACACTTGCTCTCAGCAGTGGAATCATCACAAATATGTATTTTTATTATTATTATGATTTATATCAAGAGCCGGAGAAGAAGACAAACAGTTTAAATTTGTTGATGACCAGCTAAAACAATGTTCATCAAAATAAACTAATTGGAATGCATAATTGGTTGGAATGGGGACATTCCCCATTGGAGGGAGGATGTGGCATTCCAAATCTGGATAGGCAACTTTTAAGAAAATTTGATTGGAACTTGGTTGGAAGAAAGTCATGGTGTTACCAGGTGTTAATTTGGTTGAAGGGAGTTAACTGCATTTTTTTGGGTTGATTTTTGGTGTTTTGGAATGGTTATATGTGGTATTTCTTGTGTGATTTGATGGTTTTATGGATTTGTATTTTTGGTGAATGAAGTGTGCTCTTGGAATGGCCACTTTTTTCTGGTGTGCTCCAGTGCACTCCAGTGCCCTCCAGTTTGCTTTGGTGATTTTCCAGTGCAAAAGCGGAGTGTACTGGAAAAATTCTGTCATGGTGACAAAATTAACTCACTGTGGAAAATTTAGCTCACTCTGGCCAAATTAGCTCATTATGGAAAAAAGAGCTCATTGTGGCAAAATTTGCTCACAATGGGAAAGTCTAATCACCAGTCCAAAGTTTGGTCACTGTAGAAAAGTCTGGGCACTGTGGTAAAGTTTGGTCACTGTAGAAAAGTCTGATCACCAGTGCAAAGTTTGGTCACTGTAGAAAAGTCTGATCACCAGTGCAAAGTTTGGTCACTGCAGAAAAGTTTGGCTATTGTAGCAAAATTTGGTTAGAATTCATTATGCTTTTAAAATCAATAGTTAATTGTAGATCCTATGCATGTAGGGTATTGTTGGAAAGGTCTGGAGTAGGAGAATCAGATAGAAAGGGAGAATCTTAGTCTGCTACAAGTTCTTTGTCTTTTAGTTTTGATATTGAGAGTCTTTTTGGATTATTAAAAATTTTTAACATATAACAACAAATTTAAATAAATTATAATACCCTTATAACACTTTTGAAATACAATACAACAATTATATTTTCATTAAATATAGGGTATCATTGGAAAGGTCTCCATCTCAGGGACTTGTTTTTATTTTCATCTCATTAAAATTAAAATCTTATAAAAACATATAAGTCTATCTTTTCAGATCTTTCACTGGTACACCTTAATTGTTGTCATCAGTATTTCTTTTTCAACAGCTGCTACTTCTAAATCTCAATAAGCATTCATAAAATCATAGTTTCATCTATATTTTAAATCAATTTAAGTAGACTAGTAAGCTTAGTTATTTGAGCAACCCTTATTTTACTTAGAAGGACAGGGTTTTCTCTGATTATCCAACTCCTTTGGATTCTGCTTACAGCAAGGTGACTGTAAGAGTCTACCTACACCATTGCTTTAAGTACATCTGAAGCTGAAACTAAAGCAACCATTGATGCCTGTCAAGAAGTAATTTGGATACAAACCTTTTTTTTATTTTTTATTTTTTATTTTTTACAATCTCACCCAGCTAGGGGCATGAAGGCATGGTTAACTAATTTGCTAGTTAAAAGTGGGGAGTAATGAATGTAATGAGTTAGATAACAACAGGGCAATTGAAAGGATGAAATGGGGGGCAGACAGGTGGCTTGAGAACACAGATGGGGATGCCAAGGGGGGGAGGGTAATCATTGAGGTGTCATGGTTTGATGGTCAGGGTTTTCAAGAATGTAAGGGGAGTGGAATTCTGCAGCTGAACCAAGTGAATGACTAAGCATGATTGTCCAGATAATGGGGGATGGCAAAGTTGGGTGGTTGACTAATTGGGGGGGTTCTCCAGCCTTCACACACATGTCCATCCACTTTAGGTTTCTGAGGGAGAATAGAGACATCATTGGGATAACAAGACATTGAAACCAGAATGAGAACAAGCGTGCAAACCATGGACGAAGGGGGGAGGCATCAGGGATTCAAACCTGCAACACACAAGTCAATGTAACAAGCGGCCATCCAGACAATGATCTAACCACACAGACCATCTCGCCCAGATGCAAACCTTACTCATTGATTTAGGCTATAATGGCAAGGTGTCTTTGACACTGTTCTCTGACAGTCAAGGAAGTATTGCATTGTGCAAAAACCCTGTATTTCATTTAAGGATAAAACACATTGAAATACAATTTGATTGGATCAGGGAACAAGTGACAAATGGTTGAATTGATCTTCAGTACACTCCAACTTCAGATATCATTGCTGATATATTCAAGAAATCACTCAGTAAAGAAAAATTTATAAAATACACAAATAGAATTGGTTTGATAGATAACATTGATAGCAAGGGTGGGTGTGAGGATTTGTAGATATTCTCTTCTCTTCTAATTTTGTTTATTTTACATGCTGAGCACTCATTAGTTATGTCTGACCTTTTAGCTTCTCTATTTATTATATTATCAAAACCATCACGTCTTTTTGCTGTGCTATCCAATCTTATATCTAATTTCTACTTTGGGCAAAACTCTTTGTATTTAAATAGTTCTACTTGTTTTTTCCTCTTTTCTTCATCTATCATATTTTTGCTCAAAGTTTTATCATAACCTTTACAGGTATATTAGCAGAGATCACATTGTTGAGAGGAAGAAGTTCCGTTCACTAATCAAACAATTATTTTATTTTATAAAAGGTACATTAGCAGAGATCACAACATTGAGGGGCAGAAGCTTTGTTTACTAATTGAACGATTATTTTATTTTATAAAAGGTTTCTTTCACTAGGTTGTTGTTGTGAGAACATTTTCCTCTAACCAAAAAAAAACAAATTTATATTTAAATATTGGGAAAACAAGAGTAAAAAAAATTAGGATTACAACACAATCATACCTGAACCGTCCCTTTAGGGTTATTTTGCTCAATATGGCATATAATAGCCCGTGCCTCATCTACTGATTGATCAACCTCCAAAAGCCTCTCCAAAATATGATTGGAATCCAATTGGGTTTTCCTCCTTGCAGAAAAAATTCCACCATTTTTAATTACTACATACCAATTTAAAGTGTCTAGCTCAATTTGTTTACGAATCTGCTCTGCCCACACATTATCTTCCCCCTCATTAATTGAAGAGATAGAATCTTGCTTAAAAGATGACAAGTTTGAGTTACTGAGAGGCCAAACAAAAGACATAGTTTGTGGCTCGGAGGTGACCTTCTCAAATTTTGTCTGTCTTGTACTCCCAGTAGATCTCCTTCTTTGTGGGCCAAGAGGGTTTACTTCTTTTGGCATATAAAAAATGAACTCAGTCAATACAGTGATAAAAAGTCGGGGAGGTAATTGCATATCTTCATTGTCAGGGTCAACTTGTGAACCTTCTAATCCAATATCTTACGTTCCATTTGAAGAAGAATTACCACTTTCATAATAGGGGGTATCAATGTTCAGGGATCCCCAATTAGGGATCAGGAATTTTTTTCCCAGGATCAGACATTATTAATTGCGGAAGATTCTTATCCATTAGCCCCGGGGCTAGTGGATAAGGAATCCACAATAATGCATTATCCCGCCTTTTATACCCCAATTTCCATTTGTAATTCCTGATCCCAAACTCATCTCATCCATGATGGATTTGCAAGAAAGTCACATGACTCATAATTGCTGATGCCATCCTTAAGTCTTTCCTCACTCTATGCTACTTAATTTTGGTTGTGAACATTTAAGTTTTTTTTCTATCTACACACCCCAACTGCACATTTGGTGGTGAATTCCCACTTCCCTCATCACATAACCCTTCCACCGGCAACAATGAAACACCTCTCTACTAGGAAGCTACTTCACTCAACAATGAATGCTATTACTTTACTTTTAGTTCTTTACTATAAATCTGACTCTTATTTGGAAGATTATTTAGCTTACATGTGTTTTCTTTCCAAAAAGCGTTACATCATCACCAGGGGGCCAAATCTTTATCATGATCCCCGATATGATCTGGCCTCCATTCTCAACATTCCTCATTTAAACTTCACCCAACTTTTTAGAACTTCTCCAAATTCTTTCTTCAAACTTTATTAACTCATCTCCTATCATCCTATCTTTCATAACATTTCCCATAACAAACAGCGTAATCCTGCCATCCAACTTTCTGTTGCACTATATTGCTTTGGCTCAAATGAAAACAGTGCTGCTGTAAGACGTTTGGATAATCTCTTTAACATAGGATATGGTACCCTGATATTATAAACCAAGTTCTGTATGATTGCTATCCTTTCCCTCAAGTCTCAAACACTTGCTTGGCCAACTCCAGAAAAGCAACTTGAATCTTCTCAAGTAATGCAAGCTGAAGGTTTCCCTGGCTGTGTAGGATTTGTCGATGGCACAACTATACCTTTGAGTCAAAAGCCTGCTCAAGATGGCAACCATTATTTTGATCGCAAAAAAAGGTTTCTTCAAAATCTTCTCCAATTTCTCACCCTTCATAAACTAACTTTTTATCTTCTTTCTAGATACTCTATTGCCGTTCAACTTGTATGCAATGTCAATAAAAAATTTATTGCTTTTCATAGTGGCTGCCCTGGCTCATGTCATTACTCTTCCTTCTCCCAAAGAATGAGGATTTCTCAAACCCCTAACTCATACTTTGACAAATCTCAGTACCTCCTTGCAGACTTAGCGTATGAAAGTGGAAAGTACATTATACCTGCTTTCCGGTGTGCAAGTTTAGAAAGTGACCCCAAAACTGCCTTTAATTATCACCTTTCACAATCAATAATACGGATTGAACATGCTATAGGTATTTTAAAGGGACAATTTTCTAGTCTTCAGGAGCTCAAAATCCAATTTCAAAAAAATTGGAGATCAAAAGTGTGAATCATTGGATCATGACGTGTGTTATACTCCACAATATCCTAGCTGATTTAAAGGATGAGTGGAATGATCTTTATGAAGAAGAGGATCCTGAACCAGTGCCTGCTCTCCCATCCCTTGAATCACAAAATATTCATTCAACTGGCATATGCTCTGTCATTATGCCAATCACCCTCCACTATTTTGGCACACAACCCTTTTAATTTTTTGTTTTCATACTCTCCAAATTTCCAGTTTGTATACTTTATTCACTTGGCTTGGTATTTTTGTTTGTTGCATATTCATTTTTTTTGGAATTTATGGTGAATATCTCTTTTTTGGATGGCTCATTGGTTTTCTTTCACCAGCTCAACATGAAATCGCATATTTTCTAAAATTGCATAATTTTTCACTGTTTCATTTTTTCATTCATCCCTCATATCCTTTTCCTATTCTCCTCCAGCATCCCTCAAACAATTTGGTTTCATTTATTTTGTCATCTCATCTCTCCAGGTAAGTCATTTTATTCTTTTTTTTTTTGATTTTTTGATTACTAATTATAATTTTTTTGTTTTTTTTTCTTTTTGATTAATTTTTTATCTAAATTTTTTTTGTAAGTGGTTATTTTGGATTTCAATGGTATAATTAACCTTTTTTTTCTCTCCCTCTTTACTTTCTTTTTTAGCTCCATCACCCTACTCTTCATCCCTCCTTGGCATGTTCATTATCCCCCCTTTCCCCTCTTTCACTTTTTTTTGGCTCCATTTCATTGAAACACATACATTGCACATTCTTTATGCATTTCACTTACTCCATATTCGATTTCCCCACAATTCCAGCATCAATCTTTCTCACTCTATTTTTCCTACTTTTCAATCAAGGTAAGTTTCATCTCCTTTTTTTCATGCCTATATGATATCTCATTCCTTTTATGAAAACTTCATACTTAAATATATGTATGAATCTTATCTGGATAACAGTGAACTTATTAAACTCCTTTTGATCTCATCTTCATTACCACTTTTAAAGTTTTTGTAAAATTTTGAAAATCACACTCGGAATTAGGGTTAGGTTTATTCAAATCTAATGTTCTTTTTACTGAAGATTTTTCTGAAGGCTACCTTTCATTTCCTACAAACAGATTTGTATTTGATTCAGTGGTTGCTGAGATATTGACTGTTAAAGTTGAGCCTTTTTTATCCCAATTTAAATTTTTATTTCATTTTTTATGTAACAAATTAGGGTTAGGTTTATTTGAATCACATGTCCTTTAACTGAAGATTCTACTAAAGCATATCTCTCATTTCCCACAAACAGGTTTGAATTAGGTTCAGTGGTTGCTGAGATTTTAATCTTTGAAGTTGAGCCTTTTTTCCAAATTTCACTTGTCTTATTTCACATTTTTATATTGCATATTTAGAGGATAAGGATTCTGAAACTCTTATATGATTATTATCTTGGCATTTCAATTATATAGGCATATATTCATTGCTCAAGAATATCACTAAAGCTCAAAAAGATGAGGATTTTTGATTATGGGACACTTTACCTTCCTTTAACTCTTTTCTTGCTCTTTGACTCAAAAAGCTCTGTAATGAAGCATTTGAAAAAAATCATGAACTTGCAACCAAAGTTGGAATACCAAATTGGTGTGACTCCAAATGGGAAGATATCACTCACAAATATCTTTTATTTTCTAATGTTATTATCACTCATTCTGGATTTCACAAAAGGATTCATATCGATAGGAATGACGCCAATTTTCTAACTTTTGGTATATTCTCATATATCAATCCAATAACTGGCCAAACAATACCATCTCCAGCTAAATTTAAAGAACATGGTTTATATTTTCCAGACCACCGGTGCATCATTGATTTTGGTTTGGGAAAAGGTATCATTGAAACTATTTGGAATTCTTCTGAGGATAATCATCAAATGACCAAAGCTCCTCCTGGTTTGGAATCCTGTCAAGATTTCACACATTTTGGTTGCTCATTTCAAATCAGTCATAAGTTGATTCAAAGAATCAACAAGGTAAAGAAAGAAGGTAAAGTTAATCGATTTAAAAAAACTTTATCTAGATCCAAAAAGTATGGGGATTAGAGTTGTCATCGAAAATTTTATATTTTTTCATAAATTTTTAATAAATATTTTTTATATATCAATTTGCTCAAGTAAAGTGATGAGCCAATGACCTTTAATTTTATAACAGGTAATCATGATAACATTTATTTGTTTCATAGTGTTCCTCTAGCCTATACCTGTGGAAAGTCCCAAACTTTTGTTTCTAGATTTGATCTGCATTTTGGCTTGAGGAATTTTCATTACTTTAAACTAGGGAAATTGATATATATTGGATATTTATTTAATAATTGATGTAATTATATTAAATTTAGATGAATTCCACCCCTTACTTTAATAAAATTCAGGGGGGGGGTATTGCCAAATTTTCAAATCTGACATTCAAAATTGAAGACTTGTAAAAATTTTGGTGATACCCACCCCTTGCTTCAATAAAATGTAGGGGGGGTATTGCCAAATTTTCAAATGTAACATGTAAAATCTTTGACTTGTAAATATTTTGGTGATACCCATCACTCACTTCAATAAAATTTAGGGGGGGTATTGCTAAAAATTCTTATAAGACTTGTGAAATTCTCGACTTGTAAGAATTTTGGGGATACCAGTAAAATGCAGGGGGTAGTAAAGCCAAAGTTTCATATAAGACTTTCAAGATTCATGACATGAAATAATTTTGGTGATACCCACCCCTTACTTAAATAAAATCCAGGGGTAGGGGATTGTCAAATTTTCAAAGGAGACATGAAAATTTTATTTAAAAAAAGAATATTTAACATTAAAATACGAAAATTCAAGTAATGATTGATAGTGTAATGTAATACAGGAAATTATTGTAAATTTTATTTACAAATAAATATCAACAGTTGAATTATGAGAGAAATAAAGCAAACTAGTCATCAAACAATTTCTTTAAACGTTCAATTTACTCAACAGATTTATTAGCTTTAACACATTCTATCAAGAAATCTTTTTTTTTGGAATTTTCTTTATGATCAAACTTATGTTTCATCTGTTCTAATAGGTTTTGATATTCAAGTGTTTTCTCCTCTTTTTTTGATTTTTCAAAAATTAGAGTTAACTCAAACTTCTTCTCCTCCAAATCTAAGGCTCTATCATCCTTCCATAAAGAGAGCTCGTACTTCCTCTCTTCCAAATCTTGTAGCCTATCATCCCTCCTTAAAGAGAGCTTGTATTTCTTCTTTTCAAAGCTTAGAGTCTCTTTAGCAATTTTCACTTTTTCTAGAGTGATAATAAAAATTAACATAAAGTAGAAGAAAATCAGATTAAAGTAATAAGAGGTATGGTATCACTTACCAGCATCACGTTTCTCTAAAAATTGTTTCATAGACAAAAAAGGGGTTTGTGATGAAGTATCACTTTTTTGTCTTCTTTGGTAGTGGAAATTTAGACTACTTGAAGCCCTATGCTTCTTGTTCAAGGTCATATTTTCCTCCTCATCATTGTTGCTACCTTCAGACTCAGTTGATTGAGGATCCTGGGTTTGTTCATCAGACTTTTAAGAAATAAAAAAAATAAGTAAATAAAAAAGTAGAATTGATAAGATAAAAGAAAAAAGAAACAGACTTGAGTTAGATTTTATTGGGTTAAATTGCCAATAGGATCTACAGAAAAGCTATCTAGATTGGTCTCATTTAAATGAGGGGAGGCTTGAGTGGAGGAAGAGGATGGGAAAAGATTTGCTTCAACATCATGTTTGGAGATAGGATCTTCTCCATCCAATATGTTTACAGGATTAACATTGGCTCGCTCTCCAAAAATTGCATCCATCTCTTTAAAGTAAGGACCTAAAGATTCAAGTTTATTGTCTATGGATTTCATGCCCTTAGTTATATTTATGTTGGTAACTCCAACACCAGTGGAAGATGAAAGAGCCTTTGCCTTCTTGTATTTTTCTCGGTAATGCTTGAAGTGTTCAGACATCTGTTTAGGCAAAAGATCAATCCTTCCCTTGGTCTTATTCCGTAATTCATTTGCCATTAGAAGATAGCCATTAACTTTTGATGCTGGGGGCCGTCCTACTTTAGTTGCATACTTAGTACCAAAACAAGAATCATAGTTAGTGTCATGCGACACGTGACACTCGAGGCGAAATTAACTCAATAAATCAATAATATCAAGTCCTAAATCTATACTTGAAGCGCAGAAAGCAATTCTCCATAGCAACTGCGTTTTTCCTTTGTGTACTTACTATTTAACTGCGCTAGCCTAAACTCTAAATCTAAATTAGTCAATCTCCCAATAGGGTACCTTAGTCCTTTTCAATAAGCGACGCACAGCGCTAGGATCAACAAAATAGTATAGTAGTAGTTTTTTCATTAAAGTTTTGTTAATTAATTAAAAGGGGTAAATTGAGCATGGACGGATATTTAGTGGAGAGGGTCTAAGTGTATGTTAGTAATGGTAAATGGAATGGGAATGCTGCGATGGAAGGGAGGTCAATGCGAGGAGGAACAAAGGATATAAAAGGAGTTGGGTATTTTGGTTCGATATTCCTTAGAATTAAATTATAATATCGTATTTACATTAATAGTGGTAAATCCTTAAAAGTTAAATCATTGTTATTGTATCTTTCTTTTACTTTCTCAATATTCATTTCTAAATCCTAAATCTTTGATTATTGAGTTTGCAACCCTTCGTGAGATTTTAAGAATTATTATTACCTTGGAACTAGTTTATAATTCTTCTCGAATGAACCTCAAACCTATAGCTATTACTTCGAGTAACCTTCGAATCATTTCCTCGAATCATTCCTCTGTGCTTCGAAGAAGTTTCTAAAATCCCTCATCTCACTTGCAGGAACATCCTCGACCTTGTGCGTAGGTCATCCGGTGACAGTATAATTTAATTCTCCGTAGTTCTCATTCTTTGCACTACTACGTCTTTTTAGGTGCTTCTAAAATTTTAAATGGCACCTGTTCGACGCACTCCTCCTACGGGCGCTACTACTAGAGCTCGCGCTAGAGGCAGGCCAACAGCCACAAGGTCTGTTTCTCGCACTCACTCTTTGGAACCACTCGACCTTAGGGAACGGCAACATTCAGTTCAATCTGTAGAAGACATTCCACAAGATTTTGAGGATTCTAGTAATGAAGAAGAAGGGGAGGATACAATGCATGAGGCACCATCCGCCCCTGCCAATCACCCTTCTGGCCAATCCTCAGAACCGGGACCATCTAACTCTCTGGAAGATTTTATGAGACTTTTTATGAAAACCCTTTCAAATCCAACGTCTTCAGAGGGATCTAAGTTCAAAACTCCTTCTATGAAATCTCCTGACAAATTCGACGGAGATCACCCCGACAGATTGCGACCCTTCTTGCAAACCTGCAAGCTACTGTTCCATAATGACCCTCAAACCTTTAACAGCGACCGATCAAAGGTTGTTTACGCTTCTTCATTCCTAGCCGGGAAAGCAGCAAGATGGTTCGAACCTTATCTACTCATGCTTTCTTTGACAGAAACCCACTTACTTATCAATAATTGGGAAAAGTTTGAAGACCAACTTTTTATGTTGTTTGGGGACCCTAATGAAACGGACAACACAGAAATTGAACTTGATTTTCTTCCCATGAGTGATAATGGTAAAGCCTCTGAATATATCTCAAACTTCAGAGCACTTCAAACTCGAGTAGGTTGGAATGATGCTGCCCTTAAGTATCATTTCAGGAAAGGACTTCCTTCGAGGATTCTGGATCAATTAAATCTTCACGGTCAGAAGATGACTACTTTAACGGATTTAATGGATCGAACCCTCGAACTTGACGGCGTTTATCAAGGACGACTTCAACATCGTCGATATGCCAACAAATCTCAAGGCCAAAATTTTAAATCGGGACCTTCTTCACACCCACGACCAAATCAATCCTCCTCGACTCAATCCAAACCCAATAAGGGAAAGGATAAACCTCGACCAAAAGGCTCGACCCCAGGCGATATCAGCAAAGTACTGGATCCTAAAGGGGAACTTAAAGAAGCTGAGAGGAAGAGAATAGCAGATAATGGGTTATGTATGTATTGTGGGGGTAAGCACAAGTTGGAAGACTGTGTAAAGTTGAAGGAAAGAGAAGGTACTAGTTCTAAGTCAAAAAACTAGTAGATAGTTTACTTGTGTGCAAAGCAAACTATCTTATCTCTCCCAGTGCACAGAACCTCCATGTCTTAAGGACTGGAGTTGCCTTAAACCGCTTGAGATTCATTCTTTTTAAGGAGGATATCCCCTTCAGTTGTCTTATAGACTCTGGAGCTTCAATTTCTTTTGTTAGTTTATCTTTTGCCGAGAAGCTTCAACTAACATTTACAGATATTGATCGAACTCCTATCTATTTGGTTGAATCAGAGGAACCCAAATATTGGGTAAGTAAGAAAGTTTTATGGGTTTTCAACTTTCCGAATTTTCCCCCCTTCGAGTGGGAATTATCAGTCTTGGATGCCCCAAGGATGCACAATACCATTCTTGGCAATGACTTTTTAACGCATTGGAATCCTGAAATTGATTGGACTAGGGGATTGATCACCCCACGCTATAAGTATATTTCTGATTCTTCAATGCAGGTCAATAGGGAGTTAAACAACCTGCCTGACAACGTCCTGCTAGAGGACAAATCTCTGCCAGATGACTTGCAAGCATCTGTACCTTCTTTAAATGAGCAATTGGCTAACCCTTCTAGCTCGATGACTTCACTCGAAGAGGATTTAAATTGCCTCGAAGTAATCAAATTATGCTCTCTCAATACAGGTATCACCTCGACAGATTCTCTCGAAGATGAAGAGGACGACCAAATAAACGTTGAAGCCATCAAATCAACTCTACCGGAAATCTACCACGATTTCCTTGATGTTTTCTCAATCCGCAAGGCCAATAAGTTACCACCTCATCGACCCTACGACCATCAACTAGAGTTAATAGGCCCAGTACCTCCGGCAGGTCCTGTCTATTCTTTATCGAAGGACGAATCTCAAGTTCTTCGAGACTACATTGCAGAGAATGTAGCAAAAGGTTTCATCAGAGCCAGTAAATCTCCAACCGGATCCCCTGTCCTCTTTGTAAAAAAGAAGGACAGTAGTCTTAGGTTGTGTGTTGACTATAGAAAGCTCAACACAGTCACGAAGAAGAATGCATATCCTGTTCCTCCTATGTCATTACTTCTTACCCTTTTCAATGGTGCTAATTTCTTTTCTAAAATTGATCTTAGAGGTGCTTACAATCTGATTCGCATTGCAGAAGGTCATGAACCACTGACTGCAATGCGCACTAGATTTGGTAGTTTTGAATATTTAGTTATGCCTTTTGGATTATGTAACGCACCTTCAACTTTTCAAACTTTTGTTAATGATATCTTTCAAGATGTTGTTGAACAATTTGTAGTCGTCTATTTAGATGATATTTTAATATTCTCGAAAACACTAGATGAACATATTCATAATCTTCGACAGGTCCGAAATCGTCTTCGAGATCATGGTCTCTACGCCAAGCATAATAAATGCGAATTCCACCTCAAATCAATTGATTTTTTGGGTTTTACGTTGTCCACTGACGGTTTAGTCATGGATGACAAAAAAATCCAGAAAATCCTGGAATGGCCTGAGCCCAAAAAAATTAAATCACTCCAAGGATTTTTGGGTTTTGCAAACTTCTATAGAAGATTTATTAAAGATTACTCTAAAACTATTTCCAATCTTACTTCTCTTCTTAGAAAAGATATTCCTTTTGTTTTTACTTCTACAGCACGAAAGGAATTCGAAGCACTAAAAACGGCCTTCACCACAGCCCCAATTCTTCGACATTTTGATCCTTCCGCCTCGACAATAGTTGAGACAGATGCGAGCGATTATGCTATTGCAGGGGTCATCTCCCAATTAAATCCTGAAACAAATTTGTTTCATCCTGTTGCTTTTGAGTCACGCAAACTCATAGCCGCGGAATTAAATTATGAAATTCATGACAAAGAGCTTTTAGCTATTATCCATTGTCTTAAAAAATGGTGTTCTTTTCTTCTCAGCCTAGATAGTCCTTTTCAAATTTTAACAGATCATAATGCTTTGAAATACTTCATGTCTTCTAAAGTGTTAACCAGGCGTCAAGCCAGGTGGGCTGAAATTTTGTCTGAATTTTCTTTCTCTATTTCCTATTGCCCAGGAAAAAACTGCATTGTCCCAGATATCTTGTCACGCCAGGACGACGTTTACCCACAGCGGGGGGACGCATTTGCTGACAAGAACCCAGCAAATGTGCAATCAATCTTCAACGAATCAATGTTAACGACTCATCAACTTAATTCGACGACAATTCAATCTTTTCGAAATCCACTATCCAACATCCTCGAAGCTCAGTCGAAGGACGATTATTGTTTAGGGTTAAAAGACAAAATACTCTCGAAGCAAGGGGCCAAAAGATTTAGTATTGAATCAGGTCTATTAGTCTTCGAAGGTAGAGTAGTCATACCCGACAACAATGAGATAAAATTATGGATTTTTAACAGTCGACATGATTCTCTGTTAGCTGGTCATTTTGGGGTTGATAAAACCTACCAGTTAATAGCGAGGGATTTCTTCTGGCCAGGTATGACCAAGGAAATCAAGGCCTATATAAAAGCTTGTTACGAATGTAATAGGAATAAGGCTCCCCGTCACCGGAAGCATGGGTTGCTTCAACCACTTCGTATTCCCTCTAAACCTTGGGAATCTTTATCGATGGATTTCATTTCTCAACTTCCTATTTCTAATGATTTTGATGCTATATTAGTAATAGTAGATAGATTTTCAAAAATTTCTATTTTTATTAAAACCACTACTACTGCTACAGCAGAAGATTTGTCAAAATTGTTTCTAGAATATGTATTTTCTAAACACGGCTTACCAAATGATATTATTTCAGATAGAGGCTCATTGTTTGTATCCACATTCTGGACCCAACTGTGTCGACAACTCAATATCACGAGGAATCTTCCCACGGCCTATCACCCTGAAACTGATGGTCAAACAGAAAGAGTTAACCAAATCCTCGAACAATATCTTCGAATGTATGTCAGTTAACAACAAGACGATTGGACCACATGGCTACCATTGGCCGAATTTGCTTATAATAACTTGACTCATTCTTCGACACGACAATCTCCCTTCGAAACCATTTATGGACGACATCCTCGATTCAACTCAATTCATGTAGGAACTAATCATCCTGCAGAACATTATCTTCGAACTATATCACGACTCCAAGAAGAACTTAAAACAAATTTGGAATCAGCGATTCGAAGATACAAGGAACAGGCCGACAAACATCGACAATCTGCTCCTTCCTTTAAACCAGGCCACAAAGTATGGCTTGACGCACGAAACATTAGAACAACAAGACCATCAAAGAAACTGGCTTAAAAGCGCTTGGGACCATTCGAAATCGACTCTGAAGTCTCTAAAACTGCATTTCGACTCAAGTTACCTCCTAAATGGCAGGCAATTCACCCTGTTTTCCATGTATCTCTCCTGGAACTGGCTCGAGAAATATACCCGGGCAAGAACCAACCCCCTCCGGAACCGGTCGAAGTAAAAGATCATCTAGAGTGGGAAGTAAGTCGTATCCTTGATTCAAGAATACGCAAGGGGAAACTTCAATACCTCGTGGAATGGGAAGGCTTCCTCAATGACTCAGACAAAACATCCTGGGAACCAGCCATCAATGTTTCTAACGCTCCTGAACTCCTAAAATCTTTTCATTCGAAATATCCTTTAAAACCAAAACCTTAAAATTTCTTTATTTAAAATTTTTTTTTCTTTTTCTTTCTTTCTTTAAAATCTAAAACACCTCTTAAATTTCTTAGCCTTGTTTTCTTTTTTCTCTCTTCTTTTTTCTTTCTTCTCCTTCTATAAATTTCCTCCAAAACCAACTAAAAATAAAATCAAAAATAAAATTAAATACAATAAAATAAAATAAAATAAAATCAAAATTAAAATTAAATTAAATTAAATTAAATTGAATAAAATAAAATAAAATAAAATAAAATAAAATAAAATAGGATAAACATAAATAATAAAATAAAATAAAAAAACTCATAAATCTCTCTAAATATTTTCTTTCTTTTCTTCTTCAATTCTTTAAATACATTCTTTTCTTAAATTTAAAATTCTCTTCAAAAATTTCTCTTTCAAAAAATTTATTCTCTCTTTTAAAGACTTTCTTTCCTTCGAATCATCAAATCCTGTATGGCATGACCATTTCCTCGAACTTAACTTCAACCCCTGAATCTCCCTATAATAATTCTTTGAAACAAATAAATCTTCTTTTCAAACTCTCTTAAATTCTACACTTTGTTTTTTTTTCTTTTCTTTCTCCTCTTTTTTCAAACTAAAATTTCTTAAAAAAAAAAAAAAAAAAAAAAAAAAAGTAAAATCCTCAATTTAACAAACTTATCTCAATCACAAAACCGTTTCTTTTTCTCTCTCTTTTCTTACATAAAATTTTTTCTTTTAAAAACACTAAAACTTCCTTCAATTAAAACAACCTTCTTTCTTTCTTTAAAATTCTTCTTTCAAATTCTAAAATTTTTTATTTAAAACTTCTTTTTTCTTTTTTTTTCTTTTCTTTTTCTCTCTCTCTCAAATCTTATAAAATTAACAACATTCACCTACAATAATAAAAAAAAATAATACTAATAATAAATAAAATAAAAATAAAATAAAACTAAAATACAATTTTTTTTTCTCTACTTCTTTACATCTCCTTTTCTTTTCAAATCTTTTCTTTTAACTTCTCTCGAACCAATCTTTTCATTTTCTCCAAAACTACCCTTATCTCCTTCCTGCATTTATCAAATGCCTCCTCCTCTCCTACCGGAACCACCTCTCCAATCTCCAAGAGCTCCTCCGCCACGTCGAAGGAAGCAGCGTCAATAATAGCGTCAACCTCCCCACATAGTTCTTCCGCGAACCTTACTGGTTGACCTTGACGAGGTTTCTTCGACCACACCTGGTCCAGGGTGTCTTCGGGCTCTTCAACTACTTCCGTGGCTGGAGGGTTTGCCTCAGTTGGTATAACCGGCGCAGGCTCCACAATTGGCTCTTCCAGGTTATTTGATGTCTAAAACAAGACTCATCAGTAACTTCATCCTTGAAATAAAACAATTAAAACTTACCTCGAAGATGGGATCAGGCTCCAGAAATAACCTGGGCGCCACTTCAACTTCTGTCTCTCTCTCTTCCTCATCGTCCTCGATGACCACCAGTCGTTTCTTGGGTGCCTGCCCTGGAACAGGGACTTCATCTTCATCCTCCTCCACCAATTCGTCGAACTCTTCCTCGACACCTCGCTTCGAACTCGTGGCCTGGGTTACCCAGGTTGAGATCTCGTTGTTCATCTCCTTATCATTTTCCCCCACCGATTGTTCATCTTCGATCGAGACATCCCAAATGTCTTCAACCACCTCTTTGGTCTTCTGAACTACCCAAAATTTTGTTTTTGTAAATTGTTTTTCGATTTCTGCGTTCTTCGTCAACGCATCGCACGCCACTCGCCGCCAACGGCAAAACTCGCATTTCTGGCGAGGGCCTCGAGTCTCTGTACTTTCGACACAGAAATATTCCATGCTTTCACAAGCCGTGCAAGTCTGTGAAAACTGTCGTGTGATTATTCCCCCATCCGCTTTAGGGTGTGGAGGCGTGGGTGTGGGAGTAGGGCAGTTCATTATAAAATAAATAATTGAGAGATGAGGGAAAAGTATTAGACAAGGGAAATTAGTGTGGGAAGATGGTTCAAGCTCAACGGAGTTCGCCTTTTTTATACCCGGGCATCTGTCACGCGCCATGTGACACTCGAGGCGAAATTAACTCAATAAATCAATAATATCAAGTCCTAAATCTATACTCGAAGCGCAGAAAGCAATTCTCCATAGCAACTGCGATTTTCCTTTGTGTACTTACTATTTAACTGCGCTAGCCTAAACTCTAAATCTAAATTAGTCAATCTCCCAATAGGGTACCTTAGTCCTTTTCAATAAGCGACGCACAGCGCTAGGATCAACAAAATAGTATAGTAGTAGTTTTTTCATTAAAGTTTTGTTAATTAATTAAAAGGGGTAAATTGAGCATGGACGGATATTTAGTGGAGAGGGTCTAAGTGTATGTTAGTAATGGTCAATGGAATGGGAATGCTGCGATGGAAGGGAGGTCAATGCGAGGAGGAACAAAGGATATAAAAGGAGTTGGGTATTTTGGTTCGATATTCCTTAGAATTAAATTATAATATCGTATTTACATTAATAGTGGTAAATCCTTAAAAGTTAAATCATTGTTATTGTATCTTTCTTTTACTTTCTCAATATTCATTTCTAAATCCTAAATCTTTGATTATTGAGTTTCCAACCCTTTGTGAGATTTTAAGAATTATTATTACCTTGGAACTAGTTTATAATTCTTCTCGAACGAACCTTGAACCTATAGCTATTACTTCGAGTAACCTTCGAATCATTTCCTTGAATCATTCCTCTGTGCTTCGAAGAAGTTTCTAAAATCCCTCATCTCACTTGCAGGAACATCCTCGACCTTGTGCATAGGTCGTCCGGTGACAGTTAGATTTGTTTTTCAGCTAGTTGATAAGAATAAGATGATCATCTTTTTTTAATTGAACGGTCTTAGATTTCTTGGCTGAGCAGGGGAAAGGGGCAGTAATGGGATTTGAAGAACAACTGGGGGAAGGCTGTCTTTGAGAAGATCTATGATGAAGAGGCATGTTGAGATATTTGAAGATGAAATGGAGAAGAAATAAATAGATGAGATGAGGAAGGGTTTTGAATGGATAGAATGAATAGACAGGATGGAAGTGCGCAGCAAGGTAGGGAGGCTGGCACATCCAGAAAGTTGTCCAAGATGTGGTTATGAAAAATTGAGGATAAAAATGTCAGATAGAGGTGAACATTGACATATAAAGTATCTAATAACCCAATTATGAACAAAAATAATTGCAAAAGATAATTGGGGTATGCAGATTATTTTCTGCAATTAATTTAATTGCGGATCCCTGAACATTGATACCCCCTAATGGTTCATGGAGGGAGACTCAGTGATAAATACTCTCTGACTGAACATTGAACTGAGAAAATAATTATAAGAAAAATTAGTGTTCAATATTACAAGAAATAGGATGATAGTGACTTACAAAGAATAAAGTAAATAAAATTAAGGCCTCAATTAATTAAAATAATGAGCGGGAAAAATTGGGTGGGGGTGATAGTAGCTCAGTAGTCATTTGGCATGTTGTGTGCACCTTTTTTTTTTCTGCTGCATGGCTTGTGTAACGCAAAATGGAAGAAAAGAAAAGAAGGAAAGAATATTGCTAAATTGAAATATCTGTAATAGTCAAGAGTTTGTACAAATCTAGACAATTGCGTGATGATGGCGTCTCCAGAAAAAGTGCAAAAGTTTTGGCAAAACTTGCAAATTTTTTTGCATTTCCTACAAAGCATTTTAGGACTAGCTGTATGATTCTATTTAATTTTTCTTTCAAATCAATCACTGAAGGAAATATATATTTTTTAAATCGCCCGCTCCTCAATCGTATCTCGCACTTGTTACTATATATTTTTACTGCACGCAAATTGATAAGACCGAATCGTAGAAACCCAAGCTATGCAGTTACTGTTATCCAGACTACCAGTAAAATTTTCTGTCGCATAACAGTTAAGGTCGCTATATGCTGTTGAAGAACAGTGTCCTTTATCTTCGTTTTCTACATAAAGTTTTAACGAATGGCCCGGCGTTTTCGGTTTGAGGCAGGGAGAAAAGCCATTGCCGCCTTTTTCAAATTGCGTTGAATCTAGCTTGTCGCCTGTACAGTTTGCTCCATTTCTGATTTCAACATATCCTTCTTTAGAACGAGCAAGAAATAGGAGTACAAGTGAGACTACCCAATACGTCTTCATGTCTTCAGATATTAAAAAGAAAGAAATCTATAAGGAAAAAAGCAGTAGTCAGAAGATTTCAAAACAAATCTGACAATATAATTTTTTATCATATTACTTAAAATTACATATATGAGGATAAAAATTTTGTAAGCTTAAAAGCTAAAGAATTGAAAACAAAAACTGACTGTGAATGAGAAAGATAAAATGGATTAACAATTCATTAGCTGATCTATGATTGTAAGAAAGAAGATTATGTTACTGCTAGATTAACAAGGTTGATCACTGTTATATGATAGAAATCAACCCGAGACGATCAATGTTGAAAACTAAATGAATATGGATGGATATCAAGACAGATAAGAGAACTACTATACCTGAGTGCAATTGTAAATTGTTGCAAGCAGATTGGGAAGATGAAATTGTGCCTGGTTTAAATTTAGAACAAGGCAATAGGGAAACAAAACGAAAATGTTGCTATATATATATATATACATACATGTATATATTAACAACATTAAGACTTAGAATCTTACTGCAAAAAGCCACGCACAAGCTACATCCAACTAGACCTTGATATAATGTGAATTGCAGCGTAGTGTGGCTTAGTGCAGATAGAATGAGGCCACTGTACACTATGCACCAAGTAAGATATCCCTGATGGGGATATCCAGCGCGAGTTGGGGATATTGTAAGGAGGGACATAAGAATAGAAAAATAGGGGGTATCAAAGTTAGAAATCTTCTATTTTAAAATACATCTTTTTTCCACCAAATCAACCATGATTATTTTTTAAAATATGCCATATTGTGCCCCAAAAGCACCTTTTTACCAATAATTAATGTCATGTTTGTGGCTTTCTTTTTGTGTTGTGAAATACCTTTTAAATAATAACAAATTTCTAACTTTGATACCCCCTAATATGTGTAAGAAAAATATGTGCGATAAAAATATGTGAGAAAAATAAGTGTAAGAAAAATATCTGCAACCATGGGAAATTTGGTTTTTTAATTTTTTTTTTTCTTCGAAAGAAATGATTTTTTATTTCTCAAAAAAAATGATGTTTATTTCATTTTATATTTTTTTTATATTTTTTTACAATTTTTTTTTCTTTGAAAAAAAAAATAATTTCATGGTCGCAAATGATTTTTCTTACACTTACTTTTCTCGCACTTATTTTTCTTGCACTTACTTTTCTTACATTTATTTTTCTGACCTTATGTCCCTCGCTTAAATATCCCAAACTCGCGCTGGATATCCCCATCAGGGATATCTTACTTGGTGCGTAGTGGTATGGTGTAGCTAGGACCGGATGGCGAAGTCTGGTCAACTCAGCTCAGTAATACAAATTTTGTGTACATCGACTTACACTACGCACCAAGTGAGATATCCCTGATGGGGATATCCAGCGCGAGTTGGGGATATTTTAGGGAGGGACATAAGGATTGAAAAATATGTGTTAGAAAAATATGTGCGAGAAAAATATGTGCAAGAAACTATGTGCAAAAAAAATTATGTGAGAAAAATAAGTGTAAGAAAAATATTTTGCAACCATGGGAAATTTTGTTTTTTAATTTTTTTTTCTCCGAAAAACTGATTTTTTATTTCATTTTTTCTTTTTTTTCTGTTTTTTCAAAAAAAAATTTTGAAAAAAAAAAAATTATCATGGTCGCAAATGATTTTCTTTACACTTACGTTTCTCGCACTTATTTTTCTTGCACATACTTTTCTTACATTTATTTTTCTGACCTTATGTCTCTCCCTCAAGTATCCCCAACTCGCGCTGGATATCCCCATCAGGGGTATCTTACTTGGTGCGTAGTGTAAGTACGAGAAAAATATGTGTGAGAAAAATAAAAAAAAATATCTTGCGAATATCCACTACGCACCAAGTGAGATATCCCTGATGGGGATATTCAGCGCGAGTTATTGATATTGTAGGAAGGAACATAAGGATAGAAAAATATGTGTCAGAAAAATACGTGCGAGAAAAATATGTGTAGGGAAAATATGTGCAAAAAAAATATGTGAGAAAAATAAGAGTAAGAAAAATATCTTACAACCACAGGAAATTTTTTTAATTTTTTTTCTCCAAAAAAAATGATTTTTTATTTCATGTTTTATTTTTTTCTGTTTTTTTACAATTTTTTTTTTTTTTGAAAAAAAAAATTCTTATGGTCGCAAATGATTTTTTTTACACTTACTTTTCTCGCACTTATTTTTCTTGCACTTACTCTTCTTACATTTATTTTTCTGACCTTATGTCTCTCCCTAAAGTATCACCAACTCGCGCTTACTTGGTGCGTAGTGGATATTCGCAAGATATTTTTTTTTATTTTTCTCACACATATTTTTCTCGTAATTACACTACGCACCAAGTAAGATACCCCTGATGGGGATATCCAGCGCGAGTTGGGGATACTTGAGGGAGAGACATAAGGTCAGAAAAATAAATGTAAGAAAAGTATGTGCAAGAAAAATAAGTGCGAGAAACGTAAGTGTAAAGAAAATCATTTGCGACCATGAGAATTTTTTTTTTTCAAAATTTTTTTTTGAAAAAACAGAAAAAAAAGAAAAAATGAAATAAAAAATCAGTTTTTCGGAGAAAAAAAAATTAAAAAACAAAATTTCCCATGGTTGCAAAATATTTTTCTTACACTTATTTTTCTCACATAATTTTTTTTGCACATAGTTTCTTGCACATATTTTTCTCGCACATATTTTTCTAACACATATTTTTCAATCCTTATGTCCCTCCCTAAAATATCCCCAACTCGCGCTGGATATCCCCATCAGGGATATCTCACTTGGTGCGTAGTGTTAAATGAGTACCATCATGCTTTTTAAATCTATCTTTCGTAACCGAAATCTTTACACTTGGTGAAAAACTGTGGGGTATGCATGTGCTGCGACGGCTATGTGCAGCCCCACGTGCAACCCTAACAACCAATGTTTTGCCACATTCTGAAATATTCCACCTGTGACGGCGCCTCAGTCACACAAATTTCCCTTCTTATAGCGAGTACTTGCCTCATTTTCTCGCTCTTACTTCTTTTTTAGTTCTTCTTTTCTATACCAATTAATCTTACTTATTTACATTTCATTTTATCTATAATTTCTAGCCAATTTCAGACTATGATGTATCAATTAAATAATTAAATTGAAAATAATGCCAACATAGCTCCAGTTAATGATTTGTCTCAACAACCAATTACTCCCTTGGTTGGGACTAATATTACAATGAGTGATGTTGACAAAATGATACAGAAGGCTTTAATAATGCAAGCAGCAACATACAAAAGTTTACTATTGGCAATACAAGATAAGCTTAATATATCTTCTGAATGCAAGATAAAGAAATCACCCATGAAAAAAAGATACATCTGGCTCTTCAAGAGCAGAAAGAGAAAAATCAGGCCACCAATAAGTTCAGTTACAAATCAAGAAATGCCAAAACAAAAAATAACCAAGTCTAAAGAAACCAAGTTTAAAGAAATGAATAGTGAAAAAACAAGAAAGGACTTGGTACTTGGGGACTCTAACATGGAGTCAAATATGTCCTACTTTTTTACAATTTCCTAAACCACAATTCAGCCCACCAACACCCACCTCCTCTCAATCAACTGCACATCACCTCCCTTCCACCCCAAACTATATAACCCATATACTCCACATTACATCTCTTCTCTCCCAGTTCTTTTCCAAATCAAATTTTTTTCCTTCACACCACTGTAAGTCTATTACTTTTTTTTCCTTTCTTAATCCTGTTTTCTTACTCAAATTTCTATCCTCACACCTTCATATTTTTAACTAAGGCTTCATATATGAAAATTTTTGTCTTTGATTTATCACTTTCTCTCATTTGCTTTCAAATACTACCTTCATTGTCAGATTCTTTTCTGGGTGAAGATCACCAAAAATTTTCTAAGTCAAAAAAAATTTATGCCAAAAAATTGTTTGGCAATGCCCTCTCATGCTATTTACTATAGCAGGGAGTGGTGATCACATATTTTTTTCTATGTCTAAAGAATATATTGACAAAAAAATTGGCAATACCCTCCCCTGTGTTTTATTGAAGTAGGGGGCTAGACACTCCTTAAATTAACATGTAAATAAGTCATGTAAGATAATTAAAAAACCTATATTAGGGGGTGTCAGTTCTGGCAAATCCGCACTTAAATTAAGTGCGGATTTCAAACCAAATCAGCACTTACAAATCAGCACTTAAATTTTGCAAAAAAGTCACTTATTTCAAAAAAGGGTGTCAGTTATGACCTCAAATCAGCACTTTTTTCCCGTTTTTTTTCACAACCACATTTTGGCCACAAAACATCCCTTCGTTTCTTACCCCATCCCTGTCACATGTGACACACTGACCTTCCTCGCTACCTACCCATCAATCCTTGGCACACACCCCTTCCTGACATTTTCAATATTTTGACCAGGCATGTTTACATTCTTTTTTACTTATTTCTTCTACTTTTTAATCTTTTTTCTTGTTATGTGCCAGTTTCATAATGCCTCCCAGACATTCCAAATCTCAAAAGGTAACTCAAAAATCTGCTTCGTCACAAAAGTCTCCTCGTAAAGCAAGGATTACATAGAAAAAAACTCAGTGACTTTTTCTATTACTTACAACTGTTTTTACAGAATTGAAAACTATGTTTCAGCTAATATTTTATGGAAGTGAACTCTGTTCTTCGCCCGAAGAACAGAGTTCATCCTCCTATTTTCACATTCTGTTTGCACCAATCTCCATCCCTTTCAATTCTATCAACACATGCTTGTCTTCCCTCCCCATGCCTTTCGCTATCCTCCCAGCCCCATTGTATGCCATCCTCTTTTGATCCCCATTTCACCCCTCTCAACCTCTCCCAGACCCTTTTCTTCATTTAAAATGCCTCGGAACCCTTAATCTTCCCTTCCAACTCTTTCCCAATCTTTTCGCTACCCCATACACCCTTCCTCACCCCTCTCTCCAGCCTTAGTCCCAAACCGAACAGAGTTCACTTCCATTCACTTATATTTCTTTTTTCTCAACTCATCTCTCCAGGTAAGTCATTTTATTCTTTTTAAACAGAGTGTGAAAATAGGAGGATGAACTCTGTTCTTTGGGCGAAGAACAGAGTTCACTTCCAGTCACTTATATTTCTTTTTTCTCAACGTATCTCTCCAGGTAAGTCATTTTATTCTTTTTAAACAGAGTGTGAAAATAGGAGGATGAACTCTGTTCTTCGGGCGAAGAACAGAGTTCACTTCCATTCACTTATATTTCTTTTTTCTCAACTCATCTCTCCAGGTAAGTCATTTTATTCTTTTTAAACAGAGTGTGAAAATAGGAGGATGAACTCTGTTCTTCGGGCGAAGAACAGAGTTCACTTCCATAAAATATTAGCTGAAACATAGTTTTCAATTCTGTAAAAACAGTTGTAAGTAATAGAAAAAGTCACTGATTTTTTTTATATGTAATCTGAAATTTTTTAATAAAATTATTGTATTTAAGAATTGCAATATTGTCAATCAATTTTTATTGATCAAATTAATTTAATAAAGTATTATTTTAATAAGCTGTTTCAAAAAATACTTTGCATTGAGTAGACTCATGGAATGATTTTTTCTGGCTTCCATTCAGTTATCCTCACACTTTCACTATGTTTTCAATATAGATCCATTGTTATTTGTGTGATACTTCAAGTGAAAGTTCAGTATTACTTCAGTCTGAGTTCCATCTGATTTCCATCTGACTTCAAGTTGCGGACTTGCTAGCAAGTCCTCCCCCTATATTGCGTGGTGTTTGCTGAAAATATACGATTTCATGTTGAGTTGATAAAAGAAAACACAGAGAGAAAAAAAAATAAGACTTTAACAGCAAATTCAAAAACCAAAAAAATATGCAAAAAAATTTACCATTCTCAGTGAATAATACATGCAAATTGATAATTTGAAGAGAAAGAGAAAAAAATTAAAATTGCGTTGAAAAATGTTGGAGTGTTATTGGAAGGATTTTCGCCCTTATACTAGTTGATTGAGAAATAGAAGTGTTGGATATAGTCGGAGGTGAATCAACTTGTTCATCTTCATACAGCTCTAACCATTGATCTTTGAGGTCAGCAAGTAGGTTATGAAGTATAGTGCAACACAGAATCCAGTTGATCACCGCCTCCATTTCAGATTTATTTCTAAGAGGACTTCTTAATTCCCTTAAACTAGAAAAACGGCCTTTCAAGATTCCAATAGAATGTTCAATACGGACTCTTGACTTTGCCAAATGATTGTTGAATTTGGCATTTTGACTGTCTTCTGAAGCTGCTCCCCGAAAAGCAGGAAGTACATACTTTCCATTCACATAAGCAGAATCTGCAAGAAGATACTGATTTTCATCAAAGAATTTTTCAGGTTCATTTGAAATATGCATTCTTTGGAAGACGTAGGAGTCATGACATGAGCCAGGATAGCCAGCGAAGAATGATATAAATTTTTTGTTTACGTCACATATAAGCTGAACGTTAATTGAATATCTATAAAGAAGATATATTTGTTTGTGTTAGTTTCAAGGAGGATGAAAGGAGTTAAAAATAATCTACCTCTTTTTACGGTCAAAGTAATTGTTTCCACCTTGAGCAGGTTTCTGGCTCAAAGGAATAGTAGTACCATCAACAAAACCAATACATCCTGGAAAGCCCTCTGCTTGCATAACCTGAGATGATTCAAGTCGCTCTTCTTTTGTTGGCCAGGTGAGAAGTTGAGATTCCAAGGAGTTGATGGCAGTGATACATCGTTTGGTATAAGTGTTAACTGAACCATACCCTAAATCAAAGACATTTTCTAAACGTTTCAAAGCGGCTCCATTACCATTTGAACCCAAACGACATAGTGTGATGGCCAATTGAATTGAAGGATGTCGTTGTTCTTTTTGAGAATTATTGTGAAATATGGGATGATCCTGAATAAGCTCAAGCAATTTAAAGAAACATTCCTGAGAAGTCCTGAACAGCTGTCTAAAAGTGGGTGTAGATAGTTTAAGAAGTGTTTGGATGGTGTACTTGGGGGTATGAAGTACTTGAGGCTTTCTGGGAAGAAGGTAATGTTTCGTTGCCATTTTTGATAAAAAGACAAAATCTTCTTCTAGATCAGAATCAGAATTGCAATCAGAGTCCAAGAGCAGTTCAAGAGCCATGAAAGTCATGGCTTTATGTAATTTATCACGATTTGAAAGTGAGGAAGGCATAACTCTTATATGATATGATATGAAGATGTAAGTGATGAACGATGTTTTGAGTTATGAAGTGTTATGCTGCGGAGTGCTGCGTATGAATGGGATGATGCTGATAAATCAGTGAAATGGGACTTGATGGTGAAATCAGCACTTTTGGTTTAGAAAGTGCGGATTTGAGTGAAATAAGTGACTTATTTCATTTTGAAATCCACCAGTATTGGGGCTAGTGTGTTTTGGAAATCCGCACTTATTTAAGTGCGGATTTGGTCAAATTTAAGTGCGGATTTGTAAGTGCGGATTTGCCAGAACTGACACCCCCTATTAATGACTGTTCAAATAAAAATGGGAATGTAAATCATTTTTGACATAAGTCAATGAAAACAAATATAAGTGTATACATGAGCCTCATGAAGAAAACAAATGTCACCATGGTTACTTTTATACAACATACAGCCTGATGGTTCATTTATTTAAGTGAGTAGAGTATCACATATGACTTATTAAATTCTAATTTATGAAAAAAAATAAAACTTGATAAAGTATATAAGACCCCATACTTTTTTTGTCTACCTAATGTTCTATTTTTTACCTAACCTTCTTTTATTACCTTATGAATTTTGTTGAACAACTCTAGATATTCAGTTATTTTTACCTAAAAAATTCAAATAAAATCAATCTAAATAAAAAACAATAAATATTGGATAGAAAATACCTAAAAAGCTTTTCTCAAACTACCTGAAAGAAATAATCCAAAACATCCCCAAAAAAGTTATCAAAAGTTCACAGAAAAGCTCTAAAAATTTCAGAAAAAAAACACCCAAAAGTATCCAGAAATGTGCCAAAAAGTTGAAAAATAAAATGTCCCAATTTCTTTACAAAGTCCTCAAATATTTCATAAGAAAAGTGTCAAAAAGTCTCTAAAATATTCCCCAAAAGTTTCCAGAAATGTGCCACAAATTTCTAAAAAAAAGTTCCCAAATTTCTGTGGAAGAGTGCCCAAAAAATACCCAAAAATCACTTGAAAATTCTTTTAAATAAATTCTGAATTTTTTCTAGATGTTTCAAAATTATTTTAGTGAAAAAAGATTCAAAATAGCCAAAAACATCTAAAAATCCCTAATCTTCTCAGACTATGGTTCTGAATTTTTTAACAAAAAAAGAGGAAAAAATAAAAGACATTTCAATCAACAATTAAATAACAAAAAATGAGAAAGTTAGTTACCTTGAGAGCTGAGAAATGAGAAGTATCAGAAACAACCATGATTGATGCAAGTGAGAGATGAAGAGAATATGATCCTTTCGTGAGAAAGAATCATAGAAGTGTTATGCGATTTCAAGTCTAGGAGTTGAAAAAAAATAAATGAAACTGGGAAACTGGGTAACTTCATTTTAAAGTCAACTGAGGTGTTGTCCTTTTTTTACATAGTGTTGGAATCTCTGTGTTAAGACCTAAGAGGATGAACTACTACTAGCACTAACACTAGCCTAAGATGGGACTGAATATGCTGATATAGCAGTGAGAAAAAAGAGACTGACTATGTTGGGGAAGTCAACAGTGAGTGTTAAAACTACTAGTGACTAAGAAGTAACTGGATTACTAAATTAGTTTTCCAGTTGTGAGCGCCCCACAGCACTTGCCCCATATAACCCCCCTTATAAAATATCCCTACTTCTGCCTCTTACCATGAATTGTGCCCATAGAACTCCTCCTAGTTGCACCTCAGCCCAAATAATAACAATCTGTACCTAGTGCTCATTAATCATGATGAAGTAGGGAAGTAATTTGATGACTTTTTTATCTAAAAGAAGATGTTTTTTGAGACAAATGCAAGTTTGAAATACACCTTTCCAGGGAAGCTTTATTTCATGTTTTGATGGTAGGTGTCAGTGTATGCTAGTATCTAAGTATGATTTAATAGTAAATATTAATGGTACTACTACTTATTTATAAATTATTTAATGATTAATCCTCAGGGGAAGACTAATAAAATAGTTATGCTCAGTGTTACCTCAAAATATTTGGATTGGTGTGCGCTAGTGGTGGAAAATAGGTTAATAAAATATATTTATAGCTAATATAAAGATAATATCAATTTATAAATTCTTAAAAATATATTTACAAATGATAATAATTGTGTTTTAATGTTTATTTGAGTTTTATTAAGTAATTGATGTCCAATAACCCATCAAATCCTCCCTTACTTATACCAAAATCCACTGAAGTGCACAGACCTTCAATCCAGATGATGTCACTTCTCTCCCCAGAAATTAAAGCACTTTAAGGGCCCATCACCTCCCCATGGCTTCCACTTCAAGAAGTTTAAACACCTAGACTTCCAGTAAGGACCCTCCATCACAATTAATGATATCATCAACCCATACCATAAATAGAGAAAACTGATAAAGGCAGATACCATAAAGAAACAGGTAAAATAACTCATCCAAAGAGTATAGAATGAAACCTAAAGCATATAAAGGAACCAAAAAAACTTTCCAAACCCCCAAAAACATCCCGAAGCATCCATATTAACCCAGTTATCATATCCCAACCCATAAATCCATGAAAATCCATCAAAAGAAGCAGATTAAGTTGTCCAAACTGGATATATGCGTCTGAAAAAGGTGTATATACTTATGTAGGTAAGGTGAGTCCATTTAATACATCCATATTACCTAAAATAAGCAGAAAAATAAGCTTATAGACCTATATATACATAATATAACTACAAATTTCACTGAATATGAGGTTTATGCATACATATAAGCTTATGTATGTCTATAATTACTTAATATAACTTAAGATAAGTATTTTATTACTCCATTAGCACCTTAATAAGTACTTTGGGTCTATGGATAAGCTATTTAAACTTATATAAGTCATTTAATAATGTAACATATATCTATATAAGCATAATAACCACATATATAATTATTTTTATTATAAGCTTAATGTAATTAAGGTTATCTTATTTTAAGCATAAGAAATACTAAGTCCTGGGGATACCTAGGCTAAAAGTAGGTTTAGTACCTTTTTTGTGCTGTATTTGGTGAATTTTGAGACTCCCTATTGATTCAATTTTTAATTCTGCCTTCAGGATAACTGCATTGAACTCATTATGTCAACTTAAATTAAGTGAGGCCTAAAATTTTATGAAAAAAATAATTACCATACCTGAACAATCTAACTCCATTTTTCCAAGCATGTAATATTTTGTGTGTCATAAACATTAGCATATGTTCTGGGTGGACTTCAACCTCCAAACTCCATTCCAGGACACCATAAAAATGGGAGAAATGTGGTTAGATGTCTCAAATGTGAGATCAAATACTCACAATTTTTCACTAAGATATGGGTCTGTGTGTAAAAGGTGCTAATTAATCGTGATAAGTGGATAAAGTGTTTAAATGTCAAGGATGTACCCAAAAAAGGCATGTTGAGCTACAAAAACACCATTCAAGTACACCAGTCTTGGTAAGGTGTACTTTAAATAGAAATGACGTACTTAGTACCAAATCTGTGATGTTTTTGAATGGAATATATGCTAATGTTTGAGACTTGCCATTTTTTGCATTTCTTTTTTTCTGCGAAATTTTAAAAAGAATTGAAAAATTCTTTAAGTCACAGTATGGCTCAGGAAAAAAAGACAATTTAGAAAAATAGAGAGAATTTAAGTCCTTACAATTCTAGATAGTATAAAGCTAATAATTATCTAATTACGTGGTGTCCATTCTAGAAAATCTGCACTTAAATTTGACCAAATCCACACTTATTTAAGTGTGAGTCTCTAAAACACACTAGCCCCAACACTGGTGGGTTTCAAAATGAAAAAATTCACTTATTTCACTCAAATCTGCACTTTCTCTACCAAAAGTGCATATTTCACCATAACACACCACACAATATGGGGGGTTGACTTGCTAGCAAGTCCGCAACCTTGGAACCATACTCACCATAGATTGAACACACATTGAGCTATTGATAAAGGAACCATAAAATCAGGGATGAAAACCACTTAGCAGAACAGTTTTAGGTGTGTATTAAAGTAGAGTTCAGTATGGGTTCAGTCTGAGTTCAGTCTCAGTTCCATCTGAGTTACATCTGAGTCCAGGTTGAGGACTTGCTAGCAAGTCCACCCCCTATATTGCGTAGTGACATTTCATTTCACTGGTTTTTCAGCACCATTACATTCATACATAGCACTCCAAAGCATAACAATTTATAACTCAAAGCATTGTACATCATTTACCTTTTTCCACCATATAAAAGTGATGACTTCCTTACTCTCAAATACTAATAAGCTACATTAAGCAATGACTTTCACAGCTCTTGATCTTCCATTGAAATCTGATTGAGATTCTGATTCTGATCTTGAAGAAGATTTTCTTTTTTATCAAAAATGGCCAGGAAATTTTACCTTCTTCCAAGAAAGCCTCAAGTACTTCATACCCCCAACTACACCATCCAAACACTTCTTAACCTATCTTTACCCAGTTTTAGACAGTTTTCAGGACTTCTCAGGAATTTTTCCTTAGAATAGTTATTTTTTTGAATATTGACTTTGATTTTGAATTTTTTTATAGTCTCTTTATTTCAAGTCTCTGTGTTTTTCTTCATCAACTCAACATGAAATTGCATATTTTCTGTGATTGAATAATTTTTAAGTCATTCTTTTTTTATTTCATCACTCATATCCATTTCATCCACCCTTCTTTCATCCCTCAAATAATTTGAAGTCAATTATTTTCTCAACTCATCTCTCCAGGTAAGTCATTTTTTCATTTTTACTTATATTTTTTCTTTTTGTAAGTGTTTTTTTATTTTCAAGGTAAGATTAACCTTTTTTCTTCTCTCCCTCTTTTCATTCTATTTTAGCTCCATCATCCTAATCTTTGTCCCTTTTTGGAATGGTCATTATTGTCACGCACCACGTGACACTTGAGGCCAAAGCAGCTCATTAAATCAATAATATCGAGTCCTAAATCTATACTTGAAGCGCAGAAAGCAATTCTCCATAGCAACTGCGATTTTCCTTTGTGTACTTACTATTTAACTGCGCTAGCCTAAACTCTAAATCTAAATTAGTCAATCTCCCAATAGGGTGCCTTAGTCTCCCTTTCAAAAAGTGATGCACAGTGCTAGGTTCAACGAAATAGTACAGTAGTAGTTTTTCATTAAAGTTTTGTTAATTAATTAAAAAGGGGTGAAATGAGCATGGACGGATATTTAGCGAAGAGGGTCTAAGTGTATGTTAGTAACGGTCAATGGAATGGGAATGGTTCGATGGAAGGGAGGTCAATGCGAGGAGGAACAAAGGATATAAAAGGGGTTGGGTATTTGGTTCAATATTCCTTAGAATTAAATTATAAATTGTATTTACATTAATAGTGGTAAATCTTTAGAGTTAAATCATTGTTATTGTATCTTTCTTTTATTTTTCTCAATATTCATTTCTAAATCCTAAATCTTTGATTATTGATTTTCCAACCCTTCGTGAGATCTTGAGAATTCCTATTACCTTTGAAACTATTTTATAATTCTTCTCGAACGAACCTCAAACCTGTAGCTCTTACTTTGAGTAACCTTCGAACCACTTCCTCGAATCATTCCTCTGTGCTTCGAAGAAGTTTCTAAATCCCTCATCTCACTTTCAGGAACATCCTCGACCTTGTGCATAGGTCGTCCGGTTACAGTATAATTTTATTCTCTGAAGTTCTCATTCTTTGCACTACTACGTCCTTTTAGGTGTTTTTAAAGTTTTAAAATGGAACCTGTTCAACGCACTCTTCCTCCGGGCGCTACTACTAGAGCTCGCGCTAGGGGCAGGCCAACAGCCACAAGGTCTATTTCCCGCACTCACTCTTTGGAACCACTTGACCTTAGGGAACGGCAACATTCAGTTCAATCTGTAGAAGACATCCCACAAGATTTTGAGGATTCTAGTGATGAAGAAGAAGAAGAGTATACAATGCACAAGGCACCATCTGCCCCAGCCAATCACCCTTCTGGTCAATCCTCAGAACCTGGACCATCTAATTCTCTGGAAGATTTCATGAGACTTTTCATGAAAACCCTTTCAAATCCAACGTCTTCACAGGGATCTAAGTTCAAAACTCCTTCTATGAAATCTCCTGACAAATTCGACGGAGATCACCCCGACAGATTGCGACCCTTCTTGCAAACCTGCAAGCTACTGTTCCATAATGACCTTCGAACCTTTAACAGCGACCGATAAAAGGTTGTTTACGCTTCTTCATTCCTAGCCGGGAAAGCAGCAAGATGGTTCGAACCTTATCTACTCATGCTTTCTTTGACAGAAACCCACTTACTTATCAATAATTGGGAAAAGTTCAAAGACCAACTTTTTACGTTGTTTGGGGACCCTAATGAAACGGACAACACAGAAATTGAACTTGATTTTCTTCCCATGAGTGATAATGGTAAAGCCTCTGAATATATCTCAAACTTCAGAGCACTTCAAACTTGAGTAGGTTGGAATGATGCTGCCCTTAAATATCATTTCAAGAAAGGACTTCCTTCGAGGATTCTGGATCAATTAAATCTTCACGGTCAGAAGATGACTACTTTAACGGATTTAATGGATCGAACCCTCAAACTTGACGGCGTTTATCAAGGACGACTTCAACATTGTCAATATGCCAACAAATCTCAAGGCCTAAATTTTAAATCAGGACCTTCTTCACACCCACGACCAAATCAATCCTCCTTGACTCAATCCAAACCCCATAAGGGAAAGGATAAACCTCGACCAAAAGGCTCGACCCCAGGCGATATCAGCAAAGTACTGGATCCTAAAGGGGAACTTAAAGAAGCTGAGAGGAAGAGACGAGCAGATAATGGGTTATGTATGTATTGTGGGGGTAAGCACAAGTTGGAAGACTGTGTTAAGTTGAAGGAAAGAGAAGGTACTAGTTCGAAGTCAAAAAACTAGTAGATAGTTTACTTGTGTGCAAAGCAAACTATCTTATCTCTCCCAGTGCACAGAACCTCCATGTCTTAAGGACTGGAGTTGCCTTAAACCGCTTGAGATTCATTCTTTTTAAGGAGGATATTCCCTTCAGTTGTCTTATAGACTCTGGAGCTTCAATTTCTTTTGTTAGTTTATCTTTTGCCGAGAAGCTTCAACTAACATTTACAGATATTGATCGAACTCCAATCTATTTGGTCGAATCAGAGGAACCCAAATATTGGGTAAGTAAGAAATTTTTATGGGTTTTCAGCTTTCCGAACTTTCCCCCCTTCGAGTGGGAATTATCAGTCTTGGACGCCCCAAGGATGGACAATACCATTCTTGGCCATGACTTTTTAACGCATTGGAATCCCGAAATTGATTGGACTAAGGGATTGATCACCCCACGCTCTAAGTATATTTCTGATTCTCCAATGCAGGTCAAAAGGGAGTTAAACAACCCGCCTGACAATGTCCTGCTAGAGGACAAGTCTCTGCCAGATGACTTGCAAGCATCTGATCCTTCTCTAAATGAGCAATTGGCTAACCCTTCTAGCTCAATGACTTCACTCAAAGAGGATTTAAATTGCCTCAAAGTAATCGAATTCTGCTCTCTCAATACAGGTATCCCCTCGACAGATTCTCTCGAAGATGAAGAGGACGACCAAATCAACGTTGAAGCCATTAAATCAACTCTACCGGAAATCTACCACGATTTCCTTGATGTTTTCTCAATCCGCAAGGCTGATAAGTTACCACCTCATTGACCCTACGACCATCAAATAGAGTTAATAGGCCCAGTACCTCCGGCAGGTCCTGTCTATTCTTTATCGAAGGACAAATCTCAAGTTCTTCGAGACTACATTGCAGAGAATGTAGCCAAAGGTTTCATCAGAGCCAGTAAATGTCCAACTGGCTCCCCTGTCCTCTTTGTAAAAAAGAAGGACAGTAGTCTTAGGTTGTGTGTTGAATATAGAAAGCTCAACACAGTCACGAAGAAGAATGCATATCCTGTTCCTCCTATGTCATTACTTCTTACCCTTTTCAATGGTGCTAATTTCTTTTCTAAAATTGATCTTAGAGGTGCTTACAATCTGATTCGCATTGCAGAAGGTCATGAACCACTGACTGCAATGCACACTAGATTTGGTAGTTTTGAATATTTAGTTATGCCTTTTGGATTATGTAACGCACCTTCAACTTTTCAAACTTTTGTTAATGATATCTTTCAAGATGTTGTTGAACAATTTGTAGTCGTCTATTTAGATGATATTTTAATATTCTTGAAAACACTAGATGAACATATTCATCATCTTCGACAGGTCCTAAATCATCTTCGAGATCATGGTCTCTACGCCAAGCATAATAAATGCGAATTCCACCTCAAATCAATTGATTTTTTGGGTTTTACGTTGTCCACTGACGGTTTAGTCATGGATGACAAAAAAGTCCAGAAAATCCTGGAATGGCCTGAGCCCAAAAACATTAAATTGCTCCAAGGATTTTTGGGTTTTGCAAACTTCTATAGAAGATTTATTAAAGATTACTCTAAAACCATTTCCAATCTTACTTCTCTTCTTAGAAAAGACATTCCTTTTGTTTTTACTTCTACAGCACGAAAGGAATTCAAAGCACTAAAAACGGTGTTCACCACAGCCCCAATTCTTCGACATTTTGATCCTTCTGCCTCGACAATAGTTGAGACAGATGCGAGCGATTATGCTATTGTAGGGGTCATCTCCCAATTAAATCCTGAAACAAATTTGTTTCACCCTGTTGCTTTTGAGTCACGCAAACTCATAGCCGCAGAATTAAATTATGAAATTCATCACAAAGAGCTTTTAGCTATTATCCATTGTCTTAAAAAATGGCGTTCTTTTCTTCTAAGCCTAGATAGTCCTTTTCAAATCTTAACAGATCATAATGCTTTGAAATACTTCATGTCTTCTAAAGTGTTAACCAGGCGTCAAGCCTGGTGGGCTGAATTTTTGTCTGAATTTTCTTTCTCTATTTTCTATCGCCCAGGAAAAAACTGCATTGTCCCAGATATGTTGTCACGTCGGGACGACATTTACCCACAGCGGGGGGACGCATTTGCTGACAAGAACCCAGAAAATGTGCAATCAATTTTCAACGAATCAATGTTAACGACTCATCAACTTAATTCGATGACAATTCAATCTTTTCGGAATCCACTATCCAACATCCTTGAAGCTCAGTCGAAGGACGAATATTGTTTAGGGTTAAAAGACAAAATACTCTCGAAGCAACGGGCCAAAAGATTTAGTATTGAATCAGGTCTATTAGTCTTCGAAGGTAGAGTAGTCATACCCGACAACAATGGGATATAATTATGGATTTTCAACAGTCGACATGATTCTCCATTAGCTGGTCATCTTGGGGTTGATAAAACCTACCAGTTAATAGCGAGGGATTTCTTCTGGCCAGGTATGACCAGGGAAATCAAGGTCTATATAAAAGCTTGTTACGAATGTAATAGGAATAAGGCTCCCCGTCACCGGAAGCATGGGTTGCTTCAACCACTTCGTATTCCCTCTAAACCTTGGGAACCTTTATCGATGGATTTCATTTCTCAACTTCCTATTTCTAATGATTTTGATGCTATATTAGTAATAGTAGATAGATTTTCAAAAATGTCTATTTTCATTAAAACCACTACTACTGCTACAGCAGAAGATTTGTCAAAATTGTTTCTAGAATATGTATTTTCTAAACACGGCTTACCAAATGATATTATTTCAGATAGAGGCTCATTGTTTGTATCCACATTCTGGACCCAACTGTGTCGACAACTCAATATCACGAGGAACCTCTCCACGGCCTATCACCCTGAAACCAATGGTCAAACAGAAAGAGTTAACCAAATCCTCGAACAATATCTTCGAATGTATGTCAGTTACCAACAAGACGATTGGACCACATGGTTACCATTGGCCGAATTTGCTTATAATGACTTGACTCATTCTTTGACACGACAATCTCCCTTCGAAACCATTTATGGACGACATCCTCGATTCAACTCAATTCATTTAGGAACTAATCATCCTGCGGAACATTATCTTCGAACTATATCACGACTTCAAGAATAACTTAAAACAAATTTGGAATCAGCGATTCGAAGATACAAGGAACAGGCCGACAAACATCGACAATCTGCTCCTTCCTTTAAACCAGGCGACAAAGTATGGCTCGACGCACAAACATTCAAACAACACGACCATCAAAGAATCTGGCTGAAAAGTGCTTGGGACCATTCGAAGTCGACTCTGAAGTCTCTAAAACTGCATTTCGACTCAAGTTACCTCCTAAATGGCAGGCAATTCACCCTGTTTTCCATGTATCTCTCCTGGAACTGGCTCGAGAAATATACCCGGGCAAGAACCAACCCCCTCCGGAACCGGTCAAAGTAGAAGATCATCTAGAGTGAAAAGTAAGTCGTATCCTTGATTCAAGAATACGCAAGGGGAAACTTCAATACCTCGTGGAATGGGAAGGCTTCCTCAATGACTCAGACAAAACATCCTGGGAACCAGCCATCAATGTTTCTAATGCCCCTGAACTCCTAAAATCTTTTCATTTGAAATATCCTTTAAAACCACAACCTTAAAATTTCTTTTATTTAAATTTTCTTTTCTTTTTCTTTCTTTCTTTAAAATCTAAACACCTCTTAAATTTCTTAACCTTGTTTTCTCTTTTCTCTCTCTTCTTTTTCTTTCTTCTACTTCTATATAAATTTTCTCTAAAAACCAACTAAAAGTAAAATTAAAAGTAAAATTAAATAAAATAAAATAAAATAAAATAAAAATAAAATAAAATAAATAGAATAAACATAAATAATAAAATAAAAAAAAAAAAAAATAGAATAAACATAAATAATAAAATAAAATAAAAAACTCTTAAATCTCTCTAAATATTTTATTTCTTTTCTCTTTTTCAATTCTCTAAAATACATTCTTTTCTTAAATTTAAAATTCTCTTTAAAATTTTCTTCTCTAAAAATTTATTCTCTCTTTAAAAATTTTCTTTTCTTCGAACCATCAAATCTTGTACGGCACGACCATTTCCTCGAACTTAACTTCAACCTCTAAATCTCCCTATAATAATTCTTTGAACAAATGATTCTTCTTTTCAAATTCTCTTTAAATTCTAAAATCTGTTTTTTTCTTTTCTTTCTTTTTCCTCTCTTTTCAACTAAAATTTCCTAAAAAAAAAAAAAAAAATTCTTCTTTCATTAAATTCTCAATTTAACAAACTCATCTCAATCACCAACCGTTTCTTTTTCTCTCTCTTTTCTTACATAAAATTTTCATTTAAAACCTTAAAACTTCCTTCAAATTAAACAACTTTTTTCTTTCTTTAAATTTCTTCTTTCAAATTCTAAAATTTTTTATTTTAAAACTTCTTTTTCTTTTCCTTTTTCTCTCTCTCCCAAATCTTATAAAATTAATAATATTCACCTACACTAAAAAAAAAAATAAAAATAAAATAAAACTAAAATACAAATTTTTCTACTTCTTTACATCTCCTTTTCATCTCAAATTTTTTCTTTTAATTTTTCTCGAACCAATCTTTTCATTTTCTCCAAAACTACCTTTATATCCTTCCTGCATTTCTCAAATACCTCCTCCTATCCTACCGGAACCACCTCTCCAATCTCCAAGAGTTCCTCTGCCACGTCGAAGGAAGCAGCATCAATAATTGTTTCGACCTCCCCACACAACTCTTCTGCAAACCTCACCCGTCGACCTTGACAAGGTTTCTTCAACCACACCTGGTCCAGTGTGTCTTCAGGTTCTTTGACTACATCCGTAGCCGGAGGGTTTGCCTCAGTTGGTAAGAGCGGCGCAGGCTCCCCAATCGGGTCTTCAAGGGTATTCAATGTCTAAACAAAACTCATCAGTAACCTCATCCTTAAAAAAAAATAAAAAAAATAATAACAAATTGAAAACTTACCTCGAAGATGGGGTCAGGCTCTAAGAATAACCTTGGCGCCATCTCTACCTCTGCTTCTCTTTCCTCCTCGTCGTCTTTGATGACCACCTGTCCTTTCTTGGGTGCCCACCCTGGAACAGGGACTTCATCTTCATCTTCCTCCACCAACTCGTCGACCTCTTCCTCAACACCTCGCTTCGAACTCGTGGCCTGGGTTACCCAGGTTGTGATCTCGTTATTTAGCTCCTTATCATTTTCCCCCACCGATTGTTCATCTTAAATCGAGACATCCCAAATGTCTTCGACCACCTCTTTTGTTTTAGGGATTACCCAAAACTTGGTCTTGGTGAACTGTTGTTTGATCTCTGCCTTCTTCGTCAACGCATCGCACGCCACTTGTCACCAACGGCAAAACTCGCATTTCTGGAAAGGGCCTCGAGTTGCCGTACTTTTGACACAAAAATATTCCATGCTTTCACAAGCCATGCAAGTTTGTGAAAATTGTCGCGTAATCATTCCCCCATCCGCTTTAGGGTGTGGAGGCGTAGGTGTGGGAGTAGGGCAGTTCATTATAAAAAAGGGAAATTAATAAGTGAGAAAAAAGTTATAGAAGAAGGGAAACTAGTGTGGGAAGATGGCTCAAGCTCAATGGAGTTCGCAATTCTTATACCCGGGCATCTGTCACGCGCCACGTGACACTCGAGGCGAAAGCAGCTCATTAAATCAATAATATCGAGTCCTAAATCTATACTTGAAGCGCAGAAAGCGATTCTCCATAGCAACTGCGATTTTCCTTTGTGTACTTACTATTTAACTGCGCTAGCCTAAACTCTAAATCTAAATTAGTCAATCTCCCAATAGGGTGCCTTAGTCTCCCTTTCAATAAGCGACGCACAGCGCTAGGTTCAACGAAATAGTACAGTAGTAGTTTTTCATTAAAGTTTTGTTAATTAATTAAAAAGGGGTAAAATGAGCATGGACGGATATTTAGCGAAGAGGGTCTAAGTGTATGTTAGTAATGGTCAATGGAATGGGAATGGTGCGATGGAAGGGAGGTCAATGCGAGGAGGAACAAAGGATATAAAAGGGGTTGGGTATTTGGTTCAATATTCCTTAGAATTAAATTATAAATTGTATTTACATTAATAGTGGTAAATCTTTAGAGTTAAATCATTGTTATTGTATCTTTCTTTTATTTTTCTCAATATTCATTTCTAAATCCTAAATCTTTGATTATTGATTTTCCAACCCTTCGTGAGATCTTGAGAATTCCTATTACCTTTGAAACTATTTTATAATTCTTCTCGAACAAACCTCGAACCTGTAGCTCTTACTTCTAGTAACCTTCGAACCACTTCCTCAAATCATTCCTCTGTGATTCGAAGAAGTTTCTAAATCCCTCATCTCACTTTCAGGAACATCCTCGACCTTGTGCGTAGGTCGTCCGGTGACAATTATCCCCCCTTTCCCATATTTTTTTTGGATCCATTTCATTGAAACACATACATCAATGTTTCTTTAAGCATTTCACTTGCTCCATGTTCAATCTCCCCCAAATTCCAACTTCACTCTTTCTCACTCTATTTTTACTACCTTTCAGTCAAGGTAAGTTTCATCACCTTTTTTCATGTCTATATAATATCACTTTTTTCTATGAAAATTTCATACTCTAATATATGTAGGACTCTTATCTGGACAAAAGTGGACTTATTCAACTCCTCATGTTGTCATTTTCATTATCATGTTTCAAGTATTTGTAAAATATAGCAAATCAGAGTCAAAATTAGGGTTAGGTATATTCAAATCTAATGTAATTTTAAATGAAGATTCTCCTGAAGGCTATCTTTCATTTCCCACAAATGGATTTGAATTTGGCTCAGTGGTTTCTGAGATATTGACCTTTAAAGTTGAGCACTTTTTTCCCAATTTCACTTTTATTTATTTCATAATACATATCATAATGTTTACATCATGAATTTATCCTTTCATATTCTTTCAAATACCTTTCTTTTAACTTATTATTCTTCGCTCTCATCAAGGTGTGTTTTTTTATTTTATTACTATTCTCATATGTCTAACCCTTCACACATTTTGGCTTCTCTTATCAATCAGTCAAAAGTTAATCCAACAAATAAACAAGGTAAAAAAAGAAGGTAAAAGTAATAAATTTAAAAAAACTTTAGGCAGATCAAAAAATTATGGGGATTTGATAATTCACAGAATATTTATTATTCTTTCATAAATTTTTAATAAATAAATCTGATATTTCAATTTACTACACTAAAGTAATGGGCCAACAACCTTGTGTTGTATAAATGGTAATCATGAAAAAAAAAATTTGTTTCATGGGGCTCCTCTAGCCTATACTGGTAGAAATTCCCCAACTTAGTGTCTAGACTTGATCTTCATTTTGGCTTGAGGAATTTGTATTAATTTAAAACTAGTAAATTTGACTTATCTTATTTATATATTTATTAATCTATGTAATTATATTAAATTTTAGTGATTTTAACTGCTTACTTCAATAAAATGCAGGGAAGGTTATTGCCAAATTTTCAAATCTGACATGCAAAATTGATGACTTGGTGTCACCAGACAACCTACGCACAAGGTCAAGGATGTTCCTGGAAGTGAGATGAGGAGAGTAGTTTAGAAACTTCTTCAAAGCACGGAGGAAATGTTTGAGGAAGTGATTTGAAGATGACTCGAAGGAAGAGCTACTGCTTTGAGATATGTTTGATAAGAATTCTAATATAATTTAAAGGTAATATTAATATTCTTAAGATCTCACAAAAGTTTGAAAAATCAATAATCAAAGATTTAGGATTTAGAAATGATTACTGAGAAAAACAAGGAAAGATACAGTAATAATGATTTAACCTGAAGTTTCTACCACTATTAACTATATATACGTTTTATAATTTAATTATATAGAATGTCGAACCAAAATCCAACCCCTTTTAAATCTTTTAATCCTCCTCGCATTGACCTCATACCCATCCCTCATCCCCCACACCACGGACAACCAAAATTACACCCTTTACACCTGGACCCTCCTCACTAACATCCATTAACCCTTTAATCCTCCACTAACCATTCCGTCCATGCTCACTACCCCTTTTTAATAACCCACAGATATTTTAATAAACCTTTTTAGCGGACTATTACATTGACTATTGCGCTGTGCATCGCTTATTGAGGAAAAGATCAAGACACACTATTGAGAGATTGACTAATTTAGATTTAGAGTTTAGACTAGCGGAGTTGAATAGTGAGTACACAAAGGAAAGTCGCAGTTGCTATGTAGAATTGCTTTCTGCGCTTCAAATATGGATCTAGACCTCTGTTTTATTGATTTAATGAGCTGCTTTTGCCTCGAGTGTCACATGGCGCATGACACTTGGAAAAATTTTGGTGATACCCACCCCTTACCTCAATAAAATTCAGGGGAGGGTGTTTCCAAATTTTCCAAAAAGATATTGAATCTTCTTGACTTAGATATATTTAGAGATTCAAATTAGTGGTTAGTTGTTAAAAGTATTTTGATGATGAGGATTTTTGCATAGGTGTCAGTATTATTTTACCATCTGAAATTCCAAAATTGTGATATTTTAGAGTCCAGTAGGGCAAAAAGACATAATCAGAATCTCATGATATATCTATTTTTGATAAGATTAAAAGTAACTATTAAAGTCATTCCCCAACCATGAACCAAAAAACAATTAATAAATTAAAAAAGTCAAGTAATTTTTAATGTCCTCATAAGATTGGCCATTTTTTACACATTCCATAATAAATTCTTTTTTTATAAATTTAATTGCTTTTCAAAATCACAACTTGCCATTTCTCTTTGAAAATAATGGTCTTTTATTTTTTCTGAGAAAAGATGAACTCTTTCCATCTCCTCTGCATCAAATCTGGCCTTTCAAAATTTGATTTAAGCAAAAAACAAAAATTCTCCAGATCTAAGGCCTGTTAATATTTAATTAGCATATGATCAAACATCATCTTCACAAAGTTAAGGGAATTTTTTTGCAATAGAGAATTTTTCTAAGAAAATTGAATATAAAAAATATTATTTAAGAAGATATATAGTGACCAAATCTCACTTATATCTTTTTATCTCAAAATAATCAACAAAGGAGGAAAAATAGCTGGTTAGAGTATTACCACATATTAAAATATGGTTGAAGTTCATTGAAGTGGGGCTTTACGCTTTATTTTGGAGTTTAAGCTAGAGGGTTCAGAAAGCTTATATAAATCAGCTTATAAAGCAGTATTCTCATTTCTGGAATCATTAATATTTTTTGAAATTTTAGTTTAAGTAGGAGGAGACTAGAAAAGAAATAATTAGAAATTCAGCAAAGAATTTATAAAAAAAAATATAAACATATATCAAATAATTAGGGCTCTGAGGACTCCAATCTACTCTCAAATAATTTTTTTGCTTGATAGTCACAACCATCTTCAAGGGAACTATGGTTAGAAGCTGGCAGGGATTGATATTTTTAAAGTACAGGTGTGTTGGGATAATTATTAAATTGTTGAGAGCCAGAGGGTATATCCTTAGTAGTACTGAGTATAAACCAAGGTTTGGAATCAACTATGGAACCAAAAAGATTATCCATTTCCTCATAGAAAGGACACATGACATTGAGATTTTCAGAAAAAGTTGTAATTCCATTCTCCAAATCATCATTATCAATACAAATCCAGTGGAAGTGAAAGAAAAATGGGCCTTTGATTATTTTGATTGATAACTTTTGAACCTCTCCTTCATTTTCTTAGGATTGATGTTGATTCTCCCTTTTTTTTCATCTTTATTTAATTTTCTATCAAAAAGAAGTCAGTGAACTTTGATGAAGTTGGAAGTCCAATTTGGGTGGAATTGTCACATCCAAAACATGCATCAAAATTTGATTTAATTTTGAGTAAGTTGATGATGATGAGATAATCTTCCTTTTTTAGCTGTCCAGAATTTGATTTATTAGGTGAGGGGCTTGCACTATGAGAAGACCTTTGTGATGAAGCATTTTTTTAATTGCCTTTTGAGTGTTAGATTTTCTGGCAGGCATTATGAAACTGGTATTTTACAAGAAAAGAGATTAAGAGGTTGAAAACATAAAAAAAAGGGGGAAAACATTCCTGGTTAAAATATTTCAAATATCAGTGAGGGGTGTGTGCCAAGGATTGATTGGGGGATGGAGGTAAGGGTGTCACATGTGAAAAAGACAGGGTGGGAAAAGAAGGGATGATGTGGCCAAAATGTGGTTGCAAAAAAATTCAGGAAAAAAATGCTGATTTGAGGTCATAAATGACACCCATTGTTCAAATAAGTGACTTTTTTACAAAATTTGAGTGCTGATTTGGTTTGAAATTCACACTCAAGTTTAGTGTGGATTCTCCAGAACTGACATCCCCTATTATATTTTTTGTTGAAAGATAACCATTGTCAAATTTCTAAAGTGCAGATTTAGAGACAAAGCCAATTACAGGTTGGAATTTTAATTGTAAATTCCTTCTGGTTTTATTAATGATTAATGTGGAACCAGTTTTGTTTCTAAAATATTGAGAAATAAAAAAATGAGGATAATGCTATAATTAATATGATGATTGTGATGATTTGAAATTTTAATTAATAAAATTGAGATTACTATATAAACCCAACACTAGAAAATTTATAAAATAATAGAAGATTGAGGTAGTTCACTAAACATTATTCTCTCAATTAACAAACCATTATAACCAATCATGTACTTACTACTAACCCTATTTGATAACAAAACTAACACTGATACAATCTTTTATATATTCCAATCCTATATCCAAGATACTTGATCCAAATTAATTTACCAACTTATACAAAAAAATATACTAAACCCTTTAGTCAAGTTGGATAAACTTCACTGATACACATATACCCTTTTCCCAAACACAAAAACAACTCCTTCTTCTTCAAACTATTTATATTTAAGCCTTAGAGCTCCTTGCTATTTCTATCAGCCCTATTTTCACCAAATCAGTCTTGAACTAGCTCTTTTTTTTGACCTTACCATTATGACTTATTTCCCAAACAAAGAGAACCATGATTTCTGTAAACACCAAGATCCCAATGATTATGTTGACTCTTAATGTTTGTATCATCATTTCTTCATCCACCAATAAATCTAGTTGTTACATATCACTCTGAAGAAACCAAAGTTAACTCCAATTAACATTAGACCACATACTTTAAGCCCCATTCCATACTGAGAAAATACCAGATATCCACACATATTGTTTTACCAGGAAAAAAAAGAGGAAAACCTGCATAAAAGTCCAGTAAGTATTCAGAATTCAAAAAGAAATTTCACTAAACTTGATCAGAATTTGAATTTAATTCATTCTTTATCTCTTGGTAATATTTAGCTACTTTAATTCTGGCTTATACATTTTACTTCAATATATCATTTCTTTTATATTGTAAATTTTTACAATTTATTCATCCTACTAGTCCTTTTTCACTATCATTTTATACTAAAATATTACACTTCATCATTTTTTACATTGTTATACATCACATTTGCTACTTTTCAATCATAACTTTATACTCAAATATCACATTTTATCATTAGCTAAATTTTATGGTTATCTCTCCTATTCTCTAAATTTTCATCACAATTTGATATTGAAATATCACCTTTCAATATTTGATAACTTCTTATTCATCTAGCTTTCCTTTTTTTAATTATTAAATTGTACTTAAATGAGAAAATTTATCATTTGCTAAATTTTTTCTCATCTCATATGAGCCTTTGCCATATCAATATTATACTAAAATATCACATTCCATCATTCACTAATATTTTTTTTCATCTTACTTTGCCTTTTTCTATCAGCATTGTATGCTCAAATATCACATTTCATAATTTTCTCACTATTTTCTCATTTCATTTTCACATTTTTATATAATTTTTTACTCAAATATCATGTTTCATAATTTTTCATAAATAATTTTCAGAAGGCTTCCAATTAATTGATTCATGCACCATTAAAAAAATCCATTATCAAAGCAAAAGTAAAACTACCAGAGCCGTATAATATGAGCTTTAGGCCATGGTAACCCAAACTTCCCTGTAGATACCACAAGAAGGTGGTGAAAAAGTTCAAAAAATATTTGAGTAAACACCATTTTTTTGAAACTGTGTGCATATGTACTTGTAAAAAATGGCTGATGAAATATCAGTCTTAAATAGCCTGTATGTGAAAACACACACCTCAATGAGGGTACAATTATCATTGTGACCAAGAGTGACATAATATAATGGCCTGATGTCTACTTTTCAAATGATCAATATGAAAAACCATTGTTCTGCCTTACCACAACAGTAGCCTGACATAAAAAACCTTGACAGAAATCACAAGATAAATCTTGTCACTAATTTTCCATTTATTATAAAACACATATTTCATGCACTTTATCCATGACTATCTTTAATAAAGTATATAATATTAATCAGTTATTATGCATACTTCTTATTTTATACTAAACATGCATAGGTGAAATGCATGAAATATGATTTTCATATTGAATAGAAAATCAGTGACAAAATTCATCTTATGATTTCCATCATGATATTTTACTTCAGAATACTGGAGGGATGAGGTAGAGAAAAATTATTTTTATATTAATAATTTCAAAGGAAAATTCAAGGCCATTATATTATGTTCCTGTTGTTGAGAATGATAATTGTACCTTCTTTGAGCTGTGTGTTTACACATACAGGCAATATAAGACTGGTATTTCACCATCCATTTTGACAAGTAAAAATGCACACACTTGCACAAAACTGGTGCTTACCAAAATATTTTTTGAACTATGGGCCACCTACTCATGGTTTTTACAGGAAAATTTGGGTTAGAATGGTCTAAATCTCATATTATATATTTCTGATAGTTTTACTTTTTCTTTGATGATGAGTTTTGTTTTGATGGTGTATGAATCATTTTAATTTGAGGCTTTCTGACAATTATCTATGGAAAATGATGAAGTGCAATATTTGGGTATACAATAAATATGGAAAATTGGTAAGTAGTATGAGAAAATTGATATTAAGTTATGAAATGTGATATTTTAGTATAAAATGATGATAAAAGAAGGGCAAGTGAAATGAAAAAAGTTTTAGAAAATAATGTGATATCATATTTTAGTGTAAAATTGATATGGAAAAGGAGAATATGAGATAATAAAAAATTTAATGAATGATCAAATGTGTTATTTAAGTACAAAATATTGATTAAAAAAATGCAAGTGAGGTAGATAAATAGTTGGTGATTATTGAAATGGGATGAAAAAATAAAAAAATTATGAGAAAAAAGTTAGAAAATGATAAAATGTAATATTTTATTATAAAATTGTTATGGAAAATAGCAAGTGAGATAAGAAAAGATATTAGAAACTAAGGAATGTGATATTTTAGTAAAAAATGATATGAAAAAATTGCATATGAGATGAGAAAAGAGTTATCAAAAAATAAAATGTGTTATTTAAGTACAAATTAATAATTGAAAAAAGGCAATTGAGGTGAATAAAAAATTAGAAAATATATAAAGGTGATACTTTAGTATCAAATTGTGACAGAAAAGCTGAAAATTTGAAGAGGATAAAAGTTAAAAAATGATGAAATGAGATATATGAGTATAGAATTGTGATAGAAAATAGAATATGAGATGAAACAAATGGTAGAGAATGATGGAATGTGAGATTTTATTATAAAATGATGATAGAAAAATGAAAATTGAAAACAGTAAATGGTTAGAAAATGATGGTGTTTGATATTAGAAAAAAAGTTTCATGAGAATTTTTCAAGTGAGAATCATGAATAATATGGGGTCTCAAACATGACAAATGTTTAAATACATTAAATTCCTTTTCAGTCATGGAAATACAGGTATCCCCATCATGCTAAGTCATCAACAGAAAAGCGTTTTGGAGTAAAAAACTATAATTAAAGGTTGATTTACTATTTTTTTCTTGAAAAAAACTGGATCTTCTTATGGCTGATTTGCCATTTTTGAGACCCCCTAATAGGGGGTATCAAATTTAGAAATTTTTAATTATTTAAAACATATTTCACAACACAAAAATAAAGCTGCAGAGTTGGAATTATTTATCAGTAAAAAGGTATTTTGGGGGAAGAATATGGAATATTTTAAATAATAATAATGGTTTATTAGGTGGAAAAAAGTAATATTCTGAAATGGAATATTTCTAACTTTCACACCCCCTAATATAAAACTTCATCAATGTGAAGAATAGTTAAAAGTTTATATGAAAAGATGAAGTGGCTAAAAAGTCAGAATAAATATTAAAGTGAGTTAAATAAAAGTTACTGAATGATTTCAGATGAAATTCTGGTCAATAATTGGTCATATTCTTGATAGATTCTGGAGAAAGGCAAATCTCACTGAAAACTTGCATGCATATCCCCCCTGATATTTCTTGATGACAGCTACTCTACACATAAGTCTTCTGTCTTTAAAAGATAATGTGAATAAATTTTAAAATTAAGTTTTTATTTATTTTTAAATCATTTTAAGTCCTCTTCTTCCTTTATATTATAAGAAACAATCCATCTTGGAAGAATCCATTAAAGAAAACTACACTTGTACTCAGATTACACCAAACCATTCATGTAAAGCAGACATTAGACTTTTTCTTTAATTTTATATCACTCAAACAATAAAAATAAGGTTTATTATATTATTTTACTTTATAATATTACTAGTGTAAACCTAAAAATTGCAAAGCTGGGGAAATTATGTGTACCACTTTCTCCCTCTACTCCTGAATATCTTCATTCAACACAGAAAAAAAGTCACAATTCTGGCACACACTTCTCTCATTATACTTTATAAATTGATACTAATAGTAAATTGCTTATTTGACTGCATTTTCATTTTAAAATTGTACTTACCTTCACTTCTTGGTTTTTATTTGTCATCTTCATTAATTATTTTTGATTAAATACTGATTATTGATTTAATCCTTAAAATTACAGATTATTATTTTTTTACAATCCTTAATCCAGAGTAATTACAATTACTTTAAATTTCTTTATCCTTTAGATTAATACATGAAATTGTTCCTGAAAATTGTTAAAAATCCCTTCTATATTTTCACAATCTTCCACAGGGGGAAAAATCTTTAAGTAATGTAATTGTAATCCCCCTTCAATGAAGGAGTTAATGTTAAGTATATGTCATGATGATATATTGACAGGTCATCTTGAATTCCATAAAATATTAACCAGTATAAAAATTTTTTGGGTGGATTAACATGTCTGATGATGTTCAAAAATATGTTGAGACATGTGATTCTTGTCAAAAATCTGAAAGATTGACAGGAAAAAGAGCTGGTTTGTTACAAGAAATTTAGAAACCAAAAACTCCATAGAAAATAGTTAAAATGGACTTTGTAACAGGTTTTCTAATAGCAGGGAATAAGTTTTATAACTTCTGTTGGGTAATTGCTGATAGTTTTACAAAAAATGTCTATGTATATTCCAACACACAAACAGGTCTCTGCAAAGACTTAGATTTTTTATGGTGGACACAAATTTAAACACAGAAGGGTTCCCAAAAGAAATAGTTTCAGACAGAGATCCTAAATATACTTCTGAGTTCTGGACATCACTTATGGATGTTTTAGTTTTAAATTAAAACTTACTACTGCACACCAATCACAAACTGATGGTCTGGAAGAAAGAATGATAAAAACTATAGAAGACATGATAAGAAGATATTGTACCTTTGGACTTGAATTTAAAGACAATGAAAAATTCACTCATGATTGCGTAACCCTTATCCCTGGTTTAGAATTTTTATAAAATAGTAAAGTACATTGTGTCACTGGAAAAAAGCCATTTGAGTTATGGTTGAGCTGTGTACCTAATACACCTGCTAAAACTCTTAATATATTACCAAGATTGGATATACATCCAGCTACAATATCTTTTCTTCAAATACAAAAAGTATGTAGAAAGAATTATTAAGAATCTATTAATAAGGCATTTAAGTATATAAAGAAAAGATGGGATAAAGCCCATAAAGAGCAAATGTTCAAAGAGAATGATGAAGTCCTTATTTCTACACCAAATTTCAATTTAAATGGTAATGCTAAATTGGAAGATCCATTCATTGGAACTTTGTAGTAAAAAATATGGTTGGTAACAATGCTGTTGAAGTTATATTATATGCACCATACACTACACAATATAGGGGGTGGACTTGCTAGCAAGTCCTCAACCTGAACTCAGATGGAACTCAGACTGAACTCATACTGAACCTGTCAGCCTAGATATCCCTAGGCCTGAAGATTTCTTATGCTTAAAATAAGATAAGCTTAAATAAATTAAGCTTATACCTTAAAAATAAGGTTAAAATAATAATATATATTATTTTATTATATATATATATAATTATTATTCTATTATATAACTTATAGTAGTTTAAATAACTTATACATAGCCTAATAATACTTATTAAGGTGTTAAAGGAGTCATAATATACTTATCTTAAGTGATATGAAGTAATTATTGACATACATAAGCTTATATGTATACATAAAATCTCATATTCAGTGAAATATGCAGTATATTATGTATATTTAGGTATATAAGTGGGTTTTAGCCCCTTAATAGCCTATAACCTTTGTTTTTCTGCTTATTTTAGGTCATATGGACGAAATCAGTGGACTCACAATGCCTACAGAAGCATAGACACCTATATCAGGCGCATACACCCAGTTTGGACAACTTAATTTACTTCCTTGGATGGTTATTCACAGATTTATGGGTTGGAAGGACATTTCTGGGTTAATGTGGATACTTGGGGATGTTATTGGGGGCTTGGAAATTTTATTAGTTTCCTTTATATGCTTTTGGTTTCATTAAATCTCTTTTTGATTGTTTATTTTACCTTTTTCTTCATGGTATCCGCTTTTATCTGGATTTTCTATTTATGGTATAGATCTGTGTTATTATTAATAGTGATGGAGGGTCCTTACTGGAGGTCTGGGTGTTGAAACTGCTTGAAGTGGACGCCATGGGGAGGTGATGGGCCCTCACAGTGCTGTAATTGCCGGGGATAGCAGTGACATCATCTGGATTGAAGGTCTGTGCACTCCAGGGGATTTGGGTATAAGTAAGGAGGGATTTTGATGGTTATTGATCATCATTCAATTACTACAATTCAACCAAACACTACAATACAACTATTAGCATTCATAAATATAATATAAAGCCATTATAAATTGATATTATCTTTATATAAGCTATAACTATATTTTATTCACCTATTTTCCACCACTAGCACGCATTTAAATCCAAGTATTGTGAGTTTTATTTGAGTATAACTATTTTATTAGTCTTCCCCTGAGGTTTAATCACTAAATCATTTATCAATAAGTAGTAGGACCATAAATAAACACTATTATATCATACTTATATACTGGACTATACTGAAAATTGGGGGTCTTTCCTTATATTTTACTTCTTATTTAGTATAAGCCTTGGGACATGATTTTTACTTTAGTACAGCTCAAAATAACCAAATATTTGGGTCTGCTGCATATTAGTGGGTCATCATAACTCAGTAATTGCGGAAAAGAGCCCTTAAAATAATTGTACTAATTTTTTATCATAAAAATTAGGTATTTACAGTAGTAACTGTACCCAATATAAACCCAATTTCACTTGGTATTTGGATACCAATATAACACCCAATTAAATTGGTATTTGGTTAAAGCTTGGTATGCTACTTATTCAGCCTTATAAAGGTCTAGTTGAACTTATTATTATATTTTTAACAGATTTTTTTGAATTTTCTTATAATTTATTTAAATAAATAAAGATATAAATTCAGGGTAAGCTTCATTGCTTTTTTATTAGTAATATCATTGCTAATATCTTTTGTCTACTAATTCTATAGAGTTTTTCCTTTTGTAGACGTAAAATATTGTCATTTTTAACAATATGAGTGCTCCCCAGGACAGTGTAAGTGAAAATCCTGCTTATAACACCAGGTCTAAAGCTAACAAAAACTTTCCAGGACATCACCATGGAGGGTCAACAATACCCCCAGGCAGAAAGCATGAGTATAGAGAAAAAGGACACCCTCTTAAAAAAGATAACTATAAAAAAGACGTCTCCTCCTCTTCAGGATCAACTGTCCCACCTGGACAAACAGGTTCTGAAGTTGGAAGAATCCAAATCACTCATGTTCAAAGAGGTAGAGAAATTGCAAAACAATTGCAAGGTGGGGTTTCAGCAGATAAATCAGGCATTGGCAGAGTTAAAGGGAGGCTGTCAGCCTGTATATCTCCAGGACTGAGTAAAAAGTAATTATAAGTTATGTTAAACACATGAACTATACATGGGAATAATAAATAAGAGTACACAAATAGTATACATAAGTAAAATTATGATAATACACAAAAAAATGCCATTATAACACCTTATATACACGCATATATCCACCTTTTATAGGTCTTATGTACTTAATATTAAGTTGGAATATGTTAGGGTAATCTTAAGAACCTTAAGTATAAGGCTACATAATTTTTAAGTACACTTAAAGCTGTTATATTCATTGTTTTATGCAAAAAACAAGAAATGTGCTTTATTTCACTTAAAAGTTGACTATATGCGCTATAAAATTGAGAATATCAAAATTGCGCTTTGACAGATCAATTGGGCTCATTTAGAACTATTGATTTGGCTATTTAAATGCATAAAAATAACACTTTTCAAATTTGGTGTTTTTTATGCCAGAAATGGCTTCTGTGTATTGGCCACATACTGCCTGCTTTTTTCCCGTGTGAATAGCTTCATTTTTAGCAAAGTTAGCTTTTTCACACTATAATTACCCCACATTCTACACCCACTGTGGGGAAACACACTAAAAGAGGCGACAGGCGCTTATTTAGTGTCCTAGCTTAATTAATAATGCATTGACCTTGTTTATATGCACTAATTTCATTAATAACCTCACTCTTGGCACTTTATTTAATCACCATGCTTAAATTCGCCTAATTTTAGTCAAGGATTTACCCGTGCAAGAGCCTGCCAAGAACTGCATGTAGTTACCCCACATCTCACGCTCTTTTTTAAGTTTTTGGGTGGTTTCTCAGTCAATTTTGGTTATTTTTGAATGGGAATTTCACGTAGTATAATGTCAGGATTAGCCCCATTATTTCTACAGTCAATCCCCCTTATTATTAAGCTATTTTCAACCTTAAAAAGTCTCCTTTAGTCTTTAATATTATTGTTTTATACGCATATACTCTCTTTTTGTCTTTTTCTTTAATTTTGATGGATTTCCCTTATTATTTCAGGGTTTTGGCGGTTGTTACTCTTCTAATTATGTCATGGGTTACTGGGAATGTTGATGGGAGTGTCTATTAGTTGTTTAGAGGCGTTATTAACTGTGTATTGGGTGGTACATCAAGGGAATTATTGGGGAACTCAGTGTGTATAAAAGGAGGAGGTTTTTGGGTTGTATTTCTTTATTCTTTATCATTACAATTTAACCAATATAACCAAATCAATTACAATACATATCAATTAGTACTTTTATAAGACTTTTGAATAGTATCTGAATTTATATAATCTATTTTTCTACCAACTATAAAGATTTTAAGCCATATATAAGAATAGTGAGAATTATATTACTGAAACCTTTATATTTGATTATATTTTACTACTTAGTGGATTAGAACTACAGTATTCATATAGGACAATTAAAATCTTCTAGACAACTGACTATTCAAGCTAGTTCACGTCCTTGTACTTGACCTTAGCCTGACAATTGGCGACCTTTCCTCAAGAATTCTGTTATAATCCTGTAAGTGAAATTTTCAAAGGAGGTACATTAAAATAATATCCCTATAGAAATATTTGGATAATTACAACAGGTTGGGGTCACTTATATAGTGATTTCAGAAAAAGAAGCCCTGTTATATAATAAAATTGTGATATTGAATCAACAATTTTACCACTAAGTTAACTTATAATTGTTATTAGTGGGTCTGTCAATAGACCAATTAAATTTGAGATCTTTGCAGATAAAATTTTTACCACTAATTTAACATATAATTGTTCTTAGTGGGAGTCTGTCAATAGACCAATTAAATTTGTGATCTTTGCAGATAATAAACCAATTAAACTGATTAATTGTTTTCTTTTAACAGGACTCTTAATCTTTTCTTTTATTGGTTTGTAAAATTCATTAAATATTTAGAAAGAATCATACTGACAGTTGTTTTCTTTTGAATATAAAAACACGGCTACATATTGTAGACCAGTTAAATCAAGTGACCACATAAAAGCATATTTGACTTTTGGCACTTAAATATTCACTTCATACCAATAAGTAAGCAATAAAATTGTCTTCAGTGGTATTGATAAATACTGATAAAACTCCTTTTTGAAGTTTTCATATCTAAACTTTCAATTCTTTAAATTCCACGTAAAAATGTGTGACAACAATGACATTGTAAGTAATAAGGTAAAACCTTATAACTTAAGACCTAGAGCTGAAAGACCTGTTACAGGACATTCAAATGGAGGGCCAGGACTCTCCCATAATCAACAACACTCCGTCAATGTCTCTGGTGGAAAGGGAAAAGCTTTTAAAGCAGGTTTCAATAAAGAAAACAAAAAATACTTTACAAGAACAAGTTCACTCCCTATCCACCCTACTTAACACCTTGACAATAAGAGTCAACAATATAGTGGACCAGATCAACAATCTGGAAAAGAGAGCAGCTCAAGGTTTCATAGAAGTCAACCAAGCTCTAGTGGACATAAAGACTCAACCACCAACAGTGGCACCCAACAATTCCATAGCAACACCTCCAGCCCAAGAGGAGGACCAAAAAATTACAGTAAGAAAATGGAAATGGGATTGGTACGCCCAAAACTACAACAATCCTCAACAGCAGGGCTCCAGCAGTCACCCTTACAGGGGAAAGGCAAGGAGATGCAGGGGAAGTGGGATAAGACCTTGGTAAGTCATCCAACTTCTTATGATCAATTATATCAACCTGAAAATAAATTACTTATAGGTAATGAGATTGATAAGGAAATATTGGATATTATTGATAAGGATTTAAAGGATTATTCATTTGAACAGAATATGTTAAACTTGTCTTTACATGAGGACAATGTAAATAGTTTTATTGATCACCAGGAAAATACTATTAATATAAAAATGGAATCAAATGAATTAAATCTTGACCCTGATAATGAGTCTTCTGAATTGGACACGGAAAAAATAGAATATTTTTTAAAAGAGAATCCAATGGAATCAAAAATAATAAGTAAATTATTATTGAGGATTGAAAAATTGGAAGAGTTCTCAAAAGAGTCAAACATTGATACAGAAAATGTATTATTACAACTAACACAATCATTGAGTACCACAGCCAATAAATTAAAAATTATTGAAAATTCAAATAATGAATTAATCAATGAGAATGAAAAATTAAAATCTGAGATTAGAAATTTAGAAAGTAAATTAGAACACTCTCAGAATATTATGGCTACCATAGAGGGACGTGTAAAATTTTCTTTTTCAAATGTAAATGATACCTTAAATCATGTACCTGTGATAAGAGATAGGTTACAAAGAGTAGAAATTGAAGTAGCTAACATTTTGAAAAATACTGAAACAATAAAAGATAATACCTCTTATGTAGAAAGAGTACCAGTTTTTATGAAACACTCTGATGATAAACCAATGATTGAACATGAACATAGTGTTATGGGCTCTGAGAATATAAAATCAGTAAAAGATGAAATAAATGATCATCTTTCTAAAGTAAGTGAATTACTCAATATTCCTCAGGTTAGGGAAGCAAAAACTAGCCAAAAGAACTGGCCTAAGTTAGATCAGTACCCTTCTTTTGAAGGGGATTCAAAATCTGATTGGCAACAATTCATACAAAGAATTGATAACTTAAAATTTTCATACAAATTACCTGATGAAGAAATTACTTCAAAGTTAATATCTTTATTTACAGATGTGGCCTTATTATGGTTTGAATCTGTATTGAGTGAGTGAATTAATTACTCCTGGAATGAATGGAAGGCACTAATTGAAAGGCAATATGGTGGCCCAAAATTTAGAATCACTCAACAAAGATTGTATGAAAGAAAAAGATATAATCCAAGTGCTGGAGATAAACACATGGTCTTTTTAATGAATTTAATAAAAATCAAGAAAGCTATGGATACAAAAATGGATTATGATGAGTGGAAAGAAAAGATAATATACAAGTTGCCTATATCAGTTAGAGACATTATTGTAGCTAGAACTGAAACCATCAGAGATACTTCTGGGTTCATTAATATATGCAATGAGATATTATTAAACCACAAGTATGAAACCAAGTATAGTAATTACAGACAAAGTGTTGACTTGGTAAAACCTACTACAAGTAAATTGCCAGTGGAGAAGAAAAAAACTTCAGCTCCCCTTGTCCCTAAAAGAAAAGAGAATAACACTTGTTATAAATGTAATGAACCTTGGGTTAAGGTTCACACGTGTAAGAAGAGAATAAATGTTATTGAAACCTCACAGAATTCTGAACCAAGTAATCATGAAGATGAGAACGTGGATTCCAGTGAGGATTGTAAAATTAACATATCTTACAGTGATGATGAACATGAGATATTTGTATTAGAACAGGATATTATGTTCCTGAATGATGCTATACCTTATACAGACACATCTTTAACTTCTATTGAGTAAGCTGAAATAATTAAAGATGTATCTCATGATACTTACAAAATAACACCTATCAGAGCACCTGTTATCATATGTGGAAAAAAAATGAATGCCATTCTTGACACTGGGGCTGCAGGCAGTGTAGTTTCAATTAATACATTAATGAAACTGGACAGTAAGTACCAGGAAAAACTAGAACCTGTTCAGAAAAAGAACTGGAGGGTTTTTGGTTCAGTTTTAAATCCAATTGGCAAATACAAAACTGCTGTATTCTTTAAATATAATAATGGATATGTTAGAGCAGTGTGTGAATTTGTTGTAATGGATAATGATAATTTTAGTGATTGGTTTATTATTGGAAATGATTTATTGACAAAATTTGGCATTAAACTAGATCCTGAAAACAGTTGCTTCACAATAGGCGTCAATGGTAAGAGAAAATCTAAAATATGTTCTGAAAATTCAGTGTATGTCATTTCTCCTAGAGAAGAACAACTGCAAGGTGGAAGAACCACCACTGAAGTGGTTGAAGTGGACAATGAAATCCAAAAGGCCTCTTTCAGTCCTCAACTCTCAAAAATTGAAGAAGAAAATATTTTGAGATTGATTAAATCATATCCTATGGCATTTTCTCATGGTTCAAATGAACTAGGATTGGTCAAAGACCACGAGAAGAAAATCTCTCTAAGATGTGATTTGGATAATATTCCTGGCAGCTTGAAAAAGAAACCTTACCCAGCATCTCCTGAAAAAAGGAAAGATATTGAAGACAATATAAAAATGTTGTTGGAAATGGGTATTGTTGAAAAAGTAGACAGAACACCTAAGTATTGTGTCATTTCACCAGTATTTATCTCTTATGAAAAGGATAAGGCAAGATTATGCAGTGATTATAGAGCTCTGAATACATACACTGTAGATGATATTTACCCTCTAACAAGGATAGCTTCTATCCATGCTACTTTACAAGGAGAAAAATATATTTCCTGTCTGGATGGAAACAAGGGTTACCACCAGATTCCTGTGGAAAGGAATTCTAAAAATTACTTATTAATAACCACACATATGGGTATATATCAGTATGTGAGAATGCCATTTGGCCCAAAGAATGCACCTTCAGTCTTCCAAAAATTAATGGATAGTGTTTTCCATCAGGAAATAGTTGAAGGATGGCTTTTGGTCTATATTGATGACATCATAGTGTTTTCAAAAACATATGATGAACATTTAAATCACCTGAAAAGAGTCTTTCAAAGGATGGATGAAATTAACATGACAATTGCATTAAAGAAATGTAAGTTTGGATTTCAATCCTTGAAAGTACTTAGACATGTTGTATTTGGATTACAAATTTGTGTTGACCAGAATAAGGTTGCAGAAATTAAAAACATTGGTATACCTAAAAATGTAAAAGAGGTTCAAAGTTTTTTGGGTATGTGTGGATATTATAGACAGTATATTAAAAATTACGAATCCATTGCAGCTCCTTTAACAACATTAATCAGGAAAAATGAGGCTTTCATTTGGAATAATGAAAGACAACACGCCTTTAATAAATTAAAGGAATGTTTAATGACAGCTCCAATATTGGGACTTCCAGATTTCACCCTAACCTTTATCTTGTACACTGATGCAAGCTTCATAGGTTTAGGTGCTGCTTTAAAGCAGAAACAGATAATAAATGGAAAATTATCTGAAGTAGTTATCTGTTATATATCCAGGACCTTAAGAAAAACAGAATTAAGGTATGGTGCCACACAGCTAGAATGTTTAGCCGTGGTGTGGGCTTTGGAGAAACTTCATTACTATCTGGAAGACCAGAAGTTTGAACTTATAAAAGATTGCAGTACAGTAAAATCATTACTAAACATGAAAACCCCTAATAGGCACATGTTTAGATGGCAACTAGCTGTACAAGAGTACAGAGGAAGAACAACATTCACTCATAGAGCAGGAACATTGAATTCTAATGTGGATTTATTATCCAGAATTCCTTTGCCAAATGATGCTGACAACCCAGCTTATGTACCTGAAAATGAGGTTATACATATATTTGGGATTTATATAGTGGATTTTTAGGAAGAGTTTATGCAAACTATATTGGAAAATTATTCATCTGATAAAGATTTGAATAAGCTATCTACCATTCTAAATGATCCAACTAATGCTTCCATGAGTGCATTAATTAAAACCTTGCCTCCAAAGTATAGAAATGCGTTGGAAAAAGGTAAACTGTCAATTGAGGATGGATATATATATTACAGGAAAAAGTTAAGTAATGTAATAGTGATACCACCTTCTATGAAAGAGTTAATGTTGAGTACTTGTCATGATGAAATCTTAGCTGCTCATTTTGATTTTAAATAAACATTCACCAGAGTTAAAAATACATCCTGGTGGATAAACATGAAAGAAAATGTACAAAAATACATTGAAACATGTGACTCTTGTCAGAAATCTAAAAGATTAACTGGGAAGAGAGCTGGGTTGTTGCAACAAATAGAGCAGCCAAAAGCTCCATGGGAAATTATAAACATGGATTTTGTAACTGGCTTGCCATTAGCAGGAAAAGAAAGTTTCAATTCTTGCTGGGTAATAGTAGATAGATTAACAAAAATGTGTAAATTTATCCCTACCCATAAAGAGGTATCTGCAAAATACTTGGCATTACTATGGTGGACTCAGATGATGAATACTGCTGGGTTCCCCAAAGCCATAATCTCTGACAGAGACCCTTAATTCACTTCAGAGTTTTAGAAATCTTTGATGGAAGTACCAGGTTGCCAATTGAAATTGTATACAGCACACCATCCACAAACTGATGGGTGGCTGAGAGAATGATACAAACTCTAGAAGACATGACCAGAAGATATTGTGCCTTTGGATTAGAATACAAAGACAATGATAAATTCACACATGACTGGGTAACATTGATTCCTGGCCTTGAATTTGCTTATAACAGCACAACTCATTCTGTAACAGAGAAGAAACCATTTGAACTCTGGCTGGGATACGTACCAAATACCCCAGTAAATAATTTAAATAAATTACCAAGGTTAGATATAAACCCTGGTACTAAATCCTTTATTCATATGCAACAAATGTGTAGAAAGCATGCAGAAGAATTCATCCAAAAATCATTTGAATATGAAAAGAAAAGGTGGGATAAATCTCATAAAGAATTTGAATTCAAAAAGGGAGATGAAGTCCTAATATCAACACTACATTTTAACTTCAAAGGTAATGTTAAATTAAAGGATCGCTTTGTAGGACCTTTTGCAGTAAGCAAAATGGTTGGTAATAATGCAGTGGAAGTCATATTATATGCTCCATATGATAGGAAACATCCAGTTTTCCCTATCTCATTATTGAAACCTTACCATGAAAATGATCCTGACTTATTTCCAAAAAGAAGGGGAAGGTCAAAAAAGCAACCTGAAGAAATTGTGAAAAAAAGCAAAGATTCAAAAAATACTCAAGAAAAGAATCCTTACTAAAGAAAAAGGAACTGAGTATTTATTAAGATTTAAAGGGAAATCAAATGAATTTGATAAATGGATACCTGAAAAAGAAATTTCTAATTTATCCACCCTTCTTAAAAAATTGTAACAGAAATAAATTTCTTTTCAAACAGCTGAGGGGTAAAAACCAGTACTCATAATATTTTATTATGTTTTATTTCTTTAAAGAATAATCTTTAATGCTACAGAATTAATCTGAATACCTGAAAATTAACAAATAAATAAATAAAATGTATAACTTATCATTTTTTTATTGTTTTTTTTTTGGGTGGGCAAGTTTCAGCCTGTATATCCCCAGGACTGAGTAAAAATTAATTATAAGTTATTTTAAACACATGAACTATACATGGGAATAATAATTGAGAGTACACAAAACAATATACATAAGTAAAATTATGATAATACACAAAAAATGCCATTATAACACCTTATATACATGCATATATCCACCTTTTATATGTTATATGTACTTAATATTAATTTGGAATATGTTAGGGTAATCTTAAGAACCTTAAGTATAAGGCTGAATAATTTTTAAGTACACTTAAAGCTGTTATTTTCACTGTTTTATGCAAAAAACAAGAAATGCACTTTATTTCACTTAAAAGTTGATTATATGCACCATAAATTTGAGAATTTCAAAATTGCGCTTTGACAGATCAATTTGTCTTATTCAGGACTATTGATTTGGATACTAAATTGCATAAAAATAACACTTTTCAAATTTGGTGTTTTTTTATGTCAGAAATGGCTTCTGTGTACTGGCCACATACTTCCTGCTTTTTTCCCGTGTGAATAGCTTCATTCTTAGCAAAGTTAGCTTTTTCACACTATAATTACCCCACATTCTATGCCCACTGTGGGGAAACAGGCTAAAATAGGCAAGAGGCACTTATTTAGTGTCCTAGCTTAATTAATAATGCATTGACCCTGTTTATATGCACTAATTTCATTAATAACCTCACTCTTAGTGTCTTATTTCATCACCACACTTAAATTTGCCTAAATTTAGTCAAGGATTTACCCATTCAAGCGCCTGCCAAGGACTGCATGTAGTTACCCCACATCTCACGCTCTTTTTTGAGTTTTTGGGTGGTTTCTCAGTCAATATTGGTCATTTTTGAATGGGAATTTCATGTAGTATAATGTCAGGATTTGCCCCATCATTTCTACAGTGAATCTCCCTTATTATTAAGCTATTATTAAACTTAAATATTCCTCTTTAGTCTTTTATATTATTGTTTAATATGCATATACTCTCTTTTTATCTTATTCTTTAATTTTGATGGATTTTCCTTATTATTAGAGGATTTTGACGGTTGTTACTCTTCTAATTATGTCATGGGTTACTGGGGATGTTGATGGGAATTTCTATTAGTTGGTTTGAGGCGTCATTAACTGTGTATTGGAGTGGAACATCAAGGGATTCATTGGGGAACTCAGTGTGTATAAAAGGAGGAGGTTTTTGGGTCTTGTTTCTACATTCTTTATCATTACAATTCACACCATATAAACAAATCAATTACAATACAAATCAATTACAATACAAATCAATTAGTACTTTTAAAGTTTTTTGAGTAGTATCTGAATTATTAAACTCTATTTTTCTACCAACTAAAAAGATTGTAAGCCATATATAAAAATAGTGAGATTTATATTACTGAGATCTTTATTTTGAATTATATTATACCATTTGTTGGATTCATACTACAGTATTCATATAGGACCATATAAATCTTCTAGACAAAAACTTTTCAAGCTAGTTCACATCCTTTTAATTGAACTTAGCCTGACAAGACTTTCCCATTGTGAGAAAATTTTGCCACAATGAGCTAATTTTTCCAGATTGAGCTAAATTTGCCACAGTGAGATGATTTTGCCACCATGACAGAATTTTTCAAGTACACTTTGCTTTTGCACCAGAAAATTTCCGGAGAAAACTGGAGCACACCAGAGCACAGGAGCTTCCAAAATTCTAAATATCCAGCCTGATAATCCAGAAAATTGCTACTAATCTTCCAAAAATAAACCCAAAAGAGCCCCAGAAAATACTCAAAAGATAGAGAATCACCCCAAAAACCCAATAAGACCATTTTCAAATCCATAAAAACTATATTTCTTCATTAAAATTAGAAGTCCTTCAAAAGTGAGCACATTTTCCATTAAATAAATAAATCCATATGACTTTCTTTTTGATGAAAATATTTAAATAGACCCCATAAACCCAAAATAATATAAAATCCAGGAAATATCATGATTAATAAAAATTGACACCATAAGCCTAGCCTTATTTGGAATGTCACATCCTCCCTCTAATAGAAAATTTCCCCATTCTCCCATAAACATGATCAGATCCAAAATATCTTCCTAATCTTCTCCAAAAATAATTTAAATCGTTCTTTCAATTCTTAATAATGCTTTAGATAACTTGATATCTGAAAGATTCCAAAGAGATTATTTATTTTTATTGTATTTTATTCTTTTAAAATAAATAATTTAATCTTTTTGGTGCTGATAAATGTTGTTTTCTGGTTGAATTCAGTTATTCTCTAGTCTCACTTCCAATTAACATAGTCAGTCTTGTCTTCTCTCACTTTTGGAAGTCCCAACATAGTCAGTCTTATTTAGTCACACTGCTTAATAAAGCATAGTCAGTCCTGTCTTAGGCTAGTGTTATCACTATTGGTAGTCCACATTCTTAGGTATCAGCAGTGCTCCCCCTTCCAGGTGATACTCTTTCAATCCTTTCCTTACCAATACCTCCTTTGATAAAAGTGCCTTCATCAACTCCTTTACTCCCTCATCTTTTTCCTACCCTCTTTTTATCCATTCCATCAAAACCTCATCTGCTAATTCCACTTTGTTTAGGATTGCCCCCTAATCAAGGTCCCCCTTCAACAACATTGCCCCAACAGTGTGTAGTTGGCCTGGTGCCAGGTGCAAGTCAAGAAGTGTTATAGCGCATCTGCTTCTCCACTTTTATTCCCTGGTTGGAATGTAACAACACAGTTAATTCTACTTAGCAGTTATGCCCAGAACACCTGCTGTCAAGTCAGCCTTTTTGTAGTCAGAAATGTTTCCAGTTTTTTATTATCTGTGTAAACAATAACTTGTAATCTGTGTAGCCTTTCTTCCAGATAATGGAGCCAGGTGCATACTGCTTCTAAAAGTGCCAATAACACCTTATCATATATTTCATAGTTTAATTTTGCACCTAGTGAAAAATCTGAACAGTCACCTTCCATAAAAAATGGCTTCAATAAGTGAGGTATTGTGGGAATAGTGGCTGTCACTAATTTTCTTTTCATGTAGTCAAATTCATCTTGTTGCCTACTTGTCCAGATAATTTTGGCTTCCTTCTTTGTGAGGTTGTGCAATGAATGGCAAAGTGGTAGTAATTTTAAATAAAATAGAAGTAAAAATTTACAAAGCCTAGGAATGACTGGAGCTTCTATACTGATTCTGGTGTTGGTTATTCTGTTATTTCTGAGAAGAAACTTTTCTTTAGCTTTCACCATACCTGGGCCTCCCTCAGGAGCTGAAAAAAGTTCTTTACACGTATTTTATGTTCTTCTGATTATCTGGAGTAAATCATGATGCCATCCAGATATACTGCTACATCTATCCCTATTGTGTTTCTGAAGATACTTTTGGTTAAGTTTTGAAAATTGGAATGCCCATCACATGGACCAAATGGAATTACCAACCATTTGAAATTACCAATTTTAGTGCAAAATTCCAGTTTGTGTTCATTGTCTTCTTTTACACATATGTTGTGGTAACCTGCCCTAATATCTAGAGATGTAAAGAACTCTGCACATTGAAGACTATCAATTAGCTCACTAGTCAAGGGAAGGGTATATCTGATCTTTACCCTCAGCCCATTTAACCTTCTGAAATACATGCAAGGTCTTAGTTGCTCAACCTTTTTTTCCTGCAATTATTACAGGGCAGGCCTGAAAGATTTGGATTCCCTAATAAATCTATGTTTTAAATTCTCATCAATAATCTATTTTAGTGCTGTTGAATATAGGGTTGATAATGAGATTATGCAGCTAAACTGAGGGGTTGAGCCTGGCATTGGATCAATGGAGAAGTTTTATGGTCAATGAGGTGGTAGGGTCTTAACTTCTCCCTGTCCAAACAGTGGTGAGAATTTCCAATAAGCTTCTGGTACCATTTACTTGGGCCTTTTTGTTGGCTTTGAGGACTGGAACTTGGCTGAAATCTTGGCATATATGTTATAAGCTGTTGCATCACATTCCAGTTCCTCTTCATCCTCAAGCACCCCCACCAAGCCCTGAAATTTAGCATCAAGAGAGAGTTTCAGCTCTTTTGGTAAGTCTACTTATGATAATGAAACACCAGGAGACTTTCTGGTAGGGGCCCATGACCCCTGCAGAGGCCAGGGGACAAATACTTTCTCTGCACTATCCACCTTTCCATCTTCCACTTAACCTTTTCTTTGTTGCATCTTCTCCTCTTCTTGGTGCACCTTACCCCTTTTCTGCTCCTCCCCAGTTCTTCCTCTTGGTGCCCCATCCCCAGCCTTCTGCTTAAAATCAAGAGGAAGAATCCACTCTGGTGGCAAGTCAACTGATGATAACAAAACATCTGAAGACTTTCTGGGATGGGCCCCTGCCCCTGAAGGGTACAGGGGACCAATACTTTAGCACCAGAATCCCCTTACCTTCCCATCAGAACCTTCTTTTTCTTCCAATCAATTTGTGGTTTATATAGGTGTATCCGTGTGATCCTCAGCACCATTCTGTACTGGTCTTTCAGGTTTATTTCATATGGCCTGCACTGAGACTCCCTTCCATCACACCAAAACCCACAAAAAACATTCTCTCTTACTTCTTGTCAGCCTAAATATCCTTAGGACTGAGTATTTCTTATGCTTAAAATAAGATAACCTTAACTAGATTAAGCTTATATCTTAAAAATAAGGTTAAAATAATAATATATATTATTTTATTATATATATATATAATTATTATTCTATTATATAATTTATAATAGTTTAAATAGCTTATCCATGGCCTAATAATACTTATTAAGGTGTTAATGGAGTCATAATATACTTATCTTAAGTGATATGAAGTAATTATTGACATACATAAGCTTATATGTATACATAAATCTCATATTCAGTGAAATATGCAGTATATTATGCATATTTAGGTATATAAGTGGGTTTTAGCCCCTTAATAGCCTATAAACTTTGTTTTTCTGCTTATTTTAGGTCATATGGACGAAATCAGTGGACTCACAACGCCTACAGAAGCATAGACACCTATATCAGGCGCATACACCCAGTTTGGACAACTAAAATTACTTCCTTGGATGGTTATTCACGGATTTATGGGTTGGAAAGATGTTTTTGGGTTAATGTGGATACTTGGGGATGTTATTGGGGGCTTGGACATTTTATTTGTTTCCTTTATATGCTTTTAGTTTCATTAAATCTCTTTTTGGTCATTTATTTTACCTGTTTCTTTATGGTATCCGCTTTTATCTGGGTTTTCTATTTATGGTATGACTCTGTGTTATTATTAATAGTGAAGGAGGGTCCTTACTGGAGGTCTGGGTGTTGAAACTGCTTGAAGTGGACGCCATGGGGAGGTGATGGGCCCTCACAGTGCTGTAATTGCCGGGGATAGCAGTGACATCATCTGGATTGAAGGTCTGTGCACTCCAGTGGATTTGGGTATAAGTAAGAAGGGATTTTGACGGTTTATTATCATCATTCAATTACTACACTTCAACCAAACACTATAATACAGTTATTAGCAATCAGAAATATATTATAAAGCCCTTATAAATTGATATTATCTTTATAATAAGCTATAACTATATTTTATTCTTCTATTTTCCACCACTAGCACGCATTTAAATCCAAGTATTGTGAGTTTTATTTGAGTATAACTATTCTATTAGTCTTCCCCTGAGGTTTAATCACTAAATCATTTATAAAAAAGTAGTAGGACCATAAAATAACACTATTATATCATACTTACATACTAGAATATACTGACAATTGGGGGTCTTTCCTTATATTTTACTTATTATTTAGTATAAGCCTTGGGACGTGATTTTTACCTTAGTACAACTCAAAATTAACCAAATATTTGGGTCTGCTGCATATTAGTGGGTCATCATAACTCATTGATTGCGGAAAAGAACCCTTATAATAATTGTACTAATTTTTTACCATAAAAATTAGATATTTGCAGTAGTAACTGTACCCAATATAAACCCAATTTCACTTGGTATATGGACACCAATATAACACCCAATTAAATTGTTATTTGGATAAAGCTTGGTAAGCTAATTATTCACCCTTATATAGGTCTAGTTAAACTTATTATTATATTTTTAACAGATTTTTTAGAATTTTTCTTATATTTTATTTAAATAAATAAAGATATAAATTCAGGGTAAGCTCCATTGCTTTTTTATTAGTAATATAATTACTAATATCTTTTGTCTACTAATTCCATAGAGTTTTTTCCTTTTTTAGACGTAAAATATTGTTATTCTGAACAATACGAGTGCTCCCCAGGATAGTGTAAGTGAACAGCCTGCTTATAATACCAGGTCTAAAGCTAACAAAAACTTTCCAGGACATCACCATGGAGGGACAACAGTAACCCCAGCCAGAAAGCATGAGTATAGAGGAAAAGGATGCCCTCTTAAAAAAGATAACTATAAAAAAGACGTCTCCTCCTCTTCAGGATCAACTGTCCCACCTGGCCAAACAGGTTCTGAAGTTGGAGGAATCAAAATCTCTCATGTTCAAAGAAGTAGAGCAGTTGCAAAACAACTGCAAGGTAGGATTTCAGCAGATGAATCAGGCAATGGCAGAATTAAAGGTAGGCCATCCCAGTCAGTCAAATCAGCAACCCCCTACCCAAGGCGGGTCAACTCACTCCCAGGAGAAAATCCTGGTAGACAAATAGAAATGGGACTGGTTTCATCAACAGTGGACAAGCCACAGTTGCAACAGGGATCCACCACCTCATCTGACTTCCTCAGCTCACCCTTGCAAAGGAAAAAAGTGCCAAAAATCAGGACTGGAATCTATCCCATGGTAAGTAGATTACCCTCTCAGATTGAACACAATACTGATAATTACAATATAGGTAATCCTATTGATGTTAAATCTGTGCAAAAAATAGAGGAGGATTTAAGAAAATTAGGTTTTAGAATAGATAAACCTGACTTGTCTTTTGTCCACAATAACAGTACTATTTATAATGATAATACAGCTAACCCTCAGTTGCAACCACCTACTAGTGAGATGAGAAGTTCACAGGAGAGTGAGAGAATTGAAAAGGAAGAAATGGAATATTTTAACAATAATCCAACTGTCCATAGAATTGTTTCAGCATTGTGGAATAGAATGACTGATTGTGAGGAACAGACAGTTAAGCTCACTAGTGATACAATTTCATCCTTGACATTAAACATTTCTCAATTAGCAACACATAAAAAAGAATTAGAGAAAGAACATTTGTCTCTAACTCTTAAATATGATTCATTGAGTAATAAATTTAATGGACTTTCAAACAAATTCTGTGAGTTAGAAAAATTATATGAAACACATTTATTGAAAACTTAATCAAGAACAAAGTTATCTTTTGCCCAGACAAATCAAAGTGTCTCTGAGTTTCTACAAAGATTAACTAAAGTTGAGATTGAAACTGACAATCTACTAATGAACCAGGATAATCATAAGTATAATCAATATAATAATAATCCTTTCATTGGAAAAAGTGAATCTCATTCCTTCCCTATACCACCACAATTAAAACCATCTGGTGGTAGCATCAAATCTGAAAATGTAAGTCACAAATCCATGCAAGAGGAAATACAAGACCATTTATCAAAATTGAATGAGTTGTTGAATTTACCTAAGATTAGTGAGATAAAATCCAAGCAGAAAAACTGGCCGAAGATAGATCAGTACCCAACTTATGATGGGGAAGCCAGCTCTGATTGGCAACATTTTATTCAAAGAATTGACAACTTAAAATTCTCATCTAAGTTAACAGATGAAGAAATAACATCAAAGTTAATTTCTTTATTTAAGGATGTTGATTTATTATGGTTTGAAGCTGTCTTGAGTGAGGGTAAAGATTACTCTTGGGCTGAATGGAAAAAACTTATTGAAAAACAATTTGGAGGTTCTAAATTCAGGCTTACTCAGCAGAGACTTTATGAGAAGACTAGGTATAATCCATTGAATGGAGACAAACCTATGGTATTTTTAATGAATTTAAACAAAATATTAAAAGCCATTGAGCCTCATATGGATTTTAACTTATGGAAAGATAAGATAATATATAAATTACCTATATCTTTCAGAGACATTGTTGTAGCTAGAACATAAAATGTTACTGAATATTCTGACTTTATTAATATTTGCAATGAAATATTATTAAACCATAAGTATGAATCAAGGTATTCCACTTATAAACAAAATGTTGAACCTGTAAAAACTCAGAATTCAAAAACACTTCAGGAGAAGCAGAAAAAACCTACTGCACCTTTAGTACCTAAAAATTATGAAACAAATACTTGTTATAAGTGTAACAAAACTTGGGTAAAAGGTCACAATTGTGAGAAAAACATAAATATTGTTGAAAATCAACGTGAATCTGAAACTGAAACTGAAAAAAGTAAAGAATCAAGTGATTATGACAGCAATATCTCATATAGTGATGAAAATGAAGTCTGTATGTTGGGAGATGATTTGTCCATCTTTAAAAATCCAATATTAAATATGGACTCAAATGAATCTTTAATGAATTTTGAGGATGCTGAAATCATTAAGGATATACAAGCTGATAACTTTAGAATGACACCTATCACGGTTACAGCTATCTTTTCTGGTGAAAATGTTAATATAGTACTGGACACAGGAGCTGCTGGTTCTGTTGTTTCAACTATTACATTACAGAAAATTGATAGTGAATATAAGTCTAAGCTTGAGCCACTTCAAAGTAAAAATTGGAGAGGTTGTGGATCAGTGCTACACCCCATTGGTAAATACAAAGCTGCTGTTTTCTTTAAAAATCAACATGGTTATGTAAGGGTAACTTGTGACTTTGTAGTAATGGATAATACTAACTGTAGTAACTGTTTTATCATTGGAAATGATATTATGACTAAATTTGGTGTAAAATTAGACCCTGCTAATAACAATTTTACAATTGGCATTAATTGTAAAAGGAAATTTAAAATAAATTCTTTTAACACAGTCTTACACATTGAGTCAGTCACAAATTCCCCGTGTAAATGAAGAGAATCCAATGAGATGGAACTTCTGGAAACAGAAATTTCAAAAGCATCATTTGGCACTCAGATAAGTAAAGCTGAGAAAAATAATATTTTGGAATTAATTAAAGCATTTCCAATGGCTTTTGCACATGGTACAAATGAACTTGGCCTTGTAAAAAATCATGAAATGAAGATTAGTTTAACCTGTGATTTGTATAATATTCCTGCTAGTCTAAAAAAGAAACCATACCCTGCTTCACCAATGAAGAGGAAAGACATAGAGGATAATATTAAGATGTAATTAAATATGAAAATTCTTGAGAAGGTTGAAACTACTCAAAAATATTGTGTAATATCACCTGTGCTAATTTCTTATGAAAAAGATAAAGCAAGACTGTGCGGTGATTATAGAGCATTAAATACATTTACAGTAGATGATATTTATCACTTGCCAAGGATTGCCTCTATACATTCTACCCTTAAAGGTGCTAAATATATAAGTTGCCTAGATGGAAATAAAGGGTACCATCAAATTCCTGTTGAAAAGAATTCACAGAACTTTTTGTTGATAACAACACACATGGGAATTTATAAGTATGTCAGAATGACATTTGGACCAAAAAATGCTCCATCAGTATTTCAGAAGTTAATGGATATAACATTCCATAATGAAATGATCAAGGGATGGTTAATGGTATATATTGATGACATCATAGTGCTCTCAAAAACTTATGATGAACACTTAATCCATTTAAGGAAAGTATTTCAAAAAATGGATGAAATAAAAATTACCCTTGCATTGAAAAAATGTAAATTTGGGTTTGAATCTTTAAAAGTGCTTGATCATATTTTATCTGGCTTACAAATATGTGTAGACCAAAATAAAGTGGCTGCAATAAAGAATATTGGCATTCCTCAAAATATAAAGGATGTACAATCTTTTCTTGGAATGTGTGGTTATTATAGACAATATATAAACAACTACCAATCAATTGCTGCACCATTAACCACACTGATAAAGAAATCAGAAGCTTTCATTTGCAATAATGAAAGACAACAAGCTTTTGATAAGTTGAAAGAATGTTTAATGACAGCTCCTATCTTGGGATTACCAGATTTCCAATTACCTTTTGTACTATATACAGATGCAAGTTTTATTGGTCTGGGTGCTGCTTTGCATCAAAAACAACTTATTGAAGGAAAAATGTCAGAAGTAGTAATCTGCTATATTTCATGTACTCTGAGAAGTAGTGAATTGAAATATGGTGCTACTCAACTTGAATGTTTGGCAGTAGTATGGGCTCTTGAGAAGCAACATTATTACCTTGAAGACCAAAAATTTGAGTTAATAACTGACTGTAGTGAAGTTAAGTCACTCTTAAACATGAAAACTCCTAATAGACACATGTTTAGATGGCAATTAGCTGTACAAGAATACAGAGGCCGGATGACTATTACACATAGAGCAGGAAATTTTCACTCTAATGTAGATCTGTTATCTAGAGTACCTCTGCCTAATAATGATGATAATCCTGCTTATGTTCCTGAGTCCTAGATTATTAACATTTATGGCATTTATATTGTAGATCTTGAGGATGAATTTATGCAATCAATTCTTGATAATTATGCTTCAGATCCTGACTTGAGTAAACTCACTACAATATTAAATGATCCATCTAATGCTTAAATGAATGTTTTAATAAAAACATTACCAAATAAGTATAAAGAGGCATTAAAAAAAGGAAAATCTTCCATTGAGGATGGTTTTATATATTACAGGAAAAAATTAAGTAATGTAATTGTAATTCCCCCTTCAATGAAGGAGTTAATGTTAAGTATATGCCATGATGATATATTAGCAGGTCATTTTGACTACCGTAAAACATTAACCAGAGTAAATACACAGCTTGGTGGATTAACATGTCTGAGGATGTTCAGAAATATGTTGAAACATGTGATTCTTGTCAAAAATCTAAAAGATTAACAGGAAAAAGAGCTGGTTTATTACAACAAATTGAGCAAACAAAAGCTCCATGGGAAATCATTAACATAGACTTTGTAACAGGTTTGCCAATAGCAGGGCATAAGAGTTATAACTCCTGCTGGGTAATTGTAGATAGATTTACAAAGATGTGTAAATTTATTCCTACCCACAAAGAGGTTTCTGCAAAGGACTTAGATTTTTTATGGTGGACACAAATGTTAAATATAGCAGGTTTCCCCAAAGCAATAGTTTCTGACAGAGATCCTAAATTTACTTCTGAGTTCTGGACATCACTTATGGATGTTTCAGGGTGTCAATTAAAACTTTCTACAGCACACCATCCACAGACTGATGGGCTAGCAGAAAGAATAATACAAACTTTAGAAGATATGATAAGAAGATATTGTGCTTTTGGTCTTAATTTTAAAGACAATGACAAAATCACACATGATTGGGTAACCCTTATCCCAGGTTTAGAATTTGCATACAATAGTACAGTACATTCTGTCACTGGCAAGAAGCCATTTGAGTTATGGTTGGGTTATGTACCTAATACCCCTGCTAAAACTCTTAATAAGTTACCTAGATTGGATATCCATCCAGGTACTAAATCTTTTCTTCAGATGCAGGAATTATGCAGAAAACATGCTCAAGAATGTATAAATAAGGCGTTTGAGTATGTAAAGAAAAGATGGGATAAAGCTCATAAAGAACAAATGTTAAAAGAGGGTGATGAAGTCCTTATTTCAACACTACATTTCAATTTAAATGGTAATGTTAAATTTAAGGATCCATTTATTGGACCATTTGTAGTTAAAAAGATGGTTGGTAATAATGCTGTTGAGGTTATTCTATATGCACCATATGATAGAAAACATCCAGTATTTCCTATTTCTCTTATAAAACCATACCATTCTAATGATACTGCTCTATTTCCAAGAATATCACGAAGGCATAAACAGAAATCTGAAGAAATAGTTGAAAAGGCAGAAATTGAAAAGATACTTAAAAAGAGACACCTTACTAAAGAAAACAGAGTTGAGTATCTATTAAGATTTAAAAATAAATCAAGTGAATATGACCAGTGGATTCCAGAAAATGAAATATCTGATCTTAAAAATCTCTTGAAAAAATTTAAATCTAAATAATACTGTTTATTCAGTATATGTATTATAAAAATTGTTTTTATTTTTTATTATTTCACTCCTTACTTTTAATTAAAGTGTGTTAACATTTTTTTATTGTTTTTTTTTGGGGTGAGGGAGTGTCAGCCTAGATATCCCTAGGACTGAAGATTTCTTATGCTTAAAGTAAGATAACCTTAAATTAATTAAGCTTATATCTTAAAAATAAGGTTAAAATAATAATATATATTATTTTATTATATATATATATAATTATTATTCTATTATATAACTTATAGTAGTTTAAATAGCTTATCCATAGCCTAATAATACTTATTAAGGTGTTAAAGTAGTAATAATATACTTATCTTAAGTGATATGAAGTAATTATTGACATACATAAGCTTATATGTATACATAAAATCTCATATTCAGTGAAATATGCAGTATATTATGTGTATTTAGGTATATAGGTGGGTTTTAGCCCCTTAATAGCCTATAACCTTTGTTTTTCTGCTTATTTTAGGTCATATGGACGAAATCAGTGGACTCACAATGCCTAAAGAAGCATAGACACCTATATCAGGCGCATACACCCAGTTTGGACAACTTAATTTACTTCCTTGGATGGTTATTCACGGATTTATGGGTTGGAAGGACATTTCTGGGTTAATGTGGATGCTTGGGGATGTTATTGGGGGCTTGGAAATTTTATTTTTTTCCTTTATATGCTTTTGGTTTCATTAAATCACTTTTTGATTGTTTATTTTACCTGTTTCTTCATGGTATCCGCTTTTATCTGGATTTTCTATTTATGGTATAGATCTGTGTTATTATTAATAGTGATGGAGGGTCCTTACTGGAGCTCTGGGTGTTGAAACTGCTTGAAGTGGACGCCATGGGGAGGTGATGGGCCCTCACAGTGCTGTAATTGCCGGGGATAGCAGTGACATCATCTGGATTGAAGGTCTGTGCACTCCAGGGGATTTGGGTATAAGTAAGGAGGGATTTTGACGGTTATTGATCATCATTCAATTACTACAATTCATCCAAACACTATAATACAATTATTAGCATTCAGAAATATATTATACAGCCATTATAAATTTATATTATCTTTATATAAGCCATAACTATATTTTATTCACCTATTTTCCACCACTAGCACACATTTAAATCCAATTATTGTGAGTTTTATTTGAGTATAACTATTTTATTAGTCTTCCCCTGAGGTTTAATCACTAAATCATTTATCAATAAGTAGTAGGACCATAAATAAACACTATTATATCATACTTATATACTGGACTATACTGACAGAACCCATACTGAAATCTACTTGAACACACACCTAAAGCCTTTCTGCTGAGTAGTGTTCATCCTTGATTTTATGGCTCCTTTATCAATAGCTCAATGTGTGTTCAATCTGTGGTGAGTTTGGGTCCAAGGTTGCGGACTTGCTAGCAAGTCTACCCCCCATATTGTGTGGTGATATGATAGAAAACCTTCAGTATTCCCTATTTCTCTTATAAAACAATACAATTCTAATGAAACTTCTCTATTTGAAAGAAGATCAGGAAGTCATAAACAGAAATCTGAATAAATAGTTGAAAAATCAGAAATTGAAAAGATAATTAAAAAAGGCACCTTACTAATGAAAAAGGAGTTGAGTATCTATTAAGGTTTAAAAATAAATCAAGTGAATATGACCAGTGTATTCCTGAAAATAAAATTTCTGATCTTAAAAAACTCTTGAAAATTTTTAAAAATAAATAATACTTTAATAAAACGCAGTATATGTGATATAGAAATGTATAAAATATTTTCTCTATCCCTTTCTTCTTTAAATCATTAAAAATGTCTTAGCATTTTTTTATTGTTTTTTTAGTCATTGAGTCTCAGCCTATGTATCCCCAGGACTGAGTATTTCTTATGTTTAAAATAAGATAAAATAATTTCATTGTGCTTATAAGTCAAATATATGGTTATAATACTTATATATGTGGTTATAATGCTTATATATTTATTTATTATACTTATATATTTATTTATTATACTTTTATATGACTTATATTAGTTTCAATAGCTTATAAATAGCCCCATAATATGTATTAAGGTGCTTAAATATTCATGATATACTTACCTTAAGTGATATTTAGTAATTATAGACATAGATAAGCTTTTATGCATGAATAAACCTCATATTATGTGAAATATGCAGTTGTACTATGTATGTATAGGTCTATATGCAGTTTTAACCCTCTAAATAGGCTATAAGCTTTTTTTTTTTTCTTATTTTAGGTAGTATGGATGTATTATATTGACTCACCACACCTAAACAAGCATATACACCTTTTTCAGATGCATATATCCAGTTTGGACAACTTAATCTGCTTCCTTTAATGGATTTTCACAGATTTATGGGTTAGAAAATGAATACTGTGTTTATTTGGAAACTTTGGGATGTCATTGGGGGCTTGGAAAGTTTATTTGGCTCCTTTATATGCTTTGGGTTTCATTTTATTCTCTTTGGCTGAATTATTTTACTTGTTTCCTTATGGTAACAGCTTTTATCTGTTTTCCCTATTTATGGTATGGGTGTATGATATCATTAATTGTGATGGAAGGCCCTTACTGGATGTCTGGGTGTTGAAAATTCTTGAAGTGGATGCCATGAAGAGTCAATAAACCCTCAAAGTGCTTTAATTTCAGTGGATAGCAGTGACATAATCTGGATTGAAGGTCTGTGCACTCCAGTGGATTTTGGTATAAGTAAAGGAGGATTTGGAGGGTTATTGGACATCACTTAATTACTACACATCAAATAGACAATATTAAATAATTATTAGCATATAAAACTATATTTTAGGGCCCTTATAAGTTGATATTATCTTTATACACTTTGCAATATAGGGGGTGGACTTGCTAGCAAGTCCTCAACCTGAACTCAGATGGAACTCAGATGAAACTAAGACTGAACTTATACTGAACCCATACTAAACTCTACTTGAACACCAACCTAAAACTTTTCTTCTGAGTGTTGTTCATCTCTGATTGTATGGTTCCTTTATCAATAGCTCAATTTGTGTTCAATCTGTAGTGAGTTTGTGTCCAAGGTTGCGGACTTGCTAGCATGTCCACCCCCTAAATTGTGTGGTTATAATATCTATAACTATATTTTATTGGCCAATTCTCCACCACTAGTCTGCACCAAACCAGATATTGTGAGTTAACATTTGAGTATAAAAGTTTTATAAGTCTTTCTTTGAGGTTTAATCTATAAATCATCTATTATTAAGTAGTGAGGCTATTGAAAATTACTATTAAATTATACTTAAGTACTAGCATACACTAAAGATTGGGGAATTATGTTAAAATAATAGATAAATGCATTTTAAATCACTTAAAAGCTGGATATTTGCAATATAAATTTAATTATATTAAAGTTTCACTTTGAAAGATCAATTTTCCTTATTCAGAAAAATTGATTTAGATACTTAAATGTCTTAAAATAAAACTTCTAAAAATTGATGAAATTTTATGCTAGAATTGGCTTATCTGTACTGGCCTTATGCTACCTGCATTTATCCCACATGCATATCTTGATTGATTGAAAAGTTAGTAATCTCACACTCATTACTCACTTATATACATTCACAATATATTTCATCACTCTAAAATAGGAAAGAGGTGCTTATTTAGTGTCTTAAATGCATTACACATGCACTGACCTCATTATATGTGCTATAAATTGCATGAGCCTCAAGATCAACAGCCAAAATTCACAATCACACTTAAAATTTCCTGAATACACCAAAATAGTTAAGAATTTATTATTACTCACCACAAAAAAACTCCTGGAACCAGCTAACAGGTGCCAATCCATTAATACATTTGTGACACAAGAATAAGTCAGATTTGATGCCACACAAGCTAGCATGCACAATGTTCAGTGCGTGGTCTTTCTATAAGAAGTGCAGCTGAGCTAGAGTTTATTCAAATCAAAGATAGGGACTGGAACCTGTGATCAGGTGCCCACATTTTTTTTCTTGTGAATAGCGCCTTAAAAGACTCTATGTTCAATTACCCCACATTTCACATCCTTTTTTAGTTTCTTAATGGGTTTAAAGGCTACATTGGTTATTTTCAAATGGGGATTTCAATTTTAAAATGTTTATAATTAGTTTTTTTAATTTCTACTTTTAATCTCCTATATTTAGAAGTTATTTTTAGTTATTTTTATTTCTTTGTAAGTGTTTTATTTAAAGAATTACATGCATATATTCTTTTTTGGGTTATTTCTATATTTTGATGGATTATCCCATGTTATTTCTGTTTTTTGACCTGTGAAGTGGTTCTTCTTTTGTGTTGGAAAATTCATTTTATTACTAGGCCTGAAATAATTCTTGAAGTGGATTCAATGAGAAGATGAGTTCCCTCAGAGTGCTGTTATGGCTGGGGATATTAGTGTAATGGATCTGGGAAACAAGGGGTGGACACCAGGGATTTATCAGTATATAAGGAGGATTTTTTGGGCTAGTATTCTACCTTCTTTTTACATCATCTTTAAACATCTAACATATTAATTACAATACATATTTATTTCTAATTTTAAATTCTTTTAAATATTGTTTTAGATCATTATTTCAATTTTTCTACCAACTGTAAGCTGTAAACAATTTATAATAAGTGAGATTAAATTACTGAGAGCATTATATTAAATTATTTTTTAATAATTAATTGTATTTGGACAACTCTATTAATACTGGACCATTAAAATCTTCTAGACAACTTACTAATAAAGCAAAGTCCTGGTTATGAGCAGGTAAAACCTCTTGGTAAGACTTTATCATGATATAATTTGAAAAAAATAAATTCTATTACTCCAATACTAGGTATTTATTATTTACTTAAAAATATAAGCTCTACTCAAATCAAGGATATTTTATAAAGATGTAAAGGATTAGGATCATTCAATATTTTTTTGGATAATAAATTTAAAAAATTATGTATTTGTGTATTTGAATATTTTCATGAACTAGTTAGGAAATAAGAATTACCCAATTATACAGATATGGAATGGTTCAAACTGGAAGATTATTACATCTTTTGTTCTAATGTTATAAATACTTAAAAAGGATTTCATAAAAATATTCATTTCAATAAAAGCACTTCTAGTTTCCTTAAATTTGGTTATTTCTGTCATATCAATCCTATTGATAATAATCAATAAGTTAAGTTAGTGATATAGTGGAAAATGATGGACAATGGGCAGTGGAAAGGAAGTGGAAGAGAGAGGAGAGATTTACAAGCAAGGACAAAACAAAAAGAAAAGAAAATAGAACTAAAGAAAGAAGTTGAACAAATGATAATAAAATAAGGGAGAAAAGATTGGATGCCAACTCAGTAATGGAAAGGCATCCTTAAGAGTGCTAAAGTTTGGGTATACATATAAATGATGACATATAGATTAAGTAGTATTAGGGTTTTAAATATATATATATGCATGGAGTAGACATAATATGCTAATAGAATATTAACACCCACCCGTGCTCAAGACAGAAATGGGTTTAAATTTAAATTATGTATAAAATCATGGTTTTTAATTCTAGGTAAAGGTTTAGTAAGAATATAAGCTATAATTTAATTAGTGGGAACATATTTTATCTTAAGCTGTTGAGTTTTGATTTATTCTCTTAACCAAAAGACCTTTGTGTTAATGTGAAAAGTGCAATGTTAATACAGGGGATTTGATGCTCTATTTTTCGCTTCTTGATTATCACCATTCAGTAGGACTGATTTGAGGGGTACTAAGAATTATTAAACAATTATTTAGCCCATAATAATTCCTGTCCACATTTGGTCATTTCATAATATTTTTATTTGGAGGTTGAAAATGAAACAGATTGTTGTTTGCAAGGGTGCAAACTTAGTAATTCAAAATGGTAGACTTATGAGCTAGATGTTGATAATGATTTGGTTGATTTCTTGTAGTCATCATCTGCAAAACCGGTCAAGAACCCCAGTTCAGACTTGGGTACATTCCCTAGTGTGAGGCCATAGTCTTTGGTGAGTTGGAGATAGCAAAGAACATAGAAGAAAGAAATTATTTACTCATTAGTTGGTTGATTGACTTATTGTGCCAATGAGGTGGCGGCAAAAGCTAGATCAGGTCTGGTACTGAGGACTAGATAGTTTAATAATCCTATTTCTCTTTGATAGTTGAAGATATTGGTTAATTTGCTGTTATTATTTTGAATGAATGGAGAATTGGGCACTAGGGGAGTAGTGAATGTTCTACATTTTGAGTGATTTAATTCATTGAGTAGTTTTTTACGTAAAGGTGCTGAGAGAGATTGATAGTCTAATCAATTTGGTTCCAAATTACTTTCATACCAAGGATCAAATTAGCTCTCGTTGATTTCCAAAATCAAAGGCTTTTGAAATATTTTCCTTAAAATTGTTGAGGGAGGGACCACCAATGACAAGATTGTTGACATGAATATAGACATAGCATGGATTCTCTTGATCTTTGTAGAAGAACAAACAAGGATCAGTAACACTGGATTTAAAATTAATACTTTCAAAGAAATTAGTTAATTTGTTGTACCAGAATTGAGGACTTTGTTTTAGAATGTATAAGGACTTTTTAAGGTAGAGAAATTGTTTACTTTTTTTGGAATCATAGCCTTGCAGAAAATGAAAGTAGATATTTTCATTAAGATTTCTGTGTAGGAAGGTAGATTTCACATCCATTTGACATAACTACCAGTCCTTATAAGCAGCAAGTGTAAGAAGAAATTTAAGAGTGGCAATTTGACTGGTAGGGGCATATGTTTTTTTTGTATTTGATTCCCTCAATTTGTGAGAATCCTTGGGCGCAGAGTTGGGCTTTGTATTTAACAATGTTTCCCTATGAGTCCATTTTCTTCTTAAAAGTCCAAGTTGTTCCAATTAAGTGATTTTTGATTGGTAAGTTTGATTCCTTTGAAACGCCATGCTGAATTATGATTTTTAGTTCTGCATCAACGGCCTTCAACCATTTTTCACTTTTAGGGGAGTTTATTGCTTTGTGATAGTTTCAAGGAGTGTTTAATGGAGTAACAATCATACATTCTACATTAGCCCCTTTCTTTGTGGTGAGGATGTTGGAAGTATCTATCAGAAGAAAGATTTCCTTTTACTGTTTAGTATTGATCTGAATGTAATTGTAGTGTTTAAGTTTGAGATCAGTTGAAGGAGGATTACTGGAATCATCTATAATTAGTTTGGAGCACTCATAAGAGGGAGATATTGGAACTTCCTGGTTAGAGTTGGTTTCCATGTTGCCCAGTTCTGCAAAGTTATTCTTGTTGCTGATGGAGATATCAGGGAAGTGCAAGATTTCGGATGTATTGCCATAAAAAATAAGGTTTTTTAGGTTGAATGTATTCAAGAACTTGACATCATTAGTAGTGATGATAGAATCAGAGGAAGGTGAATATCTTTGTTAGTTAACATGACTGTTGAAATAGCCTAGAAAGATTCCCTCTTCACTGCTCTTTTCAAATTTACCCAACCACTTATGTTTTTGAAGGTGGAAAACAAAATCAAATCCAATTAGATGAAGCTTGGATGGAAATTTAACATTTTTGTGCCAGAGTTCCCAGGGTGTCTTTCCTTTTTCAAGAGAGGAGGTAGGTAATATTTTTATAAGGAGTGTGGCAGTGTTGATGGCTTCAGCCCACCATTCCATTTATAAACCTGATTCTATCAATGAGAATTTTTCCTTTCCCACAATAGTGTGGTTACCTTTCTGAGATGGGTTTTTTTGTAGAGAATACAGAGCCGTACATAAGTGAATTACATCTTTATTTTTGAGATGGTTCTTTATGGAGTGATTTACAAATTCTCTGCCATTGTCAGAGATAATGCATTTGACTTTTCTTTCCAACTGATTTTCTGCCAAAGTTTCAAAATCTTTATAGCTTTTAATGTTTTCAGTTTTTAATTGTAGAAATCGCACATGTGTGAACCTCAAATTTCCATCCACTATTTTGAAAAAGTAAGACATACTTCCTTTGGATTTGGGAGTGGTAGGTCTGCATAAGTCCATATGAATGACACCCAAAGGGGATTCAGGAGTTGGAAATGAGCCCAAAAATGGCAAATCATGGGCTTTAGTAAGTGCACAAGTTTTACAAGACAAGTTAGAAAATTAAAAACCTGGAAAAAATTTTCCATGGTTTGATTGCTTGGATGTCTATAGTTGTGATGAGGTAGTTTTAGTTTTTTGTCCATAGAGTTGACATTATAGATGGGGTAGTGAAATGAATTGGTGACTAATGAGAATGTCAAAACTCTTCCTTTAAAAGAGCACTCTAATTATGTAGTGTTCTCATTTTTAATCTTAAATTGTCCTTTTTTGTTGACAATACTTAATCTGTCTAATAAAATGTCCATTAATGAGATTAGGTTTGACTTTACGTTAGGGGCATAGAGATCTTGATTAATATTGAAGTTATGGCCTAAATTTTATGAGGAAATTGCTCTTCCTTGCCCAAGGGCAATTATCTTGTCTCCATTTTCCATAGATAGTGCAGTTTTAGAGTCACTGTAGGAATTGAAATACTCTTCATTGTTGAAGATGGAGAATAAAGCGCCACTGTCTAGGATGGCCTGAAAATTGGGTAGTTCATCAAATAATGATAGAACTTTATGAGACTTGTTGGAATTACAATTTTCTCTTTCCTTTTTCCTTTTAAAAAACTCATCACTTTTTTCCAGGTAAAGTTGGAAGCAGGATGATTCTAGATTAGGAGCTAAGGGATTGTGTTTTCCCTTTGAAAAAAGCTGCTTAGTTTTGGTTTCCATTTCCAAGGCTGTGCCAGCAAATGATATATTAAGCTCTTTACAATGTATAACTTTTGCCTTGACATCAGAGAAGATATTATTGGGGGTTTGTAATTGATTTTAAATGTCGTATTTGCTCAGAATGATCATGGCCACAGTTTGATAAGATTCAGACAATAAATTTAAATAATGATTGCCCATGATATAGGATAAAATGTTTTCTTTGAATAGGTCCAGAGCCACTTCTCTGAGAAGCCTCATTTTCTTGTAAAATTTCTTCATGGCTTTGATGATCTTCAGTGAATTTAATTTTAAATAGTTGACTAACAATGTAAGAGAAGTTTTGAGTTAACTTGGAAGTGTAGTTGTATTTGATTTGTTTCCATAACTGAGCCAGTTCAATTAAGGCATTGTGCAGAATAAAAATGTGTTTATTAGTTTAATTCATGAACATTTTTATAATTTTTTTTGTCTTTGATTTAAATATATTTTAGAGATTGGGGTTTGTAGGTATTGGGCAATTGTCATCTAAGAATTGATCTAAATTCTGAGCAGTCAAGGAATATTTGATGTCAGTATTCTGAGAACTGTAATTTTTTTTGTTTAATTTATTGATTCCCTTAATTTCTGAGTAGTTTTCAGAGTCTTGTAGGCAGAGGAGAAAAAAATGGTGAACTAGACGTCTAGTTGTTTTTTTGTCTTTGTTCAAGCCCTGGTTTTGATTCTGCTCAATACCTTGGAGTGACCATGATTGATCTTCTCCCCTTTCACTTTCCATAAATATTCACTTTTTTAATCACTTACACACCCACTTCTTTTCATTCTCACTTTCTTGCTTGTTCACTCCCCTTTTTCTTTCCCCCTTCCCCTTTTAATTGCTTGCTTCATCATTCCTTTTTTTTCCACCTGCTTTCTCTGTCCCTCGTTTACTTTTCTGTTGCCTCCCTTTCTCTTCTGCTTAGTTTTTCACCCCTTCTCTGTTTTTTTATCTACACACTCCCACTCCCTTTCTTCTTTCACTAGTACAGGTGTATGAAGCTCCACCCCATGCCTGTTAGTACTCTTTCAAAAATTTCAATTAACTAATCACTGATCATTGTTATGATTATTTAAACACTGAAAGGCCTACTCATCACTTTCATTTCTTATCTGACACTCTTGCTGTTGCGTTAGTTAGTATATCCAGTGAATATATACTTGTCGCCAAAATTCACCCCCTCACGTATTTTTACAAGCTCTCTTGTCAATTCTGTTTCATGTTTCTGGCTCTGCCAATGAGATCTTAAATCCATTATTTCAAAATACCATCTGACACAAATCTCTTATGAAATTTCCTATGATTTCTTTGCAATTTTATCTCCCCAGACTTTAGTTGTCAAATGTCTTTAAATTTATGTAAACCTAACCAAGTCGTATATCACTGTCTCTGGGCCCAGTTCATCATGAAATGCCTTGCTTCCATATCTTTTAAAACTACCAAAATTTATCTGAAGTTACCAGCTAGATCATCACCATTGTGTTTGCACTTTTTTGCATAAAAACTCATGATTGCCACAACAAAGGCAACATACAATTGAAAAAGCCACCAATTTCTGGAATTTCAGAGAAAATGCCATTCATCAGTTTTGACTTGATTCACCCACAACCCACCAATTTCCCTCTTGCTAGATCTTTATTTTATTTTATATTATCTTATTTATTTATTTTTGTTTCATGAAATCTCACCCAACTTTGGGCATGAAGAAGAGAAGGCACTGGTAGAATTAATACAAACTAGACTAAGAAAAATGGTGGGGAGAAGAAGCGGGAAATGTAAAAGAATTTAAATAGTATTATTGAGAGAGAGGAATATTATGATTGATCTGAATTTAAATCATTTTTATATCTGTTTGTACTCAGTTTTCCTCATTAAAGCTTAAAATAGATCCAAATTGCACTTGTGTCTTTGTTCTAAGTGTTCCACAAATTTTTATATTGATAAAAATGGAATCACCCAAAATGGCATGTGTATGCTTGCTCAAAACAGGAAAGTGGCCTGATCAACTTAAATTTAAGTATGTAAACTTGTGCTGAGGAAACTACTGCAAACTTGTACAAATTGTCTGAAGCCTTGAAATTGAATTAATCAAGTATTTTAAAAATGAGTGATAGAAAGATATATTTGCTACATCAAGTAGAAAGGTAAATCCATGGGTATTTGTTGACCTTATGAACTATTTACCATTATATACAGATTTTTGTCATAGTTTGATAGTACTAATTGTGTTTCTTATTTAATGGCTCCACCTATTCAATGAATAGTAAAATATATATATGATACAAATAAAAATATTGAAAAGCACATTAAATAATAAGATAAGCCATCAGTAACCTTCCGCTGACACTCCTCACATTTTTTTTGTAACATTGCTATTCTTGGGAAACTGCCAAAGCCATCACGATTTCATTGTAATGTTGAACTATGAAAATGAGTCAATATAGATATATAGCTATTTTTGTCACACAATTGATTGAAACAGGTGAAAACCTACAGATATTGAAATTTCCAAACTCTTAATGCCCTTTAAATTGGAAACTTGTTGAGCTTGACCCAAAATTTGTTCTTCAGGTCCTTTGGCCCAGTAACAATTTCAATTTTCTTCATAGAAGCTCCAGTGCCTTTACTTTCTGTTTTTAGACTTTCAAACACAGCTTCTTTTGTGGTTCACCTTCTTGATAGTGATTCTGGGAATTCAGGGGAGTTACAGAAATATTCTAATTCAGCTGGAGTGAATTTTTGCTCCAAAAACACATCAGATTGTGGAACTGCCGAAATTAACTCAACATCTATCCTAACTCCATACACTCCAGTCTTGGTTTCATATTTCTTAGTGAAGTTGGAAGCCATTACAGCAGTCTTATTTGCAATAAATATTTTACTGGGAAGATTTTCAGGCTTCTTGGGAAATTAATAAGAACCAGTAGAATCTTTGCTAGCACGGGAAAGTGGATTGAGTAGAAAAGGCAATTAGAGCTCAAGGATATAAAGAGGAGCTTCTTTAAGAACAACCAATGATCTTTTTGTAAGAAAGTCATTGAATTTACTATAGCTCTGTAGGGTTGGAGCTTTTGGTCAGTTTATTATAAAAAACTGAATTAAATTCAAAAACTGAGCACTTACTGCTCATTCTCTGGCACTGTGTTTGCCCTTGTATAAATCATATACTTGAGGATCCAAAATTCCAAGTAAATAATCAGGATGAACAAGAAGAATTTTTCCACTGAATTTTCTGAACCAAAACAAAGTTAAGAGTCCAGCTTTAATACCATCAGTCTGAAGTGATTTGGACAGGTACAATAGGAATTTGAATTCTCGCATTTCTGGTCCAATATTTTCGGCATTTCAGTTTCCTAGAACAATTCCATTCAGACTGGCTTGTGTGAAACCATTTGTCATCCAAGATTTAGCACCACCTTTGAGATTTCCTGTAAGCCATTTTTGAGAAACAAACAGAACAGCATTGCCTGTATATTTTCCTAGGTGCTTGAACTGACTAATTTAAAAAGAACTTTCATTTTTGTTGTTAGCCTTGGTACTAGTTCCATGAAACTATAGAAAGGAGAAAGATAAAATGTCAATTTTCTAAAATTATGAGAATTCATGTAATAATCTTAGAGAAGAAAGTCTAATATCATCAATGGATAAACCCCAAACTGAAAGACTTGGTTCAAGTGGAGCAAGAGTAGGATCATCTCCAGATAGCATACCATAAGTTTCCACTGACTTCTTTTCTTGTCTCTTGGCATGTTTTTCAATAGCTGCATAGTGCCCATAAATGTCTTCAGAGGAAATCAGATTTACAGACTTTTCCTGAGTATCAATGGTCATTTTAAAAAGTTCAATTTCATTCTCCAACCATTGTGAAGTTTGCTTGCATCAGAATAAGATTTGACATTTGAAGTATTCTAAATCTAGAATAGGCACAGGTATGTGCAAAGATTCTTGGAAAGAAGTTGAAAGAACTACACAACCAAGACTGTGAAAAGATAAAGGTTCAATATTTTGAATCAAGTTCTACCAAAGGTAAAATAACAGAAAGTCACACAGGTATACTTTGAACAGCTTGTCAGTAGAAGTAGCTGTGTACACAATAATATGATATATGCATGCCCCCATCTCAATGGCCATTTTAATGTAAATCAATACCTGAACTCCAAACCCTTGATACTCCATAAAACCAGCTCAAGTGCTGGTGGTGGGTCGGGACATTTCATTAGGCTCTCTGAAAGCTTCAGGCTCAGTTTCTATGTTACTGGTGACTTGTATGTTGGCAAATTCTAAACTTCCCTCCACATAGAAATCATTAAATCCTTTAGAAATTATGAATTTTGCCTTGCCACTCAGGTTGCTATTTCAAATGATCTCTAAAGATTGATGAGCAGTAGTGCAGGCACCTACCAGATTTTTGATAGGTCCACTTGAAGATATTGAAAACATGAAAATGGAAAATAAAAATAAGTAAAAATTAACTGAGCCCAAAGAAAAAATCTTAAACTTACAAAGTGTAGATGCACCCAACCAGCCACAGTATTGATAAAGGTCTCTTGAAAAATGTCTTTTTGTACATCTTTTTCATCATGGAGATCTCTAAACATTTTGGACAAAATACTCATACCACCCCTTCCCAACCCAAGCAAAACGTATCAGTGCAAACAGCCATCACTAAAACAAACAAAAAATCAGTGGCTTAGACAAAAGTTTGTAGTTTATTAATAGCTAAAGTCAAGGTTTACTCAGAGCTTTGCTTGTGAAGACAAAAGCCCACAAGAAAGTTCAATTAACTTGTGTAATGATATCATCTGGAATCCCAAACACTCTAGTGTCCCAGATGGTAGGAATCTGCCCAGAAACTAATCAATCAAATCTGAAAGATTTGGGAATCATTATTTTAGCACCCTTCTTGAATTGTATGATGCATCTTTCCCCATTTTCCCAAACATCAACTTTATTGCCATGTTGAAGCTTAAATTTTTCAGCCTCAGCAGATACCATCTCAATAGCTTCCAAATCATGATTCAACTCAATTTCTTGAGTGTAACCTTTGCATTTAGGATCATATCAGCAAAAAAATTCCGTCTCAATAAATTTAACTCCAGAGTGAGAAAATATTTGAGCTTAATACTTGCTCTTCACTTGAGAGTCATCAACAGGCTCCTCAGTCTTAGCATCCACCCATCCAACATACTTCTTTCAACTTTTTAGTTTGCCATCCACAAATTTGACCAACCTTGTTATTGTATCAAGCTCCAGTAAGCCTTTGATGCTAAACTCCCCCTTTGCTTCCATTTGCCATTGAGTTTGAGAGCTTCCAAAGGGACCAACATTGGAATATCCAGTAGTGATTATAACTTTGTCAAGGCCTATAATCCCCCAAAGGGCCATCAGGTTAGCTTCCATATTGAAAATTGCCTTGAGCTTTGGAAGTGGAAGGGTGAAGTTGGCTTGTGGGGTGATATTGATTTGATGATGAGCAGCTTCATCCTTGAAACCATTTATCACCTCAAAATCAAGTGAATTATCAAAATAAATGTTTTTCCTGACTCCAGCCTGTGCATTGATATCAGATTGAATTTTGGTGATGATTTTACTAATTTCAGGAAACTTGTCCATTCTGCCATTCAAATAAGCCCACACAGGTTCAACTTGAGTAGCTTCAAAAATAAGAGGATGCATTAATCCAAGAATATTGAAAGCCATTTCTTTTGCTGAAAAATTTCTGATGCCATGGCTTTCAATAATTTCTGAAAAATAATTAGTATGAGCCATCAAACCAGTTCCACTGTAAAGATTGAGAAGAGTAAAATAAACCATGTAAGTCATAAGGAAACATTGTTTGGCAAGAGAAACAGTGACAGGTTACCAAGTCCAGCCAATGACTGCTTCTGCTAAGCAAAGATACTTGCCCCAAGATTCTGGTTACAATCTATTAAAAAGTGCTTCTAGTCCAATTTTGGATTCAGAATACAAACCATCATTGCCAAATAAACCATGATTTTGTGATAAATGCAAAACTACTTGAGTGGGTTGAGTGACCAATTTAAAAGATTTATTTTTCTTCTTCACCTCACCCATGAGATGTAGTGAATTTGTAAGAATTACCTGGTGAGAAAGCTCAGAGTAATATCATTGAGTCCATCAATTTCACATCCATTTTCAGGCAAAGCAGAAAAAGTTAGAACATAGTCTAGATTCATAGCTAAGCCCTTATCCTTATTTTTGGAGTAAATATAGTCCACAAGTGCTAATTGGTTTTAGAAGTAAAAAATATAAGTAATCATGAAGAACAACTTTCATTATCAAAGGCAATTTAACTTTAATATCTTGGTGAGAACCGTTGTTAAGTGGAACTACACTTAATCAAGATCTATGAGAGCCAAATATTGATTAATAGCTTGATAGTATTCAAAAGTTGCTCTTGAGTAACAGGAAGTTGTAACAACAACTTGGGCACCTCTACCTAACAACCCTTTCAGAGTTTTGACTCCAATACTTCCTTTACCTACACCAATCACTAACGTATTCATTTTCTCAAAGCTAGCTCCAGCAGAAGAAATCTCCATCAATACGTAAAGGTACAACTAAACACAGAAGATTAATCTGTAAGTTATAATAATTGATAACTGTATAAATAAAATACTGTCAGTTGTGAAGTTACTGCTGTAAAACCAATTGTTGCAAAATTTTCATTTTTAATGCAATATTTGGGTCTTGTCACTAGAAAGAGTTGTGGGCTCAACCTGTACTGGCCTAAGAAATTGGCTAGAGGGTTGTCTTCTTTGAATCCCAGGAGCACCATCTTGTTGACAATCACAAGGAGAAAGTCCCTTGACAAATTTGCCATACAATGATTGGATGGCAGCCATTTGAGACTTAGTAATAGCTGGTTGAGACTTAACCAGCTTATATAAATTTTGGACCAAATCTTGTACTTTATCAAGCTATATAATTTACAATGTATCAATAAATGTCTCAATATTATGCAAAATTTATTCTAACCAAAAGGAAACTAAGACATACATTCATTTCAGTAGTGATTCTGCAGAAGGAAGATGGTCATCAGTATCATCAATATAAACTAAGCACAATATAAACTGACTTAGATCCAGCAGCCATTTTAGCAACATAACTTTTCAGCCAAGAAACTCCAGCTCAATTGACTTCTTCATACACAATATCACATTTGGGGGTAGTAATGGTCTGAGGCACAGTAGGGAAGGTAACTAGATAGTTTGAGAGAGAAGAAGTACTTAGTGAAACACTTCTCAAAAACTTCCAAAGAATCTTACCATCTTTATACAATGGAGCTGTCCCAATGGCTTCCCAACAATTAGTTAGAAGCGATTGATCAAACTCTTTAGCCAAAAAATACCCTTCTCCCTTGTTATAATCTGTGTGATCAATTTAATATTGCATTTAATCAATCCAAGTGGGGTTAGCCCGATTCATAATGAAAAGACACTAGAGAAATCATAAGGTTAAGTAAAATTTGTCAAATATATTTAACACTGGACATGAAGGAAATAATAATTCTTACTTTAGCTGTGATATCACAATAGACAGTCTTTAATCAGCTGAAAATACTGTATTAAATAGTAAATGTTTTGATTGCATCAGAGCTAGCAACAGGAGTATCATTAAGATAAATATTAAATGAATACCTACATATCATAAAAAATTTCTAAAGCTGTTTGCCTGACCCAGTTCCAAGCACTGTCAAAATTACAAGCTTTGAGGGGGTCAAAAACAGTTTGAATTCCAGATATATAGAAATCCCCATGCTCCCAGTTGATAGAATCTAACTTCACTTACAATAGAAGCGTCTCATACTTTTGTATGTTAAAGAAATGGTGTCTGTCGCAGGAATCTCTCTTGAAATAACGTAACAAAACTTTGACTTGTTGGGTGACAAAAAAATCTTGGGTTGACTGAAATTTTTCAAATTCTTCCAAATTAATCATTACAGCACCACTTCCGCCATTTTCAGAACTGCTTGAATCTTGAAAAAGAGATAAATCAGTTTTTTGTGCATAGGCTTGAACTACAGAGTCAAGGTAAGATTTAGCTTTGCCTTCTGGCCCCAATTGCTTACTGTGCTCCAATTTAATTGCTGTAAGCAAAACTCCATCAATACAACCAGTCCCAAGTCCCCAAGCTTTGGTCAAGTGTCCTTTAACACATGAAATCCCAAATACACCATGTATTTTTCTGCCAAAAAATCTAGAAAGCAGCCCAGACATGTGTTTTCCTAATGTACCACTGTAGCTTGAACCTAAAGCTGACCCCAATTCTTCAAGGGGGAGCTCTTCTGCTTTGTCCAGCCCGGACCCAAATTCAAGGCGTTAAAAAAAAACAATGAATACAAGAAAAAAATTATATTTGTAAGGGTTAATACTTACAAGTGCTATCAAGCAACTCATTTTGTAATGTTGAATTTCCACCAAAAGGCTTCTTTAAAGTTTTACTGAGAGGAACATCATTTAATGGCTTCTTGAGGCCTTGAGCAACAAGCACTTTCAATTTCTGAACAGCCTTGAGTGGCTCATCTGGAAAAGCTTCTACAGATCCTGATGTTGGAGCCACCAGAACAGTGGTAGGAGTAACAGATACTGAAGCAGGGGCTGAAAAAACAGGACCTTCTTTGGTTGATTCAATGGTTGTCACAACTTCTTCATCTTCAAATTGATAGTATATTTTTTTGACATGCTTAGTGATACAGTATATTTCCTGCATAGTGTTACTTTATTCATCTTGTGCCTCATACTTCAGTTTGAGGGTGCAAGCTGCCATACCAGTTAGAGTAGGTGAAGGTAAAAATTCAATCAATTTTTGGACATTAAATTTTTTATGTGTAAACAGAAAATCTTGGGTCTGGGTGCACAGAATTGAACTACAAAGCAAAAATAAAAATGTGCAACAGAGATTAATTTAAAAAAGATGAACTCCAGAAATTAAATCCCTTATAAGGCAAATTGATAAGCCAATAGCTCCACAATTATGAAATGTTCCAAATTTGATTTATTTTCAAAAAAATCCCAGCCATACGATTCCCAGTTAGATAAAACCTTCCCCAATAAAGGGGAAGCTGTCTGATTAAATATATGTTGACAATAAGACTTGGAAATTTGAAAAGGCTCAGCAATCAAGTTAGGAATATATTAACCAATCAATTTTTCAACATTGAGTAGAGCCAGGCTAAGTTTTTAGAGAGATATACTTGAAATGGAATCACTCCAGCCCATAAGTACTGAGAATGAAAGAGGATATCAATACCATGAAGAGGGATCAACCTTTTGAACAAATCAAAATTCAATCAAGATAGACTGGCTAAAAATTTAGAAAAATTTGTAATTCACGCAAAGCCACTCTCTAAAACAATAAACCCATGTTTTTTTCCTTCTTTAAACTTTCTTTGTGACGTTCATCAACTATTTCAATAAGCTTTTCTTTCACTTCTTTGATTGACATGGTTTCTTGAAGCTTAGCTATGTCAATTTTTTGAACTTTTAAAAATTTGAGCTTATTGGTAAGTGTTTTCAAACCAGCTAATTCTACAGCTGTGACATAGTTTTGGCCATTGACATTGAAATTTAAAATTTCTAATAAAAAGTTTCAGCACCAGGAGATCATATCTGCTACCTCACGCAATGCTGCATCAGAAAAACTTTTTCCAATTTGACTGGGATTGAAAGCTGCAATAGCATACTTGGAGCAATTGCGTTCATCTTGCTCAACCACAAGTTTCATTGTGATACCTCTAAAAATACAACATCCACTAAAGCAGAGATGGGAAAAACACCAGAAATACTTACCAAGGAAGAGTACTCTCCTAAAGAACTCCCAGTAAATGGAGCTCCTTCTAGCGCCAATCATTTCTCACGCAAATCTTCAAAGGGAGCCTTTTCCATAACCACAAGTGAGATTTGAGTTAATTGTGTTGCATGTAAGAGTCCAGTAGGGGATGAAAAAGTGTATCAAGAAGTGCTTAGAACAGTATCTCTAAAAAAAGGAAGCATTTTGACATTACCATCTTTATCAGTTTTTTAATAAGTTATTTCCATTTACTGCTGCCTGATCCAGTGACCCTTGATTCCTCCGAAATGCACAACCTTTTCTCACAAATTTTTTCTGACAATCTCAAGAATACTGAAACCATAAACTTCTTCTAAATGACAATCAGCTTCATCCCAAACAGCACATGAAACTGCACTATCCCCATAAAACTGCATACCCATTTCAGGCTCTTGACTAACTTGACTAGAAAATATGTAAGCTTTGGGGGCTTGTGTAACTTGAGCTGTACCTACAAGTACTTTGATTGGCTTGGCTGAGGAGGATGATTTGGAAGGTAAAGTGTAAGGTTGTAATGTAAATCATCTTATGGTCCCAAGAAGTTTGACCAATGTGCTTGAGTTTTACTTCAAGGGGAGTAGTAGGTAGGAGCATTCCCTCAAAGGAAACTTCAAAATGTTTTACTTGATCACTGTGAACTTCTGCAGTCACCCGCTCCACAACGCTACAAGTAGCGACACTAGTCCACATTCTGTGAGTTATAGTTCCAGGAAAAGAGGAAAGACTTGAGAAATAAGGATTAAAATGAGTTGGATTGCAATCATCCAAAGTTTGAGAATAAGGCTGATTAGAGGGAGGAGTTTGCAATTCTACAGGGTTGTTGTCAACAAGGGTGTATCTAACATTTACAAATGTAATTTTTTCACCAACACATTTTCCTCATATTTTCAAGTACTTGATAACTGAGTTTCCTTTTTAAGGATTGGCAGATGAATAAGCAATAGTGGCCACTGGAGTGTCGCTATGAGAGTCAGCAGCAGGTTCAGCTAAGTAGACATAGCATTTGAATTCAACCAAAGAAAATATGCCTTGCTGTTAATACTTGTATGATGAGAATGTTTTAAAGCCTAATGCCGTATCAGGTGTCAATAATCTGGTTTTATCATTCAATTCAAAAAAATTCTTTGGATGATAAAACAGAAATATTGGTTGGGATCTTCAATTGGACGACATACTTGGGATTTTCTTCACTCATGAACGTAGCATCAAAATCTTCAAATTAGCCTCAGTAGAAAAAGGAAGATGTAACATCCATAACCGCAATTTTTTATCACCATCAAGCAAATAAAATTTTCCTTGTACAGAAACAGTTTTTCCAGTCTCATTGTTTATTATACTGGCAATTATAGCTTTGGAAGTTACAACATCTCCAACCTTAACAATAATTAATGGAAGAGTAAATATTTTAAGAGAGGATTTACAATTGGATACAAAGGAAGACTTATTTAATTTTGGGAGCATGATCATGCATTGAGAATCCACTACCAAGTTGAACAATTTTTCAAAGATCCCCTTGAACACTTTGACGGAAGAGAGGTTTCATTATTGCCTTCAAGCCAAATTTTATACGAAAATCTATGGGCACTTTGGTTGCCCCTAATCCATTTTTATGGTACAAATCACTGTGATTGCCAACTAAATTTGAAAATTTTTCAATGTCATCAGTGGACATGGTGACATTAGGTCTGGTAAAGAAAGAAGTTGGTGAAGTTTTGTCAAAATTGTATAATATTTATGTTTCATTTAAACTGATTATTATTTAAATAATTCTGAAACCTGTTTTAAAATTTAAATGGCTAAATTCTTCTGTTTCATACCAATTTAATTTCCTGCTGAGTTTTATTAGATATTTTGAGGTTTTAATGGGTGGACATGTTGGGGTTTTACTCCTGTTTTAGTCAATGGGTTTATTGCAACTTCATAATTTTGTTCCACTTATCTTTAATTTGTTTTAAGTTATTTTTACATTACACTTACATCTGGATAGCGCTTTGGAGGGCCTTTTTACTCATATAAAGTTCTTTCTTACTTGCATACTTTATTTAAAATTTCCTAGAGTATTCTATCTTTGTGTTTTTTTTAGCTTCAATTCAGCCAACATGTCTTTTAAGAAACATTTATATTTCTTCTAGTTTTTGGCTCTCTCAGAAACCATGGCTTCTAATCAAAGTTTTTTTTTAGAATGAACAGAGTTCAACTGTGTTGAAAATTGATAAATTGATGCAGATGGAAAATAAGAAAGAGGAAAAACTTTTAAAAGATCTGGACTTGCAAAGCATCTAATATGGGTTGAGCTGAGGAAAAAATCTACTAACCAAGGCATGTCAAAAGCAAATGTTGAAAGTATTGATTCATCTTTGGAACAGCAATTGTCAGATGTAATGGTGTATAATTTGATGAAATTATTTTCTAAAATTTTAAAGTTTAAATTTATTAATTTGAAAATTATAGGATCTTGACTCACAAACTTTGAAAAATGTCACAAATTACTATGATGATAATTAACCCACTCCTTTTAACTCTGCACCACAAAACCGCTCAGAAAATAATTCTGATATTCTATTTTTTGATACTCAAGATTTTGAGTCACTAAAAATCAACCATTACTCATCTGATATGAAACTATCATTAATTGATACTGCTCATAGCTACCTTATTTTAAAAAAATCAAATGAACAAATTACTATAAAATTAAAGTATGAGAGGTATTGGCTTTGTAAAATATCTTCTCAGCCTCATTACTTATTACCTAATTCCAATACCAACCCAATTATTCCAAAATCAATACGAACAGCTCTAAATATACTTAAACTCATACCATTCATCAAACATTTTCTGTTTTCCCCCACCTTCTTCCATCAGCCCTTTAAAAATGCATCTGAATACAGCTTATTTCATTCAAGGTGTGAAGAATTTCTTTCAATCAGCTTTAAAGCTAGAAGTAATAAGAAAACTCAATGCAACACCTTTCTTTTTGATGAAAACACAAAAAATAAAAATATCCTCAAGGCAAAGAAGACATTTAGTCAACAGTCACTCATTGACTGAATTTCATGGCTCTTTCAATTGCCAAATTTTGAGGATGATCTTGATGCCCCAATTCAAAAAGTTCAGAAAGATGAGGATACATACACTGACATTTGGAATGTATCAATTTGGAAATAAATGGCTGATGATGATGGGAATAAGTTCATTTGTAAGAGTGGAAATCTTATGTTGAGTTTTTATATTGACTGGTTTAACCCTTTTTGAAACAAGAAGGGACATGGTATGGTATCTTTTGGAGAAATTATGATGGTTTTTCTCAACCTTGATCCTTATATACAATATAAAAAAGAGCATATATTTCTTGCTGGAATAACACCAAGCCCTCATGAGCCAAGCTTAGATGATTGAAAAAAGGTAATTGAGCCATTAATTCAAGAGCTGAAACAATTATGAAAAGCTGTTTTTTCTCAAAAACACGCTGACACTGTGAAGGATGATTGATTAAGATGACAATTTTTCTTCTCATTGCTGACTTACCAGCTGTAGGAAAGGTAGCTGTATTATCCTCTAATTCACCAAGTCTTTCTTGTTCTTTCTGTTTTATTACACAAAAACAATTAGGGAAGGAATATAAATCTACATCTATTGAAGCTTGTTCAAATAAAAAAAAATTTTGGGCAGCTGAAAAGTGGAGAAAAGGTTCAAATTGTCACAAAATATTTTCAATATTTAAGTCAGATGTTGTTTTCTACTCAAAATTTTAAGTGCTTCTGTATTGGAAGCCTATATATTTCATAAGTATTGAAGTGATGCATTTCTTGCTTCTGGGAATGGCTAAGGACTTTAGTCATAATTATCTTAAAGTCAAAACAGTAGGAAAACAATTATCCACCCTGTAATTAAAAAAGAAAAAAAAGGCTCATCTTATAATCAAAAGTCTCAAAAGAAAAGAAATGATACTATATATTTCTCTGATGATCATTCAAAACAATCATCCTCCTCTTCTTTATCCTCCATTTCTTCCTATAATCTATGATCATCTTCTATTTCCCAGAGTAATTCAGCACCCTCCATTTCTTCTGATAATACAAAATCACCCTCCATTACCCCTTATAATCTATGATCCTCTTCTATTCACCAAAAAAATATACAATATTCCTCTGTTTCCTCTCATGGTTCACAGTCCTCCTATTCCAAAATCAGTCAAAAAGCTAGGAGTAAACCTACTAAAACAGAAAAGATGGCCATTCTACCTTCTGATGATAAATCAGAATCAAGATCAACATAAAAAACTCTTAAGCAAAAAAATGTCAAGATTGAAATATAAGAGAATTTCAAAAAACAGCTTACTTATCCTCAGATTCTTCTGAGGATGAGTAGTCCCTGAAAGAGAAGGAAGAGGAAGAAGATGTTTATTCAAATTCTTCAAGTCCATTATCTCCTTTACCATCTTCTGAAAAATTATAAAATATGGAAAGTGTTAACAAACCAGATTCTGATGATACAATTTAGAAAAAAATTGCTCAACAACAATTGGCTCACAGTCATGATACAGATAATGAGGAAGGTAAATGTGAAAATTTATCAATTAATCTGGAGGAGCTTATTATTATTCTGAGAGATAATGGTCAAACTGATCTTGAAATATGGATATCATGAGTTCCTGAATGCTTTGTTTAGCCAGGTTTTACCTTAAATGCTTCTTAATGGCTAATACTATATAAATTATTTTATCTCCAATTGCCCATACCGCATTAGTCATTACCATCAGCTGGAAAGAGAGAGAAAAAACTTAAAGAAATTTAGGAGTGTCTAATAAAGATTATCAAGATTCTCACTTTGTTACAAATTGATAGAAAAATTCTTAGTAACTTATCACAGCTTTTAAATAAATATGAAGCTCATTTCAAATAAAATTACATATCAATCAATTTTAAACCAAATTTCCATCTTGCCCAGCACTATCCAGAAGTTATTATGCATTTTGGACTACCATCATCTACAGTAGCTTGGGCGCAGGAAAGAATGAATGGATTTTTAGTTTCCATAAAATATAATAATAAAATTGGTTTGTTTTAAAAAAATTTAATTTCACTTGAATGTATTTTTTATACTTAACTTATAAAATAAAATTTAGGTCAAATGGATAAAACAAGGATGAAAAAAATTGGAGAGATCTGTCGCTTTAATTCATTTATGGAACAGGCTAATTTTGGTATTCATGAAGGTATAAGAAATTTATTTTTAAATAAAAAAGAGTTTTTGGATGAAAATAATTTAAAACTATGGAATTCTTATTTTGTGAATGCAATGGTCAGTGGAGCACAATTTTTTAAAATATTTTGAGTCTTAAAAATTTTTGAATGTCAGGTCTTGAGCCATAGTGTCAACACAATCAAAAGCTTTTCTATAAAAATAGATGCTATAGCTTTTATGGCCATCATCAGAGAAGCTCAATGGTTGAATTTCATCCTTTGGGACTAATTAAGAATGGAGAAATTATGAGAATTTAGTATGATAGAAATATTTCAAAAGATAAATTTGTACTCATTGTAATCTTCAAAATTATAGAAGATATCAAATTTAGTAACTTTTTTCTACTGGTCTTGGGGCCGTTCTTTATAACAACAACTGGGAGGAGGAAGTTGTGCTTTCAATAAATGAAATAAAAGGACATATATCTATATTAGTCAGCCCATCAAATTACTTAGGAATCAGACATGAACCTTCAACATTGATATCTTTGTCTATCTTATCTGGTAGTTAAAATAATTCATAAAAATAATATGTCAACAAATATGTAATTTAGTGCTTTAAAAAATTAAGAATCTTATTTTTTTCCAAATTTCAAGAAATTTAATTTGGCTACAGTTGAACTTGATTTTTCTTATTCATCTTTACCAAGTAGCCTATATGGGAGAAAAATTTCTCAGGCATTTTTTAGGGAATCAAAATTTCTCAGGTCTTTATGTAAAATGAAATCATATATGTATAATATTTTTAATGAATTTTTTTTTAATTTATCTGGAACAGAAATATCACTGCTGATTTTCACATTATTAAATTTATTATGTATTTAATTTGTGATTAGAGCAGGGGTTGGATGGGTTGGTAAGAAACAGAATATTAAATGTATGGAGTGGGATACTAAATGAAATAGCAGTGAAAAAGTAAAATGAAATTATAAACAATGGAATATGGAGGGGGTGGGATCTTAGATGAGGTTGGAGATCTTCAGCCTTATAAGAAAAAATGAAGCGTTAATTAACACAACACACAACTGACATAGGTAGACCCCAATTACCTTTAGAAGAAGAGATGAACTCTTAATTAACACAAAACATGACTGAAAGAGGTAAACCCCAATTACCTGTAGTGTGGAGTGTGCAGAGGAGTTAATGAAACCAATGTAAAATAAAATAATAACCAGCTTCTTTATAAATCAAAGCTGGGATAATTGCTTTTAAAATAAATTTTTAGTTATGTCCTATATTTTTTGTTAGAATTTTTCTCAGAAGGCCTATCATACATTCTCCCCAAAATTCAGAAACTTCTATTAGTGGCCCCCATGTTCTCAGCTCCAGGTTGGCTCCTCAAACTCAAGTTCTGTAAGTTAATTTTCATTGATATAATCACTTCTGTAGTGTGCCTGCCAGTTTTGATTTGAGATATACTTTCCAAATTGAGTGATTCAATATTTATCCATCCAAAAATTTGAGGAACACTAAGAGCATAGACACAAACAAATTCTGGATTTATTTAAAGTTTTAATGAGTAAGAGTAATTACAATTAGAAGAAAATGACAATTTTTATAAGTATTAAACAAGAGGAGGAAGACAAAGATCAATGGGCAGTAGATGAGTCAAGGCAAAACTGATGCATGGTGTTTGTACTGACATTCAAAATATTGGTGGTGTTTTCCCTAGCGCTCACCAGTTTCAATGCAGAAAAGGGTGAACACCATGGTGACACTACCTCTGAGAATGTCGGAAAAATGTCAGTGGTGTTAAGAAGGAGAATTTTTGCAGGCAAGGATGTCATTAAAATAACTGAGGGACTACATGCTGAACTATATATAATAGTCAACTGAGTAATACAGGGCTTTCAGAAGTAGACAGGAAAGAGAGAGAAATGATGAAAAAGAAAAATAGCAAGTTCTAATATTGGATGGGAAAGTGAAAAAGATAAAAGGAAAGGAGTCAAACGGGATGGTAAAACATATATGAGGGAAGATACACAATATAATAATGAATGATAGAGGAGAGAAGGGTTAGAATATAATAGTGAGCTATATACAGGGAAGTTGTGGAATGCAATACTGAATAGTAAAAGAAGAGGTGGAATGAGATTGTAAATGATATATGTGTAAAGGTATAAAATGTAATACTAAAAAATGTGGAAAGTTCCAAAGTACTAAGAAGTAGACACAATGAGAGATGGGTTGGTTCTACTTTTCAATTTCTAAAAAAAAGGGCCTGACACTCTTATTTTAAAGAAAGTGCAATAATGTGTAACACTAATATCTAACTAGATAGTTTATAAGTTGAGAGATCAGTTGAAAAGATAAGAAAAAACAAATATTACTATCTGGATATTTCTATTCTTAATAAGCGCTGGTATCCACAGCTACTCCCTCTTGAAGCGCTCTGTTTGAATATGTCTTATTATAGCAATAAAATTACTCTAATAATAGTTTATCCTACTGAATCTATATATTCTCTCTGTGTTGCGCTTTTTTAATATACTATATGAAAGACACACACAGACCCACCAACTCTAAAAGACTCAGAATATCTCCAATATGCTCTTAAATACTTAATTACAGAAAAATCCAATCTCTTACTGTTATCAGGGTAATCACAAAAATAGACAAATTGCTATATATCACAATATATTTTGAAATTATATAATATGAAGCTCTAATGTTTCTAATCTATTGACTGATTAAAATAATAATTTTCCTACCTAACTACTATTACTACTATTAGATAGCCTTTACTTATTATTTTTTTCAGCGCTCCAGACACATTTCCCTAGTGGATTTCCAGAGCTGTCTCTAGCGCCACAGTAGTAAAACAATAACTAATCCATTAGTAAACTAAATACACTGCTTGTAACAACTACAGTGCCTAAACTTACCCTATGCTTACTAATACTAGTATTAACTTTTTTCACTCATATTCCACATGTGCTCTTATGAATATACCTTTGCATTGTTTCAGCGCTACTTCCCATGTTGACATCTTTTAGAGCTGATCCTTGTCTCTTTGACTCTTGGGTATTTTTGTGATCAAGTCCCCATCCTCCTCGCTTCATTACTAAGTCCATAGCTCTGAAAACTCACTTAGTTAGTTAGCCTCTGCAACTTACATTACCTGTTTCATTGAGTTACCACACTAGCCGCTGTGCAGTATACTATGTCCTTGAGGCCTTCCTTGAGCCATAATTCCTTCCTTAATGCATAACACACAAACATTGGCAAATCCAAATCCATAATTTTCAGCGCTTGCACTCCTGAGTTGATAACACACAATTCCCTTTGTGCGTCACAACTTGCTGAAAAATCCGAGCACACAGACCCTAAATCCTCTTCTGTGCTTCTCTTTCCCTTTTTTCTTTAAAAAAACACAATTACATGACAATGAAAAATGGAAAATTGACAATGGACAATGGAAAATGGACAATGGAAAATGGAAAATGGACAATGGAAAATGGACAATGGACAATTGACAATGGACAATGGACAATGGACAATGGACAATGGACAATTGACAGTGGACAATGGACAATGGACAATGGACAATGGACAATGGACAATGGACAATGGACAATGGACAATGGACAATGGACAATGGACAATGGACAATGGACAATGGACAATGGACAATGGACAATGGACAATGGACAATGGACAATGGACAATGGACAATGGACAATGGACAATGGACAATGGACAATGGACAATGGACAATGGACAATGGACAATGGACAATGGACAATGGACAATGGACAATGGACAATGGACAATGGACAATGGACAATGGACAATGGACAATGGACAATGGACAATGGACAATGGACAATGGACAATGGACAATGGACAATGGACAATGGACAATGGACAATGGACAATGGACAATGGACAATGGACAATGGACAATGGACAATGGACAATGGACAATGGACAATGGACAATGGACAATGGACAATGGACAATGGACAATGGACAATGGACAATGGACAATGGACAATGGACAATGGACAATGGACAATGGACAATGGACAATGGACAATGGACAATGGACAATGGACAATGGACAATGGACAATGGACAATGGACAATGGACAATGGACAATGGACAATGGACAATGGACAATGGACAATGGACAATGGACAATGGACAATGGACAATGGACAATGGACAATGGACAATGGACAATGGACAATGGACAATGGACAATGGACAATGGACAATGGACAATGGACAATGGACAATGGACAATGGACAATGGACAATGGACAATGGACAATGGACAATGGACAATGGACAATGGACAATGGACAATGGACAATGGACAATGGACAATGGACAATGGACAATGGACAATGGACAATGGACAATGGACAATGGACAATGGACAATGGACAATCGACAATGGACAATGGACAATGGACAATGGAAAATGGACAATGGACAATGGACAATGGACAATGGAAAATGGACAATGGACAATGGACAATGGACAATGGACAAGAAGTGGACAAGAGAGGAGAGATAGAAAAGCAAGGACAAAACAAAGAGAAAAAAAGTAGAACTAAAGAAAGAAGGTGAGAGAATGATAATAAAATAAGTGAGAAAAGATTGGATGAAAACTCAGTAATGGGAAGGCATCCTTAAGAGTGCTGGAGTTAGGGTATACATATAAATGATGCTATATAGATTAAGTAGTATTAGGGTTTAAAATATATGTATATGTGTGGAGTAGACATAATATGCTAATAGAATATTAAAAACTATCACTGGCCATCCAATTCATACACCTGCTCTAGTCAAGGGCCATGTACTATACTTCCCAGATCATGACAGTATTTGGCAAACCATTTTTGAAGTATTTAATGCAACAAATAGTTGCATGATGAAATTTAGCCTTTAAAACTAAAAAGAATAGATAGAAAACACCTTCTGTATTCAAATATGTTGTGTTACAGTGCTAAGTATTGCTGAACTCCCTATTCTTTATTTTTGGCTGAGCTTTTGATTTTTATTTTCTCCCCTCATTTTCCACATTTGCATTACTGATTGTGTATGGAAGTGTCCCTATGAATAGTCCTCTTCTAAGCCCAACATTCTCTAATAAAAATGACTTTCTATGTTTAATTTTAGAAAGACTCAACAAAACCCTGAGTGATAAATATCAAAAAAAAATCAAAGAAAAAGGATTAAAAACACCAGGAAAAATAGTCTTTTAGAAAAATGATTTATTGTTTCAGGCCACAGAAAATGTCACTATTCATTTTGAAACTTTTAATTTTCAGGATTTGTCTTACAGCATGCATTTTTTGAGCTTCCACATTCTGGACTGAGACACCACCTTGCCACATTGTTTCACTAAAAATATTTTTCTCACATATTATTATTATTTTTTTTCAATGACCAAGTTTATCATTTTATTGATCTTTAAAGAATATTTTAAATATCTTGTAAAAAAATTTCTTATGTAATGTAGATAAATTATCTTATTTTATCAATATTTTAAACTATATTTCTTATTGATATATATATAATAATATTTTAATAAAATTAAATCTCACAAAATAGAGATACATGTTTTAATTATCATATATAACATTATATTAATCTAAAAATGTAGGAAGAGGGGGTGGAAGAGGAGGCACAAGTGGTGGGGGTAAAGGTGGGGTGTGGAAGGTGGGAGAGGAGAGGGTGGAGTGAGAGTTTGGGGGGAAAGGAGGGGCAGAAGGAAGGGAAGGAGTGAGAGAAGAAGAAAAAAAGGGAGAGAGAGAGGGAAGAGGGGGGAGAGAAGGAGAGGAGAAAGGGAGGGAGAGAAGAGGTTAAGGAGGGAGACAAGGGAGTGGATAAAGTGTTGGAGGGAGAGGAGGAAGGAGATAAGTGAAATTAGAAAAAAGAGTGGGAAAGAGTGGGAAGGAGAGGTGGAGACAGTTTTTTCTTCTCATGCATCCTTTTCAGCTTAAAACTCAAAGGACAATTTCTATGAAAATTATAAAAAATTCTGAACACTTAAAAGTGTGATAAAAAATTAGGCAATGGAAAGAATAAAGAAAAACAACTGAAAGGCAAAGAAAATGCAGTGACATCATTTGCTGTTGCAGACCAAAAATACATGCCTACAGAAATTTTGAGCTTCAAAAGTAGCAAAGCCTGTTCTGAGACATGGATTAGTCTAGTAATTGCAGGATAGTTTGCAACATTTTTTTCCGGGGAGTGTAAATATATTATCAACATTGGATCAGGGAATGGAGTTGTGGAAGCAATTTGGAAATCTTCTCAAGATAATCATCAAACAACACCAGCGCCTCTAGGATTAGAATCTTGTAAATCTTTTACTCATTTTAGCTGCTCTTTCCAGATCAAACAAAGATTAATAAATCTGGTAAATAGAGTTAGGCATGAAGGTTCAATAAAAACTTAAACTTAGGGAGGGAGGCTAAGTATGGTAATTAACAGATTTTCCAAAGTTTCATCTTTATTTCTCAAATTTATAATAAATCAGCCATGAAAGATAATCATCAACTTTAAGTAATGGGTCATTGATACTTGCTGCTGAATAAACGTAATAACTCAAACAATTAATCTTTTAAATGAGTTCACAAAAAAAAATTATTTCAAATTTATTCTTTGACTTTGGTCACAACAGAACTCATTTGCAGGTAGTATTCTGAATATCCACATGGTATTGAAAATTAAATCAGAATTACTTGGTGTTCCCATATACACCATAAAAAAAATTCTGATTTTATAGAAAACCCAAGTAATTCTAATTCCACTTGAAAAATAATTAACTTTGGCTTGATTTTTTTTTCCTTTTTTTTCTGCTTCTTTTTTCTTGCTTTTTTTTATTTTCTTTAAGAGGGGGGAGTAAGAGGAAGAGGAGGAAATCTAAATTTTTTCAATAAATTCACACTAGTTTATATTCAGATTTATTTAAATCTGAAATGTTTAGCTTTACCTACTCTTATAAAATATTTTCTAAGTTTTTTACAAATTAAAAAAACGAAGTTGATGTTGATGTTGATGTTGATCTTAAATAAATTTATTTTTCATTGCTCAGGCCAAAATTTTTATTACAAATTTTTGATTTATTCATCCAATCTTTTCTGTTTTCTTTTTTACTTTTTTTGGCTTATATATTATACTTAATATACTTAGTATTTTATATTCTCAATTTCATATTCACTAGATTTGTTATATTGTTCAGTCTTTTTTTATTATATAAACTAAACCCATTGAACAACCGCGACGCATGAAGACAAGGTAATTCAAGTTTGTAGTGAGGTAACTAGTTAAAATATTCACAACAAAACATCTGATGATGACTTGCTATCAAATTTCCAAACAGCTTGAATTTTGTAGACGATTCGCTAGAGAGTCCCTCTCTGACTATTTGTGGTAGTTGATTAAACAAATGTATTCTTTCAACTGTGAGATGAGCGTCATCATTCAGAAAGTGAATCTGTTTAAGTTTATTTTTACTAATATGAAGCCATCATGCTGATGAGTGAAGAGCGTATTGTTGGTTATCAAGCTAAAAATCGAGATATAAATTTGCAGAATGTATTGGTTTTTATGAAAATGAATCAGGTAAAAAACATGATTAGTGCAAGGGAATATTAGTACTTGGTTCAAACTTTGGGTAGAGTTATCGCCAATTCTAACTACATTTGTTTCGTATTTAGCGGAGAGACTTAAAAAAATTTCTTTCACTTTAAAGACATTGATATATACCAATTAAATTCCTATTCTTCCTTTTGGATTACAGTTGATTTTAGTTGACCAGACCCCAGTAAGATTTAGACAGCGGCTAGTATAATTAAAAGGCATATACAACAAAGGGTGCTTGCAGTCATTGGTGCTATATAACCCTGCAAAACATTTACCATAATTTTTCTTTTCGACATTCATCCGGATTGCCACACTTGGCTGGTACAACCTGAAGCATTCAGTAACGTTATCCATTCTTTCATCGAATATGTGCTCAAAATAAGAATGGCCATCGCATTCCGTTTCATTGTGAAAGCCTAGATATCCAGACTTAGAAGAACCGAAAAACAGCCAGAAGTAAAATATCATAATAATTCCCCTCATGTCTTTGAATATATATATAAAAACCGCCAAAAAAAAAAAAAAAAAAAAAAAAAAAAGATTAACATAATAAATAAAGAAATAAAAAAAATTGAGGAAGAAAGGGTGAAGAAAGTCTTAAATTAACAATAATCTCGACTTTACCTCCGAGTATAGCAGAGTACAATAAAAATTCAAGCTGGACTAAGTAGGCAAATCCAACTTATAATATAACCTGAAAACGATGTATTCGCTGGCAAAAAATAATCACATAAAGATCAGAAAAGGAAAATAAAAATTGATACTCATTCATTATACTTACCTAAATAGCCTTTGAAGGAAGAAGGTTGAACAAAGCCTTTTATATTTATATGGAAAATCCTCCACCTAGCAGTATACAAGAAAATAGAAGTTTCCGCAAATGGCGTTAATATCTGGTTCATAATCCATTTTAAAGCATGCGTTCTGGAAGGTCTGCAAGCATAGTTTGATTCAAACAACTTGCAAGAGAAATGTTATATCTAAGACCTACGCACAAAAGTATTTGGCTGTCGTAACAAAAATGACTCTATTCAAGATAGGGGATGAGTCCAAAAGGATGGGAAGGCACAGGCAGTACACGACGCTATGTCTTAATATATGTATTCTAGAATAGAAGAACTAAGAACAAATTTCCACATTGGTTTAATCATCTGTTTTGTATTTACTTATTTGCTTGAGATAATCATTGTCTACGAGAGCATGAAATCAATAACAGCGAGAAGAAGATCGAAGTACGGACGTATGAAAAAAATGAAAGTCAAGAATAACCAAAAGACACTACGCACTAAGTAAGATATCCCAGATGGGGATATCAAGCGCGAGTTGGGGATACTATAGGGAGGGACATAAGGATAGAAAAATTTGTGTGAGAAGAATAAGTGTAAGGAAAATATGGGCGAAAGAAATATGTGAGAAAAATAAGTGTAAGAAAAATATCTTTCAACTATGGGAATTTTTTTTTTTTAGTTTTTTTCTCTCAAAAAAATGATTTTTTTTTTCCTTTTTTTTAAATTTTTTTTTTGAAAAAAAAAACTCTCATGGTGGCAAATGATTTTTCTTACACGTACTTTTCTCGCACTTATTTTTCTTGCACTTAATTTTCTTAAATTTATTTTTCTGACCATATGTCCTTCCCTAAAAATATCTCCAACTCGCGCTGGATATCCCCATCAGGGATATCTTACTTGGTGCGTAGTGAGAATGATACAGCAACTGTAAATTAGACTCTGTTCTATGCTGCAAAATGGGTAGAAGATTCTTTCACCACTTCACAACAAGAACACTGTCTACAGTTCGATCTCGCAGGTTTTGCCTTAAAATTTTTGGCTTATTCCTAATTTAATATCTTTCTACTTGCATACATAACGCCTATATTTCTTCGAATTATTGGAGCAAGTTAAAAACTTACAAGATTCTTGGTAGGACTACATATTAAGACAAGAAAATTATAGATAGATTATAAAAAATTATTTTGTAAAGGAAAACCCAGACAATCGTTAATTAAAGACTTGAAAAAACAAGCACGCACAAATTCTATTATTCCTCTCTGGTAGATTTCCCAACAATGTTCCCCTCTCTCTGTAGTCACTTATGGTTGTCATTGTCATTGCCCTTTGTCTTCCCCTCCTTTGTCCTCCTATCATGTAAATACTCATATGTGTCTCCCTCCTTCATGCCCCTTGCTGGGTGAGATTGTAAGAAATAAAAAAAAAAAAAAAAAATTCTATTATTCATAACGAGCACGTGATGGATTGACACTACAGCACATGTTTGTTTCGCCACGGGGCGCAACAATTACGCAGCAGTTGTGCAACAGTTACGAAACATTTTTTTTTGCACTTAAGACCCACCTAAGAGCATCCACACTCGTTCGGTTGTGTAACTCCCGCTTACATGCATATTACTTCTGAGTTGCACAAATTTATGATATCATTCCACACTCATTTTTCGAAAAATTCACTATTTGCGAGTTACACGAAATATTCATCACTCGTGTTTCTTGGTTTATTCAATAACATCACTGCTTCCACGGCACTAATTTCTTCTATCCCTCCTTCTACCATACTCATTTTTCTTCACTCAACTGTTACATTTCCCATGCCTTTAAATTTCCTTGATGATTTATAAGACATGGAAGAAGAAGATCTCCTTCTTACATATGTGTTAACTACCTATTGCAACAATCAATCATCTAATTCAACCACACCAAGACCAAAGAAAAAAATGATACAACAAGATCATTACACTGGTAATGCACACTTAATGAAAGACTACTTTGGGCAAAACCCCATTTACAACAATATTATTTTTGAGCGCCGATTTAGAATAAACAAAGATCTATTTACAAAAATTGTTGAGGATCTACAGATGCACAATAAATATTGGGTTTTAAAATCTGTAAGTATAGTATTTTTTTAATAATATCCATCACACTTTTTCTCAATTTTTTACTAACTACATTACTACAACATTGCTGCAGGAAACTTGGATTGACACCTCACCAAAAGCTAACTAGTGTACTTTGCCGGCTTGCCTATGGGATTTCAGCCGACTCAACTGACAAGTATGTTTGCATAGCTGAAACCACTTCACTAAAGGCATTGAAAACTTTTGTTAAAGACATCATATCTTTATACATAAGCAAGTATTTATGAGAACCAAACGCTGTGGAGAAAACCAAGATTTTGAGGGAGTATGAAGACAGGGGGTTTCTGGGATGTCTTGGCAGTATTGATGGGATGCACTGGGAGTGGAAAAATTGCCCCACAGCCTTGGCTGGTCAGTTCCAGGGAAAGGAACAAACTCCAACAATGATATTTGAGGCTGTAGCAAGCAAAAACTTACGAATTTGGCACACTTTCTTTGGATCACCTGGAGCTTTAAATGACAGCAATGTTCTTCATTGCAGCAACTTGTTTGATAAATTTTTGGGTGGTAGTCAAGATGGTGTAACATATAAAATAAATAATAGAATTTATAAAAATGGCTACTACCTTGCTGATGGTATTTACACACCATGGTCAACACTGGTCAAAACAATTTCTCATCCACAAGATGAGGAAAGCCAATATTACTCTAAATTACAAGAAAGTGCTAAAAAGAAAATAGAATGTGCTTTTGGGGTGTTGCAAAGTAGGTGGGGCATTCTAACCCAGCCATGTTGTCTATGGCATATCAAAGAAGTGAAGGAGACAATGACCTGTTGTATAATCTTACACAACATGATAGTGGAAGCAAAATCAGAATCAGATCCTTACCTAAATGAACAATCCATTCAATGTCAACTTTCAACAAACAGCTTAGTGAATTTTATTCAGAACAGCCAGGAGCTTCACAATTCCAACACACATTTTGAATTGCAAGAGAATCTGAAGAAACATATTTGGAAAAATAGAGGAAGATTTGAATATATACAAAGGGAATAATTTATGATTACCAAATGTTTATAACTATTGAGCAGTGCAACTAACCTAGCAATAGTATCAGGCCGCCTGTAAGTGACATATATTTCAGAATGAGATAAGTAGTAATACAAATGTATCTATACCTTTTATTATATAAAATAGTCTTGGGATAAGTTTCCCAAGCCTTAATTATTGAGCAGCGCAACTGACCTATCACATGTGCACCAAATAGAATAACATGAGAATGTAACGGTGTAGTACTAAAAAATTATAAAAACTTGAGATAAATTTATATTATATATATAAAGCTTGTTAGCAAGTGCCAGCCTTTTTTGTAATTGGTGATAGCTTTGATGCAGACTTTATATATTTCTTGGCTTCCTTGAACAATAATATCTTGCCCAGGGAATCCTATATGTCCAAACAGCCTTTACCCAAGATTTTTACCACACCTGGGAGGGAGTGGCAAAAGATATTTGGTGCACCTCCAAAATTTTTTTATGCATCATTGATGATTAGCAGTTATTTCTGAAACTTGTATTTTATCTTTTACAAAGTCTCTTTTTTATTCCAAAATTATCTGATTGTTTTATTTGCAAAAACATAGTGAATTGAAAGCAACTTCAAAGACAAATCAATATATTGTTCTTGTTGATGAGAGAAATTACAAGATATATATTTTATAATAATATATAAAAATAAAAAGAAGTGTGAGTTGAAAATAAAACTAAATATATGTAATACTTGTAAGACATTATGTAAATAATAATTAAAAAGAAGAAAATTGAGTCAAAAGGGATGGAACAGACAAGTATATATATGATTTCTGGGCCTCCTAGCAAGCTCAAAGTTTAGTCGGAAGAGTCATTTGCTGCTTGCCTACAAGAAATAAAAAAAAGAAAAAAAGGGAAAGAGGAGAGAGGAGGGAAATATCTTACCAGTAATGAATTGAAAGAGCCATTGGGTGCTTGCCTGCAAGAAAGAAAAAATTAAGAGGAAAAAAGAATAAATTGTAAGTAATTTCTCTCCTCTCTCCTATTTTGTTTTTGTTTTTGTTTTTGTTATTATTTTTCTTTTTTTCTTTCTTGTAGAAATGCACCAAATGGCCCATCCAATTAATTTACTGGTAAGTTATTTCCCTCCTCTCTCCTCTTGCCCTTTTTTTCTTTTTTTTCTTTCTTACAGGCAAGCAGCAAATGGCTCTTCCGACTAATTACTGGTAAGTAATTTTACTTCACTCCATACAGGTGATAAATATATTTAGTTTTATTTTTGAATCACACTTCTTTTTATTATTACTGCTCTTTCATATTCATTTTGACTCACTTTTATTTTTCTTTAAATCATTATATATATTTTGAAATTCACAAATAAAACAATAATTAACAAACTAAATCAAGAGTTACTCTTTTCAATCCACCTCCTTTTTATTTCCTCCTTTATTTTTTGTAAAAGCTCCAAGTCTTCATCAGTACAACAATTATTTTCTTTAAGTAGTAGAAGTTGTTTCATATAATTTCCTCTCATTTCACTTAGATTTTTCTCTTTGTCCAGTTGGAGGCGCTCTTTTTGAATTGAAAGTTTCTCTTTTATAAGTAGAATTTTCTGTTTGGTAAGCTCATTTTGTTTTTCTGTTAACTTCATTGCTGATAATCAATTTTCTGCCATTTTACCCATTTGCAAAGCCAGGTTAGTTTGTTCCTCAAGATTTCTTGCTTTACTAATACAAAGTCTTTTTGAAGATTTTAGACCCAGAGGACGTGGAGAAAAGGCTGATTGTGGGGTTCCACTACGTGTTTCCACTTTGATGTTGCCGCTTGCCTCTTCTACTCTATTGATATCACTTGAGTATGTGTTACTAGATTGTAGATCCTTACTTGTATTGATTCTCCATTTAGTAACATGCCTAAGTTTTTCCCATGCAGTCAAGCTTTTAAAAGATGATTTAGTTTGTTATTGATGAAGAGATAGTGCAAGCCTCATCCAGTCACTGGGTGAGCTTCCACTAGGTGGGTTTCTTTCAATTGAGCTATAGATAGCGCTGAACTTCAAGGTGGAGGTGTCAAGGGCTTGCCATCTAAGGTCAATTATCAAAAAATAATGAGCAAGTTTAAATAAAAATGTAAGTCCACAAATTAAATAAAACTTACTGGATTCTAATCTGTTCATGATCACTATATTGTGTCTTGCTATACTGATTACAATGGCTTTCTATTTCCCTATAAAACATCTCCCCAGATTGGTATGTAGAAAATTTGGGTTGCTTGCTAATAAAAATCCAAGATATAGCAAGTTGTTCCTCCTCATGTTGAGACCAATTTGGTGACCGTTTTCTCTTATTTTCAAATTTTCTGGAGCTTTGAGGTGTATAAATAGTTTAGAAATTACTATAATATAAAAAAAGTGATAATTTTGGTGTGATGTGATAATGAGAAGTGAGAAATGTTATGTTTGGTAAGAAAATAGCAAGTAATGAAGTGTTTGGTAAGAGTGAAGATTTAATGAATTGGAGGTAGTGAGGTGTTGCGAGGTTGACCAAATGAGATGAATTACTGAAAAATGGCAGGGCAGAAAATGAGTTCCACTAATGATTCAATAATGTGTGGAAAGATCCACAATTTACTGAAAAAATTACTGATTTGACCCTCTACCAAAAGACTGAAAATAGATGAGTGTGGAATTTTAGCGGCTTTTTTCTGTAAAATATGCATACCAAAAAAGTTTACCAAAACAAGTGGAGATGCTCTAAGACCTTTAAATGCTAAAAATAATTGTTGCTTAACTGTTGCGTAATTGTTGCAACATTGTTTCCCCCCAAGGCAAAAAAACTTTTTTTATTTCATACAATCTCACCCAACAACAGGATGAGAGGGACAAGTGGAAAATAGAACCAGGCAATATCAATATGTGACTAAGCAGGGGCTATTGTGAGATAGTGTCACCAGAGGACCTACGCACAAGGTCGAGGGTGTTCCTGGAAGTGAGATGGAGGGAGGATTTTAGAAACTTCTTCAATGCACAGAGGAAATGTTTGAGGAAGTGATTCAAAGATGACTCAAAGGAAGAGCTATGGCTTTAAGATATGTTCGAGAAGAATTCTAGTATAATTTAAAGGTAATGTTAAAATTCTTAAAATCTCACAAAGGGTTGGAAAATCAATAATCAAAGATTTAGGATTTATAAATGATTACTGAGAAAATATGGAAAGATACAATAATAATGATTTAACCTAAAGCTTATACCACTATTAACTATATATACATTTAATAATTTAATTCTAAAGAATGTCAAACCAAAAAACCAACCCCTTTTATATCCTTTACTCCTCCCCACATTGACCTCATACCCATCCACTATTCAACACACCACAGACCATTAAAAAATACACCCGTTATGGTAAGGTAAACTCTTACAGTCGCCTTGCTGTAAGCAGAATCCGGAGGAGATGTGTGGATTTAGCTGAAAACCCCGTCCTTCCAATAAAAATAACTAAATGGGTATTCTAAATCACTAAGCTAACCAGTCTACTTGGATCTGATTAATAAAAAATAATGAAACTCTAAAATAATTAATGCTTATTGAGATTTAAATAAAAGTAGCTGTTGAGAAAGAAATACTGATAACAACAATTAAGGTGTACCAGTGAAAGATCTGAAAAGATTGACTTTTATGTTTTTATAATAATTTGAGTTTTTATGAGACAGCAATAATCAAGTCACAGTGATGAAGACCTTTCTAAAGATACCCTGTATGAAGTGTGATTTAAATTGTTGAGTAGTATTTCTAAAATGTTATATATAAAATATAAAGTTATAAGGGTATTACAATTTATTTAATTTGTTGAGTAATAAAAAATGAGACTGTGGTGGTTAAAGATTAAGCTGTATGTTGTATCCCCCCTCTCAATTTCGAGTTTGACAGGCGCTTAAGTATTCCTAGTCATGTGCCTAAGTTTTCCCCTCCAGAGCTCTCCCAGAGTCAACCCGGAGCCCGTACGGAGTCTGTATGGAGTCAAAGCGGAGTCCGTACGGAGTCCGTCTGGACTTCCGGACTCAATTAGAACCTTAAAAACTATAATAAAAAATCTAGAAAAATTACACATAATAGAGCTACTTCCCCTTTAAATTCCAAACTAATTTTCGTAGTCTGCGCAGCTCTAATTACCCCGTGAAAATTCATCAAAGTTAAGTAATTTTCTGAAAACGTAAATATTTCCATAAAACTTTAAAATTCATTTAAAAATATAATAAAAATAGCAAAAATTCTGGAAAAATTTCCCAAGGTTCTTGAGTGACTCGACTTGACACTAATAACCTTTTCAGACCATAAAAATAAGTTTTCTCCGTAAAATAAATTTTTTTTTTGTAGGCATTCGCTCGTGACCGATTTCTTCATATTTAAAACTCAAATAAATTAAATAAAACCCTTTTATATAAAAAAAATAATAACGCCAATCTTGCACGCTGTAATAACTCCATTTTTGTATTTAGGTGCCATCCTAAACTTTAGGCTACCACATCCTCCCTCTAATTGAGAATGTCCCCATTCTTAAAACTTTGCATAAGTGGTCGAACACAATATTCATCTTTAACCTTCAACCACCATCTTCTTTAATCAACTATAAAATTCATCTTCATCAATATGTTTTCCAAAGAACTTGTCGCTCCATGTGAACTCTGCGCTCGATACCAGGTACCTTGTTTAATGTCCAACCCTAATCTTCCTGGCAGGACAGCTTGCGACTTATGCCGTGTAAAAAAAGTCAAATGTAACCGGCCAATAGTTCCTTCTAAAACAAACGTATATTTAGGACCAGCAGCTCTCCCTGATCCCTCAACTTCTAAAAAGCGATCAAAAATTCCTGTCTTCTTAAAACGAATAAGATCAAAAGAAGCTTCAAAAGTTCAATCTTCATCAGCAGATGCCGGCCTAATTTTGCCTTCACAAGATCCTAATCCTATAACGCCAGTGCCCCCAACTAACTTTGCTGAGACTATGTTTCCTGGCTCTAAATGTAAGACCCTATTTATCTTACTGAAAAAAACTTTTAATCAAAATTGACTAAACCTATGACTTAATAACATATTTGAACTTCTAGCTGTCGAAATAACCAACACTGATGATGTTGGTAGAGTGAAGATGGACTATATCAGTCATTATCCAAATTTTCATCGCTATCTTTTTCTTGACTTTACTAATGAGTTGAAACGAAAAATGCTGGCCTATTTTCAAGAAACTCCAGCTAATAACCATGAAGACCTCATGAAAAGAAGAATATTAATGCAAAGCTTTGATAATGATGTTGAACAATTTCAAAGAAATTATCTTTTCTAACAGTATAACTTGATAAAATTTTGTTTTTGCTTGGTCTTCTTTAACTTTCAACATAAATGTTGTTTCTTCTTCTCTGGCTTGATATAACATAAAATAAAATAATATAAATCTTGTGATGATTCCACTACTGAGAGCAAGGTTTGAATCCCTTCAGACTCCCATATACCAGTCTTCCTTCTTGTCACAGCATTGAGAGAGTGGATCTTCCTATGAGCCGAATACTCCTGATTCCAACCTCATAGGGCCCCCCACTGAGCCGAATTCTATGATTCCAATCTCGCCATAAGGTCCTCCAAGCTTCACACCAAAATTGGCCTAACACTGAGGCACTAAAAATCATTCCCTAAAATCCAACTACCATCCTAACTTCTGATTCCTTCATCACAATTTTCAAACTTTGCTATACAGCAAACCCATAAAATACTTTTTCCAGGCTTCCAATAATAATATTAACTTTAGACCATGTTAAAGCGCCACAAATTTCACCTAATTAACCATTATGCTTTCCTTAGCATCATCACCACCTAAAATTTTAACCTCCTAAAGCTTATCAGCACCCAATTCCAAAAATAATTGAATAACCAGTTTAGAGTCTTAGTAGACAGTGATAAATTAAAAGATTGAATTGAGTTATCCAAACAAGATTGACATTCCAATTTAAAGTCTTGGTAGACCAAACATATAATCGATTTCCAGTTTATGGTCTTGGTGGACCAAAGATTGTTTAGGTGCATAAATAACTTGAAATATTCCTAAGTAGGGCCTAGGCTTGACCAAAGATTGAATAAACTTGATAATCCAGTTTAATGTCATAGTGGACCAAACGTTTGATCGACAAGTAATCCAGTATAAGGCCATAGTGGACCAATGAATGTTGAATTATCCTGCAGATATTAATTTTCCAGTTTAAAGTCATAGTGGACTAAACAATGAATGAACTACCAGTTTAAAGTCATGGTGGACCAAACATTTGATCGATGAGAAATCCAGTTTAAGGTCATGGTGGACCCAACAGCTTGATAATAGTCCAGTTTAGGGTCTTGGTAGACCTAACATTTGATAACACTCCAGTTTAAGGTCTTGGTGGACCTAACATTTGATTGATAAAAAAAATAAAAAAAATCCGTCTCCAAAAATATCCATAAAATCTTGAACATCCTTGAAATTCAGTTTAAAGTCTTGAAGGACTAACAGCTCCAATATAAAATTTTTAATGACAGTCTTGAAAATTAGCCAGTTTAAAGTCTTGGAGAACTAATGGCTCCAAAATTTGTATAAAACCCTTAAGGAAAGTCTTGAAAAGTAGCCAGTTTAAAGTCTTGGAGGACTAACGGATGTCAAGATAAAGAAAATTATCCTTGATGAAAGTCTTGAAAATTAGCCAGTTTAAAGTCTTGGAGGACTAACAGCTCCAAAATTAGTATAAAAAAAACCATAAAGAATGTTTTGAACAGTAGCCAGTTTAAAGTCTTGGAGGACTAAAAGATCCAAAATACGTATAAAAAACCTTAAAGAACGTTATGAACAGTAGCTAGTTTAAAGTCTTGGAGGACTAAAAGATGTCTTGAAGTAAAATCCCATAGGTATTGAGTTCCCCTAGACCCTGTTTCCTGTCTAAACTAAATGAATAAACTAAAAAGAATGAAGACTGAAAAATAAACTAAGAAATATAATAATAATTTTGATTTAATTAATTAATTTTTTATTTTATTATTTTATTTTTTTTTATTTTATTTTTTTATTTTATTTTTTTATTTTATTTATTTTATTTTTATTTCATTTTATTTTTATTTTTTTATTAATTTTTAATTTTTTAATTTTTTAATTTTATTTTATTTTATTTATTTTATTTTTATTTATTTTTTTAATTTTAATTTGTTTTTAATTTAAAATAAAAGATTTTAGAAAAGATAGTTTTGAAATAAAAGTTAAAATTTAATTATTAAAGAAAGAGAAAAAAATGTGAAAAGAAAGATAAACAAAGTAATCATAATAAAAAAATTTCAAAATAAAATTTTTAAAAGATGCCCCCCGGCCATTTGATGAGCTGTACCCTTGACATCATACCCACATCCAAGTGCAACTTGATGTGGTTACACAATTTTAAGAAATTGAAAAGAAAAGAAAATAAATGAAAGTTTTTAGAAGCTAATTTTTATAATGATGATCACTGGGTGGGCTCCCTCCAATTTATAAAAATGATTAGAGACCACCAGTGAGCATCACCTTTACAATAATTCATAATATATATTAAAGAAAAGAAATCACAATCTAACATAAAAAATCAAAAACAAAATAAAATAAAAGAATCTTGAATCCGGCGTTGAGAGCGGTGTCTCTTGATTTGTTCCAGTTTATAGTCTTAGTGGACTCCCTATAATTAAAAGACAAAGCCAGGATTCAACTAGAAACAGGGAAAATTTTGGAAACAAACATTATGGGGTAATTGTGTATAGAGCAGCCAGCCCATCAATTACCCCCACACTTGCCAATATTAAATTAAGAAGGTTCCCCTGTGAACACTTCTTCCAATAAATTTTAAAAATTTTCCAAAACTATCTTCACCCATATTTTAAGAATTTAAGTTTTTGAAAATTTCAATGAAGGTCTTCTTGAATTTTGTTAAGTTTCATCATAGTTTTGTTGCCCATATACAGTGTAACAATAGTAAAGTATATTGATAAAAATAAGATAGTTTATCCTCGTTGCAGAGGTCATCATAAAATTTCGTTGATATCATAGTTTATCCTCATTGCGGAGGAATCCATAAAATTTTGTAGATATCATAGTTTATCCTCATTGCGGAGGTTAGTAAAATTTTCGTTGATATTATAGTTTATCCTCATTGCGGAGGTAGACTTCGGCACTCCTGGTGCCTCTAGGATAGAACCGTTTCACTTGATCGGCTGCTACCCTCTTCTTCAATACTACTCCATCCAACTCTTCTAACACATATGAACCGCCGGAAACTTGCTCCTTAACTTTATACGGTCCATTCCACCTATCTGCAAACATTTTTCCCCACTGGCTTTCCAAACTCCTATTATACACCAAGACCATATCACCTGGGTTCAAAGGTTTCCTTAATCGATGTGCCAACCGCTCATCCCAATATCTAACTGATTGGTTTCTGATCTTCATCATCCGCGAATATGCCTTTTCTAAATATTCTTCTTTCTTTTCTAGCTGCATCATTCTTGCACACAATAATTCTTCAGTAGTTTTGACCGTGTCCCAGTCAACTCCAAGATATGATTCAGCTTCTAAATCAACCGGTGAAACTGCTTTCTGTCCAAAAACAAGTTCATAAGGTGAAAATCCGGTCGTCCTTTTGGCAGTGATTCGATCAGCAAATAAAACTAAAGGTAAATAGGGCCTCCACTTTTTGGCACTTGTCCCACACATTTTAACTAAATCATCCTTAATAACTTGATGCCCTCTTTCAACCATGCCTTCAGCTTCAGGATAATATGGGGTTGCTACCCTAACCTTTGATCCAACTTTCAATACGGCCTCTTTAAACTCTGTCCCAAATTCAGGACCTCCATCTACTGTTACCAACTTCATCACCCCATACCTATATACCCAATTATTCAAAAAACATTCTGCCACATTTTTGGCAGTTAAATTAATAAGAGGCGCTGCCTCTACCCAACCAGATAAATCATCTCTGGCCACAATTAAATATTTATACCGTCCCTCTTTTATATGAACGGCATCTAAACTAACTCTCCCAAAGAGCGTATATTCACCGGTTGCGCGTCCAGGTTCTTTTGGCCTTAAATAACTTTGTCTTTGACATTCTTCGCATGACTGAACCCACTGTTTAACAGCCATCTTCATGCCAGGCCACCAGAATCGATCAGAAATTCTTCTAAACGTTTCTCCAACGCCTCTATGCCCGAGATCTTCATGCAGTGATTTCAAAAATAATTCTTGCCCCTTCTGTTGAGTTATAACTACTTGAGGATTTGGATACCTCCTCCTCATTAAACGTAGATGACTTCCTCTTGATAGCCACCCATTCATTGTCTTCACAATCTTCTGGCCTCTCTAAAGTCAACAAATATTTGACTAACAAAAAATAAAAACCAGTCTGACCCCAGACTTCATCTTGAAAATCGATTAATATAACATCAATAGGGACTTCTCTATCACCAATATCACCTGCACATGAATGAGCCAATAATCTTTGACCCCTAAATAAATCTTTAATTGAGCCATGTCAACGTTTTTCTTCTGAACCTTTGGATCCTTCGTAAACCGTTTTTGAAAATACCTCTTTCTCTTTATCCACCTTTTTATTTAAATTCTCTAATTCTCCAACATATACACCATTCCTTAAATTACTACTATCCCACACTACCAATCCATCTTCCTCTACATACACCACATCTTCTTCTACCTCCTTTCTACCAAATTTATCTACACCTTTTCCAACACCTTTATTAACATGAAAACAATTTTCCAGTTTATCCTCTTGGTGGAGGCCATCATCTCCATAATCTAAACACAATAATCCTGCCAGTTTAACCTCATGGGGGAGGTATGGAAAGTCTTCAGCTCCTTTAGTGCTGGCTTTGATAATAGGTATATCTTCATCGAACTCTTCTGAGTCTGAATCTTCTTCAGTGGGTGGTCTCCTTGATAAACCATCTGGCATAGTAAAAGTTTTGCCAGGCTTATGAGCTAAATCAAACGTAAAATGTTGAATAAAAGCTACCCATCTCGTCATGGGTGCGTTCGGTAAACTTGGGGAATTAATCATCTGGATTAACGATTTCGCATCCACTTGCAACTCAAAATGTTGCCCCCAAAAAATATGCTGAAGTTTCTTCAGTATTTTTGCCACACCACATAATTCCAATTTTGGCTGAGAATATCTTGATTCAACCTCAGTAAATACTACAGATTCATACCTAACTGGCCTGATGTAACCAGCTTTATCCATCTGAGACAGAACCGCCCCAGCTGCAACCTGACTTGAATCAACTGCTAAATAAATTCTGCCAGCATCTTTTCCATAATCCAACTTGTGCAGGACTAAATCCTTCCCTACAACCTCCTTCAACTTCACAAATGCCTTCTCACACTCTTCATCCCACTCCCAGTCTGCATCCTTTCTTGTTAACCGTCTCAATGGAGCTGCCAATGAAGAAAAGTCCTTAATAAACATTCTAACATATACCCAAATGCCTATAAACCCTCTAACTTTGGTCGTATTCTTGGGTCTTGGCCAGGACTGAATTTTGTTAACTTTCTTCTTGGACATAATCCTACCCTCTCTACATACCACATGGCCTAATATTTCTAAGGCTGGCACACAACATGAAAATTTTGAACCTGAAATAGTTAAGCCAGCCTCTTCAATTCGAAACAAGATTCTTTCTAAAGTAATTGCATACTCCCAAATGAATTTGCGTATCCCGGGATTCTCTTCCAACACCTGGTTATCATAGTCGGTTGTTGGTCCCTTAATTACTCCATCATCTATAAAGATTCCAGCATATTGTGGAATTTCGTCTTGAAGGATCCAAGCCATCTGAGCTTGATAAACTTCAACAGAATTTGTTGCTCCTTGAGGTAATCTTGTTAACTGTAAACGTCCTAGTGGCGTATCGAATGTAGTTAGAGGCCTTGAGTCTGGATGTAACTCTCTCTCATCATATCCACCCATAATATCTCCCAATCCATAACACACTCTCCCTGCAAACGCTTCAACAAACTCCTCAGCACTAGGCGGTATCCCAGCATCCTTTATTGTAACCCTATTTAATTCCCTAAGATCATGAACAACTCTAAGCTTGCCATTTGGTTTCTTGATACAAAATACCGGACTAGAATAACTTGATGTTGATTGCTCATACAGTCCAGTGCGTATCCGTTCTCTGACAACTTCAATATAGGCTTCTTTTAATGCAGCCAGAATAGGAATCGGTTTCTGCTTCCACGGTTCATGACATACCACAGGAATCTTGTAAGGCTCCCCATAGGAATGCTTCAACACACCCCTCTCCTCTTCTACAAAAGCAATGGCCTTCTCTCGCTTGAGCATCACATCCAACAACAACTTCTTCTCTTCTCCAGACAACCAACCATCAGGTCCAAAATTAACAACACCCAGTCTCTCAAAAGTGATTCTTGACGTCTCAGAAAATTCAGGCGGATTCTTTACCAAGGGACTTTCATAAGGATCTCTTGATAACCTTGGTCTTCTCAAAGTTGGATTTAATTCAGCAGGTAGCGGTTCATTAATAGGTCGAACTTTATTTGCTACTTTCTTATATTTGGCTGCGTCCACATCTAAATAAACTTGAGGTAAAACATTTTCTTTTGCATCGCCATTACATATTTCATCAAATAAATCTTCTTCATCGTCAGAATTGGAATAAGAAAAATTAGAAAAATATTTTATTTCATTTTCAAATTTTACCCTTTTCTCCTTTCCCTCGTCTAATTTATAAACAGATTTTCCAACACCTTTGCTTCCCTTATCCAACAGTAAATCACCCGTAAAGAAAGTTGGCAGTTTAACCTCTTGCCGGAGGACCGGAATTGAATTTTCACAAAAAGTATTTTTTTGTGTTTTAATTATACTGAGATTTTTTATTAGATTTTGATGTGATTTTTGCAGTTTACCCTCTTGCTGGAGGTCCAAAATAGAAGGAGATAATTGCAGTTTAACCTCTTGCTGGAGGTCCGGAATAACATTTTCACATAAGTTATTTTGTGTTTTACTTATACTGAGATTTTTAATTTGTTTTTGATGAGATTTTGGCAGTTTACCCTCTTGCTGGAGGTCCAAAATAGAAGGAGATAATTGCAGTTTAACCTCTTGCTGGAGGTCCATAATAGAAGGAGATAATTGCAGTTTAACCTCTTGCTGGAGGTCCATAATAGAATTTTCATAAAAATTATTTTTTTGTGTTTTAATTATACTGAGATTTTTTATTGGATTTTGATAAGATTTTCGCAGTTTACCCTCTTGCTGGAGGTCCAAACACATACCCTTCCAATTTTTATCCAACATAATTTGGCCCATTTTGCCTTTTTCTCCATTTTTAAATTTTATAGAAAAACAGGGTAAATCCAATAAACATATAGAAAAGTCCATAACGTATTTGCACTCCAAAGTAATATTAACAGAAAATAATTGAGAATCCACTTGAATTATCTCCAAGTGAGCTGACCTATTGCAATCCGGGATCTCATCCTGAGGAGAGATTACAACATTAGAGTGATCAGCCCCCGCTACCCCAAAAAATGAGGGCATCCATAATAATTTGAATCCTGAATAAATTGAAGACATAACGATAAAAAAAAAAATTTCAGCCGAGTTTAGGTAGTTTATCCTCATTTCGGAGGAATTATATTCTTGATATCCCCTGGAGATAATCCATAATTTTTCCCCAAGGGCTTATCCACCGATTCCATAAAACCCAAAAATAAACCCCCATAATTTGTCCTACCATTGAACATAAAAAATAAACAACCCTTTTCCAAAATATGAGTGCATCCAATTTATGCTCTCTATTATCAAATGCCACTACACTCTTTATTAGTGCAGGGAAAACCATATCCTTCTTAACAATCTCTCCCTGAGATTGTAACAAATCCACCATATCCATATCTTCATTGCAGACAGTCTCTGCTTCTAAAGACAAAACCTGAGGCAAAAAATCCTCTAAATCCAATTTTGAATCATTCAACACAAAATTATCCCCATCATCCAAAATTTTTTCATTAATGACAACAATATCTTCATCTTCAAAAATCTCTTCTTTCCCAACAGAATTGTTAACAAAAATAATATCTTTAGGCTAGACAAAATCTTCAGGAATGGCTGATTCCAAAAATTCAACAGAAGCTAATTCTTCTAAACCGCCCTATTCTATCTCTTGAGCAAGAAAAACCTCTTTTCCAGAGTCCAAATCAACAGAATTATGAGTATCCAGATGTTCCAAAATAACCTTCTTTAGCACCTCCATACCAGGAATCCTAGTTTCTCCATCTGGAAGATCCTTCATTAAATTTGCTTTAATAAGCACCATCAAAACATCTTTCTTAACCTTTTCCCCCATAGCATCCCAAAAAACATACTTTGATGCATTATCATGATATAAAATTTCATACTCCAACAAATAATCCAGAACCACCTGAAATTCAACCATAAACTGATGATACTGATGCACAGATGTTACACCACCTTTTGATTCCCATTTCCTAGCTATATCGTTTAGATCCTCCAATGAATAAACTTTTGGCCACCTTTTTTCCATTTCCATCTTGAGCTTTCTCCAATCTTGATCTTTATAACCATCCATAGAAATAACCTCCTTTTCCACCTCTCTGTCCAAAATAAAGAACCTAACACCACACAATATGGGGGGCGGACTTACTAGTGAGTCTGCAACCTTGGACCTAAACTCACCACAGATTGAACACACATTGAGCTATTGATAAAGGAACCATAAAATCAGGGATGAACACCACTCAGAAGAACAGTTTTAGTTGGGTGTTCAAGTAGAGTTCACTATGGGTTCAGTATGAGTTCAGTCTGAGTTCCATCTGAGTTCCATCTGAGTTCAGGTTGAGGACTTGCTAGCAAGTCCACCCCCTATATTGCGTAGTGTAATCTGCTTCACCATATCCAAAGTTAAAGCACCATCAATCGCAGCTGCAGTTTCATACCTATGTAAAAATCCTTCTAAATCATCTCCAGAAAACATGGGCCCAACCCAAGATACAATCCTTACTGATGCCCTAACAGGTACACCAGCAGCCAACACAGCAGTTCCACTAGTAGAAGACATCCCAAAACATAATAAAAGCATTAACAACCGTTAAAATAACAAGCCTCTTGCAGGCCAATAACAAAAATCCAATTAGAGTTCCAGAGAATAAGCCTCTTGCAGGCTAAGAACGTTCTTGATCCAAGTAAGTCTTTAAAGAAAGCTAGAGAAATCGATACCCCACGTTGGGCGCCAACTATGGTAAGGTAAACTCTTACAGTCGCCTTGCTGTAAGCAGAATCCGGAGGAGATGTGTGGATTTAGCTGAAAACCCCGTCCTTCCAATAAAAATAACTAAATGGGTATTCTAAATCAATAAGCTAACCAGTCTACTTGGATCTGATTAATAAAAAATAATGAAACTCTAAAATAATTAACGCTTATTGAGATTTAAATAAAAGTAGCTGTTGAGAAAGAAATACTGATAACAACAATTAAGGTGTACCAGTGAAAGATCTGAAAAGATTGACTTTTATGTTTTTATAATAATTTGAGTTTTTATGAGACAGCAATAATCAAGTCACAGTGATGAAGACCTTTCTAAAGATACCCTGTATGAAGTGTGATTTAAATTGTTGAGTAGTATTTCTAAAATGTTATATATAAAATATAAAGTTATAAGGGTATTACAATTTATTTAATTTGTTGAGTAATAAAAAATGAGACTGTGGTGGTTAAAGATTAAGCTGTATGTTGTATCCCCCCTCTCAATTTCGAGTTTGACAGGCGCTTAAGTATTCCTAGTCACGTGCCTAAGTTTTCCCCTCCAGAGCTCTCCCAGAGTCAATCCGGAGCCCGTACGGAGTCCGTATGGAGTCAAAGCGGAGTCCGTCTGGACTTCCGGACTCAATTAGAACCTTAAAAACTATAATAAAAAATCTAGAAAAATTACACATAATAGAGCTACTTCCTATTTATATTCCAAACTAATTTTCGTAGTCTGCGCAGCTCTAATTACCCCGTGAAAATTCATCAAAGGTAAGTAATTTTCTGAAAACGTAAATATTTCTATAAAACTTTAAAATTCATTTAAAAATATAAGAAAAATAGTAAAAATTCTGGAAAAATTTCCCAAGGTTCTTGAGTGACTCGACTTGACACTAATAAGCTTTTCAGACCGTAAAAATAAGTTTTCTCCGTAAAATAAATTTTTTTTGTGTAGGCATTCACTCGTGACCAATTTCTTCATATTTAAAACTCAAATAAATTAAATAAAACCCTTTTATATAAAAAAAATAATAACGCCAATCTTGCACGCCGTAATAACTCCATTTTCGTACTTAGGTGCCATACTAAACTTTAGGCTACCACACTGTTACACCTGGACCCTCCTCACTAACATCCGTCAACCCTTTAATCCTCCGCTATCCTTTCCGTCCATGCTCACTACCCCTTTTAATAATTCACAGACATTTAATAAACCTTTTAGAGTACTATTACATTGACTATTGCGCTGTGCTTCACTTATTGAGGAAAAACTGAGACAAACTATTGAGAGATTGACTAATTTAGATTTAGAGTTTAGAATAGCGCGGTTGAATAGTGAGTACACAAAGGAAAGTTGCAGTTGCTATGTAGAATTGCTTTCTGCGCTTTTGCTATGGATTTAGACCTCTGTATTAGTGATTTAATGAGCTACTTTTGCCTCAAGTGTCACGTGGCGCATGACAGATTCCTGGGTATGAAAAAGCGAGCTCCGTTGAGCGTGAGACATATACTTCCCACACTATTTTCCCTTTACTTAATTCTTGTTTATTTATTTATTATTATTATGTGAGCTTGTCCAACTCCAGCTCCCACGCCTCCTCACCCCAAAGTGGAGAGGTGGGCTTGTTACTCGACAGTACTCCCAAGCATGCATGGCTTGTGAATTGATGGAGTACTTCTGTGTGGAAAGCACAGCTACTTGAGGTCCTTGCCAGAAATGCAAGTTTTGCTGATGGAGACGGGTGGCATGCAATGTTTTAGCAAAAAATTCTGACATTGAACAAAGGTTTACCAAGACTAAATATTGGGTAATACCAAAGACATATGGGACATGTCCATTTTTGATGATCAATCAGAAGCAGCTGAGGAGGAAGTCGAGGACACTATGGCGTCCTGGGTAGCTCGAGCCATGGGTAAACGAAGGGTAGAAGAGGAGGTGGATGAATTGGTGGAGGAAGATGAGGAGGAAGTTCCCATTTCAAGGCGGACACCGAAAAAGCAACGGATGGTCATCGAAGATGATGAGGAAGAAAAAGAAGTGACAGCAGGAGTCAAATCAAAGTTATTTCTAGAGGCTGATCCAATTTTTGAAGTAAGTTTGCTTTTATTTTATTTTTTCAAAGAAGAATTTTACTGATGACCATATGATTTAGAATTTAGATGTCATCGCCAAAGCCCCTACGGTGTAAGCCTCAAGTGTGGGAGCTTCTAATGTGGAAACCACTGCTGTGGAAGTAGCCATTGTGGAAGTGGCGCCATCAATCCCTACCAAAGAACAATTACCAGTGATTGCTTCAAGGGAGGATAATGAAGAAACTCTTGACCAGGTATGGTCAAAAAAACCTCACCAGGTTTGACGAGCTAGGTTTCTTGAAGATTTAAGTAGTGAAGTCGATAAGATTGTCAATGCTGCCTCCTTTGATGTGGCCGAAGAATTACTGGAAATTGGGGAAGTGGTACCAGTAGGAGAGGAGGAGGTTTTTGAGAAATGTAGGAAGGAAATAAGGGAGATTTTGGAGAAGATGAAGGGATTGGTTCGAGAGAAAATAAAGGAGAGAATTTAAAATGGAAGGAAAAAAATGAAAAGAAAGAAAGAGGAAAGAAAAGTAGAAACAATTTTTATATTTAGTTATTTTATTTTGTTGTTTTATTTAAAATTTTGATATTTATTTTTATAAGATTTTGAGAAAAAAAGAAAAAGAAAGAAAAAGATTTAAATAAGATTTTGTTTTAAGTTTTGAAAGAAGAAAAGAAATAATCTTTAATTGAAGGAGTTTTAGTTTAAATTTTGAAAATAAAAAATTTTAATAAGAAAAAAAAATAGTTGATTGAAATAGTTTTGTTGGAAATGAAAATTTAATGAAAGGAAAAATTTGTTATTTGTGAAAGTTTATTTATTTAAGTTTTGAGGAATTTTAGTTATTTGAAAAGAAAGAAACAAAAGAATAGAAGAAATAATTTTTAAAAGAATTTGAAGGAAAGAAGTAATTTGTTTGAAGAATTTTTTAAAAGAGAGATTTAGAGGTTGAAGTGAAATTTGAAAAAAGATTGTCGTGTTGCGTTTGTGAAAAAATTTTGATAGTTTGAGGAAAAGAATTTTTTTTTTTAAGGAAAGAATGTGTATAGAAAATTTGAAAAGAAAAAAAAAGAAATTTTAAAGAAATTTTATAATGTTTTATGAAATTTTTATTTATTTTGTTTTAAATTTTATTTTTAATAATTTTATTTTATTTTAATTTAATTTTATTTAATTTAATTTTATTTAATTTTAATGTAATTTTATTTTAATTTAATTTAATTTATTTTATTTTAAAGAAGGTTGAAAAAAAGAAGAAAGAAGAAAAGAAAACAAAGAATAAGGAAATTTTAAAGGTAAAGATGTTTTAGATTTTAAAGAGAAGAAGGAAAAAAAGAAAGAAAAGAAAGAAAAAAAAGAGAGTTTTAAGGTTTTGGTTTTAAAAAATATTTAAGATGAAAAGTTTTTAGGAGTTAAGGGGCGATAGAAACATTGATGGTTGGTTTCCAGGATGTTTTGTCTGAGTCATCGAGGAAACCTTCCCATTCCACGAGGTATTGAAGTTTCCCCTTGTGCATTCTTAAATCAAGGATACGGCTTACATCCCACTCTAGATGGTCTTCTACTTTGACCGGTTCCAGAGAAGGTTGGTTCTTTCCCGGTTATGTTTCTCGAGCCAGTTCCAGGAAAGATATGAGGAATACAGGGTGAATAGCCTGCCATTTAGGAGGTAGCTTGAGACAAAATGCAGTTTTAGAGACTTCTGAGTCAATTTCAAATGGTACCAAGCGTTTTTAAGCCAGTTTCTTTGATGGTTAAGTTGTTTGAATGTTTCCTGCATCAAGCCATACTTTTTTGCCTAGTTTAAAAGAAGGAGCAGATTTTCAATGTTTGTCGGCCTGTTCCTTGTACCTTCAAATTGATAATTCCAAATTTGATTTAAGTTCCTCTTGTAGTCGTGATATGATTTGAAGATAATGTTCCTCAGGATTATTAGTTCCTACATGGATTGAGTTGAATCGAAAATGTCTTCCATAAACAGTTTCGAAAGGAGATTGTCGTGTCAAAGAATGAGTCGAGTTATTATAAGCAAATTGGGCCAATGGTAACTATGTGGTCCAATTGTCTTGTTGGTAACTGACATACATTCAAAGGTATTGTTTGAGGATTTGATTGAGCATTTACCTTTGCCCATCGGTTTCAGGATGATAGGCCGTGGAGAGGTTCCTCGTGATATTGAGTTGTCGACACAGTTGAGTCCAGAATGTGGATACAAACAATGAGCCTCTATCTGAAATAATATCATTAGGTAAGCCATGTTTGGAAAATACATATTCTAAAAACAATTTTGACAAATCTTCTGCTGTAGCAGTAGTAGTGGTTTAATAAAAATAGACATCTTTGAAAATCTATCTACTATTATTAATATAGCATCAAAATTATTAGAAAGAGGAATTTGAGAAATTAAATCCATTGATAAAGATTCCCAAGTTTTAGAGGGAATAGGATGCGGTTAAAGCAACCCGTGCTTCCAGTGACGGGGAGCCTTATTCCTATTACATTTGTAACAAGCTCTTATATAGGCCTTGATTTCTCTGGTCATACCTGGCCAGAAGAAATCCCTCGCTATTAATTGGTAGGTTTTATCAACCCCAAAATGACCAGATAATGGAGAATCATGTCGACTATTGAAAATCCATAATTTTATTTCATTGTTGTCAGGTATGACTACTCTAACTTTGAAAACTAATAGACCTTATTCAATACTAAATCTTTTGGCCCCTTGCTTTGAGAGTATTTTGTCTTTTAACCCTAAACAATAATTGTCCTTTGACTGAGCTTTGAGGATGTTGGATAGTAGATTTTGAAAAGATTGAATTGTCATCAAATTAAGTTGATGAGTCCTTAACATTGATTTGTTGAAAATTGATTTCACATTTGCTGGGTTCTTTTCAGCAAATGCATCCTCCCGCTGTGGGTAAATGTTGTCCCGATGTGACAAGATATCTGGGAAAATACAGTTCTCACCTGGGCGATAGGAAATAGAAAAAGGAAATTCAGACAGAAATTCAGCCCACCTGGCTTGACTCCTGGTTAACACTTTGGAAGACATAAAGTATTTCAAAGCATTATGGTCATTCAGGATTTGAAAAGGACTATCTAGGCTGAGAAGAAAAGAGCGCCATTTTTTAAAACAATGAATAATAGCTAAAAGCTCTTTGTCATGAATCTCATAATTTAATTCTGCTTCAATGTGTTTGCGTGACTCAAAAGCAACAGGATGAAAAAATTTTGTTTCAGGATTGAATTGAGAAATTACCCCTGAAATAGCATAATTGCTAGCGTCTGTCTTGACTATTGTTGAAGCAGAAGGATAAAAGTGACGAAGAATTGGAGCTGTGGTAAATGCAGTCTTCAATGCTTCAAATTCCTTTTGTGCTGTAGAAGTAAAAACAAAAGGAATATCTTTTCTAAGAAGAGAAGTAAGATTGGAAATAGTTTTAGAGTAATCTTTGATGAATCTTCTATAGAAATTGGAAAAACCCAAAAATCCTTAGAGGGATTTAATGGTTTGGGGCTCAGGACATTCCAGGATTTTTTGGGCCTTTTTGTTGCCATGACTAAACCATCAGTGAACAACATAAACCCCTGAAAATCAATAGATTTAAGATGGAATTTGCATTTATTGTGCTTAGCGTAGAGACCATGATTTTGAAGGAAATTTAGAACCTGTTGAACATGATGAACATGTTCATCCAGTGTCTTCAAGAAAATTAAAATATTGTCTAAGTAGACAACAACAAATTGTTCAACAACATCTTGAAAGATGTCATTAACAAAAGTTTGAAAAGTAGATGGTGCATTACATAATCCAAAAGGCATTACTAAATGTTCAATACTACCAATTCTAGTGCACATTGCAGTCAGTGGTTCATGACCTCTGCAATGCGAATAAGATTATAAGCGCCTCTATGATCAATTTTAGAAAAGAAATTAGCACCATTGAAAAGGGTAAGAAGCAATGACATAGGAGGAACAGGATATGCATTCTTCTTAGTGACTGTGTTGAGCTTTCTATAGTCAACACACAACCTAAGACTACCATCCTTCTTCTTTACAAAAAGAACAGGGGAGCCGGTTGGAGATTTAATGGCTCTGTTGAAACCTTTGGCTACATTCTCTGCAATGTGGTCTCAAAGAACTTGAGATTCGTCCTTTGACAAAGAATAGACAGTACCTTGTGAAGGTACTGAACCTATTAACTCTATTTGATGGTTGCAGGGTTGATGAGATGGTAACTTATCCGCCTTGCGGATTGAGAAAACATTGAGGAAATCATGATATATTTCTGGTAGAGTTGATTTAATGGCTTCAATGTTAATTTGGTCATCCTCATCATCTTCGAGAGAATCTGTTGAGGGGAGACCAGAATTGAGAGAGCATAATTCAATTACTTCAAGGCAATTTAAATCCTCTTTGAGTGAAGTCATCAAGCTAGAAGGGTTAGCCAATCGCTCAATTAGAGAAAGATCAGATGCTTGCAAGTCATCTGGCAGATATTTTTCCACTAGCAGGAAATTTTCAGGCGGGTTGTTTAACTCCCTATTGACCTGCATTGAAGAATCAGAAATATACTTTGTAAGTGGTTTGATCAATCCCCGTGTCCAATCAATTTCAGGATTCCAATGCCTTAAAAAGTCATGGCCAAGAATGGTATTGTCCATCCTTGGGGTGTCCAAGACTGATAATTCCCACTCAAAGGGGGGAAAGTTCAGAAAGTTGAAAACCAATAAAACTTTCTTACTTACCCAATATTTGGGTTACTCTGATCCGACCAAGTAAATTGGAATTCGATTGATATCTGTAAATGTCAGTTGTAACTTCTTGGCAAAAGATAAACTAATAAAAGAAATAGAATTTCACGCGCCACGTGAAACTCAAGGCAAAATCAGCTGATTAAATCAATAATTAGAGGTTTTAAATCCATTCTTAAAGCGCAGAAAGAAATTCTCCATAGCAACTGCGACTTTCCTTTGTGTACTCGCTATTCAACCACGCTAATCTTAACTCTAAATCTAAATCAGTCAATCTCTCAATAGTTTGTCTTAGTCTTTTTCTCAATAAGTGATGCACAGGGAAATAGTCAATGTAATAGCACATTAAAAAGGTTTTATGAAATGTCTGTGGATTATGAAAAGGGGTAGTGAGCATGGACGGAATGGTGAGTGGAGGACTAAGGGGTTAACTGATGTTAGTCAGGAGGGTCCAGGTGTAACGGGTGTATTTTAATGGTCTGTGATGTGCGGAATAGTGGATGGGTATGAGGTCAATGCGAGGAAGAGTAAAGGATATAAAAGGGGTTGGGTTTTTGGTTCGATACACTTTAGAATTAAATTAAAAAACGTATTTATAGTTAATAGTGGTAAAAGCTTTAAGTTAAATCATTATTATCGTATCTTTCCTTATTTTCTCAGTAATCATTTCTAAATTCTAAAACCTCTGATTATTGAGTATCCAACCCTTCTTGAGATCTTAAGAATTTTAATATTACCTTTAAATTATATTAGAATTCTTCTCGAACATAATTTGAAGTAGCAGTTTTTCCTTCGAATCATCTTTGAATCAGTTCTTTGAATCATTCCTCTGTGCTTAAAAGAAGTCTCTAAACTCCTCATCTCACTTGCAGGAACATCCTCAACCATGTTTGTATGTCTTCCAGTGACAGTATAATTTAATTCTCTGTAGTTCTCATTATATGCACTACTACGTCCTTTTCAGGTGTTTTCTAAATTCTTAAAAATGGCACCTGTTCAACGCACTCCTCCTACGGGCGCTACTACTAGAGCTCGCTCCACAGGCAGGCCAACAGTCACACGGCCTGTTCCCTGCACTCACTCCTTGGAGCCACTCTACCTTAGGGAACCACAACATTCAGTCCAATCTGTAGAAGACATCCCACAAGATTTTGATGATTCTAGTGATGATGAAGAAGGAGAGGATAAAATGCACGAGGCACCATCCGCCCCTGCTAATAACCCTTCTGGTCAACCTTCAGAACCTGAACCATCTAATTCTCTGGAAGATTTAATGAGACTTTTCATGAAGACCCTTTCAAGTTCAACGTCTTCAGAGGGATCTAAATTCAAAACTACTTCTATGAAATCTCCTGATAAATTTGATTGAGAACATCCAGACAGATTGCGGCCCTTCTTGCAAACCTGCAAGCTCTTGTTCAATAATGACGCTCAAACCTTCAATAACTACCGATTGAAGGTTGTTTACGCTTCTTCATTCCTATCCGGAAAAGCAGCAAGATGGTTCGAACCTTATCTTCTCATGCTCTCTTTGACAGAAACCCACTTACTTATTAATAGCTGGGAAAAGTTTGAAGACCAACTCTTCACGTTGTTTTGTGACCCTAATGAAACTGGCAAAGCAGAAATTGAACTTGATTTTCTTTGCATGAGTGATAATGGTAAAGCCTCTGAATATATCTCGAACTTCAGAGCGCTTCAAACTAGAGTAGGTTGGAATGATGCTGCCCTCAAGTATCATTTCAAAAAAGGACTTACTTCGAGGATTCTGGATCAGTTAAATCTTCACGGTCAGAAGATGACTACTTTAACGTATTTAATGGATTGAACCCTTGAACTCGACGACGTTTACCAAGGATGACTTCGACATCGTTGATATGCCAACAAATCTCAAGGCCTAAATTTTAAATCGGGACCTTCTTCACACCCACAGACAACTCAATCCTCCTCAGTTCAATCCAAACCCAATTAGGGAAAGGACAAACCTTGACTGAAAAGCTCTACCCCAGGCAATATCAGTAAAATACTAGATCCTAAAGGGAAACTTAAAGAAGCTGAAAGGAAGAGGCGAGCAGATAATGGGTTATGTATGTATTGTGGGGGTAAGCACAAGCTGGAAGATTGTGTAAAATTGAAGGAAAGTGAAGGTACTAGTTCGAAGTCAAAAAACTAGTGGATAGTTTACTTGCGTGCAAAGCAAACTATCTTATCTCTCCCAGTGCACAGAACCTCCATGTCTTAAGGACTGGAGTAGCCTTAAATAACTTGAGATTCATTCTTTTTAAGGAGGATATCCCCTTCAGTTGTCTTATAGACTCTGAAGCTTCAATTTCTTTTGTCAGTTTTCTTTTGCCAAGAAGTTACAACTTACATTTACAGATATTGACTGAACTCCAATTTACTTGGTGGAATCAGAGGAGCCCAAATATTGGGTAAGTAAGAAAGTTTTATGGGTTTTCAACTTTCTAAACTTTCCCCCCTTCGAGTGGGAATTATCAGTCTTGGACGCCCCAAGGATGGACAATACCATTCTTGGCCATGACTTTTTAACGCATTGCAATCCTTAAATTGATTGGACACAGGGATTGATCACCCCACATACTAAGTATATTTCTGATTCTTCAATGCAGGTCAATAGGGAGTTAAACAACCCGCCTGAAAATGTCCTGCTAGAGGACAAATCTCTGCCAGATGACATGCAAGAATTTTATCCTTCTTTAAATGAGCAATTGGATAACCCTTCTAGCTTGATGACTTCACTCAAAGAGGACTTAAATTGCCTCGAAGTAATCGAATTATGCTCTCTCTATTCTGGTCTTCCCTTGAAATTTTCTCTCAAAGATGATGAGGACAACCAAATTGACGTTGAAGCCATTAAATCAACTCTACCAGAAATATATCATGATTTCCTCGATGTTTTCTCAATCGCAAGGCTGATAAGTTACCACCTCATCAACCCTTCAACCATTGGATAGAGTTAATAGGTCCAGTACCTCTGGCAGGTCCTGTCTATTCTTTGTCGAAGAAAAAATCTCAAGTTCTTCAAGACTACATTTCAGAGAATGTAGCCAAAGTTTTCAACAGAGCCAGTAAATGTCCAACTGGCTCCCCTTTTCTCTTTGTAAAAAAGAAGGATGGTAGTCTTAGGTTGTGTGTTGACTATAGAAAGCTCAACACAGTCACTAAGAAGAATGCATATCCTGTTCCTCCTATGTCGTTGCTTCTTACCCTTTTCAATGGTGCTAATTTCTTTTCTAAAATTGATCTTAGAGGCGCTTACAATCTTATCTGCATTGCTGAAGGTCATGAACAACTGACTGCAATGTGCACTAGATTTTGTAGTTTTGAATATTTAGTTATGCCATTTGGATTGTGTAACGCACCATCTACTTTTCAAACTTTTGTCAACGACATCTTTCAAGATGTTGTCAAAAAATTTGTTGTCTTCTATTTAGATGATATTTTAATTTTCTTGAAGACCCTAGATGTACATATTCATCATGTTTGACAGGTTCTTAATTGACTACGAGATCACGGTCTCTATGCCAAGCATAATAAATGCGAATTCCACCTTAAATCTATTGATTTATTGAGTTTTACGTTATCCACTGATGGGTTAGTCATGGACGACAAAAAGGTCCAAATGGTCCTGGAATGGCCTGAGGCCAAAACTGTTAAATCTCTCCAGGGATTTTTGGGTTTTGCAAATTTATATAGAAGATTTATTAAAGATTACTCTAAAAATATTTCAAATCTTACTTCTCTTCTTAGAAAAGATACTCCTTTTGTTTTTACTTCCATAGCACGAAAGGAATTTGAAGCATTGAAGAGGGCGTTCACCACAGCTCCAATTCTTCAACACTTTGATCCTTCTGCTTCGACAATAGTCGAGACAGATGCAATCAATTATGCTATTGCAGGGGTCAATTCTCAATTAAATCCTGAAGCAAAATTGTTTCATCCTGTTGCTTTTGAGTCACTCACATTCATTGCAGCAGAATTAAATTATGAAATTCATGATAAAGAGCTTTTAGCTATTATTCATTGTCTTAAAAAATGGCGCTCTTTTCTTCTCAGCTTAGATAGTCCTTTTCAAATCTTAACAGACCATAATGCTTTGAAATACTTTATTTCTTCCAAAGTGTTAACCAGGGGTCAAGCCAGGTGGGCTGAATTTCTGTCTGAATTTCCTTTTTCTATTTCCTATTTCCCAGGTAAGAACTGCATTGTCCCAGATATCTTGTCACATCTGGAGGACGTTTACCCACAGCGGGGGGACACATTTTCTGATAAGAACCCAGAAAATGTGAAATCAATCTTCATCAAATCAACTTTGATGACTCATCAACTTAATTCAATGACAATTCAATCCTTTCAAAGTCCACTATCCAACATCCTCAAAGCTCAGTCAAAGGACAATTATTGTTTAAGGTTAAAAGACAAAATACTCTCGAAGTAAGGGGCCAAAAGATTTAGTATTGAATCAGGTCTATTAGTTTTTAAAAGTAGAGTAGTCATACCGGAAAACAATGAAATATAATAATGGATTTTCAATAGTCAACAAAATTCTCCATTAGATGGTCATTTTGGTGTTGATAAAACCTACCAGTTAATAGTGAGGGATTTCTTTTGGCCAGGTATGACCAGGGAAATCAAGGCCTATATAAAAGCTTGTTACGAATATAATAGGAATAAGGCATCCAGTCACCGGAAGTATGGGTTGCTTTAACCACTTCCTATTCCCTCTAAACCTTAAGAATCTTTATCAATGGATTTTATTTCTCAACTTCCTTTTTCTAATAATTTTAATGCCATATTAGTAATAGTAGATAGATTTTCAAAAATGTCTATTTTTATTAAAACCACTACTACTGCTACAGCAGCAGATTTGTCAAAATTGTTTCTAGAATATGTATTTTCCAAAAACGACTTACCTAATGATATTATTTCAGATAGAGGCTCATTGTTTGTATCCACATTCTGGACTCAACTGTGTTGACAACTCAATATCACGAGGAACCTCTCCACAGCCTATCATCCTGAAACCGATGGGCAAACGGAAAGGGTTAACCAAATCCTCGAACAATACCTTCCAATGTATGTCAGTTACCAACAAGAAAATTGGAACACATGGTTACCATTGGCGGAATTTGCTTATAATAACTCGACTCATTCTTCAACACAACAATCTCTATTCAAAACTGTTTATGGAAGACATCCTCAACTCAACTCAATCCATGTAGGAACTAATCATCCTGCCAAACATTATCTTCGAACCATATCACGACTCCAAGAAGAACTTAAATCAAATTTGGAATTAGCGATTCGAAGGTACAAGGAGCAGGCCGACAAACATCGAAAATCTGCTCCTTCTTTTAAACCAGGAGACAAAGTATGGCTCAACGCACAAAACATTCGAACGACTCAACCATCAAAGAAACTTGCTGAAAAACTCTTGGGACCATTCAAAATCGACACTGAAGTCTCTAAAAACTCATTTCGACTCATGCTACTTCCTAAATGGCAGGCTATTCACCCTGTTTTTCACGTATCTCTCCTGGAACTAGCTCAAGAAACATACCCGGGCAAGAACCAACCTCCTCCCGAACCGGTCGAAGTAGAAGACCATCTAGAGTGGGAAGTAAGCTGTATCCTTGATTCAAGAATGCGCAAGGGGAAACTTCAATACCTCGTGGAATGGGAAGGATTCCTTGATGACTCAGACAAAACATCCTGGAAACCAACCATCAATGTTTCTTATGCCGCTGAACTCCTAAAATCTTTTCATCTTAAATATCCTTTAAAACCAAAACCTTAAAAACTCTTTTTTTTTCTTTCTCTTTTTTCTTTCTTTTTCATTCTCTTTTCTTTTCTTCTCTTTAAAATCTAAAACATCTTTACTTCTAAAAAACTCTTTAATTTTGTTTTCTTCTTTATTCATTTTTCTTTTCAAAATTTTTTTTAACCTTCTTTAAAATAAATAAAATTAAATTAAAATAAAATAAAATTAAAATAAAATTAAAATAAATAAATAAAATTCAAAGTAAATTAAAACAAATAAAAGAAAATTAAATTAAAATTAAAAAAAAATAAAAATAAAACAAATAAAATTAAAATCTTTTTCTTTTCTTTTTTCCTTTTCAATTTTCTAGATACATTCTTTCTTTAAAAATTTCTTTTCCTTGAACTATCAAAATTTTTCACAAACGCAACACGACCATTTTCTCGAACTTCACTTCATCCTCTAAATCTCTCTTTTAAAATTCTTCGAACAAATAACTTCTTTTCTTTCAAAATTCTTTTAAAATTTATTTCTTCTTTTCTTTTATTTCTTTTCTTTTTCAAACAATTAAAATTCCTCAAATAAACTTTTATAAATAACAAATTTTTTCTTTTCATTAAATTTTATTTTCAGCAAAATTATTTCAATCAAATATTACTTTCTTTTTGCTAAATTCTTTTTTTCTTTTCAAAATTTAAAACTAAAACTACTTCAATCAAATATTTTTTCTTATTTTCTTTCAAAATTAAAACAAAAATTTATTTAATCTTTTTCTTTGTCTCTCAAAAATCTTATAAAAAAATAAAATATTAAAATTTTTAAATAAAACAACAAAATAAAAATAACTAAATACAAATTGTTTCTACTTTTCTTTTCTTTCTTTTTCTTTTCTTTTTCCATTTTAATTTCTCTCCTTTTTTTTCTCCCAAACCAATCCCTTCATCTTCTCCAAAATTTCCCTTATTTCAATCCTACATTTCTCAAAGGCTTCCCCCTCTCCTACCGGAACCACTTCTCCAATTTCCAGTAATTCCTTGGCCAAGTCGAAGGAGGCTGCATCGACAATCTTATCAATCTCCCCACTTAAATCTTCAATAAACCTCACTCACATAACCTGGCAAGGCTTTTTCAACCATACCTGATCAAGGGTTTCATCAATTTCCTCCCTTGAGGCAACCACTGGTAGCTTTTCTTTGGTAGGGATCGACAATTCCACTTCCACAGCAGTGAGTTCCACAATGGTCTCTCCCACATTCAAAGCTTCCACCGTAGGGACTTCTACGATGACGTCTGAATCCTAAAACAAGATCATCAGTAACTAAATTTATAAAATATCAGGAGAATGGACTTACTTTGAATATGAGGGTCTGCTTCTAAGAATAATCTTGGAGTGACCTCCACCGCCACTTCATTCTCCTCTTCTTCATCCTTGATGACCTTGCGTCGCTTTTTCAGGGTCTGTCTTGAGATTAAGACTTCCTCCACCTCTTCAACTAACTCCTCTACTTCTTCTTCGACCACTTGTTTCTTGCTTGTGGCCCGAGTCACCCAGGTTGCTACATCATCTTCATCCTCCTCTTCATTCTCTCCCACAAATTGATCGTCCCCAATTGAAACGTCCCAAATATAGTTGACTACCTCTTTTGTCTTAGGGATCACCCAATATTTGCTCTTCGTGTACCAATTCTCGATGCCAGCATTCTTCGATAAGGCATCGCACACCACCTGTCTCCAGCGGAAAAATTTGCACTTCTGGCGAGGACCTCCTGTTGACATGATTTCAATGCAAAAATAATCCATTGATTTGCAGGTTGTGCAAGCCTTGGAATGTTTCTGGGTAACGATTCCCCCATCCACTTTAGGGTGTGGAGGCCTGGGAGGTTGGGTAGGGAAATCCGTCATAGTAAATTATAGAATAATTAAATAAAGAGGGAAGGGAAAATAGTGTGGGAAGTATGTCTTATGCTCAACAGAACTCTCGTTTTTATACCCGGGCATCTGTCACGCACCACGTGACACTCGAGGCAAAAGCAGCTCATTAAATCAATAATAAGAGGTTTTAAATCCATACTCAAAGCGCAGAAAGCAATTCTCCATAGCAACTGCAAATTTCCTTTGTGTACTCGCTATTCAACCGCGCTAGTTTAAACTCTAAATCTAAATCAGTCAATCTCTCAATAGTGTGTCTTAGTCTTTTTCTCAATAAGCGATGCACAGTGCAATAGTCAATGTAATAGTACATTAAAAAGGTTTTATGAAATGTCTGTAGATTATTAAAAGGGGTAGTGAGAATGGACGCAATGGTGAGTGGAGGACTAAGGGGTTAATGGATGTTAGTGAGGAGGGTCCAGGTAAAACGGGTGTATTTTAATGGTCTGTGATGAGTGGAATAGTGGATGGGTATGAGGTCAATGCGAGGAGGAGTAAAGGATATAAAAAGGGTTGTGTCTTTGGTTTGATACTCTTTAGAATTAATTTATAAAATTTATTTATAGTTAATAGTGGTAAAAGCTTTAAGTTAAATCATTATTATCGTATCTTTCCTAATTTTCTCAGTAATCATTTCTAAATCCTAAAACCTTTGATTATTGAGTTTCCAACCCTTTGTGAGATCTTAAGAATTTTAATATTACCTTTAAATTATACTAGAATTCTTCTCAAACATAATTCAAAGTAGTAGTTCTTCCTTTGAGTCATCTTTGAATCACTTCCTCGAATCATTCCTCTGTGCTTTGAAGAAGTCTCTAAATTCCTCATCTCACTTACAGGAACATCCTCGACCTTGTGCGTAGGTTGTCCGGTGACATAGAGGCTCTAGAGTCTATAAGACAACTGAAGGGGGTATCCTCCTTAAAAAGTACAAATCTCAAGCGGTTTAAGGCAACACCAGTCCTTAAGACATGGAGGTTCTGTGAACTGGGCAAGATAAGATAGTTTGCTTTGCACACAAGTAAACTATCAACTAGTTTTTTGACTTTGAAGTAGTACCTTCTCTTTCCTTCAACTTTACACAATCTTCCATCTGATGCTTACCCCCACAATACATATATAACCCATTATCTGCTTGCCTCTTCCTCTCAGCTTCTTTAAGCTCTTCTTTAGGATCCAGTATTTTTCTGATATTGCCTGGGGTTGAGCTTCTAGGGAAAGGTTTGTCCTTTCCCTTATTGGGTTTGTATTGAGTTGAGGAGGATTGAGTTGTCCTTGGGTGTGAAGAAGGTCCCAATTTAATATTTAGGCATTGAGATTTGTTGGTGTATCAACAATTTTGAAGTCGTCTTTGGTAAACGCCGTTGAGTTCAAGGGTCCAATCCATTAAATCCGTTAAAGTAGTCATCTTCTGACCATGAAGATTTAATTGATCCAGAATCCTCAAAGGAAGTCCTTTTTTGAAATGATACTTAAGGGCAGAATCATTCCAAGATACACCAGTTTGAATTGCTCAGAAGTTCAAAATATATTCAGAGGCTTTACCATTATCACTCATGCAAAGAAAATCAAGGTCAATTTCTGCGTTGTCAGTTTCATTAGGGTCACCAAACAACATGAAGAGTTGGTCTTCAAAATTTTCCCAGTTATTAATAAGTAAGTGGGTTTCTGTCAAAGAGGGCATGAGAAGATAAGGCTAAAACTATCTTGCTGCTTTCCTGGCTAGGAATGAAGAAGCATAAACAACCTTTGATTGGTTGTTATTAAAGGTTTGAGGGTCATTATTGAACAAGAGCTTGCAGGTTTGCAAGAAGGGCCGCAATCTGTCTGGATGTTCTCCATCGAATTTATCAGGAGATTTCATGGAAAGAGTTTTGAATTTAGATCCATCCAAAGACATTGTATTGAAAAAGGTTTTCATGAAAAGTCTCATGAAGTCCTCCAGCAAATTAGATGGTCCAGGTTCCAAATTTTGACCAGAAGGGTGAGTAGCAGGGGCAGATGGTGCCTCGTGCATTGTATCTTCTCCTTCTTCATCATCACTAGAATCATCAAAATCTTGTGGGATGTCTTCTACAGATTGGACTGAGTGTTGCCGTTCCATTAGGTCAAGTGGTTCCAAGGAGTGAGTTTGGGAAACAGGCGGTGTGGCTGTTGGCCTGCCTCTGGCGCGAGCTCTAGTAGTAGCACCCGTAGGAGGAGTGCATTGAACAGGTGCCATTTTAAGAATTTAGAAAACACCTAAAAAAAGACGTAGTAGTACAAAGAATGAGAACTACGGAGAATTAAATTATACTGTCACCGGACGACCTACACACAAGGTCGAGGCTGTTCCTGGAAGTGAGATGGAGGGAGGAGTTTAGAAACTTCTTCGATGCACAGAGGAAATGTTTGAGGAAGTGAGTCAAAGATGACTCAGAGGAAGAGCTACGGCTTTGAGATATGTTCAAGAAGAATTTTAGTATAATTTAAAGGTAATGTTATAATTCTTAAAATCTCACAAAGGGTTGGAAACTCAATAATCAAAGATTTAGGATTTATAAATGATTACTGAGAAAGTAAGGAAAGATACAATAATAATGATTTAACCTAAAGCTTTTACCACTATTAACTATATGTAGGTTTTATAATTTAATTCTAAAGAATTTCAAACCAAAAACCCAACCCTTTTATATCCTTTACTCCTCCCCATACACTATTCGGCACACCACAGACCATTAAAAATACACCTGTTACAACTGGACCCTCCTCACTAACATCTGTCATCCTTTAATCCTCCGCTATCCTTTCAGTTCATGCTCACTACCCCTTTTAATAATTCACAGACATTTAATAAACCTTTTAGTGTACTATTACATTGACTATTGCGCTGTGCGTCACTTATTGAGGAAAAGACTGAGACACACTATTGAGAGATTGACTAATTTAGATTTAGAGTTTAGACTAGTGCGGTTGAATAGTGAGTACACAAAGGAAAGTCGCAGTTGCTATGTAGAATTGCTTTCTGCGCTTTGAGTATGGATTTAGACCTCTGTATTATTGATTTGATTAGCTACTTTTGCCCCAAGTGTCACGTGGCGTGTGACAGATAGGCATTTTGTTTAAGGAAACAAAAGTTTGATGCAGTGTTAACTAAGTTCGACTATGTAAAGTTTAGTAATCTTTCAAGAAATACAGCTAGACCAAGAAAGCTTTGTGAAAATGCAAATGTTTTTGAAACTTTTTGCCTTTCCCTGTACTCCTTTTGGACACAATGTGAGCATGCAATAGACCACTTGATCCTGTAAACAGCCATTCACAATATCCCATCATCCCAATGTATGTATATATCCACAGTGTACAATTCAATTTTGCACTACAAGCATTATTTTTGAAAATCAACTTGGCATTGCAGTCAAATTAGACCATTGTGTGTTTGCATCATGTCCTAAAAGGAGGGTGGGGAAATGCAAAAAGTTGTTACTTTTTCTGCATTTTCACAAATCTTTCTTGGTCTAGCTCTACAAAAATTGGAGTTTTGGTTATAACACTGCTGTTTTTTTTATTTCATACAAACTCACACAGCTAGGGGCATAAAGCAACAGGTAAACAAGTACTAGGTACAAATGGGGCAAGGAACAGAATGGGGGGAAAACAACGGGCAATTAGAAGTGAAGAAATTTGAGGCTATTGAGAGAGGGGTACATTGTTGGGAAATCTGTTTTTAGAGATAAGAAAGGAAGCAACCTGGAATGATAACAATTCTGTTAGAGCTTCATTATCCCCATGTCAAAGTCACCATTATGAAAGCAGTATCAATGTGATCTTTGGAGTAAAACAGAAAAAATAAATTCCCTCAAAAGTGTGGAAATGTAAGGATGAAAATCTTGTGGAAAGTCAAGGAGTTTATATGTTCTGGGACACACATTCACAGCATTTGACTTGGTTGGTGTTGAAAAAACCATTCACTATGCACAAAGTAAGATATCCCTGATGGGGATAACCAGCACAAGTTGGGGATATTTTAGGGAGGGACATAAGGTCAGAAAAATAAATGTCAGAAAAGTAAGTGCAAGAAAATGTATGTGTAAGGAAAATATGTGCAAAAAATATATGTGAGAAAAATAAGTGTAAGAAAAATTTCCTGCAACCATAGAAAATTTTGGATTTTTTTAAATTCTTTTTTTCTTTTTTTTTTTACAATTTTTTTTTTGAAGAAAAATATTCTAATTGTTGAAAAGTGTTTTTCTTACACTTAATTTTTTTGCACTTGCTTTTCTTACATTTATTTTTCTGACCTTATGTCCCTCCCTAAAATATCCCCAACTTGTGCTGGATATCCCCATCAGAGATATCTTACTTGGTTCGTAGTGATTTTCAGTTTTATATGATAGACAAAGACAGCAGGTAAGTAAAATATAAATGGACACAAATGACTGGGGACAGATTGGACTTGGGACTAAAGTGGACAAGAGGAGACTTGAGGAGGGAGACAAATAATAAGTATGAGTAGGACAAGTAAATTAATTAATAAAAATAAATAAAAGGAAAAGATAGATTCATTGCTGTACATGAGCATATGTACAAAGCTACTTGATAGACAAAGACAGCAGGTAAGTAAATTATAAATGGACAAAAAGGACTGGGGACATATTGGACTCAGGAATAAAGTGGAAAAGAGGAGAAATGAGGAGGAAGACAAATAATAAGTATGGGTGGGACAGTTAAGATAATTGATAAAAATAAATAAAGGGAAAAGATGGATGCGGAATTGCAATTGCATAATTTTTCACTGTTTCTTTTTTTCATTCATCCCTCATATCCCTTTCCTCTTCTCCTCCAACATCCCTCAAACAATTTGGTTTCCCTTATTTTCTCATCTCATCTCTCCAGGTAAGTCATTTTATTCTTTTTTTGATTTTTTGATTGCTAATTATAATTTTTTTTGTTTTTTTTTCTGTTTTTTTATTTTTTGTATCTAATTTTTTTTTGTAAGTCATTATTTTTGATTTCAATGGTAAAATTAACCTTTTTTTCTCTCCCTCTTTATTTTCTTTTTCAGCTCCATCACCCTACTCTTCATTTTATCTTGGCATGGTCATTATCCCCCATTTCCAATATTTCACTTTTTTTGGCTCCATGTCATTAAAACACATACATTGCACATTCTTTATGCATTTCACTGACTCAATATTTAATTTCTCCCAAAGTCCAACATCAATCATTCTCACTCTATTTTGCCTACTTTTCAATCAAGGTAAATTTAATCTCCTTTTTTTCATGCCTGTATGATATCTAATTCCTTCTATGAAAATTTCATACTTAAATATATGTATCACTCTTATCTGAATAAAAGTGAACTGATTAAACTCCTCTTTTTCTCATCTTTATTGCCACTTTTCAAGTTTTTGTAAAATTTTGAAAATCAGACTTCGAATTAGGGTTAGGTTTATTTAAATCTAATGTCCTTTTTACTGAAGATTCTTCTGAAAGCTACCTTTCACTTCCCACAAACAGATTTGAATTTGGTTCAGTGGCTTCTGAGATATTGACGGCTAAAGTTAAGCCTTTTTATCCCATTTTAAATTTTTTTAATTCATGTTTTTATGTAACAAATTAGGGTTATCATTATTTAAATCATATTTCCTTTAACTAAACGTTCTCCTGAAGCCTATATTTTATTTCTCAAAAACAGATTTTAATTTTGTTCATTGGTTTCTGAGATATTGACCTTTAAAGTTGAGCCTTTTTTTCCAAATATCACATAATTTATTTTGTGTTTTTAAATTGCATAATTAAAAAATAAGGCTTCTGAAACTCTTATCAGATGATTATCTAGGATTTTATCTCCCAAAGTTTAGGATCACTCAATTATTTCTTGGCCAATTGCTTGAAAAAATTACCTTCTGGTTTTCATAACAAGATTTATATAGATAAGAATGCCCCAATTATCTTACTTTGGGGATTTTACCTTATATTAGTCCTATTAATTGACAACCTATTCCTTCCCCAGCTAAAATAAAAGTTCATGGGTTATAATTTCTGGATCACAACTTTATAATAAATTTTGGATTGGGAACTGGAATCATCAAAAGTAAATGGAACTTTTCTCAGGATCATCACCAAACAACCAAAGCTCCACCTGGCTTGGAATTTTGTCAAGAGTTCACACATTTTGGATGTTCTTTTCAAATCAGTCAAAACTTAATCCACCAAATAAAAAAGGTAAAAAAAGGAGGTAAATTTAACAGGTATAAAAAAACTTTACATAGATCAAAAAATTATAGGGATGAGTAGAGTCATCAAATATTTTTTATTTTTTCATCAATTTTTTATAAATAACTCTTATATTTCAAATTCCTAAAATAAAGTAATGGGCCAACGACCCTATTTTTTATAAATGGTAATCATGACAACATTTATTTGTTTCATGAGGTTCCTAAGCCTACACTTGTGGAAAGTCCCAAACATTTTGTTTCTAGATGTATCCACATTTTGTCTAGGGAAATTTTCATTAATTTAAAACTAGGGAAATTGATGCATATTAGTTGTTTATATATTAATTTATGTAGTTATATTAAATTTTGGTGATTCTAACCGCCCACTTAAATAGAATGCAGGGGAAGGTACTGCCAAATTTTCAAATCTGACAAGTGAAATTGATGACTTAGAAAATTTTTGGTGATACCCACCCTTTGATTCAATAAAATTCAGGGGAGGGTATTAAGAATATTTTAAAACATATATAGAGGTTTGTTGAATTAGCTGCATTTAGAAAAGTAAATTTAATTATTTGAATGTAAAGAAGAAAAAAATGTATGAGTTTTTCAAATTTGTGCAAAAAATATCATCTAGAATCATGACCTTTAAAAAGTCAGCACATATGAAATTATCACCAAAAAGAAATAAAACAAAATTTATTTAAAAAAACAAACAAATAATCTAAAATGTTCCAATAAAATTCTTCACATCTCCATGAGGAGTGTGTGCCAAGGATTGATTATTAGCTTTAATGCATTGTATCAAGAAAACTTTCTAAATAAAATAAGAAAACTAGTTATCAAATTTCAGCCTAGATATCCCTAGGACTGAGTATTTATTATACTTAAAATAAGATAACCTTAAGTACATTAAGCTTATATCTTCAAAATAAGGTTAAAACAATAATATATATGATTACATATATATATAATTATTACTCTATTATATAACTTATAATAGTTAAAAAAGGGCATCCATAGCCTAATGATACTTATTAAGGTGTTAATGGAGTCATAATATATTTATCCTAAGTGATATTAAGTAATTATTGACATACATAAGCTTATATGTTTACATAAATCTCATATTCAGTGAAATATGCAGTATATTATGTATATTTAGGTCTATAAGTGGGTTTTAGCGTCTTAATAGCCTATAACCTTTATTTTTCTGCTTATTTTAGGTCATTTGGACATATTCAGTGGACTCACAATGCGTACAGAAGCATAAACATCTATTTCAGGTGCATTCACTCAGTTTGGACAACTTAATCTGCTTCCTTGGATGGATATTCACAGATTTATGAACTGGGAGGCCATTTCTGTGTTAATATGGATGCTTGGAAATGTTATTGGAGGCTTGGATATTTCTTTTTTTTCATTTGTATGCATAGGGTTTCATTATATTCTCTTTGGATGAGTTATTTTACCTGTTTCTTTATGGTATCCGCTTTTATCTGGATTTTCTATTTATGGTATGGGTCTGTGTTATCATTAATTGTGATGGAGGGTCCTTAATGGAGGTCTAAGTGTTGAATATTCTTGAAGTGGAAGCCGTGGGGAATTGATGGGACCTCACATTTCTGTAATTTCTGGGGATAGCAGTGACATCATCTGGATTGAAGGTCTGTGCACTCCAGTGGATTTTGGTATAAGTAAGGGAGGATTTTGACAGTTATTGGACATCACTTACTTACTACAATTCAAATAAACAGTATAACACAATTATTATCATCTAGAAATATATTATAAAGCCATTATAAATTGATATTATTTTATATAAGCTATAACTATATTATATTCATCTATTTTCCACCACTAGCATGCATTTAAATCCAAGTATTGTGAGTTTTATTTGAGTATAACTATTTTATTAGTCTTCCCCTGAGGTTTAATGACTAAATAATTTATCAATAATTAGTAGGACCACTAATAAATACTATTAAATCATACTTATAGACTAGATACACTGACAATTTGGGGTCTTTCCTTAGCTTGTTACTTATTATTTAGTATAAGCCTTGGGACATGATTTTTACTTTAATATAGCTCAAACTAACCAAATATTTGGGTCTTCTGCATATTAGTGGATCATCATAGCTCAGTTATTGCAAAAAATAGCCCTTATAATAATTTTACTAACTTTTTATAATAAAAATTAGGTACTTAAAGTAGTAACTGTACCCAATATAAACCCAATTTTAACTTGGTATTTGGTAACCAATATAACATCCAATTAAATTGGTATTTGGCTAAAACTTGGTAAGCTATTTATTCACCCTTATAAAATTCTAGTTAAACTTATTATTTTTAACAGATTTTTTTCGAATCTTTCTTACATTTTATTTAAATAAATAAAGATTTAAATTCAGGGTAAGCTCCAGTGCTTTTTTCTTAGTAATAACATTTCTAATACTTTTAATATACTAATTCTAATTGGTTTTCCTTTCTGTAGACCTGATATATTGTTATTCTTATCAATATGAGTGCTCCTTAGGACAATGTAAGTTAAAAGCCTGCTTATAATACCAGGTCTAAAGCTAATAAAAACATTGCTCCAGGACATAACCATGGAGCATCAGTCATACCCCCAGGCAGAGAAAACGAGCATAGAGGAAAAAGACGCCCTCTTATAAAAGATTACCATAAAAAAGATGTCTCCTCCTCTACAGGATCAACTATCCCATCTGGCAAAACAGGTCCTGAAGTTGGAGGAATCAAAGTCTCTCATGCTCAAGGAGGTAGAGCAATTACAGAAAAATTGAAAGGTAGGATTCCAGAAGACGAACCAATCATTGGCAGAGCTAAAGTGAGGCCAGCCAAGTCAGCAACCCCCTACCCCAGGAGAGTCACATCACTCCCAGGAAAAAATACTGGTAGACAAATGGAAGTGGGATTGGCTCCATCATCAATGGTCCAGTAACAACTGCAAAAAGGATCCTCCTCCTCATCAGACTTCCTCAGTTCACCCCTACAAGGGAAAAAAAAGGCGCCAAAAATCAGAGCTCACACAAATCCTGTGGTAAGTAGATTACCCTCTCAGATTGAACGCAATTCTGATAATTACAATGTAGGTAATATTATTGATGTCAAATCTGTGCAGAAAATAGAGGAGGACTTAACAGAATTAGGTTTTAATGTAGATACACCTGACTTGTCTTTTGTCAACAACAAAAGTAGTATTTATAATACAGTTAATCCTCAGCTTCTACCACTTAATAGTGAGATAAAAAGTTCACAAGAGAGTGAGAGAATTGAGAAGGAAGACATGGAGTATTTTAATAATAATCCAACTGTCCATAGAATTGTTTCAGAACTGTGGAATAGAATGACTGATTGTGAGGAACAGACAATTAAGCTCACAAGTGATACAATTTCATCCTTAAAATTAAATATTTCTCAGCTGGCAACACATAATAAAGAATTAGAGAATAAACATTTGTCTCTAACCCTTAAATAGGGGGTATCAATGTTGACCGATCCGCAATTAAATTAATTGCGGAAAATAATCTGCATACCCCAATTATCTTCCGCAATTATTTTTGCTAATAATTGGGTTATTAGACACTTTACGTGTCAATGTTCACCTCTTATCCGACATTTATTTACTCAATTTTCCATAACCACATCTTGGACAACTTTCTGGATATCCCAGCCTTCTACCTTGCTGCGCACTTCCATTCTCATCCCATCCTGTTCATTCTATCCGCTCAGAATTTCTCCCCATTTCATCTATTTGATTCTTCTCCTTTTCATCTTGCTATCTCATCTGCTTGTTTCTGCTCCTTTTCATCTTCATTTATAATAACATGCCTCGTCATCCTAGATCTTCTCAAAGGCAGCTATCACCCAGTTGTTCTTCAATTCCCACTACTTCCTCTTTTCCCCGCTCAGCCAAGAAATCAAAGACTGTTCAATTAAAAAAAGATGATCATCTCATTCTTATCAACTGGCTGAAAACCAAATCTAACTATGATTCTTGTTTTGGTACTGAGTATGCCACTAAAGTAGGACGGCCCCCCACATCAAAAGTTAATGGCTATCTTCTAATGGCAAATGAATTAAGCAATAAGACCAAGGGAAGGATTGATCTTTTGCCTAAACAGATGTCTGAACGCTTCAAGCATTATCGAGCAAAATACAAGAAGGCAAAGGCTCTTTCATCTTCCACTGGTTTTGGGGTTACTGACATTGATATAACTAAGGGTATAAAATCCATAGACAATAAACTTGATTCTTTATGTCCTTACTTTAAAGAGATGGATGCAATTTTTGGAGAGCGAGCCGATGTTAATCCTGTAAACATGTTGGATGGAGAAGATCCTATCTCCGAACATGATGTCGAAGCAAATCTTTTCCCATCCTCTTCCTCTACTCAAGCCTCCCCTCTTCTAAATTCTACGAATCTAGATAGCTTTGCTATTGATCCTATTGGCGATTTAACCCAACCCAATCTAACTCAGGTCTGTTTCTTTTATCTTATCAATTCTATTTTTTTATTTACTTATATTTTTCTTATTTCTTAAAAGTCTGATGAACAAACCCAGGATCCTCAATCAACTGAGTCTGAAGCTAGTGACAATGATGAGGAGGAAAATGCTACGTTGAACAAAAAGAGAAGGGCTTCAACTAGTCTAAATTTCCTCTCCCAAAGAAGACGAAAAAGTGATACTTCATCACAAACACCTTTTTCTTCAATGGAACAGTTTTTAAAGAAACATGATGCTGGTAAGTGATATCATACCTCTTATTACTTTACTCTGCTTTTCTTCTACTTTATGTTAATTTTTATTCTCACTCTAGAACAAGTGGAAATTGCTAAAGAGACACTGAGCTTTGAAAAGAAGAAATACGAGCTCTCTTTAAGGAGGGATGACAGAGTACAAGATTTGGAAGAGAGGAAGTATGAGCTCTCCTTACGGAAGGATGATCGGATCCAAGATTTGGAGGAGAAGAAGTTTGAGCTCTCTTTACAGAAGGATGGTAGGGCCCAAGATTTGGAGGAGAAGAAGTTTGAGTTAACTCTTAGTATTGAAAAATCCAAAAATAAGGAAAAAACACTCAAGCATCAAAACTTAATGGAACAGATGAAGTATAAGCATGATCTCCAAGAAAGTTCTAAAAAGAAAGATTTCTTGATCGAATGCATTAAAGCAAACAAATCTGTTGAAGAAATAGAACGTTTAATGAAATTTTTTGTTGACTAGTTTCTTTTATTTCTTTCACACTTCATGTGTTCATATTTATTTGTACATAAATTTTACAATTATTTTCTGTATTTCTTGAAATATCGTATTTTAATGATAAATATTCTTTTTTTAAATAAAATTTTCAAGTCTCCTTTGAAAATTTGACAATCCCCCACCCCTGGATTTTTTTGAAGTAAGGGGTGGGTATCACAAAAATTCTTTCATGTCATAAATCTTGAAAGTTTTATATGAAAATTTGGCTTTACTACCCCCTGCATTTTACCGGTATCCTAAAAATTCTTACATGTCAAGAATTTCACAAGTCTTATAAAAAATTTTGGCACAACCCCCCATGGATTTTATTGAAGTAAGGGACGGGTATCACAAAAATATTTACAAGTCAAAAAAATTCTATATCTCACCACGCAATATGGGGGGCGGACTTGCTAGCAAGTCCGCAACTTGAACCCTAATTCATATCTTTTTGTGCCCACATTGAATTAGTGATGAAACCACCAAGAAAAAATATTGACATTCTGGTGAACTCAATATGAATATAACTTGAACATTTAATGAAGCATAGGAAATAATACTTTGAACAAATCTTGAGATATAAAGAATGAGATTTTTTTATAGAAATTTTAATACAGTGCAGATCACACTCAAATTAATCTGAAAAATACATATTTAAAACTATTTAAGCAGTTTCTTTGCAATTTTTAAAAAAAAGAACAGCAATGTATAGATCCGGCAAGATACCATGTGACATTATTATATAAGTTTCTTTGGCCAGAAATACATGGAGAAACTACAATTTGAAATATGTCAAAGGGTTGGAAAGGCTGGAGAGAGGGGTGAGGAAGGATATATGGGGTAGCAAAAAGGTTGGGAAAGAGTTGGAAGGGAAGATTAAGGGTTGCGAGGCATTTTAAATGAAGAAAAGGGTCTGGGAGAGGTTGAGAGGGGTGAAATGGGGATCAAAAGAGGATGGCATACAATGGGGCTGGGAGGATAGCGAAAGGCATGGGGAGAGAAGACAAGCATGTGTTGATAGAATTGAAAGGGATGGAGATTGGTGCAAACAGAGTGTGAAAATAGGAGGATGAACTCTGTTCTTCGGGCGAAGAACAGAGTTCACTTCCATAAAATATTAGCTGAAACATAGTTTTCAATTCTGTAAAAACAGTTGAGAAGACAAGCATGTGTGATAGAATTGAAAGGGATGGAGATTGGTGCAAACAGAGTGTGAAAATAGGAGGATGACCTCTGTTCTTCGGGCAAAGAACAGAGTTCACTTCCATAAAATATTAGCTGAAACATAGTTTTCAATTCTGTAAAAACAGTTGAGAAGACAAGCATGTGTGATAGAATTGAAAGGGATGGAGATTGGTGCAAACAGAGTGTGAAAATAGGAGGATGAACTCTGTTCTTCGGGCGAAGAACAGAGTTCACTTCCATAAAATATTAGCTTGTGGGTAAAGAGAGGTGAAGGGGGGGGGTTTGAGGCGCCAAAGGAGAGGTGAAGGGGGGTTTGAGGGACATAAAGAGAGGGGAAGGGGGGAGTATTGAAGCACCTAAAAAGAGGGGAAAGGGGGTGATGAGGGACCTAAAGAGGGGGGAAAGGGGGGATTTGAGGCAGCTAAAAAGGGGGTAAAAAGGGGGTCAGAGACAGGTAAAGAGAGGGAAAAAGGGGGGCCTTGAGGATCATAAAGAGAGGTGAAGGAGAGAAAAAAAAACAAAAAAATAAAAAGATAAAAAAGAGAAAAAAGCAAAACAAAAATTAGTTTACCCTAGAACAAAAATAATAGAAGCACTTACAAAAAAAACAAAAAAACCAAAAAAAAAAGCAAAAAAAAAGCAAAAAAAAAGCAAAAAAAAAAATCATGATTAGCAAATAAAAAACCATGAAAAAAGAAAAAAAATGACCTACCTGGTGAGTTGAGTTGAGAAAATAAATGCAACCAAAATATTTGAGGGATGTTTGAGGAGAATAGGAAAAGGATATGAGTGATGAATGAAAAAAAAAATCACTGACAAAATATGCGATTTCATGTTGAGGAAGTGAAAGAAAACCAATGAGCAATCCAAAAAAAAGATATTCACCGTAAATTCAAAAAAAAAAATGAATATGCAACAAACCAAAATACAAAACCAAGTGATTAAAGTACACAAAGAGGACATTTGGAAAGTATGAAAACATAAAAATTAAAAATTAAAAGGGTGAAGAGAAATGTTGAAGAGTAATTGGCATTATAATGGGGTGTATGCCGGTTGATTGAATGATTTGTGAATCAAGGGAGGGGAGTGCCAGTGGTGGTTCAGGATCCTCTTCTTCATAAAGATCATTCCACTCATCCTTTAAATCAGCTAGAATATTGTGGAGTATTACGCAAGTCAAGATCCAATGATTTGCAGTTTTGATCTCCAATTTTTTTTGAAATTGGATTCTGAGCTCCCGAAGACTAGAAAATCGTCCCTTTAAAATACCTATAGCATGTTCAATTCGTACTCTTGATTGTGCAAGGTGATAATTAAATTTAGTTTTGGGGTCATTTTCTGAAGTTGCACCACGGAAAGCAGGTATAATGTACTTTCCACTTGCATATGCTGAGTCTGCAAGGAGGTACTGAGATTCGTCAAAGTATGAGTCTGGGGTTTGAGAAATCATCATTCTTTGGAAGACGGAAGAGTCATGACATGATCCAGGGCAGCCACTGTGAAAAGCAATAAATTTTTTATTGACATCGCATACAAGTTGAACGGCAATAGAGTATCTAGAAAGAAGATAAAAAGTTAGATTGTGAAAGATGAGAACTTGGAGAAGATTTTGAAGAAACCTTTTTTTGCGATCAAAATAATGGTTGCCATCATGAGCAGGCTTTTGACTCAAAGGGATGGTTGTGCCATCAACAAAACCTATACAGCCAGGGAAACCTTCAGCTTGCATTACTTGAGAGGATTCAAGTCGCTGTTCTGGAGTTGGCCAAGCAAGAGTTTGAGACTTGAGGGAAAGGATAGCAATCATACAGCGCTTGGTGTATAATATCACGGTACCATATCCTATGTTAAAGAGATTATCCAAACGTCTTATGGCAGCACCATTTCCATTTGAGCCAAAGCGACATAGAGCAACAGCAAGTTGGATGGCAGGATTACGCTGTTTGTTATGAGAATTGTTATGGAAGATAGGATGATCAGAGATGAGTTGATAAAGTTTGAAGAAAGAATCAGGAGAAGTTCTAAAAAGTTGTGTGAGGTTTAAATGAGGAATGTTGAGAATGGAGGCCAGATCATATCGGGGATCATGATAAAGATTTGGCCCCCTGGTGATGATGTAACGCTTTTTGGAAAGAAAAAACATATAAGCTAAAGCATCTTCCAAATCAGAGTCAGATTTATAGTAAAGAACTAAAAGAAAAGTGATAGCATTCATTGTTGAGTGAAGTAGCTTCCTAGTAGAGAGGTGTTTCATTGTTGCCGGTGGAAGGGTTAAGTGATGAGGGAAGTGGGAATTCACCGCCAAATGTGCAGTTGGGGTGTGTAGATAGAAAAAAAACTTAAGTGTTCGCCACCAAAATTAAGTAGCATAGAGTGAGGAAAGACTTAAGGATGGCATCAGCAATTATAAGTCATGTGACTTTCTTAAAAATCCATCATGGATGAGATGAGTTTGGGATCAGGAATTAGGAATGGAAATTGGGGTATAAGAGGCGGGATAATGCATTATCGTGGATTTCTTATCCACTAGCCCTGGGGCTAGTGGATAAGAATCTTCCGCAATTAATAATGTCTGATCCCGGGAAAAAAAATTCCTGATCCCTAATTGCGGATCCCTGAACATTGATACCCCCTAATATGATTCATTAAGTAATAAATATAATGAACTTTCAAACAAATTCTGTGAGTTGGAAAAATTGTATGAAACACATTTATTGAAAACTAAATCAAGAACTAAGTTATCTTTTTCCCAGACAAATCAAAGTGTCTCTGAGCTGCTACAAAGATTGACTAAAGTTAAGATTTAAACTGCAAATCTTCTAATGAACCAGGATAATCATAAGTATACTCAGTATAATAATAATCCTTCATTGGCCAAAGTGAATCTCATTCCTTCCCTATACCACCACAACTAAAACCATCTGGTGGTAGTGTCAAATCTGAAAATGTAAGTCACAAATCCGTACAGGAGGAAATACAAGATCATTTATCAAGAGTAAATAGTTGTTGAACTTACCTAAGATTAGTGAAATAAAATCCAATCAGAAGAAATGGCCTAAGATAGATCAGTACCCAACTTATGATGGGGAAGCCAGCTCTTATTGGCAACATTTTATCCAAAGAATCGAAAACTTAAAATTCTCATATAAGTTACCAGATGAAGAAATAACATCAAAGTTGTTCTCTTTATTTAAAGATGTTGCTTTATTATGGTTTGAAGCTGTTTTAAATGGGGGTAAATATTACTCTTGGGCTGAATGGAAACAACTAATTGAAAAAGAATTTGGAGGTTCTAAATTCAGACTCACCCAGCTTAGAATTTATGAGAAAACCAGGTACAATTCGTTGAATGGTGACAAACCTATGGTATTTTTAATTAATTTAAATAAAATATTAAAAGCCATTGAGCCTAACATGGATTTTAACTTATGGAAAGATAAGATAATATTAAAATTACCTATAACTTTCAGAGACATTGTTGTAGCTAGAAAAATTAATATTACTTAATATTCTGAATTTATTAATATTTTCAATGAAATGTTACTAAACCATAAGTATGGAGCAAGGTATTCCACTTGTAAAAAAAATATTGAACTTGTTAAAAATCAGAATTCAAAAAAACTTCAGGAGAAGCAGAAAAAACCTACTGCACCTGTAGTACCAAAAAGTATGAAACAAATACTTGTTATAAGTGTAACAAACCTTGGGTTAAAGGTCATAAATGTGAGAAGAATATAAATATTGTTGAAAATCAACATGAATTTGAAATTGAAAAAGAGAAAAGTAAAGATTCAAGTGATTATGACAGTAATATCTCATATAGTGATGAACATGAAGTCTGTATGTTGGAAGATGATTTGTCCATCTTTGAAAATCAAATATTAAATATGGACTCAAATGAATCTTTAATATTGAATATGGACTCAAATGAATCTTTAATGAATTTTGAGTATGCTGAAATCATTAAAGATATACAAGCTGATAACTTTAGAATGACACCTATCACATTTCCAGCTATCATTTCTGGTGAAAATAATAATATAGTATTGGACACAGGAGCTTCTGGTTCTGTCATTTCTACTAATACATTACAGAAAATTGATAGTGAATATAAGTCTAAACTTGAACCCCTTCAAAGTAAAAATTGAAGAGGTTTTGGATCAGTACTACACCCCATTGGTAGATACAAAGCTGCTGTTTTTTTAAAACATCAACATGGTTATTAAAGAGTAACTTGTGACTTTGTATTAATGGATAATACTAACTGTAGTAACTGTTTTATCATTGGAAATGATATTCTGACTAAATTTGGTGTAAAATTAGACCCTGCTAATAATAATTTTACAATTTTCATGAATGGTAAAAGGAAATTTAAAATAAACTCTTTTAACACAGTCTTACACAATGAGTCAGTAACAAATATTCCGTGCAAAGGAATAGAATCCAATGAGATGGAACTTCTGGAAACAGAAATTTCAAAAGCATCATTTGGAACTCAGATAAGTGAAGCTGAGAAAAAATAATATTTTAGACTTAATTAAAGCATTTAAAATGGCTTTTGCACATGGTAAAAATTAACTTAGCCTTGTAAAAGATCATAAAATGAAGATTAGTTTAACCTGTGATATGGATAATATTCCTGCTAGTCTTAAAAAGAAACCATACCCTTCTTCACCAATGAAGAGGAAAGACATAGAGCATAATACTAAGATGTTATTAAAAATTAAAATTCTTGAAAAGTTTGAAACTATGCCAATAATATAGTGTAATATCACCAGTTCTAATTTCTTATGAACAAGATAAAGCAAGACTGTGTGGTGATTATAGAGCATTAAATACATTTACAGTAGATTGTATTTATCCCTTGCTAAGGATTGCCTCTATACATGCTACCCTTAAAGGTGCTAAGTATATAAGTTGCTTAGATGGAAATAAAGAGTACCATCAAATTCCTGTTGAAAAGAATTCACAGAACTTTTTGTTGATAATAACACACATGGGAATTTATAAATATGTCAGAATGCCATTTAGACCAAAAAATGATCCATCAGTATCTCAGAAGTTAATGGATATAACATTCCATAATGAAATAATTGAAGGATGGTTAATGGTATACATTGATGACATCATAGTGTTCTCTAAGACATATGATGAACACTTAATCCATTTAAAGAAGGTATTTCAGAAAATGGATGAAATAAAAATGAACCTTGCATTGAAAAAATGTAAATTTGGGTTTGAGTCTTTAAAAGTGCTTTTTCATATTGTATCTGGCTTACAAATATGTGTAGACCAAAATAATGTGGCTGCAATAAAGAATATTGGTATTCCTCAAAATGTAAAGGATGTACAATCTTTTCTTGGTATGTGTGGTAATTATGGAAAATATATAAAAAACTACCAATTAATTGCTGCACCATTGACCACACTGATAAAGAAATCAGAAGCTTTTATTTGGAATAATTAAAGACAACAGGCTTTTGATTAGTTGAAATAATTTTTGATGACAGCTCCTATCTTGGGATTACCAGATCTCCAATTTCTTTTTGTATTATATACAGATGCAAGTTTTATTGGTCTGGGTTCTGCTTTGCATCAAAAACAACTTATTGAAGGAAAAATGTCAGAAGTAGTAATTTGCTATATTTCACGTACTCTAAGAAGTAGTAAATTAAAATATGGTGCTACTCAACTTGAATGTTTGGAAGTAGTATGGGCTCTTGAGAAGCTACATTATTACCTTGAAGACCAAAAATTTGAGTTAATAACTGACTGTAGTGCAGTTAAGTCACTCTTAAACATGAAAACTCCTAATAGACACATGTTTAGATGGCAATTAGCTATACAAGAATACAGAGGATGGATGGCTATTACACATATAGCAGGAACATTACACTCTAATGTAGATTTGTTATCTAGAGTAACTCTGCCTAATAATGATGATAATCCTGCTTATGTTCCTAAATAAGAAATTATTAACATTTATGGCATTTATATTGTAGATCTTGAGGATGAATTTATGCAATCAATTCTTGACATGTATGCTTCAGATCCTGACTTGAGTAAACTCACTATAATATTAAATGATCCATCTAATGCTTTAATGAATGTTTTAATAAAAAAATTACCAAATAAGTATAAAGAGGCATTAGAGAATGGAAAATTTTCCATTGAGGATGGTTTTATATATTACAGGAAGAAAATAACAATGTAATTATAATTTCCCCTTCAATGAAGGAGCTAATGTTAAGTATGTGTCATGATGATATCTTAGCAGGTCATTTCGACTACCATAAAACATTAACCAGAGTAAAAAATACAGCTTGGTGGATAAACATGTCTGAGGATGTTCAAAAATATGTTGAGACATGTGATTCTTGTCAAAAATATAAAATATAAACAAGCAAAAGAGCTAGTTTATTACAACAAATTGAGAAACTAAAAGCTCCATGGGAAATAATTAACATAGACTTCGTAACAGGTTTGCCAATAGCAGGGCATAAGAGTTATAACTCCTGCTGGGTAATTGTAGATAGATTTACAAAGATGTGTAAATTTATTCCTACCCACAAAGAGGTTTCTTCAATAGGACTTAGCTTTTTTATGGTGGACACAAATGTTAAATATAGCAGGTTTCCCCAAAGCAATAGTTTCCGACAGAAATCCTAAATTTACTTCTGAGTTCTGGACATCCCTTATGGATGTTTCAGGGTGTCAATTAAAACTTTCTACAGAACACCATCCACAAACTAATGGGATAGCAGAAAGAATGATACAAACTTTAGAAGATATGATAATAAGATATTGTTCTTTTGGTCTTAACTTTAAAGAAAATGACAAATTCACACATGATTGGGTAACCCTTATCCCAGGTTTAGAATTTGCATACTATAGTACAGTACATTCTGTCACTGGAAAAATTTGAGTTATGGTTGGGTTATGTACCTAATACCCCTTCTAAAACTCTTTATAAATTACCTAGATTGGATATTCATCCAGGTACTAAGTCTTTTCTTCAGATGCAAGAATTATGCAGAAAACATGCCCAAGAACGTATAATTAAGGCATTTGAGTATGAGAAGAAAAGATGGGATAAAGCCCATAAAGAAGAAATGTTCAAAGAGGGTGATGAAGTCCTTATTTCTACACTGCATTTAAATTTAAATGGTAATGATAAATTAAAGGATCCATTTATTGGACCATTTGTAGTTAAAAAGATGGTTGGTAACAATGCTGTTGAGGTTATTCTATATGCACCATATAATAGAAAACATCCAATATTTCCTATTTCTCTTATAAAACCATACCATTATAATGATACTGCTCTATTTCAAAGAATATCAGGAAGGCATAAACAGCAACCTGAAGAAATAGTTGAAAAGGCAGAAATTGAAAGGATACTTAAAAAGAGACACCTAACTAAAGAAAAGGGAGTTTAGTATCTATTAAGATTTAAAAATAAATCAAGTGAATATGACAAGTAGATTCCAGAAAAGGAAATATCTGATCTTAAAAATCTCTTGAGAAAATTTAAATCAAAATAATACTGCTTATTCAGTATATGTATCATAGAAAATTTAAAAAATTTTCTATTCACTCCTTACTTTTAATTAAAATGTCTTAACTTTTTTTTTGTTTATTTTTTGGGTGAGGGAGTGTCAGCCTAGATATCTCTAGCACTGAGTATTTATTATACTTAAAATAAGATAAACTTAAGTACATTAAGCTTAGATCTTAAAAATAAGGTTAAAACAATAATATATATGATTACATATATATATAATTATTACTCTATTATATAACTTATAATAGTTTAAATAGCTTATCCATAGCCTAATGATACTTATTAAGGTGCTAATGAAGTGATAGTATATTTATCTTAAATGATATTAAGTAATTATTGACATACATAAGCTTTTATGTATACATAAATCTCATATTCAGTGAAATATGCAGTATATTATGTATATTTAGGTCTATAAGTGGGTTTTATCCTCTTAATAGCCTATAACCTTTTTTGTTCTGCTTAATTTAGGTCATTTGGACATATTCAGTGGACTCAAAATGCCTACAGATGCATAAACATCTATTTCAGGAGCATACACTCAGTTTGGACAACTTAATCTGCTTCCTTGGATGGATATTCACAGATTTATGGACTTGGAGGTCATTGCTGGGTCAATATGGATGCTTGGGAATGTCATTGGGGGCTTGGATATTTCATTTGTTTCATTTATATGCATTGGGTTTCATTATATTCTCTTTGGATGAGTTATTTTACCTGTTTCTTTATGGTATCTGCTTTTATCTGGATTTTCTATTTATGGTATGGGTCTGTGTTATTATTAATTGTGATGGAGGGTCCTTACTGGATGTTTGGGTGTTGAATCTTCTTTAAGTGGACGCTATGGGGAGGTGATGGGACCTCACAGTGCTTTAATTTCCGGGGATAGAAGTGACATCATCTGGATTGAAGGTCTGTGCACTCCAGTGGCTTTTTGTATAAGTAAGGGAGGCTTTTGACAGTTATTGGACATCACTTACTTACTAAAATTAAAATAAACAGTATAACACAATTATTATCATCTAGAAATATATTATAAAGCCTTTATAATTGATATTTTCTTTATATAAGCTATAACTATATTATATTCATCTATTTTCCACCACTAGCACACATTTAAATCCAAGTATTGTGAGTTTTATTTGAGTATAACTATTTTATTAGTCTTCCCCTGAGGTTTTTATCTCTAAATCATTTATCAATAAGTAGTAGGACTATTAATAAATGCTATTAAATCATACTTATATACTAGATGCACTGACATCAAACATTTTTATTAAGGATTCAATTTCCTCAATATATTAATAAGCTTCAACACATTCTCTCAAGAAATCTTTCTTTTTTAAGCATCTTCAAGTTGATACTTGATTTTCATTTGTTCCAATAGGAAATTTTACTCAAGAGCCTTATCCTCTTTCTTTATCTCAAATTTCTTCTTCTCCAATTCATGTGCCCTCTCATCCCTCTTTAAAGAAAACTCAAATTTATTCTCCTCCAATTCTTGTACCCTTTCACACCACACAATATGGGGGACGGACTTGCTAGCAAGTCCGCAACCTTGGACCCAAACTCACCATAGATTGAACACACATTGAGCTATTGATAAAGGAGCCATACAATCAGGAATGAACACCACTCAGAAGAACAGTTTTAGGTGGGTGTTCAAGTAGAGTTCAGTATGGGTTCAGTATGAGTTCAGTCTGAGTTCCATCTGAGTTCCATCTGAGTTCAGGTTGAGGACTTGCTAGCAAGTCCACCCCCTATATTGCGTAGTGTCATCCCTCTGTAAAGAAAGCTCAAATTTCTTCTCCTCCAAGTCTTGTGCTTTATCATCCATTCATAAAGAGAGCTTGTATTGTTTCTTTTGAAAGTTGAGACTATCTCTTGAAACTTCAACTTTACCTAGAGTTAAAAGTAATATTAACAAAAGAAAATAAAAGCTCATTTAATTATTAAGAGGTATGCTATCACTTACCTGATTCATTTTTCTCCATAAAATCATCAGTGGAAGAAAAAAGGGGTTCAGAAAAAACTATCTCTGCTTTACTTGATTTGACCGTTGAAGTTCAAAGTAGTTGATGGTCTATGCTTTTTTTAGGAAGTAAAATTTTCCTCTTCATCATTAATGCTAGCTTCAGACTCACTTGCTTGAAGATCCTGGGTTTGTTCATTAGCCTTTTTAGAAATAAAAAATAAAACAATTAGATAAGAAATAAAAAAATACTTGAGTTATATCAGGTTGATTTATATTGCCATAAGGATCCATTCAAAAGATATCTTGATTTTTGGAAGTTAAATGAGGGAAGGCTTGAGTAGCAGAAGAATGAAAAATATTTGTTTTGACATCATGTTTGGAGATAGAATTTTTATCATCTAACATGTTTGAAGAATTAATGTCAGCTTACTCTCCAAAAATAGCATCCATCTCTTTAAAGTATGGACATAGAGATTCAATTTTATCATCTATAGATTTTATGACCTTACTAATATCAATGTCAGTAATACCAAAACCAGTATAAAATGAAAGTGTCTTTTCCTTCTTGTATTTGGCTCAGTAATGCTTGAAATTTTCAGACATCTGCTTAGGCAAAATATCAATCCTTCCCTTTGTCTTATTTCGTAATTCATTGGAAATTAGAAGATAGCCATTGACTTTTAATGCAGAGGGCAATCTTACTTTTGTTGGATTATCAGTATTAAAACATGAATCATAGTTAGTTTTTATTTTTAGCCAGTTGATAAGTATTAGATGATCATATTTTTTTAGTTGAACAGTCTTTGATTTCTCAGCTGAGTGGGTGAAAGAGGGAGTGATGGTATTTGATGAACAACTGGGGGAAGCCTGCCTTTGAGAAGATCTATGATGATAAGGCATGTTGAGAAATTTGAAGATGAAAAGGAGAAGAAAAAACCAGATGAGATGGGGAGTGGCTCTGAGCAGATAGAATGAATAGACAGGATGAGAGTGCGCAACAATGCAGGAAGCCTGGGATATCCAGAAAGTTGTCCAAGATGTGGTTATGAAAATTTGAGAATAAAAATGTTGGATAGAGGTGAAAATTGACATTTAAAAGGTCTAAAACCCCAATTATTAGCAAAAATAATTGCAGAATAAAATTGGGGCTAATGATTTTTATCTGCATTTGATTTAATTGAAGATTGGTCAACATTGATACCCCCTAATAAGTATCAGTAGGACAAGTAAATTAATTAATAAAAATGAATAATGGGAAAAGATAGATGCAGAATCAGGAATGATTACACATCCATACATAGTGCTCAATCTATCATATTGTTAGGTTAATAGTTAGGTAATAAAGGCAAAAGTAAATTTAATAATAGGGTATATGAAAACACCTGCTTATATATGCATAAAGCAAAATAGATATTAATAACTAAACAACTAGTTATGATTAGAGAATCATATATATCTATATTAATACTCCCCGTGCTCAAGACAGCCATGGTTTAAAAATCAGATTTTTTAAAAATTGATGATGTTTTGGTTTAGGCAACAATTTAGTAAGTAATTCCACCACCATTTGGCCAGTAGGAATGTATTTAAATTCAAATTCATTGTTATTTACTTATTCAAACAGCTAGAAAACAAGGGTTAAGTGATTAATTTATCCCTGCTTGATTATCAACTATAAGACAAGAGTTAGTGAGATTGATATTGAAGTCATGGAACAAATCCCTTGTCTATATGAGGTCCTGACCACATTCAGACATTGCTTAATATTCTGATTCAGAGTTATATAGAGCCACTGATTGTTTTTTGGAGGATCTCCAACTGATCAGGCCAAGATGAAACACTAAGGTATTAGAGGTGTATTTGGAATCCTCAGCTTTATTGTAATTGGTGTCAGCATAGCCATTAAGGTGACTAAGCTTAATCATGTCTACAGAACCCAATTTTAAACAATAGTTATTTGTAAGTTGAAGATATCTTGAGATGTGGAAGAAGGCATTGATTTGTTTTTCTGATGGATCATTAAGGTATTTAGCTAATGAGCTAGCAGAAAAGGATAGATCAGGTTGGGTGCAAAGTACTAGGTAGTTGATTAGACCTATAGCTCTTTGATAATTTACTAATTGAGTGAGTCTCTTGGTAGTGCCTTTGGTTAAATGAGAATTGGGGACTAAGTGAGTAGAAGTAAGTTGAAAGTTTAAGCAGTTGTATTAATTGAGGAGTTTATTGATGTAAAGAGTTTTCAATAAAGAGATGGTGTTAGCATTTCTGTCCCTGTCAACCTTCATACCTAATACCCATTTGATTTTGACTTGATCATCCATATCAAACACTTGAGATATTTTTTTTTGAAGTCTTGGATGAAGGGTCCACCTATGATTAGGTCATCCACATGAATGTAAACATAACACAGATTGAGGAGTCATTATTGTAAAATAAACAGGGATTGTCTTTATTAGCTTTAAAGTTGATATTGTTAAAGAAGGAGCATAGTTTGTAATACTAGCGTCTAGGACTCTTTTTGAGATCATACAGAGACTTCCTGAGAAATAAACAGTTATTGTTATTTAAGGGCAAATAGCCACTAGGAAATCAAAGATAGATGTCTTCTTCTGGCCCCCCATGTAGGAAAGCTGACTTAACATCCATTTGATGCAGTTTCCAATTATTGAATGCCACAAAGATAAGTAAGAACCGTGGTGTAGGTAATCTCCCAGTGGGTGAAAATGTTTCATTATATTATATGCCCTCTATTTGGGAGAATCCCTGCATTCATAGCCTAGATTTATATTTGATTATATTACCTTCAGCCTCAGTCATCTTTTTGAATTCCAGGTAGTCCCTAAGGGATGATTATGACTAGGTGGTGGAACTTCTTCCCAAAATTGATGTTTAGCTATACTTGTAAGTTCAGATTGGATGTCTTTGAGCCATTCATCACTATCAGGCAAGATGACAGTGTGGTCTTCCAACATTGGAAGGGGCCTTTGTTGTGTTGTTTGGCTCTGTTTGTGCATGTCTTAATTGGCATCTGTTGAAGAATTGGGTGTTTTCTGGTTTTATTACGTGAATATTGGGACTGCGGGTATGTAGGCAGTATCATTGGATATCCCCGTTCGTCTCTATATTTCATGTCTTGATAATATTTTTCATATTCTAAGTTTTAAGAGGCCATTTCCTCATTTTTCAGTTACAAAAGATAGCTGTTTAATTTTGTTTCTTGTGTTTTACAGGCTAACCTTAAGTCTTAGGGTTAAGTGCTTAGTACCATTAGATAGGGCTAATTTAGCTCTATATTTCATGTCCCAATGTTGTTATATCGTAATTTTGTGTTTTAAGGGTTTTAGTAGTTGTAGTGAATTTTTCTAAGTAGATTAGGTGTTTTTATTGGTTTTCTGGCTTCAGGGAGGCCGGGCCACTTCAGGCGACACCTCCAATGTTGGGAAGCCTGCCCGGCTCTGTTTTAGAAGGTTGGGGAGCGCTTCTGGAGGGTTTTTATTCAATTTGGCTGGTACAGGTGCCAAATTTGTTGGTTTGCATGGGCTCTTAGATAGTGGTCTGTGTGTACATAGTGAATAAGACAGTTTGGGGCAACTTTAATTATCATACAACCATCTGGAGGTGATATCCTTGTTCCTCACTCAGTTTTCACTGTTTTTTGGCCACAATTGGCTGTGTTTGTTGCAAGGTTAGTTCTTCATTTAACTCAACTTTAGCAAAAGGTTCTCTGGTATAGTCTTGCAAGCTATATCAAGTATTATTGCTACCTCTGGTGTGGATTTGCAGCCTACATCAAGTATCTTTGCTTTCTCTGGTGTGGAAATTGGTCTACATTTCAGTTCTTTGGTCTGGTAGTCTGTCTGGGGACTACTTTCTTGGCTCATCAAGCAGTCAAGTGTGTTGAAAAACGGGATTTAGCAAACAGGAACCAACTTACTTTAGCAAGTAAAGCTCACTCTATTTTTCTAAAGGGACAGGGGATTTTCTCTCTGGTTTTTCCCCAACTCCCTTGGTCAAGGCCTATAGCTAGTACTATAGGATTTTCTACATTTCTGGTTCCCAAAGTTGGGGTAGAACTTGCTAGTTTTTTGGAATCTCTGTTGATCTAGGCTTCTCTCTTTGGTGGATCTCCTTTAGTGGATCTTGAATTTGGTGCTATATCTCTCTGTGATTGGTCCAGGAATCTTCTTTTCTGTTGGATTTGGTCCCTCCTAGGTCTTTAAGGCTATTGGGGGGGATTTGGCTATCTTTGGTGGATATTGGAGACTGTAACTTTGATTTGCTAGTATGGTTAGGATTCAGTCTGGGGATGGTTCAAGGTCTTTGGGGGAGGATGCAAAGGGGTTTTTGGCTATATTTGAGGTTGCTTCTGAGATTTATGGGGCCTCAATGTTGGACATGGTTAGGAAAATAATCTTTTTCATTGGAAATAGGGAGTTGGAGATGGAAGTTTCTGGTATGGCAGGATATAGGAGTCAGGACTGGGGAAAGTTGAAGATTGAAATGGTTAAAAGGTGGTCTACTACTTTCTCAATGGTGGATCTTCATGGGATTGCTAGGAAGTTGGAATTGAAAGGTGGTGTAACTTCTCTTTCTCAGTATGGGGAATTTATGGAGGAGTTTGGGGAGGCTCTGAATCACCTGGTATATAATTATATATTACCACATGAAGATGGGGCCAAGTATGTATTTTGGAGTACCATGAGTAGGGATGTAAAGGTGGAGGTTATGGAGATTTTTTTCAAGTCTGACTTGATGAAGACTCTTCCAAATGGGGAAAATAAGATTCCTGCTATGGCTGTTTTAAAGGAGGTTATTTTGGTATATTTGGATGGTATGAAGGATAGGGATGTGGAATCTGGTGAGGAAATGCTTTTGGACAGAGAGGTTCAGAGGACTGTGGTGAAAATTTCAGCTTCTGGGGAGGTGTTGGAGCCATCAAATTTGGAAGATGGTGATTCTGATGATGTTTGTGAAGCTTATTTTTATTTTCCAGAGGATACCATGGGAGCTCAGGAATGTGTTTCACTGGATGTTTTGGAGAGTTATGCACCAGAGGATAAGTGTATTTCCTTAAGTTTGGATGAATTATGTGGGAAGGAGGATTTTTCTGGTCATGATGAAGGATTTTGGGATATTGAGAAGGAATCTGTGGTGGATGAATGGTTGTTGAGGGATGACTATTTTTCTTTCTCAATTTCAGATAATGGCTTATTGGAGGAAGATGTATGAGTTGAATTTTTAGATGGACAGAAAGATTCTGTCTTAAATCTTTTTCTAATAGAGGAAGATTATTTTCAGGTGGTTCCCTCAAGATTAGAAGGTCTCTGCTTGGAGGAGGATTTTTATTTTTATTTTATGGATGTTATTCTGGAGTATTTTGAAGATTCTAAGCAAGATTCCTATAGGGAAGAGGAAAATTGTGATGTTTTGGATGTCACTGGTATGGATGTTGATTTTAAAGATGTGGTGGAGGTTCCAGATGTTTAAAAGGGTGGAGAATTTATTGATTCTGGTGATGTGAACTATGGTAGACTCAGTGTATGGAGGAGGATGGAAGATTTGTTTGGAGGTCTGATGTTGGGATATCAGAATTGGAAGAGGAGCTTAGGGGGTTCAGGCCCTAGGGGCAAACTTATTGGTTTCAACCTTTGGATTTCAAGAATCTGATTCCTCAGAAATGAGGTTAAACTACTTAATTGTTTTGGTTTTGCTTACTTTGGCCTCTATTTATTTGATTTGTGTTGGAAGATTTTTTTTTTTGTTAGAAGGTACCCAGGGGTGGGGCTTCTAGATTTTATTTTGGCAAGTGTGGGGGTAACTGATAGGCTGGCTGCTCTAACAACAGTTACCCCAGATTGTCTGTTTCCAACCTCTTCTCTTAATTTTGTTGAATTCTAGTAATGGTTTTTTTTCTTTAACAGGTTTTAAGTCCACCATGACTTTAAACTGGAAATTCTTTTGGTCTTCAAGTGCTGGACCCCTCATGCTTATTGGTTTTGTTTAATTTTGTTGGATGTTGTGTTTTTGTTAGAAGGTACCCAGGGGGGACTTCTAGATTTTATTTTGGCAAGTGTGGGGGTAACTGATGAGCTGGCTGCTCTGTAGAAAAGTTACCCCAGAATTTCTGTTTCAAGCCTTTGGTTTTTTTCTAGTTGAATTCTAGAGTTGTTATTTTGTGATTCAGGTTTTAAGTCCTCTATGACTTTAAACTGGATTGCCTTGGATTTCTTTTGACAATTTTGGATTGGTGGTGTATCACTAATTGTCTCCCATCATTTTTACTTATTGGAGGGAGACCACCCAGTGATCTTCTCTGTAGACCTGGAGCTGGCTTTAATATGTGGTTTTAGGGTGTTGGTTGTGAAATTGGTGGATTCAAGATTATTTTCTTTTTTCTCTTTTTTTCTTTTAATTTTTTTATCAAGGCTTTGTTTGTTCAAAGGCTCAAGATAGGGCTCTGGCAATGTTTTTGGTAGAAGAGGAGGAGTCAAAATCAAAAAGAAAAAAAATTATAAAACTTTTTTTTAGGTGTGTCCACATCAAGGTGCACTAGAATGTGGGTATGGTATCAGGAGATCAGCTCATCAATTGGCTGGGGGATACCATTTTATTTTGTGTTATTTGTTAAAGGAGGTTAAATGTTTTGGCTTTAATGGTTTTTGGTTTAGGGATTTATGGGATATATCTTCATGATTTTTTCTGGAATTTCCTTCAAGACTTTCAACTGATTTTTTTATTTATTGGATATACTTCAAGATTTTTTTTGGGAAAGTCCTCCAAGACTTTAAACTGGCTGGTTTTCAAGAATTTGTCTTAGGTTTTTTGGATGTTCAGTCCATCAAGACTTTAAACTGGCTGGTTTTCAAGAATTTGTCTTAGGTTTTTTGGATGTTTAGTCCATCAAGACTCTAAACTAAAAAATCTCATGTTTCAAGAATTTATTTTTACTAACGTGGATCTAGTAGTCCTTTAAGACTTTAAACTGGTTGGTTTCAAGGAGTTTCAAGAATAGTCCATCAAGACTTTAAACTGAAAACTGTGTAGTCCCCCAAGACTTTAAACTGAGTATTGTTTGACAGTGTAGTCCCCCAAGACTATAAACTGAAGAATGTGTTTTTGTTGTTGGAATAGGTTTGAAAGATTGGCAGAGGGTATCCACAGGAGGAGCCTCTGAATTTAACAAAGGCAAGTTTGGGGGTAATTGATGGGCTGGCAGCTCTATTCACAATTACCCCAGAATGTCAGTTTTTTCTCTGTGTCTTAATGTGGTTGATATCTGGTTCTGGGTTTATGATTTAGCTTTTTGAGTCCCCCAAGACTTTAAACTGAGGGTTTTTGTGTCCCCTAAGACTATAAAATGAGGATGGTCCCCCAATACTTAAAACTGAGTGTTGGTTGTGGTTACATCCTATAGAGGGTGTGGTCAATTTTTCTTTTCTGAATCAAGCTCAAGTACTTGTGGAATTACAGAGGGAATCAAGAGATGAAATGAAGTGTTCAGAATTAGCCTTGAACTGGTGAATGAGGTGTCTTCTGTTCTCAATGTCATGTGGATCTCTAGCAGGAGTGGATTGGAGGTAGTTTAGCAGAAGGTGTTTCTGCTGAGATGTTTGTTGTTTTAACTTGGCCTTAATTGCGGGCAAGTGGTTTGGTGTTGGTGGTTCAATCGATCATACATTGTAATTATCACTGTCAGAAGATGGAGGAACTGAGAAGTCATCAGTTTTAAAAAGTGGAAAGAAGAAATGGAAGTTTTTACCATCAGATGGACCAGGGGATGGTGGAACTTAATGTTTTAGTAGTTTTGGCACTCTTCTGGGAAGGGTGTAGCTTTTTGATTAATCTGGGAATCAAGATGGATGGCCTAGGTTGTTTGGTGCTGGTAGAAGATGGACCAGGTTGAGGTGGAGGTGAAGCTGTTGCAGAAGATAATGGACCAGGTCTGTAGCAGGTTTTCTTTCTGGATTTTCAGACTTCAAAAGACGTTCTGTATTGATGGACAGGATATGTGATGGTGCAGATTAGATTATTGTAAATGCAGTATTGGCGAGGACCCATTTCAGAGGCAGATTTGGGAAGAAGGTTGAACATGGTGGTTTGATGAATAAAGAATGTGGACATTCTTAATTGGAGGGAGGATGTGGTCTTCCAACTTTGGAAGGGGCCTTTGTTGTGTTGTTTGGCGCTGTTTGTGCATGTCTTAATTGGCATCTGTTGAAGAATTAGGTGTTTTTCTGGTTTTATTGCGTGAATATTGGGACTGCGGGTATGTTGGTAGTATCATTGGATAGCCCCGGTTCTTCTCTATATTTCATGTCTTGATAATATTTTTCATATTCTAAGTTTTAAGAGGCCATTTCCTCATTTTTCAGTTACAAAAGATAGCTGTTTAATTTTGTTTCTTGTGTTTTACAGGCTAACCTTAAGTCTTAGGGTTAAGTGCTTAGTACCATTAGATAGGGCTAATTTAGCTCTATATTTCATGTCCCAATGTTGTTATATCGTAATTTTGTGTTTTAAGGGTTTTAGTAGTTGTAGTGAATTTTTCTAAGTAGTTTAGGTGTTTTTATTGGTTTTCTGGCTTCAGGGAGGCCGGGCCGCTTCAGGCGAAACCTCCAATGTTGGGGGGCCTGCCCGCCTCTGTTTTAGAAGGTTGGGGAGCGCTTCTGGAGGGTTTTTATTCAATTTGGCTGGCACAGGTGCCAAATTTGTTGGTGTGCATGGGCTCTTAGATAGTGGTCTGTGTGTACATAGTGAATAAGACAGTTTGGGGCAACTTTAATTATCATACAACCATCTGGAGGTGATATCCTTGTTCCTCACTCAGTTTTCACTGTTTTTTGGCCACAATTGGCTGTGTTTGTTGCAAGGTTAGTTCTTCATTTAACTCAACTTTAGCAACAGGTTCTCTGGTATAGTCTTGCAAGCTATATCAAGTATTATTTCTGTCTCTGGTGTGGATTTGCAGCCTACATCAAGTATCTTTGCTTTCTCTGGTGCGGAAATTGGTCTACATTTCAGTTCTTTGGTCTGGTAGTCTGTCTAAGGACTACTTTCTTGGCTCATCAAGCAGTCAAGTGTGTTGAAAAAGGGGCTTTACCAAACAGGAACCAACTTACTTTAGCAAGTTAATCTCACTCTATTTTTCTAAAGGGACAGGGGATTTTCTCTCTGGTTTCTCTCCAACTTCCTTGGTAAAGGCCTATAGCTAGTACTATAGGATTGTCTACAACGGCTTCATAGTAGTTTTTTGGAGTGTCATAGGGAGTTATGGTGAGGCACAGGGGGTTAACTTGCCTGTTAGTTTAGAGGATATTAGCAGGCTTGATATTATATGAGATTTCCTTATTTGGTTTAACACTTTTGTCTACATAGGCATTATTTTTAGAACACAGGGAATGGGAGTGATATCTTATGAAAAATCTGTATCAGAGATTTTGGTGATGTTGGGAGCATTGAAATTTTCTCTTTCACAATTTTTTGATTTAAAAAGAGGTTCACTTGAATGAATGTGAGTGAAATTCAGATCTGGGAATATCAGAATTTTTATGGGACTTCCTTTTGATATTTTAGGAGCTAGCTCAAAGGAATTTAAAAATTCAATGTTGTGGGTGATAATTATGGAGTCAGAAATTGGAAAACAAATTCAATAATTTATATGACCCTTTCAGTAAGCAAGAAATATTCCCTTAGAACCACATCTATCAAATTTCCCACTCCTATACTGCCTCTGCTGATAATAAACTACCTTGGAGCCAAAGGTATGCAATTTTCTTGGGATTTTATTGCTTTCTCCATGCCATAGCTCACAAGGTGTCTTGTGCTCTTTAAGTTCGAAGATGGGAAGTTTGTAAAGGAGAAAGATAGCATTGTTAATGGCTTTAGCCCACCAATCAAAGTTAAGACTGGATTTGATTAGTAGGCATCTAGATTTCTCAAATAAAGTCGTGTTCCCCCTCTCTGTCACACGCCATGTGACACTCAAGGCAAAAGTAGCTCATTAAATCAATAATAAGAGGATCAAATCCATACTCGAAGCGCAGAAAGCAATTCTCCATAACAACTGCAACTTTCCTTTGTGTACTCGCTATCCAACTGCGCTAGCCTAAACTCTAAATCTAAATTAGTCAATATCTCAATAGTGTGTCTCAGTCTTTTATTCAATAAGCAACGCACAGCGCAATATTCAATGTAATGGTGCACTAAAAGGTTTAAAAAATTTCTGTGAATTATTAAAAGGGGTAGTGAGCATGGACGGAATGAATAGTGGAGGATTAAGGGGTTAACGGATGTTAGTTAGGAGGGTCCAGGTGTAATGGATGTATTTTTTAGTCTGTAGTGTGCGTAATAGTGGATGTGTATGAGGTCAATGCAAGGAGGAGTAAAGTATATAAAAGGGTTTGGGTTTTTGGTTTGATATTCCTTAGAATTAAATTATAAAACGTATTTATAGTTAAATAGTGGTAAATCTTTTCAGTTAAATCATTATTATTGTATCTTTCTTTATTTTCTCAATAATCATATCTAAATCCTAAATCTTTGATTTTTGAGTTCCAACCCTTTGTGAGATCTTAAGAATTTTAATATTACCTTTCAATTATATTAGAATCCTTCTCGAAAATAACTCGAAGCAGTAGTTCTTCCTTCGAATCATCTTCAAATAACTTCCTCGAATCATTCCTCTGTACTTCGAGGAAGTCTCTAAACTCCTCATCTCACTTATAGGAACATCCTCGACCTTTTGCGTAGGTTGTCTGGTGACCGTATAATTTAATTCTCCGTAGTTCTCATTCTTTGCACAACTACGTCCCTTTTCAGGAGTTTTCTCTAAATTCTTAAAATGGCATATGTTCAAAGCACTCCTCCTACAGGCGCTACTACTAGAGCTCGCGCCAGAGGCAGGCCAACAGCCACTTGGCCTGTTTCCCGCACTCACTCCTTGGAGCCACTCGAACTTAGCAAACGGCAACATTCAGTCCAACTGTAGAATACATCCCACAAGATTTTGATGATTATAGTGATGATGAAGAAGGAGAAGATACAATGCACGAGGAACCATCCGCCCCTGCTAATCACCCTTCTGGTCAACCTTCAGAACCTAGACCATCTAATTTTATGGAAGATTACATGAGACTTTTCATGAAGACCCTTTCAAATTCAACGTCTTCCGAGGAATCTAAATTCAAAACTCCTTCTATGAAGTCTCCTGATAAATTTGATGGAGAAAATCCAGACAGATTGTGACCCTTCTTGCAAACCTGCAAGCTCCTGTTACATAATGACCCTTGAACCTTAAATAAAGACAGATCGAAGGTTGTTTATGCTTCTTCATTCCTGGCCGGAAAATCAGCAAGATGGTTTGAACCTTATCTTCTCATGCTCTTATCGACCGAAACCCACTTACTTATTAATAACTGGGAAAAGTTCGAAGACCAACTCTTCACATTGTTTGGTGACCCTAATGAAACTGACAACGCAGAAATTGAACTTGATTTTCTTTGCATGAGTGATAATGGGAAAGCCTCTGAATATATCTTGAACTTCAGAGCGCTTCAAACTCGAGTAGGTTAGAATGATGCTGCCCTTAAGTATCATTTCAAAAAAGTACTTCCTTTGAGGATTCTGGATCAGTTAAATCTTCACGGTCAGAAGATGACTACTTTAACGGATTTAATGGATCAAACCCTTGAACTTGACGGCGTTTACCAAGGACCACTTCAACGTCGTTGATATGCCAACAAATCTCAAGGTCAAAATTTTAAATCGGGACCTTCTTCCCACCCACAAACAACTCAATCCAAACCTATTAAGGGAAAGGACAAACCTCAACCGAAAAGCTCAACCCCAGGAAATATCAGTAAAGTACTGGATCCTAAAGGGGAACTTAAAGAAGCTGAGAGGAAGAGGCGAGCAGATAATGGGTTATGTATGTATTGTGGGGGTAAGCAAAAGCTGGAAGATTGTGTAAAATTGAAGGAAAGTGAAGGTACTAGTTCGAAGTCAAAAAACTAGAAGATAGTTTACTTGTGTGCAAAGCTAACTATCTTATCTCTCCCAGTGCACAAAACCTCCATGTCTTAAGGACTGGAGTTGCCTTAAATCACTTGAGATTCATTCTTTTTAAGGAGGATATCCCCTTCAGTTGTCTTATAGACTCTGGAGCTTCAATTTCTTTTGTCAGTTTTCTTTTGCCAAGAAGTTACAACTGAAATTTACAGATATCAATCGAACTCCAAATTATTTTGTTGAATCAGAGAAACCCAAATATTTGGTCAGTAAGTTTTATGGGTTTTCAAATTTCCAAATTTTCCCCCCTTCGAGTGGGAATTATCAGTCTTGGATGCCCCAAGGATGGACGATACCATTCTTGGCCATGACTTTTTAATGCATTGGAATCCTGAAATTGATTGGACATGGGGATTGATCACCCCACGTACTAAGTATATTTCTGATTCTTCAATGCAGTTCAATAGGGAGTTAAACAACCCGCCTGACAACGTCCTTCTAGAGGACAAATCTCTTCCAGATGACTTGCAAGAATCTGATCTTTCCTTAAATGAGCAATTGGCTAACCCTTCTAGCTCGATGACTTCACTCGAAGAGGATTTAAATTGCCTCAAAGTAATCGAATTATGCTCTCTCAATTCCGGTCTTCCTTCGACAGATTCTCTCAAAGATGATGAGGACGACCAAATTGACATTGAAGCCATTAAATCAACTCTACCAGAAATCTATCATGATTTACTCAATGTTTTTTCAATCCGCAAGGCCAATAAGTTACCACCTCATTGACCCTACAACCATCAGATAGATTTAATAGGTCCAGTACCTCCGGCAGGTCCTGTCTATTCTTTATCAAAGGACAAATCTCAAGTTCTTTGAGACTACATTGCAGAGAATGTAGCCAAAGGTTTCAAAAGAGCCAGTAAATCTTCAACCAGCTCCCCTGTTCTTTTTGTAAAGAAGAAGGATGGTAGTCTTAGGTTGCGTGTTGACTATAGAAAGCTCAACACAGTCACTAAGAAGAATGCATACCCTGTTTCTCCTATGTCATTACTTCTTACCCTTTTTAACAGTGCTAATTTATTTTCTAAAATTGATCTTAGAGGCGCTTATAATCTTATTTGCCTTGAGTAAGGTCATGAACCACTGACTGCAATGCGCACTAGATTTGGTAGTTTTGAATATTTAGTTATGCCTTTTGGATTGTGTAATGCACCATTAACCTTTCAAACTTTTTTCAATGACATTTTTCAAGATGTTGACAAACAATTTGTTGTTGTCTATTTAGATGATATTTTAATTTTCTTGAAGACACTAGATGAACATATTCATCATGTTCAACAGGTTCTAAATTGACTTCATGATCATGGTCTCTATGCGAAGCAAAATAAATTCAAATTCTATCTTAAATTAATCGATTTTTTGGGTTTTACGTTGTCCACTGATGGTTTAGTCATGGACAACAAAAAGGTAAAAAAAGTCCTGGAATGGCCTGAGCCCAAAACCGTTAAATCCCTCCAGGGATTTTTGGGTTTTTCAAATTTCTATAGAAGATTTATTAAAGATTACTCTAAAAATATTTCCAATCTTACTTCTCTTCTTAGAAAAGATATTCCTTTTGTTTTTACTTCCACAGCACGAAAGGAATTTGAAGCATTGAAGAGGGCTTTCACCACAGCTCCAATTCTTCAACACTTTGATCCTTCTGCTTTGACAATAGTCAAGACAGATGCAGGCGATTATGCTATTGCAGGGGTCATTTCTCATTTAAATCCTGAAGCAAAATTGTTTCATCGTGTTGCTTTTGAGTCAGGCAAACTCATTGCAGCAGAATTAAAATATGAAATTCATGACAAAGAGCTTTTAGCTATTATTCATTGTCTTAAAAAATGGCGCTCTTTTATTCTTAGCTTGGATAGTCCTTTTCAAATTTTAACTGACCATAATGCTTTGAAATACTTCATGAATTCCAAAGTGTTAACCAGGCGTCAAGCAAGGTGGGCTGAATTTCTGTCTGAATTTCCTTTTTCTATTTCCTATTGCCCAGGTAAGAACTGCATTGTCCCAGATATCTTGTCACGTTGGGACAACATTTACCCACAGCGGGGGAACGCATTTGCTGACAAGAACCCAGCAAATGTAAAATCAATCTTCAACGAATCAATGTTAATTACTCATCAACTTAATTCGATGAGAATTCAATCCTTTTAAAATTAACTATCCAACATGCACGAAGCTCAGTCAAAGGACAATTATTGTTTAGGGTTAAAAGACAAAATACTTTCGAAGTAGGGGGCCAAAAGATTTAGTATTGAATCAGGTCTATTAGTTTTTGAGGGTAGTGTAGTCATACCCGACAACAATGAAATAAAATTATGGATTTTCAATAGTTGACATGATTCTCCATTAGCTGGTCATTTTGAGGTTGAAAAAACCTACCAATTAATAGCGAGGGATTTCTTCTGGCCAGGTATGACCAGTGAAATAAAGGCCTATATAAAAGCTTGTTACAAATGTAATAGGAATAAGGCTCCCCATCACCGGAAGTATGGGTTGCTTCAACCACTTCCTATTCCCTCTAAACCTTGGGAATCTTTATTGATGGATTTTATTTCTCAACTTCCTTTTTCTGATAATTTTGATGCCATATTAGTAATAGTAGATAGATTTTCAAAAATGTCTTTTTTTATTAAAACCACTACTACTGCTACTGCAGAAGATTTGTCAAAATTGTTTCTAGAATATGTATTTTAAAAACAAGGCTTACCTAATGATATTATTTCAGATAGAGGCTCATTGTTTGTATCCACATTCTGGACTCAACTGTGTCAACAACTCAATATCACGAGGAACCTCTCCACAGCCTATCATCTTGAAACTGATGGTCCAACAGAAAGGGTCAACCAAATCCTCAAACAATACCTTCGAATGTATGTCAGTTACCAACAAGACAATTGGACCACATGGTTACCATTGGCCGAATTTACTTATAATAACTCGACTGATTCTTCAACACAATAATCTCCTTTTGAAACTGTTTATGGAAGACATCCTTGATTCAACTCAATCCATGTGGGAACTAGTCATCCTTCAGAATATTATCTTTGAACCATATCACGACTTCAAGAAGAACTTAAATCAAATTTGGAATTAGCGGTTTGAAGGTACAAGGAACAGGCCGACAAACATTGACAAACTGCTCCCTCTTTTAAACCAGGCAACAAAGTATGGATCGACGCACAAAACATTTAAACGACTTGACAATCAAAGAAACTGGCTGAAAAACACTGTGGTGATCCAAACCTGGTTAGGCCTTTGGAGTGCATATTTGGAGGTATTTGGTATGTAGGGTGTTATTGGGGTTATGGTGTTATTAGTGGTTTTTTTCATCTTTAGGTGATATATAGTAGTGTTTATGGATGCTTAAGCTAGGGTCACTTATTATGTCTCAGCTTAATGTCCTTTCTTTTCTCTTCATTTTGGTATCCCTTATGGGTGGTTACTTGCTTTATAGGGTAGTTATGGTGTTGTTATTGGTATTTATCGGATGTTTATTGCTTAGTGGTGCTTATGTAGGCTTAAGCTAGGGTCACTTATTATGTCTCAGCTTATTGTGCTTCATTTTCTTTTCATTTTGGTATGTCTTATGTGTGTTTATCTTGTTTATTAGTGAAGTTATGGGTTTTTAGGGTTTTTTAGGGTTTTTATGGGTTGTAAGGGTGTTTTAGGGCCTAGAAGCGGCCAGCCCGCCCCCAAGCGGCCTGCCCACTCCTAAGAGGAGCCGCCTCCAAGCTGCCTGGCCGCCTGGGCACTGGGGAGGCGCTAAAATGCACTTTTATGCATGAAAAAGGCTGGGAAAGCTGGATTTTGGCTGGGGAATTGGTCAGGGTGGTCTGTGCGCTGGCTGTATGATGCGTGTGTGGGAAGATTTTTAGGGAATCATCTTATCTCTTTACTCATCGCCTCTCTGTTCCTCACTGTCTCATTGGATTGTTTTTTGTTGGAATATATTACTTTTCATTTCAACTCTTTCTGGCAGTCTGTCTGGGACTATTATCTTCACTTTTAAAGAGGTAAAGAGTGTTTAATTAGAGGGTCTAGCAAACAGATCTCCAATTTGCTGCAACAGGTCAATCTCACTTATTTTTCTAAAGGGACAGGGGATTTTCTCTCTGTGTTTTCTCCAACTCCCTTGGTCAAGGCCTATAGCTAGTACTATAGGATTGTCTACATTTCTGGCGCCCAACGTGGGGTAAAAATCTGTTGGATTTTTGGAATCTCTGTTGATCTAGGCTTCTCTCTTTGGTGTATCTCCTCTGGTGGATTTTGGATTTGGTTCTATATCTCTTTTTGGTTGGTCTAGGGGTCTTCTTTTCTGTTGGATTTGGTCCCTCCTAGGTCTCTAAGGCTCTTGGGGAGGACTTTGGCTATCTTTGGTGGAGATTGAAGACTGTAACTTGGAATTCCTAGGATGGTTAGGATTCAGTCTTGGGATGGTTCAAGGTTTTTGTGGGAGGATGCAAAGGGGTTTTTGGCTAGGTTTGAGGTTGCTGCTGAGATTGATGGGGCCTCACTGTTGGACATGGTCAGGCAAGTAATCTTTTTCATTGGTAATAGGGAGGTGGAGAAAGAATTTTCTGGTATGGCAGGATATAGGAGCCAGGACTGGGGGAAGTTGAAGATTGAAATGCTTAAAAGGTGGCCTACTACTTTCTCAATGGTGGATCTTCATGATATTGCTAGGAAGTGGGAATTAAAAGGTGGTGTAACCTCTTTTTCTCAGTATGGGGAATTTATGGAGGAGTTTGGGGAGGCTCTGGATTATATGGTATATAATGATATATTACCACATGAAGATGGGGCCAAGTATGTATTTTGGAGTTCCATGGGTAAGAATGTAAAGGTGGAGGTTTTGGAGATTCTTTTCAAGGCTGATTTGATGAAGACTCTTCCAAATAGGGAAAATAGGATTCCTGGTATGGCTATTTTGAAGGAGGTTATTTTGGGATATTTGGATGGTATGATGGATAGGGATGTGGAATCTGGAGAGGAAATCGAGTTGGTTGGAGAGGTTCAGGAGACTGTGGTGGCAAATTCAGTTTCTAGGGAGGTGTTGGAGCCATCAATTTTAGAAGATGGGGACTCTGATGATGTTTGTGAAACTGATTTTTCTTTTCCAAAGAATGCCATGGGATCTCTTGAATGTGCTTCACTGGATGTTTTGGAAATGTACACACTGGAGGATCAGTGTATTTCCTCAAGTTTGGTTGAATTATGTGGGAAGGAGGACTTGTCTGGTCATGAAGAAGGATTTTGGGATATTGAGAAGGAATCTGTGGTGGATGAATGGTTGCTGTGGAATGATTATTTTTCTTTCTCAAGTTCAGATAATGGCTTATTGGAGGAGGATGTATCAGTTGAATTTTTGGATGGACAGAAAGATTCTGTCTTGTATCTTTTTCTCATAGAGGAAGTTTATTTTCAAGTGGTTCCCTCAAAGTCAGAAGCTCTCTGCTTGGAGGAGGATTTTTACTTTGATGTTATGGATGTTATTCTGGAGGATTTTGCAGATTCTAAGCAAGATTCCTGTAGGGAAGGAGAAAATTGTGATGTTTTGGATGTCACTGGTATGGAGGTTGATTTTAAAGATGTGGCGCAGGTTCCAGATGTTTCACAGGGTGGAGAATTTATGGATTCTGGTAGTGTGAACTATGGTAGACTCGGTGTTTGGAGGAGGATAGACGATTTGTTTTGAGGTCTGATGTTGGGATATCAGAATTGGAAGAGGAGCTTAGGGGGTTCAAGCCCTAGGGGCAAACATATTGGTTTAAACCTTGGGATTTCAAGAATCTGATTCCTCCGAAATGAGGATAAACTACTTAATTTGTTTTGGTTTTGCTTAATTTGGCCTCTATGTATTTGGTCAGGATTTTTTTTTGTTTTGTCCAATTTGTTTCAGTCTCTCTGGTTCAAGTCTCTATATAAAAAAGGGAGGCCGGGCCGCTTCAGGCGGCACCTCCAACGTCGGATGGCCTGCCCGTAATGAAAAAAAAAATCTTAATACAATGAAGATGGAAGAAAAGAAAAATTCAAGTGAAGATGGGTATTTTATTTAAAAGAAAATGAAGATAAAAATGAAGATTATTGGTTTTATTTCACCTCCAGCATGAGGTTAAACTGAAAAATTTTATTTCTAAATTGGATTTTTTTGGATTTCAAGAATTTTAATGGTTTTTTAATGGTTTTGGTTTTTTACGGGAGAAGATTTGTGTTGGAAAATTCTTTTTGTTAGAAGGTACCCAGGGGTGGGGCTTCTAGATTTTATTTTGGCAAGTGTGGGGGTGACTGATGGGCTGGCTGCTCTATCAACAGTTACCCCAGATTGTCTGTTTCCAACCCCTTCTCTTAATTTTGTTGAATTCTAGTATTGGTTTTTTTTCTTTAACAGGTTTTTAGTCCACCATGACTTTAAACTGGAAATTCTTTTGGTCTTCAAGTGCTGGACCCCTCATGTTTATTGGTTTTGTTTAATTTTGTTGGATGTTGTGTTTTTGTTAGAAGGTACCCAGGGGGGGCTTCTAGATTTTGCTTTGGCAAGTGTGGGGGTAACTGATGAGCTGGCTGCTCTGTAGAACAGTTACCCCAGAATGTCTGTTTCAATCCTTTGGTTTATTTCTAGTTGAATTCTAGTGTTGTTTTTTTGTGATTCAGGTTTTTAGTCCTCTATGACTTTAAACTGGATTGCCTTGGATGTCTTTTGGTGCTTTTGGATTGGTGGTGGATCACTGGTTGTCTCCCATCATTTTTACTTATTGGAGGGAGCACACCCAGTGTTCTCTTCTGTTGACCTGGAGCTGGCTTTTCTATGTGGCTCTAGGGTGTTGGCTGTGAAAGTGGTGGATTCAAGATTTTTTTCTTTTTTTCTCTTTTTTTTCTTTTAATTTTTTTATGGAGGCTATGTTTGTTCAAAGGCTCAACATAGGGCTCTGGCAATGTTTTTGGTAGAAGAGAATGAGTCAAAATAAAAATAAAAAAATTAAATTTTTTTAGGTGTGACCACATCAAGGTGCACTTGGATGTGGGTAAGGTATCAGGAGATCAGCTCATCAATTGGCTGGGGGATACCATTTTATTTTGTTTTATTTTTAAAGGAGGTTAAATGTTTTAGCTTTGATGGTTTTTTGGTTTGGGGGTTTATGGGATATATCTTCAAGATTTTTTTTTCTGGAAGGTCCTTCAAGACTTTAAACTGATCTTTTATTTATGGGCTATATCTTCAAGATTTTTTCTGGAAAGTCCTTCAAGACTTTAAACTGATCTTTTAATTACGGGCTCAAGATTTTTTGATGTCCATCAAGACTTTAAACTGAAAATTCTGTTAGTCCTCCAAGACTTGAAACTGGCTGGTTGTTAAAGATTTATTCAAGAATTTAATTTTACTACTGAGGATCTAGTAGTCCGTCAAGACTTTAAACTGAACACTGTGTTAGTCCCCCAAGACTTTAAACTGAGGATGGTTGATGGTGTAGTCCCCCAAGACTATAAACTGAGGAATGGGAGGCAGTGTGATGTGGAAGTGTAAAGGCAGAAGGATCCAAGGGGGAACTTCTGAATTTTGTAAAGGCAAGTTTGGGGGTGACTGATGGGCTGGCAGCTCTATATACAGTTACCCCAGAAAGTTACTTACTTCTCTAAATCTTTTTCTGGTTGATCTCTGGTTCTGGGTTCTGTGATTCAGGTTTTTTCAGTCCCCCAAGACTATAAACTGAGGATTTTTCGAGTCCCCCATGACTATAAACTGAGGGCTGTTAGTCCCCCAAGACTTTAAACTGAGGGCTGTTAGTCCCCCAAGACTTTAAACTGAGGGTTGTGAGTCCCCCAAGACTATAAAATGAGGAAATTTTTATTCTGGTAGAAGGTTATAGTTGGGAAGACTTGTCAACTGGATATCACTTTTCATTGTTGGAGGCTGGTACAGCCAGAGTTGGAATTCAGGAACAGATGAAAGAGATTCTTTTCAAAGAGATAGATTTAATTTAAAGGCATGGTTCAAGAGAAGTTTTAAAGAAGAAGCTTGGATTGCTGGTTCAGAAGTTCACTTAGGATGGAATAAGATCTGGTGGAAGAGAGAAATGGGCTGTTTGTAAAGATTCTGAAGAGGTGTTTTAACATGGTTGTTGGCGAAGGAAGAATGAGGACATTCTTGATTGGAGGGAGGATGTGGTGATCCAAACCTGGTTAGGCCTTTGGAGTGCATATTTGGAGGTATTTGGTATGTAGGGTGTTATTGGGGTTATGGTGTTATTAGTGGTTTTTTTCATCTTTAGGTGATATATAGTAGTGTTTATGGAGGCTTAAGCTAGGGTCACTTATTATGTCTCAGCTTAATGTCCTTTCTTTTCTCTTCATTTTGGTATCCCTTATGGGTGGTTACCTTGCTTTATAGGGTAGTTATGGTGTTGTTATTGGTATTTATCGGATGTTTATTGCTTAGTGGTGCTTATGTAGGCTTAAGCTAGGGTCACTTATTATGTCTCAGCTTATTGTGCTTCATTTTCTTTTCATTTTGGTATGTCTTATGTGTGTTTATCTTGTTTATTAGTGAAGTTATAGGTTTTTAGGGTTTTTTAGGGTTTTTATGGGTTGTAAGGGTGTTTTAGGGCCTAGAAGCGGCCAGCCCGCCCCCAAGCGGCCTGCCCACTCCTAAGAGGAGCCGCCTCCAAGCTGCCTGGCCGCCTGGGCACTGGGGAGGCGCTAAAATGCACTTTTATGCATGAAAAAGGCTGGGAAAGCTGGATTTTGGCTGGGGAATTGGTCAGGGTGGTCTGTGCGCTGGCTGTATGATGCGTGTGTGGGAAGATTTTTAGGGAATCATCTTATCTCTTTACTCATCGCCTCTCTGTTCCTCACTGTCTCATTGGATTGTTTTTTGTTGGAATATATTACTTTTCATTTCAACTCTTTCTGGCAGTCTGTCTGGGACTATTATCTTCACTTTTAAAGAGGTAAAGAGTGTTTAATTAGAGGGTCTAGCAAACAGATCTCCAATTTGCTGCAACAGGTCAATCTCACTTATTTTTCTAAAGGGACAGGGGATTTTCTCTCTGGGTTTTCTCCAACTCCCTTGGTCAAGGCCTATAGCTAGTACTATAGGATTGTCTACAATGCTTGGGGCCATTTGAAATCGACTCTGAAGTCTCTTAAACTGCATTTCGACTCAAGCTACCTCCTAAATGGCAGGCTATTCACCCTGTTTTTAACGTATCTCTTCTGGAACTGGCTCGAGAAATATACTCGGGCAAGAACCAACCTCCTCCGGAACCGTTCAAAGTAGAAGACCATCTAGAGTGGGAAGTAAGCCGTATCCTTGATTCAAGAATGCCCAAGGGGAAACTTCAATACCTTGTGGAATGGGAAGGCTTCCTCGATGACTCAGACTAAACATTCTGGAAACCAGCCATCAATGTTTCCAATGTCCCTGAACTCCTAAAATCTTTTCATTATAAATATCCTTTAAAACCAAAACCATAAAACTCTCTTTTACTTTTTTCTTTCTCTTTTTTTTTTCTTTTTTTCTTTTTCTCTTTTCTTTTTTTTTCTTTTTTAAATCTAAAACATCTTTACTTCCAAAAATTCTTTTAATTTTAATTTCTTCTTTATTCTTTTTTTTTCCAAAATTTTTCAACCTTCTTTAAAAATAAAAATAAAATAAAATCAAAATTAAATAAAATTAATATAAAATAAAAATAAAATAAAATAAAAATAAAATAAAATAAAAATAAAACCAGATTAAAAAAAATAAAATAAAACAAATAAAATTAAAATCTTTTTCTTTAAAAATTATCTTCTTTTTCTTTTTTCCTTCTCAATTTTCTATATACATTCTTTCTTTAAAATTTTCTTTTCCTCAAACTATCAAAATTCTTCACGAAAATTACACGACAATCTTTCTCAAAGTTCACTTTAACCTCTAAATCACTCTTCTAAATTCTTCAAAGAAATTACTTCTTTCTTTCAAAATCCTCTTAAAATTTTTTCTTTTTCTTTTCTTTTTTTTTTCAAATAACTAAAATCTCTCAAATCTTCAATTAATAAACTTAAATAACAAATTTTTACTTTTCAATAAAATTTTCTTTTACAACTCAATTATTTCAATAAACTATTTTTTTTTCTTTCCTTCTTTCCTCTTACTTAATTCTTTTTCTTTTCGAACTTTAAAACTAAAACTCCTTCAATCAAATATTCTGTCTTTTCCTCTCTCATTTAAACCTCTTCTTTCAAAATTTTAAAACAAACTTCTATTTAAATCTTTTTCTGTCTTTTCCTTTTTTCTCTCAAAATCTTATAAAAAAAATAAAATATTAAAATTTTTCATAAAACAAAAAAAAATACAAATTGTTTTTTTACTTTTCTTTTCTCTTTTATCTTCTTTCAAACCAATCCCTTAATCTTCTTCAAAATTTCCCTTTTCTCCTTTCTAAATTTTTCAAAATTCTCCCCCTCTCCTACCGGAATCAATTCTCCAAGTTCCAGTAGCTCCTCAGCTATGTCAAAGGAAGAGGCATTGAAAATCTTATTGATTTTGCCGCTCAAATCTTCAATAAATTTTGCTCATCAAACCTGACGAGGCTTCTTTGACCATACCTGATTGAGGTTTTATTCAATCTCCTCCCTCGAGGTAATCGCCAGTAATCTATCTTTGACTGACACTGCCACTTCCACAGCATTGGGTTCCACAAGGGTCGCTTCCACATTTGAAGCTTCTGCCGTAGGGACTTTGAGGATGATGTCTGAATTCTAAAACAAGACCATCAGTACCTAAATTTCTAAAATATCAGGGAATAGACTTACTTTGAAGATAGGGTCAACCTCCAAAAATAATTTCGGAGTGACCTCCACCGCCATATCCCTCTCCACTTTGTCATCTTCAATGACCACCCGTCGTTTTTTCGGAGTCCTCCTCAAGATGTGAATCTCCTCTTCCTCCTCGACCAATTTTTTGACTTCCTCTTCTACTACTCGCTTTTTACTTGCAGCCCGAGTCACACAGGTTGCCACATCATCCTCAACCTACTCCTCACTCTCCCCCACCGATTGATCGTCCCCAATTGAGACATCCCAAATGTCTTTGACTACTTCCTTTGTCTTAAGGATTACCCAGTATTTTGTTTTAGTGAACCAACTCTCGATATCGGCATTCTTTGACAAGGTGTCACATGCCACCCTTCTCCATTGGCAAAATTCGCACTTCTGGCGAGGCCCTTGTTTAGCCGTGCTTTCCACGCAAAAATATTCCATTGACTCGCAGGCCGTGCAAGTATTGGTAAGCTTTTGGGTAATGATACCCCCATCTGCTTTAGGGTGTGGGGAAATCTGTCATAGTGAGTTAAAAAAAATATAATAATAATTAAATAAAGAAGGAAGGGAAATTAGTGTGGGAAGTATGTCTTACGCTCAACAGAGCTCGCTTTCTTATACCCGGGTATCTGTCACGCGCCATGTGACACTCGAGGCAAAAGTAGCTCATTAAATCAATAATAAGAGGCTCAAATCCATACTCGAAGGGCAGAAAGCAGTTCTTCATAGCAAGTGCGACTTTTCTTTGTGTACTCGCTATCCAACCGCACTAGCCTAAACTCTAAATCTAAATTAGTCAATATCTCAATAGTGTGTCTCAGTCTTTTCTTCAATAAGCAATGCACAGCGCAATAGTCAATGTACTGGTGCACTAAAAGGTTTATTAAATGTCTGTGAATTATTAAAAGGGTATTGAGCATGGACAGAATGGATAGTGGGGGATTAAGGGGTTAACAGATGTTAGTGAGGAGGGTCCAGGTGTAATGGATGTATTTTTTGGTCTGTGGTGTGCAAAATAGTGGATGGGTATGAGGTCAATGCAAGGAGGAGTAAAGGATATAAAAGGGGTTGGCTTTTTGGTTTGATATTCCTTAGAATTAAATTATAAAACGTATTTATAGTTAAATAGTGATAAATCTTTTAAGTTAAATCATTATTATTGTATCTTTCTTTATTTTCTCAATAATCATATGTAAATCCTAAATCTTTGATTGTTGAGTTCCAACCCTTCGTGAGATCTTAAGAATTTTAATATTACCTTTCAATTATATTAGAATCCTTCTCGAACATAACTCGAAGCAGTAGTTCTTCCTTCAAATCATCTTCAAATCACTTCCTTGAATCATTTCTCTGTACTTCAAAGAAGTCTCTAAACTCCTCATCTCACTTATACGAACATCCTCCACCTTGTGCATAGGTTGTTTGGTGACACTCTCAGAAAAAGGGTTTCTCTGAGGTGTGTATGGTTCAGTTATTAGATGGTTAATCCCTTTACTTTTAAGATGATTTTTGAAACTGTCACTTGTGAACTCTCCTCAATTATGAGAGACAATAGATTTAAATTTTTGGCCAAGTTGATTTTCTACTAGATTTTCATATTCTTTATACTTCTCAAAGGTTTCATATTTGAGGTTCAAGAAGGAAATTTGCCAAAATTGAGAGTATCCATCAGCAATTTGATAGAAATATGATTTTCTGCCTTTAGATTCAGGAGTGATTGGTCCACACAGATCCATATGTGGAACATACAGAGGGGATTTGGCAGAAGTAAAAGAAGTGGAAAATGGTAAAATATGAGATTTAGCGAGGACACAAGTTTTAAAACTGAATTGAGATAAATTCAAACCTGGGAAAATAATTTCCATGTTTTGATTACTTGTGTGTCGAAACTTGTGGTGGAGAAGGGTAAGATCTTTATGATTTGATGAGATAATTAGCATTGAAGATTGAGTAGCTTCTTAATGGGAAGCTAATAATTCTTCCTTTAGTGGAACATTCAATAAGAGTTGTCCCTTTATCTTTTATTTTTAATGTCCCATTTTCATTTTCAAGATAGAGTCCATTTTTGAGGAGATTGACAATGGCAATTAGTGTGACTTTAATTAAAGGTACATAAAGAGCACAATTTATGGAAAATTCCTAGCTGGATGATGAAGTGAATGACACTCTGCCTTGTCCAAGGGAAAGAGTTTAGTCCCCATTTTCCAGGGTTAATGAAATTTTAGAATCCTCATATTGTGTAAATAAGTTCCTGTTGTAAATTATAGAGTAGGAAGAGCCACTGTCCAGGATGGCATGATTAAGGGGAAGATTGGCAAAAACTGATAAAAATTTATGTTGAGTTTTGGTAACTTTATTTTCCAATTCCTGTTTATGCTTGAAAAAATCCTCACGCTTCTCTGGGTGCAGTTGGAAACAGGAGGATTCAGGATGGGGTGCCAATGGGTTGTGTTTACCTTTTGAACAAAAGATTCTAGTTTTGGTTTCCACAGCCAAAAAAGTATCCAGTTTAGAACTAGAGGTACTGAGAGCCTTTTGAAAAGTCACTTCTGTTTCTAAATTTGCAAAGATGGTCTCAATAGTGAGTTTTTGATTTGTGATATTGTATTTTCTCAAGATGATTGTAGCAGCGGTTTGGTAAGACTCCTGGAGAAGGTTATGTGCATAGCTGCCCATGATATAAGATAGGATTTTCTCTTTAAACAGATTAGGTTCCATTTCAGGAAGTAATTTGATGGCTCCTCAAAACTTGTCCATGGCCTCTAGAATGTTGCTTTCAGTAAACTTAATTTTTAACAGCTTGCTGATGACATAAGAGAAATTTTGGATAGATTCTGAGGTGTAATGATTTTTAATCCAAGTCCACAATTGAGAAGGTTCAACTGTGTTGCTGTCCAAGATAGACTCCTGTTGATTTTCATCATCCATATACATTTTAATAATGGTGTTAGTTTGTCTCTGCTTAATTTGGAAAAGGGAAATATAATCTGGATCAGAGGGAGTGGGATTATCTTCAACAAAGAACTGATCAATATTTCAAGTAATTAGAGCATATATAAGGTTGGTTTCCACATGCTATAATTTTTATCATTTAGTTTTTAAATGTCCTTAATTTTGAAGTAATTAGATGAAACTTGGAGATACGTGAAATCTGGTGGATTTGAATTGGATTGTTCAGAAATTTTGGTGTAAGTGAATGAGAAAGCAGAGCTTGAAGTGAATGCAAAAGTTTTAGTTGATTCATGGGAAGCCAGTTTTAATTAAGTCACTGGAGCGCTGGGCCCATAACCCTGATAGACAAAAACAGCAGGTAAGTAAAATGTAAATGGACACAAAGGACTAGGGAAAGATTAGAAAAGAGGAGAAAAGCTACCTTATAGAAAAAGACAGCAGGTAAGTAAAATATAAATGGACATGAAGGACTGGGGACAGATTGGAATTGGGACTAAAGTGGACAAGAGGAGACTTGAGGAGGGAGACAAATAATAAGTATGAGTGGGACAAGTAAAATAGTTAATAAAAATAAAAAAGGTGAAAAGATGAACTCATTGCTGTAGCTGAGCATATGTACAAAGTTAACTGATAGACAAAGACAGTAGGTAAGTAAAATATAAATGGACAAAAAGTACTCGGGACAGATTGAACTTGGGACTAAAGTGGACAAGAGGAGACTTGAGGAGGGAGACAAATAATAAGTATGAATGGGAAAAGTAAAATAATTAATAAAAATAAATAAAGGAAAAAGATGGATGCAGAATCAGGAATAATTACACATCCATAAATAATTCTCAATCTATGATACTGTTAGGTTAATAGTTAGGTAATAAAGTCAAATAGAAATTTAATAATAGGGCATGTGGAAAAACCTGCTTATTTATGCATAAAGTAAAATAGAAATTAATAACTAAGTAACTAGTTATGACTTGAGAATCATATATATCTACATTAACAGCATACACTACAGCACATGTTGGTTTTGCCATGGGGCACAACAATTATGCAACAGTTATGAAACAATTTTTTTACACTTAAGACCCACCTAAGACCTTTAAGTGCCAAAAATAATTGTTACATAACTGTTGCTTAATTTTTGTGCCATTTTTGTGCCTCAAGACAAAACAAACATATATTGTAGTGATAGCAGCCCCAATGGTAAATGCACTGCAACACATGAAAGTATATCACCCACAGAAGCACAACACACTACAAGCAAAAAGCCATATCATCAGCCGCTAAATCATCCTGATGTAGAAGAATGGTACTTCAAGGACAGGTCTGCTATGTAGGCTAATTTTTACTCGCAACAACCAGATAAAGCTATTTGGGAAGAACTTGCTGTGTTTTTTCCCTCCACTCTCCACCAAAAACATGAGTTTAAGCTGATTTTTGCAAGGGATGAGGGGAGAAAAATGAGAAAGGTTTTTCCAAATAGCTGTAAGTTATATTTTTAGCTTATTTTTTATTTTGGGAGACTTAATTTCTTCTTTAAAAAGTAGGTGTTTGACCAAAACAATTCTTCCCTCCAAGAATAATACAGCCAAGTCACAAAAGCTAGCAGAGTTTTTAACAAAAAAATCAAAGCTTTCCAGAAAAAAAATTATTTTCCTATTCAATAGGAAGTATAAAAAACCTAACCAAAATCCTTTTGAATAGGACAATCATTTTTTTGTGAGGGAAGCTTTTATTTTTTGGTTAAAAGTTCTGCAATCTTTTGTGACTTGGCTGTATAGTATTAATATTCAAAAAAACCTCATTTAAAGATAAAATAAAATAAAATATTTTATTATATTTTTGGGTTGATGAGCTAGAGCTTGTACTATCTTCAATAATATTACTTAATTAACTGGAAAAAAGAACAACCAAACCACTTCACATCCATTCTGCGAGCTACATTTTTGTCCTGTATATTGATTTCAGAGAAGTTCAATAAAAATTTTAAGCAAGTATAAAGCACACAGTGTATTTCTAAAGGTTACCCTTCATATTTTTAAAAGATGTACCAGTCATTTTTTTTATAAAGTGGACCATAAGTTATCCTAAATCCATATGTAGTGATAAAGTTGAACATTTTAGACTAAATGTTATGTAACTAGGTAGAAAAGAGACCCTCACTTATTAATTTAAAAGTCATTACAAAATGTCATATTTTTCCATTCAATGGGCCAAGATCAATCTATCATATATAAAATATATTGCAAAAAAATGTTTTTACCCATTTTCAAGCTTAGGTTTGTAGCCTTATTCTAGTTATAAGTAATTCCTTTTAATCCATGGTGAATCCTTAACTTTGATTCTCTCTTTGTGTGATATTGAGAAAATATAGAAATAGAACAAGCACCCTATAAAATGTTAAAGTTCCCATATACATAGCCTCTTTTCTCCCCTGCCTATAATTCATATTATACTTTCTATCTTGTGCCTTGTGGTCTTCTAATAGCTGGGTAGGCCTTTGTGGTGATGTTTTTGGTTTATTTGGTGCGTTCAATTCTGGAAGCTTTAATTTAGTTTTTGGTTTTTCTATGTTAATGGACCTAATATTTGGACCATAGAGATTTGTTTATTACCATCGGATAGCCCTGATGTTTTTCTATATTTCATGTCTTGATGATATTTTTGTGATTCTGTGTTTTATGGCCTCTTGTGGGAATTTTTCATTTTTTACTATATCTGTTGGTTTTTATTTTTTGTTTTTTATGGGCTAGTTTTAGCTGATATGTCTAAGAGCTTAATAGGGAGTCTCAAACATTACCAAACACTCCTAGCATGAGTAATTTGAAAAATGCCACAAAAATGCCTTGAAACATGGCTGATTTGGTACTTGGGGTCTCAAACATGAGGTCAAATATGTCTTACTTTTGTGCAATCTTCTTAACTACAATTCAGCCCACAAGTAACCACATCCTCCAAATCAGCTCCACATCACCCTTATTCCATCCTCACCCATATACTCCATGTCACAATTTTTCTCTACCAGTTCATTTCCAAATCAAATTTTTCTCTTTCACACCACAGTAAGTGTATTACATTTTATTCTTTTTTTAGAAAATTTTCCTGCTCATATTTATATACTCACAGCTTCTTATTTTTATAAAAGGCATCAAAAATATCTAAAATCTTTGTTAGTTTCTCCTTTCCTTCAACAAAATTTTCTTTTTTCACTAATTTCTTTGTTTAGTGTTAATTTATCATCCCTTGCACAAATTATAATTCTCAAAAATTTACTCAATTGAAACCATCTGACCTACAGATTGTAACTAACTGACTTAAAATTAAATATAATTTTGATGCCTTTTTTGGCTGCGTAAAGTACACTCATGTTGGCCATCCATCCACATCAAAATTGAGTGGCTTTAATAAAATGTAATTTGAGTTGAAATCAAAAACTAAAGGATAGATGGATCGGAAAACAAAGCAAATGAGTAAAAGATTCAAAAACTACCAAAAAAAATATAAGAAAGCAAATATGGCTTCTTCTTCAAATGGGTTTGGAGTTACCAAAGATGATGAAAAGAATGGAATAACATCTTTTTCTGAAAAACTCAATTCTATGTGTCCTCTTTATGATCAAATGGATGAACTCTTTGAAACAATGCCGAATGTCAACCATTTGTACATGATTCAAGGTCCAAGAATCACTGAGTCTCATACAATAGTCAAGATTTTCCTTTAGATCCTTCACTTGACTCTCCAGAATTTGGAGAACCATCTGCATATTCTGACATTGAGCTTGATGAGCCCATGGTAGTAAGACTAAACTACTTTTATTACTATTTTTTCTTTTTTAGTTCTGATTTACTCCCCATGTATAAACTAGAACCAAGTCTGATCAAATCTAGAAATTTGTAAAGAAGTAGCTCAAAATTAAAGATTAGAAGAAAAAGAATCAACCACTCCTAGAAACAGACTCAAGTGAAGAGCTTCTTCTAGTTTTGGGACAACTCCATCAATGTCAAAGGCTTTTTTTTTTCTTAAGGGGAGATTTTTAATAAACTCAAACAAGGTTATATTTATTATTTTTGTTTTTACTAAAGATTTTTTTCATAATTTATTTCTCTTACTCTTAAATGTCAAACTTGTTTCATAAAAAGGAAGCACAAATTGAAATCATGAAGTTGGAGTCTCATGAAAAAAATGCAGAACATCAACTAATTTTAGAGGAAGAGAAGTGGTTTCATTCACTATCAAAGGAAGAAAAATTTTTAGAAATTGAGAAAGAAAAAATTGGGATTCAAAGAGAGGATAATGAAAAACTCAAAAATAATCAATTTCAATAGGAAAAAACCAGAACTCACTTAAAAGCCTATGAGTTAAAAATAAAACAACAAAATTCTGAGAAATCAAGAAATAAAGTTTTTTTACTTGCCTGTGTTACTGAAAACAAGTTGAATTCTGATATTAAAGAGTTTCTTTCATTACTTAGTTAAAATCAAGTAAATATTAATGCATTTCCTTCTGAATTTCTTCTTTAATATAAAAATAAAATTACTCCAGCAATTCAGGTATCTCCTTCCATAGATTTTTAAACTATTCAACAATTTTTGTCTAAAAAATCTGCTTATATCTATTAATTGTTGGGATTTGGTTGAGAGGTGAGGAGGAGGAGCACTATGGATGCTATGCATTGTGAGAAGCTGAAGAGGGGATATTTAATAAGGGGGTTATATAGGACAAGCGCTGTGGAGAACTCCTAATTGGAAAACTTTTATAGTAATTCAGTTAATTCTTAGTCTTACTGCTGTATCAGCTTAATCAGTCTAGTTAGTCTCACTTCTTAGTAGAATAGTCAGTCCCATCCCAGGCTAGTGTCAGCGCTAGTAGTAGCCTGCATTCTTAGGTCTTAAAATCTAATAAAATTTTAATTGGTGCACTACTGAGAAACAATTAATCCCTCAGGTAAACCTGATGCAGCAACCCTTTCTGAAATGAAAGAAAAAAATTCCAGACTCATGGAACATCTAGCTGAGGAATGGCCCTCATACCACTTCTCAATCAAAGCAGAACTGGACACCTCCAAAGCCAAGGCACAGGAACAGCTTATGACACTAGATCTGCTTGTTAAAGTCCTGAAAATTGCAGTCCCAGAAATATTTTATGGAAAGAAAGGCCGCAGGCAGATCAGTCTGTGTCCCAGGTAAGCCTTTATATCCTGCTCAAAAGTCATCAGTTCCCAGATGAGAAATCAAAAATTGTGTATACAATCTCTTACCTCACAGATGAGGTGGAACACTGGGAAACACCATATACTAAGGAAATCCTTGGAAATGGCAAGTTGGAAAAAACTTTCCATCAATTCATGGTGGCTTTTGAACCAGCCTTTGGCAACCCCAATGTGGCCACAACCTTGGAGCATTCTCTCAACCAGTTGCAACAGAAACACTATTGCCAAATATGTGTCAGAATTCTAGGGCCATGCAAGCTACATTAAAACATGGGGAGAAGGAGAACTCATATTTCACTTCAGAAATAGAATCTTGCAAAAAATGAGGAAAAGCCTAATCAGTTAACCATTTCCAAACTCCCTCCACGTGCTCATGGAGCTGGAAATCGAAATTGATAATGAGTTTTTGCATCAGCTGATGGATGGTTGGAGTGGCGCCTGTAAGTGGTGCAACTATGCCTCATCAAGTGGGGCCAGTTACAGGGACCCAAACCCCATGGAAATTAATGCAGTACATGCACTTGGTGCTAGTAAAAGAAAGGTTATATGACAAGGAATACCAAAGGCATATGAGTAGAAGGCTGTGCCACCAAGGTGGGAGTGGTGGGCATCTGGCAAGGGAGTGTAGAGGAAAAATGAGGGTTAGTGAGATTGAGGATAGCACTGGAGAGGCACAGGGAAGTGAAAGTGCTTGGGAGTGAAGGCTGCTCCCTCTGTGAGCATATTGGAGGGAAATAATAAGAGTGACTTAGTAGAAAAATTATCAGGGTGTAAGCCACTTAAAGTAAATGATAGTCAAATTATAATAAAATTTCTTTTAATGACCCTTGAAGCCACAACAAATGTAAAAGCCTACTGTACTGTGGAGCTACAGACTTTTTTATTTATAACAAGTTTTTACAGAGGAATAAAAAGAAAAAATAAAAATTTGACCACCCTAGGATTCTAATTATGTTTGACAGATCCCCAGGTGGGGGAGGAGAAGTGTCAGTATAGTCTAGTATGTAAGTATGATATAATAGTGTTATTTTATGGTCCTACTACTTATTTATAAATGATTTAGTGATTAAACCTCAGGGGAAGACTAATAGAATAGTTATACTCAAATAAAACTCACAATACTTGGATTTAAATGCGTGCTAGTGGTGGAAAATAGAAGAATAAAATATAGTTATAGCTTATTATAAAGATAATATCAATTTATAAGGGCTTTATAATATATTTCTGATTGCTAATAATTGTATTATAGTGTTTGGTTGAAGTGTAGTAATTGAATGATGATAATAAACCGTCAAAATCCCTTCTTACTTATACCCAAATCCACTGGAGTGCACAGACCTTCAATCCAGATGATGTCACTGCTATCCCCGGCAATTACAGCACTGTGAGGGCCCATCACCTCCCCATGGCGTCCACTTCAAGCAGTTTCAACACCCAGACCTCCAGTAAGGACCCTCCATCACTATTAATAATAACACAGAGTCATACCATAAATAGAAAACCCAGATAAAAGCGGATACCATAAAGAAACAGGTAAAATAAATGATCAAAAAGAGATTTAATGAAACTAAAAGCATATAAAAGAAACAAATAAAAAGTCCAAGCCCCCAATAACATCCCCAAGCATCCACATTAACCCAAAAACATCTTTCCAACCCATAAATCCGTGAATAACCATCCAAGGAAGTAATTTTAGTTGTCCAAACTGGGTGTATGCGCCTGATATAGGTGTCTATGCTTCTGTAGGCGTTGTGAGTCCACTGATTTCGTCCATATGACTTAAAATAAGCAGAAAAACAAAGGTTATAGGCTATTAAGGGGATAAAACCCACTTATATACCTAAATATACATAATATACTGCATATTTCACTGAATATGAGATTTATGTATACATAAAAGCTTATGTATGTCAATAATTACTTCATATCACTTAAGATAAGTATATTATGACTCCATTAACACCTTAATAAGTATTATTAGTCCATGGATAAGCTATTTAAACTATTATAAATTATATAATAGAATAATAATTATATATATATATAATAAAATAATATATATTATTATTTTAACCTTATTTTTAAGATATAAACTTAATCTAGTTAAGGTTATCTTATTTTAAGCATAAGAAATACTCAGTCCTAAGGATATTTAGGCTGACACTCCCTCACCCCAAAAAAACAATAAAAAAAATGTTAAGACATTTTAATTAATCTTAAAGAATGAAATAATAAAATAAAAAATAATTTTTATAATACATATACTGAATGAACAGTATTATTTAGATTTAAATTTTTTCAAGAGATTTTTAAGATCAGAGATTTCATTTTCTGGAATCCACTGGTCATATTCACTTGATTTATTTTTAAATCTTAATAGATACTCAACTCCCTTTTCTTTTGTAAGGTGTCTCTTTTTAAGTATCTTTTCAATTTCTGCTTTTTCCACTATTTCTTCAGGTTGCTGTTTATGCCTTCCTGATCTTCTTGGAAAGAGAGCAGTATCATTAGAATGGTATGGTTTTATAAGAGAAATAGGAAATACTGGATGTTTTCTATCATAAGGTGCATATAGAATAACCTCAACAGCATTATTACCAACCATCTTTTTAACTACAAATGGTCCAATGAATGGATCCTTCAATTTAACATTACCATTTAAATTGAAATGTAGCGTTGAAATAAGGACTTCATCACCCTCTTTGAACATTTGTTCTTTATGGGCTTTATCCCATCTTTTCTTTTCATACTCAAAAGCCTTATTTATACATTCTTGAGCATGTTTTCTGCATAATTACTGCATCTGAAGAAAAGATTTAGTACCTGGATGAATATCCAATCTAGGTAACTTATTAAGAGTTTTAGCAGGGGTATTAGGTACATAACCCAACCATAACTCAAATGGCTTTTTGCCAGTGACAGAATGTACTGTACTATTATATGCAAATTCTAAACCTGGGATAAGGGTTACCCAATCATGCTTGAATTTGTCATTGTCTTTAAAATTAAGACCAAAAGCACAGTATCTTCTTATCATATCTTCTAAGGTTTGTATCATTCTTTCTGCTAGCCCATCAGTTTGTGGATGGTGTGCTGTAGAAAGTTTTAATTGACACCCTGAAACATCCATAAGTGACGTCCAGAACTCAGAAGTAAATTTAGGATCTCTGTCAGAAACTATTGCTTTGGGGAAACCTGCTGTATTTAACATTTGTTTCCACCATAAAAAAGCTAAGTCCTTCGCAGAAACCTCTTTGTGGGTAGGAATTAATTTACACATCTTTGTAAATCTATCTACAATTACCCAGCAGGAGTTATAACTTTTATGCCCTGCTATTGGAAAACCTGTTACAAAGTCCATGTTAATGATTTCCCATGGAGCTTTTGGTTGCTCAATTTGTTGGAATAAACCAGCTCTTTTTCCTGTTAATCTTTTAGATTTTTGACAAGAATCACATGTCTCAACATATTTCTGAACATCCTCAGACATGTTAATCCACCAAGCTGTGTTTTTTACTCTGGTTAATGTTTTATGGTAGTCAAAATGACCTGCTAATATATCATCATGACATATACTTAACATTAACTCCTTCATTGAAGGGGGAATTACAATTACATTACTTAATTTTTTCCTGTAATATATAAAACCATCCTCAATGGAAAATTTTCCTTTCTCTAATGCCTCTTTATACTTATTTGGTAATGTTTTTATTAAAACATTCATTGAAGCATTAGATGGATCATTTAATATTGTAGTTAATTTACTTAAGTCAGGATCTGAATTATAATTATCAAGAATTGATTGCATAAATTCATCCTCAAGATCTACAATATAAATGCCATAAATGTTAATAATCTCTGACTCAGGAACATAAGCAGGATTATCATCATTATTAGGCAGAGGTACTCTAGATAACAGATCTACATTAGAGTGCAAGGTTCCTGCTCTATGTGTAATAGTCATCCGTCCTCTGTATTCTTGTACAGCTAATTGCCATCTAAACATGTGTCTATTAGGAGTTTTCATGTTTAAGAGTGACTTAACTGCACTACAGTCAGTTATTAACTCAAATTTTTAGTCTTCAAGGTAATAATGTAGCTTTTCAAGAGCCCATACTACTGCCAAACATTCAAGTTGAGTAGCACCATATTTTAATTCACCACTTCTCAGAGTACCTGAAATATAGCAGATTACTACTTCTGACATTTTACCTTCAATAAGTTGTTTTTGATGCAAAGCAGCACCCAGTCCAATAAAACTTGCATCTGTATATAATACAAGAGGTAATTGAAAATCTGGTAATCCCAAGATAGGAGCTGTCATTAAACATTCTTTCAACTTATCAAAAGCTTGTTGTCTTTCATTATTCCAAATGAAAGCTTCTGATTTCTTTATCAGTGTGGTCAGTGGTGCAGCAATTGATTGGTAGTTTTTTATATATTGTCTATAATAACCACACATTCCAGGAAAAGATTGTACATCCTTCACATTTTGAGGAATGCCAATATTCTTTATTGCAGCCACTTTATTTTGGTCTACACATATTTGTAAGCCAGATACAATATGATCAAGCACTTTTAAAGATTCAAACCCAAATTTACATTTTTTCAATGCAAGGGTCATTTTTATTTCATCCATTTTCTGAAATACTTTCCTTAAATGGATTAAGTGTTCATCAAAATTTTTAGAGAACACTATGATGTCATCAATGTATACCATTAACCATCCCTCAATCATTTCATTATGGAATTTTATATCCATTAATCTTTGAAATACTGATGGAGCATTCTTTGGTCCAAATGGCATTCTGACATACTTATAAATTCCCATGTGTGTTGTTATCAACAAAAAGTTCTGTAAATTCTTTTAAACAGGAATTTGATGGTACCCTTTATTTCCATCTAGGCAACTTATATATTTAGCACCTTTAAGGGTAGCATGTATAGAGGCAATCCTTGGCAAGGGATAAATATCATCTACTGTAAATGTATTTAATGCTCTAAATCACCGCACAGTCTTGCTTTATCTTGTTCATAAGAAATCAGCACTGGTGATATTACACAATTTTTTGGTGTAGTTTCAACCTTCTCAAGAATGTTCATTTTTAATAACATCTTAATATTATCCTCTATGTCTTTCCTCTTCATTGGTGAAGCAGGGTATGGTTTCTTTTTAAGACTAGCAGGAATATTATCCATATCACAGGTTAAACTAATTTTCATTTCATGTTCTTTTACAAGGCCAAGTTCATTTTTACCATGTGCAAAAGCCATTGGAAAAGCTTTAATTAATTCCAAAATATTATCTTTCTCAGTTTCACTTATCTGAGTGCCAAATGATGCTTTTGAAATTTCTGTTTCCAGAAGTTCCATCTCATTGGATTCTCTTCCTTTATACGGGGAATTTGTTACTGACTCAATGTGTAAGACTGTGTTAAAAGAATTTATTTTAAATTTCCTTTTACCATTCATTCCAATTGTAAAATTGTTATTAGCAGGGTCTAATTTTACACCAAATTTAGTCAGAATATCATTTCCAATGATAAAACAGTTACTACAATTAGTATTATCCATTACTACAAAGTCACAAGTTACCCTTACATAACCATGTTGGTGTTTAAAGAAAACAGCAGCTTTGTATTTACCAATGGGGTGTAGTACTAATCCAAAACCTCTCCAATTTTTATTTTGAAGTGGTTCAAGCTTAAACTTATATTCACTATCAATTTTCTGTAATTTATTAGTGGAAACAACTGAACCAGCAGCTCCTGTGTCCAATACTATATTAACATTTTCACCAGAAATGATAGCTGGAACCGTGATAGGTGTCATTCTAAAGTTATCAGCTTGTATATCCTTAATGATTTCAGCATCCTCAAAATTCATTAAAGATTCATTTGAGTCCATATTCAATATTTGATTTTCAAAGATGGACAAATCATCTTCCAACATACAGACTTCATTTTCATCACTATATGAGATATTGCTGTCATAATCACTTGATTCTTTACTTTTTTCAGTTTCAGTTTCAGATTCACGTTGATTTTCAACAATATTTATGTTTTTCTCACATTTGTGACCTTTGACCCAAGGTTTGTTACACTTATAACAAGTATTTGTTTCATACTTTTTAGGTACTACAGGTGCAGTAGGTTTTTTCTGCTTCTCCTGAAGTGTTTTTGAATTCTGAGTTTTTACAGGTTCAACATTTTGTTTATAAGTGGAATACCTTGATTCATACTTATGGTTTAATAATATTTCATTGCAAATATTAATAAAGTCAGAATATTCAGTAACATTTAATGTTCTAGCTACAACAATGTCTCTGACAGATATAGGTAATTTGTATATTATCTTATCTTTCCATAAGTTAAAATCCATATGAGGCTCAATGGCTTTTAATATTTTGTTTAAATTCATTAAAAATACCATAGGTTTGTCACCATTCAACGGATTATACCTAGTCTTCTCATACAGTCTTTGCTGAGTAAGCCTGAATTTAGAACCTCCAAATTGTTTTTCAATAAGTTGTTTCCATTCAGCCCAAGAGTAGTCTCTACCCTCACTTAAGACAGCTTCAAACCATAATAAAGCAACATCCTTAAATAAAGAAATTAATTTTGATGTTATCTCTTCATCTGGTAACTTATATGAGAATTTCAAGTTGTCAATTCTTTGAATAAAATGTTGCCAATCAGAGCTGGCTTCCCCATCATAAGTTGGGTACTGATCTATCTTAGGCCAGTTCTTCTGATTGGATTTTATCTCACTAATCTTAGGTAAATTCAACAACTCATTCACTTTTGATAAATGGTCTTGTATTTCTTCCTGCACGGATTTGTGACTTATATTTTCAGATTTGACACTACCACCAGATGGTTTTAATTGTGGTGGTACAGGGAAGGAATGAGATTCACTTTTGCCAATGAAAGGATTATTATTATATTGATTATACTTATGATTATCCTGGTTCATCAGTAGATTGGCAGTTTCAATCTCAACTTTAGTTAATCTTTGTAGCAGCTCAGAGACACTTTGATTTGTCTGTGCAAAAGATAACTTTGTTCTTGATTCAGTCTTTAATAAGTGTGTTTCATATAATTTTTCTAACTCACAAAATTTGTTTGAAAGGTCATTATATTTATTACTCAATGAATCATATTTAAGAGTTAGAGACAAATGTTCTTTCTCTAATTCTTTATTACGTGTTGCTAATTGAGAAATGTTCAATGTTAAGGATGAAATTGTATCACTAGTGAGCTTAACTGTCTGTTCCTCACAATCAGTCATTCTATTCCACAATGCTGAAACAATTCTATGGACAGTTGGATTATTGTTAAAATATTCCATGTCCTCCTTTTCAATTCTCTCACTCTCCTGTGAACTTCTCATCTCACTAGTAGGTGGTTGCAACTGAGGATTAACTGTATTATCATTGTATATAGTACTGTTATTATGGACAAAAGACAAGTCAGGTGTATCTACTCTAAAACCTAAATTTCTTAAATCCTCCTCTATTTTTTGTACAGATTTAACATCAATAGAATTACCTATATTGTAATTATCAGTATTATGTCTAATCTGAGAGGGTAAGTTACTTACCAAGGGATGGTTGCCAGTCCTGATTTTTGGCGCTTTTTTCCCTTGTAAGGGTGAGCTGAGGAAGTCAGATGAGGGGGTGGATCCCTGTTGCAACTGTGGCTTGTCCACTGTTGGTGAAACCAGTCCCATTTCCATTTGTCTACCAGAATTTTCTCCTGGGAGTGAGTGGAACCTCCTTGGGTAGGGGGTTGCTGATTTGATTGACTGGGCTGGCCTCCCTTTAATTCTGCCATTGCCTGATTCATCTGCTGAAATCCTACCTTGCAATTGTTTTGCAACTGCTCTACTTCTTTGAACATGAGAGATTTTGATTCCTCCAACTTCAGAACCTGTTTGGCCAGGTGGGACAGTTGATCCTGAAGAGGAGGAGACGTCTTTTTTATAGTTATCTTTTTTAAGAGGGCGTCCTTTTCCTCTATACTCATGCTTTCTGGCTGGGGGTACTGTTGTCCCTCCATGGTGATGTCCTGGAAAGTTTTTGTTAGCTTTAGACCTGGTATTATAAGCAGGCTGTTCACTTACACTATCCTGGGGAGCACTCATATTGTTCAGAATAACAATATTTTACGTCTACAAAAGGAAAAAACTCTATGGAATTAGTAGACAAAAGATATTAGTAATTATATTACTAATAAAAAAGCAATGGAGCTTACCCTGAATTTATATCTTTATTTATTTAAATAAAATATAAGAAAAATTCGAAAAAATCTGTTAAAAATATAATAATAAGTTTAACTAGACCTCTATAAGGGTGAATAATTAGCTTACCAAGCTTTAGCCAAATACAAATTTAATTGGGTGTTATATTGGTGTCCAAATACCAAGTGAAATTGGGTTTATATTGGGTACAGTTACTACTGCAAATATCTAATTTTTATGGTAAAAAATTAGTACAATTATTATAAGGGTTCTTTTCCGCAATCAATGAGTTATGATGACCCACTAATATGCAGCAGACCCAAATATTTGGTTAATTTTGAGTTGTACTAAGGTAAAAATCACGTCCCAAGGCTTATACTAAATAATAAGTAAAATATAAGGAAAGACCCCCAATTGTCAGTATAGTCTAGTATGTAAGTATGATATAATAGTGTTATTTTATGGTCCTACTACTTATTTATAAATGATTTAGTGATTAAACCTCAGGGGAAGACTAATAGAATAGTTATACTCAAATAAAACTCACAATACTTGGATTTAAATGTGTGCTAGTGGTGGAAAATAGAAGAATAAAAAATAGTTATAGCTTATTTAAAGATAATATCAATTTATAAGGGCTTTATAATATATTTCTGATTGCTAATAATTGTATTATAGTGTTTGGTTGAAGTTTAGTAATTGAATGATGATAATAAACCGTCAAAATCCCTTCTTACTTATACCCAAATCCACTGGAGTGCACAGACCTTCAATCCAGATGATGTCACTGCTATCCCCGGCAATTACAGCACTGTGAGGGCCCATCACCTCCCCATGGCGTCCACTTCAAGCAGTTTCAACACCCAGACCTCCAGTAAGGACCCTCCATCACTATTAATAATAACACAGAGTCATACCATAAATAGAAAACCCAGATAAAAGCGGATACCATAAAGAAACAGGTAAAATAAATGATCAAAAAGAGATTTAATGAAACTAAAAGCATATAAAGGAAACAAATAAAATGTCCAAGCCCCCAATAACATCCCCAAGCATCCACATTAACCCAAAAACATCTTTCCAACCCATAAATCCGTGAATAACCATCCAAGGAAGTAATTTTAGTTGTCCAAACTGGGTGTATGCGCCTGATATAGGTGTCTATGCTTCTGTAGGCGTTGTGAGTCCACTGATTTCGTCCATATGACCTAAAATAAGCAGAAAAACAAAGGTTATAGGCTATTAAGGGGATAAAACCCACTTATATACCTAAATATACATAATATACTGCATATTTCACTGAATATGAGATTTATGTATACATATAAGCTTATGTATGTCAATAATTACTTCATATCACTTAAGATAAGTATATTATGACTCCATTAACACCTTAATAAGTATTATTAGGCCATGGATAAGCTATTTAAACTATTATAAATTATATAATAGAATAATAATTATATACATATATAATAAAATAATATATATTATTATTTTAACCTTATTTTTAAGATATAAGCTTAATCTAGTTAAGGTTATCTTATTTTAAGCATAAGAAATACTCAGTCCTAAGGATATTTAGGCTGACAATAAGTAAGAGAGAATGTTTTTTGTGGGTTTTGGTGTGATGGAAGGGAGTCTCAGTGCAGGCCATATGAAATAAACCTGAAAGACCAGTACAGAATGGTGCTGAGGATCACACGGATACACCTATATAAACCACAAATTGATTGGAAGAAAAAGAAGGTTCTGATGGGAAGGTAAGGGGATTCTGGTGCTAAAGTATCTGTCCCCTGTACCCTTCAGGGGCAGGGGCCCATCCCAGAAAGTCTTCAGATGTTTTGTTATCATCAGTTGACTTGCCACCAGAGTGGATTCTACCTCTTGATTTTAAGCAGAAGGCTGGGGATGGGGCACCAAGAGGAAGAACTGGGGAGGAGCAGAAAAGGGGTAAGGTGCACCAAGAAGAGGAGAAGATGCAACAAAGAAAAGGTTAAGTGGAAGATGGAAAGGTGGATAGTGCAGAGAAAGTATTTGTCCCCTGGCCTCTGCAGGGGTCATGGGCCCCTACCAGAAAGTCTCCTGGTGTTTCATTATCATAAGTAGACTTACCAAAAGAGCTGAAACTCTCTCTTGATGCTAAATTTCAGGGCTTGGTGGGGGTGCTTGAGGATGAAGAGGAACTGGAATGTGATGCAACAGCTTATAACATATATGCCAAGATTTCAGCCAAGTTCCAGTCCTCAAAGCCAACAAAAAGGCCCAAGTAAATGGTACCAGAAGCTTATTGGAAATTCTCACCACTGTTTGGACAGGGAGAAGTTAAGACCCTACCACCTCATTGACCATAAAACTTCTCCATTGATCCAATGCCAGGCTCAACCCCTCAGTTTAGCTGCATAATCTCATTATCAACCCTATATTCAACAGCACTAAAATAGATTATTGATGAGAATTTAAAACATAGATTTATTAGGGAATCCAAATCTTTCAGGCCTTCCTTGTAATAATTGCAGGAAAAAAAGGTTGAGCAACTAAGACCTTGCATGTATTTCAGAAGGTTAAATGGGCTGAGGGTAAAGATCAGATATACCCTTCCCTTGACTAGTGAGCTAATTGATAGTCTTCAAGGTGCAGAGTTCTTTACATCTCTAGATATTAGGGCAGGTTACCACAACATATGTGTAAAAGAAGACAATGAACACAAACTGGAATTCTGCACTAAAATTGGTAATTTCAAATGGTTTGTAATTCCATTTGGTCCATGTGATGGGCATTCCAATTTTCAAAACTTAACCAAAAGTATCTTCAGAAACACAATAGGGATAGATGTAGCAGTATATCTGGATGGCATCATGATTTACTCCAGATAATCAGAAGAACATAAAATACGTGTAAAGAACTTTTTTCAGCTCCTGAGGGAGGCCCAGGTATGGTGAAAGCTGGAGAAAAGTTTCTTCTCAGAAATAACAGAATAACCAACACCAGAATCAGTATAGAAGCTCCAGTCATTCCTAGGCTTTGTAAATTTTTACTTCTATTTTATTTAAAATTACTACCACTTTGCCATTCATTGCACAACCTCACAAAGAAGGAAGCCAAAATTATCTGGACAAGTAGGCAACGAGATGAATTTGACTACATGAAAAGAAAATTAGTGACAGCCACTATTCCCACAATACCTCACTTATTGAAGCCATTTTTTATGGAAGGTGACTGTTCAGATTTTTCACTAGGTGCAAAATTAAACTATGAAATATATGATAAGGTGTTATTGGCATTTTTAGAAGCAGTATGCACCTGGCTCCATTATCTGGAAGAAAGGCTTCACAGATTACAAGTTATTGTTTACACAGATAATAAAAAACTGGAAACATTTCTGACTACAAAAAGGCTGACTTGACAGCAGGTGTTCTGGGCATAACTGCTAAGTAGAATTAACTGTGTTGTTACATTCCAACCAGGGAATAAAAGTGGAGAACCAGATGCGCTATAACACTTCTTGACTTGCACCTGGCACCAGGCCAACTACACACTGTTGGGGCAATGTTGTTGAAGGGGTACCTTGATTAGGGGGCAATCCTAAACAAAGTGGAATTAGCAGATGAGGTTTTGATGGAATGGATAAAAAGAGGGTAGGAAAAAGATGAGGGAGTAAAGGAGTTGATGAAGGCACTTTTATCAAAGGAGGTATTGGTAAGGAAAGGATTGAAAGAGTATCACCTGGAAGGGGGAGCACTGCTGATACCTAAGAATGTGGACTACCAATAGTGATAACACTAGCCTAAGACAGGACTGACTATGCTTGATTAAGCAGTGTGACTAAATAAGACTGACTATGTTGGGACTTCCAAAAGTGAGAGAAGACAAGACTGACTATGTTAATTGGAAGTGAGACTAGAGAATAACTGAATTACTAGATAAGTTGTCCAATGGGGAGCACTCCACAGAACTTTCCCCATATAGCTCTCTGATGCAATATCCACCCTTCCCCATCTTTACAATGCATAGCGCCCATAGAGCTCCTCCTCTCCACCTTTCCACCTCTCAACCAAATACTAACATTAACCCCTCTTTTAACCCTCCTGTCCCCTGTGTTACTTCTCAAAATCCTTCAACCTTTCCTTTTCATTCACTAAATTTTCCACCAGTTCCCAAGACCTATCTCCAACCCCATAACCGTTCAAATGCACCAAGTACTAAACCTTTACCCAATAAACCCTCTTAGAAACAAATTTCTCCACTGAAAACTCCTCTTCATTTCCCACATGGATTGGTGCTTCTTGCTCTTCTGGGAATCCTGGAATTGTATCTTCTTTATGCTTTGTGAGAAATGAAATGTTGAAGACTGGATGTACTTGTCTCGTTGAGATTGGTAGTTCCAGTTGATAAGCTGAGTCAGGTACCCTGGGTTTGAAATTGAATGGCCCAGCTTTCTTTTAATCTAATTCAGCACTGGGGCATAATTTGAAAAGGAAAAGTGAGCTTAACCAAAACTTTTCACCTACCTGTAGCTCACAGTTCTGGGTTGTTCTTTGATTTTAATGATGCTTTATTGATTTTTGAGATAATTTTATAACCACTTTGGGTTCCTGACATATACTCAATACTCATTGGATCTTCTCTTCTGCTTCAGGAACTTGTAACATGGATGGGGTATCAATTGAGAATGTTGGGTGATAGCTTTAGATACCATAGAATGGTAAAATGCCTGTTGTGGAATGTGCCTGGTTGGTGTATGATAATTCTTCTAATGGTATGGTAAGGTAAACTCTTACAGTCGCCTTGCTGTAAGCAGAATCCGGAGGAGATATGTGGATTTAGCTGAAAACCCCGTCCTTCCAATAAAAATAACAAAATGGGAATTCTAAATCACTAAGCTAACCAATCTACTTGAATCTGATTGATAAAAATAATGAAACTCTAAAATAATTAACGCTTATTGAGATTTAAAGAAAGTGGCTGTTGATAAAAGAAATACTGATAACAACAATTAAGGTGTACCAGTGAAAGATCTGAAAAGATTGACTTTTATGTTTTTATAATAATTTGAATTTTTATGAGACAGCAATAATCAAGTCCCAGTGATGAAGACCTTTCTAAAGATACCCTGTATGAAGTGTGATTTAAATTGTTGAATTGTATTTCTAAAATGTTATGTAAAAATAATAAATGTTATAAGGGTATTACAAGTTATTTTAATTTGTTGAGTAATAAAAAATATGAGACCGTGGTAGTTAATGATTAAGCTGTATGATGTATCCCCCCCTTAATTTCGAGTTTGAGAAGCGCTTAAGTATTCCTAGTCACGTGCCTAAGTTTTCCCCTCCAGAGCTCTTCCAGAGTCAATCCGGAGCCCGTACGGAGTCCGTACGGAGTCAAAGCGGAGTCCGTACGGAGTCGAAACGGAGTCCGTCCGGACTTCCGGACTCAATTTAGAACCTTAAAACCATAATAAAAAATCTAGAAAAATTACACATAATAGAGCTACTTCCCCTTTACCTACCAAACTAATTTTCGTAGTCTGCGCAGCTCTAATTACCCCGTGAAAATTCATCAAAGTTAAGTAATTTTTGAAAACGTAAATATTTCTATAAAACTTTAAAATTCATTTAAAAATATAAGAAAAATAGTAAAAATTCTGGGAAAATTTCCCAAGGTTCTTGAGTGACTTGACTTGATACTTATAAATTTTTTAGACCATAAAAATAAGTTTTCTCCGCAAAATAAATTGTATTCGTGTAGGCATTTGCTCGTGACCAATTTCTTCATATTTAAAACTCCAATAAATTAAATAAAACCCTTTTATAAAAAATAATAACGCCAATCTTGCACGCCGTAATAACTCCATTTATGTACTTAGGTGCCGTACTAAACTTTAGGCTACCACATCCTCCCTCCAATCGAGAATGTCCCCATTCTTAAAGCTTTGCATAAGTGGTTGAACACAATATTCATCTTTAACCTTCAACCACCATCTTCTTTAATCAACTATAAAATTCATCTTCATCAATATGTCTTCCAAAGAACTTGTTGCTCCATGTGAACTCTGCGCTCGATACCAGGTACCTTGTTTAATGTCCAACCCTAATCTTCCTGGCAGAACAGCTTGCGACTTATGCCATGTGAAAATAGTCAAATGCAACCGGCCAATAGTTCCTTCTAAAACAAACGTATATTTAGGACCAGCAGCTCTCCCTGATCCCTCAACTTCTAAAAAGCGATCCAAAATTCCTGTCTTCTTAAAACAAATAAGATCAAAAACAGCTTCAAAAGTTCAATCTTCATCAACGGATCCCGGCCTAATTTTGCCTTCACAAGATCCTAATCCTATAACGCCAGTACCCCCAACTAACTTTGCTGAGACTATGTTTCCTGGCTCTAAATGTAAGACCCTATTTATCTTACTAAAAAAAAAACTTTTAATCAAAATTGACTAAACCTATGACTTAATAACATATTTGAACTTCTAGCTGTCGAAATAACCAACACTGATGATGTTGGTAGAGTGAAGACGGACTATATCAATCATTACCCAAATTTTCATCGCTATCTTTTTCTTGACTTTACTAATGAGTTGAAACGAAAAATGCTGGCCTATTTTCAAGAAACTCCAGCTAATAACCATGAAGACCTCATGAAAAGAAGAATTTTAATGCAAAGCTTTGATAATGATGTTGAACAATTTCAAAGAAATTATCTTTTCTAACAGTATAACTTGATAAAATTTTGTTTTTGCTTGGTCTTCTTAAACTTTCAACATAAATGATGTTTTCTTTCTTCTCTGGCTTGATATAACATAAAATAAAATAAAATAAATCTTGTGATGATTCCACTACTGAGAGCAAGGTTTGAATCCCTTCAGACTCCCATATACCAGTCTTCCTTCTTGTCACAGCATTGAGAGAGTGGATCTTCCTATGAGCCGAATACTCCTGATTCCAACCTCATAGGGCCCCCCACTGAGCTGAATTCTATGATTCCAATCTCGCCATAAGGTCCTCCAAGCTTCACACCAAAAAAAAATAGCCTAACTGTGAGGCACTAAAAAAAAATCATTCCCTAAAATCCAACTACCATCCTAACTTCTGATTCCTTCATCACAATTTTCAAACTTTGCTATACAGCAAACCCATAAAATACTTTTTCCAGGCTTCCAATAATAATTTTAACTTTAGACCATGTTAAAGCGCCACAAATTTCACCTAATTAACCATTATGCTTTCTTTAGCATCATCACCACCTAAAGTTTTAACCTCCTAAAGCTATCAGCACCCAATTCCAGAAATAATTGAATAACCAGTTTAGAGTCTTAGTGGACAGTGATAAATTAAAAGATTGAATTGAGTTATCCAAACAAGATTGACATTCCAGTTTAAAGTCTTGGTGGACCAAACATATAATCGATTGCCAGTTTATGGTCTTGGTGGACCAAAGATCGTTTAAGTGCATAAATATCTTGATATATTCCTAAGTAAGGCATAGGCTTGACCAAAGATTGAATAAATTTGATAATCCAGTTTAATGTCATAGTGGACCAAACATTTGATCGACAAGTAATCCAGTATAAGGCCATAGTGGTCCAATGAATGTTGAATTATCCTGCAGATATTAATTTTCCAGTTTAAAGTAATAGTGGACTAAACAATGAATGAACTACCAGTTTAAAGTCATGGTGGACCAAACATTTAATCGATAAGAAATCCAGTTTAAGGTCATGGTGGACCCAACACTTGATAATACTCCAGTTTAAGGTCTTGGTGGACCTAACATTTGATTTATATAAAAAGAAATCCGTCTCCGAAAATATCCATAAAATCTATGTTATCCTTGAAATTCAGTTTAAAGTCTTGAAGGACTAACAGCTCCAATATAAAATCTTTAATGAAAGTCTTGAAAATTAGCCAGTTTAAAGTCTTGGAGGACTAACAGCTCCAAAATTTGAATAAAACCTTAAGGAAAGTCTTGAGCAGTAGCCAGTTTAAAGTCTTGGAGGACTAACAGATCCAAAATACATATATAAAAAAAAACCTTAAAGAACGTCTTGAAAAGTAGCCAGTTTAAAGTCTTGGAGGACTAACAGCTGTCTTGAAGTAAAATCTTATAGGTATTGAGTTCCCCTAGACCCTGTTTCCTGTCTAAACTAAATGAATAAAACTAAAAAGAATGAAGACTGAAAAATAAAACTAAGAAATATAATAATAATTTTGATTTAATTAATTAATTAATTAATTTTTATTTTATTTTATTTTATTTTTTATTATTTTTTTATTTTTTTTTATTATTTTATTTTTTTATTTATTTTATTTTTATTTAATTTAATTTAATTTTTATTTATTTTTTTTTAATTTAAATTTGTTTTTGTTTTTTTTTTTTTTTTTTTTTGTTTTTTTTTTGTTTGTTTTTTTTTTAATTTAAAATAAAAGATTTTAGAAAAGATAGTTTTGAAATAAAAGTTAAAGTTTAATTTTAAAGAAAGATAAAAAAGGTAATAAAAAAAAATTATCAAAATAAAATTTTTAAAAGATGCCCCCCGGCCATTTGATGAGCCGTACCCTCGACATCATACCCACATCCAAGTGCAACTTGATTTGGTTACACAATTTTAAGAAATTGAAAAGAAAAGAAAATAAATGAAAGTTTTTAAAAGATAATTTTTATAATGATGATCACTGGGTGGGCTCCCTCCAATTTATAAAAATGATTAGAGACCACCAGTGAGCATCACCTTTACATTAATTCATAATATATATTAAAGAAAAGAAATAACAATCTAACATAAAAAATCAAAAACAAAATAAAATAAAAAAAATCTTGAATCCAGTGTTGAGAGCGGTGTCTCTTGATTCGTTCCAGTTTATAGTCTTAGTGGACTTCCTAAAATTAAAAGACAAAGCCAGGATTCAACTAGAAACAGGGAAAATTTTGGAAACAAACATTATGGGGTAATTGTGTATAGAGCAGCCAGCCCATCAATTACCCCCACACTTGCCAATATTTAATTAAGAAGGTTCCCCTGTGAACACTTCTTCCAATAAATTTTAAAATTTTTCCAACACTATCTTCACCCATATTTTAAGAATTTTAAATTTTGAAAATTTTCAATGAAGGTTTTCTCGTATTTCGTTATGTTTCATCACAGTTTTGTTGCCCATATGCAGTGTAACAATAGTAAATTATTTGATAAAAAAAAAGAAGATAGTTTATCCTCGTTGCAGAGGTCGTCATAAGATTTTTATAAACATCATAGTTTATCCTCATTGCGGAGGAATCCATAAAATTTTGTAGATATCATAGTTTATCCTCGTTGCGGAGGTTGATAAGATTTAAGAAATTTCATAGTTTATCCTCATTGTGGAGGAATCCATAAAGTTTCATTGATATCATAGTTTATCCTCATTGCGGAGGAATCCATAAAATTTCGTAGATATCATAGTTTATCCTCATTGCGGAGGAAGACTTCGGCACTCCTGGTGCCTCTAGGATAGAACCGTTTCACTTGATCGGCTGCTACCCTCTTCTTTAATAGTACTCCATCCAACTCTTCTAGCACATATGAACCGCCGGAAACTTGCTCCTTGATTTTATACGGTCCATTCCACCTATCTGCAAACATCTTTCCCCACTGACTTTCTAAACTCCTATTATACACCAGGACCATATCACCTGGGTTCAAAGGTTTCCTTAATCGATGTGCCAACCGCTCATCCCAATATCTGACTGATTGATTTCGGATCTTCATCATCCGCGAATATGCCTTTTCTAAATATTCTTCTTTCTTTTCTAGCTGCATCATTCTTGCACACAATAATTCTTCAGTAGTTTTGACCGTGTCCCAGTCAACTCCAAGATATGATTCAGCTTCTAAATCAACTGGTAAAACTGCTTTCTGTCCAAAAACAAGTTCATAAGGTGAAAATCCGGTCGTCCTTTTGGCAGTGATTCGATCAGCAAATAAAACTAAAGGTAAGTAGTGCCTCCACTTTTCGGCACTTGTCCCACACATTTTAACTAAAGCATCCTTAATAACTTGATGCCCTCTTTCCACCATGCCTTTAGCTTCAGGATAATATGGGGTTGCTACCCTAACCTTTGATCCAACTTTCAATACGGCCTCTTTAAACTCTGTCCCAAATTCAGAACCTCCATCTACCGTCACCAACTTCATCACCCCATACCTATATACCCAATTATTCAAAAAAAATTCTGCCACATTTTTGGCAGTTAAATTAATAAGAGGCACTGCCTCTACCCAACCAGATAAATCATCTCTGGCCACAATTAAATATTTATACCGTCCCTCTTTTATATGAACGGCATCTAAACTAACTCTTCCAAAGAGCGTATATTCACTGGTCGCGCGTCCAGGTTCTTTTGGCCTTAAATAACTTCGTCTTTGACATTCTTCGCATGACTGAACCCACTGTTTAACAGCCATCTTCATGCCAGGCCACCAAAATCAATCAGAAATTCTTCTAAATGTTTCTCCAACGCCTCTATGCCCAAGATCTTCATGCAGTGATTTCAAAACTAATTCTTGCCCCTTCTGTTGAGTTATAACTACTTGAGGATTTGGATACCTCCTCCTCATTAAACGTCGACCAGATAGGTAAAACGTAGATGACTTCCTCTTGATAGCCACCCATTCATCGTCTTCACAATCTTCTGGCCTCTCTAAAGTCAACAAATATTTGACTAACAAAAAATAAAAACCAGTCTGACCCCAGACTTCATCTTGAAAATCAATTAATATAACATCAATAGGGACTTCTCTATCACCAATATCACCTGCACATGAATGAGCCAATAATCGTTGACCCCTAAATAAATCTTTAATCGAGCTATGTCGACGTTTTTCTTCTGAACCTTTGGATCCTTCGAAAACCGTATTTGAAAATACCTCTTTCTCTTTATCCACCCTTTTATTTAAATTCTCTAATTCTCCAACATATACACCATTCCTTAATTTACTACTATCCCACACTACCAATCCATCTTCCTCTACATACACCACATCTTCTTCTACCTCCTTTCTACCGAATTTATCTACACCTTTTCCAACACCTTTATTAACATAAAAACTATTTTCCAGTTTATCCTCTTGGTGGAGGTCATCATCATCATAATCTAAGCACAATAGTCCTGCCTGTTTAACCTCATGGGGGAGGTATGGAAAGTCTTCAGCTCCTTTAGTGCTGGCTTTGATAATAGGTATATCTTCATCGAACTCTTCTGAGTCTGAATCTTCTTCAGTGGGTGGTCTCCTTGATAAACCATCTGGCATAGTAAAAGTTTTGCCAGGCTTATGAACTAAATCAAACGAAAAATTTTGGATAAAAGCTACCCATCTAGTCATGGGTGCGTTCGGTAGACTTGGGGAATTAATCATCTGGATTAACGATTTCGCATCCACTTGCAACTCAAAATGTTGCCCCCACAAAATATGCTGAAGTTTCTTCAGTATTTTCGCCACACCACATAATTCCAATTTTGGTTGTGAATATCTTGATTTGACCTCAGTAAATACTACAGATTCATACCTAACTGGCCTGATGTAACCAGCTTTATCCATCTGAGACAAAACCGCCCCAGCTGCAACCTGACTTGAATCAACTGCTAAATAAATTCTGCCAGCTCCTTTTCCATAATCCAACTTGTGCAGGACTAAATCCTTCCCCACAACCTCCTTCAACTTCACAAACGCCTTCTCACACTCTTCATCCCACTCCCAGTCTGCATCCTTTCTCGTTAACCGTCTCAATGGAGCTGCCAATGAAGAAAAGTCCTTAATAAACATTCTAACATATACGCAAACGCCTAAAAAGCCTCTAACTTCGGTCGTATTCTTGGGTCTTGGCCAGGACTGAATTTTGTTAACTTTCTTCTTGGACATAATCCTACCCTCTCTACATACCACATGGCCTAATATTTCTAAGGCTGGCACACAACATGAAAATTTTGAACCTGAAATAGTTAAACCAGCCTCTTCAATTCGAAACAAGATTCTTTCTAAAGTAATTGCAAACTCCCAAATGAATTTGCGTATCCCGGGATTCTCTTCCAACACCTGGTTATCATAGTTGGTTGTTGGTCCCTTAATTCCTCCATCATCTATAAAGATTCCAGCATATTGTGGAATTTCGTCTTGAAGGATCCAAGCCATCTGAGCTTGATAAACTGCAACCGAATTTTTTGCTCCTTGAGGTAATCTTGTTAACTGTAAACGTCCAAGTGGCGTATCGAATGTAGTGAGAGGCCTTGAGTCCGGATGTAACTATCTCTCATCATATCCACCCATAATATCTCCCAAACCATAGCACACTCTCCCTGCAAACGCTTCAACAAACTCCTCAGCACTAGGTGGTATCCCAGCATCCTTTATTGTAACCCTATTTAATTCCCTAAGATCATGAACAACTCTAAGCTTGCCATTCGGTTTCTTGATACAAAATACCGGACTAGAATAACTTGACGTTGATTGCTCATACAGTCCAGTGCGTATCCGTTCTCTGACAACTTTGATATAAGCTTCTTTCAATGCAGCCGGAATAGGAATCGGTTTCTGCTGCCACGGTTCATGACATACCACAGGAATCTTGTAAGGCTCCCCATAGGAATGCTTCAACACACCCCTCTCCTCTTCTACAAAAGCAATGGCCTTCTCTCGCTTGACCATCACATCCAACAACAACTTCTTCTCTTCTCCAGACAACCAACCATCAGGTCCAAAATTAACAACACCCAGTCTCTCAAAAGTGATTCTTGACGTCTCAGAAAATTCAGGCGGATTCTTTACCAAGGGACTTTCATAAGGATCTCTTTATAACCTTGGTCTTCTCAAAGGTGGATTTAATTCAGCAGGTAGTGGTTCATTAATAGGTCGAACTTTATTTGCTACTTTCTTATATTTGGCTGCGTCCACATCTAAATAAACTTGAGGTAAATCATTTACTTTTGTATCGCCATTAAAACTTTTATCAAATGAATCTTCTTCATCGCCAGAATCAGAATAAGAAAAATTAGAAAAATATTTTATTTCATTTTTAAATTTTACCCTTTTCTCCTTTCCCTCGTCTAATTTATAAAAAGATTTTCCAACACCTTTTCTTCCCTTATCCAACAGTAAATCACTCGTAAAGAAAGTTGGCAGTTTAACCTCTTGCTGGAGAACCAGAATTGAATTTTCACAAAAATTATTTTTTTGTGTTTTAATTATACCGAGATTTTTTATTTGATTTTGATGAGATAATTGCAGTTTACCCTCTTGCTGGAGGTCCGTGATAGAAGGAGATAATTGCAGTTTAACCTCTTGCTGGAGGTAATCAAACATACCCTTCCAATTTTTATCCAACCTAATTTGGCCCATGTTGCCTTTTTCACCATTTTTAAATTTAATAGAAAAACAGGGTAAATCCAATAAACATATAGAAAAGTCCAAAACGTATTTGCACTCCAAAGTAATATTAACAGAAAATAATTGAGAATCCACTTGAATTATCTCCAAGTGAGCTGACCTATTGCAATCCGGGATCTCATCCTGAGAAGAGATTACAACATTTGAGCGATCAGCCCCTGCTACCCCAAAAAATGAGGGCATTCATCCCTTTCCAACAAACATAATTCACCAGAAGCCGTCTGTTTTATATGCAGCTTCTTGGTGCAAACACAACACTGGCACAGAGTAGTAATCCCTGGCCGTGTTTCCCAACCTTCATCTCCAGGAGGCGCTAACCGCATATGTAACCTCCGCATATCTTCACCAGTGATCTCCAAACTAATCCCCATGCCAGCTTGATACCCTATCCTGGCCTCAAAATCCATCAAAAAAGGACCCCCAAGAACAGTTTTGACTGCTCCTCTCGCCACATAAAAGTGAACCTTACCAACAGATCCACCAATGCCTAACCTGACATGCTCAGCTGTACCCATCAGCTCTGTTGCATGCCCTCCAATACCTCTGAGGTTTCCCCCAGTTCCACTTTTAATTGGCAAGCCTATACTCGTTGCTTGCTCCAATGAAATTAAATTAATTTGAGACCCTGAATCGACCAAGGCCTTTACTTCTTTACCATTAAGAGTTACCACCAGGTAACCCAGGGGAGCGGAAAAATGTGTATCTACATCTTCCCCAAACTTTTCAGCATTTTCACAAATATATTCCACCTCTCCAGTGGAAAGCCGACGCCTCGTCAAATGCTTCTTTTGCTTTTCAGCAAGCGCCGGACTAATCGTAAATAACTCCCCCAAAGATAAGGGAATCTGAAGTTGATTCACCCTATTCAAAACTGCGTCCATCGCATTAGCTTGACCAGAAACTACTGGCTGCTCATACTGGACCTTTGATTTAACAACCTTGGCCCTGGGTACCTCTTGAGGTCCAACCGAGCCATCTTCACCCCCCATTATAACATCTTCACTTTCTATAACCCTAACTCCGTCACCAGCTTCTTGCACTAATCCGGATCCATCGCTAGTCCTTCTTACACCCTCCATTGGGATGGGACCGCTAAAACTTGGTCTGGGTAGAGACGCCAACGGTACGTCCTCCTCAGAATCCGAATCATCCTCTGGCATAGGCTCACCATTTAAATCAAACTTGCCATAACTAGGGGGCCCCATATCAGCAATCCCCTTCTGCATTTTATATAATTCGTCCTTAGAGTAAGGGTTCAATTTGTTGGCGGCAGTTTGAGCACTAGAATTCTTGTCCTTAGAGTAAGGGTTCACTTTGTTATTGGCCTTGCCAGGATTAGCCCTCAATTGGCTCTGAATGCTACTTTTCGCCTTAGTAGCAGCTGCTCTTCTAGCAGCATTAACATCGTATTCGCCAGCCATACAGCTGCCCTCCACCTGGGCAACCGTTGCCAGCTCTAAACCACCAAAAGAAGTAGAAAATGTGGCTTTACTGACCTCTTTCTCCTTGCCCTTGTCAGCTTTACCACCATTACCATTACCATTTTTGCCACTCTTGGCATTAACATCTTCATCCGTCACCTCTACAAATCTGGCTCTCCTTTCAGCCGTTAAACTTCTTCTGACCAAATCAGAAGGAGACTGTCCATCACTGGGCTTGATGAACGAACCATCAGGAAATTTATAAACTTTACCATCAAATAAAACTCGCCCAGCATCCATATCCTTATCAAGAGAAAAACAAACTGTTTCTCTATGACCCCTCCTATTACAATAGGAGCACACCTTTGGCTCATCGTAGCCACCTCTATATCCATTACCACCATTCCCACCATTTCTCCCATTGCCTGGGAAGCGGTTACCGTTGTTATTGCCATTATAATTTCGACGTTCATAACCTCTGGACTGATAAGAAGTCGACGTCGACGAAGAAGCGATTGGGGCCTTATTGGCCTTCTGGGTTTCTTGAACAAATATTTTTAATTGTTTCGTTAAATCGGCCAGGTGATCGACCATCTTATTGTCTACATTGCCCTCAACTTTAGCAGCCGGTAATCCCATTTGTGCCTTCTTGGCCTCCTGGGCTTTGACCATAATATCGTTATTTTCGGCCAAAACTTCGCTAACCTTGCTAACATATTGAGTGCATGACTCTTGATATTTGTCCAACGCCAATAACTTTAGATGGGCCTGAATGTTCTCTTTGATAACCTCCAGAGCCGGAAGTTTCTGCTCACCATTAGGCAGTTCCTTCATCAAATCTTTTCTTGAAAGATCCTTCAAGACGTCCATACGAATATCCCTGCTGCATGCTGACCAAAACAAATCTTTTGCTTGGTTCTCATGCACTAACTCGTCCACCAGTATGAGATATTCCACCACTTCATCAAACTGAACACAGAGCTTTTTGAAGTCAGCCATAGAAGAAAAACCACCTTTTGCTTGCCAGTCTCCAACAATTTTATTGAGGTCCATCATAGTAAACCTAACACCCCATCTATCAACCATAGCTTTAGAAAGCTTAACCCAATCCTTGTCCTTGAATGCCTGCATAGCAATAACCTCTTTTTCCACCTCCCTATCAGCAATAAAAAACCTAACTTGCTTCACCATATCCACATGAGAAGCACCATCAACAGCAGCAGCAGCTTCATACCTGCTAATGAACCATTTAACCTCCTCCCCATCAAACTTTGGGCCATCCCAAGAAACAATTCTAACTGAGGGAGTAAGAGGGTTAGAAGATCCAGAAGCAACAGCAGAAGAAGACATCCCAATAAGTAATGAAAAGCGTTAACAATAGATAAAATAACAAGCCTCTTGCAGGCCAATAACAAAAATCCAATTAGAGTTCCAGAAAATAAGCCTCTTGCAGGCTAATAACGTTCTTGATCCAAGTAAGTCTTTAAAGAAAGCTAGAGAAATCGAAACCCCACGTTGGGTGCCAACTATGGTAAGGTAAACTCTTACAGTCGCCTTGCTGTAAGCAGAATCCGGAGGAGATATGTGGATTTAGCTGAAAACCCTGTCCTTCCAATAAAAATAACAAAATGGGAATTCTAAATCACTAAGCTAACCAATCTACTTGAATCTGATTGATAAAAATAATGAAACTCTAAAATAATTAACGCTTATTGAGATTTAAAGAAAGTGGCTGTTGATAAAAGAAATCCTGATAACAACAATTAAGGTGTACCAGTGAAAGATCTGAAAAGATTGACTTTTATGTTTTTATAATAATTTGAATTTTTATGAGACAGCAATAATCAAGTCCCAGTGATGAAGACCTTTCTAAAGATACCCTGTATGAAGTGTGATTTAAATTGTTGAATTGTATTTCTAAAATGTTATGTAAAAATAATAAATGTTATAAGGGTATTACAAGTTATTTTAATTTGTTGAGTAATAAAAAATATGAGACCGTGGTAGTTAATGATTAAGCTGTATGATGTATCCCCCCCTTAATTTCGAGTTTGAGAAGCGCTTAAGTATTCCTAGTCACGTGCCTAAGTTTTCCCCTCCAGAGCTCTTCCAGAGTCAATCCGGAGCCCGTACTGAGTCCGTACGGAGTCCGTACGTAGTCGAAACGGAGTCCGTCCGGACTTCCGGGCTCAATTTAGAACCTTAAAACCATAATAAAAAATCTAGAAAAATTACACATAATAGAGCTACTTCCCCTTTACCTACCAAACTAATTTTCGTAGTCTGCGCAGCTCTAATTACCCCGTGAAAATTCATCAAAGTTAAGTAATTTTTGAAAACGTAAATATTTCTATAAAACTTTAAAATTCATTTAAAAATATAAGAAAAATAGTAAAAATTCTGGGAAAATTTCCCAAGGTTCTTGAGTGACTTGACTTGATACTTATAAATTTTTTAGACCATAAAAATAAGTTTTCTCCGCAAAATAAATTGTTTTCGTGTAGGCATTTGCTCGTGACCAATTTCTTCATATTTAAAACTCCAATAAATTAAATAAAACCCTTTTATAAAAAATAATAACGCCAATCTTGCACGCCGTAATAAATCCATTTACGTACTTAGGTGCCGTACTAAACTTTAGGCTACCACAATGGTAACAGCTATACCCAATTATCTTGCTGATAGTTAATGAAATGGAGAAAATATTGTTCGATTTCTTTATTCAATATCTCAGATTTCCCATCAGTTTGTGGATTCCATTCTGTTGAAAAGATCGGCTTGATGTTCAGTTGCTCATCCATTGATTTTAGAAGCTTAGAGTTAAAAGTACTTCCCATATCTGATACTATACTTTCAGGTAATCCATGAAATTTCCAGATATGTGCCACAATTAAATCTGCAATACCATCTGATGTAACCTTGGTAGTGGTGGGGAAATATTGCGCCATCTTTGTGCAGAAGTCAACTACTTTGAGGATATTATTCTTTCTTTGTGACTTGGGTAACTCCACTATAAGATCAAAAGAGAGTTCCTTCCATGGCTACTTGGCTATGCTTAATGGGATCAGTGGCATGGTTTTTGGGCTGAACTTGTTCCTCTTGCAAGAGTTGAATATCACTAAAGAGCACTGGACATAAGCATTCATGAACTTCCAGTAAAATTTGAAACTTAAAAGCTCCACAGTCTTCAGAGGTCCTGGGTCCCCTGACATGGGGGAGTCATGCCTCTCATTCTAATATATTTTTTCCCCTTCTAGGTGATACTCCTCCAATCCTTTCCTTACCAATACCTCTTTTAATAACAGAACCTTCACTAGCTCCTAAGCCCCCTCATCCTTTTCCTGCTCCATTCTTACACATTCCATCAAATCTTCATCCACCCATTCCACTTCATCTAGGATTACCCCCTCTTTAAGGTACCCCTTCAATAACATAGTGCCAACAGAATGTAACTGGGCTGGTTCTGGGCACAAGTCAGGATGTTGTGATAGCACATCAGGTTTGTCACTTTTCTTTCCTTGTCAGAAAGTAACATAAAAATTATTGCTACTTAGCAGTTCTGCAGAGCATGCTTCCTGGAGAGTCAAATTTTTGGTTGTCAGGAAGGTTTCCAAGTTTTATGGTCCAAGTAAATAAAAACTTTTAGTCTGTGTGTCCCACCTTCTAAATAGTGACACCAGGTGTGCACCACTTCAACTAGTGCCAATAAATCCTCATCATATATTTCATAGTTAAATTTGGCACCTATAAGTGTTAGTGACAAATATTTTACAGTTTAAAGGAAACTTTAAGCATTGTATTGGGATAATACTGCACCTATTGCAAAATTTGAGCAGTCAAATTCCAGAACAAATGTCTTTCATAGGGGGTATAAAAGTTAAAAATTTGTAATTGTTTAAAAGGCATTTCACAGCACAAAAAGAAAGCCACAAAATTGAAATTGATTCTCAGTAGAAAGGTTTTTTGGGGGCACAATATAGAATACTTAAAAAAATAATCATGGTTCTTTTGGGGGAAAAAAGAGGTGTTTTGAAATGGAAAATTTCTAGCTTTGATACCCCCTAATAAGTCAGGGGTTGTAAGAATAGGGGCTGTCAAACATTGTCTTTTCAGGTAGTCAAACACATCTTGTTAGTTACCTGTCCAGATAAACTTGACTTCTTTCATTGTGAGGCTGTGAAATGGTCAGCAAATGTGGGAGAAATTTTCAATAAAACAGTAGTAAAAATTTTCAAAGCCTTGGAATTTCTGTCTCTAAAGATGCTGTTGGTGAAATGTTGGAAAGTAGCAAGCCCATTACATTGACCAAATGGCATTACCAGCCAGTCAAAATGACTAAATTTGGTGCAGAATTCCAGTTTGTGTTCATCACCTTGTTTCACATGTATGTTGTTGTAACCTGACCTAAGATCTAGGGACTTGAAGATCTCTGCAACTTGAAGGCTATCAATTAGCTCTCTATTCAGTGTAAGGGGATATCTGTTCTTTACTATCAGCATGTTTAAACTTCTGAAATTCATACAAGGTCTTAATTATCCATTCTTTTCTCCTGAAAAAATAAAAGGGGTGGCCAAGGTAGATTTGGATTCCCTAATAAATATATTCTTTAAATTTTCATCTATCATCTCCTTTAGCGCTGTTGACTCTAGGGTTGATAATGGGATTGTGCGGCTAAATTTTGGAGTTGCGCCTGGAATCAGATCAATGGCAAAGTTGTACGGCCAATGAGGTGATAGGATCTTGACCACTCTATCTTCAAAAAGTGGTACAAAATCCCAGTAAGATTTGGGCACCATTTCCTTGAGGATTTTTGTTGGATTTTAGGACTGGATTTTGGCTGACATCTTGGCCGATATGTTCCAAGCTGTTGCCTCACATTCCAGCTCCTATTCTTCCTCTAGCGCCCCCTCAAAGTTGTTAAACTTAGCATCAAGAGAAAGTGTAATTTCTTGCAGAAAAAATATTGATGATAATGAAACAACAGGAGACTTGCTGGGATGGGCCCCTGACCCCTGAAGAAGCCTGGGGATAAATCCTTTCTCTGTGCCATCTACCTTCCCATCTTCTGCCTTATCCTTCCTCTTTTGCGCCTTTATTCTCCCTTTTGGCCCTCTCTTGTGCTCCCTGCTGGTAACCCATTCACAGCCTGCACCTTAGAATCAAGAAAGAGCATCAGTTCTGGTGGAAAGTTGACTGATGATAAAAATACATTAGATGACTTGCTGGGTGGACCCCCAGCCCCTGAAAGGGCCAAGGGGCCAATACTTTAGCACCAGAATCCCCTTTCCTTCCCATCTGAGCCTTCTTCTCCTTCCAGTCAATTTTTGGGCTATAATGGTCCTTCCATTTCATACCCAGTACTATTTTGTACTTGTCCTTCAGTTTTGTTGCATATTCCCTGCACTGCAACTCTTTTCTGTTGTGGCAGTCTAAAAATTAGTAAGGAACTTAAGTTAATTAAAAAAGGATATTTGGGAGATGAAAACTGAGATTTGAAAGGCCAATCTAATTTCAAAAATTTTATATTAAAGAAAATGAGTATTAAAAGTGGTTAAAAGGGGTTAATTTTAAAAGTCAAGATTAAGCAAAACATTAAAAGTCAGAAAATTTAATTATAGTTCTAGAAGTGCACGAAATTGAAAATCATGAGTCTTAAGAGCCTTTGGAAATTTTTGTGGCATTTTTACTATTTTTCAGCTATTCTTATAATCTTATAAAGTATTTTTGGTTATTTTTAATTTTTCATAATTTACTTAACTTTGATAATGTTTTACTAGGTGAATTGGGCTGTGCAAACTAAAAAAATTAAAATGGAATATAATGGAGAAATAACTCTATCATCTTTAATTTTTCAAGATTTTTAATTAACATTTTAAAGGTTCTAATTGAGTCCAGAAATAAGTGCAAGCTATGTACAAACTATGGAGATCTCTGGACAAGCTCCAGATGATCTCCGGAATGCTCTGGGTAGGGAAAGTAGGGCACATGACATACTATGCATATAAAGCCTGTATAATCATAATTAGAAATCATAATAAGATCATAACATTGTACAAAAACCAACCAAATTAACAGATATTATAACAATCATTAATTATTTTTCATAACAAATTATAAAATTGTAATACGCTTATAATTATAACACTTTTACAAATCAATATATTAAGTTTACTCATCATGATAAATATTAGCTTATAGGGTACAATTTTAAAGGTCTCATCACCAGGAACTAGATTTAAACAACTAAATCTTATAAAAATAAAAGCTTCATAAAAATAGATTTATCAATCATTTAAATAACTTTTCTAAATACAGCTTCACTGTTGTGTTTTTCAACCTCATTATAAAGAAAGCAGATTCTACATATCAACACTGTTAATAACAAATAGTTTATTGGTTATTTCATATCAACCACAGGTTATAGCTAAGATAATTTTGAAATCTCTATATAATTTAAGGGACAGAGTTTTCTTTGGGTTATCCAACTCCCTTGGATTCTGCTTAAAGAAAGGTGACTGTAAGAGTCTTGCTACATTTGTGGTGCCCAAATTAGGGTTCAAATTCTCTAGCTTTTAATCAATCTTACTTGGTAATTGCACTATCTTATCGTGCAAGAGGCTTATTAAACAAAAGCTTATCTTATTTTAAAATGTTAATCTTATACTTTTGGAATGTCTTCTGCTTCTGGATCTGGTGTTTCTCTTCCTTTTGGGCCTTCAGTAAGAATTGTTTCTCAGGATGGGCCCAATTTTATTGGGGAAGGAGTTAAATGGTTTTTAAATAAATATGAAGCTTCTGCTGCTGTTGATGGGGATTCACATTTGGACATGGTGAAGTAAGTTAGGTTCTTTATTTTTGATATAGGGGTGGAGTTGGAGGTTATTTAGATGGAAGGCTATAAGAACTGGGACTGGTTAAAATTTTCAAAAGAGATGGTTGATAGATGGTGAGTCAGGTATACTATGGTGTACCTCAAAAAAATTTCCAGTGAATGGAAAGCTAAATGGGGTTTTTCTAATATGGTGTAATTCAATAAGCTATGTAGGCAGTTTACTGAAGTGGTGGATTATCTAATCCTGATTGAGGAGATTAGCCATGAAAATTAGGCAAAGAATTTTTTTGGTCAGCATTTAGTAGGGAGATCAGGATGGAAGTTTTTAAGGAATTGTCTAGGAAAAACAGGATGAAGGACATGCCAAATGGAGAGCAGAAACTACCAACTTTAGAGGTCATCAAGGACAGTATTCAGGAAAATTTAGAGCTAATGGATTTGGAAAAGTATCAAGAATCTTGTACTCAATATGTTGTCAGGGTTAGTGAAGTTTTGGAAAAAAATAATGATATTATGATCAAGGCTCAAGATTAAAAGAAGGCTCAGTTGGGTCAGCTTGTTTCTAAGGTTGAGGGGGATATTGATAAAAAAATGGTGGATAATTTAGCTGACTTAACTAAGCGTCTCAAAATATTTGTTCAAGAAACTCAGAAGGCCAACACAGTGCCTGTAGCTTCATCTTCTACTTCTTCTTTTTATCAATTTAGGGGTTATGAGAGGAGGAACTATGGCTTAAATAGCAATGGTAACTAGTTTAATGGCAATATTAATGATGGTAGTAATGGAAATGGCTATAGAGGTGGTTGTAACAAACCTAGGGTGTACTCCTATTGTAATAGGAGGGGGAACAAAGCAGCAGATTGCTATTTTTTGGATAAGAACTTGCAGGCTGGTAGAGTAAAATTTGATGGAAAGGTTTATAAATTCCAAGATGAATCTTTCATTAAACCCAGTGACAGGAAAGAACCTTCAGATTTAGTCAGGAGGGATTTAATGACTGAAAGGAGAGCCAGACTTGAAGAATTAGCTGGTGATGATGATGATAATACTAAAGGTGGTAAAAAGAATGGTGGTACTGATGGTGGAAAATTAGATAAGGGTAAAGAGAAGGAGGTCGGTAAGGCCACTTTTACAACTTCATTTGTTGGAGTAGAGTTGAGAATGGTCTCAAGGGTTGATAGAAACTGTATGATTGGTGAATATGATGTTGACGCTGCTAGAAGAGCAGCTTCTTCTAAAGCTAAAAGTAGCATTCAGAGCCAACTTAGGGATAAACTGGGCAAGACTGAAATTAAGAAGATTGAGAAGAAACATTACACCAAGAACAAAATTCTTAAAATGCAGAAGGGAATGGTGGATATGGGAACTCCCAGTTATGGAAAATTTGATTTAAATGGTGAGACAATGGCTTTGGATGAAGAATCTTATTCTGAGGAAGATGTACCAATAGCTTCTCTTCCTAGACAGAGTTTTTCTGGTACTACTCCTATGGGAGGGGTAAGGAGAACCAGTGATGGATCTGGATTGGTGAAAGAAGCTAGTGATCAAGCTAGAGCTATGGTAGATGAAGATGTTATTATGGGGGGTAAAGATGGAAATGTGGGTCCTCAAGAGGTTCACATGGCCAAAGTTATTAAAACTAAAGCTCAATATGAAGGGCCAGTAGTGTCTGGTCAAGAAAATACTATGGAGATGGTTTTGGTTAGAGTGAATCAACTCCAGATTTGTATATCTTTATGTGAGTTATTTACAATTAGTCTTTCCCTTTCAGAGAAGCAAAAGAAGCATCTGAAAAGGAGAAGGGTATCAGTTTGAGAGGTGGAGTAAATATATGATAATTCTGAAAATTTTGGAGAGGAAGCAGAAACTCATTTTTCTGCTCCTTTAGGGTATTTAATGGTCTTTTTAAGTTGTAAAGAAGTGATGACCATTGTGGATTCTGTGTCCCAAATTGATTTAATTTTTATAGAGAAAGCATCTAATATAGGCTTGCCAATTTAAACTGGTACAGGTGGTAATTTAACAGGCATAGGTGGTCATGCTACTGAAGTTATGGGTACAGCAGAGAATGTCAAGTTATGTATAGTTGGATCTGTTGAAGGAGTGCACTTTTATGTGGCCAGAGGGTTTGTGAAAACAGTTCTATGTGGGCCCTTTTTGATGGATTTTGAAGCTAGTATAGGTTACTGGAGTGGTATTGGAATTATCATAGAGATTACTGGTAACAATATGAGAAGGATTCATTTACAATTAGCACCTCCAGGAGACAATGGCTGGGAAAAAAGACCTGGTCTTAACACAATGTGCCAGCTTTGTTCTTTCACAAAGAAGAGGCAGATTAAAAGTTCAGCTTGTGATGAATTTATTGAAAAATATAAGTATTAGTACCCTCATTTATTGGGGTAAAAAGGGCTAATTTCTCTAATGTTTCAATCTCTCCTCAAGAAGAGATCCCCAATTGCAATAGGTCAGCTCACTTGGAGATAATTCAAGTGGATTCTCAATTATCTTCTGTTGATATTTCATTGGAATGTCATTATGTGTTGAATTTTTCTATGTTTTTATTATCCTGATCAAATTATTCTATAATATTCAAAAATGGTTTAAAGGGAAAGATGGGATATATTATGTTTAATAAAAATTGGAAAGGGAATTTTGTAGATCATGGTGATAGTAGTGGTAGATTATCTTATGGCCTCAAGAGTGAGGATAAACTGCTTAATAATGACCTCGATCATGGGGATAAAATGCATAATAATGGCCTCCAGAATGAGGATAAACTGCATAATAATGGCCTCCAGCATCATAATAAACTGCATAATAATGGCCTCCAGCATGAGGATAAACTGTATAATAAGGGCCTCCAGCAAGAGGATAAACTGCGATTTTCACATAAAAATCAACAAAATAATCTTAGTATAATTAATTCACAAAAAAATAATATTTATAATGATTCTATTTCTTTCCTCCAGTAAGAGTTTAAACTGCTAACTTTATTTACTGATGAATTTATGGTGGAAATTGAAAGGGGAAATGGTGTTGGAAAGTTATATGATAAATTAGATGAAGGAAAAGGGGGTAGTAGTGATAAAAATAAAAATTTTGGAAATAAAAATTATGTTTCAACTTACTCAATTTTTGATTCTGGTTCTGAAGATGAAGGAAATCATTATTACCAATTATATAATGGAGAAACTCTAATAGATCAAGTATCTTAAGTAAAAGCAAATGTTGGCATGTCAAAATATAAAAATGCAGCAAATAAAAATGGGCCAATTAACAAACCTTTTCCATCTGAATTAAATCTGCCTTTGAGAATACCAATTCTATTAAGAGATCCATATGACCGTCCTTTATTCAAGAACCCACCAGAATTTTCTGAAACTTCCAGGATCACTTTCAAGAGATTAGAGGTTTTTAATTTTGGACCTGAAGGATTTCTGTCTGGTGAAGAAAGAAGGTTGTTGTTGGATGTAATGGTTAAGAGGGAGAAGGCCATTGCATTTGTAGAAGAGGAGAGAAGTGTTTTAAAGAATTGTTATGGAAAGCCCTAACAGATTCCAGTTGTTTTTCATGAAGCATGGCACCAGAAGCTGATTTATATACCTGCTGCTTTATAGGAAGATTATATTGAAGTCATTGGAAAAACAAATTAGAGCTGTATTATATGAAAAATCAGCATCAAGTTGTTCAATTCTAGTGTTCTGTATTAAAAAGACTAATGGCAAGCTAAGGGTAGTTCATGATTTAAGAGAACTAAATAGGGTTACAATAAAAGATGCAGGAATACCACCTAGTGAAGAGGGGTTTGTGGAGATGTTTTCAGAAAGAGTGTGTTATGGTTTAGGAGATATAGTGGGGGGATATGATGAAATAGAGCTTTATCTGGACTCTAGGCCTCTTACAACTTTTGATACCCCACTTGGACAATTACAGCTCACAAGATTACCTCAAGGAGCAACAAATTCAGTTGATTTTTATCAAGCTCAGATGGCATTGATTCTCTAAGACAAAATCCCAAAATATGCTGGTATATTTATTGATGATTGTGGAATAAAAGGACCTTCAACAGATTATGGTAATGAAGTATTGAAGGAGAATCCAGGAATACAAAAATTTATCTGGGAATATGCTGTAATTCTAGAGAGGATTTTCTTTGGGATAGATGAGGCTGGTTTAATGATTTTAGGTTCCAAATTTTCTTTTTGTGTGCCAGCTTTCAAGATGTTAAGTCATGTGATATGTAGAGAGGATAGGATTATGTCAAAGAAGAAAGTAAATAAAATTCAGTCCTGGCCAAGACCCAAGAATACAACCAAAGTATGAGGGTTATTAGGTGTATGTGTTTATGTAAGAATTTTTATCAAGGACTTCTCTTCATTGGCTGCTCCTTTGAGATGGTTTACTAGGAAGGATGCTGATTGGGATTGGGATGAAGAGTGTGAAGAGTGATTTATTAGGTTAAAAAAAGTAGTTGGTGAAGATATTATTCTGCATAAGTTAAATTATGGGAAAGATGCAGGCTAGATTCATTCATCAGTGGATTCAAGTCATGTTGCTTTTGGGGCAGCTCAGTCTCAAATGGATAAAGCTGATTATATTAGACCGGTAAGGTATGAATCTGTGGCTTTTACTGAGGTGGAATCAAGATATTCTCAACTGTAATTTGAGCTTTGTGGTGAGTAAAAAAGCTTAAAGACACTTCAAAATATTTTATGGGCACAACACTTTGAATTGCAAGTTGATGCAAAATCTTTGATTCAAATATTGATTCCCCTAGTTTACCTAATGCGCCTATGACTAGATGGGTTACTTTTATTCAACATTTTCTTTTGATTTAGCTTAAAAGCCTAGAATAACGCTTATTATGCCTGATGGCTCATCAAGAAGACCACCTACTGAAGAGGATTCTGACTCAGAGGAAGTTGATGAAGATATACCTGTGATTTAAGCCAGTAAAAAAGGTGCTGAAGACTTTCCTTACCTACCCCATGAGGCTAAACTGGCAGGATTAATATTTGTGAATAGAGATGATGAATACCTCCACCATGAGGATAAACTGGAAAATAATAAAAATATGATAAATTATGTTCTTGGGAAGTTTGATGATGGTGTAGATAAATTTGGGAAACAAGTATTTGGAGATGTTGTGTATATAAATGAAGATGGTGAAATAGTGTGGGATAGTAAAAATTTGGTGATTTTTGTATATGTTGGAGTTTAGAAAACTTTTTTAAGGAGAGTTTGGGTGTTTATAAAAATTCAGTTAAAAAGAGGTTGGAAAAAGATGAAGATGAAAATTTTAAAAAGGGTAAAAAAGGGAAGGAAGAAAATTTGTTTGCTTGAAGGTTGGAAGGTTCAAAGATAGAAACTTAAAAAATCTTTTATGATAAAAGGCAAAGTCAAGATTTAAAGTTACTGGCTCATTCATTTGCAGGTGATTTAGGAGATTGGGAAGTGCCTGTTGAAATAATAATAATAGATTTTCAAGATTATATCTGGGGACAGACTGTATTTTATTAAAAAGTGGTTAAACATTTATTAATGTTAGGAAGGCCAGATAATATTGATAATGATGAATCGGTGGCTATCAAAAAGAAGTCACCAGCATTTTATCTCTCCGGAAGATGATTAATGAGGAGGAGGTATCCAAATTCTTAAGCATTTATAACTCAAAAAAAAGGGAAAGAGTTGGTTATGAAATCACTACATGTAGATCTTGGGCATAAAAGAATTGGTGAAACTTATAAACAAATTACTGATAGATTTTAATGGCCTAGTATGAAGCTGACAGTTAAAAAATGGATTCATTCATGTGATTAATGTAAAAGTAGAAGTTATTTAAGGCTAAAAGAACCTGGACAAGCAAATGGTGAAAATACTCTTTTTGGTAGGGTTATTTTGGATTCTTTTCATATTAAAGAGAGGAGATATAAATATTTGATTATAGCCAGAGATGATTTATTGGTTTGGGTAGAGGTAGTGCCTCTTATCAATTTGAATTCCAGGAATGTGGCAGATTTTTTAATGAATAATTGGGTATATACATATTGGGTGATGAGTTTGGTAATGGAAGATGGAGGTCCTGAATTTGGGACAGAGTTTAGAAAGGCTATATCAAAATTTGGTTAAAAGGTTAGGGCAGAAACCACATATTATCCCCAAGCTGAAGGAATGGTTGAAAGAGGGCATCAAGTTATGAAGGATTTTTTAGTTAAAATGTGTGGATAAAGTGCTGAAAAGTGGAGGCAGTATTTACCATTAGCACAGGGTAAAATAAAAGATAACTTGTAAGAAAATTATTTTTTGTCCCTCAGAATACCCCAAGAGTAACCTCAGTAGTTACTCCAGTGGCCCTATTTTTTGGAATAATGGTTGCCTCATGAATCAAGGATAAAAATTTTAATCATCTATGTATCAATTTTCTTTAAAAAAATAAAGCAGGAAATGGTATGAGTCAAGAGTTTTCAAGTAAAAAAATATATGAATACCAAATCTTTTTAAAAAAAAGACATATTTATCTTATTTTTTATTTTATAAATTTTTTTTAGAATAATTTCGTCAATTTTTTCACTTGTATCAAATTTTTTATTCAATTTTTAAAAATATATTATTTTTTTTTTAATTTCTGCTGATTTTTAAAATCATTTCATAATTTTCTATTGATATTAAGATTTTTTTTGATTATTTAGCATTGTTAGCTTTTTTTAGATTTTTTTTGGCCTTTAAATAATATTTATGAGTTTTTTGGAATTTAATAGCACTTTATTTAAGTATTTAAGTTTTTTTAAATTTTAGGAATTTCATTTGAACAAATTGCATTTTTTTGGTTTTTTTGAAGTTTTTTGAAGTTTTCTGAAGTTTTCTGAATTTTTTAGATTTTTTTAGATTTTTTTTGTATCTTTTGAACTTTATTTGTAATTTTTGAAATTTTTGACTTTTTTTGACTTTTTTTTGAATTTTTTTACATTTTTTTATGTTTCTTTTAAAGTTTTTTGTCTTTTTGAGTATTTCTGAATTTTTTTGAATTTTTCTTACTGTTTTAATGCTTGAATTGAAGTTGAAGTCATATTCCAAAAAGACGCTGCATCTTTTCAAGGACAAGGCTGGAACCTAAATCCTCAGTGCAAGTTGTTTGATGGACCACAAGAAATATAATTCTGTGTGCGGTACATCTGGCAAACTTCACTAGAGGAATTAGAATCAAGTCATGTGCTTGAAAAGATGCTGCATCTTTTTGGCATGTGAGTTGATTCCTATTCAAGCATTAAAAAAATAAAAAAATAAAAACAATGGCAAAAAAAAAATATTAGGTCCAAAAATTTCCCCAAAAAATTCTAAAAATTCAAAAAAATTCAATTAATTTCACAAGATCAAATAATCAATTAAAAACATCAAAAATCATATTTTTTTTTGAAAAAAATTCCAAAAAATTTAACTAAATTATAAATTTTTTAAAAAGTGCCTAAAAATTAATAATAATTTTTTAATGAAAAGTGACATCAAAAGAAGGAACACAGTGTCGGGTGGTCCTTCAAGTCTAGAAGATTTTTTGAGGAGGTCCAAGGACGGCAACACTGGGTTTCTGAGGATTCAGACTTGGTACGTACTTTACTTATCTTTTAAAGACTTTTTAATCAAATAATAAGAGGTAAAGGGATAATTTTTATTATATTTAAAAGTTTAGAATCACATTGTTAATGTAAATACTAAAATAATAATAAATAGTTCTTGTAAGTAGTTATGACAAAGTAAGTAAGTAAGGAATGTTTTGAAAAGCACAAAAGTGAGGGCCTTTTTATAGGCAAACATGAGGGAAATAAATACATGTAAATTACATCATCTCTGTAAGAATGTGAGAAAGAAGCTGACTAATAAGGAGTATATATATGACATAAGAAAAATAAATTAATTGGTACATCAACAAGGGCATCATTTTCATTGGTAATAAAGTATGAGCTCCCTTGGACTTTCACAATTGATTACAACACATTTAAGTTAATTATGTTGATTTCACGGAATTTCAGATCTCTCAATGAAGTAATATAATAATTTTAAGGTTTTTTTTATTATAATTTAATTATTAATTTTTGTTCCCAATCAACTGCATTATTGAGCACGGTGTTAGGGAGCAAAAAATGTATGGGACACTTACTTAAATTAATTATTTAAACTACTTAATATAATTAGCTTAGTTACTTGTAAGTAATATATAAGTAAATTTTAAATAATTAATTATTAATAAGTATTTTAAAAAAGGTGTGGCTTCACCTAAGTAAAATAATTAATTATTTTACCAGGTAAGTCTAGTAGCCTAGCTGACTCACAGCATCAATTTTTTTAAGACATGAAATTTTGAATAATGATAAAAAATTTCTGAAAACTATAGGTTAAAGTAACTTTTTCTCCAAAATAAGTTCTTTATATAATTCTTATTGAATAATGGGCAAGTGTGTGCTTCATAAATTAAAATTGAAAAAATATATGATTATGGGGCATTATGGGAAGGAAAAAAGCAACAATGAGTGCTAAGTATGACAAAAAATTTATTTCATGAAAAAATCAAGATAGTCATAACTGTAGGAAGGATGTAAGTTTCTTTTGATAAAACTTAGACATTTTTAATAAGACTAAGTTGACACATTGTCAGCCCTTTCTTGGCCCCAAGTCAGGCCTGGTTGGAGCCCCAGGGGTGAAAAAAGGGCTAATAAAAATTTATGTAGGATAAAAAAGGATCAAAATGTAAGTATTTATGGAGCTAGAAAAAAAATTTCCTTTTTTTTTCTGTTATTATTTTCATTTTATTACATTTTTACTTAACTGAAATTCTTTTTTAAAATTTTAATCTACCTTGTTTAAAATCACACTTTCATAAACTAAACATATGTTTGATTATTCATGGTGACTTTTTAATAGGGTAACATGATATATTTCTGGGATGTCAAAAGAATGGAAAAAAATAAATTTGAGAATTTAAGAAAATTGATAATTTCATTTAAATCTATTAGTATTTTAATTATTTCATTCAATAATATCAAGTTTATGTCTTCAACTTCTGGTACATCATGGATAAGAATCTTTCCAATTTACATAGTATAAATGGATTTCATTAGATAATGTAAAATATTAATACTATGGTGCCAAAACAAAACCAAAATTTTATTGAAAATCTCTTTGAATGAGGGTTTGTAATTATTTATGTTAAATGAAGTAGCACCTTCAATTTCACTTCTGGAAGAACATTTTTTGATGTTAATTATGGATGAAATTTTTTTTTCATCCTGAATGAATACATTGACATATAAAATTCAGATATGAAAATTTATTTAAATTTTCAAAAATTATTTGCTTTTTATATATTATTTACACTTAGTTTTTTATTATGAGAAAAAAAATTGGCACCTGCTAAAAGGTCCATATTATTTCCTGAAGTATAGAAGTTCAGTTGGGGGGAGACACCTTCTAGCATTTCAGATAACTTATTTTAGATGAATACTGTTATATATACATAAAATTCCATCCCAATTATGTTATTCATTAAAAAAAATTCATGTATGTTAAAAATACTTCCAAAATATTTACCTGAATTTGTTATTCAGTAATGTAAATTAGATTGGTTTTATAAATATAGGGGGGTTTGTTTCCTTTGAAATTTTAAATTTTCAGAACTTTTTTTAATTTCAATGGATGCACAACTTATAGACATATTTTCTATGGAATAATAAATCAATTAGTCCAAAATATTAAAAATTTTCATGTGTTAGTGAAAACACATTTATCTATGGACATTTCTACTAGCTTCAATAATATAAAAATTATGGGACCTAGACCAAATTTTGATGTTGTAAGGGTTTATTAAAATTATAAACTATATTCCTATAATTATTTGGTAAATTTCATATTCCTCATGAATTGCAGCACTGATTTTTGGCTGTATACGGTATCAAAAATCAACCTGACTTTTAATCAAATCTGTTCTTCTTCTTCAAGAAAATTGAGAACATTTCTACTCATAAAGCTATATGCATAAATGATGCTTTACCATTTTGATATGTTTAGTCAAATTTATTCTTCAAATAAGTCTCTATCAATATTCAAAGATTAAAGGCAGAGTAGCTTATGATGGAAAATGATATGAGTGAGGAGGATTATTTAATGTAAATTTGTCTTCCAAATAAGATTAGCCATTCAAACAAGCAATTAGTTACACCTTTAGAATTAGGCAAAAATACTATTTAAAATTTTATAAGGTTTTTGGTTTAAATGAGGTATTTGAGTATTGAAATGTGCTTACCATTTGAAATCTTTGTTGAAAGAGTCACTGGTTAGTCAGATTTCCAAATTATTCAATATAAATTTTGCAACTTTTATCTGTAAAAAGCTCAAATACTAAAAATAGGGTTCCTTGATGGTTAATTTAAAAATTAATCTATGATTGCTCAAAAATGACTTTCCTACCAGTCATTTTTTACTTCACCCTATGTAGCTTTATTTGCTGAGAGAATCACTTCCAAAAGGACAACTGGATATTCACCATACAAATTAGTTTTTGGACAGAAGCATTTTTACCAGTTGATTTAAAGGCTGAATCATATCTTGAAGTAGATTGGGACATGATTAAAAATACTGAAGAATTATTATGTGGAAGAATGGTTCAGTTAGAAAAGAAAGATAAAACTTTAAAAAAGGCATATTCAAAAGTGTTGAATATTAGGAATCAGTCAGTCATATATTGGGATAAGAGGTTGGTCATAGGTTACAGAATCCTTTGAAAACTGGAGATATGGTCTTGATGTATAATAGAAGCTTAGAAAGGCAGTGGGGATAAATGTTTGCAGATAGGTGGAATAGACCTCACAGAGTTAGAGAACATGCATCTGTAGGTTCATATGTGTTAGAAGAGCTGGATGGAGTTGTTTTGAATAAGAGGGTAGCTTCTGATCAAGTAATGTGGTTCTATCCCAGGGGCACCAGGTGTTCCAAATTCTAACTCCAAAATGAGGATAAACTACCAACTATTATTTATGAGGATGTCCTCTGAAATAAGGATAAACTACTTTACTATTGTTTAAAGAAGATTTAGTTTTCAAGAGATTATAAACTAAAACTATTGTTAAATTTATCAATCATTAAATGAAAATATTTCAAATTTTGTGCTGAAGAATTATGTGGAATGTATTTTTTATAGTAGAAGTCTTCACAGGGGGACCTTCTAAATTTAATATTGGAAAGTTTGGGGGTAATTGATGGGCTGGCTGCTCTACAAAAAATTACCCCACAGTTTTTGTTACCATATTTTCCCTTTTTCTAGTTGAATCCTTGCTTTGTTTTTGTTATATAGGAAGTACACTAAGACCATAAACAGGATCGAAATGACATCAAAACAATTACCCTCATTGGAAGCTGGATTCAAGGATTTTTTTATGTCTAATTCTTGACTTTTTTATTTTAGAATTTTATTTTATTTTTATTTTAAATTAATTAAAAATAATTTTTTTAGAGAAAATGATCACTGGTGGTCTCCAATCATTTTTAAAAATTTGAGGGAGCCCACTCAGTGATCATTTCTATTTTTTTTATTTTGTTTTTAAAATTTTTCAAAATAAATTTATGTTATTTTTTTAAATTTCTTTCTTGTGTCTCCCATATCAAGGTGCACTTGAATGTGGGTATGATTTCAGGGGTACATCTCATCAAATGGGTGTGGGTCATCTTTTAAATATTTTTAATTATGATTCTTTAATTTTAGTACATTTTTATTCTCAAATTAAAAATTAAATAGATAATTAATAAAAGTTTTAAAAATAATAAAAAATTGATAATAAAATAAAATAAGATAAAATAAGTAGTATGTAGTTTTTAGAATTTTATATGTATAGTTTTTTTAGTTTCTCTTTAATATCTATCAGGAGCTTAAAGAATTAAGGAAGTTTCTCTTTTGATAAAGATGGAAAATTAAAGGTTTCAGGAGAGGCTCTAGTAAATCTTTCAATCTCTTCAAATTTACAAAATTGTTTATGGTCAATCCAAGTGGCCAATTTAGAGTGACATTCCAAAACTTGCTCTTTTGAGAATACTTCTGCACAATATTTTGTTGGATAATCTTTTTAATGGGCCATGTTAACATTGAAAATGGAATATAATTGTTGAGTGACCTCATTACATTTCACCCTAGTTAAAGTAGGCTCTGGATCAGTAATAAAATAAGCAGACAGGGAATAAAAGGATCCAAAAGAATCTAGATCAGGTAATAAATATAAATTAAGAGATAAATTTAAAAGAAGAATGAAAATATTAATTACTTAATAGATACAAGTGTGTCAATTTCAAGATTTAATGGCAGGCTTGTTAGAAACTTTTCTTCAAAAAGGGAAGAGTATGTATTATTGATGTTGTGATATGAATATGGTTTTAGGAAAGTTAGGATGTCTCTCAAAGGAGCAGGGATTGGAAATACATTAACTGTTGGAATATTTCTTTTCTTATGGCAAATTATTGGAGGACTAGGAGATCTGGGTCTTTTTTAGGAAGAAGAAAGACAATGAGGGCTGCTAAATTTGGGTTGAGGAGGAATAGGCTCTGCTATAGGAGGTGGAGAGAAAGAAGAAGGAGAAACATCAAAAATTGATTTATCAGGATTCAAAATTTTTTTTGGAGCATTGGGAGCTCTAGGGATGACAGAAGAGAGTCTTGATTGGAGAGAAGGAGAAGCATAAAGAGCAGAAGGAGGTGGAGCTAGAGATTCAGAGTTGGAAGTAATATTTAAAAAGGCTGATGTTGTGAAAGGAGTAGAATTATTAGAGGTGGAGGATTTTTGAGAAGGAGTAGAATGCTTGCAATGGGAGGGAAAACTGGTAGCAGGAAGGGGGAGTGAGCCATATTTAAGGCCAGAGAATTTTCTCTTCTTTTCAAAGCAGTTGAAAAAGTCCCTGTTATAAATATATCTTTTTCAGTTTTAGATTTAGGTGCACTATGTATGGGTAAAAGAGCAGTAATCACAGTCTTTGTGATCAGGAGCAGTGAATTTGGAAGGAGTCATCTTCAAATTTGAAAATTAGGATGGAAAGAATAACCTGAATAGGAAAATATGAAAAGGAGAAAAATGTTGTGAAAATTGTCTCAAGGAAAATAGTAGGCAGTTAGAATCGACACAATATTTGGTACTCTATGACATAAAACTGGAAATGAACTATAGGAATTGGTCCACTATGAACTTAAACTGGAAATAACAGTAAAATGTCAAACATTGGTCCCCTATGACGTTAAACTGGAAAATTACTTTCACTTTGGTCCACCAAGACTATAAACTTGTAATAATTAAAAGTTTTTATTTCAATGATATTAGGAGGGAATGTTAATTATCTGGTATATTTAATTCAGTCATTTTTCATTTATCACTGGCTCATCAATACTCAAACTGGAACTCACTTATTTGGACAACTCAAGAATTAATGAAAACAGTGCAACCGACTTTAGGCAATGCAGATGTCAGTAAATGTAGTTATTTATGGTTAAATAAAGATGTATATTATAAATTTTATTGATGGAGATTATTAAAAGTCAAAAATAAAGGTGCTAAGAATGTCTGAAAAATTATGGTTTATGATAAAAATAGGAGTGGTTTAAAAGGGATGGTAATTTATTTGAATTTTGTGATGCTGAATCATATAAGAAGGGTAGGATTTAGAGTTAATGGGTCTCTTTGGTAGACTATTTTAGGTAGAATCTCTAAGTACCTTATTGAAAGAATGGAATCATAGGATTTGGCTCAGGGGAAAGCCCAATAGGAATGGAATCAGAAATATTCAGCTCATTAGGGAGGCCCCCTTTCTCATGCCATGAAGAGCAATGGAGACTGGTAGATGAGAGTCTGAAGGGATTCAAACCTTTCTCTCAGTAGTGGACACATCAAAAGGCAACTACAGTTTATTAAAATTTTATTTCAAATTATGACAATAACATGACATTTCAAAAGAATTAAAAATCAGCCAGACTATAGCAGTTATCAGAACTAAAAAAAGTTTAAGAATTAAAGTTTTAATAATATAAAAGAAGAAAAGACAATCAAAACAAATAATCTCTTTGAAATCTTTCACCCACAATATTGAAAAAAAACTTTGCAATAGTAACCTTCACATTATAATTTCTTCATGTTGAAGAAGATGAAGAGAAGATGAATATATGAATGATCAATTATGCAAATTTAAAGAATGGGACATTTTTCATTGGAGGGAGAATGTGGAATTATAAAGCTTAGTAAGGCACTAAATTTTATTAAAAAAGGATTTTTGGGAGATGATTACTGAGATTGGAAAGGCCAATCTAATTTTATAATGGTTATATTAAAGAAAATGAGTATTAAAAGTGATTAAAAAGGGTTAATTTTACAAATCAAGATTAAACAAAACATTAATGGTCAGAAAATGCAACTATAGGTCTAAAAGTGCGTGGAAATTAAATTCAAGAGTCTCAAGAACCTTTGGAAAATTTTGAGGAATTTTTACTATTTTTCTACTATTTTTAATAATTTTATAAAGTATTTTTGATTTTTCATAATTTACTCAACTTTAATAATTTTTTACTAGGTGATTAGGGCTGCCCAAAGTACAAAAATTAGAAAAAAAAAAAAAGAAAAGAAAAGTAGCTCAATCATCTGTAGTTTTTCTAGAGTTTTCATTAATCTTTTAAAGGTTCTAATTGAGTCCGGAAGTCTATACATGCACTGTAAAAATTCCTGGGATCTCTGGATGAGCTCCAGATGATCTCCAGAATGCTCTGGTTAGGAAAAGTAGGGCACATTACATACTATGCATATAAATACTGTAGACTAATAATTAGAAATAATCAGAAGATCATAAAAACATACAAAAACCAACCACATCAACAGATATGATAAAAATCATTACTTATTTTTCATAACAAATTATAAGATTTTGATACCCTTATATATATAACACTTTTTCATAACAATATATCAAATTTACTCATCATGATAAATATTAACTTATAAGATACTTTTTTAAAGTTCTCATCACCAGGGAATACATTTTATTTTGAACTCTTTATTTATTTAAATGGACAGGGTTTTCTTTGGCTTATCCAACTCCTTTGGATTCTTCTTAAAGTAAGGCAACTGTAAGAGTCTTTCTACACTGTAACACCAAAACTGCAAAAAATCTTTTCTCTTACTTCTCCTCCCCCACCTGGGGATCCATTAAACATAATTAGATGCCTAAGGTGGTCAAATTTCTCACTTTTTTTTATTACTTTGTAAAAACTTGTTAGAAATAGAACAGTCTGTGTCCCCACAGTCCAGTAAGGCTTGTACATTTGTTGTGGCCTCAAGGGTCATTAAAGGTAAGCTTAGTATAATATGATTATCATTTACTTCAAGTGGCTTACACACTGATAATTCCTCTACAAAATCCCACTTATTCTTTACCTCTAATGTTCTCAAGGAGGGCATAACATTCACTCCTGAGTTCTGTCTTTTACCTGTGTCCTACCTGCACTATCCTCCACCTCACTAACCCTGATCTTCCCCTTACACTCCCTTGCTAGATGACTACCATTTCCACATTGGAGGAACAGCCCTCTACTCATAAAAGTCTGGTATTCCTCATCAGATAGCCTTTTCTTCCCATTAGTGCCACATACATTGACTGCATCAATGTCCATGGTGTTTGAGTCCCTGGCACTGGACCAACCTGACAGGGCATAGCTGCACCACTGACTATGCCCACTCCAACCATCTATTTTCTGATGCCTGAGCTTGTTGTTGATTTGGATAACTAGTTCCATGAGTGCTTTTAGGGAGGTTGGACAAGGGTGACTAATTAGGGTGTTCCTAATTTTTTGTGAGAGCCCATTTCTAAGGTGAACCATGAGTGCTCCTTTTCCCCATTTTGTAACATAGCTGGGTGGACCTGGAATTTTGACACATAATCAGTGACAGAGTGTCTCTGTTGAAACTGTTTGAGAGAATGCTCTGAGGTTTTTGTCACATTGGGATCACCAAATTCTAATTCAAATGCCACCATGAGCCGACAGAAATCTGTTGCCAACTCACTATTTCAAAAGAGTTCTTTGTATATGGCCTTTCCCAGCATGCCTCCTTTTCTGTGTGGTACAAGCTTGTGAATCCAATTTTTGATTGCTCATCTGGAAACTTAGGGCAGTTGAGCAGGACATAAAGATTTACATGTGATGTGTACTGATCTACCCAGGGACCTTGCTTTCCATAAAATATTTCTGGGACAGCAACCTTTGGGCCTTTAACAAGCAGTGCTGATGTTGCAGGCCATAACTGTTCCTCAGATTTAGTGGCGTCCAGTTCTGCTTCTGTGGGGCCACAGTATGTGGGCCTTCCCTCCGCTAGATGTTGCAAGAGTCAGGAGTTTTTTTCTTGTAAGCTTGAAATTTGCTCTTGCATTGCAGATCAAAAGCATCACTTTTCACATCTCTAATGATTTTATTAGTTTTTTTTGAAAAAATTTAAAATAAGATCAGTGGTCCTTTCTATTGATAACTCCTTTAAACCATGAATTTTAAGCTTTAATTTTTTATTTAAACCTTATTACCTGATTTATTTTTGTATTTTTATTATTTCTTATTATGAAATATAATTATCTTCAATTAAATGGATTTATTTAAGAATCATATTGATCCATTAAAATTTTCAAGTATTTTGTTCTAGAATACTGTGAAAATACTTATAATTAAAAAAATAAAAGATTAAAATATGTTTTCATAATTTCTGTTTCAATGAAGTCCTATCATAGCTTCTTTAAAATAAGCACTAATAATTGATAATTTTTGTAATTATATGTCTAGAGAGAAGTATAATTTTTATACCAGTGGATTTTAATCCAGTTTTTGATTTTTTTATATGCTAGAAGATGATTAAAATTAAAAGGAAATATATTTTTCTCTTTTTTTGGTTCTATTGAATATTCAACTACTAAGAATTTTTTCAATATACATTTCATTAGTTTAATACAAATATGATATTCTGGAACTCTTCATGATGTATTTCATCAAAATTCAATGTAAATAAGGTTATTTGGTAGAGTAAGCTCATGAGTTGAAATAATTAATTAGTACTCAGTAAATTCTCCATATGAAAAACTGAAATTCAAGCTAGATGTAAAACTTGAATGATAATCAAAACAAAATAGCATAAATTTATTAAAGCTTTAATTTTATTGCTTGATTTTGCTTCAATTCTCTACTATGAGATAATTTCAGTGTCAACCTGGGAATAAGCACCATATATATTAAAAAGTGCTCTCATGTTAAAAAAATGTGCTTCAGGTAAAAAATTTTGATTGTATTATTGTTCAAGAACAGAATTAAATAGTGGAATTGGTATTTTTTCATAATTCTATCAGTTTCAAATTGAAAAAATATTATATCACCACAGAAAAATTAGGGGGGTATTGCTAGCAATACCCCTTGCTTACTCTCTGTTGAGCCACAAATCTATGCCTGAATTATGCACACATCATCACCATGGTGGAAATTGTTTGGCCTTACATTTAGTCAGAGATTTTTTGCAAATTGAGCTCAAGATGAACCTTCATTGATCACTGTTTGATCTTGCAAAATCCTAATTTGATCATGAGCTGAACTCCCTTAGAGCTCACTTTGATCAAAACTTTTGGTAAAATGACTAATAGATATTTAAATTGGAAAATAATATTCCATTTCTCAATTTCAAATTCAAAATATAAATTCTTGTTCCAAATGTGAATTTTGTAGATTCTTCACGTTGCTATATTATGAGTAATATTTGAGGTAATGTACACCTTTGTAAATATGGTGTTGTGCTGCTAGAAATTATCTCTGTTTGAAGTCAACTTTATTGAAGCTTGATTCCAGAATGATACATATTTTATGATTATTTTGAGAAAAAAGTCACTAGTAATGAAGTTAGCCTTTTATCTGTCCTTTATTAAACCTCACTTAATCCTATTTAAATCCAAGTTGACCCACAAAAACCTTATTCAAGATATTTTTTAGCCCAGGTTGATTCAAGATTGGAGCAAAATATTATTTTACATATCCAATATGCCTATTGATTAAATTTCTTCAAGCTTACTTAAAATTCACATTAACATTAACTTTCACTGGAAATATTAAAAACAAATCTTGAAAGTATAGTATTTATAATCAAAATAAATATAACATAATATGCTTACAAGAATTTTTTTTTTCTGGATTTATTGAAACATAAAATTTTTCATTTGTGAAAATAGAAAAAATTCTATCAATCTTAAATTTAAAATTTTTTTAAAAAAATTTAATACCCCCTCACTTTCAAGTTTATCATGTATTTCAAAAATAATGTTTTTAATAATTTTATGAATAGTACACCTGAGATATATACCTTGGGGATATCAAAAACCAAAATCATGTGCAATTCCTAATATTTTTTATTGATATGAATGGAAATAATGATTGAAAAAAACCATTAGAGCAAGTTTGATTTTGAATAATAGGCATACTTTATCATGTAAATTTCAATAAAAATAATTATTATTGTTTCATAAGTTGCAGTTGATACATTTGAGCTCAAAAAGAATTAAAATTGAAAAAATAAGTATTCTACAATTCATATTCAAAAAGAAATCACCCTTCATTATCTACCTATAAACTATTGTGAATTAGATAATTTTAAAGTTAGCATATACTGATTTTATTTTTTCTTCTAAAAAAACTTATTACATAGATTAATAGCCATAAAAAGTTGACATAGATGTTAATTTTATATAAGTAATCTTTAACGCATAAAATGATAAAACTATCTTATACATAAAAAGTGATTTAGGAAAAAAATATTATTATATTTTTGATGCACTATCAATAAAATTGAAGATAGAGCATTTCAAAAGTTTAAACTTAATTTGAATTTTGATGTCCTCATTTAATTTTATTTTACTTGAGTAGAAAACAGATTTTAAATCTTAATATAGTTTTAAATCCCATTAGTTTTTAGATTTCAACATTTGAAACTATGAAATAAATATTTATGAAAGAATTTTACAATATTTGCCCTTCTAAAAACTCATAAATCCAACTTCAAATCTTTTAACCTTCACAAGTAACTACAATGCATTCTGAAAATGCTCTATATTTAAATAATTAAAGGTAAATAAACTAATTTTTTTATTTTTTATTTCAATTTTTGATAAATAATATATATATATATATATATATATATATAATTTTTTAAAAAGTCTAAGAGGGAACTTAATAGTGGTTTTGGCATTAGATATATAGATTCAACTTTCAAAAAATTTGATTGGAATTAAATACAAAGACAAAAGAGATATATTTTGATGAAAGAATACTGATTTAGGTTCTCTTAAAATTTTATCAACCATTTTTATGGAATATAAATCCATGGTTATTATTCTTTATAATATTATCATATTTTTTTTCCTTTTTTAATATAATGATTTTCTATTGTGTGGTATGTAGGTTAAGATAAGTTTAAAAGATTTATTGAAGATATATATACCAGACACAGTATAATCTGTAGATTTATAACTATAACTTACTTTTCTAATGTTTTACATCATTGATAAGAAGCTCATGCATTACACAAGAAAATTATTATAGTCCCTGGAAAATAAGTCCATGTAAATTTCAAATTTTTTGTTATTCTAAAAATCATTACTCAAATAAACTGAAAATTTCTTCAATCATTAATTGAAAGAAGGAGTTTCAAAATCTTATTTTGTAGTTTTAAAAGTATGAGTTATTTTTCATATTATCAAATATAATGAACATTTGTAAATTTTAACTTGAAAACTAGTGATCATAGAAAAGTAATACTGGAACAATCAGATAAACAGGGTGGAATAAAGTCATAGCACAACAGCAAATGATACAAAATTCTTGATTTTTGGCTCACAAACTTCTTGATTTTTAGCTCACAAAATTCTTGATTTTTGGCTCACAAAATTCAACATATTTTTGACATATTTTGCCACCTTTAGATAATGTTTAGTGGATTTTAACATTATTATAACAAAAAAGCTTAACAATGTTTTTGATTTTTTTAACAAAAATAAATATTATAAGATCATTTTTTTTAAAAAAATGACTTATTTTTATACTTTATCTACAATAGTTAGTAGTTTTTTTTGCATAAATCACTTGTTTTGATATTCTATTTTTTAATTTTTTAAGAGAGTTCATTGCATTAAAGTTTTTTATCAAGTTTTCATTAAAACATATTATTTTAAATCTAGAGATTTGGCTTTGAAATGATATATATTTTTATGTTAATTAAATCATTATTTTTGGTTTGATAAATTATTATAAAATTGGGATTGCTTATTTCTAGTGAGTGTACATCATAGTTGGTTTTCAAATCAAAGATTAATAAATGTTGAAATTTTTTAAAACTCTAAATATCCTTTAAAACTTTTTGACTTAAATAATGTTTAATGTTATATAATCTTTCTATAAGTAGAACACAATTTAAATCACATAATGGTACATTGCTTTCAATTTATAATACTAAAATTTTATTCTACTTGAAACAATATAAACTAAAGCTTGGCATCTCATATAAGAAACTCACAATTTTCAAAATTCATATTTCCAACTTTTTAAACATTATACACATTAAAATATATTTTTAGAATAATTTCCTAATTAGTTTCAAATACAAGAAAACAATGACCTCAATTTATTTTAATACCTAAACCATTCTGATGAGTGAATTTCACAATCCTCTAAGTAACATATGGTTAGCATTTATACACATATGCATGATTGCTCCTTTTGTTTAATTTTAGCTGAATCTAAAAAGGAAAATCTCATGTTAAATATCAGCTATAGATAAACTTCTCATATTATAAGCTAATATTTCATATAAGAAATTTGTTATTGAGTTTGGGAAAAATTAATAAGTGTTGGGAATTATATTTGAGCCATTTATTCAAGTAAATAAAAAATGATGACCTTCTAAATATTTTATATATAATAAAAATTAATTATATAGTAGCATTTAACCATGGTTTTATACTAATGTCATATAAAAAAAGATATTGAACTAAAAAATTCAGTAAAGAAAATAAAAATAAGTTAAGTTAATATTCTTGTTTATATTTTCATATTTTTGAAAAGGCTTACTTAAGTGAGAAAATTATTTGGTTTTATTGTACAAGAATTTATAGATAAAAATCTTCACTATATAGTTTTACCCTCTCAAAAAGAAAATTCTAGAAATTTTGCTATCACATTTTATATATTTGTTAAGTTATAGAAAATGGAGTAGTGTCTTTGACAATGAAGCTTTAGAAGCTGAAATAAATTATTTAAATTTATGATATAATTTTTGAAACAATAAATCATGTATTCAAGAAAAATTATATATTTTACAATCAAGATAACAGTATTAATTAAGCAACTCTAACAAATTTGGAAAGAAAACAAGAAAAATATAATTAGTAAAATTGATAAGTTATTTTTAGAATTAAAGGAAACTTTATAGCTCTACCTGTAAACTAGTATTATAGCAGGTTTAGATTTAACATGTGGAGATTCATACATAGTACCCTTTTGTCATGAGAGCAGAATAAAATTTATGTATTTTTATTTTATTAATTTATAATAGTAGTTTTATTTTTGGCTTTTTCATTAGTATAACTATCTATTTTTTAACTTTTGTTTTTCAGAAAATAAGTTCAAAGCTTCCCATCACTACTTCAAGTTGAAGCTCCATATGATGTAATAAATTAATTATATATTATAATGAATTTTTCTAAAGACTTTTCAAAAATGGTGATTAAGAATACTAATTATAATTTTTTTTATTTTTTATTATTATTCTATCTCTTGAAAGGAGATGGCCATATCTCAATTTAATTAGTTTTCCTCAGAAAAATTTATTCTTTATCTAAATAAAAATGCATCACTATTAACTATATGTTATTATAAAATGTTACCAATTTGTTTATCTGAACATAGTTGAAGGTATGTGTAAATTAAAGTGTTTCCACATAGTCTTACTATTATCACACTATTAATTTCACATTTAGATTTCATTATAATTGTGAAATATGTTTTTCAATAATTTAAATAATACCTTAATATGTAATAATTTAGTTAAATAGTAGATTTTTTATCAATTTTTTATATGAGGCTTATTATATAAACACCACTTTTAGATATTTTCCACTTTGAAGTCTGATAATTTAAATTTTCATTTAACTACCCAACTTATATCAAAAAAAAGTTCAAAAGTATATTTTTTTGATGTACTCTTTTTGATAAACTTATCATTTCTTATAGGTTATTCTTCAACTATTTATTGTAATTAATTACCCACTCATTTATGGTCTGTTATTGTTGTTTATTACACACAGAAAAAAGAAGGATACTCTCATATTATAGTGGAGTTTTAAATTAAAACTAAATACTAGTTGCTGGTATTAAATATGAAGTTGTGATAACTTAGTTGACCAATAATTAATGATTAAATGGAATTTTATATTACAAATTTTATTGAGTGTATATAAAAATAACACTCAAGAAATATATATAAGATATACATATAACCATTGAATATCAAAAATGAAGTACTTATCAACATGGTATTTTTTAATGATTTTCAAATTTACTTAAAGAGAAATTAATATTACCAATTCAAATTTAATGTCAAATGTAACAATATTATTATTTCAATTTTAATTATTTTACAAAAAATTTGAGTTACAAAGTAATTTAATTCAGTATTTAATGAATTTTTTTGAAAAATATTTACAAAAATAGTAATAATCCCTCACAAGAAAAAATAAGTTTTTTACTTACAATTTGCACAGTATTTCTAGTCTTAAAATATTGGTATTCCTCAAAAAAAAATTTTTTTAAATAAATTTAAAAAAATTTTCATTATTTTTTTTTAAAATGTCAAATTTATAATTTATTTTACCTTACTAAAAAATTTAGTTTAAAATTTAATTTTGGATTACCAAAAAATTAATTTAAAAGTCAAAAAGTTAAAAAATAAAATTATAAATAAAATTATGAGAAAGGAGTAAATTAAATTAATAATATTCATATCCAAAAATTTCATATATTTTATGGTGTTTGAATTTAAATTTAATGTATTAAAAAAATATTATTAAATAACTAAGCCAAGTGAAATTGGCTTGGGTTTTTGGTATAGCTAGCACTTTTTTTTTCTTATACTCACGTTATAATTTTTTTAGTTTCATTTTCTACCTTTCTCATTTTTTTATGATTTTTAATGTTTTTAAGACCAAAGTTGCTTTCAAAAACTTCAGTCTAACTTGTCTCTCACTTCCCCACCAGATTGCACCTGGTGGGAAAAATGGCTTTCATTTTAGAAACCAAAGTCCCTTTCAGGGACTTTGGTTTCTCTGTGTCCATTGCACAGTCAGGAAAAAACTGGATGTGCAATGCACTGCATGATGCACATGCAACACACGTTGCTTCTGAAAGAAATTTTGTCACGCTCCACGTGACACTCGAGGCAAAAGCAGCTCATTAAATCAATAATACAAAGGTCTAAATCTATACTTGAAGCGCAGAAAATGATTCTACATAGCAACTGCAACATTCCTTTGTGTACTCACTATTCAACCACGCTAATCTAAACTTTAAATCTAAATTAGTCAATCTCTCAATAGTGTGTTTAGTCTTTTCTTTGATAAGTGATTCACAGCGCAATAGTTAATGCAATATTCTGCTAAATGTTTTATTAAGTATCTGTGGGTTATTAACAGGGGTAGTGAGTATGGACGGGATAGTTAGTGGAGGATTAAAGGGTTAACAGATGTTAGTGAGGAGGGTCCAGGTGTAATGGTGTAGACAATCCTATAGTACTAGCTATAGGCCTTGACCAAGGGAGTTGGACGAAAACCAGAGAGAAAATCCCCTGTCCCTTTAGAAAAATAGAGTGAGATTTACTTGCTAAAGTAAGTTGGTTCCTGTTTTCCTAAAGCCCCTTTTCAATACACTTGACTGCTTGATGAGCCAAAAAAGTAGTCCCCAGATAGACTACCAGACCAAAGAACTGAAATGTAGAACAAACTCCATACCAGAGACAGGAAAGATACTTGATGTAGGCTGCAAATCCACACCAGAGACAGCAATAATACTTGCTATAGATTGCAAGACTATAACAGAGAAAACAGTTGCCAAAGTTAAGTTTAATGAAAAACTCACTTGCAACAAACACAGCCAATTGTGGCCAGAAAACAGTGAAAACTGAGTGAGGAACAATGATATCACCTCCAGATGGTTGTATGATGATTAAGGTTGCCCCAAACTGTCTTATTCACTATGTACACACAGACCACTAACTAAGAGCCCATGCGCACCCACCAATCTGGCGCCTGTACCCACCAAATTGAATAAAAAATTCTCCTGAAGCACTCCCCAACCTTCCAAAACAGAGGCAGGAGGGCCGCCCGACGTCGGAGGTGCTGCCTGAAGCGACCCGGCCTCCCTGAAGCCAGAAAACCAATAAAAACAACTAATCTACTTAGAAAAATTAGCTACAACTACTAAAACCTTTAAAACACGGAGTTTCACTATAACAACATTGAGACATGAAATATAGAGAAAAATTAGCTCTATCCAATGGTACTAAGCACTTAACCCTAAGACTTAAGGTTAGCCGGTAAAACACAAAAAAAAATTAAATAGCAATCTTTTATATATCAAAAATGAGGAAATGACCCCTTAAAACTCAGAATATGAAAAATGTCTACATGACATAAAATATAGAGAAAAACCAGGGCTATCCAATGATAGTACCCACATACCCGCAGACCCAATATCCACGGAATAAAAGCAGAAAAATACCCAAATCCTTAACAGATGTCAATTAAGACATGCACAAACAGCGCCAAATCACACAACAAAGGCCCCTGCCAATGTTGGAAGACCACAACAGGTGTATTTTTGGAGGTCTGTGGTGTGCGGAATGATGGATGGGTATGAGGTCAATGCAAGGAGGAGTAATGGATATTAAAGGGGTTGGATTTTGGTTCAATATTTTTTTAGAAATAAATTATAAAATGTTTATATAGTTAATAGTGGTAAAACTTCAAAAGTTAAATCATTATCATTGTACGTTTCCTTATTTTCTCAGTAATCACTTTTAAAATTTAAATCTTTTATTATTGAGTTTACAACCCTTTGTGAGATCCTAAGAATATTAATATTACCTTTAAATTATATTGAGATTCTTATCAAACATATCTTGAAGAAGCAGCTTTTCCTTCGAGTCATCTTCAAATCACTTCCTCAAACATTTCCTCTGTGCTTCAAAGAAGTTTCTTAACTACTTGCTCCATCTCACTTTCCCAGGAACACCCTCAACCTTGTGTGTAGGTTGTCCGGTGACAAATTTGAACTGCATGCAACACTCATTTCTGCTGCATGCAGTGCGCATTGCATGTGCTTCCCATATCTCATGCAGCTGCATTAAATATAGAAGGGAGTGTGCAACCGGCGTTGCATACAGATTTGGCCACCTTAGAGCCTAGTAAATTGTCTGGGAGGGTGGCGAATGTAAAAGCAGTCAAACAAAGTCACTTTTAGCGACTATGGTTGCCTGAAAGCAACACTTCCAGCCAGAGGAAACCTGGCTGGAAGTACTGAATTGAAATGTAAGGGACCCAAGCCAATTTCAAAGGCTTGGGTCATTATTTAAGGCTTCCAAAAATCAGCCAGTAGAAATCTGGCTGCAATAAAATATAAATTTTTTAATTAAAATACATAAATAAATCAAAAGTGTTCAAATAGGATACACAACTCTCTGCAGATGGTTAGAAATGGCCTTCCATTGTTACACATAGAAACCAAATCAAATGTTGCTTTTAGCAACATTGGTCATGTTTCAATATTTTGAGTTAAGTAAGATCAGGAAAAAGGTCAAGGTAAAAAAATTGCTCAATTTAAAATCTACCAATTTAATATGGTGGGGAGGTTCATATTTTTGAAATAGGTGTTGCACATTATAGTTCCCTTGAAAAAAATTTTAAAATGAAATAGTTTTGACACAATGAAAATTTAAATGTGATGAGTGTATTTTTTTAGCTACATGAAACATGGTAGCTAGAATTATGTGGTGACCATTTTTTTTAGATGTGAAATTCAGCGTGCCACAAACCTTCATCTGTACAACATGCAGCCAAGCAAATTCTAGCTGGAATTAGCATATGCATATGAAAAAATGATCATGCTGTTCACAGTGTCTTGGCAAAATTATTCTTGGAATTTGGATGAAGTTTATCATATGACTGGGAGAGCTGCATTTTTTTGAAAAGGAGATCAGTGAAAATTCATGATATCCAAATCTTTTTGCCACAGAATTCATTGTTCCTTTCTCTGTCTCAATTACCTTTTTCAAAAATTATCAATCATATTTTTTCTTTATCATTTTAAATTTTTGGTACTATTTTCTTGACCTTATCTGATTACCAGTTAGCAAATTTTTCTTGCTATTGCATTTCATATCATTTTGGTTTGTTACTCTTTTTTACACTTTTGACAAGTTAATCTAATAATTCTAATTCTGAATTTATTTTTAAGTTAACTTTCACTGTACCCCTTCAAATCATTATCAAAAAATTCTTTTTCAGTTAACTTAAATTTTTAATATTTGTTTGCCAATTTACATTTCTTTATCCCTTATCAAAAATGTTCAATTTCTTTATCTAAATATTTATTTTTTAAAACAGTGATTATAAAATAAACTTTATAATTAATTTTGATCAATCAGCTACAAATGGAAGAATATTTTATAGACATGTAAGTTCATGTTTTGCGTATCATTTTTCTATATTTCTTTAATACTATCTCAACCATTATATTATTAATATGAAAAGTAAAACATCACCTCGTACTTGCTGAAAGCATACAGGATAATTTTTTGCTTTTCATAATAATAATTAGATTTTTTGCACTTTCCTTTAATTTATTGATTTTTCAGTTGTTTCAATGTCTTGTACTTTCTGAAAGCATACAGGAGAATGCTACAATTTAAAAATTAATACTTTATTGAAGTATAACTTTCTAAGTCAATATATTGGTCAGAGCAAGATTTTTCATTTTATATTTGTGTATATGATAATTCTGTAAATTTTTTAATATTACTAGTGTATTGGAGTTATACTTTCATTATATTATTAATATTACATGTAGAGCCAAATTTTGTACTTTCTGAATGCATACAGGATAAATCTATACTCTTTATATGTATAATTTAATAGAATATACCTTTGAAACACTTTATTAATATTTGAAATAAAGAAAAAGTATATAAATTTACTAATATGTAGATATGCTAATTTTATATTTCTAGTATTGAAGATATGATAAAGTCAAAGGTATTATTGACTGATAATTGAAATTCTGTTACTATTTTCTAATTTTTAAATTTTTTCTTTTTTAAATCAAAATCGAATTCTCTTAGGATCAAACCATCAATGAGTAACAATTTGAAAAAAAGGGCCAGGGAAGAACTCCAACAATAGGTGGGCAAAAGACATTTCTACCAGAATGAAACTTGTAAATGCTCTTGGAATGGATACAAACAGGAAGAAGCCACATTTCTATGCACCATCTTATGCAAATATTATGACAGATTGCAATAATTATTACAATTTTTTTCCTGGTTGTAGTATTTATAAACCAAAAGGTGCCTTAATACCTAATTTTCTTGTGCAGACATTTGAAATTCATGAGCTTTAAGAACTAGATATGTTAGAAGCTACAGTGCCAAGCATTAAGGATCTTTCTTACTGTGAAAATATAATTACAAATAATGGATGTCATCAAAGAGCTGGTGGTTTTGGAAAATATTTTGGTGTTGGCTTTATTTTAGATAGGAATAAATCTTTATATATTTGTAAGTATCACTTTTTTTAGTTTAAATACTGAATTTTTGAATGCTTTTCCTTGCAGATGAATACACTGATGATATTGTACATGCAGTTGAATATAAAAAACAAATGAAGAGGATTGAAATGTACTTTGAATATTTTTATAAAAAAATATCATATGTAAAGTACAACAAGGCAACTAATCTTTGTGCAAAACTTGGTGTTACTGGATTTTCAGAAGTTTTTAGTGAAGAATAGGGTGTAATTTTTGCTAGTAATTTTACTTGGACATCTGGAGAAAATGTTAATGGGTTCTCCAATGAGGTTCATCTTGGTAAGGATGCAAGTGAGTATACTTTAGGAATATTTTTTCCTAAAGATACAGAAAACAATACCATTTATATGAAGTATGAAAAGACCCAATCACCACAAACAGTTTGAGAACTTATGTTTCCCAAAATTTGAAGTAAAATCAACTTTGAAGCAACTAATGGAATAACAGTGACATTATGGCCTGCCAATCAACTGAGGCATTTTACCTCAAGGTGTCATGAAATTCCTGGCTTCACAAGGATAGGTTCTTCTATTCAAATCAGCACTATACTTTTTCATGCTATAGAAAAGCTTAATGTATTTGATATTGATATTTCAGAATACTTGGAAAATAAAGAAGAAAAATATAGGTTTTAATATTTGATTAGTGCTTTGAGAGATTTTTTGAAAAGAGATGACTTAATAGAGAAAGAAATAGAATCAGCAAAGTATTATTTATCTAATTTTAAGACAAATCTAAAAAATTTAGATATTTAAATATTTAAGATTTATATCATGTATACACAACTTAATGCAAAGTTAAACATGATAAATACTGGGAGCAGCTGTAACATTTTCAGTTGTGATGATTATAGTATTATCTATTCTTTTTATTCGTGAAATAGAATAATTTTTTTATAATGTTATAAGAAAACTTGATTTACTTTTGAGGAAATATATAATTTGTGAAATCTTTAAATGTCATTTTTATTAAATTGGTAGCAAAGGTTCTAAAATAAAAAAACTATAATAAAGAATTTGAAATATATTAGCCATAAAAATGTGCTTTTAATGCTACCAAATTAACTGTATAGTATTTTATGTCAAATAGGCTTATAAATAAAAAAATTAATAATAAAGAGTTGATGAAAGAATTTTGAATAAATTATAGATTAAATTGTATTTTTTAAGAATACACTCATTTAATTATTTAAATTGTCCTACTTCTGACTAAAAATGTTACAATGATTGAAAAAATTTGTAAAAATTAATAGATTATTCAATATTAAAGGTAAGGTAACAAAAATAGAGCAGTTATCATATTTTTATATAAACAATAAAATATTTAAGAATTTAATACAAGTATTTGAAATAATATAAGTAGATTTTAAATTCATTGTTATTGCTGGACTTACAATATTTTTTTAATGATTAATTTAGAAAATCATGTCAAAGGTTTCTTAATAAATTTCAAAGATGGTCACATGTTTGACGTATTTGAAGGAAAATAACTTGAATTATACAAGATAAATCATATAAAAAGAACATTATTGATTTACATGTTGGAATATTAATTAATTAAAAGGCTATTTTTAGCAAAAAAGGTGATACTGGTTGAATGGAGAACCAGTGATTAAGAAAATCTGCAGAAACAGCCCTAGCTATTCCTGGAAGACTTGGGGTATCAAATTTTTATGAAATAGATTAAACTTGCCTATAAAAAGTTTTATTAATGTTAAAATATAGTTATTTAAATTTTTCCAAATTATTACTTCCATCAAATGATTTTTTTCATGTAAATTAAGAAACTTAATTTCTGATATCACCTCCAAGCAATCAGCTGCTAAAGCCAATCTATGATCTTGAGAGCTCATAAATAAACCACGGACACCATTGATTATATAGAATGTGAAAGATTGATTTTGGTGGTGAGATTATTCAGAATTTATCTTGTTTAGCGCAGCCTTTTTTTTCTGTTTCATTATAGTCATTTGAGTATTTTTATTTTTCTGACTTGATTGTTGAGCTTTGCTAGTCTTTCCACTTGATATTGTTGCAGCACAATATTCTGATTTAAGAATGATAATTGACATAATTATATCAATGATAATATTTCTGATTTGAAGAAGAGTTATAATTGATATATCATGGGTTTGAAGTGCAGTGGGACCAACTTCTAAGCCATCAGGAATAGGACTCTTCAGATTTGAAAGGTGAGCTAGAAGCTGAAGACCACGTTCAATTGGACAATCTGAGTTATTTTTTTGATTTGATGGAAGCTGGCTGAATTTATGTGTGGTCAGATAAAGTAAAGATGATATAAGAGATACTCATGAAGAACAGCAGTGATCACTTGGGATCATTAATCTCATGAGCATTCAGATAAGATTGGATTCAGGGTGATTTGTTTTCTTTGTTGAGGAAAGAATTTCAGTATTTAAACCATCAGGATCACATAAATCTTCCATTTTTTTTGAAATAAATATTATCAAGTACCCATAGCTGTGAGCTATCAATCTCTAAAAAGATATTTGCTACAAAATAAAAAAATAAGTAAAAGAAAAAAGTTAAGACTAAAAATTATGGTAACTTACATAACACAGTAAGATTTGAAAGCCAATCTTCTCCACAAGATTTTTCCAAATGAAAAGTAAACATTGGAATATTTAACATGGGTTCTTGGGAAGAAACAGAAGAGTGTAATTTGAGGAGAGTGACAATTTCCAACCAGGACCTGAGGACCTTTGCTGTGCTGATTCTACCTTTATAAAATTTATGAATTTTACAGAATTTTTCCTGCAAATCAGAGTCTTTTAGAGCTGAGGTTGTATAAGTTAAAGTTTTGTTTGATATCTTGATTGGAGTTGATTTCATTGGTTGAGAAGCTTTAAAAGAGGTCAAAGTAGGTAATTTAGGAGGTGATGGGTATTTTTTATTAGAAATGAAGGAATTCAGTGATGAGCTGTTTTAATCATCATCTTTATCAAACATACCATCATGTCTTGAAGAAGATTTTAAATTTTGCTTGTTTTGATGAGCAAGCATAGCTTCATATTCTGACAGTTCATCATTTCTGTTTTCATTGGTCTTTTCATCATCTTCATCAGGGAGAGGGCGTTTATAGATGGAACAATCTACATTAGGTGAGTTTCTGGTAACAAATATCAAAAGAAGGATATAAAATAAGATATGTAAGCAAAAAAAGAGATATATGATAGAATTTTAAAGATAAAAGAATAACAATAAAAAAAGAAACAATAATATACTCATTACCAAAGCCTTTGCTTTTTTTTGAGATTTATTATTTGATACATCAGAAAAATCATAAGCAGAAGCGGGTTAAATATGTCAAACAAAAGAGGAGCCTTGGGATAATTTCTTTTTCTTGGAGCAGATAACAGGTGTTTCAATATTTTTCTAAGAAGTTGAAGCATGAGTTGAAGCTGATGGCTCATCTGTCTCATCATCATCCCTAATGACAATGACTTCATCAGGAGGAATCATACCCTCCTTGTAAGCTACAAATATATATGAAGAAAAAAATATTAATAATCTTATCTACTAATTTAAAAGGAGACAAAAAAAGTGAATAACATAAACTTTTCAAGGCTTTTCACATATTGGAGTAAGTAGTTACAAGAATTGAATAAATATGAAGGAGAAGAATTATTGTTAAGGATCTTGACAAGTTCTTCCGTTTTATCTCTAGCCAATTCAAGTAAATTGCAATACTGAACTCTTGTCATTTCCTGCCTCTTATTGCCAAGCACAGGAGGGTTAGGTGCCATGCCATGTGGCAGACATGTTGCAAGCTCAAAAGCTTCAAAGCAAGTATCCATCAGAGACTGGGATGGAAAACATTTGGGCACTGGGAAATCAATTTTTTGAAAAAAAAGATATAGAACATAAGTGAAATATATAAATTAAGAGAGAGGAACATGATACACATACAAAGTGGAGGTGTAAGATTTTGAATTCTAGACATGATGATTAATGAGTATTAAAAAAAAGTATTTTATATCAAAAAATTATGATGTAATATGATGAATAATTATAAGAAACTCTATTGTAGAAAATTGAAGTTGATAATTTAATAAAATAAAAAATTGAATAAGATTAAAGTTAAAGTGAGGATGAAAGAAACAGAAATCATAAAGAGGGGGATTATATATTATTTGCGCTTTTTTAACGTGTATTATTCATAGTGGGGTAAACTGAGTAACATGCTAAATCACAATCTGTTTATATTGAATCAAAATTTGATGTAGCTAACAGAAAATACTAGGATTTCTTTGGGGACTTTTAGTGTGAAAAACAAATAATAACAAATGTATATCCCATATGTAAATTGCCACGGGTAAATACAAATTTTTTTAAATTAGAATTCACTCCTAAACAATGGAGATCCACTTACTTAGTATATTTTATGAAAACAAAGGATAATTCTTTATAACTATTTTTTAAATTTACTTTCAGATGACAATGAGTGATTCACAAATATACTTATATGCCTCACCAAACAAGAAATGAATTATAAATATAAAATTAATAACATTAGAATTTAAGATATTAATTTGTTTTTTAAGTTACAGGAGGAGTGTTGGGCTAGGGTGTGGGCCCAGTGACCAAACCATTGCTAAACTTGGATACAACTAAGGGGAAAAAATTGATTAGTTTTATTTTACAATTTATCTTAGTCTTCACAAGATATTGCATTGGTGTCCCTAACTATACCAATATTTATACTTTTCAAAAGCTATAGGACTAGTAAGTTAAAAAAATATTATTATGAATCACCCAATTAAATACCTTAAGCAACATTCAAAATTATTAAAACATTAATATTCAATTTGAGATTTGGATTAGCTAATTTTTTACCACTTACCACAGTTTTGATTAATATAATAAAACTTAAAAAAAATTGTTGAGATAACCTATAAATGGGTGCAAGAAAATGATGAAAAATATGACTTGAAACTAAACTCATACACTATTGATGAATTTTGTGGATCCTAATTAATTTCTATTGAAATTAATTTTGAGACTGGCATGTTGAATTTTAAATATGACCAAGTACTGTAAGTGCCATGGTTTGTAGTCAATATATTGGTGTGGAAATTATTTTCATAGGAATTAACAAGTATCATATGGCACCATTCATGGAACCCTGACAGAAACCACAAAATTAATGAGGCAATGAACCTCATAATTTTGATCAAAATTAATGTAGACCCCTGAATATTGAATACAAGCCATTTCACATGGACTACACAGACATAGATAAAATTCAACATGCATAGCTTAAAATCGATTTCTATTGAAATTAACCAAGGCATTAAAACATAAATTTTTATATGGTGTACTTTATCAAACCAGTTAATCCAACTGCTTAGCTTACCTATACTTATTGGAATTTATGCATAGTCAATGTCCATATTAATTTCAATCAAAATTAATGTTAACTAATACATATTGAATACATGATATGCCACTTAAACTTGCCAGGCATAGCTACCATTAAATATGCCAGTATCTAAAATTAATTTCAATAAAAATTAATGAGCATGATAGTCATGAATTTCTGGAGTCAACCGCTTATTTTTATGCATGGTGCCTTGCCAACATTAATTTCAATTGAAATTACTTTTGATACTGGAATATTGCATGTAGCTATTCCTGGCAACTTTAAGTGGTATAGTGTGTATTCATTATGTATTGGTCAACATTAATTTTGATTGAATTTAATATTGACATTTGAATATTGAATCCAAGCCAGCAAACAACCCAAAAGATCCTTCATAAAACGGCCCATTAATTTCAATCAAAATTAAGGCTGACCATATACATATTGAATAGTAGTTATATCTGGTCTGAGTAAGTGGAGATAGCTTATATTCAATATGTATTGGTCAACATTAATTTTGATAAAAATTAATGAGCATTTTGATCATGAACTTTTTCAGTCAGTTAGTTTTTTAAATGCATAATGGCATGCCAGAATTAATTTTGATCAAAGTTAATGTTAAAATGATATAATGATTTTTTACATGAAATGTAAAGGACAGAAAGTATTCTTATGTATTGAAATTTACTATACATGTTGAGGGTAAATATAATATTTACATATCCATATTAATTTCTATAAAAATTAATGTTGACCAATACATAATAAATATTAAATATTCCTGGCTAGTGTAAGTGGCATAGCTTTTATTCAATCTGCATTTGGCAAAATCAATTTCTACTGAAATTAAGGTTCATGATTATCATCAATTTATGCAGTCAGTTTCTTACTGTTATGCATGGTAACATGTCAATATTAATTTTAATTAAAGTTGAACTTGAGATGCCACCAAGCATTTTTCTGTAAGATGAAAATTAGGGCCCTCTATTCTTAATCAAACACATTACAATGCATATTGATCATGTATATATCATTTACACATTAATATTAATTTCAATCAAAATTAATGTTGACCAATGCACATTGAACACAAGCTTTACAACTTAAACACACCAGATATAACTACCATTTAATATTTATATGGTCAATCCTAATTTGATCAAAATTAATGAGCAGTTTTATGAAGAATTTTTTGGGTCCTTTGCTGGTTTGGATTCAATATGCAAATGTCAATATCAAATTTGATTGAAATTAATAATGACCAATACATAATTAATACACACTATTCCACTTACACTTTCTAGGAATAGCAACCATTAAATATGCCAATATCAAAATTAATTTTGATTTAAATTAATGTTGGAAAGGCACCATGCATAAAAATATGCAGTTGACTCCAGAAATTCATGATTAACATGCTCATTGATTTTGATAAAAATTAATTTTGATACTGGTATATTTAATGGTAGCTATTCCTGGAAAGTTTAAGTGGCATAGCATGTATTCACTATCTATTGGTCAACATTAAATTCAATTGAAATTAATATGGATACATAAATGTGACATAAAGAGGTATGGACCATCAATTTGTTCAAAATACATTTTTATATCTCATACATTATTTGTTTTTCTTAAATAAAATGTCACTCTCTCTCAATATCACCTTATAACATTTACCAAGTTGCTTTGAAAAAAACAGAATAGATAAAATTCAATATAAGATAGCTATATTACACAGGAGATCACTTTTATACCTAAGTTATGATGATTTTGATGCTGTATTAATTGATTCCCAAATCTTTACCAGATTAATATCAGCTCCAACCCCAAGTGACTCATGTTCATTCACAGATAATCCTTCAAAAAATGTTTCTGAATAGCAACTCTTGGGGAGGTATTTGGGAACATTGAATATACCATCTTGTGCAACTTTCATTTCTGATGACCGTGAATATTTTTTTAATGCTGATTTTCTTTGAGATGGCCTATGGGCTAATTTCTGCATCATCTTATCCATTTTTAAACAAATTATTGAGTTTAGGATTTTGCCATCCAGGAATAGCTTGGATGGGTGCAGTTAAGGCTGGAGGTGGGCCTTCTTCAATATCAGAGATGCACCTAGTATCATGAAAAAGCACAACAAAACCTGGCAAATCACTGCAGAGATCTCTTGCAAACTTGTAGTGTGCACTAGAAATCTGAACTCCAACTAAATCAGCTTCATAATAACAAAAATTAAAGTAAAATAAAAAACTTACCTTTGTCCAATAATGTTTTACTTGTGCCCTTGCCCTCTTTTCCATCTTTTCTCTTTCCATCCTTTCTCTTCTTTCCCAAACAACCTTATCATCTCCTTCCCCTTTTTAACTACCCATTTTTCAATAACACATTGAGTGAACTGAAGCTTTGACTGATCGATTGTATTCAAGGTGGTGAGCCACCTGGTAAAGTGGTTGCATACTATGCTTCCCATGACTTGATTCCAAGTTGATTCTGAAAAATCATGGCAAGTCCATTAAAAGGCAAATTTCCAAAAACCTTTTTCTTGTGATTCACGCTCTAAGTTTATTTTGGCAGAAAGTGGGATTGGTGCTCCTCCTTTTAGTCCTTGAGGCTCAGGTGCTGGAAAAAATTTGGGTAATTGAATTTTGGATTGCAAGAAGGCTATAGAATTGGTTATCAGAAATTGTTGATCAGCTGCAGAATTGGAATGGTTAGAAGATTAGACTTGGGTTAGGAAAGTTTGAATTGCTTCCAACCTTTCCAATTTTCAATCTCCAAAGGTATTGGGCTTGCAGGATATTAAACTTTCTGAGCTCCTGGGAACATCATTCCTTCTAATTAAGCCTCTTACAGCCCTTAACCCCCGTTCTTTTTCATGAGACTCTGCTGAATTGAGTCTGTGGTAATCACTGATACCCATAATGATTGAGGGATTCACTAACAATTCAAATAAGTTAATTAAAATGGTTATTTTTAAATTAAAGAATACACTACAAACTTGACTTACCAGCTCCACTTGTGCTTGCTTCTTTGTTAGGCTGAGCAAAGGATGATTGGTCTCCAAAACATTCCCTCAATACTTCACTAGCCAAATCTCTTCCTAGCTGATCCGCTTTTTGATCAGCACTTTCAGGACCAGAAGGATGATTGGGATTAGGTGGTACAGATTGAGATGCATCTGGAGGTGGATCAGCAGTGGGTGGTGGTGGAGTATTTCCAGTATTAGTATGTTGAGGTGGAAAACAATCAGAATCACTTGGGTAAACAGACATCCCTTCAGAATTCTCATCCATAATTAACTGTAATAAAATAAAATAAAATAAAAACAATCAGTTGTTAAAATTTATACCTATCAAAGTTAAAGTAAAAAAAGATATTATGTTTATAGTCTTGTTAACGTGTATGTTCTCTTGGGGAAAAGTGAATAATATATAGCTATCAGCTAAAGTGGGAAAGTCAAACTATTTATAGTAGATGAATGAGCAAGAAGATCATTCATTAAGTAACAGTTTTATCGTATTTCTCATTATCATGATTTTCTTTCTTTCATCCTTACATTTAAGATAAAAATGACTCATTGAAAGCATAGGTTCTCTCGCAAGAAAAGGAACCAATGTATTTTTTCACTGATTTAAGATACAGTAAGATGGATGCATTGCATTTTTAAATTGAGAATTGAAATATTTATTTTACCATTTACAAACATCACCAATCCTACAAATTTCCCCAAACCCAAATTAACACAAAGATGTTAGTCAACAGAAAAAAAAATTGATTAATTTTTTCACTCACTACTGTCTGCAGTCCAATGGCAGTGACAATCTCATCTTTGATTCCAAACATTCCTTTTTTGTGCTTGAAAGTAGCTGCATGTCCAATTATTGCATATTTCTTAATCACAATTTGAGTTGCTTTGTCTACTTTTACTAACCAAAAATGCACTTGTGGGAAAAGCTCATAGGGATCCTTTGATGTTTCTTAAGGACAGAGCTCCTTTAAAGGACTTACTATTAAATAGATTTGATCATTATCTTCCTTTGACCTGAAAAGATCATCAATTTTCCCAAACAGGATATCTTTTCCATAGTAGAATTCAATTGTTGAATTAGAAATGTGTCTATGGAAACTAGTAAACCTCTTTCCATGTATCAATAGGGGGTATCAATGTTCAGGGATCTGCAATTTAATTAATTGCGGATAAAAATCAATTATACCACAATTATCTTTTGCAATTATTTTTGCTAATAATTGGTTTATTAGACACTTTACGTGTCAATTTTCACCTCTTATCTGACATTTTTCTACTCAATTTTTCATAACCACATCTTGGACAACTTTCTGTCATATCCACATCTTGCACAGCTTTCTGCCATAAACACATCTTGAACTACTCTCTGGATATGCCTCATGGATGTGATGAATTGGGGATCAGGAATTAGGAATGGAAATTGGGGTATAACAGACAGGATCATTTATTATCATGGATTCCTTATCCACTAGCCCCAGGGCTAGTAGATAAGAATATTCGGCAATTAATAATGTCTGATCCCGAGAAAAAAACTTCCTGGTCCCTAATTGTGGAGCCCTGAACATTGATACCCCCTAATATGTTTGCTACGTTTTCAACTACCCAATCCCCAATTTTCTCTGATAATGTCAAAGCCCTTCTTGAAGTTTCTTTTCCCATTCGTGCCCTTACCCATTTAGTAAATAATGCCATACTTAGATGGATCCATTTGTTTTGTTTATCGAGATCAATATAGATTTTTTTAGTCTCACATTGATCATTATCTTCAGATTCACTAATATTTAATACCCTAGACTTCAAATACCAATTTTTAAGCATTTTTAGTGGTATCTCTCCTGTGGTCAACATTAATAAATTAGCACAGCTGAGTTTTTAAATCATTTCTTAAAAACATTACATATGTGGATGGTGATTGTTTGGAATTTCAGATAATATATGATTCACCCACTCTCCAGACCAAGTAGCTGTACCTGATGGTGGACCAAGACGCTTTATCATTTCAGGATAATGTTGAGTGATATGCAGATTTGGCTTTGCGTTAATATTCTTCCAACCCTCTTCCAGGCACTCACAATACTCTAACAGAAATTGATCTATATCTTTAATATCATTAGTCTGTATATTTTTAATGTCAAAAAATTGGTGATTGAGCATAATGTTACAATTTACTTGAGAAGATAATATTCTCTTGGTTTTTCAGCTGAGGAAGCTGAAGATTCAGATTCTTTAAATTTTTTAAACCAAAGGGGTATAAGTGACAAAGGGAAGTAGAGAGTATACAGAATGTGCCATTCTTCTGCCTTGAGGGATCCTACTTTTTTAGTTCCTACTGATTTTTGGAACTTGTGTTAGCCAGGAAGGTCTTCTTACTTGATCAATTATCTTCCATACCACCTGTATCTCTTCTGCTGTGATTTGTGGATTACTACTTCCTTCATTTTCTTTCTTCTTACCTTTCCTTTTATTTTCATCATCTCTAGCTGTCTCATTTGATGAGTGAGATCTTTCACTCTGTGATATGCTAATGCTTTGTTTCCTTAAGTTATACAATGAATTCCTACTGCCACTGCTGCGAAACTGTAATGAGGCCAAATCGCTATATGGAGGAATAAATTTGGAGCTGGATGACCTACTCAGGCTTCTTTATTGACTTTTTCCCAATACTTCACTATCTAGTCCATGATGACTTGATGACTCTCTTGAACTCATAAGTCTTTGTTGCTTGTGCTGTCTTGTGTGTCCTTTATCAACATCATCATTATTTGTGGTGCTTAATCTACTTCTATATTTTTTAGAATGTTTATGCAGTGAAGTATCAGAAAAGAAATCTTCATCTTCTTCTCTTACAAGCCAACTTTTATCCTTTTCCAGCTTTCTTTCTAGATCTTTTGCTAAATTTTGGATTTTAAAATAGCTTATACTGTGATCTTTTAGGTTTCCAAGCATATGTGAATGCATAAAGTCAATTGAGCAATATTCAGTTGGACACCAATATTCAAGGTTATTCAACTCACTCCATTGTACCCCATGATTCTGAACAATTGATACATGCTCCCAATGTGACTTAGAATTTTTCCACTTTGTTGCCCAGCACATATGATCCTCATAATTCCATAATGAAAAATTTCCCACATTCTTTTCACTAATATCATCTTTAGAGATATTATAGAAAGAGAAGAACATTCTTTCAGAGTAACTCAAAAAGCCAGCCAATTTTTGTGTTGCAGGAATGTCACCTATCAAAGAGAAAAATCCAGCTCTTAATTTTGGGCCTTGTGGATAAAGATGTGTCTTTTCAATCAATATACCATCCCATAGAACTTGTAGATCATTAACCAGCAGTTATTTAAGAAAGTGATTAAGCTGTTCACCTGTGGGATATGTTGGTCCAGGTATAATAGAATACAAAAAAAGATTTTCAATTTTGTATCTATCTTCTTGAGGTAGGTTCATACACACCATCATATTATTGCCTACAGACTTCTGATGACCTCTAATCCTGTTACCGCCAGGCCTAAACCAATCAAAATATAAAGAAAACATTAAATTGCCTGAAGTTATTGTATATTCATCATCATTTCCACCCAGAGCTTGAGTGGTAATGGGAAAGTTTTTCCAAGTTGAACCATCACAAACATGCTTCATCAAATCACACTCTACATCATCTGCCACAGGGGTTTTCTTCTAAATCAGAAGCTCAAATTTGAACATTTTGATCTTTTCCTTAAGCCAGTTGATAAAACAATGGTTATGAAATGTTTTAAAAGAATAGTATTTTACATGTTCTTGATGTTCCTCTATCAAATACAGCCTTTCATCACATTTAACTACAATTTTTCCTGCTCCAAACACTTTTAAATAGTGCTTTGATGATGAAAAAAACGGTTGATTGAACCATGGTATAGATGGTTGAGACTCAGAGCTATACTCATAAAGATCAAAGCACTTAGGAAAGCATGTTTTAGTGAAAAATGATTGATTGAGCTTAAATCAACTAAAAACCGTATCTATTGAGCATTGGATAAGGCAGACAATGCTATCAGAATCCAGTCTTCCACTATCACCTAGAAGTTTGAGCTTCTTAATTTCTTCATCCAAAAATTGAATGCAACCTTCTTTGCTCAAATGATGAATCAGAGAAAGCTTTTCTGCCTGCCACATACTTATTCGGCTATACCATTCCCCAATATTTGAGTTTATAGAGACTGTTGAAGATACTTATGCCCCCAATAGCGACTTCCCCTGTGTAATAAGTCATCAAAGCATCATAAAGACTTTTATTCTCACTTTGAACTATAGATATACAGCTTACTGTTTCTGTGGAGCTGGAACTTCCAATTTTATGTGGATCATTGGAAGAAATAACCATCTGGGCCTTCCTATTTCTTTCCTCTTGATGTTTTGCATAAGAATTAGAGATTTTGAAAGCCATACCAAATTCAAAGTACCCAGAAAAAGTTTGATACTTTCTATTGACACATCCAAGCTCTTGAAATTGACATACATTAAAAAATTAAGGCATTGTAATTGTGATAAAGGCAGGAATAAGTTAGCTGTTGGAAGATATCAATTGAAGGTATTTTTTTTGCAAGGTACTAGCTAACATAAGCTACATTTTTTTATCAAAAGAATATGATGGAATATGTGTTGAAATTATTTAAGTTTAAATTTTTACTTTTTAATCAGATAAATTATATATTAATTAAAAGTAATGCAGTCTACTTTATTTGTATTCTCTATACTCTCTGCATTTGTACAAAAATGCATGCATGTTTATCAGAATATTTTCTATCATAGAAAAAATTCTATTTTACACACAAGCATCTTAATTATTTTTCTATCAAATTCCTTCTGATTTATATCTAACTACCTTATAATTATTTGATTTTAGTAAAAATTCTTTGTTATGGACTATAAGAAAAGTAATCCATATTTTTAACATAATTATTTAAAAAATTACCCCAAAAATCAAAGTTATACTAAAAAATAAGGTTGATATTTTTTAAAAAACAATCACAAACATATTTCCTTCACTTTTAAAATTGGTCTGTACTAGGTAGAGTTCTACATAAAGAAATAATCAAAAATGCTCAAATAATAGATTCCACAAAAGTGTAAACCTTAAAGCATTACAAAAATGCTGAAACCTTGTATAAATTTTCATACATAAATGTGATGAAGTGACACTCTAGACTTTTTATTCAGGTTGAAGAAAAATTACTCAATGGAATATGTATTACTATCATATTGGACCAAAAATAATTTTTTGGTAATCAAAAAATGAACATAGCCTCACATTTATCAAATTATTTTTGTGGAAACATTTTTTGAAAAGAAAAAATATCCTTTTCTCAAATGAGTCCGCTTTTATCACATAATCATTCTCTTCCTTTTGTGCCATTCCTTTTGAGTTCAAATTGCATATAAAAATATAATTTATCCATATTATAATGCCATAAAGTTGAAATATTTCTTATTCTTAATTTTTGGGATATTTCTACTTAAATCAACTTTTATCATAAAGTTTTGGAGCTCCACAATTTATCCTTCCTCTTTGTTTAATCTTATTGAACACTTTTTTAATCTAATTGTTTATGAACCCTAGTATCTCTTACTTTCCTCATGGAAACCTGCCCACAAAAACACAAACACATAATAGAATTTCTAATGAGACATTGCCTCCATTAAATACTCAATTTTGTAGATCTATACACAATTTTTGTCTTTCACTTTTGGATATGTCACCAGAATCAAATGGATGTAAACAAAACCTTACTGAAGAGCACTAAGACAGATTTTCATCATTTGGCATGAATTCTTGCAACATTGCCTTTGAACTACCTCATCCAGAATCAAATTCAGCTGTTTTGGAAAAGTTTCCACCAATTTTTTCTGTGAATCTTTTATTGACCACCTTTGCATGTGCATTTTCCCAGGGTCAACTTTTGCTTGGAACCTAGATTGGTTTGATAAGTGGAACCAGTTCTTGGAAAATGTTCTTATTAAACACTGTGACAATGACTTAAAAACCAATAATTTGATTGCATATACAATTGACTCAACTCAAATTAACTTCTCAAATCAAATGGAAGCTCTTCACCATTATTTTGTAGGTCATGCTGATATATTAAGACTTGGTAAGGATTCTGATAGCTCTCAAGAAATAATCAAAATGAGAAAGAATCAATATAAAATAAAAAAGTATGAAAATCCCCTTTTTTTCAACCATTTTTATTTAAGACCTTTATTTCAAATAACAAAGATTCTTAGAATTCAGTTAACCAAACTAAACTTCTTAAAGAGCTTCCACATTGTGAAACTTATCACAACCTTTTCACAAACATCAAGTGTTGTTCAGACACTGAAATTGATAATGATGGATTGTTAAGACGTATCTTAATGCAATGGAGGTCTGAAGATTTTTCTAAAGTTGCACAATATCTTGACCAACAACACTTTGATATTCAAGATAATTCAACCTACTCTGGAAGTGTGCTAAAGGACTTGGCCTTGTACAAAAGAATCAGTTTGGTTTCAACATTATCACCTAACCTTATCCTTCTCATGTCCCCCTGGGTTTGCCAAATGACTGTTATTCTCCCTTTTATCTTGCATATCCAAACCTCAACAACTCAGACTTTTAAATCCTCAAAATCTCATAAATTTACCTGCTTTCCTTGAAATTCTTACTTCCTCTAACGTGAGTGATTGAAAAACTCCCTTAATAATAGGTTTTCACAATCATACTCCTCCTTTCCACTGTTTGGGACACTTATCCTTGAAAACAAAAACATAATTTTAACAATTACTATTATCATTAAAATTTATAGAATTTAAATTCAGCTTATATTGATAGCTTCATTTTTTTTCCTTTGAATCTTATACATGCTGAGTTCTATATTTCCATGTACAAAATAATTCAAAACACTTACTTCATTTTGCTGCCCCATTCTATACAGCCAATCAACAGCCTGCTGCTCAACTTCTGGATTCTAATTTTGCTCCTATTTCAACATTGAACATATAAAAAATTTAATATTTTTGTTCTTAATATGAAATATAAGACATTGAGCTCACCAATATATATACATTTTGAGCACACCTGAGATCTATACCCACTCCTGCAGCCTAAATTGTTCCAACCAAAACTCAGCAATCTTTATTAAAATGGAATTGATGCATTTTTTTGTCTTTCTTTGTCCTGCTGAGTTCACCCATAAGCTGGGTATACCTAATATTGTGGTCATATAGAGCCATTTTTATTCTATTTTGAAATATTAGAAAAAATTTATAATAAGCCAACACAATTTTGTAAAACAATTCATTTTAGAATCACTTACATCTGCAAAAAGTTTGCAAATTTGGAGAATATAACAGCTTTTTAAAAATTTATACCCCTTTCACCAGACAAAAAGTTTTTCAAGTAGCCTAAAGATGACACATTTTTGTGGAATGCTGCCAGGTGAAATCAAAAGTTGGAGTTTCATCCAGATTTTCATAGATTGGATGGTTGCAGAATTTTCTTAAAATCATCAGATCTCTAAGAAACTTGGATGAGTCCCAAGGTGTTTCAGTGCTTCTGGAGGGCCTATATTGCTCAGTGAATCCTTCTTGAAGCAAATCAAGTTTAGACCTCCATGGATCATCTAATTGAACCAATATCCCTGTCAGTATAGTCTAGTATATAAGTATGATATAATAGTGTTTATTTATGGTCCTACTACTTATTGATAAATGATTTAGTGATTAAACCTCAGGGGAAGACTAATATAATAGATATACTCAATTTAAACTCACAACACTTGGATTTAAATGCGTGCTAAGTGGTGGAAAATAGATAAATAGAATATAATTATAGCTTATATAATGATAATATCAACTTATAAAAGGCTTTATAATATATTTCTAAATGTTAATAATTGTATTGAAGTGTTTTATTGAATTGTAATGAGTAATTGATGATAAATAACTGTCAATATCCCTCCTTACTTATACCCAAATCCCCTGGAGTGCACAGACCTTCAATAGAGATGATGTCACTGCTATCCCCAGCAATTACAGCACTGTGAGGGCCCATCACCTCCCCATGGCTTCCACTTCAAGAAGATTCAACACCCAGACCTCCAGTAAAGACCCTCCATCACAATTAATGATAACACAGATCTATACCACAAATAGAAAATCCAGATAAAAGCGGATACCATAAAGAAACAGGTAAAATAAGCAGTCAAAAAGAGATTTATTGAAACCCAAAGGATATAAAGGAAACAAATAAAATTTCCAAGCCCCCAATAACATCCCCAAGTATCCACATTAACCCAGAAATGAACTCCCAACCCAGAAATCCGTGAATAACCATCCAAGGAAGCAGATTAAGTTGTCCAAACTGAGTGTAGGCGCCTGATATAGATGTCTATGCTTCTGTAGGCGTTGTGAGTCCACTGATTTCATCCATATGACCTAAAATAACCAGAAAAACAAAGTTTATAGGATATTAAGAGGCTAAAACCCACTTATAGACCTAAATATACATAATATACTGCATATCTCACTGAATATGAGATTTATGTACCCATATAAGCTTATGTATGTCAGTAATTACTTCATATCACTTAAGATAAGTATATTATGACCCCATTAACACCTTAATAAGTATTATTAGGCTATGGATAAGCTATTTAAACTACTATATTTATATAATAGAGTAATAATTATATATATATGTAATATAATCATATATATTACTATTTTAACCTTATTTTTAAGATATAAGCTTGATTTACTTAAGGTTATCTTATTTTAAGTATAAGAAATACTCAGTCCTAGGGATTTCTAGGCTGACACTCCCTCTCCCAAAAAAAAACAATTAAAAAAATGTTAAGATATTTTAATTGAAAGTAAGGAGTGAAATAGAAAAATAATTTTTAAAAATTTTTTATAATACATATACTGAATAAACAGTATTATTTTGATTTAAATTTTTTCAAGAGATTTCTAAGATCAGAGATTTCATTTTCTGGAATCCACTGGTCATATTCACTTGATTTATTTTTAAATCTTAATAGATACTCAACTCTGTTTTCTTTGGTAAGGTGTCTCTTTTTAAGTATCCTTTCAATTTGTGCCTTTTCAACTATTTCTTCAGGTTGCTGTTTATGCCTTCATTATCTTCTTAGAAATAGGGCAGTATCATTAGAATGGTATGGTTTTATAAGAGATTTATGAAATACTGGATGTTTTCTATCATATGGTGCATATAGAATAACCTCAAAAGCATTATTACCAACCATTTTTTTAACTAAAAATTGTCCAATGAATGGATCCTTCAATTTAACATTACCATTTAAATTGAAATGTTGTGTTGAAATAAGGACTTCATCACCCTCTTTGAAAATTTGTTCTTTATGGGCTTTATCCCATCTTTTCTTCTCATACTCAAATGCCTTATTTATACATTCTTGAGCATGTTTTCTGCATAATTCTTGCATCTGAAGAAAAAGATTTAGTACCTGGATGGATATCCAATCTAGGTAATTTATTAAGAGTTTTAGCAGGGGTATTAGGTACATAACCCAACCATAACTCAAATGGCTTTTTGCCAGTGACAGAATGTACTGTACTATTTTATGCAAATTATAAACCTGAGATAAGGGTTACCCAATCATGCGTGAATTTGTCATTTTCTTTTAAATTAAGACCAAAAGCAAAATATCTTCTTATCATATCTTCTAAATTTTGTATCATTCTTTCTGCTAGCCCATCAGTTTGTGGATGGTGTGCTATAGAAAGTGTTAATTGACACCCTGAAACATCCATAAGTGATGTCCAGAACTCAGAAGTAAATTTAGTATCTCTGTCAGAAACTATTGCTTTGGGGTGACCTGCTATATTTAACATTTGTGTCAACCATAAAATAGCTAAGTCCTTTGCAGAAACCTCTTTATAAGTAGGAATAAATTTACACATTTTTAAAAATATATCAACAACTACCCAGCAGGAGTTATAACTCTTATGCCCTGATTTTAGCAAACCTGTTACAAGGTCCATGTTAATAATTTCTCATTCAGCTTTTGGTTGCTCAATTTGTTATAATAAACCAGCTCTTTTGCCTGTTAATCTTTTAGATTTTTGACAAGAATCACATGTTTCAACATATTTCTGAACAACCTCAGACATTTTAATCCACCAAGCTGTGTTTTTTACTCTGGTTAATGTTTTATGGTAGTCAAAATGACCTGCCAATATATCATCATGACATATACTTAACATTAACTCCTTCATTGAAGGGGGGATCACAATCACATTACTTAATTTTTTCCTGTAATATATAAAACCATCCTCAATGGAAAATTTTCATTTTTCTATTGCCTCTTTATACTTATTTGGTAATTTTTTTATTAAAACATTCATTGAATCATTAGATGGATCATTTAGTATTGTAGTGAGTTTAATCAAGTCAAGATCTGAATCATAATTATCAAGAATTGATTGCATAAATTCATCCTCAAGATCTACAATATAAATTCCATAAATTTTAATAATCTCTGACTCAGGAACATAAGCAGGATTATCATCATTATTAGGCAGAGGTACTCTAGATAACAGATCTATATTAGAACGCAAGGTTTCTGCTCTATGTGTAATAGTCATCTGTCCTCTTTATTCTTGTACAGCTAATTACCATCTAAACATGTGTCTATTAGGAGTTTTCATGTTTAAGAGTGACTTAACTGCACTACAGTCAGTTATTAACACAAATTTTTGGTCTTCAAGGTAATAATGTAGCTTCTCAAGAGCCCATACTACTTCCAAACATTCAAGTTGAGTAGCACCATATTTCAATTCACTACTTCTCAGAGTACGTGAAATATAGCAGATTACTACTTCTGACATTTTTCCTTCAATAAGTTGTTTTTGATGCAAAGAAGCACCCAGACCAATAAAACTTGCATCTGTATATAATACAAAAAGTAATTGGAAATCTGGGAATCCCAAGATAGGAGCTGTCATTAAACATTCTTTCAACTTATCAAAAGCCTGTTGTCTTTCATTATTCCAAATTAAAGCTTCTGATTTCTTTATCAGTGTGGTCAATGGTGCAGCTATTGATTGGTAGTTTTTTATATATTGTCTATAATAACCACACATTCCAAGAAAAGATTGTACATCCTTTACATTTTGAAGAATGCCAATATTCTTTATTGCAGCCACTTTATTTTGGTCTACACATATTTGTAAGCCAGATACAATATGACCAAGCACTTTTAAAGATTCAAACCCAAATTTACATTTTTTCAATGCAAGATTCATTTTTATTTCATCCATTTTCTGAAATACCTTCTTTAAATGGATTAAGTGTTCATCATAAGTTTTAGAGAACACTATGATGTCATCAATGTATACCATTAACCATCCCTCAATCATTTCATTATGGAATGTTATATCCATTAACTTCTGAAATACTGATGGAGCATTTTTTGGTGCAAATGGCATTCTGAAATATTTATAAATTCCCATTTGTGTTGTTAGAAACAAAAAGTTCTGTGAGCTCTTTTCAACAGAAATTTGACGGTACCCTTTATTTCCATCTAGGCAACTTATATACTTAGCCCCTTTAAGGGTAGCATGTATAGAGGCAATCCTTGGCAAGGGATAACTATCATCTACTGTAAATGTATTTAATGCTCTATAATCACCGCACAGTCTTGCTTAATCTTGTTCATAAGAAATTAGCACTGGTGATATTACACAATATTTTTGTGTAGTTTCAACCTTTTCAAGAGTGTTCATTTTCAATAACATCTTAATATTATCCTCTATGTCTTTCCTCTTCATTGGTGAAGCAGGGTATGGTTTCTTTTTAAGACTAGCAGGAATATTATCCATATCACAGGTTAAACTAATCTTCATTTCATGATCTTTTACAAGGCCAAGTTCATTTATACCATGTGCAATAGCCATTGTAAATGCTTTAATTAATTCCAAAATATTATTTTTCTCAGCTTTACTTATCTGAGTGTCAAATGATGCTTTTGAAATTTCTGTTTCCAGAAGTTCCATCTCATTGGATTCTCTTCCTTTACACAGAGAATTTGTTACTGACTCAATGTGTAAGACTGTGTTAAAAGAATTTATTTTAAATTTCCTTTTACCATTCATGCCAATTGTAAAATTGTTATTAGCAGGGTCTAATTTCACACCAAATTTAGTCAGAATATCATTTCCAATGATAAAACAGTTACTACAGTTAGTATTATCCATTACTAAAAAGTCACAAGTTACTCTTACATAACCATGTCCATGTTGAAAGAAAACAGAAGCTTTGTATCTACCAATGGGGTGTTGCACTGATCCAAAACCTCTCCAATTTTTACTTTGAAGTGGTTCAAGCTTAGACTTATATTCACTATCAATTTTCTGTAATGCATTAGTGGAAAAAACAGAACCAGCAGCTCCTGTTTCCAGTACTATATTAACATTTTCACTAGAAATGATAGCTGGAACCGTGATAGGTGTCATTCTAAAGTTATCAGCTTGTATATCCTTAATGATTTCAGCATCCTCAAAATTCATTAAAGATTCATTTGAGTCCATATTTAATATTGGATTTTCAAAGATGGACAAATCATCTTCCAACATACAGACTTCATTTTCATCACTATATGAGATATTGCTGTCATAATCACTTGATTCTTTACTTTTTTCAGTTTCAGTTTCAGATTCACGTTGATTTTCAACAATATTTATGTTTTTCTCACATTTGTGACCTTTAACCCAAGGTTTGTTACACTTATAACAAGAATTTGTTTCATACTTTTTAGGTACTACAGGTGCAGTAGGTTTTTTCTGCTTCTCCTGAAGTGTTTTTGAATTCTGAATTTTTACAGGCTCAACATTTTGTTTATAAGTGGAATACCTTGATTCACACTTATTGTTTAATAATATTTCATTGAAAATATTAATAAAGTCAGAATATTCAGTAACATTTAATGTTCTAGCTACAACAATGTCTCTGACAGATATAGGTAATTTATATATTATCTTATCTTTCCATAAGTTAAAATCCATATGAGGCTCAATGGCTTTTAATATTTTGTTTAAATTCATTAAAAATACCCTAGGTTTGTCACCATTCAACGGATTATACCTAGTCTTATCATAAAGTCTCTGCTGAGTAAGCCTGAATTTAGAACCTCCAAATTTTTTTTCAATAAGTTGTTTCCATTCAGCCCAAGAGTATTCTTTACCCTCACTCAATACAGCTTTAACCCATAATAAAGCAACATCCTTAAATAAAGAAATTAATTTAGATGTTATTTCTTTATCTAGTAACTTATATGAGAATTTCAAGTTTTCAATTCTTTGAATAAAATGTTGCCAATCAGAGCTGGCTTCCCCATCATAATTTAGGTACTGATCTATCTTAGGCCAGTTCTTCTTATTGGATTTTATTTCACTAATCCTGGGTAAATTCAACAACTCATTCACTCTTGATAAATGGTTTTGTATCTCCTCTTGTGCAGATTTGTGACTTAAATTTTCAGATTTGACACTACCACCTGATGGTTTAAATTGTGGTGGTATAGGGAAGGAATGAGATTCACTTTTGCCAATGAAAGGATTATTATTATATTGATTACATTTATGATTATCCTGGTTCATTAGTAGATTGGAAGTTTCAATCTCAACTTTTGTTAATCTTTGTAGCAACTCAGAGACACTTTGATTTATCTGGGCAAAAGATAACTTAGCTCTTGATTCAGTTTTCAACAAGTGTGCTTCATACAATTTTTCCAACTCACAGAATTTGTTTGAAAGTTCACTATATTTGTTACTCAATTAATCATATTTAAGAGTATGAGACAAATGTTCTTTCTCAAATTCTTTATTACGTGTTGCCAGTTGAGAAATATTTAATGTCAAGGATGAAATTGTATCACTAGTGAGCTTAACTGTCTGTTCCTCACAATCAGTCATTCTATTCCACAATTCTGAAACAATTCTATGGACAGTTGGATTATTGTTAAAATATTCCATGTCCTCCTTTTCAATTCTCTCACTCTCCTGTGAACTTCTCATCTCACTAGTAGGTGGTAGCAACTGAGGATTAACTGTATTATCATTATAAATAGTACTGTTATTGTGGACAAAAGATAAGTCAGGCGTATCTACTCTAAAACCTAAATTTCTTAAATCCTCCTCTATTTTCTGCACAGATTTAACATCAATAGGATTACCTATATTGTAATTATCAGTATTGTGTTCAATCTGAGAGGGCAATCTACTTACCATGGGATAGATTCCAGTCCTGATTTTTGGCGCTTTTTTCCTTTGTAAGGGTGAACTGAGGAAGTCAGATGAGGTGGTGGATCCCTGTTGCAGCTGTGGCTGGTCCATTGTTGATGGAACCAGTCCCACTTCCATTTTTCTACCAGGATTTTCTCCTGGGAGTGAGTTGACCCTCCTGGGATAGGGGGTTGCTGACTTGGTTGACTTGGCTGGCCTCCCTTTAGCTCTGCCAGTGTCTGATTCATTTGATGAATCCCTACCTTGCAAATGTTCTGTAATTGCTCTACCTCTTTGAACATGAGTGCCTTGGATTCTTCCAACTTCAAAACCTGTTTGGCCAAGTGGGATAGTTGATCCTGAAGAGAAGGAGACATCTTTTTTATTGTTATCTTTTTTAAAAGGGCGTCTTTTTCTTCTATGCTCATGTTCTCTGCCTGGGGGTATTGCTGACCCTCCATGGTTATGTCCTGGATAGTTTTTTTTAGCTTTAGACCTGGTATTATAAGCAGGCTTTTCACTTAAACTGTCCTGAGGAGCACTCATATTGTTAATAATGATAATATATCATGTCTGCAGAAAGGAAAAACTCTATGGAATTAGTAGACAAAAGTTATTAGCAATGTTATTACTAATAAAAAAGCACTGGAGCTTACCCTGAATTTATATCTTTATTTATTTAAATAAAATATAAGAAAAATTCAAAAAAATCTGTTAAAAATAAAACAATAATTTTAACTAGACCTTTATAAGGGTTAACTATTAGCTTACCAAGCTTTACCCAAATACCAATTTAATTGGGTGTTATATTGGTGACCAAATACCAAGTGAAATTGGGTTTATATTGGGTACAGTTACTACTGTAAATACCTAATTTTTATTATAAAAAATTAGTACAATTATTATAAGGGTTCTTTTCCGCAATCACTTAGTTATTTTGACCCACTAATATGCAGCAGATCTAAATATTTGGTTATCTTGAGCTATACTAAAGTAAACATCACTTCCCAAGGCTTATACCAAATAATAAGTAAAAAATAAGGAAAGACCCCCAATTGTCAGTATAGTTCAGTATATAAGTATGATAGAATAGTGTTTATTTATGGTCTATCTACTTATTGATAAATGATTTAGTGATTAAACCTCAGGGGAAGACTAATAAAATAGATATACTCAATTTAAACTCACAATACTTGGATTGAAATGCGTGCTTAGTGGTGGAAAATAGATAAATAGAATATAAATATAGCTTATATAATGATAATATCAACTTATAAAATGCTTTATAATATATTTCTAAATGTTAATAATTTTATTGAAGTGTTTTATTGAATTTTAGTAAGTAATTGATGATAAATAACCGTCAAAATTCCTCCTTACTTATACCAAAATCCCCTGGAGTGCACAGACCTTCAATCAAGATGATGTCACTGCTATCCCTGGCAATTACAGCAGTGTGAGGGCCCATCACTTCCCCATGGAGTCCACTTCAAGAAGATTCAACACCCAGACCTCCAGTAAGGACCCTCCATCACAATTAATGATAACACAGATCTATACCACAAATAGAAAATCCAGATAAAAGCGGATACCATAAAGAAACAGGTAAAATAAGCAATCAAAAAGAGATTTAATTAAACCCAAAGCATATAAAGGAAACAAATAAAATGTCCAAGCCCCCAATAACATCCCCAAGCATCCACATTAACCCAGAAATTTTTAAGATTATATTACTCTGTAGATGTTACTTATAGATTTATATTCCTAAATGCTACTTTAATCTATATATTTATATACATACTTACATGATTTAACCTAACTTGATGATATTCCTTAGAACATATATGGATGAGGAAACACTCACTCGTTTCCCCATCCATTGTCTTTACTATTTATCTACTTTTAATTAATATTAACTTTCTTCACTCTATTATTCCTCTTGTCCCTAAGTCTCTTGTCCATTCTTGTCCCAGTGTCCTTGCTGTCCATCGTGTCCTTAAGTCGGTATTTACCTGGTGCCTATTCTTATCAGGTATTCTTGTACGTATGCTCTGCAACAGAAATACTTATCCATCTTCTTTACTATTTATCTACTTTTAATTAATATTAACTTTCTTTACTCTATTATTCCTCTTGTCCCTAAGTCTCTTGTCCATTCTTGTCCCAGTGTCCTTGCTGTCCATTGTGTCCTTAAGTCCGTATTTACCAGGTGTCTATTCTTATCAGGTATTCTTTCTCTTGTCCATTCTTGTCCCAGTGTCCTTGCTGTCCATCGTGTCCTTAAGTCCGTATTTACCTGGTATCTATTCTTATCAGGGTTATGGGCCCAGAGCCCCTGCATTAATAAGCAAAGCTGGACATACACAATACACCAAAATCTCTAGAAAGAAATACAGATTCTGATTCATCTTCCACATATACCGCAATGCCTGAACAATCCACTTCCTCCAACCCTAACTTTACCTATCTTCAAGATTCCTCTCTTAAATTAAATGCATTGAAAAATTAAACAATAAAAACTATAGTTCCTGGAAGACTGACTTAAAATATGCACTTACTGTTTGAAATCTGGATCAGTTCCTTGACGAGGATTGCCTGGTTCCAGTTGATCCTAATCTTCTTTCCATCTTTAAAATCCAACAACGACAAACTAACACCATCATTAAGATGTTTATGGATCAAGCGAATCAACATAAATTTATTTTCGACGATGACTCTGTTCAACCGGCAGAACTATGGACATGTATCAAAAATCATCATGCTTCAAAATCAAGTCAAAACTGCTCGTATATAGTTAATAAATTATTCAAAATAAAATTCTCTGAAAGAAATATACTTTAAGCAATGGATGACTTCCAAAGCACTATGAAACTACTTTGAGACATAGCCCCAACTTATTCAAAGAAAACATTCTATCATACACCATGGGAAACTATGTGCTCAATCTACTACCTGAATCCTATCAAACTTTCTCAACAATCATACTCAGCAAGTATGACATAACTAATCAAAGGGCAGCTATAGAGAGTATTTTTGTGGACATTGAAGCTGAAGTCATCAGGCAAAAAGTGCTTAACTCATCCAGCACTAATACTGGGACAGTTCTAGCCACGGACACTAGAACTAAAACCTTTTGCTCAAAAGGCAAACACAATTCTCTGGCTCCCCACTCCGAGGCCAACTGTTTTCAACTTCATCCCAAAAAACAAGATGAGTTCTTAAAACGCAAGAAATAAAGAGAAAGCTAAGGCTCTTTCAGTATTTTCTGATATTCCCCTCAATCACACCATTTTGGACAGTGGCGCTTCCTATTCCATCTTCAATTCTCTTCAATATTTTTCTGATTATGAACCTTCAAAATTAATTCTATCTATGGCAAATGGAGACGAGTTACTAGCCCTTGGACAAGGCAAAATAACATTCACTTCATCATCTGGCCATACTTTCAAAATTGAGCATGCACTTTATGTACCCACAGTCAAAGCCAATCTAATCGTGGCTATCGACATACTCCTCTACGACTGAAGTCTTTTCAGAGAGGACGGCACCTTAAAAATTAAGAAAAAAGATATCACTCATGTTGAATGCTCTATAAGTGGACATATCATTACTTTTCCCTTATTCACCCATTCCATTTATAATGTCACTGCCAAAGACAAGAAAAATCTTCAATTACTTCATCACAAATATGGGCATCCAAGTAACCAAACCATGAAAAAATTATTTCCAGGTTTGGATTTCACTGATTTCAGTTGTAAAACATGTGCATTAGCTAATTCGCATGTTCTTCCTTACTCTGGTACTTTCCCCATTCCTGAAAATCCATTGGATGTTATCCACATGGACTTGTGTGGTCCTATCTCCCCAGAATCAAAAGACAGGAAAACCTACTTCTTTCAAGTAGTCGATGGTAAATCTTGCTATCGACATACTTATTTTCTGAATTTAAAATCTGAAACTTACGAGATTTTTCAAGAACATCAATTACTCGTTGAAAATCAACTTTCACGCTCTATCAAGTGTTTAGTTTCTGATAATGGGGGAGAGTTTATTAATAACTCTATGAAGAACTTACTTAAAAAAAGGTATACTTCATCTTAGAACCGCTCCCTATTCTCCACAACAGAATCCGATTGCTGAGAGGGGTAATTGATCCATAGTCAAAAAAGCAAAATGCTTACTAATTGAATTGGGTTTGGATTCAATTTGGTGCGCAGAGGCTGTTAATACTTCCACCTTTCTTCTCAAAATTTTACCTAGTTCATCTCTTCCTGACAGTAAATCCCCCTGGGAGATTTGGTATAACGATAAAGTTAAAGTTCTTCAAAAACTTTACCCCTTTGGATCTGATGTCATCTTCTATCAACAAAAACATAACCGGAGTGGGAAATTTGGAGCCAGTGGAGAGGAAGGGATTTTCCTTGGCTCCTGTGAGGGACACATTAACTACAGAATTTATACAACTGACACTGACTCTATATTAATTACCCATAATGTTAAATTTCTGAACTCATTTAATCTAGCACGCCAAATCTCTAAAGGTCAAACTGGGGAAACACTCATCTTCCCAGATATTGGCTATGCATTTCTCCCCACTTCTTTTCCTATTGAAAACCCTTCAACTATAAGCGCACCCCCAAATGAATCACTTATGGAATTCCCTCCAGAGGTACCCACCAAAGAATCCACTCCCTTTCCCGAAATATCTTGTGATCCCCCATCAGTGCCAAAACATTATGCTTACGTTGAAAAAGATATTCAACCCTCAAAAGAAATTATCTCTTCAATTGACCCGTCTAATATACTATCTTCAAAAAGGCGTCCAAATCACGTAAATATGATCTTCACTCCCTTTGACACTCCTAAAAATTTCTATGAAGCCATCAACTCACCTGAAAGTGATGAGTGGCTTAAAGCTATTGAAAGTGAGTTATCTAGTATTGAAAAGCACAATGTTTGGGAAGAGTCCCATCTACCACCTAATAATCACCTTTTAGGTACTACTTGGACCTTCAAGAGGAAAACCAATTCAGAGGGTGATATTGTTTAATACAAGGCTAGGCTATGCGTTCAAGGTTTTTCTCAGATTGAAGGTATAGAATATAATGAAACTTATGCCCCTAAAGGGAGATTGAATACCTTGTGCTTCTTACTGGGCCTTGCTGCCTACAAGGACTGGGAACTCCATCAAATGGACGTAAAATATGCCTTCCTACATGGGGAACCAGATGAAGATTTATATCTCAGATTACCCAGCGGCTACTCACCTCAAAATCCTGAATACTGTTTACATCTCAAGAAATCTCTATATGGATTGTAGCAAAGCCCTAGATTTTGATATCATAAACTGTTGGGCTTCTTCACTGATATTGGTTTTAAGTCAAGTAAAGCTGACCCCTGACTTTTCATCAATCAAGACAACACTCATCCTTGCTATGTATTCATTCACGTCAATGACTTAATCATTTCTGGACCTTCCATTGAAAATTTTAAAGAAAGGATTTCTCAAGTATTTGACATGGATGATCAAGGAGAATTGAACTGGGTTCTTGGTATGAAGGTGGTCAGAGATCGTGTCAACAATACTATTAGTATTTCTCAAGAACTATATATCTCTAAATTACTCACTGAATTCAACTTTCAAGACTGTCAAACTGTCACCACTCCTCTCGTACCAAACTCACATTTTACCACATGCACATCCAACAAATTAACTAATTTGTTCAACTACAGACGAGAAATAGGCCTACTTAACTACCTAGTTCTCTGTACTTGCCCTGACCTTGCATATGCTGCTTCCACCCTTGCTCAATACTTGAATCAACCCTCAGATCAGCAGATTCAAGCCTTCTTTCACATGCTTTGGTATCTCAAGCTAACCAAAAACTTGAATCTAACTTTGGGGAAGGTATCTAATTCTGAACTTGGGTCTCTAATTGGGTTCGCTGATTCCAACTAAAATAAGTCTGAAGATTCCAAGTCCACCTCAGGGACTTTAGTGTTCCACCTCAGATTAATCAGTTGGCGTTCCTGTAAACAAAAATTGGTAGCTCTTTCAACATCTGAAGCTGAGTAATATGCCATGACAGAATGTGGACAGGACTTGCTCTAGACAAAAGAGTTATTCAATGACCTCTCAATCCCTCTTACAGAGTCAATTCTCATGGGCGATAATCAAGGTGGAATCAACTTGGCCCTTAATCCACTCTACCAACACCGTACTCTTCATATCAATACAAGAGTCTGTTGGCTACGCAAACAAGTTAATAATGGTGAATTCTCCATCAACTATACTCCCTCAACACAAATGATTTCCGATGTTTTAACGAAGTCTTTTCCCAGACCTAAGCATCTTGAATTTTTATCCCTTCTGAATCTCTCGCCATTGCTGTCTTGAGCACGGGAGGGTGTTAAGATTATATTACTCCGTAGATGTTACTTATAGATTTATATTCCTAAACGCTACTTTAATCTATGTATTTATATACATACTTACATGATTTAACCTAACTTGATGATATCTCTTGGAGCATATATGGATGAGGAAACACTCACTTGTTTCCCCATCCATCTTCTTTACTATTTATCTACTTTTAATTAATATTAACTTTCTTCACTCTATTATTCCTCTTGTCCCTAAGTCTCTTGTCCATTCTTGTCCCAGTTTCCTTGCTGTCCATTGTGTCCTTAAGCCCATATTTACCTGGTGTCTATTCTTATCAGGTATTCTTGTATGTATGCTCTGCAACAGCAATACTTATCCATATTATTTACTATTTATCTACTTTTAATTAATATTAACTTTCTTCACTCTATTATTCCTCTTGTCCCTAAGTCTCTTGTGCATTCTTGTCCCAGTGTTCTTGCTGTCCATTGTGTCCTTAAGTCCGTATTTACCTGGTGTCTATTCTTATCAGAAATGACCTCCCAACCCATAAATCCGTGAATAACCATCCAAGGAAGCAGATTAAGTTGTCCAAACTGAGTGTATGCGCCTGATATAGATGTCTATGCTTCTTTAGGCGTTGTTAGTCCACTGATTTCGTCCATATGGCCTAAAATAACCAGAAAAACAAAGTTTATAGGCTATTAAGAGGCTAAAACCCACTTATAGACCTAAGTATACATAATATACTGCATATTTCACTGAATATGAGATTTATGTACACATATAAGCTTTTGTATGTCAATAATTACTTCATATCACTTAAGATAAGTATATTATGACTCCATTAACACCTTAATAAGTATTATTAGGCTATGGATAAGCTATTTAAACTACTATAATTTTTATAAGAGAGTAATAATTATATATATATGTAATATAATCATATATATTACTATTTTAACCTTATTTCTAAGATATAAGCTTAATTTACTTAAGTTTATCCTATTTTAAGTATAAGAAATACTCAGTCCTAGGAATATCTAGGCTGACAATCCCCCTTTGAATCTTTTTTGGAAGAGACCAAATTGCATACTTTGTTCTATGTAGGCTTACGACTTATATTAAGTGATTGATTGATTTAATAGAATTAGCCTTTCTTTTTTGCAAACCTGGAAAAAGGAAATTCTTCCATAACAAGTCTTCTTTCCACTTTTTGATTCTAAGAAAAAGTATGAGACTTTGAAGGTCAGTGGGCCTGTTCTGAAGTGGAGTTCCAGTCAAGCATAGTTGGTGTTGGGATTCCAAGTCAAATATTGTTTTAGCCCTCAGCAAGTAAGGATTTTTAATTCAACTAAAAGAATATTTATAAAAATTGATTATAAAAATTAAGTTTTAAGTTTTAGATATAGAAATGGGAACTAACTCAGCTTAATCTAAAAAAACTCTATACCAAAAGGGCTTTTGAGTCACCAGTATATTTTTTTGGCTTTGATTTTTTGTCATCATTGGGCTAGTTGTTTCATAGGTTGTTAAGAAAATAGCAGTGTCCTGTAGCTCCTTGGTGTTAGTATTTTGATAATCCTCCCCATAAAGAACCTTGAAAGGAAGCACATTATCTTCAAAGTGCACACTTATTTCATTGATCCAATTCAATAGTGTTGCCAGTGGGCATATAATAGGTGTGGCTGAACTCCAATTAATACCTTCTTGATTTTACAATACCTGGAATTTTCTTGCTTCACTATGAGTTACACTAATAAGAGAAAGAGTTGACAGCGTCTTTCCCAAACCCATATTATCAGCAAGTATTGGCCAGTTTCCTTCAGGGGTTAATTGATTGTTAGGAACCTGATCTTTATAGTCATCAAATCCAGTTCTAAGCCAAGGGTTGTCCTGGTGCCTCCACATGATATCCAACTTTTCCTTTAACATTTGTTCATTTTCAATCATAAAATTTATTGCTTGAAGTTGATGTGTTTTGTGAACTGTTTTGATTCCTTAGATAAGTTGATCAGATTTCCAATCTTGAGTACTCTGAGATGTTTGGAAAGAGCCTTCAAAAATTACATGCGGGATATTAAAAAAGATAGTGGAGTCATAGTTCAAGATCAGACATAAATTGATTTGAGCAGAAGAAAATGCTTCTTTAGCAAGACTAATTAGTGTACTTGAAGAAAAGAGGCATCCCTAAAGTTGATACTGATTACCAAAAACTAGAACCAAGTAAGCATGAAAATAGAATGGCTTCATAGGATTCAAGGAACTTCTTTGGTTTAAATGGTGAGATCCAGACCCAATGTCACCCAATAGTGGTCCAATGTGCTGACTCTGCACTTGAGAAAGATTACTGACAAGGGTTGATTTTTTTTCTTCAAATAGTCCAAAAATATGAACATCCAAATGGCCTTTCTGTTTAATTATGGGGGTTGGTGAGTTTTGAAATGTTGAAATTACATTCATATAAATTTTTTTGATTGTTATTAAGAGCTGTCCAACACATCTGAAACTTTACATATTAAGTAAGAATAGTATCTGAAGATAGTGGTTTTTAAAAGATGAATTGAACCAAAAAATGAATAATCAGTTTTGAATAAAACGAGAAAATAACTTATTAGCATACGCTACGCTAAGATAATAATTCATTCACATGTATTATTATTATCTTTTTAAAAAATATTGGAAGTAAATGAATGATAAATGAAATAAAGAATATGGCTTAAAAATAAATCTTGAGCCTATAGAGTAAATTGGGGTTAGTGGAAGAAGAAAAATTTTCTTAATAAAATTGTGCTTTATTGTTACATTATAATCACAAAATAGAATAATTTCACTCTTATTACACTTATTTATGTTTCTGTCTAATAGTAAAGTGCTTTAGATGGCAGTTCAAAATCTAAATTGAAACTACTACCTAGAACGATGTCTTGATACTAACATACTTTTTGTAAGTCTTTGGACAGACACTTATGGTTTTCTCAATAATATTAAAATTGATATGAATTGTATGTTTTATCAAATATCTATGTGGTCTAATTTAATAATTGAGACACTAAAGTTTACCATTCTGTTACCAACTTGGCAAGAAAATATCTATAGATATTCTTAGACTGAATATCAAATTTTTCTTTCCACAAGATGGGAAAGTAAATATTATGATATTTTAAGTGATATGTTCAAGCTTTGCTCAATCTGTGCTTAGCTGAAGATTAAAGTAATCACCAAGCTCCAAGAGAACTGTGATTGAGTTGGGTTGAACCTAGGTATAACTGATTACCGAGTCTTTGTCCAATTGATTTACATCTGGTTTCACAATTAATTCCCAACAGCTTTCCAACCACTTCCCAAAATTTTTAAATGAGGGGTATTCCTAGCAATACCCCCCCAAATTTTCTGTGGTGTATGATATTTATTTTGTAAAAAAGACACAATAGGTACTTTAGATTAAACCCATGTAGCAAAGCAGCTGTAAATGTAATCATATTTTGATAAAAAAATATTATTCCATATTTTAAATGTATAGAAAAAATATTTCAATTCTATGGTATTTAAAAATAAATTAAGTAAAATGTTTCAGGTACACTTTTTTAGTCTTTAGAATAAAATTTTTGATAGAAGTAATTCACAACTAAACACTTACACACAATTCTAAAATTATATACATGGGTTCAGGGTTTATCATTGATTTATTGGAATTATGATATTCTTGCTGATTGGTAGATCTTATATGATGTATGTATTCAATTTCTAAGTGTATGAAGAATAATCCCTTTGATATTTTATTTAAACAGAGAATTTATAAATCTTCTTGGAATTGGCCTTATCACAAAGTAATACTGGAATGAGTATATTGTTGTAAGAAAATTAATTTAAATAGAAAAATTTAAAATATTCACTAAAGGTTTAAAACAGAAAATTAATATTTTAATTTGACTTTTTATAAAAATATATATTAATTTAAAAGATATTTACTTATTTTTTTTTATAAAACCACCAATTTTATCCTGTGAGGCTTCCCTTCAACTTAAAAATATAAGTCTAAAAAATTAATATGATGCTCTGAAGACTCTATATAATGTGTACCTAAAGCAAAAATAATTACTTTTAGAAGTACTTCAAATCTAAGCAGAAGAGCTGATATCTTTTTTATATAATATAGTTGTATAAAATTGATTTTTAGTTAGGTTCTTAATCTGTCATATGTAAAGAACTCATATGATAATGATATATAATCAAATTTAAACTATTTTTAATATAATATTCTCTCAAAATGATTCTTAATTTTTACTTCTTTTCTGAATTTCAAAGTATTTAATAAAAATATTTTGATATAAAAAATAATTATTTTTATATTTAAAATACTTAATAAAAATTCTAAAAAAGTAGAAATTTTTTCATGGCTTAACTTAGTTTGAACCACAATTGGAAACAGGATTTCAGTGAGATTTCAAGCTAAGTTCTACCAAAAAAATGATAAATAATTTTTTCAAAAATTTATATAGTCATTTCAATAAAAAAATTAGTAAAAGAAAGGACTCACAAATTTTTTTCTGTTACTAAATAGATTATCATAAATTATCGAGGAAGATAATCTATTAAAATTTCTTAAATTTGAAGTTATTACACTAAATTATCCATTTATATATAGTAATCACAAAACAAGAAATGAAGCTAAATGGTTATATATGTAGATAAATATTTTCTTCAACATTTACTTGAATTATTTAATTTAACTCAAAGCTATCTTTAATCTAACAGACATATTTTAATATTAAATTTAAAAATAAATACAATAAACTCATAAAATACATAAAATCAATAGTTAGAAATTTCTCAAAATGTTTTGTTTTAGTTTTCAACTTTTTGCTAAAATTATCCTATTATATTATTTATTATATCATGTATAGTTATCAGAAGCATACTGTGAATTCTTTTATAAAAAAACAAAATAGTATATTATTACCAATTATTTCTATATTACTTTCTTAGTCTTTAAGTACCTTTTAAATCAAAAAATATAAAATAAAGATGTATAAACTATAGGTTTAAATTCAAAAATATGAATAAAAAACAATTATCATCATTTTTCATATTTGCAGAATAGAGCTGTAGATTGAGGGGGTGGACTCTGATGTTTTCCCAAAGAATAGAGTACACTCTCCACTTTTTACTACCTCAATGAAAAACTTCTCAATCTCTCCACACAAATTTTTCTTCCTTTTAGTTTCTGTTAACTCTATTACCACCCAAAACCCTTTTATTGTCCTCCTGACACATTTTCTACACTCTCTAAGCTTCAACATCCAAGTATAAGCCCTCCTAACTTCTCCCCTCCACTCTATTTTCACTTTCAACACAACTCCACCCCTTTTGCTACCATCCTCATCCCTCACCACTCCTTTCTTGCCTCTCCCTACCCTACCCCACCCATTTCAACCTCACACTATCTATTTTTTTCCTCAACCCACCCCACTCCTTTTTCAACTAATTACAATGCTTTTGCTTTCAACCCCCTTTTTTCCACTCTTCACTTCAGAAATTCCCCACCCCATCCGAATCCACCCTTTCAATTTTCATCTCACCCCTATGGCTTTTCAAATCACCCCCTTTTCTGGCTATAGACTAAAAGGGGTTAGAAGGAGGGAAAAAAAAGTGATATCAAGAAAGTTGGGGTGGAAATTGGTGGAGAGGGAATTAAATAGGGTTTCAAAGGGAGCAGAATAAGTGAGGAGAGGTGGAGAAGGGGGAATAAGGGTTTGAGATGGGAGAGTTCTTGGTAGACTTAAATAAGATGTAAGAGGGAGAAAATTTAATTTGGGAGAGGAATGAGATGTGAAGTTTAAGGGAGGAAAGTACTTGTAAGGACCAGTTTGAAAAAATGTAAGCACAAAAATTATATAATGTTTTATGAGACTTGGAAATCATACACTACGCAATATAGGGGGTGGACTTGCTAGCAAGTCCCCAATCTGAACTCAGACAGAACTCAGATGGAACTCAGACTGAACTCATAATATACTCATACTGAACTCTACTTGAAGACCCACCTAAAACTGTTCTGCTGAGTGGTGTTCATCCCTGATTGTATGGTTCCTTTATCAATAGCTCAATGTGTGTTCAATCTGTGGTGAATTTGAGTCCAAGGTTGCGGACTTGCTAACAAGTCCACCCCCCGTATTGTGCGGTGATAATGGCATGAACCATCCCAAAAAAACATAAAAATATTTTCCAATATTTATTAACCATAGATTTTGTTCTCATAAAAGTTGGATTTTTATTCTTTTAATATAATGGAGATCATGATAAGCTATAGTTTCAATAGAATTGGGCCCATATCCTGTTTTAACTTATATAAATATGGGATGTAAATTAATCTTAAAAATTGTTCTATTGACTAAATTTAATTTTTAATGATTTTAGATAGTGTTTCAACTTCCACAAATTTTTTGAAAATGGATAAATAACTCATAACATTGATTGATATTATAGAAGGTATCAAAGTTAGAAATTTGTAATTAATTAAAAAGTATTTCACAACACAAAAGGAAAGTTACAAACAAGAAATTACTCTCTTTGTAAAAAGGTATTTATGGGCCACAATATGGCATATTTTTCAAAAAAATCATGGTTGATTTGTTGGAAAAAAGAGGTATTTTGAAATGGAACATTTTAAACTTTGATAACCCCTAATGAGAAAAGGCATTTATTTCTCAATTTTTTACTGATAAAAATTTGATGAATTATAGATATTCAATAAAAATTTCTTAATGAATAATTTCTTAGAATATTGGATGTTTTATCTATATATTCATAGGGTTAATATCTTATAAATTTTTGTGAAATCTCTTTTAATTCATAGTATATGAGAGTTTCATTAAATTCAAAAAATAAAAAAACTGTATAATTTTTCAAAATCTTTTGAAAATTCAAGGCTAGATTGATAGTGTGGCTCATTTTTTTATTCCTTCAACAAATCCTCTAGTTCAAGTATAAATATTTTTTGAACTATAAATCAACTGTTGTTCAATTAAGTTTCAAATTAGTTTCAAGTTTTTTTTCAAATTATATGCACTTTGTCTTCATGACTGTTTCATCACTTCCTCAATGTGTTCTTGATTAGTTATAAAGTATTGTAATAGGAGGGGGAACAAAGAAGCAGATTTTTATTTTTTGGACAGGAACTTGCAGGCTGGTAGAGTAAAATTTGATGGAAAGTTTACAAATTCCCTGATGGATTTTTCATCAAGCCCAGTGACTGGAAAGCACCTTCAGATTTAGTTAGGAGGGGTTTAATGGTTGAAAAGAGAGCCAGATTTGACAAATTAACTGGTTATTATGCTAATAATATTAAAGGTGGTAAAAAGAATGGTGTTACTGATAGTGGAAAATTAGATAAGGTTAAAGAAAAGAAGGTCAGTAAGGCCACTTTCATAACTTCATTTGGTGGATTAGAGTTGTGAAAATTTGCTAAGAAGGATGGCAATTGTATTTTTGTAGAAGATGAAGTTTATGCTTCCAGAAGAGCAGCTGCTACTAAATCTAAAAGTAGCATTCAGAGCCAACTTAAAGCTAAGCTGGGAAAGGCTGATATAAAAAATATTGAAAAAAAACCTTTTGCCAAGGACAAAATATATAAAATTCAGAAGGGAATGGCAGATATGGGGCCTCCCAGTTATAGTAAATTTGATTTAAATGGTGAGCCTATTCCTGTAGAATAAGAATCTGATTGTAAGGAAGATGTACCAATAGCTTCTCTTTCCAGACCAGTTTTTTCTGGCCCTACTCCTATGGAGGGATAAGGAGAACCAGTGATGGATCTGGATTGGTGAAAGAAGCTGGTTTCGTATCTAGTGTTATGGTAGATGAAGATGTTATTATGGGGGGTGAAGAAGTCAATGTGGGTCCTCAAAAGGTTCCCAGGGCCAAGGTTATTAAAACTAAAGTTTAATATGAGGGGCCAGTAGTATCTGGTCAAGAAAATGCTATGGAGATGGTTTTAGGTAGAGTTAATTAACTCTAGGTTCCTCTATCTTTTGTAAAATTATTTTCAATTAGCTCTTAACTTTCAGAAAAGCAAAATAAGCATCTGACAAGGAGAGGGTTATCAGTTGGGGAGGTGAATTGTATTGGTGAAAATTCTGAAAAGTTTGGGGAGGAGGTAGAAACTCATTTTTCTGCTCCTTTAGGGTATTGATGGTGATTTTGAATGGTAAAGAGGTAAAGGCCCTGGTGTATTCTGGTTCAAATATTAACTTAATTTCTTTAGAGAAAGAAACTATTATAAGCCTGAAAATTAAAGCTGGCACTGGTGGAAACTTAAGAGGCATAGGTGGAAATGAAACCAAACTTATGGGGACAGCTGAACATGTCAAATTAAGTGTAGGTGGATCTGTTTTTAGAGTGAATTTTTATGTGGCCAGAGCGGCTGTGAAAACAGCTCTTGGTGGGCCATTTTTAATGTATTTTGAAGCACAAATGGGTTATCAGAGTGGTATGGGAATTAGTTTGGAAATCACTTTTGATGATATGAGGAAGCTTCATATGCGTTTTGCACCTCTGGGAGATGATGGTTTGGAGACAAGGCCTGGCCTCACTACAATGTGTCAGTGTTTTATTTGCACCAAGAAAAGAAAAATTAAAAGGTCAGCTTCTGGTGAATTTATTAAAAAATATAATTATGAAGACCCTCATTTTTTGGGGTAGTTGTCACCGGACGACCTACGCACAAGGTCGAGGATGTTCCTGAAAGTGAGATGAGAGATTTAGGAACTTCTTCGAAGCACAGAGGAATGATTTGAGGAAGTGATTTGAAGGTCATTCAAAGTAAGAGCAACAGGTTCGAGGTAGTTTCGAGAAGAATTATAAATAGTTTCAAAGGTAATAGGAATTCTTAAGATCTCACGAAGGGTTGGAAACTCAATAATCAAAGATTTAGGATTTAGAAATGAATATTGAGAAAATAAAAGAAAGATACAATAACAATGATTTAACTTAAAGATTTTACCACTATTAATGTAAATATGTTTTATAATTTAATTCTAAGAAATATCGAACCAAATACCCAACCCTTTTATGTCCTTTATTCCTCCTCGCATTGACCTCCCTTTCATCGCACCATTCCCATACCATTGACCATTACTAACATACACTTAGACCCTCTTTGCTAAATATCCATCCATGCTCAATTTACCCCTTTATAATTAATTAACAAAACTTTTAATGAAAACTACTACTGTACTATTATGTTGATCCTAGCGCTGTGCGTCTCTTATTGAAAAGGAGACTAAGGCACCCTATTGGGAGATTGACTAATTTAGATTTAGAGTTTAGGCTAGCGCAGTTAAATAGTAAGTACACAAAGGGGAATCACAGTTGCTATGGAGAATTGCTTTCTGCGCTTCGAGTATAGATTTAGGACTCGATATTATTGATTTAATGAGCTGCTTTTGCCTCGAGTGTCACGTGGCGCGTGACAGCTGCCCGGGTATAAGAATCGCGAACTCCGTTGAGCTTGAGCCATCTTCTCACACTAGTTTCCCTTCTTCTATATTTTTTTCCTTATTTATTAATTTCCCTTTTATAATGAATTGCCCTACTCCCACACCTACGCCTCCACACCCTAAAGCGGATGGGGGAATGATTACACGACAATTTTCCCAAGCTTGCGCGGCTTGTGAAAGCATGGAATACTTCTGTGTTGAAAGTACAGCGACTCGAGGCCCTCGCCAGAAATGCAAGTTTTGCTGTTGGCAACGAGTGGCGTGCGATGCGTTGACAAAGAACGCAGAGATCAAACAATGGTTTACCAAGACCAAGTTTTGGGTAATCCCTAAAACAAAAGAGGTGGTTGAAGACATTTGGGATGTCTCGGTTGGAGATGAACAATCGGTGGGGGAGAATGATAAGGAGCTCAACAACGAGATCACAACCTGGGTAACCCAGGCCACAAGTTTGAAGCGGGGTGTCGAAGAAGAGGTCAACGAATTGGTGGAGGAAGATGAAGATGAAGTCCCTGTTCCAGGGCGGGCACCCAAGAAACGACGGGTGGTCATCAAAGATGATGAGGAGGAAAGAGAAGCAGAGGTAGAGGTGGAGGTGACGCCAAGGTTATTCTTAGAACCTGACCCCATCTTCGAAGTAAGCTTTTTGTTGTTGTTTTTTAAGGATGAGGTTACTGATGAGTTTTGTTTAGACATCAAATACCATTGAAGACCCAATTGGGGAGCCTGCACCGCTTTTACCAACTGAGGCAAACCCTCCGGTCACGGGTGGAAACAAAGAACCTGAAGACACGCTGGACCAGGTGTGGTCGAAGAAACCTCGTCAGGGTCGATGAGTAAGGTTCGCAGAAGAGTTGTGTGGGGAGGTCGATACAATTATTGACGCTGCTTCCTTCGACGTGGCCGAGGAACTCTTGGAGATTGGAGAGGTGGTTCAGGTAGGAGAGGAGGAGGTATTTGAGAAATGCAGGAAGGAGATAAGGGTAGTATTGGAGAAGATGAAAAGATTGGTTCGAGAAAATTTAAAAGAGAAAAATTTGAAATGAAAAGGAGAGATGTAAAAAAGTAGAAAAGTAGAATTGTATTTTAGTTTTATTTTATTTTATTTTATTTTTTTATTATTGTAGGTGAATATTATTATTTTTATAAGATTTAGGAGAGAGAGAAGAAAAAAGAAGTTTTTTTTTTTTTTAAATAAAATTTGCTTTAGAATTTGAAAGAAGAAAATTAAAATAAGAAAGAAAGAAGTTATTTGATTGAAGGAAGCTTTAAGTTTTTTTAAAAGAAAAAATTTATGTAAGAAAAGAGGGAGAAAAAGAAACAGTTGGTGATTGAGATGAGTTTGTTGAATTGAGAATTTAATGAAAGAAGAATTTGTTTTTTTGCGAAAAGTTGTTGATTGAATTTTTTTTTTTTTTTTTAGGAAATTTTAGTTGAAAAGAGAGGAAGAAAAAAGAAAAGAAAAAAAACAGAATTTAGAATTTAAAGAGAATTTGAAAAGAAGAATCATTTGTTCAAAGAATTTTTATAGGGAGATTTAGAGGTTGAAGTTAAGTTCAAGGAAATGGTCGTGTTGTACAAGATTTGATGATTCGAAGGAAAGAAAGTTTTAAAGCGAGAAAAAATTTTTAGAAAAGAAAATTTTAAAGAGAATTTTAAATTTAAGAAAAGAATGTATTTAGAGAATTGAAAAAGAAAGAAGATATTTAGAGAGATTTAAGAGTTTTTTATTTTATTTTATTATTTATGTTTATTCTATTTATTTTGTTTTGTTTTTATTTTTATTTTATTATTTATTTTTATTCTATTTATTTTATTTTATTTTATTTATTTTATTTTATTTTATTTTATTTTATTTAATTTTAATTTTGATTTTACTTTTAGTTGGTTTTGGAGAAAAATTTTATAGAAGGAGAAGAAAGAAAAATAAGAGAGAGAAAAAAGAAAACAAGGCTAAGAAATTTAAGAGTTGTTTTAGATTTTTTTTACGAGAAAAAGAAAGAAAGAAAAAGAAAAAGAAAATTTAAAATAAAAGAAATTTTATGGTTTTGGTTTTAAAGGATATTTCAAATGAAAAGATTTTAGGAGTTCAGGGGCGTTAGAAACATTGATGGCTGGTTCCCAGGATGTTTTGTCTGAGTCATTAAGGAAGCCTTCCCATTCCACGAGGTATTGAAGTTTCCCCTTGCGTATTCTTGAATCAAGGATACGACTTACTTCCCACTCTAGATGATCTTCTACTTCGACCGGTTCCGGAGGGGGTTGGTTCTTGCCCGGGTATATTTCTCAAGCCAGTTCCAGGAGAGATACATGGAAAACAGGGTGAATTGCCTGCCATTTAGGAGGTAACTTGAGTCAAAATGCAGTTTTAGAGACTTCAGAGTTGATTTCGAATGGTCTCAAGCGCTTTTCAGCCAGTTTCTTTGATGGTCGTGTTGTTCGAATGTTTCGTGCGTCGAGCCATACTTTGTGGCCTGGTTTAAAGGAAGGAGCAGATTGTTTATGTTTGTCGGCCTGTTCCTTGTATCTTCGAATCGCTGATTCCAAATTTGTTTTAAGTTCTTCTTGGAGTTGTGATATAGTTCGAAGATAATGTTCCACAGCATGATTAGTTCCTACATGGATTGAGTTGAATTGAGGATGTCGTCCATAAATGGTTTCGAAGGGATATTGTCCTGTCAAAGAATGAGTCAAGTTATTATAAGCAAATTGGGCCAATGGTAACCATGTGGTCCAATCGTCTTGTTGGTAACTGACATACATTCGAAGATATTGTTCGAGTATTTGGTTAACTCTTTCTGTTTGACCATCGGTTTCAGGGTGATAGGCCGTGGAGAGGTTCCTCGTAATATTGAGTTGTGGACACAGTTGGGTCCAGAATGTGGATACAAACAATGAGCCTCTATCTGAAATAATATCATTTGGTAAGCCGTGTTTGGAAAATACATATTCTAGAAACAATTTTGACAAATCATCTGCTGTAGCAGTAGTAGTGGTTTTAATGAAAATAGACATTTTTGAAAATCTATCTACTATTACTAATATAGCATCAAAATCATTAGAAAAAGGAAGTTGAGAAATGAAATCCATCGATAAAGATTCCCAAGGTTTAGAGGGAATAGGAAGTGGTTGAAGCAACCCATGCTTCCGGTGACAGGGAGCCTTATTCCTATTACACTCGTAACAAGCTTTTATATAGGCCTTAATTTCCCTGGTCATACCTGGCCAGAAGAAATCCCTCGCTATTAACTGGTAGGTTTTATCAACCCCAAAATGACCAGCTAATGGAGAATCATGTCGACTGTTGAAAATCCATAATTTTATCTCATTGTTGTCGGGTATGACTACTCTACCTTCGAAGACTAATAGACCTGATTCAATACTAAATCTTTTGGCCCCTTGCTTTGAGAGTATTTTGTCTTTTAACCCTAATCAATATTCGTCCTTCGACTGAGCTTCGAGGATGTTGGATAGTGGATTTTGAAAAGATTGAATTGTCATCAAATTAAGTTGATGAGTCGTTAACATTGATTCGTTGATAATTGAATGCACATTTTCTGGGTTCTTGTCAGCAAATGCGTCCCCCCTCTGTGGGTAAACGTCGTCCCGACATGACAAGATATCTGGGACAATGAAGTTTTTACCTGGGCAATAGGAAATAGAGAAGGAAAATTCAGACAAAAATTAAGCCCACCTGGCTTGACGCCTGGTTAACACTTTGGAAGGCATGAAGTATTTTAAAGCATTATGATCTGTTAAAATTTGAAAAGGACTATCTAGGCTGAGAAGAAAAGAACGCCATTTTTTAAGACAATGGATAATAGCTAAAAGCTCTTTGTCATGAATTTCATAATTTAATTCTGCTGCAATGAGTTCGCATGACTCAAAAGCAACAGGATGAAACAATTTTGTTTCAGGATTTAATTGGGAGATGACCCCTGTAATAGCATAATTGCTTGCATCTGTCTCAACTATTGTCGAAGCAGAAGGATCAAAATGTCGAAGAATTGGGGCTGTGGTGAGCGCTGTTTTTAGTGCTTCGAAATCCTTTTTTGCTGTAGAAGTAAAAACAAAAGGAATTTCTTTTCTAAGAAGAGAAGTAAGATTGGAAATAGTTTTAGAGTAATCTTTAATAAATCTTCTATAGAAGTTTGCAAAACCCAAAAATCCTTGGAGCGATTTAAATTTTTGGGCTCAGGCCATTCCAGGATTTTCTGGACTTTCTTGTCATCCATGACTAAACCGTCAGTGGACAACGTAAAACCCAAAAAATCAATTGATTTGAGGTGGAATTCGCATTTATTATGCTTGGCGTAGAGACCATGATCTCAAAGAAGATTTAGGACCTGTCAAACATGATGAATATGTTCATCCAGTGTCTTCGAGAAAATTAAAATATCATCTAAATAGACGACTACAAATTGTTCAACAACATCTTGAAAGATGTCATTAACAAAAGTTTGAAAAGTTGAAGGTGCATTACATAATCCAAAAGGCATAACTAAATATTCAAAACTACCAAATCTAGTGCGCATTGCAGTCAGTGGTTCATGGCCTCCTGCAATGCGAATCAGATTGTAAGCGCCTCTAAGATCAATTTTAGAAAAGAAATTAGCACCATTGAAAAGGGTAAGAAGTAATGAAATAGGAGGAACAGGATATGCATTCTTCTTAGTGACTGTGTTGAGCTTTCTATAGTCAACACACAACCTAAGACTACTGTCCTTCTTTTTTACAAAAAGGACAGGGGAGCCGGTTGGAGATTTACTGGCTCTGATGAAACGTTTGGCTACATTCTCTGCAATGTAGTCTCGAAGAACTTGAGATTCGTCCTTTGACAAAGAATAGACGGGACCTGCCGGAGGTACTGGGCCTATTAACTCCATTTGATGATCGTAGGGTCGATGAGGTGGTAACTTATCGGCCTTGCGGATTGAGAAAACATCGAGGAAGTCGTGGTAGATTTCTGGTAGAGTTGATTTAATGGCTTCAACGTTGATTTGGTCGTCCTCTTCATCTTCAAGAGAATCTGTTGAGGGGATACCTGTATTGAGAGAGCAGAATTCAATTACTTCGAGGCAATTTAAATCCTCTTCGAGTGAAGTCATCGAGCTAGAAGGGTTAGCCAATTGCTCATTTAGAGAAGGATCAGATGCTTGCAAGTCATCTGGCAGAGACTTGTCCTCTAGCAGGACGTTTTCAGGCGGGTTGTTTAACTCCCTGTTGACCTGCATTGAAGAATCAGAAATATACTTAGAGCGTGGGGTGATCAATCCCTTAGTCCAATCAATTTCAGGATTCCAATGCGTTAAAAAGTCATGGCCAAGAATGGTATTGTCCATCCTTGGGGTGTCCAAGACTGATAATTCCCATTAGAAGGGGGGAAAGTTTGGAAAGTTGAAAACCCATAAAACTTTCTTACTTACCCAATATTTGGGTTCCTCTGATTCAACCAAATAGATTGGAGTTTGATCGATATCTGTAAATGTTAGTTGAAGCTTCTCAGCAAAAGATAAACTAACAAAAGAAATTGAAGCTCCAGAGTCTATAAGACAACTGAAGGGGATATCCTCCTTAAAAAGAATGAATCTCAAGCGGTTTAAGGCAACTCCAGTCCTTAAGACATGGAGGTTCTGTGCACTGGGAGAAAAAGATAGTTTGCTTTGCACACAAGTAAACTATCTACTAGTTTTTTGACTTCGAACTAGTACCTTCTCTTTCCTTCAACTTTACACAGTCTTCCAACTTGTGCTTACCCCCACAATACATAAATAACCCATTATCTGCTCGTCTCTTCCTCTCAGCTTCTTTAAGTTCCCCTTTAGGATCCAGTACTTTGCTGATATCTCCTGGGATTGAGCCTTTTGGTCGAGGTTTATCCTTTCCCTTATTGGGTTTGGATTGAGTCGAGGAGGATTGATTTGGTCGTGGGTGTGAAGAAGGTCCTGATTTAAAATTTAGGCCTTGAGATTTGTTGGCATATCAATGATGTTGAAGTTGTCCTTGATAAAGGCCGTCAAGTTTGAGGGTTTGATCCATTAAATCCGTTAAAGTAGTCATCTTCTGACCGTGAAGATTTAATTGATCCAGAATCCTCGAAGGAAGTCCTTTCTTGAAATGATACTTAAGGGCAGCATCATTCCAACCTACTCGAGTTTGAAGTGCTCTGAAGTTCGAGATATATTCAGAGGCTTTACCATTATCACTCATGCAAAGAAAATCAAGTTCAATTTCTGTGTTGTCAGTTTCATTAGGGTCCCCAAACAACATAAAAAGTTGGTCTTCGAATTTTTCCCAATTATTGATAAGTAAGTGGGTTTCTGTCGAAGAAAGAATGAGCAGATAAGGTTCAAACCATCTTGCTGCTTTCCCGGCTAGGAATGAAGAAGCGTAAACGACCTTTGATCGGTCGCTATTAAAGGTTCGAGGGTCATTATGGAACAGTAGCTTGCAGGTTTGCAAGAAGGGTCGCAATCTGTCGGGGTGATCTCCGTCAAATTTGTCAGGACATTTCATAGAAGTAGTTTTGAACTTAGATCCCTCTGAAGACGTTGAATTTGAAAGGGTTTTCATGAAAAGTCTCATGAAATCTTCCAGAGAGTTAGATGGTCCAGGTTCTGAGGATTGACCTGAAGGGTGATTGGCTGGGGCTGATGGTGCCTCGTGCATTGTATCCTCTTCTTCTTCTTCTTCACTAGAATCCTCAAAATCTTGTGGGATGTCTTCTACAGATTGAAATGAATGTTGCCATTCTCTAAGGTCGAGTGGTTCCAAATAGTGAGTGCGGGAAACAGACCTTGTGGCTGTTGGCCTGCCCCTAGCGCAAGCTCTAGTAGTAGCGCCCAGAGGAGGAGTGCGTTGAACAGGTGCCATTTTAAAACTTTAAAAACACCTAAAAGGATGTAGTAGTGCAAAGAATGAGAACTACAGAGAATTAAATTATAGTGTCACCGGACAACCTACGCACAAGGTCGAGGATGTTCCTGAAAGTGAGATGAGAGATTTAGGAACTTCTTCGAAGCACAGAGGAATGATTCGAGGAAGTGATTCGAAGGTCACATGAAGTAAGAGCTACAGGTTCGAGGTAGATTCGAGAAGAATTATAAATAGTTTCAAAGGTAATAGGAATTCTTAAGATCTCACGAAGGGTTGAAAACTCAATAATCAAAGATTTAGGATTTAGAAATGAATATTGAGAAAATAAAAGAAAGATACAATAACAATGATTTAACTTAAAGATTTTACCACTATTAATGTAAATACGTTTTATAATTTAATTCTAAGGAATATCGAACCAAATACCCAACCCTTTTATATCCTTTATTCCTCCTCGCATTGACCTCCCTTTCATCGCACCATTCCCATACCATTGACCATTACTAACATACACTTAGACCCTCTTCGCTAAATATATGTCAGCCTAAATATCCTTAGGACTGAGTATTTCTTATGCTTAAAATAAGATAACCTTAACTAGATTAAGCTTATATCTTAAAAATAAGGTTAAAATAATAATATATATTATTTTATTATATATATATATAATTATTATTCTATTATATAATTTATAATAGTTTAAATAGCTTATCCATGGCCTAATAATACTTATTAAGGTGTTACTGGAGTCATAATATACTTATCTTAAGTGATATGAAGTAATTATTGACATACATAAATCTCATATTCAGTGAAATATGCAGTATATTATGTATATTTAGGTATATAAGTGGGTTTTAGCCCCTTAATAGCCTATAACCTTTGTTTTTCTGCTTATTTTAGGTCATATGGACGAAATCAGTGGACTCACAACGCCTACAGAAGCATAGACACCTATATCAGGCGCATACACCCAGTTTAGACAACTAAAATTACTTCCTTGGATGGTTATTCACGGATTTATGGGTTGGAAAGATGTTTTTGGGTTAATGTGGATTCTTGGGGATGTTATTGGGGGCTTGGACATTTTATTTGTTTCCTTTATATGCTTTCAGTTTCATTAAATCTCTTTTTGATCATTTATTTTACCTGTTTCCTTATGGTATCCACTTTTATCTGGGTTTTCTATTTATGGTATGACTCTGTGTTATTATTAATAGTGATGGAGGGTCCTTACTGGAGGTCTGGGTGTTGAAACTGCTTGAAGTGGACGCCATGGGGAGGTGATGGGCCCTCACAGTGCTGTAATTGCCGGGGATAGCAGTGACATCATCTGGATTGAAGGTCTGTGCACTCCAGTGGATTTGGGTATAAGTAAGAAGGGATTTTGACGGTTTATTATCATCATTCAATTACTACACTTCAAACAAGCACTACAATACAATTATTAGTATTCAGAAATATATTATAAAGCCCTTATAAATTGATATTATCTTTATAAAAGCTATAACTATATTTTATTCTTCTATTTTCCACCACTATCACGCATTTAAATCCAAGTATTGTGAGTTTTATTTGAGTATAACTATTTTATTAGTCTTCCCCTGAGGTTTAATCACTAAATCATTTATTAATAAGTAGTAGGACCATAAAATAACACTATTATATCATACTTATATACTAGACTATACTGACAATTGGGGGTCTTTCCTTATATTTTACTTATTATTTAGTATAAGCCTTGGGACGTGATTTTTACCTTAGTAAAACTCAAAATTAACCAAATATTTGGGTCTGCTGCATATTAGTGGGTCATCATAACTCATTGATTTCAGAAAAGAACCCTTATAATAATTGTACTAATTTTTTATCATAAAAATTAGATATTTACAGTAGTAACTGTACCCAATATAAACCCAATTTCACTTGGTATTTGGACACCAATATAACACCCAATAAAATTGGTATTTGGCTAAAGCTTGGTAAGCTAATTATTCACCCTTATAGAGGTCTAGTTAAACTTATTATTATATTTTTAACAGATTTTTTTGAATTTCTCTTATATTTTATTTAAATAAATAAAGATATAAATTCAGGGTAAGCTCCATTGCTTTTTTATTAGTAATATAATTGCTAATATTATTTGTCTACTAATTCCACAGTGTTTTTTCCTTTTGTAGACGTAAAATATTGTTATTCTGAACAATATGAGTGCTCCCCAGGATAGTGTAAGTGAACAGCCTGCTTATAATACCAGGTCTAAAGCTAATAAAAACTTTCCAGGACATCACCATGGAGGGACAACAGTACCCCCAGCCAGAAAGCATGAGTATAGAGGAAAAGGATGCCCTCTTAAAAAAGATAACTATCAAAAAGACGTCTCCTCCTCTTCAGGATCAAATGTCCCACCTGGCCAAACATGTTCTGAAGATAGAGGAATCAAAATCTCTCATGTTCAAAGAGGTAGAGCAGTTGCAAAACAATTGCAAGGTAGGATTTCAGCAGATGAATCAGGCAATGGCAGAATTAAAGGGAGGCCAGCCCAGTCAATCAAATCAGCAACCCCCTACCCAAGGAGGGTCCACTCAATCCCAGGAGAAAATCCTGGTAGACAAATGGAAATGGGACTGGTTTCACCAACAGTGGACAAGCCACAGTTGCAACAGGGATCCGCCCCCTCATCTGACTTCCTCAGCTCACCCTTACAAGGGAAAAAAGCGCCAAAAATCAGGACTGGAAACCATCCCTTGGTAAGTAACTTACCCTCTCAGATTAGACATAATGCTGATAATTACAATATAGGTAATTCTATTGATGTTAAATCTGTACAACAAATAGAGGAGGATTTAAGAAATTTAGGTTTTAGAGTAGATACACCTGACTTGTCTTTTGTCCATAATAACAGTACTATATACAATGATAATACAGTTAATCCTCAGTTGCAACCACCTACTAGTGAGATGAGAAGTTCACAGGAGAGTGAGAGAATTGAAAAGGAGGACATGGAATATTTTAACAATAATCCAACTGTCCATAGAATTGTTTCAGCATTGTGGAATAGAATGACTGATTGTGAGGAACAGACAGTTAAGCTCACTAGTGAAACAATTTCATCCTTGACATTGAAAATTTCTCAATTAGCAACACGTAATAAAGAATTAGAGAAAGAACATTTGTCTCTAACTCTTAAATATGATTCATTGAGTAATAAATATAATGACCTTTCAAACAAATTTTGTGAGTTAGAAAAATTATATGAAACACACTTATTAAAAACTGAATCAAGAACAAAGTTATCTTTTGCCCAGACAAATCAAAGTGTCTCTGAGTTGCTACAAAGATTAACTAAAGTTGAGATTGAAACTGCCAATCTACTAATGAACCAGGATAATCATAAGTATAATCAATATAATAATAATCCTTTCATTGGCAAAAGTGAATCTCATTCCTTCCCTGTACCACCACAATTAAAACCATCTGGTGGTAGTGTCAAATCTGAAAATGTAAGTCACAAATCCGTGCAGGAAGAAATACAAGACCATTTATCAAAAGTGAATGAGTTGTTGAATTTACCTAAGATTAGTGAGATAAAATCCAATCAGAAGAACTGGCCTTAAATAGATCAGTACCCAACTTATGATGGGGAAGCCAGCTCTGATTGGCAACATTTTATTCAAAGAATTGACAACTTGAAATTCTCATATAAGTTACCAGATGAAGAGATAACATCAAAATTAATTTCTTTATTTAAGGATGTTGCTTTATTATGGTTTGAAGCTGTCTTAAGTGAGGGTAGAGACTACTCTTGGGCTGAATGGAAACAACTTATTGAAAAACAATTTGGAGGTTCTAAATTCAGGCTTACTCAGCAGAGACTGTATGAGAAGACTAGGTATAATCCGTTGAATGGTGACAAACCTATGGTATTTTTAATGAATTTAAACAAAATATTAAAAGCCATTGAGCCTCATATGGATTTTAACTTATGGAAAGATAAGATAATATACAAATTACCTATATCTGTCAGAGACATTGTTGTAGCTAGAACATTAAATGTTACTGAATATTCTGACTTTATTAATATTTGCAATGAAATATTATTAAACCATAAGTATGAATCAAGGTATTCCACTTATAAGCAAAATTTTGAACCTGTAAAAACTCAGAATTCAAAAACACTTCAGGAGAAGCAGAAAAACCTACTGCACCTGTAGTACCTAAAAAGTATGAAACAAATACTTGTTATAAGTGTAACAAACCTTGGGTCAAAGGTCACAAATGTGAGAAAAACATAAATATTGTTGAAAATCAACGTGAATCTGAAACTGAAACTGAAAAAAGTAAAGAATCAAGTGATTATGACAGCAATATCTCATATAGTGATGAAAATGAAGTCTGTATGTTGGAAGATGATTTGTCCTTCTTTGAAAATCCAATATTAAATATGGACTCAAATGAATCTTTAATGAATTTTGAGGATGCTGAAATCATTAAGGATATACAAGCTGATAACTTTAGAATGACACCTATCACGGTTCCAGCTATCATTTCTGGTGAAAATGTTAATATAGTATTGGACACAGGAGCTGCTGGTTCAGTTGTTTCCACTAATACATTACAGAAAATTGATAGTGAATATAAGTTTAAGCTTGAACCACTTCAGAATAAAAATTGGAGAGGTTTTGGATCAGTACTACACCCCATTGGTAAATACAAAGCTGCTGTTTTCTTTAAACACCAACATGGTTATGTAAGGGTAACTTGTGACTTTGTAGTAATGGATAATACAAATTGTAGTAACTTTTTTATCATTGGAAATGATATTCTGACTAAATTTGGTGTAAAATTAGACCCTGCTAATAACAATTTTACAATTGGCATGAATGGTAAAAGGAAATTTAAAATAAATTCTTTTAACACAGTCTTACACATTGAGTCAGTAACAAATTCCCCGTCTAAAGGAAGAGAATCCAATGAGTTGGAACTTCTGGAAACAGAAATTTCAAAAGCATCATTTGGCACTCAGATAAGTAAAACTGAGAAAGATAATAACTTGGAATTAATTAAAGCTTTTCCAATGGCTTTTGCACATGGTACAAATGAACTTGGCCTTGTAAAAGACCATGAAATGAAAATTAGTTTAACCTGTGATATGGATAATATTCCTGCTAGTCTTAAAAAGAAACCATACCCTGCTTCACCAATGAAGAGGAAAGACATAGAGGATAATATTAAGATGTTATTAAAAATGAACATTCTTGAGAAGGTTGAAACTACACCAAAATATTGTGTAATATCACCAGTGCTGATTTCTTATGAACAAGATAAAGCAAGACTGTGCGGTGATTATAGAGCATTAAATACATTTACAGTAGATGATATTTATCCCTTGCCAAGGATTGCCTCTATACATGCTACCCTTAAAGGTGCTAAATATATAAGTTGCCTAGATGGAAATAAAGGGTACCATCAAATTCCTGTTGAAAAGAATTCAAAGAACTTTTTGTTGATAACAACACACATGGGAATTTATAAGTATGTCAGAATGCCATTTGGACCAAAAAATGCTCCATCAGTATTTCAGAAGTTAATGGATATAACATTCCATAATGAAATGATTGAGGGATGGTTAATGGTATACATTGATGACATCATAGTGTTCTCTAAAACTTTTGATGAACACTTAATCCATTTAAGGAAAGTATTTCAGAAAATGGATGAAATAAAAATGACCCTTGCATTGAAAAAATGTAAATTTGGGTTTGAATCTTTAAAAGTGCTTGGTCATATTGTATCTGGCTTACAAATATGTGTAGACCAAAATAAAGTGGCTGCAATAAAGAATATTGGCATTCCTCAAAATGTGAAGGATGTACAATCTTTTCTTGGAATGTGTGGTTATTATAGACAATATATAAAAAACTACCAATCAATTGCTGCACCACTGACCACACTGATAAAGAAATCAGAAGCTTTCATTTGGAATAATGAAAGACAACAAGCTTTTCATAAGTTGAAAGAATGTTTAATGACAGCTCCTATCTTGGGATTACCAGATTTCCAATTACCTTTTGTATTATATACAGATGCAAGTTTTATTGGACTGGGTGCTGCTTTGCATCAAAAACAACTTATTGAAGGTAAAATGTCAGAAGTAGTAATCTGCTATATTTCACGTACTGTGAGAAGTGGTGAATTGAAATATGGTGCTACTCAACTTGAATGTTTGGCAGTAGTATGGGCTCTTGAAAAGCTACATTATTACCTTGAAGACCAAAAATTTGAGTTAATAACTGACTGTAGTGCAGTTAAGTCACTCTTAAACATGAAAACTCCTAATAGACACATGTTTAGATGGCAATTAGCTGTACAAGAATACAGAGGACGGATGACTATTACACATAGAGCAGGAACCTTGCACTCTAATGTAGATCTGTTATCTAGAGTACCTCTGCCTAATAAGGATGATAATCCTGCTTATGTTCCTGAATCAGAGATTATTAACATTTATGGCATTTATATTGTAGATCTTGAGGATGAATTTATGCAATCAATTCTTGATAATTATAATTCAGATCCTGACTTAAGTAAATTAACTACAATATTAAATGATCCATCTAATGCTTCAATGAATGTTTTAATAAAAACATTACCAAATAAGTATAAAGAGGCATTAGAGAAAGGAAAATTTTCCATTGAGGATGGTTTTATATATTACAGGAAAAAATTAAGTAATGTAATTGTAATTCCCCCTTCAATGAAGGAGTTAATGTTAAGTATATGTCATGATGATATATTAGCAGGTCATTTTGACTACCATAAAACATTAACCAGAGTAAAAAACACAGCTTGGTGGATTAACATGTCTGAGGATGTTCAGAAATATGTTGAAACATGTGATTCTTGCCAAAAATCTAAAAGATTAACAGGAAAAAGAGCTGGTTTATTACAACAAATTGAGCAACCAAAAGCTCCATGGGAAATCATTAACATGGACTTTGTAACAGGTTTGCCAATAGCAGGGCATAAGAGTTATAACTCCTGCTGGGTAATTGTAGATAGATTTACAAAGATGTGTAAATTTATTCCTACCCACAAAGAGGTTTCTGCAAAGGCCTTAGCTTTTTTATGGTGGACACAAATGTTAAATACAGCAGGTTTCCCCAAAGCAATAGTTTCTGACAGAGATCCTAAATTTACTTCTGAGTTCTGGACGTAACTTATGGATGTTTCAGGGTGTCAATTAAAACTTTCTACAGCACACCATCCACAAACTGATGGGCTAGCAGAAAGAATGATACAAACCTTAGAAGATATGATAAGAAGATACTGTGCTTTTGGTCTTAATTTTAAAGACAATGACAAATTCACGCATGATTGGGTAACCCTTATCCCAGGTTTAGAATTTGCATATAATAGTACAGTACATTCTGTCACTGGCAAAAAGCCATTTGAGTTATGGTTGGGTTATGTACCTAATACCCCTGCTAAAACTCTTAATAAGTTACCTAGATTGGATATTCATCCAGGTACTAAATCTTTTCTTCAGATGCAAGAATTATGCAGAAAACATGCTCAAGAATGTATAAATAAGGCTTTTGAGTATGAAAAGAAAAGATGGGATAAAGCCCATAAAGAACAAATGTTCAAAGAGGGTGATGAAGTCCTTATTTCAACGCTACATTTCAATTTAAATGGTAATGTTAAATTGAAGGATCCATTCATTGGACCATTTGTAGTTAAAAAGATGGTTGGTAATAATGCTGTTGAGGTTATTCTATATGCACCTTATGATAGAAAACATCCAGTATTTCATATTTCTCTTATAAAACCATACCATTCTAATGATACTGCTCTCTTTCCAAGAAGATCAGGAAGGCATAAACAGCAACCTGAAGAAATAGTGGAAAAAGCAGAAATTGAAAAGATACTTAAAAAGAGACACCTTACTAAAGAAAAGGGAGTTGAGTATCTATTAAGATTTAAAAATAAATCAAGTGAATATGACCAGTGGATTCCAGAAAATGAAATCTCTGATCTTAAAAGTCTCTTGAAAAAATTTAAATCTAAATAATACTGTTCATTCAGTATATGTATTATAAAAATTATTTTTTTATTTTATTATTTCATTCCTTAAGATTAATTAAAATGTCTTAACATTTTTTTTATTGTTTTTTTTTGGGGTGAGGGAGTGTCAGCCTAAATATCCTTAGGACTGAGTATTTCTTATGCTTAAAATAAGATAACCTTAACTAGATTAAGCTTATATCTTAAAAATAAGGTTGAAATAATAATATATATTATTTTATTATATAAATATATAATTATTATTCTATTATATAATTTATAATAGTTTAAATAGCTTATCCATGGCCTAATAATACTTATTAAGGTGTAAATGGAGTCATAATATACTTATCTTAAGTGATATGAAGTAATTATTGACATACATAAGCTTATATGTATACATAAATCTCATATTCAGTGAAATATGCAGTATATTATGTATATTTAGGTATATAAGTGGGTTTTAGCCCCTTAATAGCCTATAACCTTTGTTTTTCAGCTTATTTTAGGTCATATGGACGAAATCAGTGGACTCACAACGCCTACAGAAGCATAGATACCTATATCAGGCGCATACACCCAGTTTGGACAACTAAAATTACTTCCTTGGATGGTTATTCACGGATTTATGGGTTGGAAAGATATTTTTGGGTTAATGTGGATGCTTGGGGATGTTATTGGGGAATTGGACATTTTATTTGTTTCCTTTATATGCTTTTAGTTTCATTAAATCTCTTTTTGATCATTTATTTTACCTGTTTCTTTATGGTATCCGCTTTTATCTGGGTTTTCTATTTATGGTATGACTCTGTGTTATTATTAATAGTGATGGAGGGTCCTTACTGGAGGTCTGGGTGTTGAAACTGCTTGAAGTGGACGCCATGGGGAGGTGATGGGCCCTCACAGTGCTGTAATTGCCGGGGATAGCAGTGACATCATCTGGATTGAAGGTCTGTGCACTCCAGTGGATTTGGGTATAAGTAAGAAGGGATTTTGACGGTTTATTATCATCATTCAATTACTACACTTCAAACAAACACTACAATACAATTATTAGTATTCAGAAATATATTATAAAGCCCTTATAAATTGATATTATCTTTATAAAAGCTATAACTATATTTTATTCTTCTATTTTCCACCACTAGCACGCATTTAAATCCAAGTATTGTGAGTTTTATTTGAGTATAACTATTTTATTAGTCTTCCCCTGAGGTTTAATCACTAAATCATTTATTAATAAGTAGTAGGACCATAAAATAACACTATTATATCATACTTATATACTAGACTATACTGACAATATCAGTCCATGCTCAATTTACCCCTTTTTAATTAATTAACAAAACTTTTAATGAAAACTACTACTGTACTATTACGTTGATCGTAGCGCTGTGCGTCGCTTATTGAAAAGGAGACTAAGGCACCCTATTTGGAGATTGACTAATTTAGATTTAGAGTTTAGGCTAGCGCAGTTAAATAGTAAGTACACAAAGGGGAATTGCAGTTGCTATGGAGAATTGCTTTCTGCGCTTTGAGTAAAGATTTAGGACTCAATATTATTGATTTAATGAGCTGCTTTTGCCTTGAGTGTCACGTGGCGCGTGACAGTAGTCAGGGCTGACTGCTCTAATGTTTCAATCTCTCCTCAAGAAGATATCATTATTTTCTGTTAATATTTCCTTGTAATTCATTGTGTTATGGATTTTTTATATGTTCATTATCTTTATCAAATTATTCTATTTAATTTAAAATTGGTTCAAAAGGAAAGATGGGATGTATTATGTTGGATAAAAGTTGGAAAGGGACTTGGTTAATTATGGTGATATTAGTGGTGGATTATTTTATCCCTTCCAGCAAGAGGATAAAATACAATTCACTCATCAAAATCAACAAAAACATCTTAGTATAACTAATTCACAAAAAAATAATATTTGTGATGATTCTATTTCTTTCCTCCAGCAAGAGGTTAAACTTATAGCTTTATTTACTGGGGATTTTTTGGCAGAAAATGAAAGGAAAAAAGGTGTTGTAAAATTAGATATTAAATTTAACAATTTAAAAAGGGGTTGAAATGAAAATATTAAAAATAAAAATTATATTTTAACTTATTCTTTTTCTGACACTGATTCTGAAGATGAAAAAATTTTTTATGATGAATTATATAATGGTGAAACTATAATGGATTAAGTATAAAAATTGATGTTGATGTGGTGAAATATAAAAAGGTAGCATACAAAATTAGACCAATCAATGAACCACTGCCAGCCAAATTAAATCTGCCTTTGAGAAGACCAGATTTCTCAAAATATCCATTTGATTTTCCTTTAGTCAAGAACCCACCAGAGTTTTTAGAAACTTTCAGCATCAATTTCAAGAGATTTGAGGTTGTTAATTTTGCACCTGAAGGTTGGCTGTCAGGTGAATAAAAATATTTGTTGTTGGATGTAATGGTTAGGAGGAATAAGGCCATTTAATTTTTAGAAGAGGAGATAGGTGTGTTAAAGCATTCTTACAGGGGGCCCTACAAGATTCCAGTTGTTTTTTGTGAACTATGGCAACAGAAACCTATTAAAATACTCACTGCTTTAAAAGAAGATTATATTGAAGTCATTGTAGAAAGAAGTTGAACTGGATTATACAAAAAATCATTATCATTTTAATCAATTCTAGTGTTCTGTATTAAAAAAAACTAATGACAAGCTTAGGGCAGCTCATGATTTAAGAGAATTAAATAGGGTTACAACAAAAGATGCTGGAATAACACCTAGCACAGAGGAGTTTGTAGAGATATTTTCAGGGAGAGTTTTTTATGTTTTGGGAAGTATAATGGGAGGTTACGACAAAAGAGAGTTTCATCCGGACTCTAGCCCTCTCACAACTTTTGATATGCCACTTGGGCCACTACAACTAAAACGATTACCTCAAGGAGCAACTAATTCAGTTGCTCTTTATCAAGCTCAGATGGCTTGAGTTCTAAAAGACAAATTTCCACAGTAAGCTGGTATATTTATTTATTATTGTGGAATAAAAGGACCTTCAACAGATTATGGTAATGAAGTATTGAAGTAGAATCCAGGGATACTAAAATTTATCTGGAAATATGCTATTATTTTAGAGAGGATTTTTTTTAGGAATTAAGAGGCTGGTTTAATTATTTCAGGTTCCATATTTTCTTTTTATGTGCCAGCTTTTGAAATATTATGTCATGCTTTATGTAGAGAAGGTAGGATTATGTCAAAGAAGAAGTTAAACAAAATTCAGTCTTGGGCAAGACTCAAGAATATAACTGAAGTCAGAGGGTTTTTAGACATATGTGTTTATTTTAGAATTTTTATTAAGACTTTTCTTCATTGGCTTCTCCTTTGAGATGGTTAACTAGGAAGGATGCTGGCTTGGAGTGGGATGGAGAGGGTGAAGAGGCATTTGTTAGGTTGAAGAAGGCAGTTGGAGAAGATTTTATCATGCATAAGTTAGATTATGGGAAAGATGCAGGCTAGATTTTTTTTAGCAGTGGATTCTAGTCAGATTTCTTCTGGGGTGTTTCTGTCTCAAATGGATAAAGCTGGTTATGTAAGACCAGCAGTTATGAAACTGTGATTTTTACTGGGGTAGAATCAAGATATTCTCAACTAAAATTAGAACATTTTGGAGTGGCAAAAATCTGAAAGAAAATTCAAAATATTTTATGCAGACAACACCCTAAATTACAAGTTTATGCTAAATCTTTAATTCAAATGATCAATTCCCCTAGTTTATCAAATGCACTCATGACTAGATGGGTACCTTTTACTCAGCATTTCTCTTTTTTTTAGTTCACAGGCCTGGAAAGACATTTACTATTCTAAATGGCTTATCAGGAAGACCACCTACTGAAGAGGATTCTGACTCAGAAAAACTGGATGAAGATATACCTGTAATCAAGGCCAGCACAAAAGTTGCTGAAGACTTTCCTTACCTCCCCCATTAGTTTATACTGGCAGGATTAAAATGTGTAGACAGTGAAGAAGAAGACCTCCACCATGAGGATAAACTGGAAAATAATAAAAATATGATAGATTTTGTGCTTGGGGAGTTTTATGATGGTGTAGATAAACTTGGTAAAAAAGAGGTTGGAGATGTTGTGTTTATAGATGAGGATGGTAAAATTGTGTGGGATAGTAGAAAGTTGGTTAATGATTTATATGTTGGAGTTTTAGAAAATTTGGTTAAAGAGAGGTTGGGTGTTTGTAGAAATTTGGTAAAAATGAGGTTGAATAAAGATGAAGATGATGAAGCTGAAGAGGGTAAAAGAGGTAAAGAAAATGTTTGGTTTTTAAAAGGTTGGAATGTTCAAAGATAGAAAATACAAAATCTTTAACAATAAGTAGGCAAAGTCTAGGATTAAAACTTTTGGCTCATTCATTATTAATGAATTTTCAAGATGATTTCTGGGGACAGACAGGTTTTTAATTAGAAAATGGTAAAATACTTATTAACATTAGAAACACTGGATAAATGTGATAATGATGAATGGGTGGCTATCAAAAAGAAGTCAGCAGCATTTTATCTCTCTGGAAGACAATTAATGAGGAGAAGGTATCCAAATCCTCAAGTATTTATAACTCAAAAGAAAGGGCAAGAATTGGTTATGAAATCACTGCATAAGGGTCTTGGGCATAGATGAGTTGGTGAAACCTATAGTTGAATTTCTGATAGATTTTAGTGGCCTGGTATGAAGCTGACTGTTAAAAAATGGGTTCATCCATGTTATTAATGTCAAAGGCAAATTTATTTAAGGCCAAAAGAACCTGGACACACAAACAAAGAAAATACTCTTTTTGGTAGGGTTAGTTTGGATGCTGTTCATATAAATGAGGGGAGATATAAATATCTAATTGTAGTCAGAGATGATTGATCTGGTTGGGTAGAGGAAGCACCTCTTATTAATTTGAATTCCAAAAATTTGGCAGATTTTTTAATGAAAAATTGGGTATATAGGTATAGAGGTATGAGGTTGGTAACACCTGATGGAGGTCCTGAATTTGGGACAGAGCTTAGAGAGGCTATATCAAAAGTTGGATCAAAGGTTAGGGTAGAAACCACATATTATCCCCAAGCTGAAGGAATGTTAGAATGAGGGAATCAAGTTATAAAGGATGCTTTAGTTAAAATTTATGGATCAAGTGCTGAAAATTGGAGGAACTATTTATCACTAGTTTTATTTTCTGAAAGAACACTGCCAAAAGTACAACTAGATATTCACCAAATGAAATACTTTTTGGACAGAAAGAGGTTTTACCACTTTATCTAGAGTCTGGATCATATCTTGGAGTAGACTGGGACATGGTCAAAACTACTGAAGAATTACTATGTGCAAGAAATGTTTAGCTAGAAAAGAAAGAAGAAACTCTAGAAAAGGCATATTCAAAAATGATGAATATTCAAAATCATTGAGTTAGATATTGGTATAAGAGTTTGGCTCATGGGTTAAGGAAACCTTTTAAAACTGGAGATAAGGCCTTGGTGTATGATAGGAGTTTGGAGAGTCAGTGGGGGAGAGTTTTTGCAGATGTGTGGAATGGGCCATACAGAGTTAGAGATCAAGTATCTGGTAGTTCATATGTATTAGAGGAGCTGGATGGAGTAGTTTTAAAGAAAAGGGTAGCTGCCGACCAGGTCAAGTGGTTCTATCCTAGGGGAACTAGGTGTGCAATAGTCTCACTCCAAAATAAGGATAAACTACCTACCATTGTCTATGAAGATTCCTCCTAAATGAGGATAAACTACTTTACTATAGCTTAACAATTATATACTCCACAAAAGAGTATAAACTAAAACTATCATTGAAATCACCAATAATTAAATTCAAATGTTAAAAGTCTATGGTGAGGAATATAGTTGGAATGTAATTATTTTTTGTTGAAGTGTTCACAGGGAAACCTTCTAAATGTAATATTGGCAAGTTTGGGGGTAATTTATTGGCTGGCTACTCTATACAGAATTACCTCACAATGTTTTTTACCATAGCTTCCCTGTTTCAATTTTAATCATGGATTTTTTTTTTCATATATAGGAATTCCACTAAGACTATAAGCAGGATCAACAGGAAATCAATAAATTAGGCTCATCTGAAGCCAGATTCAAGGATTTTTTTTATGTTTCATTTTTGATTTATGAAATTTATGTTAGAATTTTATTTTATTTTATTTTCATTTTAAATTTATTAAAAATTAAATTTTTCATATATAATGATCACTGGTGGTCTCCAATCATTTTTACAAATTGGAGAGAGCCCCCCCAGTGATCATTTCTATTTTTTCTTTATTATGTTTTTAAAATTTTTCAAAAACCATTTATTACTATTTTCAATTTCTTTCCTGTGTATCCCACATCAAGGCTCACTTGTACATGTGTATGATGTCAGGGGTACAGCTCATCAAATGAATTGGGAAAATCTTTTATATATTTAATTTTAATTTTCAAATTTTAGAACATCTTTAAAAAATAATTTTATTTAATTTTAATTTTCAAATTTTTAATTGTATATTCTCTAATTCAAATTTTTCTAATTTACAATCACACATAAAATAATAATAGTTATAATAATAATAATAAATAAAGTAAAAAAAATAAAAATAAAAATAGTAGTATGTTATTAGGATTTATATATATATTGTTTTTTTAGTTTCTTAAAAATTTCTAGCAGGAGCCTGAAGGCTTAAAGAAGATTTTTCTTTCAATGAAGACAGCACAATTAATGTCAGTACAGTCTAGTATATAAGTATGATATAATAGTGTTATTTTATGGTCCTACTACTTATTAATAAATGATTTAGTGATTAAACCTCAGGGGAAGACTAATAGAATAGTTATACTCAAATTAAACTCACAATACTTGGATTTAAATGCGTGCTAGTGGTGGAAAATAGAAGAATAAAATATAGTTATAGCTTTTATAAAGATAATATCAATTTATAAGGGCTTTATAATATATTTCTGAATGTTAATAATTGTAGTGTAATGTTTATTTGAAGTGTAGTAATTGAATGATGATAATAAACCATCAAAATCCCTTCTTACTTATACCCAAATCCACTGGAGTGCACAGACCTTCAATCCAGATGATGTCACTGCTATCCCCAGCAATTACAGCACTGTGAGGGCCCATCACCTCCCCATGGCGTCCACTTCAAGCAGTTTCAACACCCAGACCTCCAGTAAGGACCCTCCATCACTATTAATAATAACACAGAGTCATACCATAAATAGAAATCCCAGATAAAAGCGGATACCATAAAGAAACAGGTAAAATAAATGATCAAAAAGAGATTTAATGAAACTAAAAGCATATAAAGGAAACAAATAAAATGTCCAAGCCCCCAATAACATCCCCAAGCATCCACATTAACCCAAAAACATATTTCCAACCCATAAATCCGTGAATAACCATCCAAGGAAGTAATTTTAGTTGTCCAAACTGGGTGTATGCGCCTGATATAGGTGTCTATGCTTCTGTAGGCGTTGTGAATCCACTGATTTCGTCCATATGACCTAAAATAAGCAGAAAAACAAAGGTTATAGGCTATTAAGGGGCTAAAACCCACTTATATACCTAAATATACATAATATACTGCATATTTCACTGAATATGAGATTTATGTATACATATAAGCTTATGTATGTCAATAATTACTTCATATCACTTAATATAAGTATATTATGACTCCATTAACACCTTAATAAGTATTATTAGGCCATGGATAAGCTATTTAAACTATTATAAATTATATAATAGAATAATAATTATATATTTATATAATAAAATAATATATATTATTATTTTAAACTTATTTTTAAGATATAAGCTTAATCTAATTAAGGTTATCTTATTTTAAGCATAAGAAATACTCAGTCCTAAGGATATTTAGGCTGACACTCCCTCACCCCAAAAAAAACAATACAAAAAATGTTAAGACATTTTAATTAATCTTAAGGAATGAAATAATAAAATAAAAAATAAATTTTATAATACATATACTGAATGAACAGTATTATTTAGATTTAAATTTTTTCAAGAGATTTTTAAGATCAGAGATTTCATTTTCTGGAATCCACTGGTCATATTCACTTGATTTATTTTTAAATCTTAATAGATACTCAACTCCCTTTTCTTTAGTAAGGTGTCTCTTTTTAAGTATCTTTTCAATTTCTGCTTTTTCCACTATTTCTTCAGGTTGCTGTTTATGCCTTCCTGATCTTCTTGGAAAGAGAGCAGTATCATTAGAATGGTATGGTTTTATAAGAGAAATAGGAAATACTGGATGTTTTCTATCATAAGGTGCATATAGAATAACCTCAACAGCATTATTACCAACCATCTTTTTAACTACAAATGGTCCAATGAATGGATCCTTCAATTTAACATTACCATTTAAATTGAAATGTAGCGTTGAAATAAGGACTTCATCACCCTCTTTGAACATTTGTTCTTTATGGGCTTTATCCCATCTTTTCTTTTCATACTCAAAAGCCTTATTTATACATTCTTGAGCATGTTTTCTGCATAATTCCTGCATCTGAAGAAAAGATTTAGTACCTGGATGAATATCCAATCTAGGTAACTTATTAAGAGTTTTAGCAGGGGTATTAGGTACATAACCCAACCATAACTCAAATGGCTTTTTGCCAGTGACAGAATGTACTGTACTATTATATGCAAATTCTAAACCTGGGATAAGGGTTACCCAATCATGCGTGAATTTGTCATTGTCTTTAAAATTAAGACCAAAAGCACAGTATCTTCTTATCATATCTTCTAAGGTTTGTATCATTCTTTCTGCTAGCCCATCAGTTTGTGGATGGTGTGCTGTAGAAAGTTTTAATTGACACCCTGAAACATCCATAAGTGATGTCCAGAACTCAGAAGTAAATTTAGGATCTCTGTCAGAAACTATTGCTTTGGGGAAACCTGCTGTATTTAACATTTGTGTCCACCATAAAAAAGCTAAGTCCTTTGCAGAAACCTCTTTGTGGGTTGGAATAAATTTACACATCTTTGTAAATCTATCTACAATTACCCAGCAGGAGTTATAACTCTTATGCCCTGCTATTGGCAAACCTGTTACAAAGTCCATGTTAATGATTTCCCATGGAGCTTTTGGTTGCTCAATTTGTTGTAATAAACCAGCTCTTTTTCCTGTTAATCTTTTAGATTTTTGACAAGAATCACATGTTTCAACATATTTCTGAACATCCTCTGACATGTTGATCCACCAAGCTGTGTTTTTTACTCTGGTTAATGTTTTATGGTAGTCAAAATGACCTGCTAATATATCATCATGACATATACTTAACATTAACTCCTTCATTGAAGGGAGAATTATAATTACATTACTTAATTTTTTCCTGTAATATATAAAACCATCCTCAATGGAAAATTTTCCTTTCTCTAATGCCTCTTTATACTTATCTGGTAATGTTTTTATTAAAACATTCATTGAAGCATTAGATGGATCATTTAATATTGTAGTTAATTTACTTAAGTCAGGATCTGAATTATAATTATCAAGAATTGATTGCATAAATTCATCCTCAAGATCTACAATATAAATGCCATAAATGTTAATAATCTCTGATACAGGAACATAAGCAGGATTATCATCATTATTAGGCAGAGGTACTCTAGATAACAGATCTACATTAGAGTGCAAGGTTCCTGCTCTATGTGTAATAGTCATCCGTCCTCTGTATTCTTGTACAGCTAATTGCCATCTAAACATGTGTCTATTAGGAGTTTTCATGTTTAAGAGTGACTTAACTGCACTACAGTCAGTTATTAACTCAAATTTTTGGTCTTCAAGGTAATAATGTAGCTTTTCAAGAGCCCATACTACTGCCAAACATTCAAGTTGAGTAGCACCATATTTCAATTCACCACTTCTCAGAGTACGTGAAATATAGCAGATTACTACTTCTGACATTTTACCTTCAATAAGTTGTTTTTGATGCAAAGCAGCACCCAGTCCAATAAAACTTGCATCTGTATATAATACAAAAGGTAATTGGAAATCTGGTAATCCCAAGATAGGAGCTGTCATTAAACATTCTTTCAACTTATTAAAAGCTTGTTGTCTTTCATTATTCCAAATGAAAGCTTCTGATTTCTTTATCAGTGTGGTCAGTGGTGCAGCAATTGATTGGTAGTTTTTTATATATTGTCTATAATAACCACATATTCCAAGAAAAGATTGTACATCCTTCACATTTTGAGGAATGCCAATATTTTTTATTGCAGCCACTTTATTTTGGTCTACACATATTTGTAAGCCAGATACAATATGACCAAGCACTTTTAAAGATTCAAACCCAAATTTACATTTTTTCAATGCAAGGGTCATTTTTATTTCATCCATTTTCTGAAATACTTTCCTTAAATGGATTAAGTGTTCATCAAAAGTTTTAGAGAACACTATGATGTCATCAATGTATACCATTAACCATCCCTCAATCATTTCATTATGGAATGTTATATCCATTAACTTTTGAAATACTGATGGAGCATTCTTTGGTCCAAATGGCATTCTGACATACTTATAAATTCCTATGTGTGTTGTTATCAACAAAAAGTTCTGTGAATTCTTTTCAACAGGAATTTGATGGTACCCTTTATTTCCATCTAGGCAACTTATATATTTAGCACCTTTGAGGGTAGCATGTATAGAGGCAATCCTTGGCAAGGGATAAATATCATCTACTGTAAATGTATTTAATGCTCTATAATCACCGCACAGTCTTGCTTTATCTTGTTCATAAGAAATCAGCACTGGTGATATTACACAATATTTTGGTGTAGTTTCAACCTTCTCAAGAATGTTCATTTTTAATAACATCTTAATATTATCCTCTATGTCTTTCCTCTTCATTGGTGAAGCAGGGTATGGTTTCTTTTTAAGACTAGCAGGAATATTATCCATGTCACAGGTTAAACTAATTTTCATTTCATGATCTTTTACAAGGCCAAGTTCATTTGTACCATGTGCAAAAGCCATTGGAAAAGCTTTAATTAATTCCAAAATATTATCTTTCTCAGTTTCACTCATCTGAGTGCCAAATGATGCTTTTGCAATTTCTGTTTCCAGAAGTTCCAACTCATTGGATTCTCTTCCTTTAGACGGGGAATTTGTTACTGACTCAATGTGTAAGACTGTGTTAAAAGAATTTATTTTAAATTTCCTTTTACCATTCATGCCAATTGTAAAATTATTATTAGCAGGGTCTAATTTTACACCAAATTTAGTCAGAATATCATTTCCAATGATAAAACAGTTACTACAATTTGTATTATTTATTACTACAAAGTCACAAGTTACCCTTACATAACCATGTTGGTGTTTAAAGAAAACAGCAGCTTTGTATTTACCAATGGGGTGTAGTACTGATCCAAAACCTCTCCAATTTTTATTCTGAAGTGGTTCAAGCTTAAACTTATATTCACTATCAATTTTCTGTAATGTATTAGTGGAAACAACTGAACCAGCAGCTCCTGTGTCCAATACTATATTAACATTTTCACCAGAAATGATAGCTGGAACCGTGATAGGTGTCATTCTAAAGTTATCAGCTTGTATATCCTTAATGATTTCAGCATCCTCAAAATTCATTAAAGATTCATTTGAGTCCATATTTAATATTGGATTTTCAAAGATGGACAAATCATCTTCCAACATACAGACTTCATTTTCATCACTATATGAGATATTGCTGTCATAATCACTTGATTCTTTACTTTTTTCAGTTTCAGTTTCAGATTCACGTTGATTTTCAACAATATTTATGTTTTTCTCACATTTGTGACCTTTTACCTAAGGCTTGTTACACTTATAACAAGTATTTGTTTCATAATTTTTAGGTACTACAGGTGCAGTAGGTTTTTTCTGCTTCTCCTGAAGTGATTTTGAATTCTGAGTTTTTACAGGTTCAACATTTTGCTTATAAGTGGAATACCTTGATTCATACTTATGGTTTAATAATATTTCATTGCAAATATTAATAAAGTCAGAATATTCAGTAACATTTAATGTTCTAGCTACAACAATGTCTCTGACAGATATAGGTAATTTGTATATTATCTTATCTTTCCATAAGTTAAAATCCATATGAGGCTCAATGGCTTTTAATATTTTGTTTAAATTCATTAAAAATACCATAGGTTTGTCACCATTCAACGGATTATACCTAGTCTTCTCATACAGTCTCTGCTGAGTAAGCCTGAATTTAGAACCTCCAAATTGTTTTTCAATAAGTTGTTTCCATTCAGCCCAAGAGTAGTCTCTACCCTCACTTAAGACAGCTTCAAACCATAATAAAGCAACATCCTTAAATAAAGAAATTAATTTTGATGTTATCTCTTCATCTGGTAACTTATATGAGAATTTCAAGTTGTCAATTCTTTGAATAAAATGTTGCCAATCAGAGCTGGCTTCCCCATCATAAGTTGGGTACTGATCTATTTTAGGCCTGTTCTTCTGATTGGATTTTATCTCACTAATCTTAGGTAAATTCAACAACTCATTTACTTTTGATAAATGGTCTTGTATTTCTTCCTGCACGGATTTGTGACTTACATTTTCAGATTTGACACTACCACCAGATGATTTTAATTGTGGTGGTACAGGGAAGGAATGAGATTCACTTTTGCCAATGAAAGGATTATTATTATATTGATTATACTTATGATTATCCTGGTTCATTAGTAGATTGGCAGTTTCAATCTCAACTTTAGTTAATCTTTGTAGCAGCTCAGAGACACTTTGATTTGTCTGTGCAAAAGATAACTTTGTTCTTGATTCAGTTTTTAATAAGTGTGTTTCATATAATTTTTCTAACTCACAAAATTTGTTTGAAAGGTCATTATATTTATTACTCAATGAATCATATTTAAGAGTTAGAGACAAATGTTCTTTCTCTAATTCTTTATTACGTGTTGCTAATTGAGAAATGTTCAATGTTAAGGATGAAATTGTATCACTAGTGAGCTTAACTGTCTGTTCCTCACAATCAGTCATTCTATTCCACAATGCTGAAACAATTCTATGGACAGTTGGATTATTGTTAAAATATTCCATGTCCTCCTTTTCAATTCTCTCACTCTCCTGTGAACTTCTCATCTCACTAGTAGGTGGTTGCAACTGAGGATTAACTGTATTATCATTGTATATAGTACTGTTATTATGGACAAAAGACAAGTTAGGTGTATCTACTCTAAAACCTAAATTTCTTAAATCCTCCTCTATTTTTTGTACAGATTTAACATCAATAGAATTACCTATATTGTAATTATCAGTATTATGTCTAATCTGAGAGGGTAAGTTACTTACCAAGGGATGGTTGCCAGTCCTGATTTTTGGTGCTTTTTTCCCTTGTAAGGGTGAGCTGAGGAAGTCAGATGAGGGGGTGGATCCCTGTTGCAACTGTGGCTTGTCCACTGTTGGTGAAACCAGTCCCATTTCCATTTGTCTACCAGGATTTTCTCCTGGGAGTGAGTGGACCCTCCTTGGGTAGGGGGTTGCTGATTTGATTGACTGGGCTGGCCTCCCTTTAATTCTGCCATTGCCTGATTCATCTGCTGAAATCCTACCTTGCAATTGTTTTGCAACTGCTCTACTTCTTTGAACATGAGAGATTTTGATTCCTCTAGCTTCAGAACCTGTTTGGCCAGGTGGGACAGTTGATCCTGAAGAGGAGGAGACGTCTTTTTGATAGTTATCTTTTTTAAGAGGGCGTCCTTTTCCTCTATACTCATGCTTTCTGGCTGGGGGTACTGTTGTCCCTCCATGGTGATGTCCTGGAAAGTTTTTATTAGCTTTAGACCTGGTATTATAAGCAGGCTGTTCACTTACACTATCCTGAGGAGCACTCATATTGTTCAGAATAACAATATTTTACGTCTACAAAAGGAAAAAACTCTGTGGAATTAGTAGACAAATAATATTAGCAATTATGTTACTAATAAAAAAGCAATGGAGCTTACCCTGAATTTATATCTTTATTTATTTAAATAAAATATAAGAAAAATTCGAAAAAATCTGTTAAAAATATAATAATAAGTTTAACTAGACCTCTATAAGGGTGAATAATTAGCTTACCAAGCTTTAGCCAAATACCAATTTTATTGGGTGTTATATTGGTGTCCAAATACCAAGTGAAATTGGGTTTATATTGGGTACAGTTACTACTGTAAATATCTAATTTTTTTAATAAAAAATTAGTACAATTATTATAAGGGTTCTTTTCCGCAATCAATGAGCTATGATGACCCACTAATATGCCGCAGACCCAAATATTTGGTTAATTTTGAGTTGTACTAAGGTAAAAATCACGTCCCAAGGCTTATACTAAATAATAAGTAAAATATAAGGAAAGACCCCCAATTGTCAGTACAGTCTAGTATATAAGTATGATATAATAGTGTTATTTTATGGTCCTACTACTTATTAATAAATGATTTAGTGATTAAACCTCAGGGGAAGACTAATAGAATAGTTATACTCAAATTAAACTCACAATACTTGGATTTAAATGCGTGCTAGTGGTGGAAAATAGAAGAATAAAATATAGTTATAGCTTTTATAAAGATAATATCAATTTATAAGGGCTTTATAATATATTTCTGAATACTAATAATTGTAGTGTAATGTTTATTTGAAGTGTAGTAATTGAATGATGATAATAAACCGTCAAAATCCCTTCTTACTTATACCCAAATCCACTGGAGTGCACAGACCTTCAATCCAGATGATGTCACTGCTATCCCCGGCAATTACAGCACTGTGAGGGCCCATCACCTCCCCATGGCGTCCACTTCAAGCAGTTTCAACACCCAGACCTCCAGTAAGGACCCTCCATCACTATTAATAATAACACAGAGTCATACCATAAATAGAAATCCCAGATAAAAGCGGATACCATAAAGAAACAGGTAAAATAAATGATCAAAAAGAGATTTAATGAAACTAAAAGCATATAAAGGAAACAAATAAAATTTCCAAGCCCCCAATAACATCCCCAAGAATCCACATTGACCCAAAAACATATTTCCAACCCGTAAATCCGTGAATAACCATCCAAGGAAGTAATTTTAGTTGTCCAAACTGGGTGTATGCGCCTGATATAGGTGTCTATGCTTCTGTAGGCGTTGTTAATCCACTGATTTCGTCCATATGACCTAAAATAAGCAGAAAAACAAAGGTTATAGGCTATTAAGGGGCTAAAACCCACTTATATACCTAAATATACATAATATACTGCATATTTCACTGAATATGAGATTTATGTATACATATAAGCTTATGTATGTCAATAATTACTTCATATCACTTAAGATAAGTATATTATGACTCCATTAACACCTTAATAAGTATTATTAGGCCATGGATAAGCTATTTAAACTATTATAAATTATATAATAGAATAATAATTATATATTTATATAATAAAATAATATATATTATTATTTTAACCTTATTTTTAAGATATAAGCTTAATCTAATTAAGGTTATCTTATTTTAAGCATAAGAAATACTCAGTCCTAAGGATATTTAGGCTGACAATAAAGGTTTCAGAAGAGACTCTATTGAATCTTTAAATCTTTTCAAATTGATGATGTTGTTTATTTTCAAGCCAAGTGGCCATTTTAAAGTGACATTTTTAGACTTTCTCTCTTGCAAATTCTTTTGCACAATCTTTTGGCGGATAATCTTTGTAATGGGCCAAGTTAATGTTCAAAATAGAATACATTTTTTGAGAGACCTCATTAAATTTTACCATAGCTGAAGTGGGTTCTGGATCAGGAATATAATAAGCAGACAGAGAATAATGGGATCCAGAAGAATCTAGATCAATTCATCGATAAAAGTCAAGAGATAAAATTTCAAGAAGATTTAAAAGTTTAATTGCTTACTAGAGTCAACTGTCTCAATCTCAAAATTTAAAGGCAGGCTTGGTAGAAAATTTTCTTCAAGAAGGGAAGAGTAGGGATTCTTAATGTTGTGATATTAATGTGGTTTTAGGAAAATTAGGATGTCCCTTGATGGAGCAGGGATTGGTGATCCATTAACTGTTGGAATATTTCTTTTCTTATAGCAAATTTTTGGAGGACTGGGAGATCTGGGTCTCTTTGATCAAGAAGAAGGAAAATGAGGGCTGCCAAATTTAGGTTGAGGAAGAATAGTCTCTGTTATAGAAGGTGGTGAGAAAGAAGAAGGAGAAGGAGTAACATCTAGAACTTATTTATGTGGAGTAAACATTGCTTTTGGAGCAGTAGGAGCTCTAGGTATGACAGGAGAGAGTCTTTATTGGGGATAAGGAGCAGCATAAATAGCAGGTGGAGGTGGAACCATAGACTCAGAGTCAGAAGGAATATATAAAAAGTCTGATGGTGTGAAAGGAGTAGGATATTCAGAGGTGGATGATTTTGGAGAAGGAGTAGAAGGCTTGCAATGAGAGGCAAAGCTGGTGGCAGGAAGAGGGAGTGAGACATATTTAGGGCCAGAGAATTTTCTCTTATTTTCAAAACAGTTGAAACAGGCCCTGTTGTGGGTGTATCTTTTCTGGTTATAAGTGTAGGTGCACTCTTGATGGGTAAAAGAACAGTAATCACAGGCTTGGTCACTAGAAGCAGTGAGGTTGGAAAGAGTGATGTTGAAAATCTGAAAATTAGTATGGAAAGGATAACCTGGATAGAAAAATAGAAAATGGAGAAAGGTATGGTGACAAAATAGGCTCAAGGACAGTAGTAGGCAGTTGGAATCGACACAATCTTTGGTCCACTATGACCTAAAACTGAAAATGAACTATAAGGATTTGGTCCTCTACAACCTTAAACCAGAAACAAACAGCAAAATGTCAATAATTGGTCCCCCATGACCTTAAACTGTCAAATTACTTTTTATTTGGTCCACCAAGAATTTAAAATGGCAAATGAATTATTATTATGGAAAATTTAGTTGGTTTTTGTAGAAGGGTAGTCCACCAAGACATTAAACCGGAAATAAATTAAAATTTTGGTTTTTCAAGGATTTTAGGAGGAAATTTCAAGCAAGTTGGATATTCAATTGAGTCATTTCTAATTTATTACTGGTTCATCAATACTCAAACTGTTCCTCATTCATTTGGACAACTCAATCATTGATGGATATGGTGCAACTAACTGTAGGGGATGAAGATGACATTAAATGGTTTTATTGTAGCCTTAAAGTAAGATGGAGATTTTAAAGGTTATAGATGGAGATTGTTGAAAGCTAAGAATAAAGGTGCCAAAAAAGTCTGGAAAATTATGATTTACAATAAGTTTACAAGTAATTTAAAGTGTTGAAAAGATTTTTTAATGTTTCAATGCTGAATCATAGAAGAAGGATAGGATCCAAATTTAGTGGGTCTCTTTAGTAGACTATTTTAGTAGAAGCTAGGAGGACCTTATGGTAAGAATAGAATCAAAGTATATGGCTCAGGGGGAAGCCCAATCAGAATAGAATCATAATTTTTTGGCTCATTAGGGAGGCCCACTATCTCATGCTGTGAAAAAATGTGGAGATTGGTAGAGGAGAGTCTAAAGGGATTCAAACCTTGCTCTCAGTAGTGGAATCATCACAAGGCAAATATGGTTTATAAAAAATATATTTCAAAATATGAAAATTAAAAATCCAACTAAAAATACAATTAAAAAGAATTAAATCAACCAGAAAATGATATTTATCAGCACCAAAAAGAATTAAACAATTAAATTATTAAATTTTCAAAGAATAGAAGATAATAAAAATTAATAATCTCTTTGAAATCTTTCATAATCATTATCAAAACTTTGTGTTAAATTTCTTCTCTTAATTAAATCTTCAGTATTAATAGCAGGGGTTTCCTGAAAATAAGTTAAAAATTTACGCTTTATGTCAGCCAGGCTATACCAGGAGCCCAGTAAATGATATGTTAATTTATTGGACCTGAAAGAGGGCCTAAGAATTGTATTTAATGTATATAAATTAATATTTTATTGCATAATAAAATTATATAAGTATATTATTAAATATAAGTGTTATATTAATTTTATTGTTAGATAAATTTTTATACATTTAAATTAAGCATAATATATTTTATATTCTACAAATAATGGCGCATTTTTATGTATTTAATAATTATAAATTAATAATTAATTAATTACTAACATATATTCTAATTATATATGTAAAATTGACTTATAATGTTATTAAATTAATTATTTAAATTTATATATTAAATAAAACCTCTTATATTATTAAACAATAAAATTGGGCGCTTCTTTTGACCCTTAATTTTGTTACGAAAAATTATTAAATAAATTATAATACTTATTTAATAACATAGTATTAAAATTCCCACTTTAAATTACAAATATCACTTATTACACTCATCTATTATTACATATTTAAATATTATACAAAATTATTATTATTATTATTATTAGTGTTATAGTTCTAATATAAATTATAATAAATTTCTATGGTTGATTTAAGTCTAATAATAAATATAAGTGTGTCCGCGCATTGAAATTAAATCCTTACTTAAATAAATATTGTCATTTAATAACCCTTACTTTTGTGTCAGCTCTCAAGTAATTCGCCGTTGCTCCTCTTAAAATAATTTAAATCATTTTATTATTTTATTTCTTTTATTCTTTATTAACCTTTTCCTCCTCTTCTTCTTTCCCCTTTCATTCCTTCTTCTAGACGACTGGCCAACACTTTATATGATCACAAAATTCAAGAAATAGATATCTATGAAATTTAGGATAATGATTAATGAAATCATTCTGAACCTGGCCAATGTCATCTGTATTGGTAATTTAGATAGCTTAACTGTTGGAAGAGATAGTAGTTGGATTTGGAATCAGTTGGAGGCTTATTAAATTAAAAATAAAAACTAACTTTTTGAGCCAGGAAAGAACGTTTCAGAAAAACTGAATGGAGAAACTGGCATAATAAGAATAGGATCTTGAGATGGAGGAGGAAGCTCAAGATTAGGATTTTTAGATGAAGTAGCTCTTTTGGCCTTTATATTAAAAAAGAAGAAGGGAATTTTCAATAATCTCTTTTTAGGAATTGTTGAATCAGGAAAATTTGCTGGTCCAGTATAAACTTTAGTTCTGGATGTTATAATTGGAGGATTACACTTAATTTTCTTAAGCCTGAAAAGATCACATGCAGTTTTTTCAGGAAGTCCAGGATTAGAAATAAGAAAAGGAACCTGGTATTTGTTGCAAATTTCACATGGGATGGCAAGGCCTTCTGATGAAATATTGATGATGATATTAATACAAAAAAAAGGTAGAATATTCAGGACTAGTTAAGGTAGTTTGTTGAAGAGGATGAAGAGAGGATGAATACATTTTCAATCAATTATGCAAATTTAAAGAATGGGGAAATTCTTTATTGGAGGGACGATTTGACAGTCTAAAGTTTATTTTGGCACTAAATTTTATTTAAATAGGATTTTTGGGTATGATTATTGAGATTGGGAAAGCCAATATGATTTTATAATGGTGAATATTTAAAGAAATGAGTATATAAAAGGGTAATTTTACAAGTCAAGATTAAACAAATAATTAGCTTTCAGTAAATTCAAGTATAGGCCTAAAGTTTAATATAAATTAGATTCAGGAGTCTCAAGAACCTTTGGAAATTTTTATGGAATTTTTACTATTTTTCTACTATTTTTAATAATTTTATAAAGTATTTTTGATTTTTTTTGATATTTCATATTTTATTTAACTTTGATAGTTTTTTACTTGGTAAATAGGGCTGCACAGTCTACAAAAATTTGAATAAATTATAAAGAAGAAGTAGCTCAATTATATGTAATTTTTCTAGATTTTTTAGCAGTATGTTAAGGCTCTAATTGAGTCCAGAAGTCCTTAAAAGCTCCAGAATGCTCCAGAGAAGCTCTGAAAAACTCTGGTGATCTCTGGACTAGCTCCAGAATTCTCTGCTGTGAGAAAAGGAAGCACATGACATACTATGCAAATAAAGCCTGTAGACTCAAGATTGGAGATAATTATCTAACAGCTAACAATCTATCTAACAACTTTTATTTTAACTATTAACAATAATAATCAGACAACTTAATCATTGAATATCACATCATAACATATAACAATAACATTCATTATTATTTTACATAAAAAACTATAAAATCATAATACCCTTATAAATATAACACTATTACAAATTACTTTATAAAACTCATTTATCATCACATATAATTACTTATAGGATACCATTTTAAAGGTCTCATCACCAGGGAACTGAATTTAACAACTAAATCTCATAAAAATAAAAGCTTCATAAAAATATATTATTCAATTTTTTAAATAACTTTTCTGAATACAGATTCACTGTTGTGTTTCTTACCCTCATTAGTAAAAAGATTAATTTAACATCTTAACACCTTTAATAACAAATATTTTATTAGAAATTTCATAAAAAGTAGAGTTTATAGCTTAGTTAATTGAGAACTCTTATTTTACTTGAAGGGACATGGTTTTCTACAGTTTATACGACTCTCTTGGATTCTGCTTACAGAAAGGCAACTGTAAGAGTCTTTCTAAAACGTCAAGAACTAGAAGCAGCTCTCAAGTTATATAAAAAATCTCTGAAGAATTACCACAATAAAGGAAGGACCCAGAATTGTGCGCTACAGGTAGGTGACAAGGTTTGGTTAAGCTCAAATTTCCTTTCCACATTGTGCCCCAGAACTAAATTAGATCACAAGAAAGTGGGGCCATTCAAATTCAAAGGCAGGGTATCTGACTCTGCTTATGAACTGGAACTACAAATCCCAAGGAGGCAGGAACATCCAGTTTTCAACATTTCATTTCTCACAAAGCATAAATAAAATACAATCCCAGGACATCCAGAGGAGCCAACAGCACCAATCTAAATGGAAAATGAAGAGTTTGAGGTGATAAAAATGATTTCTTAGAGGGTTTACAGGTGAAGGGTTCAGTACTTAGTGCATTGGAATGGATATGGGGTTGGGGATAGGTCTTGGGAATCAATGGAAAATTTGGAAAATGCTAAGGAAAAGTTGATGGAGTTTGAGAAGGAGCACAGGGGTAACGAGGGGTAAAAGAGGGGTAATGTTAGGATTTGTTTGAGAGGTGAGGAGGAGGAGAACTACAGGCACTATGCATTGTGAGAGGCAGAAGATTGGATATTGCATATGGGGGTTATATGGGGAAAGTTCTGTGGAGCTCTCCTCATTGGACAACTTATGTAGTAATCCAGTTACTTCTTAGTCTCACTGATGTATCAGCATAGTCAGTCCCATCTCACTGTGGGTCATCCCAAAATAGTTAGTCTAGTTAGTCTCACTGCCTAGTAGTATAGTCAGTCCTGTCCCAGACTAGTGTCAGCACTAGTAGTAGTCTGCCTTCTTAGGTCTTAAAAATAATCTAGATTCTACTCTGTCAATTGTGATTTCTATTTTTTCATCAATTACATTTAATTAACCTGAAATCTAATATATTATGGGTTCCAAACCACCAAATTATTTCCATGTCAAAAAATTTTACTTGTAAATACCCTCCCCAGCTATTTACCTTAACAGGGGGTGGGGAACACCATTTTTTTTCTAAATGAGAAAAAAATTTATGACAAAAAAGTGGCAATAACCTCCCCTGTGTATTATTGAAGTAGGGGCATATATTTCCAAAATTTATGTTCATTGCATAAATTAAAATGAAAACAAGTCTTATATGATAATTAACAAACCTAAATTAATGACAATTCAAGTAAAAATGTGAGTTGAAATTTTATGTGACCAAAGTCAATGAAATCAATTACAAATTTATACATGAACCTCATGAGAAAAACAAATTTCCTCATGATTACTGTTATAAGACCCGTGGCCTTATGGCTCATTAATTTAGGTAAGTAGAGTATCTTATATGACTTGTAAAATGTCAATTTGTGAAATTAAAATAAAATTTGAAAACCTATATTACAATCCATACTTAATCAAAATTGGATAAAACTTATCTAAAAAGCTCTCCTCAAACTACCTGAATGAAATAGTCCTAAATATTTCTAAAAAAAAAGTCCCAAAATTCCAACAAAATAGCCCTAAAAGTTGCCAAAAAAGAGTCCCAAAAGTACCCAAAAAGTGTTCCAAAATTTTCCAAAAAAAAAGTGTCATATAATTCTTCTAAAAGTATTCTACAAGTTTTAAAAAACATTTCCTGAAAGTTCCCTAAACAATCCCCAAAGATTTCCAGAATAGTGCCAAAAGGTTTCCAGAAAAGTGGCAAAGAGTGCCAAAAAAAGTTCCAAAAATCATCCAAAAAAGTGCCAAAACAACTTAAAAATATGTTAGAACACTTTTAGAAAAATTTTTTAATGGTTTCTGTAGGTCTCCAAGTGCTTCCCAACTGAATTTGTGAAATAATAGACTTAAAATGGCCCAAAAACACCTATACTTCACTGAGAAATGCTTTGAAAATGTTTCTAGAAGGTTTTAAAAGAATAAAAAACCAGAAACAGGCCAAAAACACCTCAAGGTAGGTGGAAATTTCTTGGAAAATTTTTCCAAATTTTTTCAATACTATTCCAAAGCAATTTAGCAAAGAAAAAGGCCTAAAATGTGAAAATGCCTAAAAATGAACAAAAACTCCTAAAAGTCAATAAATCAAGAATAAAAAAGGTAGATAACAAGATAACATGGAAAAAAAGGTGGAAGGGAACTAAGAAAAGATAAATCAGAAATCAAAACAAAAAATATGATAAAAAAAGAAACAAAAAAATGAAATAAGAAAAAAGACAGTTCAATTAGCAATTAAATTTAAAAAAATGAGAGAGTGACTAACTTTGAGTGCTAGGAAGTGAGAAGTATCAGAACCAATAATAAATGATTAAAGTTAGAGATGAAGAGAAGATGAAATATTTTAGTAAGACAGAATCTTAGAAACTTTATGCAATTTCAATTCTGGGAGCTGAAACAAAACAAATGAAACTGAGAAACTGGGGAATTTCATTGGAAAAAATTATTACACAAAAAACAAAATTGTAAATCATTTAAGCTAGGCCCTCAGAATAAGTGAATTGTTTTGTATAAAGGTGTACTGTTCATTGATGGAAGACTGAAATTGGTATTTTATGTTAGTGAACAGTGGTAAAGATTAAGGGTAAGTGTATCATTCTGGGATTGATGAAGCTCTGGTAAGTAATACACCTTGCTCATATGAATAAGCCCTCAAGGATTAGGTGAAAAAATTTATGTTTTGGAGCTTCTGTACCTAGTGTTGACTAATCATGATGATGAAGGGAAGTGTTTTGATGACTTGTTTGACAAAAAAGAGGATGTGTTTGGGGAAAAATACGCTGTTGAAATACACCTGTCCAGGGCAGGTGTATTTCTTTTTTTATGGTAGGCTTGGTACCTTTTTGGTAGCATGTTTATGTGGAGTATTTGGTAAGGTTTGAGACCCCCTAAATTGGTTTTATTTTTTAAATGTTGATTATGTTTTAACATGTTTTAGTGGTTTTTTAGATTTTTCATGGTATTAAAGGGTTTATTTTCATCTTCTAGCTCAGAAGAAGGTTTTTACATTTGCATGGGGAAGCACTAAGAAGTGCTATTTAGGCATTCTAAAGGCTCGGAGAGCTGGAACTGGGAAGTTCAGTATGTGTTTTTTTGTAGATATTAAAGAAGACAGTTTGGGGCAACTCTGTTTATCATACAACTATCTGGTATCTAGATCTCTTTACTCACTCTTTTTTCATTGGTTTTTGGAAAATATTGTCTGTGTTTTTTTACTAGATTAGCTCTTAATTTGATCTTTAATCTTGTAACTTTTCTCTTTGGTGTAGCTTTCAACATTTCATCAAGTATCATTTCAGTTTTCTGTGCATTATGTTCACTAGTTCTTTGGTCTCTGGTTCAGATTCTTCTCTAAATTTTATTTGTTTTTGGCTGTTAGTCTATCTGGGTTCTACTGCCTTGGATTTTTAGGCAGTCAAGAGTGTTCATGAAAAGTGTATTTGTAAAAGTCTTCAATTTGCTTTATCCAAATAATCTCACCTGATACTTTTCAAAAGGGCAGGGTTTTTTCTCTCATTTTTTTCTGAAAATTCCTTGGTCATGGCCTATAGCTAGTACTATAAGATTGTACAAACAATAAATGATGGGTTAGGTTTAGGGAGTGATGGTGCACTTATGAAAGAATTGGAACAGGATATGAGACAACTTTTGAAGCTAAAATGGTGTAACGATCTGTCCTCTATTGTGGGACTAGGGGTTTTAAGGTGTAATAAGGGATTCACCATTTACCATCTGGTTCAGGTCAATAAAATTCTTGATGAACACAACCCTCTAGGTATTAAATCTCATTCTCATCTTCAAATGGGTTTAGATGTCTTGTTTGGTGTCTGGATCTAGACCTCATCTAGTGTATCCTCTGAACTTTCTGAAAAATTATGCATCAAGAACAGGTAACTCTGAGTGGCAAGAATTTTATTATCTGTTATATTACCTAAAAAATACCAAAGACATGAAAATTTAACTTTTCCCATATTTCTGTAGAGAAATATTTACAGAGTTTTATTGTGACTTCATATGGGGAGGTACATTTTCTCAAGGGAGTTGGTGGACATATACTGAAGATAAATGGATTCCTCATCCTCTTTAAGTCTAAGTGTCAATTTCATGTCTCTACAGCTTCCTTCCATTTTGAATTAATGGCCATGCCTAAGACTACAAGAGAAGCTCTGTGGATGCAGAATATTTTACAAGAGATAGATCTGTGCTAAGTTCCAATAATATTTTTGATGATAATTAAAGTTAAGTTTTTTGCTTCATTTTTTATTTTTAAATTCCTTTAAATTAAGGGTAGTGATCCAGTGACAACCTGGATTTTCTCCATAAATAAACTATCATTCTAAAAATAGTAATTACCTGTATATCATAGAATTATATATTTAATTAAATTAATAAAATCCCAGCTTATGAAATTATTTTACTTAAAACTACTAGCTAGTTAATACTAACCTTTAGAGGAAAAAATAATGGTGCTCTAACTTTAAGTTTGAAGAGGAATAACTATGAGTGAATGATAACTCCAGATTTTTTTAAAGAACTATACTTCTAACATGCGTGATGGGACAATACTTCTAGCCTACTTGAATGAATAGGCTGTCTCTAAATTAATCAATAAATACATGTTGGGTTGTGCACAAAAGTAGGTTGTATAATATGCATGTAATTACTATATTTAGAATACTAAGGTTTTTGAAGGCCACTTCCCAGGCACAAGTGAAGTCTTTAAGTTTAGTATTATAATATTTCAGCTATCCAGAAACAGCCTAAACTTCTCATTATAGCAATTACAAGCATATTGTTACCCATTTTCAACCTATACTTCACATTATGGTATATACCTGCATATTATAGCCTGGTGATAACCTATTAGACATAAATAAAATACATATTTTATTCAATGAAAACCTATATTACATAATTTTTGCCATATATAACCTTCTTTTTAACCTAAAAATAACCCTAAAACTAAAACTAGCACTAAATTTTACAATGAAAATGATTGCATTCTAACCCTACCTTTGAGGAAAAATGAGAATGAGAAAGTGATACTGGTAACTTGATTGAAGGCATCATACTGCTAACCTTTATGGGACAATGATACTTCTAACTTATCTGAGGGGAAGATACTGCTAATTTTTTAGGTTGTATACTATGCATGGCTACGTACATAGTAGGTTGTGCATTCCAAAAGTTTGTATAATCTCTATGAAATTGCTATAGTTAGAATTCTAGGTTGTTGCTGGATAAAAGCCTGGTTGTTTCCAGATAACTGCCCTTATAATATTTAAAATAAGTCAGTAGTAGAGTAAATTTGGTCTTCTATCTCAGGTACAACTACTTTTCAATTTCTAATGGAAGCACAGTCAAATTAAACAATAAATTTAATCTACAATCAATAAGAAAAAGCACCAGAAAAAAAATCTGGAACCTTCTAGCAAATGCCAATAAGTTTTATGTTTACTAAGTGAGATTTTTTTTTCTCCAATCATATAAGACTTAATATCTTCTTCTTATTATCTCTTTTCACATTATAAATAGAGCATCTCTAGCCATTCCAGAAAAAATTAATTAGTTAAATGCACTTTACAGGTAACGCTTACTACTTGATTACAGTATTCATCACCCATATGTAAAAAAATATAACTAAATGAAAGTTACATCAAATATTCATTACTTGAACTTCCACATTCATTAACTGTTAATTTGGGGTACAGAGACATTTTATGTGTAATTTTTAATATTTCATTTCATGTACAGCTAATTTGAAAAAGTTTTCAGGCTTTTCATCTCCCGTCCACTTCCAAAAACATGACTTTAGGTTACTTTGGATGGGGGGATAAGAGGCAAGATAGATGAAAGATTTTTTGAGATAGCTGTATGTACATACATTCTCAATCACATGACACAAAAATACATTTACATAATTTATTTTTATTTTGGCTTCAGTTGACATTATGGGATCATTTTGAAAAAAGTAATGGTTGGGAGGGTGTGGTAAATGGTTGAAATGTATACATAAATTATATATTGTGGAAGTTATAATCTCTAATGTGGTGTGAAGTGAGAGTAAATGATTGAATAAGAAAGTAATGAGTCACATCTAGCTCCAGTAGATAATAGATGGTTTGAAAAAATGTGGTGTGGGTATTTGTGACTTACAGAATCAGCTTATTTTGACTCCAGAAGCTTTACTTATTTGAATAAATAAATACAGAAAAAATTAGTTATGGGAGTGTCTGATTGAGCCACAAATGAGGAATACAAGTTTACCAAAACATCTGGAGATTTTTTAATTTAACTATAAATAAATAGACCAAGCTTTTCAGCCATTCACTTATTTAGTATAGGGAAACAGGCCTTATAAATCTGTCACTTAATAATTACTTACTACTTATTGAGAATATTATAATATTATATTTTTAATATTTTTATATTATTAAGTAATGTAATATTATATTATTATGTTATTGTTTTTATTGCATAAGAATAACTTATTTTTATTTAAAATTATTCTCTAAAATTTTTTAGGTTAAATTCACTATAGTTACAGCAAAGTTGAAGATCTAAGTCTACTGTATTTTCTGGGACTGAGACTTTTCCTGAAGCCAGCTAGAGTGAGAGAAAGAGAGAAGCTTGGGTATTTCTCTTGGAAATTATAGGATATTCTACATTTCAATAGATCTTTCTTTATAAAACCTTTCATTTTTAATAATTTTTAATAAAATTTTGGTATTTTAATAAATTTTAATTAATCTAATTTATATTCAATTAACTTAAGAATTGTTTTCAAAGCTTAATTTATATCTATCAATATTTTAGTTAAACTTTTTTTCTTTCATTTATTTATTTTTATTGCACTTATTGAACTCTATTTTTATTCTCACATATATTAAGGAAGTATGTTGACTTCAACAAATTCACATTGTCCCTATTTTTCAGTATAAGAGAGGTTTGTGTTTGTTGTATCTGGATCATCCTTCCTTATCATTTTATTCATAATAACAATTTATTTTATAAATTAAAAGCCCAATTATTAAATTTATTTCTTGAGTTAATAGATACTAGGAATAAATTATAATAAAAATTGATTTTTAAAACTTGTTCAATGGGAGAAGTTAAAATTAAGAATTATTATTATTTAAATAAAAAATTATTACTCTATAAATTACTTTTATTACTATCACATTAAATCTTTCAATTATAAAAACACCTAAAAAATCCTTCCTTGCCTTCTGTACAAGATGAAATGGTTTATGTTGTTGATTACCAAATACTATCCTACTAAATATTTTCTGTCCTAACAGAGATGATGTGAAGTGTAAATGAAAAGATAAAGAAGTAGTGTTCAGGAACATGTGAAAGTGTCAGCCTGTATATCCCCAGGACTGAGTAAAAAGTGCTTATAAGTTATGTTAAACACATGAAGTATACATGGGAACAATAAATGAGAGTACACAAACAGTATACATAAGTAAAATTATGATAATACACATAAAATGCCATTATAACACCTTATATACACGCATATATCCACCTTTTATAAGTCTTATGTACTTAATATTAAGTTGGAATATGTTAGAGTAATCTTAAGAATCTTAAGTATAAGGCTACATAATTTTTAAGTACACTTAAAGCTGTTATATTCATTGTTTTACACAAAAAACAAGAAATGCGCTTTATTTCACTTAAAAGTTGACTATATGCGCTATAAAATTGAGAATATCAAAATTGCGCTTTGACAGATCAATTGGGCTCATTTAGAACTATTGATTTGGATATTTAAATGCATAAAAATAACACTTTTCAAATTTGGTGTTTTTATGCCAGAAATGGCTTCTGTGTACTGGCTACATACTGCCTGCTTTTTTCCTGTGTGAATAGCTTCATTTTTAGCAAAGTTAGCTTTTTCCCACTATAATTACCCCACATTCTACGCCCACTGTGGGGAAACACACTAAAATAGGCAACAGGCGCTTATTTAGTGTCCTAGCTTAATTAATAATGCATTGACCTTGTTTATATGCACTAATTTCATTAATAACCTCACTCTTGGCACTTTATTTCATCACCACGCTTAAATTAGCCTAATTTTAGTCAAGGATTTACCCGTGGAAGAGCCTGTCAAGGACTGCATGTAGTTACCCCACATCTCACACTCTTTTTTAAGTTTTTGGGTGGTTTCTCAGTCAATTTTGGTTATTTTTGAATGGGAATTACACGTAGTATAATGTCAGGATTAGCCCCATTATTTCTACAGTGAATCATCCTTATTATTAAGCTATAATTAACCTTAAAAAGTCTCCTTTAACCTGGTTATAATATTGTTTTCCACGCATATACTCTCTTTTTGTCTTTTCTTTAATTTTGATGGATCTCCCTTATTATTAATAGGATTTTAGTGGTTGTTGTTTGTTTAATTATGTTATTGGTCACTAGGGGCGTTAATGGAAAGGTCTATTACTTGTTTGAAGGCGTCATTAAAATTGTATTGGATGGTACTTCAAGGTGTTTATTGGGGAACTTAGTGGGTATAAAAGGAGGGGGTTTTTGGTCTTGTTTTCGACATTCAATTTATCATTTATACAATTACAATTACAATATAACCAATAAAATTTATCTTACATTTCATTAGTACTTTAGAGAGTCTTTGAATAGTATATTAAATATATTACATCTATTTTTCTGCACAACAATAAGCCTTGTAATACCAGTTATAATAAGTGAGAGTAAATTACTGAGTTTTATAATTGATTTTATTCCCCTACTTGCTTGTCTTATACCATTGTATTCATTTGGGACCTTTTGTAAATCTTCTAGACACTAGACCAGCAAGCTATTCACGTCTCTGGACTTGGACTTAGCCTGACAGAAAGTGACTAAGTGTTGAAAATACATGTGTAATGTAGATGAATTAGAAAAAAACGGGGAATTAATGAAAGGTTTTGGGGAAATATCTACCAAAATTTATTTATTTTATTTTTTATCTTATTCTTTATTTTATTTATTTTATTCCAGATTTTATGTTTTATTTTAAATTTTTGTTTTTTATTTTATTATTATTTATTTATTTACTTTTATTTTTTATTTTTATTTTTAATTTAATTTTTTATATTTTATTTTTTATATATTTAATTTTTTTATTTTATTTTATTCTTATTTTTTTTATTATCATTTATTTTTTATTTTTTCTCTTTAAATTTATTTTTTATTTATTTTTTTTATTTTTTATTTTTTATTCATAATTTTTGATTTTTATTTTGTTATTATAATTTTTATTGTTTATATTTTCTTTTTTAATTTGTAATTTTTTACTTTTGATTTTTGATTTTTGATTGTACATTTTTAATTTTTTATTATTTATTTTTATTTTTTATTATTTTTTTATTATTTACTTTTTATTATTTATTTATATGTTTTATTATAAATTTTTTATTTTAAATTTTTTATCTTTTTCTTATTGTTTTAATTTTTTCTTAACTTTTAATTTTTAATTTTTTCAATTTTTTATATTTTTTATTTTATTTTATATTTATATATTTTATTTTTTATCTTCTATTTTATATTTTATATTCTTTATCATATTTTTTATTATCTTTTTTTAATTTCTTTTTTTTCTTTTTCTTTTTCTTTTTTCTTTTTTTTTATTTTAATTTTTTATTTTATTTTTTATATTTTTTATTTTTTATTTTTGTATTTTTATTTTTTATTTTTTAATTTCAATTTTTTATTTTTTAATTCTTAATTTCTTTTTTATTTTTTATTATTTATTTCTATTAAATATTTTTTATTTTTCATTTTTTATTATTATTTTTTTATTTTTTATTATTTGTTTTTTATTTTTATTATTTATTATTTATTTGTAATTTTTTATTTTTTATTATTTATTTTTTTTTAATTTTTAAATTCTAATTATTTATTTTTTATTTTTTATTTAAATTATTTTATTTTATTTTTAATATGTAATTTTTAATTATTTTCTTATTATTTATTTATTTTTTTTATTTTTTTAATTTTTTTTAAATTTAAATTTTTTATTTTTTTTTATTATTATTTATTATTTCTTTTTTTTTTATTTTTTTATTTTTTTATTATTATTTATTATTTATTAGGGGGTCTCAAACATAACCAAACACACCTAGCATGTTTCATTTGAACAATGCCACACAAACATGCTGTGATAAATGGCTGATTTGGTACTTGGGGTCTCAAACATGGGTTCAAATACATCCCACTTTTGTACAATTTTCTTAACCACAATACAGCGCACAAGTACCCACATTGTCAAGGGGTTCTAATTGTCTAGAAGATTTTATGGTGGTCCAAACGGCAGAGAAGGTGGATAACAAAAGGATTTCATAACGGGTATGTAGTTTTTATCTTTTATGATTAATTACTCAAATAAAAGGTAAATAAATAATATTATTATTACTTATGCGATTTTAATTTAGGTAAGTGTAAGTACTAAAGCAGAAGTAGTAGTAATAAAAATGAATTTGGTTGTATATAATTAATTGTAAGTGATAAGGAATGAATAAAACAGCACAAAAGGGAAGTCCTTTTATATGCAAAAGGAGAGAGAGAGAGTACATGGAGTTAACACCTACAATACAGGAGTGTGAGATAAAAACATTTTCCAAAATAAGAAATTGCAAATAACAAAAGTGTATTATAAGGATGTGTCAATAAAATATATTTTTCTATATATAAATTTATTTGATATACATTAAGAGTTCACTTTTTAAAGGTTAAACTTAGTATAAATCAATGTGAATTAAATTTTTGTATTAATAGAATTTTAAAGTCTTAAATTAAGAAATTTGAATTCCTAAAATTTAGTATTAATATATTTTTTTTTCTCTTCCAACCTGGTATTGAACATGGTGTTATGGAATAAAAATATGAGGGACATTATTATTAATTTTAAATTTTTACTAAATTTACTTGTTGTAGTTAGTTAGCTCATTGAAAGTAATAATAAAGTAAATATAATATGCTTAATATATCATAAGAAATAAATTTCATGGCTTCATCCCAGTAAATAATTAATTATTTTATTGGGTAAGTCTAGTAGCCTGGCTGACACTCCCTCACTCTAAAAAAACAGTAAAAAAATACTATGATTTTTTCTTTTTATATTTCTTTAGCAGAGTAGTAAGATTAGATATCTCCTTCCCAGGTATCAGAGAATCATATTCAGATGATTTATTCTTGAAACTCAATAAGTATTTTGTACATTTTTCAGCAGTAACTATTCTGTCATTTAGAATTTTATCAATTTCTGCTTTCTCAGTGATTTCATTAGGGATCTTCTTTGGTCTTCCCCTCCTTTTAGGAAACAAATCACTATTGGATGTGTAAGGTTTCAAAAGAGATATTGGAAACACAGGATGTTTTCTGTCATATGGTAAATACAAAATAACTTCAACTGAATTATCACCAAACATTCTTCTGACAACAAATGGACCTACAAATGGGTCTTTCAATTTGTTATTACCTTGTAAATTGAAGTGGACTGTAGAAATCAGTACTTAATCACCCTTTTTGAAAGTGAGTTCTTTATGGGATTTGTGCCATCTCTTCTTCTCATATTCAAAGGATTTTTCAATACATTTTTGAGCATGACTCCTGAAAAGTTGTTTCATTTGAAGAAAAGACTTCACACCAGGATGTAAATCCAATTTAAGTATTTCATTATTGAGAATTTGGCTAGGATTATTTAGAACATATCCAAGCCAGATCTCAAAAGCCTTTTTCTGAGTAATAGAATGAATAGTGCTATTATAAGAAAATTCCAAACCAGGAAGTAAGGTAACCCAACATGAGTAAATCTGTCATTGTATTTGTACTCATGGCCAAATGCACAATACCTTCTTATCATTTCCTCCAAAATCTGAATCATTCTTTCAGCTAATCCATCAGTTTGGGGGTGATGGGAAGTAGAAATTTTCAGATCACAGCCACAAACATCCATCAGAGACATCCAGAATTTGGAAGTAAATTTAGGGTCTCTATCAGAGATTATGGCTTTAGGAAATCAAGCAGTATTAAACATATGAGACCACCATAAGAAAGCTAATTCCTTAGTGGAAAATTCTTTGTGAGTAGGGATAAATTTACACATTTTTGTGAATCTGTCCACAATAACCCAACAAGAGCTATAAGTGTCTTTCCCAGCAATGGGTAATCCTGTTACAAAGTCCATGTTTATTATCTGCCATGGTGCATCAGGAGTTTCAATATTTTGTATTAATCCAGCTCTTTTACCAGTCAATATTTTTGATTTTTGTCTTGAATCACAGGATTCAACATATTTTTTGGTGTCTTCAGACATGTTAACCCACCAAGCAGTGTTTTTAATTCTGATCATTTTTCTTCAAGATCAAAATTTCCAGTAAATATGTCATCATTACAAATTTTCAAGATAATCTCTTTCATAGAAGGAGGAATAACAATAACATTACTCAACTTTCTTCTATAATATAGATATCCTTCATCAATTGAAAATTTACCTTTTTCCAAAGCCTTCTGGTACTTTGGTGGAAGGGTTTTAATTAATGCTTGTATTGAAGCATTCTTTGGATCATTTTATATGATACATAACTTTTTTAAGTCACTTTCCTTATCATATGAATTCAGAATAAGCTTTAATATCTCTTCCTCCACATCAACCACCTACATTCTATGAATATGAACTATTTCATCTTGAGGAACATTTGCAGGATTTTATTCATCATTTGTCAAAGGTAAAATTGATAAAATATCTACATTTGATTGAAAAATACCAGCCCTATGAATTATTGTCATCCTCTCTCTGTATTCTTTAACAGCTAGCTGCCATCTGAACATATGTCTATTAGGTGTTTTCTAATTTAAGAGGAATTCAACTGCACTGCAGTCAGTGACAAGTTCAAATTTATGATCATCCAGATAATAATGTAGCTTCTCTACAGCCCACACTACTGTTAAACACTCTAGTTGAGTGGGGCCATATTTCAATTCACTATTTCTCAAGGTTCTTAAAATATAAAAAATTACTACTTCTGATACTTTATCATTTATCACTTATTTTTGATGGAGGGCAGCACCAAGACCAATAAAACTAGCATCAGTGTATAAAACAAATTGTTGATTAAAGTCAGGTAAAGTAAAAATTGGTGCTGAAATCAAACAATGTTTCATAGTGTCAAAAGCTCTTTGTCTTTCACTATTCCAGACAAAAGCAAAATCTTTCCTAGTCAATTGGGTAAGGGGTAATGATATGACTTGGTAATTTTTAATATACTGTCTATAGTATCCACACATTCCCAAAAAACTCTGGATCTCTCTAAATGTGGTAGGAACCTTCACCTGTTGTATGGGTGCCACTTTGTTTTGGTCAACACATATCTGTAAACCTGAGACAACATGACCAAGCACCTTTAAGAAATGAAACCCAAATTTGCATTTCTTCAAAGCAAGTGTCATATTTATCTCATCCATCTTATAGAAAAATTTAAACAGGTGGTTAAGATGGTCCTCAAATGTTTTAGAGAATATAATGATATCATCAATATAAACCATCAGTCATCCTTCAATTATTTCTTGGTCAAATGTGTTATCCATAACTTTATGAAAAACTGAAGGGGAATTAGTGGGGCCAAATGGAATCCTAATATACTTATAAATACCCATATGAGTAGAATCATCGTAAAATTCTGAGAACTCTTCTCAACAGGTACCTGGTGATATCCCTTATTACCATGCAAACAGCTGATTTATTTAGCACATTGTAGGGTAGCATGTATAGAGCTAATTCTGGGTAAAGGATAGATATCATCAAAAGTATAAGTGTTCAATGCTCTATAATCACCACATAACCTGGATTTATCTTTCTCATAAGAAATTAGGACAGGTGAGATAACACAATGTTTAGGTGTTTCAGCTACCTTTTCAATAATATTGTTGTCGGGTATGACTACTCTACCTTCGAAGACTAATAGACCTGATTCAATACTAAATCTTTTGGCCCCTTGCTTCGAGAGTATTTTGTCTTTTAACCCTAAACAATAATTGTCCTTTGACTGAGCTTCGAGGATGTTGGATAGTAGATTTCGAAAAGATTGAATTGTCATCGAATTAAGTTGATGAGTCGTTAACATTGATTCGTTGAAGATTGATTGCACATTTGCTGGGTTCTTGTCAGCAAATGCTTCCCCCCGCTGTGGGTAAACGTCGTCCCGACGTGACAAGATATCTGGGACAATGCAGTTTTTTCCTGGGAAATAGGAAATAGAGAAAGAAAATTCAGACAAAAATTCAGCCCACCTGGCTTGACGCCTGGTTAACACTTTAGAAGACATGAAGTATTTCAAAGCATTATGATCTGTTAAAATTTGAAAAGGACTATCTAGGCTGAGAAGAAAAGAACGCCATTTTTTAAGACAATGGATAATAGCTAAAAGCTCTTTGTCATGAATTTCATAATTTAATTCTGTGGCTATGAGTTTGCGTGAATCAAAAGCAACAGGATGAAACAAATTTGTTTCAGGATTTAATTGGGAGATGACCCCTGAAATAGCATAATCGCTCGCATCTGTCTCAACTATTGTCGAGGCAGAAGGATCAAAATGTCGAAGAATTGGGGCTGTGGTGAACACCGTTTTTAGTGCTTCAAATTCCTTTTGTGCTGTAGAAGTAAAAACAAAAGGAATATCTTTTCTAGGAAGAGAAGTAAGATTGGAAATAGTTTTAGAGTAATCTTTAATAAATCTTCTATAGAAGTTTGCAAAACCCAAAAATCCTTGGAGCGATTTAATGTTTTTGGGCTCAGGCCATTCCAGGATTTTCTGGACTTTTTTGTCATCCATGACTAAACCGTCAGTGGACAACGTAAAACCCAAGAAATCAATTGATTTGAGGTGGAATTCGCATTTATTATGCTTGGCGTAGAGACCATGATCTCAAAGACGATTTAGGACCTGTCGAACATGATGAATATGTTCATCCAGTGTTTTTGAGAATATTAAAATATCATCTAAATAGACGACTACAAATTGTTCAACAACATCTTGAAAGATATCATTAACAAAAGTTTGAAAAGTTGAAGGTGCGTTACATAATCCAAAAGGCATAACTAGATATTCAAAACTACCAAATCTAGTGCGCATTGCAGTCAGTGGTTCATGACCTTCCGTAATGCGAATAAGATTGTAAGCGCCTCTAAGATCAATTTTAGAAAAGAAATTAGCACCATTGAATAGGGTAAGAAGTAATGACATAGGAGGAACAGGATATGCATTCTTCTTCGTGACTGTGTTGAGCTTTCTATAGTCAACTCACAACCTAAGACTACCGTCCTTCTTTTTTACAAAAAGGACAGGGGAGCCAGTTGGAGATTTACTGGCTCTGATGAAACCTTTGGCTACATTCTCTGCAATGTAGTCTCAAAGAACTTGAGATTTGTCCTTTGATAAAGAACAGACAGGACCTGCCGGAGGTACTGGGCCTATTAACTCTATTTGATGATCGTAGGGTCGATGAGGTGGTAACTTATCGGCCTTACGGATTGAGAAAACATCAAGGAAATCATGGTAGATTTCAGGTAGAGTTGATTTAATGGCTTCAATGATGATTTGGTTGTCCTCTTCATCTTCGAGAGAATCTGTCGAGGGGATACCTGTATTGAGAGAGCAGAATTCGATTACTTCGAGGCAATTTAAATCCTCTTTGAGTGAAGTCATCGAGCTAGAAGGGTTAGCCAATTGCTCATTTAGAGAAGTATCAGATGCTTGCAAGTCATCTAGCAGGACGTTGTCAGGTGGGTTGTTTAACTCCCTATTGACCTTCATTGAAGAATCAGAAATATACTTAGAGCGTGGGGTGATCAATCCCCTAGTCCAATCAATTTCGGGATTCCAATGCGTTAAAAAGTCATGGCCAAGAATGGTATCATCCATCCTTGGGGCGTCCAAGACTGATAATTCCCACTCGAAGGGGGGAAAGTTCGGAAAGTTGAAAACCCATAAAACTTTCTTACTTACCCAATATTTGGGTTCCTCTGATTCGACCAAATAGATTGGAGTTCGATTGATATCTGTAAATGTTAGTTGAAGCTTCTCGGCAAAAGATAAACTAACAAAAGAAATTGAAGCTCCAGAGTCTATAAGACAACTGAAGGGGATATCCTCCTTAAAAAGAATGAATCTCAAGCGGTTTAAGGAAACTCCAGTCCTTAAGACATGGAGGTTCTGTGCACTGGGAGAGATAAGATAGTTTGCTTTGAACACAAGTAAACTATCTACTAGTTTTTTTGACTTCAAACTAGTACCTTCTCTTTCCTTCAACTTTACACAGTCTTCCAGCTTGTGCTTACCCCCACAATACATACATAACCCATTATCTGCTCGTCTCTTCCTCTCAGCTTCTTTAAGTTCCCCTTTAGGATCCAGTACTTTGCTCATATCGCCTGGGGTCGAGCCTTTTGGTCGAGGTTTATCCTTTCCCTTATTGGGTTTGGATTGAGTCGAGGAGGATTGATTTGGTCGTGGGTGTGAAGAAGGTCCCAATTTAAAATTTAGGCCTTGAGATTTGTTGGCATATCAACGATGTTGAAGTCGTCCTTGATAAACGCCGTCAAGTTTGAGGGTTTGATCCATTAAATCCGTTAAAGTAGTCATCTTCTGACCGTGAAGATTTAATTGATCTAGAATCCTCGAAGGAAGTCGTTTCTTGAAATGATACTTAAGGGCAGCATCATTCCAACCTACTCGAGTTTGAAGTGCTCTGAAGTTCGAGATATATTCAGAGGCTTTACCATTATCACTCATGCAAAGAAAATCAAGTTCAATTTCTGCATTGTCAGTTTCATTAGGGTCCCCAAACAACATAAAAAGTTGGTCTTCGAATTTTTCCCAATTATTGATAAGTAAGTGGGTTTCTGTCGAAGAAAGAATGAGCAGATAAGGTTCGAACCATCTTGCTGCTTTCCCGGCTAGGAATGAAGAAGCTTAAACGACCTTTGATCGGTCGCTATTAAAGGTTCGAGGGTCTTTATGGAACAGTAGCTTGCAGGTTTGCAAGAAGGGTCGCAATCTGTCGGGGTGATCTCCGTCAAATTTGTCAGGAGATTTCATAGAAGGAGTTTTGAACTTAGATCCCTCTGAAGACGTTGAATTTGAAAGGGTTTTCATGAAAAGTCTCATGAAATCTTCCAGAGAGTTAGATGGTCCAGGTTCTGAGGATTGACCTGAAGGGTGATTGGCTGGGGCTGATGGTGCCTCGTGCATTGTATCCTCTCCTTCTTCTTCGTCACTAGAATCCTCAAAATCTTGTGGGATGTCTTCTACAGATTGAACTGAATGTTGCCATTCCCTAAGGTCGAGTGGTTCCAAAGAGTGGGTGCGAGAAACAGACCTTGTGGCTGTTGGCCTGCCTCTAGCGCGAGCTCTAGTAGTAGCGCCCGTAGGAGGAGTGCGTTGAACAGGTGCCATTTAAAATTTTAGAAACACCTAAAAGGACGTATTAGTGAAAAGAATGAGAGCTACGGAGAATTAAATTATACTGTCACCTGACGACCTACGCACAAGGTTGAGGATGTTCCTGAAAGTGAGATGAGGGATTTAGAAACTTCTTCGAAGCACAGAGGAATGATTCGAGGAAATGTTTCGAAGGTCACTCGAAGTAATAGCTACAGGTTTGAGGTTCGTTCGAGAAGAATTATAGGCTAGTTTCAGAGGTAATAGTAATTCTTAAAATCTCACAAAGGGTTGGAAACTCAATAATCAAAGATTTAGGATTTAGAAATGAATATTTGAGAAAATAAGAGAAAGATACAATAACAATGATTTTAACTTTAAAGATTTACCACTATTAATGTAAATACGATTTTATAATTTAATTCTAAGGAATATCGAACCAAATACCCAACCCCTTTTATATCCTTTGTTCCTCCTCGCATTGACCTCCCTTCCATCGCACCATTCCCATTCCATTGACCATTACTAACATACACTTAGACCCTCTTTGCTAAATATCCGTCCATGCTCAATTTACCCCTTTTTAATTAATTAACAAAACTTTAATGAAAACTACTACTGTACTATTTCGTTGAACCTAGCACTGTGCGTCGCTTATTGAAAAGGACTAATGTACCCTATTGGGAGATTGACTAATTTATATTTAGAGTTTAGGCTAGCGCAGTTAAATAGTAAGTACACAAAGGAAAATCGCAGTTGCTATGGAGAATTGCTTTCTGCGCTTCGAGTATAGATTTAGGACTCGATATTATTGATTTAATGAGTTGATTTTGCCTTGAGTGTCACGTGGCGCGTGACAGAGGGACATTATTATTAATTTTAAATATTTACTAAATTTACTTGTTGAAATTAGTTAGTTCATTGAAAGTAATAATAAAGTAAATATAATATAAGTAATAATATCATAAGAAATAAAAGGTGTGGCTTTATCCCTGTAAATAATTAATTATTTTACTGGGTAAGTCTAGTAGCCTGGCTGACACACATCCTCCTTATCAGCTGCGCACCACCTTCCTTAAATCTTCAACCATATACTCCACATCACAACTCTTCTCCTCCAGTTCATTTCCAAAAAAATTTTTCTCTTTCAAACCCCAGTAAGCCTATTACATTTTTTTTTTTTTTTAGAAAATTTTCCTGCTCAAATCTTTATACTCACAACCTCATATTTTTATACAAGGTATCATTAATATCTAAAATCTTTGTCAGTTTCTACTTTTCTTCAACAAAATTTTCTTTTTTCACTAATTTCTTTGTTTAATGTTAATTAATTATGCCTTTCCCAATATCTACTTCTCAAAAATTTACTCAGTTAAAACTGTCTGAACTTCAGATTGTAATTAACTGGCTTAAAATTAAATCTAATTTTGATGCCTGTTTTGGCTGTGCAAAATTCACTCATGTTGGTTGTCAACCTGCATCGAAATTGAGTGGCTTTAATCAAATGGAAGTGGAGTTGAAATCAAAAACTAAATTTAAGATGTATTTTACAACAAAGCAAATGTGGGAAAGATTCAAAAACTATCATAAAAAATACAAGAAAGTAAAGATGGCTTCTTCTTCAACTGGGTTTGGAGTTTCCAAAGATGATGAAAACATGGAATCACATCTGTTTCTGAAAAAATTAACTCAGTGTGTCCTCCTTATGATTAAATGGACAAACTCTTTGGTCAAAGTCCCAATTTCAACCCCTTGCACATGAATCAAGGCCCATGAATCCCTGAGTCTCATACAGATAGTCAAGATTTTCCTTTAGATACTTCACTTGACTCTCCAGAGTTTAGAGAACCATCTGCGTATTCTGAAATTGAGCTTGATGATCCCATGGTAGTAATACTAAACTACTTTTGTAGTGCTAATTCATTTCCTGTGTATAAACTAGACCCAAGCCTCATCAAATCTATAAACATTTAAGGAAGTAGCTGACAATGAAATATTAGATGGTAAAGAATCAATCCCCCCTAGCAACAGACTCAAAAAATGAGCTTCTGCTAGTTTTGGGACAACTCAATCAATGTAAAAGACTTTTTTTTCTACTTATAGGTAGATTTTCAATAAATGTGAACAAGGTTATATTTTTTACTTTTGTTTTAAATAAAGAACTTTTCTTAATTCATTTCTCTTACTCTTAAAAGTTAAAATTGTTGCAGAAAAAGAACAAGCACAAATTGAAATAATAGATTTGTAGTCTCATGAAAAAATTTCAGAACATCAACTACTTTTTGATGAAAAGAAGTGGTTTCATTCACAATAAAATGGGGAAAAAAATTTAGAAGTTGAATAAAGATTTTTTACATTTGGAGAGGGAGAAAGTTAAGATTCAAAGAGAGGATGTTAAAAAATTCAAAAATAATCAATTTCAATTGGAAAATTCTAAAATTCTGGTGCAAGCTGATGAATTAAAAATGAAGCAACTTGATGCTGAAAAATCATGAAACCAAGCATTTTTACTTGCCTGTGTTAATGCAAATAAGTCAAATTCTGATATTAAAGAGTTTATCTCTTTACTTAGTTAAAATTAAGTAGACATTAATAAATCTCCTTCTGAATCTCTTCTTTAATATCATAATGAAATTCTTACAACAATTCATGCATCTCCTTCCTTAGATTTTTAAACTCTTCAACATTTTTTGTCTAACTAAACAACTTATATCTAATAATCCCGATCCTACTCTGTAAATCATACTTTCTATCTTTTCATCAATTACGTTTAGGAATTTTTCTCTTGTCTTTGCTTAATCACTTTCTTTAATTTGTTTCAAAATACTATCATCATCCACAGATTCTTTTCTTTTGCTTTTTTTATCAATCTACTACTTGAAGAATGATGTTTCTGTGAACGCTTTCTAGCTAAAAAATTTGTTTTTTTATTGAGTCTATACTTTATATTTGTAAAGAATTTCTCCAAACTCACCAGATTTCTCACTTGAGGAATAATCTTTTTATGAATCTTCCTCTTCATCAGAAATAATATCATTTCTGGCTTGAGATTTTTTTTTCTATTATCTTCAGTGGCCAAATATATTTCAATATCAATAATCTTTGTCTTATTAACTATTCCAATAATGTAATATAATGAAATACTCTTACAAAATCTTTCTTTGATCCTGGTGAGTCCAAAAGTTTAACTTTGTGTATTGAGCTTTTGGTTCAGGATTAAATTTAAGAACATTACATTTAAGATGATGCCAATTGCAGCCTCAACATGTTTTAACTCTTTCTTGAACTACTGTATGTTTCACACAATAGTTATTAGATTTTTTGCATCTTGTTCAAGTTTTAGAGTATTGATATTTGAGCTGATAGCCCTTTTTAGAATAGTCTTCAATACTAGATGAGGTACTCATTTAAAATATTCTGGAGAAAACAAAACTTGAAATATACTTTGGTTGTTATGGAAAATGGATCTTAGTAGACCTGGAATATTTATGGAAGTAAAGTATTCAAGTTTATTTTGGCAAAAAATTAACCCAAATTTACCATATTATGCGGTCCAGACCACCAAATTATTTATATGTCAAAAAAATTTATGTCAAAAAAAATTTTTGACAATACCCTCCCTTGCTATTTACTATAACAGGGGGTGGGGTTCACTATTTTTTTTCTAATTCCGAAAAAAATTTATGACAAAAAAATGTCAATACCCTCCCCTGTGTTTTATTGAACTAGGGGAATAGATTGCAAAACTTATTTTCATTGCACAAATTAACATGAAAACAAGTCTTATAAGATAATTAAAAAACCTAAATTAATTACAATTCATGTAGAAATGTGAGTGGAAATAGTCTGTGACAAAATTCAATGAAATCAAACACAAATTTATACATGAACCTCATGAGAAAAAATATTTCCTCATGATTACCATTATACGGCACACGGAAAATGGCTCATTAATTTAGGTAAGTAGAGTATCATATATGACTTGTAAAATTTTAATTTGTGAAATAAAAATAAAAGTTGACAACCTATATTACACCCCATAATTTTTCTTTCTACCTGATGTTTTTTTTACCTCACCCTTTTCTCTTACCTTATCAATACTATTGACCAGCTTCTTATTGATTAGAAACAAACATCCAAAATGTGTGAATTCTTCACAGGATTCTAAGCCAGGTGGTGTTTTAGTTTTCTGGTGATTGTGAGGATTTGAATACCAAATTGCTTCAATTATTCCATTTCCTGTTCTAAAGTCAATAATGCATTGATGGTCTGGAAAGTATAGACCATGGCCTTTTTTAGATGAGGAGGGTGAGGGGATAGGAAGACCAGTTTTTGGATTAATGTATGAGAATATTCCAAATGTGATTGAGTGCAGATTGTTTTTATCAATGTGAATTTTGATATAAAAACCACCAAAGGTTACTGTGAAATTAGAAGCAAAAATATCATCATTAAAAAATTTTAGCCATTCTGCATCTGCCCAATTAAGGACTCTAAAACGTTTTTCAAATTCATTATTAGATTCAAAAGCATATTGACATAGATTCTTTAATTGATGAGCTAAAAAATGGTTAAATGTTTTTTATTTTTTATTTTTATATTAGGGGGTATCAATTTTGACCAATCTGCAATTAAATTAATTGCAAAAAATAATCTGCATACCCCAATTATCTTCTGCAAATATTTTTTCTAATAATTGGGTTATTAGACACTTACGTGTCAATTTTCACCTCTTATCCAAAATTTGTTTACTCAATTTTTCATAACCACATCTTGGACAACTTTATGTCATAACCACATCTTGACCTACATTCTGCCATAACCACATCTTGGACTAATCTCTGGATATGCCTTCTACCTTGCTGAAAACTCCCATTCTTGTCCCATCCTGTTCATTCTATCTGCTCATAACCCCTCACCATCTCATCTGCTTGTTTCTGCTCCTTTTCATCTTGCTATCTCATATGCTTGTTTCTGCTCATTTTCATCTCTCTATCTCATCTGCTTGTTTCTGCTTCTTTTCATCTTCATTTATATTTTACCATGCCTCTTTGTCCTAGATCTTCTCAAAGGCAGCCATCACCCAGTTGTTCTTCAAATCCCACTACTTCCTCTTTCCCCTGCTCAGCCAAGAAATCTAAGACTGTTCAATTTAAAAAAGATGATCATCTCATTCTTATCAACTGGCTGAAAAACAACTCTAACTATGATTCTTGTTTTTGTACTGAGTATGCAACTAAAGTAGGATGGCCCCCAGCATCAAAAGTTAATGGATATCTTCTAATGGCAAATGAATTATGGAATTAGACCAAGGGCAGGATTAATCTTTTTCCTAAACAGATGTCTGAACGCTTCAAGTATTACCAAGCCAAATACAAGAAGGCAAAGGCTCTTTCATCTTCCACTGGTTTTGGGGTTACTGACATCAATATAACTAAGGGTATCAAATCCATAGACAATAAAATTGAATCTTTATGTCCTTACTTTAAAGATATGGATGCTATTTTTGGAGAGCGAGCCAAAGTTAATCTTGTAAACATGTTGGATGGAGAAGATCCTATCTCCAAACATGATGTTAAAGCAAATCTTTTCCCATCCTCTTCCTCCACTCAAGCCTCCCCTCATTTAAATGAGACAAAATTAAATAGCTTTTCTGTAGATCCTATTGGTGATTTAACCCAACCAAATCTAACTCAAGTCTGTTTCTTTTTTCTTTTATCTTATCAACTCTATTTCTTTATTTACTTATCTTTTTCTTATTTCATAAAAGGCTGACAAATAAACCCAGGATCCTCAATCAACTGAGTCTGAAGGCAGTGAAAATGATGAGGAGGAAAATATGACCTTGAAAAAGAAGTGTATGTCTTCAAGTAGTCTAATTTTCCACTCCCAAAGAAGACAAAAAAGTGATACTTCATCATGAACCCCTTTTGGTCTATGGAACAATTTTTAGAGAAAAATGATGCTGGTAAGTGATACCATACCTCTTATTACTTTACTCTGCTTTTCTTCTACTTTATATTAATTTTTATTGTCACTCTAGAAAAAGTGGAAATTGCTAAAGAGACTCTAAGCTTTGAAAAGAAGAAATATGAGCTCTCTTTAAGAAGGGATGATAGGCTACAAGATTTGGAAGAGAGGAAGTACAAGCTCTCTTTAAGGAAGGATGATTGGGCCCAAGATTTGGATGAGAGGAAGTAAGAGCTCTTTTTATGGAAGGATGATTGGGCACAAGATTTGGAGGAGAAGAAGTACAAGCTCTCTTTACAGAAGGATGGTCGGGCCCAAGATTTGGAGGAGAAGAAGTTTGAGTTAACTCTAAGTATTGAAAAATCAAAAAAGAGGAGAAAACACTTGAACATCAAAACCTATTAGAGCAGATGAAATATAAGTTTGATCATGAAGAAAATTCCAAAATGAAAGATTTCTTGATAGAATGTGTTAAAGCTAATAAATCTGTTGAGGAAATTAAACGTTTAAAGAAATTGTTGGATGACTAGCTTGTTTTATTTCTCTCACACTTCAACTGTTCATATTTATTTGTACATAAAGTTTACAATAATTTCCTGTATTTCATTACACTATCAATCATTACTTGAATTTTTGTATTTTAATGTTAAATATTCTTTTTTTATATAAAATTTTCATGTCTCCTTTGAAAATTTGACAATCCCCCACCCCTGGAATTTTGAAGTAAGGGGTGGGTATGACCAAAATTCTTTCATGTCATGAATCTTGAAAGTCTTATATGAAACTTTGGCTTTACTACCCCCTGCATTTTAATGGTATCCCCAAAATTCTTACATTTCAAGAATTTCACAAGTCTTATAAGAAATTTTGGCAAACCCCCCCCCCTCCCCTGGATTTTATTGAAGTAAGGGATGGGTATCACCAAAAAATTTTCACCAAAATATTTGCAAGTCAAAAAAATTCTATATCTGTTTTAAAAAATTGGCAATACTCTCCCCTGAACTTTGTTGAAGCAAGGGGTGGGTATCACCAAAATTTTTCTAAGTCATCAATTTCACATGTCAGATTTGAAAATTTGGCAATACCCCCCCCCTGCATTTTATTGAAGTAAGGGGTGGAAGTCATCTAAATTTAACATAATTAAATAAATTATTAAATAAATATCTAATATATATCAATTTCCCTAGTTTAAAGTAATGACAATTCCTCAAGCCAAAATGCAGATTAAATCTAGAAACAAAAGTTTGGGACTTTCCACAGGTATAGGCTAGAGGAACCCCATGAAACAAAAAAATTTTATCATGATTACCTGTTATAAAACCAAAGGTTGATGGATGATCACTTTACTTGAGCAAATTGATATATAAAAAAAAAATTTTTTAATTAAAAATTTATGAAAAAATATAAAATTTTTGATGACAGCTCTAATCCCCATACTTTTTGGATCTAGATAAAGTTTTTCAAATTGATTAACTTTACCTTCTTTCTTTACCTTTTTGATTCTTTGAATCAACTTATGACTGATTTGAAATGAGAAACCAAAATGTGTGAAATCTTGACAGGATTCCAAACCAGGAGGAGCTTTGGTCATTTGATGATTATCCTCAGAAGAATTACAAATAGTTTTGATGATAACATTTCCCAAACCAAAATAAATGATGCACCAGTGGTCTTGAAACTATAAACCATGTCCTTTAATTTTAGCTGGAGCTGGTATTGGTTGGCTAGTTATCAGATTGATATATGAGAATATACCAAAAGTTAGAAAATTGGCTTCATTCCTATCAATATGAATCCTATTGGGGAATCCAGAATGAGTGATAATAACATTAGAAAATAAAAGATATTTGTGGGTGATATCTTCCCATTTGGAGTCACACCAATTCCGTATTCCAACTTTGGTTTCAATCTCATGATTTTTTTCAAATGCTTTATTACAGAGCTTTTTGAGTAAAAGAGCAAGAAAAGAGTTAAAGGAAGGTAGAGTGTCCCATAAGCAAAAATCTTCATCTTTTTGAGCTTTAGTGATATTCTTGAGCAATGAATATATGCCTATATAAATGAAATAAGTGAAATGATATGAAGAATGGAAAAATAATTATTAGACATACCAAAAGAATATCCTTTAACAAAACCAGGTCTCCAACCAAATGCAATCATGATACCACCCAAAAAATTTGTATTCCTTATAGGTAACCAAACCAAAGCCATTTAATAAAGAGTTATGATAAGATCGGATAGTTGATTAAAATATTCATCTTTTACACCATCAAATGAATGAACTTCCAAAATTAATTGAGCCTTATAAGTATTACTGATAACTGCAACAACTTGATCATCTCCAAATTTGGTTAGATATTTGATATCTTCTGGTAATTTTTTCGGATATTGATTTTTTTATCTACTTTAGTTTTATGGAAAAAAATGTTTGGGATATGACAAAAAAAACTTTCACAGAGAATTTTTTTTTCAGATATCTTTTCTTCTGATGAGACTGATTATCTTTAATTTTTTTGATTATTTAGAAGAAGATTTTTTTTTCAGATATCATTTATTCTGATGAGACTGATTATCATTAATTTTTTTGATTATTTAGAAGATGATTGTATTGAAGTTGATTTTGAAGAAGATGATAGAGATGATAAAGAGGATAAAGATGAAGATGATAGAGAAGTAAGGGGTGAATCTGAAGAAGAAGAAGACATTTTTTGATCTGAAAGAAATTTAGATGTCAAAAAAAAATTCAACACATATTTTTAAAAAAAAAACTCATGTAATAATATCTTTTAAAATAAAATTTAAAGCAAAATCCTTTTAAAAAAAAGTTTTAAAACAAAAAAAAATATAATAATTTTCAGTAAAAATTATTTCAAAAAAAAAAATACAAAAGAAAACCTGAAGTTTAGTTATAAAAAACCTTCACAGAAAATCCTGTCAAAATAATTTTAAAAAAAATAAAAAAAATAAAAATCAGTAAAAGATAAATCAAAAAAAAATAAATTTAAATTCAGTTAAATTATTTGGAAGAAAAATTAAAAAATAAAATATAAACCTTTTTTGTTTTTTAATTTACAGGGAAAGACCTTAACAGAAAGTAAAATATTTTTTTTTCTAAAATTCTGCCAAAAAAAAAATTACATTTTAGTATGTTTTTTAAAAAATAGGTAACCCCTCTTTAACTCCCATAAAAGTCCCCTTTCCCCCCCCCCTTTATTTCCCTGAAGTCCCCTATAAAATCCCTCCCTCCTTGCCTCAAAACCAACCTGAAATCCCCTCCTTGCCTGTCTCAAAATCCCCCTGAAACCCCCTCCTTAATTGCCACAAAACCCCCCAAAATCCCCCCCTTAGTTACCTTAAATCCCTCCCCCTTCACCCCTCTTCAGATGTTCCAAACCCCCCCCCCCTTTCCCCCCCCCCTCTTTAGCTGCTTCAAACACCCCCCCATTTAGGTCCCCTCCCCCCCTTTCACTCCCCTTTAGCCACCTCTAAGCCCCCTCCTTCTTAACGAAAAATCATTAGCAATTCTTTGTTAAGAAGGAGGGGGGTCAAGGTGGCTAAAGGGGAGTGGAAGGGGGGGAGGGGACCTAAATGGAGGGAAGGGGGGTTTTGAGGCGGTTAAAGAGAGGAGAAGGGGGAGTGTTGAGGCACCTAAAGAGAGGGGAAGGGGGTCATGAGGCACCTAAAGAGAGGGGAAGGGGGGGTCATGAGGCACCTAAAGAGGGGGGAAAGGGGGGATTCGGGACAGGTAAAGAGGGTGAAATAAGGGGGACTTGAGGAAGGTAAAGAGAGGGGAGAAGGAGAGACTTGAGGCAGGTAAAGAGAGAGGAAAAGGGGTGAAATGAGGCATCTAAAGAGGGTAAAGGAGAGAGAATAAAGAGAAAAAAAATTAGTCTAACCTTGAAAATAAAAAAAAGGACTTACAAAAAAAAAACCAAAAAAAAAAAACCAAAAAAAGCAAAATAAAAAAATTCATGATTAGCAAATAAGAAACAAGAAAAAATAAAAATAAAAACCTACCTGGTGAGATGAGTTGAGAAAATAAAAGTAACAAAAATATTTGAGTTTTGTTTGAGGAGAGGATGAAAAGGATATGAGTGATGAATGAAAATAAAAATCACTGATAAAATATGTGATTTCAGAAAATATGCGATTTCATGTTGGGCTGGTGAAAGAAAACCAATGAGCCATCCAAAGAAAAGATATTCACCGTAAATTCCAAAAAAAAAATGAATATGCAACAAACCAAAATACCAAACCAAGTGAATAAAGTACACAAAGAGGACATTTGGGAAGTACATAAAAATAATTTAAAAGGGTGTTGAAGAGAAATGTTGGAGAGTAATAGGCATAATGACAGAGTGTATGCTGGTTGAATGAATGTTTTGTGATTCAAGTGAGGGGAGAGCATTTTCTGGTTCAGGATCCTTTTCCTCATAAATATCATTCCACTCATCCTTTAAATTAGCTAGGATATTGTGGAGTATAATGCAAGTCATGATCCAATGATTTTTGCAGTTTTGATCTCCAATTTTTTTTGAAGTTGGATTCTGAGCTCCCAAAGACTAGAAAATCTTCCCTTAAAAATACCTATAGCATCTTCAATTTGTACTCTTTATTGGGCAAGGTGATAATTAAAGGCAGTTTTGGGGTCACTTTCTAAACTTGCACCAGGGAAAGCAGGTATAATGTACTTTCCACTTGCATATGCTGAGTCTGCAAGGAGGTACTGAGATTTGTCAAAGTATGAGTCAGGGGTTTGAGAAATCCTCATTCTTTGGAAGACAGAAGAGTTATGACATGAGCCAGGGCAGCCACTATGAAAAGCAATAAATTTTTTATTGACATTGCATACAAGTTGAATGGCAGTAGAGTATCTAGAAAGAAGATAAAAAGTTAGTTTATGAAGAATGAAAAATTGGAGAAGATTTTGAAGAAACCTTTTTTTGCAATCAAAATAATGGTTGCCATCATGAGCAGGCTTTTGACTCAAAGTTATAGTTGTGCCATCAACAAATCCTACACATCCAGGGAAAACTTCAGCTTGCATTACTTGAGAGTATTCAAGTTGCTGTTCTGGAGTTGGCCAAGCAAGTGTTTGAGACTTGAGGGAAAGGATAGCAATCATACAGAGCTTGGTGTATAATATCACAGTACCATATCCTATGTTAAAGAGATTATCCAAATGTCTTACAGCAGCACCGTTTTCATTTGAGCCAAAGTGACATAGTGCAACAGCAAGTTTGATGGCAGGATTACACTGTTTGTTATGGGAATTGTTATGAAAGATAGGATGATTGGAGATGAGTTGTTAAAGTTTGAAGAAAGAATTGGGAGAAGTTCTAAAAAGTTGGGTGAAGTTTAATTGAGGAATGTTGAGAATGGAGGCCAGATCATATCAGGGATCATGATAAAGATTTGGCCCCCTGGTGATGATGTAACGCTTTTTGGAAAGAAAACCAATATAAGCTAAAGCATCTTCCAAATCAGAGTTAGATTTATAGTAAAGAACTAAAAGAAAAGTGATAGCATTCATTGTTGAGTGAAGTAGCTCCCTATTAGAGAGGTGTTTCATTGTTGCTGGTGGAAGGGTTATGTGATGAGGGAAGTGAGAATTCACCGCCAAATGTGCAGTTGGGGTGTATAGATAAAAAAAACTTAAGTGTTTGCCACCAAAATTAAGTAGTATAGAGTGAGGAAAGACTTAAGGATGGCATCAGCAATAATGAGTCATGTGAATTTCTTGCAAATCCATCATGGATGAGATGAGTTTGGGATCAGGAATTAGGAATATAAATTTGGGTATAAGAGGCGGGATAATGCATTATCGTGGATTCCTTATCCACTAGCCCTGGGGCTAGTGGATAAGAATCTTTGGCAATTAATAATGTCTGATCCCAGAAAAAAAAATTCCTGATACCTAATTGCGGATCCCTGAACATTGATACCCCCTATTTTATATTTTTAATTTTTAATTTAATTTTTTATTGTTTTATTTTTTTTCATTTTTTTCATTTTTCATTTGTCATATTTTATTTTTTTTATTTTTTACTTTTTATCATTTATTTTTTATTATTTATTTTTAATTTTTAATTTTTTAATTATTTATTTTTATTTTATTATTTTTTCATCTATTTATTATTTATTTTTAGTTAGTTAATTTGAGAGAGAGTATGAAGAAATGGTGGTCAACAGTCATCAAAATGTTTCAACAGTAATGTATGCATACTGTCTGATTGACTGAAACAGTGGTAACTGCTCTCCCACTCAATACTACTTAATTCTACTCTCACTGCCGGCAAAATATGTGTCACATTTGATTTTTGGGTGGTAAAGTCATACAATGAAACACAACACATAGCTGTAGCTGCTTATGTCATGCACAAATTATGTGACATATAATCATGCAACCACATGACTCAATGATACCCACAACCCCTTCTACAAGTAACATGTGTCACATGATGCATGGCTTGTGCTTGATATGTGTAAGATAAGATGTCCTGTTTTTTTGGCAAGACATGATGTCTCCATTTTTGTTTTTGGGATATTGCCACCTGAAATGCAAATGTGACAGAGTTTTCCTGTAGTGTCTATTCTATTCTATTCTATTCCCTATTCCCTATTCTCTATTCTACTCTACTATTTTATAATTATTATTATTATTATCACTTTCTACCTACCTACCTACCTACCTATATTTTTCTCTCTCTCTTTCTCTCTTTCTTTTTCACATCTTAAAATAAAAAATAGAATAAATTCACTTAAATACATACATACATATATATATATTCATAAAAAATCACCTCAGAGCATCCACATCCATGTTGGTAAAGTGCTTTGGTATGCATATTTTACAGACTTATTCACCTATTGTTGCTCAATTAGACTCTAGTAACTAATTTATTCTGTAGTCAAATAATCAAATGATCATAGTTGCTTGATTATCTTCTGTAATTGCCTAATTTAGCGCCACTTTTTTTTTGAATCAGGGAATCTACCTCCGTTTTGGTAAAAAATAAGTATAAAATTGCAATTTACTTGGTCATTACATAATTAATTTCAATATTCAACTGCCCTAGGCGGTATCTTTTACTAATCACTCTTTAAAAACTATTCATCCCTTGTGCTCATTCAGTAAAACTCAAGCACCTCACATGTCCTTCAATTTTCTTGATGAATCACTCAAAATGGAAGAAGACTATATTATTTCCTATTTGTTCAACACTCCAATATAAAACATATGAAGAGAAAAAAATTAAAATTGAATTGAAAATTTATGGAAAACCATCAACAACTAATGAGTGAGTACTTCATACCCAATTTTACATACAAAATATCTTTTTGAGAAAAGTTTCTGGATGAGCAGGGATTTATTCAACAGTATCTGTCAGGACCTACGAAATCATAACTGTTTTGGGTTATGGAAAAAGGTAAGTTATGAATTAGTTCAAAATAATAGTCATAGTTTAATTGTATTACATTTACTTAGGATTTCTGTGGCCAAGTGTGTTTGACACCAGAACAGAAAATGACGGCTGGTCTACAACAACTAGCATATGGTATTTCAGCTGATAGCACTGATTAGTATGTCCGTATTGGTGAAACTACTTCCCTGAGAGAACTAAAGCACTTTATAAAAGATATAATTAGCTTATATGGAAAGGAATACTTGAAAAAACCTAATACTTCTGAAAAGAAAACCATATTGAGAGAGTATGAAGAACAAGGATTTGTAGGATGTCTTGGTTTGATAGATGGGATGCACTGGGTATAGAAAAATTTCACAGAAACTTGGGAAGGTCAATTTAATAGAAAAGAAGGCACACCTACAATGATACTTGAAGCTGTAGCTAGCAAGAAACTGCATTTTTGGCATTGCTTTTTTGGAACTCCTGGATTTCTCAATGATATCAATTTTCTCCATAGAAGTAACATTTTTGACAGATTATTGGCTGGTACTCAAGATGAGGTGTGTTTTAAGATAAAAATTCATGGATATAAAAATGTGTATTACCTTGCAGATGGATTTTATCCTCCATGGACAACACTTGTCAAGACTATACCCCACCCACAAGATGAATCAAGTAAATACTTTTCCAAACTACAAGAAGCTTCACAAAAATACATTGAGCACGCCTTTGGAGTATTATGTGCATGATAGGGAACTATCAAACAGCCATTCAGTCTATGGAGGAGAGAAATAGTCAATCAAATAATGACATGCTGTATAATATTACACAACTTGATCATTGAGTCAAATTATATGACAGATCAATTCCTATCCAACATACACAATATATCAATTCAAGTAGTTGAAATTCATCATGATCCTGCCTTGTTCAACAGTATATATCATTATATAAAGGGGAGTCAAGATCTACACAACTCAACTATCCACTTAAAACTACAAGAAGATTTAAAAATTCATAACTGGGCAAGTAGGGTACTGTAAATGAAGAGTAATTAAAAATAATTTTCTTTAAATAAAAAAACCACAGAATATGTCTAGTTGAAAAATTATTGTACCTTTATTTTTATTAAGTCCTATGATTTCTTCTATTTAAAAAATGTGAAAAAATATTATTTAAACCCAAAAAAAAAATTATATATCAGTGAAACATAAATGTTTAAAAAAAAAAGTTAAGACTGATTTCCAATTAACAAAAAGAATGAAAATTCTTACCTTAAAAAATTTTGTTGAGGGTCCATTATTGTGCAAGTTATTTGCAAAAGAGATGTAGCAATTAATAATTTGATAATTCATAGATAGAAATGGGACATTAACACACATAATAATGTAAGTATTTTTCAATTGGGTCATTTTTATAATATAAAACTAATAGTTACATAGCAAAAAATAATTTTATAATTCATAGGCAGAAATGAGACATTGGCAACAATAGTAATGTTAAAGTTTAACAATTTGGTTGTTGTTATATAATATAATATAATATAATTAATATTAATATAATATATATAGATATAATAAATAATATAAATTATATAATATTTTAATTAAATGGTATGAGCAGGGAATTTTCCGCAGTACAAGCCTCCTTATATATTGCAAGGCAACCCTCTAAAGCCAATGGATTTTCCACTATCCAGTCATGTTTAGAGGGGCCACCTGAAGCAAATAATACTCACTCCTGGTAGATTGAGGCAGGTTTTTATCTTTTCTGAGGAAAAAAATTATTTACCCTTACCTTTTTCAAAAAATCCTTGGGTATCTTCTTGAAAATACAGATAGTAATATTTTAGAAACTAAAAATAAAGATTTAGCCAAAGGAAAAAAATTAGTATGAAAAAAATATTTAACTACTAAAAAAGAAGGGAGAGCCATAGGAAAATGAAAAGGTAAAAAAAACAAATTAAATCTAGTAAAAAAAGGGGAGATTGAAAGGACAAACAAAATTAAGAAAAACAAATTACAGAGAAGAGAAAAAAAAGATTTACCTACCTAAAAAGAATAAGATCCAATGGAACAAAAAAAAGAAAAACAAATTAAAATGAGAGAAAAAAGATTTACTTACTAAAAAAATAGGAGAGCTGAAGAAAAAAGGAAATAGTAACAAAAGCAAATTAAAAATAAGAAAAAAAAATATTTACTTATTAAAAAAATAGGAAAGCCAAAGGAGAGCCAAAGGAAAAGGAAATAGTAACAAAAACAAATTAAATTTTCTTTGCTAATACTTTCTCCATTGGCTTACTATTATATTTTCCTTTGGCTCTACTTTAGCTCTCCTATTTTTTTAGTAAGTAAATCTTTTTTTAGTCTTATTTTTAATTTGTTTTTCTTTTTTTTTTGGTTTCCATTGGCTCTCCTTTTTTTAGGTAGGTAAATATTTCTTTTCTCCTCTCTGTAATTTGTTTTTCTTTCTTAATTTTTTGTCCTTCTGCTCTCCCTTTTTTTTACTAGATTTAATTTGTTATCCTTACTATTTCATTTTCTTTGACTCTCCCTTCTTTTTTAGTAGGCAAAAAATTTTGTCTTTTATTTTTAATTTGTTTTTCTTACTATTTTTCTTCCTTTGGCTAACTCTTGATTTTTAGTTTCTAAAATATTACTTTCCATATTTTCCACAAGATACCCAGGTATTTTTTGGACAAGGTAAGGGTAAGTAATTTTTTTCTTGAAAAAGATAAAAAACTGCCTCAATCTACCAGGAGTGAGGCATATTGGCGTCAGGTGGCCCCTATAAACATGAATGGACAGTTGAAAATCCACTGGCCTTAGAGGGTCACCTTTCAATATATAAGGAGGGCTGTTCTGTGGAACATTCCCTCCTCATACCATGTAATAAAAAAAATTATATAATTTATATTATATATTATATTTATATATATTCCATTAATATTAATTATATTATATTACATAATTTATATTATATTATATAATTTATATTATATATTATGTTTATATATATTCCATTAATATTAATTATATTATATTATATAACAAAAGCAAAATTGCACAATTTTTACATTATTATTGTTGCCAATGTCTCATTTCTGCCTATCAATTATAAAATTATTTTTTTCTATGTAACTATTAGTTTTATACTATAACAATGACCCTTTTGAGAAATCCATACATTATTATGTGTTCAAATGTCACACTTCTACATATGAAATATCAAATTATTAATTTCTACATCTCTTTTGTAAATAAATTGCATGATAATGGACCTGCAACAAAATTTTTTAAGGTAATCATTAATTTTATTCATTTTTGTTCATTAGAAAGAAGGTTTAACCAATTTTTTTAAACATCCTTTTCATATTTAAATATGAAAAAAAAATTGGGTTTTATCTAATTTTAAATATGTATTAAAAACCTAATATATTAATATCTACCACTGCACCACCTTTTTTTTAAATCTTTTTTCATTTTATATAAAATCACCATATCATCAGAATTGCATAAATTATTTTCTTTCAGAAATAAAAGCTGTATAATCTCACTGCTCCTCATCTCAAAGTCTGACTTTTCTAAAATTATTCTCATATTTTTCTGATTAATTTTCATATTTGATTCTTCAAGTTCAATTTTTTTTGTCAAGAATGAGTCTTTCCTTTTGAATCAAGATTTGCTCTTTTGTGATTTCAAGTTGGTCTTGAGGTATTTGGAGTTGTTTTTTTAATATACCTAATTTTTTCAAGATAACTCATTACTATCAAACATAACTTCAATTTTTTTTTCAGCTGTGTCATTGTAACATGAAAACTCTTCTTTCTTTTTTGCTTCAGAAAATTCTGCATGTCAGCCCTTTTTTTCTGCTTTCTGACAAAGAGGATGTTCTTTATACTATGGAGAAGGTGACTCTGGAAAGATGCTTGATTATAATTAGGTGCTTATTTGACTAGAAAAACTATGTACATGTGATCTTTTGACACTCAAACTGGTTTCTAATAGGGCCATTCTTTGTGCACTCAAATAACTGTCTAAAGGTGAGTTTCTGTTAGGTTCTAAACGCCATTTTGGAGCAAATTTGAGTTTCTCCCAAGCTAAAAAACTCTTTAATGTAGTTTTACAATGATCTTGATAGATTGAAAGTGCACTTTGGATATAATTGCTTGGGCTTGTTCCAATGGGTGGATTTCTCTCAATACCATGATATGTAGCACTGAATTTAAGAGTTGATGTGTTCAAGGCTTTCCATCTAGTGTTAGATAGGGGTTCTATTAGCCATTATTCAGTTGTTAGATATTTTAGTAGTATTAATCAAAACTTTACTGACCTTATTTTAATCTGTTCAAAATCTCTGTAGTACAGTTTACTATGAGCGTTAAAGTGAGGTTCTATTTTCTTGTAAAATGTTTTGCCTGACTGAAAAGTAAAAAACTCAGGCTGTTTGCTAACTGATTTCTAATATATTGCTAGTTGTTCCTCTTCCTTGGGGTTCCAGTTTGGAGATTGCTTTTTACTATGACCATTTGACATTTTTTGTTTTTTTTGGTTGAGAATTTGTTTCAAGTAGTTTATAGTAGTTGAAATTGAGGAAATTTGGTGATGAGTAGTGATTAAAGTGACTTGGAAAAATAATTTGTGTAATGGTGTTGGAAGCAAGGGGAAAATTAAGTATCTTGATGAGAAATGCAAAATGAAAAAAAAATTGTCAGGGAGAGGTGCAAGTTAATGACGCGAAGTAAGTATCTGTAAGTATATATACTTACTTTTCCCCAAAATTTACCAAAATGTATAGCTAATGTGAGGTGTAAATGCCACGTTGCCTGAATATGGATTAAAGTAAAAGCTAAGTATGCATGGAGTGGGGTCTAAACAAAATGGTGGTAGATGCGCTCAAAAATTACCTAATGAAGCCAGAGGCTCCCCATTAATTACTTATCTGTTTTTTCACCCTCACTTCACACAATAATAGCCACTACTGTTAATTCAATTACTAAATTTTTTGCATTAAACACCTCAGTCACACCTTCTCATCTATAATAGCTCAGCAATAACTCATTTATTTTGACTGAATCTAGGAAAAAAATGTCTCCTAATTGATACCCCCAATAAGAACAACTTGCTTTGTCATGAATAAGCATTAGTGAGCAACCTGAGTGCTTCACTTTTGACTTAGAGTCCTCTGTGTCCAATATACAAATTATGTAGCTATATGTTATATACATAGTCTAAGTACTTAACAATCTTTTATAAAACTGGTATGAATGTGTAGTACGTTTCTCTGGTTCTTCATGGAGTAAATTTCTGATTCAGCTCTTATAGGTTATGGGCTTCCCATTCTAAAGAACTCGTCCTTTGCCATACTGTGCTAGTCACACACAAAAGTGTTGTATTATTCCTGCCCAAGTTTATCTTCTTCAACCCCGCTGTAGAGTGTAAAAACTCACTCCCAAAACTCATTTATCTCATCTCTAAATTGTATGACACCTCCCCCTCCCTCAAAAAATACACCCAGCCCTTTTAAATCCAAACCAAAGGTTTCCAGAGAGCTCCCTATCATCCTGCGCAAAATCAAATCTTCCTTCTCAACTTCCTCATTCCAATCCTCCCCCCTTCCAACATCTTCCATTACCCCTGATCCCACACCCAACCCTCTACAACCCTCTTCCCCCCAGAAACTAAACGCACCCAAAATGTTCCTTCTTCCCCAGGTTCCTCATCCAGTTCATCAATGCCTAGGACAGTGAGTCCTGATTGTTTGTCCACATCATCCTCTGATTCCTCAAGTATTGCCTCAACTATACCTCATCAACTAGAAAACTATCAAGGAAAACTCAGTCACATTTTTCTTGGTCAAGTCATCAGCACTCTCAGCAAAATTGAAAAACTAGAAGAAGAGGGTGCAAACTGGATTTAATTGTGTCATATAGTTCTGGTCACAAGGTGCCAATGGATTGGCACAATTTCATATGCTTTTTCTAAAAAGAAAACATTGACCTTGCTAACTAACTTTGAGGATCATGTAGGATGGACAATTATTTTTAACTCAATCCATGGTAAACTTCATTTTCTCATAGATGAAGACTTGTACTTCTATGATGTGTTTACTTCTCTTTCTGAACAATTTGAAGTGTCAACTCAAAAATTACATTCAAAGCTGTTTCAATATTTATTTACCATATGCTAAAGCTTGTAAATAAACATGACAATGCACTTGGGTAAATTGAAGATAATACTTGATTTCATCAAACAAACAAACTTCACCTTTACAGAAAATTTAATTCTATCTGTCTGTGCACATGTCTTGCTTCCAGATACTTCAGAAGACATTTTAAACTCTGTAAATAAACATTTTGAAATGCAAAATGTTAATGCACAGCCTGATTTGAAGGCAACGCTGAAAGCTTTAAAGAATTCTGCCTCCTCCATCAATAAGTCTTCCTCCTCAGAAATACAGCAAACTTCTCTTCACACTTAGGTCAATGCCTTAGCATTCTTTCCAAAAAGAATGGATTCATATCACCAATCAAATTCCAGGCCAAAATCAAATACGTGTGATATGTGTGCTTCAGAAGAAAACAAAGCATATCATTGTCCATATAACCCAGATGGCCTTGCATTCAATACTGAGGTATGATCCTTATGCAAAGCCAAACTCAAACTATAAAATCCTATCCTAGAGTGTTTAAGAAGAAAAACAGGCTCTCACCAACAGAGCCCCTCCACATTGTGGTCTTCCAACATTAGCAGAGGCCTTTTTTAAGCTGTTTGGCACTGTTTTGGTATGTCTTAATTGACATTGGTTGAATAATTGGGTATTTTTCTGGTATTATTGATTGAATATTGGGACTATGGGTATTTTGGTACTACCATTGGATAGCCCCAGTCTTTATCTATCATTTATGTCTTAATGAAATTTTTTATATTCTAAGTTTTAAGGGGTTATTTGCTCACTTTTCATTTCTAAAAGATAGCTGCTTAATTTTGTTTTTCGTGTTTTACGGGTTAGCCTTAAGTATTAGGGTTAAGTGCTTAGTAACATTAAGTAGAGCTAACTTGGCTCTATATTTTATGTCCCAATTTTTTCATAGCTTAATATTGTGTCTTAAGGGTTTTAGTAGTTGTAGTGGATTTTTCTAAGTATTTTGAGCTTTTTTGGAGGTTTTTGGTGGTTTTCTGGCTTCAGGGAGGTCTTGCCGCTTCTGGGTGGGCGGCCTGCCTCAGTTATAGAAGGCTGGGGAGCACTTCTAGAGGTTTTTTATTCAATTTGGCTGCCAAAAGCACCAAATTCATTGCTGTGCATGGATTTTTTAGAGGGTGGTCTGTGTGTGCATACTAAAAAATACAGTTTGGGAAACTTTAATTATCATACAACCATCCGGTGGTGATATCATTGTTTCTCACTCAGTTTTCACTGTTTTTGGGCCACAATTGGCTGTGTTTGTTGCAAGTGCACAGTGTTTTGTTTTTCTGGTGTGGATCTTTCTGCATTTCAGGTTTTAGGTTCTTTGGTTCTCAGTGGTCTGCTATTGGCTACTGTCTTGACTTTTTAAACAGTCAAGAAGTGTGTTTGAAGGGGTATAGTAACAGTCTCTAACTGTCACCCGACGACCTAAGTACAAGGTCGAGGGTGTTCCTGGGAAAGTGAGATGGAGAAAGGAGTTTAGAGACTTCTTCAAAGCACAGAGGAAATGTTTGAGGAAGTGATTTGAAGATGACTCAAAGGAAGAGCTACTGCTTCAAGATATGTTCAATAATAATTCTAATATAAGTTAATGGTAATATTAATATTCTTAAGATCTCACAAAGGTTTGAAAAACTCAATAATCAAAGATTTAAGTTTTTTAGAAATGATTACTGAGAAAAATAAGGAAATTTACAATAATAATGATTTAACCTGAAGCTTTACCACTATTAACTATATATACATTTTATAATTTAATTCTAAAGAAATATTGAACTAAAAATCCAACTCTTTTTATATCCATTACTCCTCCTCGCATTGATCTCATATCCATCCATCATTCCACCCACCACAGACCACCAAAAATACACCAGTTACACCTGGACCCTACTCACTAACATCCGTTAACCCTTTAATCCTCTACTAAACATCCTGTCCATGCTCACTATCCCTATTAAAAACCCACAGATACTTAATAAACCTTTTGAGGAATATTACATTAACTATTTCGCTGTGTGTCACTTATCAAAGAAAAGACTAAACACACTATTGAGAGATTGACTAATTTAGATTTAAAGTTTAGATTAGCGCGGTTGAATAGTGTGTACACAAAGGAAAGTTGCAGTTGCTATGTAGAATCGTCTTCTGCACTTTGAGTATGGATTTAAACCTCTGTATTATTGATTTAATGAGCTGATTTTTCCTCGAGTGTCATGTGGCATGTGACACTAATTTGCTGTAGCAAATAAATCTCACCTGGTATTTTTCAAAGGGACAGGGGTTTTTCTCTCCAGTTTTACTCCAACTCCCTTGGTCAAGGCCTATAGCTAGTACTATAGGATTGTCTATAATGTCTTCAGCCAGATTTACCAAACTCAATTCTGCCAATGTTGAAGCACTTGTAGAATTTTTGGATGGCATTGAACTAGGAAATGAAGAGTGTCTGTCTGGTCATTTACTGGCACTGGATGACAGAGTTCTAGACTCTGGTGCCACTCACCATGTCACTGGAAATGTAAGACTTATGTCTAATTTTTAATCAGTATCACCAATAAAAATGAACGTATCCACTGATTCAGATCCTATTTTCATCATGGGGGTTGGTGACATGTTGATTTCTGAGGTACAAGGTGGAAAAGTTGTTTTAAATAATGTTTTCTACTGCAAAAAAGAATGAAAAACTTTAATTTCTCTTTATGATATTATTGTTAAGATGAATTGAAGTATGAGTTATGATACTAACAATAACTTAGTTTTCTCAAATAAAATTTCTCCTCTTTTTATCTCAACTCTTATCAAAAATAAATACAAATGGATTATAAAAATATTAAAACCTACATTAAACACAAAAAATATAGCTAGTACTCCTACCCTTTTCAATTTAGATGCATTTATTTCTTCACTGTAATCTAATGTTCCACTTGCCCCATTTGTTTCCCTTCCATTGTTAACAACCATACCATATCCGGAAGCACCAAAGAGCTCCCTCCTGTATTGGCACTTCCACCTGGGACACACAAGCATCCAAGTACTTCAAAAAATGATTAATTAAAAATGCTGCAATGACTTACCTATGGAAGTCCCATTTGGAAGATTCTTTTGTGATGTTTGCACTATTTCCAAAGACACCAGATGGAAATCAGCAGTAATCTCCGATAGGGATTTCAGTTTGATGGAACTTATTCTCTCAGATGAAGTGGTTCCACTCCCCAATATTGCCTCATGTGGTGAAACATATGCTTTTTTTTTCTGTGAGGCATACTCCACATATGGAGAGGTATTTTTTGTCAGATCAAAAAGTGATGTTTTAGATTCTTTCATTGCTTTTAAAAAAGACTGGAAAACTTTACTGTGAAGAAAATCAAAATACTGTGTACTGACAGTGGAGCTGAATATTACAATAAAAAGTTCAGTGCTTTTCTTTCCCATTCCAGAAATATCCACAAACACTTCATGCCCTACCATCATGGATAGAAAAGATAGTCTGAGCACTTCAACAGTATTGTGGTGGATTTTTGGTATAAGATACGCACACTACATTACTCATTAATATCTGCTAGCTTATATAAATTTTTTATGTATTCAAATATGTACTTATATCTAAGTCTATGTCATAACACCCCCCCCCTGCTTGACTACATTCCTCCATCAAAAACTGCTGAAATAAATATTAACCATTTCTCTTGCCTTTTCAATTAAATTTGGACCTAAATTTTTTTTCAATACATCTGCTCTCTATTTTTTTTACTTATCCATTTTATAGATGCCTTTTTGTTATAAAGTTGAGAATTTACGTAGAAAAAATTTCTTTCCATGTGATAAATTCTTTTGTTGGATGGTTGATCTTTTGCTACATCAATCATTGACTCATTGTCGCAGTAAATTTGTATAATGTGTTTTTCCCCAGTTACATCTTCTATTATATTTTGAATCCAAGATTCAGTTTTAGTTACTGCCGCTAGGGCTGACAATTTGGATTTGCATGTTGAAAGTACAACTAGAGCCTCTCTTTTTGATGACCAATTTACTGGCACACCTAGGAAAAAAATAACATCACCATTCGTACATCTTAATGTGCCGTCATTTCAACTTGCACTGCCAAAAGCCTCTAAACCACAACTTTTATCCAGGAAAATATGAAAACTATGGTCCTTAGTTGTTAACACATATTGAGTCAGGTGTCCTAAAGCTGTCAAATGATCTTCACCAGGATTATTTGCAAATCTGGACAGGTAGTTCACTGAAAAGGAGATGTCAGGTCTTGTACCTACTTCTAAATAGTTTAATTTACCAATGAGACTAAGTTATTCTGTTGCTCTTATTTTATCCCCAGTATTTGTTGTCATATTACAGTCTTTGGGTAAAAAAATGGTCTTTTTGGTTTCAGGCTACAAGAACTTATCAACTATTTTCTTTATTAAACATGGTTGAGACAGTAGAAATATATTATCTTTACATATCACCTTTACACCCACTATGTTGTCCAAGCTATCTTTACATTTAATATTAACCAATTCTGAGAGCTTATGTTGAAATTTCTTGAGCACATTAGTTGAGCTGCCTGTTATAAAACCATCTTCTACATGTATCTATAGCACACCAGATTCCTGTTTAGATTTCAAAATATATAGAGAACTATTGTAATAGCTTGTAATATAATTCATTTCTCTTAATTTTCTTTCCAGGTGTTTCCACCAACAACTTGCTGCTTGCTTTGTACCTTATAGTGCTTTATGTAGTTTGTAAACTTTCCCTTCATCTCTTCCAAAACAAGGTGGTTCTCTAACCTAAATTTCTTCATTTATTGGCAAGTTAAGTTAGGCTGCTACAACATCAAAATTATGAACTGGCCAATTTTTAGCTGCTGCAACAGTTAGTAATATTCTTAGTGAAGTAAACATTGCTGTAGGGGCAAAAACTTTATCATAGTCTACTCCTTCAACCTGCAAAAATCCTTTTGCCACATATCTGGCTTTTCTTTTTATAAGGTTACCTTCATGGTTAGTTTTTTTGGAAATAACCCATTTTACGTCTGCTACCTTAATGTGTGTTGCTGCCTCAGATAAAGACTATACTTCCATGTCATTCAGGCTCTTGATTTTGTTCTCACAAGCTATTAACCAGTTATTTTTATGTTTTGATTTCATTGCCTGTATGAAAGTGGAAGGTATGTCATTTGCTAAAGCATATGCCTGAGCTTCAATATTAGCTACAAGTTTTTTCCTGTTCAAATAATAAATTCTCAGCATAAAAATTGTTAAATTCAAATTTTTTAGTTATAAAATCCAATGCCATTTTGTTTTCTTTAGTTTTTTCTTTTCCAGATTTAATCTTATCAAGGTTAGTTTTTGGTTTCTTCATTTCAAAATCAGCCCACACAGAGGAAATTAACTTACCTGTTTCCAAATCTACAAACAACCATCCTTTTAACTGTTCTAAATACCCTATTACTTTGCACATTTTTTCTCTATTGTCTAATTTTTTTCTTGTTTCTTTGGAACATGCACATAATAAATTCTTCCAAAAATCTGGAGGTGATCTAATTTTGGCTTTGTTTTTAAAAGTTTCTCATAAAGTGTCATATCTGAGCTACAGGTATTAGGGAGTTGGTTGTGGGTGTAGACTGCCCATTTGAAAGCAGGTCCCCAAAAATTTTTTTGAGAGGCCACTGTCCAATAGAATGGTATAACCCATGTCAAAAAGTGTTTGATTGAAATGTTCAATGTTTCCATTTTGCTTGTGATAGTATGGAAGGGATCATTTTTGTTCAATTCCCTTTAAATAAAGCCATTCTTGAAATTTTTATTAACAAAATCTCCACCATTATCACTCTTTAATGTTTTAATTTTAACTTCAGTTTTTCTTTCAAACCACAAAATATAATACATGATAGATTTAATAGCTTCATCTTTTGATTTCAATGTCTCAACATTACCATAACTGTAGCCTACATCTAACATAGTTAGTAAATACATACCTTGATTTGTTGTAGTTACCTCAAAAGGCCCCATGAGGTCTACTTCCAATACATTGCCTGGAGCATGAGTTCTTTCTGAATTACTCATTGGGTCAATACATTTTTATTTTGCTTGTTTACATTCTTTGCAGTCAATCATTCCTGAGGGGATATTTTCCAGCAATCCTTCACCATATTTGCCATTAATCAACTTTTGTATACTTCTCAAGCTTCAGTGTCCAAAAAATTGATGCCAGAATCTCAATGCTTCTTCATGTTCAATTTCAAGTTTCACTCTCTTCCCTCTTATTAATGTTGATGTATTATGTATTTTGTATGATGGAATCAAAATATTGCCTTGCTTAATCAGATCTATCCTAGATAAAGCAATGTCACTATCTAATACTGCGCCTAACAAGTGAGCCGGGAAAGATTGCAGTAATTTCCAACTCCTGTTGCTAAATTGTGCAGTAAATAGTTGAGTTCTATTGTTAGAAAAGATCCTCATATTGTTTGTCAGCCAGGCTATACCAGGAGCCCAGCAAATTATATGTTAATTTATTGGACCTGAAAGAGGGTGTAAGAATTGTATTTTATGTATATAAATTAATATTTTATTGCATAATAAAATTATATAAGTATCTTATTAATAATAAGTGTTATATTAATTTTATTGTTATATAAATTTTTATACATTTAAATTAAACATAATATATTTTCTATTCTACAAATAATGGTGCATTTTTATAATTATAAATTAATAATTAATTAATTACAAAACATATATTATAATTATATATGTAAAATTGACTTATAATGTAATTAAATTAAATAATTAATTTTATATATTAAATAAAACTTCATATATTATTAAACAAAAATATTGGGCGCTTCTTTTGACCCTTAATTGTTTCATAAAAATATTATTAAATAAATTATAATACTTATTTAATAACATAGTATTAAAATCCCCACTTTAAATCACAAATATCACTAAATTAATTCTATGTTTCATTTAAACTAATGATTGAATTAACTACATAGTTAAAACAACTAATTAAAATTGCTTTAAACTGGATTTAATTTATTACATGAATTTCTGGCGTGAAAATAATTTTATTTGTTTTACTTAAAAGCTTTACATCTCATTATAATGTCTGTTTTTGATTATTTTACCCATTGTTCTCATGTTTCAGACTTACTTGGTTAATAATTATTTTAATTAAGTATTTTGGGTGTCAGGATTAAAAATCGTTTCCTAATTCATCTTCTCCAATGTCGGTACTAGTTCTCATGGTATCCCACAACACTCACGCTTTCGTACAACACCTAACCTCATTGGATCAGTCAACCAGTCACAACCTGTCAATACCATGTGTATTGCGTGCTAATAGTAGATGTTTGTCAAGTAGAATTTACTAGAGACCAATGGAGAATATCATATATAGATGTAATGCTGCTCATTATCTTTTCTCTCCATCGATCTTATTATTATTATTCTCTATTTTGATCATCTCTGTTTTCTTACTTACTGGTAATAAATTTATCATTCGTCATTTAAACACCTCTTGCACCAATATCACAGGTTGGCTGAATTACATTAAATTGCCACTGATCCTTGTGCAATACTGATTGGAGATCATTGGCTCATTCATAAGGTTGGCTGAATTACATTAAATCGCCACTGATCCTTGTGCAATACTGATTGGAGATCATTGGCTCATTCATAAGATTGACAGAATAAAAGTCTGATTAGCTCGATATGGACACTTCTTCTAACAATAACGTCAATGATATTCCAATGCTTAGTAACGATAATTACTCAACCTGGCGGGTAAAGTTGCTATTTTTCTTATTGCAGTTGGAACTCGATGATATTGTAGAAGGACAAGAGCTTGAGCCAAAGCAGGAGGAGGAAAAGTCTTTGTTCAAACTTCGATGCAAATGAGCGGCAAACGTCATCGTTCAGAAACTTGACGCTACTAACATTACCGCATTTGTAAAACTGGAAGACAAGTCTGATCCAACAAAATTGTGGAAAAGACTTGAAGAGCGATACAGTGGAGCACATCCAGCTACTGCATCAATTCTCTACACTAAATTTACAGACTTAGAATGCACCAAAGGAAACCTCAGAGGGTTTGTCACCGACCTTCAAGCTTCCATTAACGCTCTAGCACAAATTGGAGAAAAGCTGGAATCACCTGTATTTGCATATTCAATACTCCAAAAACTACCACCTTCTCTTGAATTTCATTGATCTATGATGATAAATTCTGCCAAAGACACGGGCAAGCCACTCACAATGGAGAGCGTATTAATGAAATTATCTCAACTTGCTGATAGACTTAACAACCCACAGTCGAAACAAAACTCCGCCTTACTCACGGTCAAAAAATATAATGGACCGTCCAAAAAACGAGAGTTTTGCAATAACGGAAAACACAACCCGAAAACTGGACATTCCAAAGCCCAATGCTGGCCCCTTCATCCTGACCTTTGACCGCAAGGAAAATCTAAAGCTAAAAGTACTCCCAAAGACAAAGACGATGATGAAGTCAAAACTGCTAATATTACGGAAGACTTTTACTATGTCTACCACGCATCATATAACCCTTCTAAAAAAACATCCGACTTGATTTTTGATTCAGGGGCGTCCAGTCATATGTTCAATTCAAAGAAAGCATTCACGAAGTTCCGAAGAGCTAAAATTCTGGTCAAGATAGGCAATGGAAAGATAATCTATGGTTGAGGCATAGGTTCAGTAAAATTAGTCAACTACCAAAATTGTTCAATGCTCATCACAGACTGCCTCTTTGTCCCCGAACTGGGCTGCAACTTAGTTGCCTTGTCACCACTCACGAGTAAAGTAGTTTCCCTCACCGCTGGAACGGATGGCAACATCTCTTTCAAAGAAGGAGATAAAACCATACTCACTGGAGCTAAAAAGGCTGGATCAAATCTTTTTCACATTAATGCATCCTTTGGTGAGCCATCGCACACTTCACTTATCGCATCAACTTGTGCGAACCTGTCTCTATGGCACAATTGCCTTGGCCACACTTATCACACCTACTTGAAATTGCTTCTCAGGAATCTAAAAATCTATTATGATCCAAGTGACATCTGCGATTATGTGTGCGAATCCTGCGTCAATGCAAATATGCATAGGTCGCCTTTCCCTGGAATTTTTCCAAAAGCTACTAGAGCATTAGAGTTTGTGCATTGTGACTTGGGAGGAAAATTGTTGGAGACTATTGGGGGTCATCGTTATTATTTCCAATTAACAGATGCTTATACATCATATCGATTTGTTTACTTACTTAGAAATAAATCAGATACATTCAAAAAAAATTGGCATTTAAAATGTATGCCGAGAACTTTACAGGCCAAAAAAATTTAAACCTTGTATGTGATGGAGGAGGGGAATTTGTGAACAAAGAATTTGAAGAATGTTCTTCCACAAATGTTTTTAAGATGATCATCACCTCGCAACACACCACAACAGAATCCAATTGCGGAGAGAGGTAATCAGACTACTATTAAGATGTCCAAGGCCTTACTATTCAAATCTGGATTGCCACACACCTATTGGGGCAAGGCAGTAGTCACCTCTGTTTTCATCAAAAATCAGCTACCAAAAAAAGCAAATGACAAGATGCTGTCACCATATGAAGCCTTATTTCATAGAAAACCCAACATCAAACATCTTAAAACGTTTGGCTGTACTGCTTATTCACTAATAAGTAAAAATGTACGAGGAGGTAAATTCAACAAAAATACTGTGAAGTGCTGTCTATTAGGATTCCACAAGGAACACAAATCATATTGCTTGCTGAATCTGGAGACCAAGAAGATTATATACTCTCATAATGTAGTTTTCAATAAAAACACATTCCCTACCTTGAGTAATGAGAAGATATATTCCTCTTGGCAAGATCTATCAAGTGATATCCTTGTGTGTGTTCCTCATGAACCTAAAGAATTAGAACAGCATCCAACACCTCCCTCTCCAGAAGCAGACTTGGAGACTCATTCAGAACATCAACCACTACCAGATGAAAACACTCCTGACAATGAGAATACCAACAATAATGAATCAACCTCAAGATCAGCATCTAAACATTGTGAATACAAACTGACAAGTGATATTGCATCTAAAAAAATCAGCTCTGAGATCACGACTTATAACATAATTGAAGGTAAACGCTGGAGAGCACCTAGGGCTTTACTGTGCGAAACTAAAACCAATAAGCCAACAGAAATTGCATTTGAGGCTTATGTTCCAATATCTGAAACACATCACACTTCAAATCATTACGATGAAACCATCAATTGCGTAAATTCAGAACAATGGCATGAGGCAATTTAATCCGAGATTAAATCTTTAGAGTCTCGTGGTGTTTGGAAAATAGTTACCCACCCTGATAATGTACGACCCATTGGAAGCACTTGGGTATTTAAAATCAAATTAGACCACGATGGAGATATCAGTAAATACAAGGCGCGCTTATGTGTGTAAGGTTTCTCTCAGAAATATGGTGTAGACTACAAGGAAACTTTTGCACCAACTGAGCGTCTGACTACTCTTAGATGTCTAATCGCATTAGCAGCGTCTGAATCTTGGGAGTTTCATCAGATGGATGCCAAAAGCGCTTTTACTAATGGGGAACCAGAAGAGACCATATACATGAAGATCCCAAAGGGTTTACCATCTCCACCTGAAATTGAAGAACCAGTGTTGCTTTTAAAAAAATCACTATATGGCTTGAAACAAGTGTCACGGTGTTGGTATCAGCTTGTGCATTCCTTCTTTATCAACAACAATTTTATCAGAAGTGCGGTCAATTCAGCGCTCTACATACACCAGGACCAAGCAAAACCTTGCTTTGTCCATGTACATGTCAACGATTTCTCAATTTTTGGGAAAGACATTCTCTGGTTTAAGGATTTAATCTCGAGTCACTTTGAAATGGAAGATCTTGGCCAATCAATGTTGATACTTGGCATAAAAATCACAAGAAACTTCAATTTGCAACAAATTCAATTATCTCAAACCAACAAAATAAATGAAATCTTAGCCACTTACAATATGAGTAATTGCAAGGCCATTTCATCCCCCATAGATCCAAAAATTTCATTAACTCCAGCAGAAAATGATGAACACAAAGCCTTTCTCAGCAAAAATCTTAACTATAGGAGCGCCATTGGCCACATAAATTACCTTGTTCAAGGCACCAGACCCGATCAGGCTTTTGCATGCAGTCAATTGTCACAATACCTCAACAAGCCTGGGAAAGCACACTGGAATGCATTCCTCCATGTCCTTCAATACTTAAAAGGGACCGCCAATAAGACACTAATCTTCAAATCATCTTCCGATAGTAACAACAAGCTCGATGGGTATTGTGACTCCGATTGGGGAGGATGCAAAGAAACAAGAAGATCAACCACTGGGTACGTGTTCACAATCAATGGTAGCGCAGTAAGTTGGCAGACAAAAAAGCAAAACACTGTGTCACTAAGCGTTACCAAAGGCGTGTACAAGTCTCTCACAGAATGTGGACAGGAGGCCATTTGGATAAAAGATCTTCTATCTGAACTTAAACTTCCAACATTAACTTTTGACGCACCAATGATTTTGCATTCTGACAATCAACAAGGCATTTCACTTGCAAACAATCCCATTTATCATTCTAGAACAAAAAATATCGACATCCAGATCCATTGGATCTGAAAACAGGTCGAAAATAAAAATTTTCATCTCCAATATCACCCTTCTGAAGACATGCCTGGAGACATGTTCACAAAAGCTGTCCAAAGGGTGAAATTACAAAAGCACTTGAAATTCCTCAACATCATCGATGAATTACTCAAGGAGAGAGGGTGTCAGGATTAAAAATTGTTTCCTAATTCATCTTCTCCAATGTCGGTACTAGTTCTCACGGTATCCCACAACACTCACACTTTCGTACAACACCTAACCTCATTGGATCAGTCAACCAGTCACAACCTGTCAATACCATGTGTATCGCATGCTAATAGTAGATGTTTGTCAAGTAGAATTTACTATAGACCAATGGAGAATATCATATATAGATGTAATGCTGCTTGTTATCTTTTCTCTCCATCAATCTTATTATTATTCTTCTCTATTTTGATCATCTCTGTTTTCTTACTGGTAATAAATTTATCATTTGTCATTTAAACACCTCTTGCACCAATATCACAGGTTGGCTGAATTACATTAAATCGCCACTGATCCTTGTGCAATACTGATTGGAGATCATTGGCTCATTCATAAGGTTGGCTGAATTACATTAAATCGCCACTGATCCTTGTGCAATACTGATTGGAGATCATTGGCTCATTCATAAGATTGACATTGGGAAGTTATGGTGGGAAAAGGATTAATTACTCATGGGTTTTAGTTAATTGTTTCATATTTTTCTCTTGGTATTCATGTTTCATTTTTACTCTGTTATCTTTTGTTTTAGCTATTTCTATTTTGTAATTATTGGTAAATGGCGCTTCAGGGGTTCCTTGGTCTATAAAAGGGCCTTGCATAATCCCCTTTAACCCATCACTTATTACACTCACCTTTTATTACATATTTAAATATTTTACAAAATTATTATTATTATTATTAGTGTTATAGTTCTAATATAAATTTTAATAAAATTCTACGGTTGCTTTAAGTCTAATAATAAATATAAGTGTTTCCGCGCATTGAAATAAAATCCTTACTTAAATAAATATTGTCATTTAATAACCCTTACTATTGTGCCAGCTCTCAAGTAAATTGTCGTTGCTCCTCTTTAAATAAATTAAATCATTTTATTATTTTATTTCTTTTATTTCTTATAATCCTTTTCTTTCCTATTCCTCTTTCCTCCCCTTCTTCTTTCCCCTTTCTTTCCTTCTTCTAGACAACCGGCCGATATTGTTTGACTTGAAATCAAGCTTACAACAACCCAAAATTAAAGATGCTTGAGAGATCAGTGTACCAGCCTCTTTATTGCAAGAATACACAAACTTCAATTGCACATTAATCACATGCAGCCCTTGGAAAATCATCAAGCCTTTCACTTTAATAAAATTAGGTGTACCATTAGTTGCAACTTTTAGTGGAATTGGTGGATTTAGAAGGAAAAACATTGCAAAGATATCACAGTCACCAGTGACATTATGAGTGGCGCTGCTATCCAGAATAGAGAGAGGTCCATCATCTGATATTATTAATTGATCAATTTTTATTTCAGATGGTTCTCTGGAGTCATCATTTTCTAAAAAGCATGATTTTATTGCAGCTTTATTTTTCTCTTTATTGTAATTAGGACGATAATAATAAGCTTTGCAATCATCTTTTGTTTGAAGCTTTGGAGTTGATTGCATATTTTTTTTTGATTTGGGAATGGATGAAATGGATAGGGAAAGTTTGGTGTAAGGGCTGGATAAAAGGGCATAGGATAATGCACTTAGTTTGGGAATTGAGCAATTGGTTTTTGTGACAAGGGTTGCTTTAAAGAAACTCTGAAATCTGAGGCAAAATGACCTGGATGGTTACATCAAAAACATATTGTTTGAGGTCCTCTTTGAGAAAATTCAGATTTGATTTCATTGGGTAGATTATCTTCTGAAGAAGCTTGCTTTAGTATGACTGTTTTTTTCATTAGAAATTTTTGTTTTCAGAAACTCTTGTCAATGGGAGTCCATAGTTATCTGGCTGATTTCCTTGGATTGAGGTATGTCTTGATTGAAATATAGAGTGCTTAATTGCTTCATTATATCTTCCTCGATTTTTGTATTGCCCCCAGCTCCATTTTAAAGGATCAAACCTAAGAAATTTTCAGCTGTCAAGTCCATGCCTGAGGTCTGTAGGGAACAAAGTTTATCAAAAATAGCATGGGTTTATTCCCCTCCAGTAGAAAAATTACTCAATTTAAGGGAGATGAGTTCCTGCCAAATGTGCAAGTGATGGACTTGAGTACTTTGGTTGAAATGAGTTACAAGGAAAGCCAATACATCAAAAGCTGTTGGGTAGGTACCATTGGAGATCATTTCCTGTATGCCATTGTCACAGAATTTGATAATTAGCTCCCAAACTAGATAGTCCTTGTGAATGTTTATTCTGTAACAACAATAATTTGCATACTTTTCATCACAGATTACTTAAACAAATCTTTGTCTCATTTTTTGGATCCAAGTTTGGAAGTTTTAACCAGTGGTTGTTAGTTTAGGGATACTTTCAATCCATGGTTTCTCTTTGGTAAGTTTTGCAAATGCAAAGTCCTTGTCCCAGCCAGTTTCAGTAATGTAGGCCGGTTCCCTTGGGGCCTCTTCTTGATATTTTCTTTCTACAGGTGTAGGCATTTCTTGTTGAGTTTCAGTGGTTTGTTGTTGGTTGTGTCTAGAAGATGGTCATGACATAACCCTAAAATATACTTATAAATTTAAAATAATAACTACTAAGAGAAAAAAAAACTAATTGCTATATAAGTTATCTATTTATTTTTATTTTAATTTACATTTTTTATTTTATTTTTATTTTTTATTTTTAATAAATCAAAGTCAAGTTTTTGGTAACAAAGATGTTCCTTCTTTGTTAGAGAATCAACTCAATTCTGAGAAACCAGAATTGACCTAATCACTGTTGTGATGCTGTCAGAAACTGAAGATAAGAGAATATGAAAAAAAAAATTAAGTATAATCAGATATGATGGGGAAAAAAAACTATATGGATAATTGATGCCAAAAAGAAAATAGAATTAAGAATGAAAGATATTTATTTGAACAGCCAAAACCTCTAAGGTAAGGTAACCCAAATCGATAGAAGAAATAAAAGGAAAAAGGTATAGAAAGAAAATGGTAGAAAAGAAAAAAGAAAAAGGAGAAGAAATGAGAGAGATAAGAAAAAGAGGAAAGAAGAAAGAAAAAGAAAAGAAGAAAAAAAACAAGATTGATAAAAATGTAGTTAACAAGATGTGTGATAATTGATTTGTTGGGATTTCAAAGATTGGAGAAGCCCATAACCTATTGTGGTGGACGTTTGGTATAAGATTTGCACACTACATTACTCAGTAAGATCTGCTAGCATATATACATTTTTTATGTAGTTGAGTATGTACTTATATCTAAGTCTATGTCATAACAAACAGAACCATTGGTGATATGGCCAAAGCTGTTTTGGTAGGTAGTGGGTTTGACAAAAATATGTGAAGTTTTGCCTACTTGCGGGTGTCCTATATTCATAACAGAATACCTAATGTGAAAAAAGTTGGCAAAACACCTCATGAACTAATCTTTGGAAGGAAACCCACTATAGGCAATTTTTGTTTTTGTTGAGTGGGCATATGTTCATATTCCACAAGAAAAATGGAATAAAATTGATCACTGCAGCCTTTGTGACCATGTAGTAGGTTTTGCAAATGGCGGAAATGGCTGGATTTTCTTTCATCCAGAATCAAAAAAATTTGTGTCCTCAGCAATGGAAATTTTCTGTAGCAAACAATCATACAAAGCACTTGCCCAACCTGGTAAAGCCATCAACAAAGTTTCCCTTTCACATGTCCTCAATTTGCTGATTCTGGGGGATTTCTCAGCTGTAAATACACTTGAAGATCAAGACATTCTAGTTGATCACATTGAAAAACACGCCCAAGAAATATCTGAACAATTACCAAAAACTTTTGCACAAGCCTGCAAGAGACCTGATGCCAAAAAATGGAAAATTGCATGTCAAAAAAAAATTAAAAACTTGGAAGACGTGAAGGTTTGGGATGTGGCAGACTTACCTCCAGGCACCAATGTCTTAGGAGCCAGATGGGTCTTTGCAATAAAACAAGACCCTGAGGGAAACGTCTCAAAGTATAAGGCTTCAAACAAGTCAAAGGTTTGGATTTAAATAGCACTTTTGCTCCTACAGGAACATTTTTTTCCCTATGGGTTCTTTTGTCGCTAGAAGCTATCAAAAATTGGGTTATAAAGTCGTTTGACATCAATGCAGCTCACCTTCACAGTGATTTAGAGGAGTCAATCTATGTCAAAAAAACCTGAGGGATTCACTAATGGCAATCCTAAGCAGGTCTGAAAACTTAAGAAGGCATTATATGGCACAAAACAGGCCACGGGATGCTGGTGAAAACACCTGGCACATATACTAGAAGGCATTGGTTACTTGAGCAGTAAACATGACACAAGTTTCTATGTTTTTAGGGAAAATTCCAGTACAGGTGTGGTGTGGGTTCATGTTGACAATGGTGTTGTTACATAGCCTCAAATAGCTTGGTTTCCTCCTTGACTCAATGCTATTCTTCAAGCCCAATGGCAACAAACTTATTGCCTCTGGACTGCAAGCAGCTCCGTCATTCACAGATTAGCCTCTTCTGGATGGGGCATCCCCCTATGTCAATATAAATCCCTTATCACTGCCCTCATCCATTCCAGAACTGATTATGTGGCCATTTTATGGCATCATCCTAAGAAAATTACTTGTACCTCTAGACTTCTACAGGTAGTTGATAATAAAGCTATTTGACGTGCTCTTGGGTGTTTCAAGTCCACTCCTATCTGTGTTTTACTGCACGATTCATGCTCCTTGAGCTGCAAGCATTGCCTTGACCTGGCAGTCAATCGCGCATGGGCTCGACTTCTCACCATCTCTTTGTCAAACTCTATGGCTTGTTTAGCCAAATCCTTAGTCTTGCTCCCTCTTCCAAAAACTCATCCTCACCAATTGCACATCCTTGCCTCCCACAACCTTTTTCCCTGCAACGCCCCTCTTGGTAATTTGGATCATTGATTGCCGCTTCCACTTCCTCCTTGGTTTCCCCCTCTTTTTGAAGGAGTTATCCATTCTTCCAAGGATGAGGTGTTTGCCAATGTCACCAGAATTGCTCAAGCTTCTCCGTTATCTTCCTGCTTCATTTATACTGATGGATCCAAATCCCTGAAAGGCTCCTTTGCGGCCGCATTTGACCCCAATCAACCATATCCTTACCTCACAAAATTAGGGGACTCACCCATGTTCTCGGTCTTTGAATCAGAACTTTTAGGGGTCCTGTTGGGCTTGCAACTTTTTCTAAGCAATCCCTTCCACTGTTTGTGTTGTTCCCTTGTCATTTTCCCAGACAACCAAGTGGTTATCAAATCCCTCTCCTCGCCCTCACCATCCACTGCAAATTCTTCTGTCTTCCTATCTATCCTCACAACTACTCAGGAAATCCTTTCTCACTGCCCGACTATGTCACTCACACTTTACTGGTGCCCCCGTCACATGGGCATTAAAGGCAACAAAATTGTGGATGCCTTTGCTAATGGGTCACACCCCTGGCTACACCAGCTAAGTCATATCTCAATACTGTTTCTCCTTCCCCCTCCATCTCCTTTTGTAAATTAATTTTGAAGTCATTCTCAAAGTCTTTCATCCTTTCCTCACCAACACCAGACGCTCTCAGAAAACTAAGAGGGAAATTCAATCCAATTGACATGTTCAATTCTTTGTCGGGCCTTCCTAGAGCATTTGCCACTGCTTTTGTTCAATGTCAATCTGGTCACTCTCCCTTACGACATTACCTCTTCCGGTTTAGAGCATCTGACTCTCCTTTTTGCCCTCTTTGCCCCACTTCTAAAGATACTCTTGAACATCATCTTCTTTTTTTTCCATCTCTTACTACACAGCGTCACATCCTTTTAAAGGCTGCAAAATCACACAAACTTAGTTTCAATACATCTTCTCTCCTCTCCCCCTCTCTAATTACTCTCCTAGTTGCTCAGTTTCTAGTTTCCTCTGGTAGATTTCCTAACAATGTGCCCCTCTCACAGTAGCCTCAATATGTTTCCTTTTATTGCACTTTGTTTCTGGCCCATTTCCATCTCTCATACATGTATATAGCATCGCAAGTGTCTCCTTTCCTTCATGCCCCTCGTCGGGTGAGATTGCAAGAAATAAAAAAAAAATAAAAAAAATAAAAAAAATAAAAAAAAATGGTGTTGTTACAGGTAGTGATGAAAAAATATTAAAAAAATCTTGAGAATGCTTTAAAAGGTGAAATGAAAATCAAATGAACAGAAACTTTGGAATCTGTAGTAGGTTTAAAGGTTGAATGTTCAGAAAAAGGTATTTCGTTATCTCAACCAGCATTGGTATCAAGAATACTAAAAGACTTCAACCCAGGGGGCATGAAAAGTACCTCGCCTCTTTCCTACATTGACTAACATAACTACTCTGAAAACAGAAGGTGCCCATGACTCGACAAAATTTCTCTCTATCATTGGAGCGCTTACCTACCTGGTTGCAGGTTCTAGACCAGATCTATCATATCCCGTCAATTTCCTGGTGCGATATGCATCTGCGCCTGGTGATGAAGAGTGGAAGGCTCTCTCTCATCTTCTACGCTATCTTCAATTCACCAAAGACTTAAAATTAAACCTTTTCCCGTCTCCGGAACCAATCAAAACAGAAGCTTACTCTGATGCAATATGGGGAGGTACCTGTGCCAGGTTGACAAATGGTCATGTAATTTTCCTCAACAGCTGCCCCATCCTATGGCAACCGAAACGGCAAACTATGGTCACACTATCATCCATGAGTTTGGAGTACATTACGGTCGCTAAGAGCATCCGCGCTAAGAGCTGTCTCAGCAAATATTCAGTAGCTATATGCATTTTACTGGCGCCATTTGTTACTTAATTGCAATATTCATCAGCCGTATGCAAATTCTTTAACTAAACATGCGTTAAAAAAATATTCATCAATCGTGTAACTCATTCAATAACTACTACTAGCGCACATCCATTTCATACTTTAACTCATACAAACACATCTCCAATAACATGACACAACAATTTATGCACATTATAGATGAACTACAATCTATTGAAGAAGAAGAAATCATATTTAGAGAGCTTTTAGAGTCAATGAATTCAAGTAATAAAGCCCACAAAAAATATTTATTAAGTGCAATCACATTGATGGACATCACCAGCTGATGGAAGACTACTGTAATACAAATAGTACCCTACAACTCAACCATGTTTCACCGCCATTTTTGCTTTGGAAAAACTCCATTTCTTTAAATTTCTAACAATATATAGCTACATAATGTGTATATTGGACTCAGAGGGCTGTAATTCAAATGTGAAGCACTCGGGTTGCTTGCTAATGCTTATCCATGACAAAGCAAGTTGTTCTTCTTGGGGGTGTCAATTAGGAGACCTTTTTTTTCCTAGATTCAGTCAACATAAATGAGTTATTATTGAGCTATTATAGATGAGAAGGTGTGGCTGAAGTGTTTAATGCAAATATATGTAGTAATTGAATGAATCGTAGTGGCTATTGTTGTGTGAAGTGAGGGTGAAAAAACGGATAAGTAATTAATGAGGCGCGTCTGACTTCAGTAGGGTAATGGTTGAGTCAAAAAAAAGTGGCGCAAGGTTTTGGCAATTACAGAAGCTACTCAAGAAACTTTGCTCATTTGATTATATGATTACAGAATAAATTAGTTACTAGAGTCTAATTGAGCAACGATTGGGGAATAAGTTGGTAAAATATGCATACCAAACCACTTTACCGACACGGCTGGGGATGCTCTAATGCAACAAGACAGTTAGTATGGCTTTGTAATTTACTTCTTGATCTTTTTGATAAACTAGATACGACTATGCTCTATTGTGATAACAAAAGTGCTATCTTGGCAGAAACTGATAACCCCGGTGATAAACGCTGCACGCATATTGAACATGCTTCCTACTTTTGTGAATGAAAAAATAAAAAAATAAAAAATTTGATATAAAATGAGTACCTTCTAGTTTACAAATAGCTGATCTATTAACTAAATCTCTAGGTTCCAACATTTAAAATGATAAAAGAAAACTTTTATGTTTATACTAAAAATAAAAAAAATAAAAAAAATAAAAAAATAAAAAAAACAACCTTACAATTTTTATTCTTTTCTTATCTTTTTTTATTCTCCTATTTCTTAGTTATGATTATGGGGTTTTTACAAAAATTGGTAAGACGGGGGGTGTTATGTATATAGTCTAAGTACTTAGCAATTGTGTATAAAACCTGTAAGAATGTGTCGTACTTTTCTCTGGTTACTTTTTGGAGTAAAGTTACTGATGCAGTTCTTATACTATATCTTGTTAGAAATTTAAATAAATAGCGTTTTTTCAATGCAAAAATGGTGGTGTAACATGGTTGAGTTGTAGATACTATTGGTATTACAGTAGTCTTTCATCAGCTGGTGATGTCCATCAATGCAATATCAATTAATAAATAATTTCTTTTGGGCTTTATTACTTGATTTCATTGACTCTAAAAAGATCTCTAAATATGATTTCTTCTTATTCAATAGATTTTAGCTCATCTATAATGTGCATAAATTGTTGTGTCATGTTATTGGAGATGTGTTTGTATGAGTTAAAGTATGAAATGGATGTGTGCTAGTAGTAGTTATTGAATGAGTTACACGATTGATGAATATTTTTTTTAACGCATGTTTAGTTAAAGAATTTGCATACGGCTGATGAATATTGCAATTAAGTAACAAATGGCACTAGTCAAATACATATAGCTACCGAATATTTGCTAAAACGGCTGTGAATGGCTCTCACTCACCGTTAATTCAATATCTGACGCGTTTCCCTCTCCCATTTTATCTTTCCCTTTATTTTTTCATGACTTTTTTCTTTAAATAATATCACGTCCCTAATACATATAATTCCATGTCATATCATACATTGTATAACTGTATTAAAAATGGTTGGTACAGTTTTTTGAAAAAAAAAACTTGAACCCTTTTGACAGACACATTATCATTTGACAGTGAAACTTACAAATTTTGGTGCATGTAGGAATAACGTGACTGCCAAATGTCAATGTTTTTGTCAAAAGGGCTTGAGGTTTTTTGAAAAGCTGCACCAATCATTTCTAATACAGCTATACATTATTCAGACATTGTTTTCATTCCAATTCATTTCTTTATTTCTGAATCTACTCCGCATCTTGTTTCATACACTCTCCTAATAACCTTCTCAGAAAGTTTTGTTCTTTCATTTTTTTACGCACAGTATTTAAAAAATGTGTCAAGAGACAAACTTTGGCTTCTCAGTTTTGAAGACAACCAAGAAAATACAAAAATAAATTCAGGAAATATGCCTGCTAAAATAACACAAGCTTTTGAATACTAAACACATACAAACACAAATTATCAACTACAAAATTAGGTCTAGAAAAACGAATACAAACAACCAAGCCATAGAAGGCTGTACAAACTAATATTATATAAAACAATCCCCCCCCCCCCTTAGGATCATTATTTTTACACAACTTTGTATGATATACAAATTCTACTAAATTAGTAGTTTTTAATAACAAGAAATCCAAACATCTGTTGCATGCCATTAATGCGACATGACACCTGCAGATGGCTCAAAATCAAGAGACTCCGACCATTGGGAGGAAGAACAAGAAGATCCAATAGAATTTTTCGAAAAAAGTGCCGAATTAGTGGTGGATGAATGAGTATTAGTGGTAGGGAAGGTTGAGGAAGATGAAAGATAGGGCGGGGAAAGAGAAGACAAGGCTGGTGATGATATCCATTGGGCAGCGGCAGCGGAGGTCTTTCCCAAGATTCCCATAAGCCAAGGTTGAGCATCCTCTTTGGAGGTCGACTCAGCGGGATGGATGGGTGGCAAGGATGAAGGTGTTGCTGGAGGTGGCGAAGATGATGGAGGTGTGGCTGACGAAACTAAGGATAATGCAGGTGTGGTTGGTGAGGATAAGAATGATGGCATGGACGATGCTGACAGCAGAGGAGATGCGGGCGATGATGGTGACGGCTCTTCAGTAGCAATACCTGAGATAAGTTGATCATCTTCAACCTGGAACCACTGCATGACTATAGCCACCAAATCACTCAGTTCAGGGCGAGACCCTTTTAAGAGCTCCTGCATGATTTTCGGATCCGCAGTGCTTTCCTCCCATAATTTGGACCAGCCAGATCGAGACCGCGCATTGTTAAGCCAGTTTTTAACTTGGAGCCTTGATAGACCACAAGAAGCGGCAAGAGATTTTTGCACTGTCGATGAAGGATACAAGTCTGTAAGATTCCTTTCAAATTTGAAAAAAAAGTTGTGTTACTAATTACGGAACTTCCCGGAGAAAGAGAAAGGATATAAACTAAAAACTAGGTATAATGACCTACTTTGCACACCATGACTTGAGAAACTTAATATGTGGACCACCCTCAGGGCGTAGCCTTTTAGGAGGTATTTTTTGTGAGATGTTCGATGTGACAGAAGAAGAGTTTGAACTCGGTGACTCCGGATCAGATTGATAGTCTGATGAAAAGTTGGAGACAGATGTACCACAGGGAGTAGGCGATGAGGAAAAGGTAGAAGAATAAGATGGTGAAATAGAGGATGATTCAGCGTCAGATTGATAATCTGATGAAGGAGTAGAGACATGAGTATTAGGAGAAGAAGGAGAGGGTCTTGAGCTCGATGAGGATTCTGAATCAGACTCATGATCAGATGGAGAAGAGTCAACGAGTTTAGCAGAGGGGGAAGGAGATGAGGAAAGGATAGAATATGATAACGTTGAACGCGACGACAATTCTGAGTCAGATTGGTAATCTGATGAAGATGGGGAGACGAAGTTGACAGGGGGAGTGACGCAAGATGATGAGTTGCTTGAGTCCCCCGACAAAGCCAATTTGGATAACTCTAGATTGGCTTCTTCCAGTATTTGATCAATTTCAGTATCCGCATTAGCAAAACATTGTCCAGTAATTTCCATTCTAAGGACCACTGGCAAAATAGACTGAGCAACGTCAAGAGGTTGACTGGGAAGATTTGACTGATGAGAATGTATGGCAGACAAAGCTTTCATACTTTCGTTAGCTTGCCCAATAGAAAGAGCTTGATAAAATTGGCGCTCCAGATACTGTAAAGTTTTGATAAAAGGGTTTGAAGAAGACATAATAAGATGTGTAAATAAAAAGAGAGGAGTAGCAGCGAGTGGAGATGAAGTAGATTACAGCGAGGGTTATAGCGGAGGGTTAGGGTTGAAGGAGGGAAAAGCGAGAGGGATTTAAGGAGATCCATGGTAGAAAAGAGCCGGATTGACATGAGAGCCAACTACTGAAAGAAAATGAAAGGAAGGAAGACACAAATCTAAGGAACGAGTGAGCCGCAAATGAAAGGAACTCAAAGTGTATGCAATCCCGCCAAAGGAATGCAACGTGCTATGTCCCCTATCTTATGTCCGGCTACCTTGCTTATCTGTGCCACTCGTTCCTGCTGAAAGGAATGCTTGCATCTCTCCCATTTTGCATTCTTTCATTCCCTCTTCCTTACATTCGTCCTTGTCCCTTCCTTTCATTCGCTTAACCTCTCCCACTCTGCATCAGCATCGTCAATTTATAAGCATGGCACCGTCACTCGTCCCTCCCCATTCCTTCCATCTTCATCCACATCCACATCCACATCGCCTTCATCCTACTCTTGATTATATCTTAGATCTTCTTCAAAATGCTCACTGCAGCCTGGTGCACAGTCGCAAATATAACTTCTAAGTTGACTTCTCAAATCCAAGCTGTCCTTGGACTCACTCCTGAAGATCTCCCCAAGCCTCAACCTAAAACTATCATTCCCCCTCTGTTATTATCTCGTCCCGATGTCCTCGCCTACCTCAAATCCAAAAATTGCCCTCCTCAACGCATTGTTCATTATCAGGCTATAGCAAATAAGTCTATATCTAAAATTGAATGTCTTCTCCATGAACTTTACGATACTAGAACTGCCCAGTTATTTACTAACTCACCAAAGGGCTTCGCAACTGTGGATGATCATTGCACTGCTATTGCCAGTCACTTTGTTGCATTGTACGCGGAGAAGGTCAGAGTTCTTTTCCAAAACATGGAAAAAACTTTTCCCCCGGTCCAAAACGTTGCTCCTCCTGCTCATAATGTCGCCCCTCCGGTTCAAGACGTAGCCCCTACTGTTTCAAACGTCACTTCAGCTGTTCAAAGCGTTACCCCCCCTGTCCAGGACGTTACTCCTCTAGTCAAAACTCGGCAAACCCGTCAAAACTTCTCTTCTCACCAAACGAAGATTCTTAACGAGCTGCTCAAACACACTGATCAGCTTAATAGAGACCAAGCGGAGGTGGTAGGCAAGAAAATTGGATTGACCAAAGTACAAGTTGTTCGTTGGGTAAGCACTTCATCCATTTTCACTCGAGTGTATATATAACTTACCTTGTTTCTTCATCTCATTATAGTTTAGCAATGCTCGAGCTCGTGGCAAACGTCATAAGCCTTACCAGAAGCCCATTCCTCATCGTGTGCTTCTCAAACAGGTTTACCCTGGCAAAGTTGCAGACCCATCTCTGGAATCGGCTTCTGACAAATCTCTTCCTTCTACTTCATCTGCCACGAATCAAGATGCCACAAGTTCAGATGAATTGGTATCTTCAACTTCATCAATCAGTGACGAAAATTCCATGATTTGCGATGAGTCTGTTCCTGCAACTTACTCATCTACTCTTGATGAAAGTTACCCAACATTCGACGAAATTATCACTTCGATTGGTTCATCTGCGACAGATGAAAATCTCATGGATTGTGATGAATCCTTCCCGGTCACTTTTTCATCTAATTCTAACGAAAACCACCCGACTTCCCACGAATCCGTCGTGTTAACCTCTCCTTCAACTCTTAAAAACTTCATTACTTGTGAAAAATCGGTCTCACAAACTGCTCTACTTCCTCCTATTAAAAGCGTTAATCATGATGAGGTGAGGCTTTTATATAATTATTTACCTTGTATCTCTTCTTACTGATTGACTTGTTCACTGTTATTCAGGCTTTCGTTAATTTACCTCCTTTATTCTCTCAAGCCAATCAAATTCCTCTCCAACCAAAAAAAATTGGACACATAGATCCAGATCTTCTCTTTTCAGATCTATTGCTTCAACCTTACGTCCCTTCCGATACTCCTCCGACTGTCCCTCAGGACACTAACATTGCCGACGAGCTTGACCAATGGCTTGATCTGTCACAAGCCGGCCCCCCAACTTCCGAATCTGTTGACATGTCAATAAATCCACCAGATCAATTCATGGATATCGATATCAATAATCCGGTCATCTATAACATGTTGATGGAAGCATCCAAGGATCTGTCATTTCTGGAAACTTAATTTATCAAGCGTGAATAGAGCTCATGAAGCTTTAGCTCGATTGTCGTCTGTTGTTTGACCACTTCACATCGAAGTCAGAGTATTAGATTGTTAATGTATCATTAATTCATAATTGTTTTTTTCTGCCTGCTATAAGTGATGTTGTTTTTATATGTTTTCCTTTTGTATTTGTTTTAATCATTGTTTGTGGTTTTATTGAGAAATTTCATGCTACATTTGTGGGTTTTTCTGTGAGAATGCTAGAAAATATTTGCATTGAATAGTCGAGGTCGGCGATGACGAGCTGATCTGGTAGGTAATTTTGGGACATGACACCAAATTCGTATACCAATGGGCTAGCTTGAAAGAGAGCAAGATGTTGATCAACCTCCTTGGTTATGTAAGTGTCTTGAATAGGGGAGGGGGGAGAATCGGGAGGGACATAAGGTTGAAAAAATAGATCCAAAAAAATCTGGATCAATGCACTCAATGGATTTTCGAAGAGGCAATATGAGTTTTAGAGAATAAAGATAGGAAATTAACAAAAGTCTCAATTGACACTAGTAAACCAATTTGTAAAAAAAGAAAAAAAAATGAAGGAAAGAAGTCAGTAGGGTAAGATAATCATCACAGTTTGTCATAAGTCATAGATGAATTGTTTCCATCATTCGAGAGTAAAATAAAGAATAATATACGAAAAATAGGTGCGGCAATGACTTTACTAGTGCGATTGGCAAAATATTATATATCATTTTAAAGTATCTGGAGGTTTGGGGAGCGAGAAAGAAGGAAAGATAGGAAGGAAGATAAGGAGGGAGGAAGGGAAGGAGGCAAAAGAAAGAGCAAGAGCGCGGCTTTTATAGACATTTTTGTGACACTATAAGCTAAGTTAGACACACTACTGCGTAAAAAACACTATGTGACGAGTTTTTAAGCTTTTTTTTATTCCTTTCCGGACTTGGTTCTAGCGTTAAACTCCTCTCTCTCTCACTCTCGCTTTATCTCGCTTTATCTCGCTTTCTTCAATCTGTCTTACTCGATTACTGGAAGAATGGCGTCATTTCATATATGTACTTAGGCTTGATCGATATAGATATAGAATAGCGCCCAAAAAATCTCGTTCGTCATTTTTTTTTTTTCTTCAGTTTTTTGTTCTCCGGAAAGAGCGGCAGTGCCAAAATAAAAATAGTCTCCTATATAAAACTAACTGAAATATAATAATATGGGATATATGTACAGGAGGATGCTATGTGGGAAAATATTATCATGTTAAAATCAGAGGAGAGAAAAAGTGAATAGTAGTGGCTGAGTTGGACTAGAATAAAGGAAGGGAGAGAAGAAAGGAAGATTTAGGAAGATAAAAAAAATGATAGTGATTATTGAGTGGTTGGTTTATTGACCATGCGATCGAGAAAATTGAACAAAAAAGATGGAATTAGTTCCTGGCGGAATTAATACCATTTGTTTATTATTTTTTATATTGTTCAAGGCGTTAATTGTGATTAGTATTATTATCATTATTATTATTATTATTTTGTTCCTATATTTTCAAGTTGAAAAAAAAAAAAAAAAAAAAGGCAGGGGGCCGGATTTGAGCGTGGAAAGATGGAAAATTTAAGAAGATGGAAAAAGTGGAAGTGAAAATAAAAATAAAAATAGGGTGATTATCTAAGCAGGTTGGTTGACTGGTTGGCTAGTTTATTGAACAAAAGAATGAATGGTTTTATTGACAGAATTAACATCATTCATGTGACGTTTCTTGCGCTATCCAAGGCGCTGAATTATTATTGTTATTATTATTATTATTATTTTTGTTCCTGTATTTTCAAGTTGAAAAAAATGCTAGGGGTTGGAATTTGAATGTGGAAAGTAGTGTAGAGCATGATGCCTTGCCGCGACCGGTGAAAAATCTCCGGTCCACTCGGAGGCTATACACTATACACTGAAGGAAGTCCCGTTAAGTACATAGTATGGTAACCCCATAACATGCCCTAACTTGGCTAGACATACATCAACCTACTTTCAAAGTAAATACAACCAAGGACTGACTAGAGTTAAAGCAATGTACCTAATATAATGATTGACTAGAGTAAAACATACGACTATGATTCTATAACAAAAGTATGTAAATTGAAAGGTAAAGCAAATCCACATCCCCTCATCACCATAGCATAATACCATCTAGTACCAGTAAAAAAATGAAATCAAATTAAAAAGAAAAAGAAAAAGAAAAAAATGGACTACATATAAGGACTGATGATCCATGAGATATAGAGTGCAAACTTGGTTAAGGTATAGAATAAAAGAGATGAATTGTAATGCAATTTTAAGATTGAATGTTTGACCAGAGAAAAGGTAGAGTTTGAGAAAGTGCCAAATGGTTTTTGAGTTTGGGTAGAGATTGACCAAAGCAAGAATAGGATTGGGGCAAGTTTGGTAGAAATAGAGATGAAATTCACTTCATAATTTAGAGTTGAGCAAGTTGGGTTGAAGATGGTGAAAGAGATGGGCTTGAGAGACATCCAGACTTGGCCAATAACACTATGTGAAATATGTCGACATACCCACTACCACCCCATTAGGGGATGTCAGTTCTGGCAAATCCACACTTACAAATATGCACTTATTTAAGTGTGGATTTCCAAAACACACTAGCCCCAACACTGGTGAATTTCAAAATGAAATAAGTCACTTATTTCACTCAAATCCACATTTTCTCAACCAAAAGTGCTGATTTCACCAATTTGTCAGCATCATCCCATTCTTACGCAGCACTTTGCAGCATAACACTTTATAAATCAAAGCATTGTACATCATTTATGTCAGGCTGAGATCAAGTACAGAGATGTGAACTAGCTTGAATGGTCAGTTGTCTAGAAGATTTTTATGGTCCTATATGAATACTGTAGTAAAAATCCAATAAGCATTAAAATATAACTCAATATAATGGTCTCAGTAATTTTAATCTCACTAATTATAAATGGGTTACAATCTTATAGTTGGTAGAAAAATAGATGTAATAATTCAGATACTATTCAAATACTTTATAAGTGCTGTTGATATGTATTGTAATTGTATTTGGTTATATATTTGATTGAAGTGATAAAGAATGTAGAAAACAAGACCAAAAACCCCCTCCTTTTATACACAATAACTTCCCCAATGAACCCCTTGATTTACAAGCTCAGTACACAGTTAATGACACCTCATACCAGCTAATAGACATGCCCAACAACATAAAGAGTGACCAGTAACATAATTAGAATGATATCACCTGCCAAAATCCTGTAGTAATAGAGATAATCCATCAAAAATAAAGAATAAGCAAAAAAGAGAGTATATGCGTATTATACATTAAAATAAAAGACTAAAATAGGAAAATTAAGACTAATTATTACTCAATAAAAAGGGGGATTAACAGTAGAAATTTTGGGGCTAATCATGACATTATACTACACGAAATCCCCATTCAAATATAACCAAAATTGACTGAGAAACCACTTAAAAACCCAAAAAAGGGTGTGAGATGTGGGGTAACTACATGCAGTCCTTGGCAGGCACTTGAACGGGTAAATCCTTGACTAATTTAGGCAAATTTAAGCATGGTAGTGAATTAAAGTGCCAAGCTTGAGGTTATTAATTGAATTAGTGCATATAATAAGGGCGAATGCAATTGTAATTAAACTAGGACACTAAATAAGCACCTGTCGCCTATTTTAGTGTGTTTCCCCACAATGGGAATAGAATGTGGGGTGATTATAGTGTGAAAAAGATAAATTTGCTAAAAATGAAGCTATTCACATGGGAAAAATGCAGGCAGTATGTGGCAAGTACACAGAAGCCATTTCTGGCATAAAAAACACCAAATTTGAAACATGTTATTTTTATACATTTGAGTAGCCAAATCAATAGCCCTAATTAATAAAAATTGATCTGTCAAATCACATTTCTAATATTAGGGGGTATCAAAGTTCTAAATCCTTCATTTCAAAACACCTCTTTTTTCCATCAAATCAACCAAGATTATTTTTTAAAATATGCCATATTGTGCCCCCAAAACACCTTTTTACTGAGAATTAATGTCAAGTTTGTAACTTTGTTTTTGTTTTTTGAAATATCTATTATATAATTATAAATTCCTAATTTTAATACCCCTTATTATTAAATTTATAGTGCATACAGTCAACTTTAAGTTATTTAAAGCACATTTCTTGTTTTTCACATAAAATAATGAAAACAACAGTTTTAAGTCTACTTAAAAATTGTTTAGCCTTATATTTAAGGTTCTTAAGATTACTGTAACATATTCCAACTTAATATTACGTACATAAGACTTATAAAAGGTGGATATATGCATGTATATAAGGTGTTATAATGGCATATTGTGTATTTCATCATAAATTTACTTATGTATACTATTTGTGTACTCTAATTTATTGCTCCCATGTATAGTCCATGTGTTTAACATAACTTATAAGAAGTTTTTACTCAGTCTTGGGGATATCTAGGCTAAAACTTGCCCACCCAAAAAAACAATAAAAAATGATAAGTTATACACTTTTTTAAATTTAAGTTATTTATCAGGTATTCAGAAAATTCTGTAGCATTAAAGTTTAATTCTTTAAATAAATGAAACATAATAATATATGCTGAGTACTGGTTTTTTAACCTCTCAATTGGTTGTACAGAAATTTATTTCTTTTAGATTTCTTGAGAAGGGAGGATAAATTTGAAATTTCTTTTTCAGGTATCCATTTTTAAAATTCATTTGATTTTCCCTTAAATCTTAATAGATAATCAGTTTTCTTTTCTTAAGTAAGGATTCTTTTCTTGAGTATTTTTTCATTATCTTCTTTTTCCACAATTTATTAAGGTTGTTTTTTAGGCCTTCCTCTTATTTTTGGAAATAAGTCAGGATAATTTGCATGGTAAGGTTTTAATAATGAGATATGTAAAACTGGATGTTTCCTATCATATAGGGCATATAATATGAATTCCACAGTATTATTACCAACCATTTTTCTTACTAAAAAAGGTCCTACAAAGGAGTCCTCTAATTTAACATTACCTTGTAAGTTAAAATGCAGTGTTGAAATTAGGACTTCATCTCCTTTTTTGTATTCAAACTCTTTATGAGATTTGTCCCACCTTTTCTTTTCATATTCAAATTCTTTTTTAATGAATTCCTCTGCATCATTTATACACATTTGTTGCATATGAATAAAGGATTTAGTACCAGGGTGTATATATAAAATTGGTAATTTGTTTTAATGATTTAAAATCTGGTGTTAACTATTGTTTCTATCCAGACAGAAAATATCTTTTGCTCTTTTTAAGGTAGCATCAATATTATCTATCCTTGGTAGAGGGTAAATATCACCCACGTTGAATGTATTCAGAGCTCTATAATCACCACATAATCTTGCCTAATCTTTTTCATAAGAGATTAAAACTGGCAAAATAACACAATACTTAGGTGTTGTGTCCACTTTTTCAACAATACCCATTTCTAACAACACTTTAATGTTGTCTTCAATGTCTTTACTTTTTGAAGGAGAAGATGGGTAAGGTTTATTTTTCAAGCTTCCAGGGACATTATCAAAATCACAACTTAAAGAGATTTTCCTCTCATGGTCTTTGACCAATCCTAGTTTGTTTGAACCATGAGTAAATGCCATAGGGTAAGATTTTATCAATCTCAAAATATTGTTTTCTTCAATTTTTGAGAGTTTATGACTGAAAGAGGCTTTTTGGATTTCATTTTCCAATTCCACCACATCAGAGTTGGTTCTTCCACCATGCAGTTGTTCTTCTTTAGGAGCAATGGAATAAACTGAATTTTCTTTTCCCATTTACACCTATAGTAAAGCAACTATTTGCAGGATCTAGTTTTATGTAAAATTTGGTCAATAAGTCATTGCCAATAATAAACCAATCACTACAATTATTGTTATCCATTACCACAAATTCACACACTGCTCTTACATATCCCTTATTATATTTAAAGAATACAGCAGTTTTGTATTTACCAATTGGATTTAATACTGAACCAAAACCCCAAAAGTTCTTTTTCTGTGCAGGTTCTAGTTTTTATTAATACTTACTATCAAGTTTCATTAATGTGTTAATAGAAACTACACTACCTGCAGCTCCAGTGTCAAGAATTGCATTCATTTCTTTTTCACACATAATAACAGGCACTCTAATAGGTGTGATTATGTAAGTATCATGAGATAAATCTTTAATAATTTCAGCTTCTTCAATGGAAGTTAAAGATGTATCTGTATGAGGTATTTTATCATTCAGGAACATAATATCCTGTTCTAATACATGTATCTCATTTTCATCATCACTGTAAGAAATGTTACTTTTACAATCCTCACTAGATTCCTCATTTTCATCTTCGTGATTACTTGGTTCAGAATCATGTGAGTTTTCAATAACATTTATTCTTTTCTTACAAGTATGAACTTTAGCCCAAGGTTCATAAAATTTGTAGCAAGTTTTATTTTCTTGTCTTTTAGCAACAAGGGGAGCTGAAGGTTTTTTCTTCTCCACTGGTAACTTATTTGTAGTAGGTTTTACTACCTCAACACTTTGCTTGTAATTATTATACCTGGTTTCATACTTGTGGTACAATAATATTTCATTGCATATATTAATAAGCCCAGAAGTATCTCTGATGGTTTCAGTTTGAGCTACCATAATGTCTCTGACTGATATAGGCAATTCATATATTATTTTTTCTTTCCACTAATCATAATCCATTTTTTTCCATGGTTTTCATAATTTTTATTAAATTCATTAAAAATACCATGGGTTTATCTCCAGCATTTGGATTATATCTGGTTTTATCATACAATATTTGTTGAGTGATTCTAAATTTTGGGCCACTGAATTGCCTTTCTATTAGTGCCTTCCATTCATTCCAGGAGTAGTTAATTCTCTCACTTAATACAGATTAGAACCACAATAAGGCCACATCTTTAAATAAAGATATTAATTTTGATGTAATTTATTCATCAGGTAATTTGTATGAAAATTTAAAGTTATCAATTCTCTGAATGAATTGTTTCCAATCAGACTTTGAATCCCTGTCAAATAAAGGGTACTGATCTAACTTAGGCCAGTTCTTTTGGTTAGTTTTTGCTTCCCTAAAATGAGGAATTTAAATTAATTCACTTAATTTAGAAAGATGATCATTTGTTTCATCCTTTACTGATTTTATATTCATAGAGCCCATGATATCATTTTCATGTTCATTCATTGGTTTATCATCTGAGTGTTTCATAAAAACTGGTACTCTATCCACATAGGAGGTATTATCTTTTACTTTATCAGTATTTTTCAAAATGTTAGCTATCTCCATTTCTACTCTTTGTAACCTATCCTTTATTACAGGTACATGTGTCAAGGTATCATTCACATTTGAAAAAGACAATTTTACACATCCCTCTATGGTAGGCATAATATTCTGAGAATGTTCTAATTTATTTTGTAAATTCTTAATCTCAGAGTTTAATCTTTTATTTTCATTGGTTAGTTTATTATTTAAATTTTCAATAATTTTTAACCTATTGGCTGTGGTGCTCAACAATTGTGTGAGGTTTAATAATACATTTTCATTATTATTATTTGACTCTCTAGAGAATTCTTTTAATTTTTAAATTCTTAATAATAATTTGCTAATGATTTTTTATTCCATTGGATTTTCTTTTAAAAAATATTCAATTTTTTCTGTGTCCAATTCAGAAGATTCATCATCAGGCTCAAGATTTGCTTCATTTGGTTCCATTTTAATGTTACTAGTATTATCCTGGTGATCAATAAAGCTACGTACATTGTCATCATGTAAAGACAAGTTTAACATGTTATTTTCAAATGAATAATTTTTTAAATCTTTATCAATTATATCCAGTAACTCTCAATCTATCTCATTACCTATAAGTAATTTATTGTTAGTATTTTATAATTGATCCTGAGAAGATGGATGACTTACCAAGGTCTTATTCCATTTCCCTTGCCTCTCCTTGGATTTCCCCTGTAAGGGTGACTGCTGAAGCCTTGTTGTTGAAGGTTGTTGTAGTTTTGGGCATACCAGTCCCACTTCCATTTTCTTACAGTAATCTTTTGGTCCTCCTCTTGGGCTGGAGGTGTGGCTGTGGAATTGTTAGGTGCAACTGTTGTTGGTTGAGCTTTTATTTCCACTAGAGCTTGGTTGACTTCTATGAAACCATGAGCAGCTCTTTTCTTTAGATTGTTTATCTGGTCTACTATGCTGTTGACTCTTATTGTTAGGGTGTTTATCAGAGTGGATAGGGAGTGAATTTGTTCTTGTAAAGTATTTTTTGTTTTCTTTATTGATATTTGTTTTATAATTCTTTTCCTTTCCTCCAGAGACATCTGTAGAGTGTTGCTGTTGGTGGGAGAATCCTGGCCCTCCATTTCAATTTCCTGTAACAGGTCTTTCAGCTCTAGGTCTTAAGCTATAAGGTTTTGCCTTATTACTCACTATATCATTCTTGTTGTCACACATTTTTATGTGGAATTTTTTAAAAAAAGATGAAATTTAAGATATTAAAACTTCAAAAAGAGTTTTATCAGTATTAATCAATATCACTGAAGACAATTTTATTGCTTACTTGTAGGTATTAAGTGAATTTATAAGTGCAAAAAGTCAAATATTCTTTTATGTGGTCACTTGATTTAACTGGCCAATAAAAAGGGATTAAGAGTCCTTTTAAAAGAAAACAATTAATCAGTTTTTACTATCTGGTCTATTATCTGCAAAGATCACAAAATTAATTGGTCTATTGACAGACTCCCACTAATAACAATTTTTATGTTAAATTAGTGGTAAAATTGTTGATTCAATATCACAATTTTATTATATAACAGGGATTCTTTTCCTGAAATCACAATATAAGTGAACCCAAACTGTTTTAATTATCCAAATATTTCTATAGGGATTTTGTTTACTTGTAGCCTCTTTTTGAATTTTTACTTACTGGAAGATAACCAACTGAATTCTTGAGGAAAGGTCCACAATTGTCAGGCTGAGATCAAGTACATAGACATGAGCTAGCTTGAATGGTCAGTTGTTTAGGAGATTTTAATGTTCCTATATGAATACTTTAGTACAAATCCAATAAGTAATAAAATAAAACTATAAATAAGGGTCTCAGTAATTTTAATCACACTACATATAAATGGGTTGCAAACTTATAGTTGGTAGAAAAATAGATGTAATAATTAAGATAAAATTCAAAGACTTTATAAGTGCTATTGATATGTATTGTAATTTTATTTTGGTATATATTTTATTGAAGTGATAAAGAATGTAGAAAACAAGACCAAAAACCCCCTCCTTTTATACACAATAACTTCCCCAATGAACCCCTTGATTTACCAGCTCTATACATGATTAATGACTCCTCATTCAAACTAATAGACATGTTCAACAACATAAAGAGTGACCAATAACATAATTAGAATGATCTCACCCGCCAAAATCCTGCAGTAATAGGGATAATCCATCAAAAATAAAGAATAAGTAAAAAAGTGAGTATATGTGTGTAATACATTTAAAATAAAAGATTAAAAGGGAAAATTAAGGCTAATTATTACTCCATATTAAGGGGGATTAACAGTAGAAATGATGGGTATAATGATGAAATTATACTACATGAAATCCCCATTCAAAAATAAACAAAATTGACTGAGAAACCACTTAGAAACCTAAAAAAGGGGGTGAGATGTGGGGTAACTACATGCAGTCCTTGGAAGGAGCTTTCACTGGTAAATAATTGACTAATTAAGGCAAATATAAGGATGGTAGCGAATTAGAGTGCCAAGCTTGAGGTTATTAATTGAATTAGTGCATATAATACACTACGCAATATAGGGGGTGGACTTGCTAGCAAGTCCTCAACCTGAACTCAGATGGAACTCAGACTGAACTCATACTGAACCCATACTGAACTCTACTTGAACACCCACCTAAAACTGTTCTTCTGAGTGGTGTTCATTCCTGATTGTATGGCTCCTTTATCAATAGCTCAATGTGTGTTCAATCTATGGTGAGTTTGGGTCCAAGGTTGCAGACTTGCTAGCAAGTCCGCCCCCCATATTGTGTGGTGATAAGGGTCAATGCAATTGTAATTAAACTAGGACACTAAATAACAGCCTGTCGCCTATTTTAGCATGTTTCCCCACAGTGAGAATAGAATGTGGGGTAATTATATTGTTAAAAAGCTAACTTTTCTAAAAATGAAGCTATTCATACAGGAAAAAGCTGGCAGTATGTGGCCAGTACACAGAAGCCATTTCTGGCATAAAAAACACCAAACTTGACATGTGTTATTTTTATACATTTGAGTAGCCAAATCAATAGCCCTAATTAATAAAAATTGATCTGTCAAATCACATTTTTAAATATTATTAAATTTATAGCACATATAGTCAACTTTAAGTTATTTAAAGTGCATTTCTTGTTTTTCACATAAAATTATGAAAACAACAGTTTTAATTCTACTTAAAAAATTATGTGGCCTCATATTTAAGGTTCTTAAGATTACCCTTAAATATTAAAACTTAATATTAAGTACATAAGACTTATAAAAGGTGGATATATGCATGTATATAAGGTGTTATAATGGCATATTCTGTATTTTATTATAAATTTACTTATGTATACTATTTGTGTAGTCTAATTTATTGCTCCCATCTATAGTCCATATGTTTAAAATAACTTATAAGTACTTTTTTCTTAGTCCTGGGGATATCCAGGCTGAAAATTTACATTTTTATACCATATAAGAGTCAGGCCTTCCTCACTCTCAAATCATGATAAATAACATAATTTTTCAGTCATTCTTTTTTTCTTTCATCCCTCATATCCTATTTGTATTCTCCTCAAACATCACTTAAATAATTTGAAGTCTATTTTTTTCTCACTTCATCTCTCCAGGTAATTCATTTTTTTCATTTTTATTTTTATATTTACTAATTCTTATTTTTTTTTCTTTCTTTTTTGATTTTCAAGGTTACACTGATTTTTTCTTTCTTTTTTCCCCTCAATCATTCCCCTCCCCCCCCTCCTTGGCTTCCTCACCCCCCTTTTTCCCCTTCTTTGTGTCCTCAAATGATGTTTTACACCCCCTAACTCTCCCCCACCTCACTTGCCTCAGAAACTCCATCCAGGCAGCTTTGCTGCCTAGCTGGGGTATCATCAGGCTGAGTTCAAGTACAGAGACATGAATAGCTTAATTAGTCAGTTGTCTAGAAGATTTTAATGGTCCTATATGAATACTATAGTAAAAATACAATAAGTATTAAAATATAACTCAATATAAGGGTCTCAGTAGTTTTGTTAGTCAGGCTATACTGAGAGTCAAGTAAAATCTTATGTTAAATTTCAATAAGAGAAAAATTGAATTTAAATATAAGCTAATTAAATATTATATTAAAATAAAAATCATATAACAATATTTTTTAAATAAATTGTTGTATTAATATTATTATTATATATACTGTATATACATTTAAATACAATATAGAAACATATTCTTTAAAAAGGTTAGTATATTTCTATGTACTTAATGTTTATAAATTAATAATTAATTAATTACAAAATATTATCAGTAATAACATCAACATATAATGTAATTAATTAGTTATACAGATTAAATCATAGAAATAAATGTACTTTACAAAGTTATTGAGCACTCTTTGCACTCACAATGGGGTCAATAAATTGACAAATAAATAAATCCATAAATAAATAAATGAAAACAAGTAAAACATTTAATTTGATTATTTTAATAAAATACACCATGCAATTTTTTGGGGGGATTTGCTAGCAAGTCCTCAACTTGAAGTCAGATGGAACTCAGCTGGAACTCAGACTGAAGTGATACTAAAATTTCACTTGAAAAAATCTTGAGACCTCAAACAAATTAGAATGAATCTTTATTGAAAAAAAAGTGAAACTCTTATGATAACTGAATGGAAACCAGAAAAATTCATTCCAAGAATCTACCCAATGCACAGAATTTTTTGATGAAACTTATTTGAATAATACTTAATTAATTTAAGTTAATTAAGGAATAGATATAAAATCATATTATTTAATTTCAAAGTATTACATTTATTACATATAGTAATGTTATTTAAACTTTCAGGTAACATATAAAAACAACGAGTTACTTTTTGTATTATATAAAACTATTATTCCAGAATTGAAAAACTGTAATTTTTTAATTGATACAAAATAAACTGAATTTTTATTTGATTTATTAATTGAATTTATAGATTACTCAATGATATATGATAATATATAGAATTATTTAAATAAAAACATGCAACCAATAGAAACCTTAAATTATTTATTATAACATGAAGTGAAAAACATGGAACACCAAAATATAAAGTATAGTAATTATTTTTGAAGCTTTTTAGCTAAATGATAGAATTTCACAAATCTTTTACACTAATTAATTGTAGTAAAAAATATTTGATTATATATTAAAAATGTATTATTTCTTTAGGCTTTAGACTTCAATGCATTTTTGGGCACAGTGAATTCAAGAAAAGCAATAAAATTCAAAGAAATATTTTTCTCTTTTCAAATTTATACCAAATTCTCAGCTTCTAAGACAATATATATAATATTTCATGAATAAATATAATATTTATCTAGATTTTATAGTATCTTTCTTGTTGATTTCATATATATTATTTTGGCATACTTTCAGTTGGTGAAGTGATCTAGAGAATTTATAAAAAATTACCACTCAGTGAATTCTTTTTGTAAAAAATGCATATAAAATGTGCCTAAAGTTATGAAAATAAGTTTAAAGGAAATAAATGAATATTTTTTGAAAATTTAAGCTGAATAGTATGGTGTACTTTAATGTTGATATTTGAGATAAAAATACTGTTTTCCTGGAGATTCACTTCAAAATTTTAACTGTGTTCCCATGTAAGAAGAGGTGCTCAAGATGAAAGTTCAAGAACTTTTTAGCATTCAATTACTCTATCAAAGATGTAGAACTGATATTTTTCATCATTCTATCATTTTATTCATAGAATAACTTCTATATAGAATTTTTTAAGAAGGATACAATAGATAATTTTAGTCATGGCATCATAAAATACTAGAATTATATTAATCAATTTTTGCTTAGTATAAAGTTTTTAACATACTTTAAAATATGTGGAAAATATGTTAGGCTTTTGAATTCAATTTTGATTAAATAAAATTTCAGAGGCTCATATTCTTGGTTTGTGAGATAAAAAAACTCACAAGATAAATTTAAAGCTCTGAAATTAATCATTATGCTCAAGTTAGAAATATTGGTTAATGGTTTTCCAATACTTTATTTGAAATAAGATAATACAAATATGGGTAAAAATCAATTATTTTAGACATTAAATGAGTCAATATATTTGATATTTTCCTTAAAAAGAACTATATATATCCTCTTATATATTCCAAGTGTCAAAATTCATTAAATGAATAAATAATTTATTTATTTAAATTAATTCAAACTGATAATATTATGAATTTCAAGTGAAGCTTTAACCAGAAAAAAAACCTCATAACTTATATTTAATTAAAATTTAAATTTCTGAAAAATATTTTTTCTTTCTATTTTAAATATTTCCATTTTTATTCATTCACCACACAATATGGGGCACAGACTTTCTAGCAAGTCCACAACCTTGGACCTTAAATCACCACAGATTGAACACACATTGAACTATTGACAAAGGAACCATACAATCAGGGATGAACACCACTCAGCAGAACAGTTTTAGGTGGGTATTCAAGTAGAGTTCAGTAGGGTTTTAATATGAGTTCAGTCTGAGTGCCATCTGAGTTCCATCTGAGTTCAGGTTGGGGACTTGCTAGAAATTCCACCCCCTATATTGCGTAGTGATTGGTGTTATTTTAACTTAAACATATAAATCTATATAAATAAATGCATTACCAATAAGTATATGAATTATTTCTATTTATAAGAAATAATTTCTTTCATTAAATATATTTAATGTTAATAGGAACTATTGAACCTGTTTATAATACCTAACATTAGGATTTTTTCAGTCTATCATTTGGTAGCAAAATCATACTATAATAATTGAAGAGAAAATGACAGCTATTTAATTTTTTTTGAACACAGATTTTACAAAGTTTTCTATTTATTCCCATGACCTCATATCATATAATAAAAATATTTTTGATTAAAAAATATACTTAAATTTACTTTATAATATCTACTTTTAAATTTTAAAAATTTCAAAGAGCATCTCACAGCTTAACTAAGCTAGAACCACAGTCAGGAGTAGGTTGTCATTTAGAATTCAATCTGATTTCTATCAAAGCTAAGATAATTAATTTTATAAATTGTATGTATTAATTTCCATAAACAATTGTTAGAAAATAAGAGAGCTCATAGAGTTGTTTCTTTTATTGATTAAATAATAATATGCATATTAATAAATATTATAAGCTTTATTTATCTGAGTGTTTATTTATTATATGTATTTATTAATGTATAGACAGTAATCAGAAATTAAGATATTATGATAAAATTTTAGTTATATTGATAGATCTTGAGTTCAATTTTCATTTGAAGCTCATAATTCATGAAAAAGATTCTTTTCATCTCACCAGAAGAACTCACATGTTAATTTAATACTATGTAAGTTAACCTGATGAGTCCTATGAAAATGGTCCAAGCTTTAATCAATTTTATTTAGCTTGAATTATTTTCTAAATTACATATTTTTTTCATCATATATATAATTATAAACTACATTACATAAAAATTTTATAAAGAAAAATTATACTACTATTTTATGGGGTTTTCTTATTTTATTTCTTCTAATTCTTTCTACTTTAATATTTATAAATACTGATCAATACATCTGTATGTTGAATTAGTGAGCATTTATAAAAATCCATACACCATAATTCAAAAATTCTATACATGATAGCATAAATAAAGAGCTGTTTTATTCTATTTACAATTCTTATTTATGTCTAAAAATACTTCAATTTTATTGTGGTACCTTATATATTTCATGTTTTAATTAATATTTTATGTCAGTGTACTCTGTTCTTTGCCCAAAGAACAGAGTCCATCTTCATTTTTTCACACATAGTTTGTACAAGTCCCCACCCCTTTCAATGAAATCAACACAAGTTTTTATGACCTCCCCACCCCTTTTGCTACCCTCCAAACCCCATTGTATGCCCTCCCCTTTTGCTCCCCATTCACCTCTCCCAAACCCTCCCAAACCCTGTTCTACACTAAAAACTCTTTGGAAACTCTTAATCTTCCCTTATTTCTGCCCCACATAACCTTCCTCAACCCTCTTGCTAGCCTCCCCAACCCTTCTAGACTCATTATTTTAAAACCCCATTTATCCTCTTTACCTCACTTCCCCAACCTTTGAACCGCATCTTCCTCCCTTAAAATCCAGTCCCTATTTCTATCTATAAAAATAAAGTGTTAAAGAAGAGTGGAGAGGCAAGAAGACTGGATGAAGAAGAGTAGAGGGGGGTGGAGAGGGAGACAAGAAGGTGGAAAGGGATGGAAAAGAATGAAGAGGGGAGTGTAAAGGGTGGGGAGAAAGATGAGAGGACAGGAAAAAGGAAGCTTTCAGAGGGGAAGGAGTGTGGCATTCTTAAGAGGGAATAAACAAAGAGGATGAAAGAAGATAATTATACAAAATAAATATACAAAAAACATCAAATATATAAAATATGTTACAAAGAGTAGGAACAGTAATTACTTGCATCCTAAAAACCTACAAGTCATATAATTTCCTTTTCTTCATTTACTTAAATCAAATAAAAATCTACATTTTAATATTTTAAAATTGAAAAGATGAAGAGAAATGAATTTTAATAAATATTAGTATGAAAATGTTTTTTTATTTAGTGGTCAAATATAGTATGTTATTAATTTTGAAAATTATATGTCTAAGTAAAGTTTTTTAGCATCATATTTATAGTTTTTGTGCCTTATTTCGATATTTTAATGATTTAAAAGATTCAATACTATTAAATCACACAATTAGTATATAGTTTTTTCAATTATTGAAAAGATTACAATAAATAATATCAATGCAAAAAATAACTTTTCATGAAAAAATACACATATTATATATTATAATTTCTCCATTTATTGTTGGCCAAAGAAACTTATATGATTAATTCAGATGGTTTCTTATTAAATCTAGACTTTGGTTTTTCTTTGAAACTGTTAAAATAAACTGCTTAAGTAGTTTAAAAAATATGTCTTCCTCAGAATAATTTGGGTATGGTCTGCACTGAATTCAAATTTCTATAAAAAATATCATTCTTCATATGTCAGGATTTTTTCAAAGTATTATTAACTATGCTTCATTTAATGTTAAAGTTAGATTCAGGTTGAGCTCACCAGAATGTCAATCTTTTTTCTTGGTGGTTTCATCACTACCTCAACATGGGCTCAATTTGGTATGAATTAGGGTTCAAAGTTGTGGACTTACTAGCAAGTCTGCCCCAAATATTGTGTGGTGATAGTACTTTTATTGAACTACTTACTTGGTTAAATTTTGATGATTATTATACTATTAAAAGTGGTTAAATTACTTATTCAAGATTTTTTTCAACTATATTAACTAAGTATAAAAAATTGTACATCAAAAATTAGTATACTTTTCTTGTTTTACTAAAAATTGAGTTTTTTTACAATAAAACAAAATGTAATGTGTTTTGTAATTACTATAGTTACATTTTTTCTGTTGTTTATCAAATAAGTATCTTAGTTAAACTATTACATTGTTACAGGGTTTAAAGGAATGGATACATCAGGTTCTTTTATTCTGTTTTTGTAAATAGTTGCATAGCCGCCCTTATTTCTTTGTGACACTCCATTTAAATTGTTTTATTTTCTTTTATACACTTAGTAATTTCAAAGAGGGCCTCATTTGCCTATTTAAAGGCTTTGGTTTCAAACTTTGTAGTCCGCATTACTTACATTACCTTTCAATTTATATGAAAGCAATTTTGTTACATCTTTACATATTTTTTATCAATTTTATTATAGTGTTTCTAAATACTATCAAAGTTTAAAAATATATCTAGATAAAAGGTTGTTTTAAGAGTGGTTCAATTTCAAATATTTTTTTTGTTAAAGTAGAGAGAAAAAATTATTACTTACTTGAATTAAATAAAACCCTTATGTCAAAAAGTTGTTACAAATCCTTTATTTCTTCTTAGTTGCAGTAGATATCTTTTTAGTTTTAGTAAGTTGTTCTTTCAGTTCTTCTTATTCTTCTTTTACTTCTGTAGATTTTGCTTCCTTCTTCTATACAACCCACAAACAAGTTTAATCTCACTAATTATAAATGGTTTAAAATCTTATAGTTTATAGAAAAATAGATAAAACAATCCAAAAACTATTCAAAGATTCTTAAAAGTAATAATGAAATGTATTGTAATTGTACTGATTATATGGTTTAATTGTAATGATAGAGAGTGTAGAAAATTAGACCAAAAAACTTTTTTTATGCCCATGAAGTTCCCAATGTTCCCCTATAATTTACCAATCCTCTACACAGCCAATGATGCCTCAAACTAGCAGTTACACATTCCCATCAGCCTAAAGATCAAGCAATAACAAAAGAAGAATTGTATCACATGCTAAAATACATAAATAACAAGTGATAATCCATCAAAAATAGAGTAATTATTAAAATGAGAGTATATGAGAGTAATTCTTAAAATAAAAGACTAAATAAGTAAGGAAAAGCACTAGATATAACACATAATTAAGGGGGATCAACAGTAGAAATGAAAGGCCTAATCATTCCAAATTAATATGTGATATCCCCAGAAAAATATGACCAATATTGAGTGAGAAACCACTGGGAGACCCAAAATAAGACATGAAATGTGGGGTAGCTGAATGCAGTCTCTTGGCAGGTGCCTGCACAGGTAAATCCTTGACTAAATAGGCAAATTATAAGCATGGTAGTGAACTATAGGTGCCAATCTTGAGGTTATTAGAGAAATTAGTGCATTTAATGAGGTCAATGCACTTATAATTATATTAGGGCACTAAATAAACACCTGTTGCCTATTTTAGTGTGTTTCCACATATAGGACATACAATGTGGGGTAATTATAGTGTGGAAATGCTAACTTTGCTAAAAATGAAGCTATTCATGTGGGACAAATGCACACAGTCTGTGGCCAGTACACAGAAGCCATTCCTGGCATAAAAAATATCAATTTTTAAAAGTGTTATTTTTATGCATTTGAGTAGAAAAATTAATAGTTCTAATTAAGACAAATTGATCTTCCAAGGCTAATTTTCAATATTATTAAATTTATAGTGCATATATTCAGTTTTTAAGTGACTTTAAGTGCATTTCTTATTTTTTCCATAAAACAATGAAAACAACAGCTTTAAGTCTACTTAAAAATTTTGTAACCTTATATTTAAGGCTCTTAATATTACCCTAGCATATTCCAACTTAATATTGAGTAAATAAGACCTATAAAAGGTGGATATAAGCATTTATATAATTTATTATAATGGCATATATTGTATTAAATCATTAATTTCACGTATGTATATCTCTTGTATACCTTTGCCTATTTTCCCCATGTGTACTACATGTGTTTAAAATAATTTATGAGAAATTTTTACTCAGTCGTGGGAATATCCAGGCTGAAACCCACCCCTTGCTTCAATAAAATTTAAGAGGGGGCATTGCCAAATTTTCAAAACAGATATAGAATTTTGAAGACTTAGCTGTATTAAGAAAAGTAAATTTATTGAGTTGAATTTGAAGTTGAATAATTTTATGAGTTTTTCAATTTTTTCCCAAAAAAAAAACACCTATATTTAAGGCCTTTTAAAAGTCAGCATATAAGAAATTATCACCAAAAAGAAATAAAACAAAATTGATTTAACCAAAAAAACAATTAAAAAATTAAAAAATTCACACAATTTTTTAATGTCCTCATAAGATTGGCCATTTTTTATACATTCTGTAATAAATTTATTTTGTAAAAACTTTCTTGCTTTAACAATTCACATCTAGCCATTTCTCTTTGAAATCCACAGTATTTTGTTTTCTCCAAGCAAAAGTGAGCTCTTTCCATCTCTGCCTCAGATTTTGCCTTTTCAAAGTTTGATTGAACCAATTTTTTTTCTCCAAATCTAAGGCCCACTGATCTTTCATTAGAATATGATCAAACTTTATCTTCTCAATGTTGAGGGAATTTTTTGCAATGGAAGATTTTTCTGATAAAATTAAATGGAAAAAAATAAATATGTTATTGAAGAAGATATATAGTGACAGAATCTTACTTATATCTTTTTTTTGAGAAATAATCATCAAGAGAGTACAAAGAGCTGGTTGAAGTATTACTACATTTTGAAAGATGGTTCAAGTTCATTGAAGTTGAGGCTCAATGCTTTAGTTTGGAGTTCGAGCTAGAGGGTTCAGGAAGTTCATCTAAAGCAGCTTGAAAAGCGGGATTCTCATTTCCAGAAATATTAATATTTTGAGAAATTTGAGTTTTAGTAGGAGGAGACTAGAAAAAAAATAATGAAAAATTTAGAGAAAAATAGAAGAAAACAAAGAAAGTAAACATACATTAAAATGTTGGGGCTATGAGGACTCAGATCTACTCCAAAATAATTATTCTGCTTGATAGTCAGGATCATCTTCAGCTGAACAATTTTTAGAAGCCAGAGGGAATTGATGTTGTTAAAGTACAGGTGTGTTCAAAGGATTATTAGATGGTTGAGATACAGAGGGTATATCCTTAGTAGTATCACTTACAAACAAAGGGTTGAAATCAACTTGGGAACCAAAAAGGTTATCCATTTTCTCATAGAAAGGAAACATGAAATTGAGCTCTTTGGAAACAGTAGTAATTCCATTCTCCAAATCATAATCATCACTACCAAAGCCAGTGAAAATGGAAGCAAAATGAGCCTTTAAGTATTTTGAATCTCTCCTTCATTTTCTCGGGATTGATGTCAATTCTCCCTCTTGTTTTCTTCTTTACTTCATTTGCCAAAAATAAGTAGCCATTTACCTTTGATGAAGGTGGACATCCAATGTGAGTGGACCTTTCACATCTAAAAAAAGCATTATAATTTGATTTGATTTTGAGGAAGTTGATAATGATGAGATAGTCTTCTCTTATAAGCTTTCCTGACTTTAATTTTTCAGGTGAGGGGCTTGTTTTATGAGGATACTTTTGTGATGAAGAATATTATTGAGTTACCTTTTGAGTGTTAGAATTTTTTGGGGGAATTATGAGACTGGCACCTCACAAGAAAATAGATTAAGAGGTTAAAAATATAAAAAAATAAGGAAAAAACCATGCCTGGTTAAAATTTTGCACTAAAATGATTTAAATCTCAGTGAGGGGTGTGTGCTGAGGATTGATGAGAGGATGGAGGTCAGGGTGTCACATGTGACAGAGATAGGGTGGGAAAGGAAGGTATGATGTGGCCAAAATGTGGTTGTGAAAATAATTGGGAAAAAAGCTCTGATTTGAGGTCATAACTGACACCCATTTTTAAAATAAGTAATTTTTTTTGCAAAATTTAAGTGCTGATTGGAGGTCATAACTGACACCCATTCTTGAAATAAGTGAGTTTTTTGCAAAATTTAAGTGCTGATTTGGTTTAAAATATTCCATTAAGTTAAGTGCTGATTTTCCAGAACTGAAACCCCCTATTGTAGAAAGACTCCTACAGTCACTATTATTTAGGAAGAATCCAAGGATGTTGGAGAGAAGTGAAAAGTCCCTGTCCCTTCATAGAAAAAGTGAGAGATTAATTTGTTTAGCATAAATGGATAAAAAAGATAAAAAAGGTAGTGTTTTATAAAAAAGAGGTATTGAAGGTGAGAGAATAGCAAATACTGTTATATGAAATTGATTTATTCTTGCTGTCTCTCTCTCACATCATTTGGCTATAATATATATCATGATCAAAAATGGTTTGGTTTTCATATTGGTAAAAAAATATTACATTCATATATTATCTAATCACCAGATCTCAAAAAAATAACTACTTCCTGTTTCTAAATGACATTTTCCCATAGTAGGTGTTTGCTTCCAAATCCTTGATTTGCTCCTCCAAAATTTTTTTCCTTTAACATTAAAATGGATATGCCAAAGTTTCTCACCAGTGTTAACTCCCTGGAATTTCATTGCAATATTCATGGTGCAATTTGTATATCTAAGGAAGCTAAAATTAATGAAACATTAAAAATATTGATTTTCAGTATCACTGGTTAAGGCAGAAGGTTAAGCACAAAAAAATAAAAAATTTCCACTGTACAACTGCTGATATGCTGGCCTTTTTTTTACAAAACAGAAATATAGGGTAAAATTTGAAACTGACAGAAGATTAAATCTTCTCATTCCAGAAGCAGAGAGGGGGGTGTTGATGAAGGAGGATGTCATCAACTGAGCTGGTTGAGTATCTAGTGAAATCCTATCCACATGCTTTGCGCATGAGTAGATATGTTGTTATTACTTATTTAGTATTTGATGGCTTGAAAGGGTGAGTGTTGATAATATAGGACTATATATAACTAGGCTACCATGTTGTGTCTCCTCATTCAATCTTATATTATCAATGACCAAAAACTGATTTTCATTCTTAAATTGTTTTTTCTTTTGATTATTTCCTTTATTATATCTGTTCTGTATTTAACTGATAAAACTGAACTTTTAACTTCTCAATCTTCACTGGAGACATGTGATTGATTGTGTTTTCTAATAAGAGAATGCTCAGATTTTTATTAAATAGGACATAATATTCAAAATTAAACTTATAACAGTGACTGTGACTGACTGTTTTGTTTATCCAAATAAAACCATAATAGATCTTTCAGCACACATAATAGAATTAAAAAAAGCTAAAGAGACCACTTTGCCATTTTTTATGGAAATGGCACAAACTGGTCCAATATTTATAGCTACTCTCTTTTTGCGAGTGATTTTAGTGTGCAACAACTTACATCAAAGAGATCAATCTATACAACAAACATAAAAACTATCATATTTTAGCAACCATTGAATTTGAGAATCCTTCAAATACATATAAAAAAGGAGTATAACTCATGTTTACCCCCCATACAATCAACATATTTGTCACCTTTTATTATAAAATGAGCTCTAATTTATCATCTTATTACTTTTCTTTCACTTCCTCCTTACCTCCACCCATTAAAACTCCAAGTTTGTTACCCAGAAAAAGGGAAAGGAGGACACAATAAAAAAATTGGTCTTCTAGTGAAGACACACAACTTGAAAAATCATGGATTCACATAAGTCAGAAAACCACATTTGGTACCAACCAGAAAAGTGAAACATTCTACCAATATTTGATGGAAGAATTTAACCAATAAAATCAAGGCAGCTCACAAGATTGCAATCAAGTGAAAATCCAGTAAGTTTTTCCCAGATCTTACTCTCAATATTAATTAAAGCCCACAGGTTTATATACATGGAGTATTATTAACACAGCCACAAAATAATTCTCTGCTATCTAAAACTCCCTCAAATAGAACCCACCAAGTGGATCCAACCCAACCATGTGGCTAAAAATTTCCCAAGAAGAATAAAATAAGCAGATAAAGGGTGTTCCCTTTAGAATGGGTGATACTTGAGAAATATGAAGATATGTGTCAAAATGGAATTCAGATAAAAATCAAAATATAATAAAAATGAATTATGACTCTGAAAACCCTGAAGATTCCGCCTCAAATCCCACTAATCTCTTAGGATCTTCTTTCCTAGCATCAATGGTTTGGCCTTCAGGTTTCAAGGCTTCCAAGGAAAATAGGATGAATATTCCCCCTAAAAGTGAACTCTGGGCCAAAAAAATAAAAAATATGAAAGAAGGAAATGAATTAAGAGAATCTTAGTTGAGAATTAGATGATGAAAAATAATGCTGAACCAACTATGAGAATAGAAAAAGAGTCACCCAATGAAAATACAAAATTATGTCTGCAGCTCATTAAAGAAAATTTGATAAAAAAATATCAATCATAATAATTTTATCCCTATTTTTACATTCTCTTCTATTCATTTGTTGTGAATCAATAAAACAACCTTTTACTAGAATTTTTTTTGCATAAAAATCAACTAATCTTGATAGATATATGTATATATTCCTGTTAAAACTTGAAGAGTTTTATAGATTTTTTTTAAAAGGGAATTTTGACTTATTTTTGTGAATTTGTATTTTACTTTATTTGAACCAACTATTCACACATGTATGTTTTGAACTCATTCTTTTTAATTCTTGATGTTCCTTCTAGTTTAAATATATTTCACATTTAGGAGCTACCTTAAAACTTGTTTATCTTATACAAAATCATATGTGTTGCATATGTTTCATTTCAATATATTTTTTTAAGTTAAATGAGTTTTTCACTCAATATTTTGAAGTTATTATTATTTGAGTTAAGATTTGTGATGGGCATGATTGATTTCTGTTTTCTTTGGAAATATTTGAATTAAAAAAATAACAAATTTTCTTGTAAATCTATAGCAATAAATTTGTGTCTCTGAAGTTTTCATGGAATAATCATTCTAGTTCAAATCAATAAAATGAAACAAACATATTTATTTCATTTTAATGAAATTTTTTAAATAAATTGAGCTACACACTTCCCCTGGTTGTTTTATTTCACAAAATATTAAATTAAATGCTAGTGGTGGTGTTCTCAGCCATTCAGATTATGGGCTTATATTACAAAAGTAGCTCCTACATTTTATATACACCACAAAATATGGGGGGCAGACTTACTAGCGAGTCCACAACCTTGGACCCAAACACACCATAGATTGAACACACATTGAGATATTGATAAAGGAACCATACAATCAGAGATGAACACCACTTAGAAGAACAGTTTTAGGTGGGTGTTCAAGTAGAGTTCAGTATGGGTTCAGTATGAGTTCAGTCTGAGTTCCATCTGAGTTCCATATGAGTTCAGGTTGAGGATTTTATAGAAAGTCCACCCCCTATACTGCATAGTGATATCTATATGATCAACAATGAGGAATGAAACACTTTCAGATTGCAGTACCTACCTCAGCCAGTTATGAACTTTCAGATCTTCCATAAGATGGAAGTGTAAATTGGAGTCATGAAAAGCCCAATTAACCTCTTGATAGAAAGCTGTAGTATAGAACAATCTGGGGTCATGATGAGCTGAAACTACTTGAGACATTTTTCAGAAAATATTTCATTTTTATTTAGGTAAATATTATTAGAGGAGCTCTTTTCTACCATCATTTTGTGAAGGATTATCACACAATTCATTACATTGTGTGTTTAAATAAGGTGTCACAGAAAAAAAATCTGAGATAGAATAGACCAATTTGCTTAAAGAAAACTTAAAGAAAGCTCAATAACCTTTTAGAATCCAGTTTTAAGCTTAAGTAAATTCTTTCCAGCATCATCATGAGGGTGTCTGTCAGTATAGTCTAGTATATAAGTATGATATAATAGTGTTTATTTATGGTCCTACTACTTATTGATAAATGATTTAGTGATTAAACCTCAGGGGAAGACTAATAAAATAGTTATACTCAAATAAAACTCACAATACTTGGATTTAAATGCGTGCTAGTGGTGGAAAATAGATGTATAAAATATAGTTATAGCTTATATAAAGATAAAATCAATTTATAGTGGCTTTATAATATATTTCTAAAGGTTAATAATTGTATAGTAGTGTTTGTTGGAGCTGTAGTAATTGAATGATGATAAATAACCGTCAAAATCCCTCCTTACTTATACCCAAATCCACTGGAGTGCACAGACCTTCAATCCAGATGATGTCACTGCTATCCCCGGCAATTACAGCACTGTGAGGGCCCATCACCTCCCCATGGCGTCCACTTCAAGCAGTTTCAACACACAGACCTCCAGTAAGGACCCTCCATCACTATTAATAATAACACTGATCCATACCATAAATAGAAAATCCAGATAAAAGCAGATACCATAAAGAAACAGGTAAAATAAATAATCAAAAAGAGATTTAATGAAACTAAAAGCATATAAAGGAAACAAATAAAATTTCCAAGCCCCCAATAACATCCCCAAGCATCCAAATTAACCCAGAAACATCCTTCCAACCCATAAATCCGTGAATAACCATCCAAGGAAGTAATTTTAGTTGTTCAAACTGGGTGTATGCGCCTGATATAGGTGTCTATGCTTCTGTAGGCGTTGTGAGTCCACTGATTTCGTCCATATGACCTAAAATAAGCAGAAAAACAAAGGTTATAGGCTATTAAGGGGCTAAAACCCACTTATATACCTAAATATACATAATATACTGCATATTTCACTGAATATGAGATTTATGTATACATATAAGCTTATGTATGTCAATAATTACTTCATATCACTTAAGATAAGTATATTATGACTCCATTAACACCTTAATAAATATTATTAGGCCATGGATAAGCTATTTAAACTATTATAAGTTATATAATAGAATAATAATTATATATATATATAATAAAATAATATATATTATTATTTTAACCTTATTTTTAAGATATAAGCTTAATCTACTTAACTTTATCTTATTTTAAGCATAAGAAATACTCAGTCCTAAGGATATTTAGGCTGACACTCCCTCACCCCAAAAAAACAAAAAAAAATGTTAAGACATTTTAATTAAAACTAAGGAGTGAAATAATAAAAAAAAAAAAAATAATTTTTATAATACATATACTGAATGAACAGTATTATTTAGATTTAAATTTTTTCAAGAGATTTTTAAGATCAGAGATTTCATTTTCTGGAATCCACTGGTCATATTCACTTGATTTATTTTTAAATCTTAATAGATACTCAACTCCCTTTTCTTTAGTAAGGTGTCTCTTTTTAAGTATCTTTTCAATTTCTGCCTTTTCAACTATTTCTTCAGGTTGCTGTTTATGCCTTCCTGATCTTCTTGGAAATAGAGCAGTATCATTAGAATGGTATGGTTTTATAAGAGAAATAGGAAATACTGGATGTTTTCTATCATATGGTGCATATAGAATAACCTCAACAGCATTATTACCAACCATCTTTTTAACTACAAATGGTCCAATGAATGGATCCTTCAATTTAACATTACCATTTAAATTGAAATGTAGTGTTGAAATAAGGACTTCATCACCCTCTTTGAACATTTGTTCTTTATGGGCTTTATCCCATCTTTTCTTTTCATACTCAAACGCCTTATTTATACATTCTTGAGCATGTTTTCTGCATAATTCCTGCATCTGAAGAAAAGATTTAGTACCTAGATGGATATCCAATCAAGGTAACTTATTAAGAGTTTTAGCAGGGGTATTAGGTACATAACCCAACCATAACTCAAATGGCTTTTTGCCAGTGACAGAATGTACTGTACTATTATATGCAAATTCTAAACCTGGGATAAGGGTTACCCAATCATGCGTGAATTTGTCATTGTCTTTAAAATTAATACCAAAAGCACAGTATCTTCTTATCATATCTTCTAAGGTTTGTATCATTCTTTCTGCTAGCCCATCAGTTTGTGGATGGTGTGCTGTAGAAAGTTTTAATTGACACCCTGAAACATCCATAAGTGACGTCCAGAACTCAGAAGTAAATTTAGGATCTCTGTCAGAAACTATTGCCTTGGGGAAACCTGCTGTATTTAACATTTGTGCCCACCATAAAAAAGCTAAGTCCTTTGCAGAAACCTCTTTGTGGGTAGGAATAAATTTACACATCTTTGTAAATCTATCTAAAATTACCCAGCAGGAGTTATAACTCTTATTCCCTGCTATTGGCAAACCTGTTACAAAGTCCATGTTAATGATTTCCCATGGAGCTTTTGGTTGCTCAATTTGTTGTAATAAACCAGCTCTTTTTCCTGTTAATCTTTTAGATTTTTGACAAGAATCACATGTTTCAACATATTTCTGAACATCCTCAGATATGTTAATCCACCAAGCTGTGTTTTTTACTCTGGTTAATGCTTTATGGTAGTCAAAATGACCTGCTAATATATCATCATGACATATACTTAACATTAACTCCTTCATTGAAGGGGGAATTACAATTACATTACTTAATTTTTTCCTGTAATATATAAAACCATCCTCAATGGAAAATTTTCCTTTTTCTAATGCTTCTTTATACTTAATTGGTAATGTTTTTATTAAAACATTCATTGAAGCATTAGATGGATCATTTAATATTGTAGTTAATTTACTCAAGTCAGGATCTGAATTATAATTATCAAGAATTGATTGCATAAACTCATCCTCAAGATCTACAATATAAATGCCATAAATGTTAATAATCTCTGATTCAGGAACATAAGCAGGATTATCATCATTATTAGGCAGAGGTACTCTAGATAACAGATCTACATTAGAGTGCAAGGTTCCTGCTCTATGTGTAATAGTCATACGGCCTCTGTATTCTTGTACAGCTAATTGCCATCTAAAAATGTGTCTATTAGGAGTTTTCATGTTTAAGAGTGACTTAACTGCACTACAGTCAGTTATTAACTCAAATTTTTGGTCTTCAAGGTAATAATGTAGCTTCTCAAGAGCCCATACTACTGCCAAACATTCAAGTCGAGTAGCACCATATTTCAATTCACCACTTCTCAGAGTACGTGAAATATAGCAGATTACTACTTCTGACATTTTACCTTCAATAAGTAGTTTTTGATGCAAAGCAGCACCCAGTCCAATAAAACTTGCATCTGTATATAATACAAAAGGTAATTGGAAATCTGGTAAACCCAAGATAGGAGCTGTCATTAAACATTCTTTCAACTTATCAAAAGCTTGTTGTCTTTCATTATTCCAAATGAAAGCTTCTGATTTCTTTATCAGTGTGGTCAGTGGCGCAGCAATTGATTGGTAGTTTTTTATATATTGTCTATAATAACCACACATTCCAAGAAAAGATTGTACATCCTTTAAATTTTGAGGAATGCCAATATTCTTTATTGCAGCCACTTTATTTTGGTCTACACATATTTGTAAGCCAGATACAATATGACCAAGCACTTTTAAAGATTCAAACCCAAATTTACATTTTTTCAATGCAAGGGTCATTTTTATTTCATCCATTTTTTGAAATACTTTCCTTAAATGGATTAAGTGTTCATCAAAAGTTTTAGAGAACACTATGATGTCATCAATGTATACCATTAAACATCCTTCAATCATTTCATTATGGAATGTTATATCCATTAACTTCTGAAATACTGATGGAGCATTTTTTGGTCCAAATGGCATTCTGACATACTTATAAATTCCCATGTGTTTTGTTATCAAAAAGTTCTGTGAATTCCTTTCAACAGGAATTTGATGGTACCCTTTATTTCCATCTAGGAAATTTATATATTTAGCACCTTTAAGGGTAGCATGTATAGAGGCAATCCTTGGCAAGGGATAAATATCATCTACTGGAAATGTATTTAATGCTCTATAATCACCTCACAGTCTTGCTTTATCTTGTTCATAAGAAATTAGCACTGGTGATATTACACAATATTTTGGTGTAGTTTCAACCTTCTCAAGAATGTTCATTTTTAATAACATCTTAATATTATCCTCTATGTCTTTCCTCTTCATTGGTGAAGCAGGGTATGGTTTATTTTTAAGACTAGCAGGAATATTATCCATATCACAGGTTAAACTAATCTTCATTTCATGATCTTTTACAAGGCCAAGTTCATTTGTACCATGTGCAAAAGCCATTGGAAAAGCTTTAATTAATTCCAAAATATTATCTTTCTCAGCTTTACTTATCTGAGTGCCAAATGATGCTTTTGAAATTTCTGTTTCCAGAAGTTCAATCTCATTGGATTCTCTTCCTTTACTCGGGGAATTTGTTACTGACTCAATGTGTAAGACTGTGTTAAAAGAATTTATTTTAAATTTCCTCTTACCATTCATGCCAATTGTAAAATTGTTATTAGCAGGGTCTAATTTTACACCAAATTTAGTCAGAATATCATTTCCAATGATAAAACAGTTACTACAGTTAGTATTATCCATTACTACAAAGTCACAGGTTACCCTTACATAACCATGTTGGTGTTTAAAGAAAACAGCAGCTTTGTATTTACCAATGGGGTGTAGTACTGATCCAAAACCTCTCCAATTTTTATTTTGAAGTGGTTCAAGCTTAAACTTATATTCACTATCAATTTTCTGTAATGTATTAGTGGAAAAAACAGAACCAGCAGCTCCTGTGTCCAGTACTATATTAACATTTTCACCAGAAATGATAGCTGGAACCGTGATAGGTGTCATTCTAAAGTTATCAGCTTGTATATCCTTAATGATTTCAGCATCCTCAAAATTCATTAAAGATTCATTTGAGTCCATATTTAATATTGGATTTTCAAAGATGGACAAATCATCTTCCAACATACAGACTTCATTTTCATCACTATATGAGATATTGCTGTCATAATCACTTGATTCTTTACTTTTTTCAGTTTCAGTTTCAGATTCACGTTGATTGTCAACAATATTTATGTTTTTCTCACATTTGTGACCTATGACCCAAGGTTTGTTACACTTATAACAAGTATTTGTTTCATACTTCTTAGGTACTACAGGTGCAGTAGGTTTTTTCTGCTTCTCCTGAAGTGTTTTTGAATTCTGAGTTTTTACAGGTTCAACATTTTGTTTATAAGTGGAATACCTTGATTCATACTTGTGGTTTAATAATATTTCATTGCAAATATTAATAAAATCAGAATATTCAGTAACATTTAATGTTCTAGCTACAACAATATCTCTGACAGATATAGGTAATTTATATATTATCTTATCTTTCCATAAGTTAAAATCCATATGAGGCTCAATGGCTTTTAATATTTTGTTTAAATTCATTAAAAATACCATAGGTTTGTCACCATTCAACCGATTATACCTAGTCTTCTCATAAAGTCTCTGCTGAGTAAGCCTGAATTTAGAACCTCCAAATTGTTTTTCAATAAGTTGTTTCCATTCAGCCCAAGAGTAGTCTCTACCCTCACTTAAGACAGCTTCAAACCATAATAAAGCAACATCCTTAAATAAAGAAATTAATTTTGATGTTATCTCTTCATCTGGTAACTTATATGAGAATTTCAAGTTGTCAATTCTTTGAATAAAATGTTGCCAATCAGAGCTGGCTTCCCCATCATAAGTTGGATACTGATCTATCTTAGGCCAGTTTTTCTGATTGGATTTTATCTCACTAATCTTAGGTAAATTCAACAACTCATTTACTTTTGATAAATGGTCTTGTATTTCTTCCTGCACGGATGAGTGACTTACATTTTCAGATTTGACACTACCACCAGATGGTTTTAATTGTGGTGATACAGGGAAGGAATGAGATTCACTTTTGCCAATGAAAGGATTATTATTAAATTGATTATACTTATGATTATCCTGGTTCATTAGTAGATTGGCAGTTTCAATCTCAACTTTAGTTAATCTTTGTAGCAACTCAGAGACACTTTGATTTGTCTGGGAAAAAGATAACTTTGTTCTTAATTCAGTTTTTAATAAATGTGTTTCGTATAATTTTTCTAACTCACAGAATTTGTTTGAAAGGTCATTATATTTATTACTCAATGAATCATATTTAAGAGTTAGAGACAAATGTTCTTTCTCTAATTCTTTGTTACATGTTGCTAATTGAGAAATGTTTAATGTCAAGGATGAAATTGTATCACTAGTGAGCTTAACTGTCTGTTCCTCACAATCAGTCATTCTATTCCACAATGCTGAAACAGTTCTATGGACAGTTGGATCATTGTTAAAATATTCCATGTCCTCCTTTTCAATTCTCTCACTCTCCTGTGAACTTCTCATCTCACTAGTAGGTGGTTGCAACTGAGGGTTAACTGTATTATCATTGTAAATAGTACTGTTATTGTGGAAAAAAGACAAATCAGGTGTATCTACTCTAAAACCTAAATTTCTTAAATCCTCCTCTATTTTTTGCACAGATTTAACATCAATAGAATTACCTATATTGTAATTATCAGTATTATGTTCAATCTGAGAGGGTAATCTACTTACCAAGGGATGGTTTCCAGTCCTGATTTTTGGTGCTTTTTTCCTTTGTAAGGGTGATCTGAGAAAGTCAGATGAGGGGGTGAATCCCTGTTGCAACTGTGGCTTGTCCACTGTTGATGAAACCAGTCCCATTTCCATTTGTCTACCAGGATTTTCTCCTGGGAGTGAGTTGACCCGCCTTGGATAGGGGGTTTCTGATTTGACTGACTGAGCTGGCCTCCTTTTAATTCTGCCAATGCCTGATTCATCTTCTGAAACCCTACCTTGCAATTGTTTTGCAACTGCTCTACCTCTTTGAACATGAGTGATTTTGATTCCTCCAACTTCAGAACCTGTTTGGCCAGGTGGGAAAGTTGATCGTGAAGAGGAGGAGACGTCTTTTTCATAGTTATCTTTTTTAAGAGGGCGTTCTTTTCCTCTATACTCATGCTTTCTGCCTGGGGGTACTGTTGGCCCTCCATGGTGATGTCCTGGAAAGTTTTTGTTAGCTTTAGACCTGGTATTATAAGCAGGCTTTTCACTTACACTGTCCTGGGGAGCACTCATATTGTTAAGAATGACAATATTTTACGTCTACAAAAAGGAAAAACTCTATGGAATTAGGAGACAAAAGATATTAGCAATTATATTACTAATAAAAAAGCAATGGAGCTTACCCTGAATTTATATCTTTATTTATTTAAATAAAGTGTAAGAAAAATTTGAAAAAATCTGTTAAAAATATAATAATAAGTTTAACTAGACCTTTATAAGGGTGAATAAGTAGCTTACCAAGCTTTAACCAAATACCAATTTAATTGGGTGTTATATTGGTGTCCAAATACCAAGTGAAATTGGGTTTATATTGGGTACAGTTACTACTGTAAATATCTAATTTTTATGATAAAACATTAGTACAATTATTTTAAGGGTTCTTTTCCGCAATCAATGAGTTATTATGACCCACTAATATGCAGAAGACCCAAATATTTGGTTTATTTTGAGCTGTACTAAGGTAAAAATCACGTCCCAAGGCTTATACTAAATAATAAGTAAAATATAAGGAAATACCCCCAATTGTCAGTATAGTCTAGTATATAAGTATGATATAATAGTGTTTATTTATGGTCCTACTACTTATTGATAAATTATTTAGTGATTAAACCTCAGGGGAAGACTAATAAAATAGTTATACTCAAATAAAACTCACAATACTTGGATTTAAATGCGTGCTAGTGGTGGAAAATAGATGTATAAAATATAGTTATAGCTTATATAAAGATAAAATCAATTTATAGTGGCTTTATAATATATTTCTAAAGGTTAATAATTGTATAGTAGTGTTTGTTGGAGCTGTAGTAATTGAATGATGATAAATAACCGTCAAAATCCCTCCTTACTTATACCCAAATCCACTGGAGTGCACAGACCTTCAATCCAGATGATGTCACTGCTATCCCCGGCAATTACAGCACTGTGAGGGACCATCACCTCCCCATGGCGTCCAATTCAAGCAGTTTCAACAAACAGACCTCCAGTAAGGACCCTCCATCACTATTAATAATAACACTGATCCATACCATAAATAGAAAATCCAGATAAAAGCGGATACCATAAAGAAACAGGTAAAATAAATAATCAAAAAGAGATTTAATGAAAATAAAAGCATATAAAGGAAACAAATAAAATTTCCAAGCCCCCAATAACATCCCCAAGCATCCAAATTAACCCAGAAACATCCTTCCAACCCATAAATCCGTGAATAACCATCCAAGGAAGTAATTTTAGTTGTCCAAACTGGGTGTATGCGCCTGATATAGGTGTCTATGCTTCTGTAGGCGTTGTGAGTCCACTGATTTCGTCCATATGACCTAAAATAAGCAGAAAAACAAAGGTTATAGGCTATTAAGGGGCTAAAACCCACTTATATACCTAAATATACATAATATACTGCATATTTCACTGAATATGAGATTTATGTATACATATAAGCTTATGTATGTCAATAATTACTTCATATCACTTAAGATAAGTATATTATGACTCCATTAACACCTTAATAAATATTATTAGGCCATGGATAAGCTATTTAAACTATTATAAGTTATATAATAGAATAATAATTATATATATATATAATAAAATAATATATATTATTATTTTAACCTTATTTTTAAGATATAAGCTTAATCTACTTAAGGTTATCTTACTTTAAGCATAAGAAATACTCAGTCCTAAGGATATTTAGGCTGACAGTGTCAGATTGGCTTGACAAATACAGGCCAGGTGGAGTAAATTCTATCAAAAAGTTAATAACTTAACTGATATTCATGGAAATTTATTGTAAAATTTATCTCATCCTCATTCCCTGGATGAAAAAAATAATCAGATAAAAATAATAGATTTATTTTCTAAGGCACATACCTGATAGGAAGTTTCTAAAAAGGGGGCCTTCAGTTCAGAAAATTGATATTTTTGAGTCAAATAGGTGTTCCAAAAAATCATTCCATATTCACAGGTTTTGGGATGCAAAAGCTTCAAGATTTATTGTTTTAGTTCCATATTTACCTTTATACTTCCCTTTTCAAGAAGAAGGGTGGGTTTTCCATTTCTAATGCATGTCATATAAACTATCTCTACAACCAGGAAGACATTAGGTTTCATTTTATTTTAAAAATGTAAGATAGCTCTTCAGTATTGACTGTACATTAATACTTGGAAATGTATAAATGACAAACATCAGCCACAAAAGTCTTGAGGTATTTTATAAAAGTGCTTTCCCTAAATTGAATGTATTCATTTGTTCTACCACCAGTTGTTCCATAGGCCATTTGTCTGAGAGCTGAAAAGATCTTTTGTACTGTTGACAGGCCCCAAGATTCAAAACAGTCAGTTCACTGAATCCAGTAATAATTGTGTGAATGGAGCTCATTCACTAGTTTAAGAAATATATCATAGTGAATTCAGAGCCACCTTTGAAATAAAGCTTCAGAATATTTGGTATTGGGATCCAGATAGTCTGCCATTAATTTCTCATTCCCTAATTCATTTTAACATAGAATTTTTTGAAAAGGGGGATTGAGTGTCCTGTGATTGGTAAATTTTGAGGTATTTTAAAGCTTTGGATAAGAAAACTTGTCAATTCTTTGAAGTTTGTTGAGGTGTTGGGTGACCCTAGAGTCACCAAGAAGTTATGTACAATTTATCATGCTATGAAGTAAGTATATGAGCACTAAAAATGGTAATTTTAAGAAAAAGTGGGGCATAGGTTATGAAAAAGTAAATAATGTGGCTCATCATCATTTCCTTTTGGTTAGAGCAAATTAATTCTGCAATGGGACATCATACACTTCTTTTTACTAAAATGGCCATATGGGGGATGCAGTATATATTGAAGTACTGTTTTATATGCATACACAGGTGCTATAAGTATGGTGAATCTGGAGCTGATCATAGATAGAGTTAGTGGAATATGATTAAACATTTTTTATATACTATCTTTCTGATTTGGGAGTGGTGATGCAAAAAAATTTGTCAACCAATTTCATGATGTTTTTTCTTTAAGTTAGGATGATGACTAAAAACTCTCTAAGGACATTTAAAATAATGCATTAAAAATTACATTAGCACATCTCATAAAAAATTGAAAAATTAGCCTAAATGGTCTGTTTCAACAGTCACATAAATTAGTATTGATTTTTCCTTTGCTAATTGACACTAAATATGAAATTTCACTGTCATGAAGCATTAAATTTTTATGTCTTGTGCTACTTTTCCTACTATTATTAAATATCTAATGCTCATGTGTATTTCTTCTCATACAAAATGTCCAAAAATAAAGTTTGAATTAAATCATATTGAATTAAAGCTATATTAGAAATGGTTTGCCCAACCAAAAAAAATGGGAAGAGTTACCAAGATTTTTTAGCAAAAACATTAGGCAGGACTTGAAACTAGTGGAATATCCTAACTGTTACTTCAAAACTTTATGATCCAGTGCTGAGCACTGGATAAATCTCAGGCACCATCCACCATCAGCCACATCCATTCCTCCTTCCCCCAACCACAATTCTTCCTCACAAACAAATGGAATTTTGTGGCAATAGGTTAGTAGTCTTTTTTCTCTTTTTATTATTTTATCTTCTAATTTTTTATATTGCTTTATTTTTTATTTTTTTCTCATCATTTTTATTTATTTATTTACTTTATGTTTTTTTCCAAAAAAAAATTTTTCACTCTCAGACACTTCCATCCCCCATCCTCACAGCCACCATTGTGACTCAAAAACAAAAAAATTTCATGCCAATAGGTGAGTAGCCTTTTTTTATTTTTTTATCTTTTTTTCTTTACATTATTTATTTTGCTTTCTTTTTTATTTTTTTTCCATCATTTTTATTCATTTAATGCTTTTTATATTATTTTTTATTTATTTCTATTTCCTTTATGACTTTTAAGCTTCCATGTCATATTTAAGGTTAAATTTGTGTTTGATTCTATAGTTGGTATGATATTTAACGTTCTCAACAAAAATATGGAACTAATTTCCACCAAAGCTCCTTATCAATCTGGGTTAAACTATGTCAAACTACAAAAGCTATCATGACTGATCCTTTAACTTACCTCAAGTTTGTGAAACCTATTTAAATAAGTTATGAAGAGTTAAGTTTAATCAAGGAGATTTTGCAACAGAAACCAACAACATATCAGATTGAATTACAGGCTTCACTGTTTGAGAATCATCAAATCAGCATATATCTACTGAACTAGTTGTATGATTAAGCATTTCAAAAAAGGTGACTCAGAAATTTCACCCAAAACAGGAGAAATATAAGAAGATCAAATATATATCTACTATTGGTGGTTATGATCCTGAAACCCTTGTTTTTACTGGTAAGAAAATCTCTATATAATTATATATATCTTGTATACTCACTTGTCTTTGTGTAGAAAAGTCTGGAATTTGTTCTGAAGATGTTGTATGAAAATAAAGGTGGCCAGAAAAAGGTGTCCACACTCAAAAAATTACAACATCAAAATACACCCACCACTTCAACATCATTACTGCTGTCTCATTGGAAGGTTTGGTAGCAAATTATATCCAAAAAAAAAAGTTACTCATTCACATTTTGAGCTCTACCTGGAGAATACTCTGGTGGTATTTTTTTCTAATTTTAACTATTCTTAATTATCTGAACTTCTATCTATATTTCTAGGCTCCAATGATGAAGTCTTACCCACAGCCTAGCAGCGTTTTAGTGATGAAAATGCAGCAATTCATCATAAAGTAAAAATGGATGAAATAATATCTATAAAAAGTTTCTGTCACATATATCTGCCTGCTTATTCACCTGACTTAAATCCAATTGAAAAAACTTTTCATGTGATTAAATTAAAGTTGTGTAGTCATGTAAAACTGACAGGTGGTTATAGAGATGGGTAAATAATAGATCTAATTTTGAAAATTTTTGTAACTAAAACTTTTATGAAAACCCTTTTCAATTCAAGTGGTTATGTGAGTTATCAAAGCTTCTTGCATTTTTGCATTTATTGGAACATTCTTGTGAAATGAAAAATATGATTTATATAAGTCAAAGTTGAATCTCAGCAATCACTGAACCAAATTCAATACTGTTTGAGGGAAATGGAAGAAAGTCTTCAAGAGAATCATCTCAAAAATGGAAATGAAAACTTAATAAGTCTAACCCTTATTTCAACTTATTTTTTCAACATTGAATAAAAATTTGAGAAGTGATAGTGAAAATGACAACAACAGGGGTTCATACTTCCACCATTATCCAGAGAAGTTTCCTATATAGATTGGAGTGTTCATTTATGATAGAAAGAAAGAGATATCAGATAGGCATGAAAAAAAGGAGGTGACACTTACCTTGATGGAAAGGTAGGAAAAAATAGAGAGAGAAAGACTGAATTTGGAATTTGGCATAAATTGAATTTGGAGCAAGTGAAATGCATAAAGAATGTGCTATGAATAGTGAAAAAAAGAAGGCTCAAATTTTAAGGTCAATATCTCTGCAACCACATGATGCAGGGAAGGATGAAAACTTCAGCTGAAAAAATGTGATGAATCAAGAAATGAAAAGGAATGAACTTAATGTGATGAGAAAGATAAAAATTTGTGTCAGGATTTTGACTAAGAAAATTTCAAAATTTTCAAAAATGTGACAATAGGGGGTGTCAGTTCTGGCAAATCCACACTTACAAATCCGCACTTAAATAAGTGCGGATTTCCAAAACACACTAGCCCCAATACTGGTGGATTTCAAAATGAAATAAGTCACTTATTTCACTCAAATCCGCACTTTCTCAACCAAAAGTGCTGATTTCACCATCAAGTCCCATTTCACTGATTTGTCAGCATCATCCCATTCATACGCAGCACTCCGCAGCATAACACTTCATAACTCAAAACATCGTACATCACTTACATCTTCATATCATATCATATAAGAGTCATGCCTTCCTCACTTTCAAATCGTGATAAATTACATAAAGCAATGACTTTCATGGCGCTTGAACTGCTCTTGGACTCTGATTCCGATTCTGATCTAGAAGAAGATTTTGTCGTTTTATCAAAAATGGCCAGGAAACGTTACCTTCTTCCCAGAAAGCCTCAAGTACTTCATACCCCCAAGTACACCATCCAAACACTTCTTAACCTATCTACACCCAGTTTTAGACAGCTGTTCAGGACTTCTCAGGAATGTTTCCTTAAATTGCTTGAGCTTATTCAGGATCATCCCATATTTCACAATAATTCTCAAAAAGAACAACGACATCCTTCAATTCAATTGGCCATCACACTATGTCGTTTGGGTTCAAATGGTAATGGAGCCGCTTTGAAACGTTTAGAAAATGTCTTTGATTTAGGGTATGGTTCAGTTAACACTTATACCAAACGATGTATCACTGCCATCAACTCCTTGGAATCTCAACTTCTCACCTGGCCAACAAAAGAAGAGCGACTTGAATCATCTCAGGTTATGCAAGCAGAGGGCTTTCCAGGATGTATTGGTTTTGTTGATGGTACTACTATTCCTTTGAGCCAGAAACCTGCTCAAGGTGGAAACAATTACTTTGACCGTAAAAAGAGGTAGATTATTTTTAACTCCTTTCATCCTCCTTGAAACTAACACAAACAAATATATCTTCTTTATAGATATTAAATTAATGTTCAGCTTATATGTGACGTAAACAAAAAATTTATATCATTCTTCGCTGGCTATCCTGGCTCATGTCATGACTCCTACGTCTTCCAAAGAATGCATATTTCAAATGAACCTGAAAAATTCTTTGATGAAAATCAGTATCTTCTTGCAGATTCTGCTTATGTGAATGGAAAGTATGTACTTCCTGCTTTTCGGGGAGCAGCTTCAGAAGACAGTCAAAATGCCAAATTCAACAATCATTTGGCAAAGTCAAGAGTCCGTATTGAACATTCTATTGGAATCTTGAAAGGCCGTTTTTCTAGTTTAAGGGAATTAAGAAGTCCTCTTAGAAATAAATCTGAAATGGAGGCGGTGATCAACTGGATTCTGTGTTGCACTATACTTCATAACCTACTTGCTGACCTCAAAGATCAATGGTTAGAGCTGTATGAAGATGAACAAGTTGATTCACCTCCGACTATATCCAACACTTCTATTTCTCAATCAACTAGTATAAGGGTGAAAATCCTTCCAATAACACTCCAACATTTTTCAACGCAATTTTAATTTTTTTCTCTTTCTCTTCAAATTATCAATTTGCATGTATTATTCACTGAGAATGGTAAATTTTTTTGCATATTTTTTTGGTTTTTGAATTTGCTGTTAAAGTCTTATTTTTTTTTCTCTCTGTGTTTTCTTTCATCAACTCAACATAAAATCGCATATTTTCAGCAAACGCATATTTTTTCAGTCACTCAAAGGTTGGGAAAGAGTTGGAAGGGAAGATTAAGGGTTCCGAGGCATTTTAAATGAAGAAAAGGGTCTGGGAGAGGTTGAGAGGGGTGAAATGGGGATCAAAAGAGGATGGCATACAATGGGGCTGGGAGGATAGCGAAAGGCATGGGGAGGGAAGACAAGCATGTGTTGATAGAATTGAAAGGGATGGAGATTGGTGCAAACAGAGTGTGAAAATAGGAGGATGAACTCTGTTCTTCAGGCAAAGAACAGAGTTCACTTCCATAAAATATTAGCTGAAACATAGTTTTCAATTCTGTAAAAACAGTTGTAAGTAATAGAAAAAGTCACTGATTTTTTTTATATGTAATCCTTGCTTTACGAGGAGACTTTTGTGACGAAGCAGATTTTTGAGTTACCTTTTGAGATTTGGAATGTCTGGGAGGCATTATGAAACTGGCACATAACAAGAAAAAAGATTAAAAAGTAGAAGAAATAAGTAAAAAAAAATGTAAACATGCCTGGTCAAAATATTGAAAATGTCAGGAAGGGGTGTGTGCCGAGGATTGATGGGTAGGTAGCGAGGAAGGTCAGTGTGTCACATGTGACAGGGATGGGGTAAGAAAGGAAGGGATGTTTTGTGGCCAAAATGTGGTTGTGAAAAAAAACGGGAAAAAGTGCTGATTTGAGGTCATAACTGACACCCTTTTTTGAAATAAGTGACTTTTTTGCAAAATTTAAGTGCTGATTTGTAAGTGCTGATTTGGTTTGAAATCCGCACTTAATTTAAGTGCGGATTTGCCAGAACTGACACCCCCTAATAAGATGTTGCAAATTTCAGTGAGGGGTGTGTGCCTAGGATTGCTGAGTAAAGAGGGTAATCTGTGTGTGACATCTCACAGGGATGAGGTGACCAAGGAAGAGATGTTGTGACCAACATGTGGTTGAGAAAAAAAATTATGCAAAAAGTGCTGATTTGAGGTCAGAAATGACACCCCTTTTTTGAAATAAGTGACTTCTTTGCAAAATTTAAGTGCCGATTTGCTTTGAAATCCAAATTTAAGTTAAGTGCAAGTTTTCCAGAACTGACACCCCTTATTAATAGTCCTAAAAAACTTTTGTTTTATCCTCAAGATATCCTTAAAAATTTTTCTCTGGATGATACTATAAATTTAACTTCAGTATCTGAAATAAATTCTTATATATTAGAATTTGAGAGAGAGTAGCATCAATGATGAACTGGTTAAATTACTTGAGACAATGACAACTAGAATTTTGCAAAATTCTCAAAAAGTGGAAAAGATAAATGATCCTGAGGTAGTTTCAGTGGTAAATGATTTAGTGAAAGGATTTAATAATTTACAATTGAAGATTAGTGTTTCTTCTAGAACTCAAAATAAAGTTGGGTTTCAATTACAAGATACTTGTGATGTACTAAAAGAAACAAGAACTAAATTAACACAGGCGAACCTATCATTGAGAGACAAACCAACACATTTGACCAATTTATCTGGTGAATTACAACATCGTGTAACAAATTTGACAAATTTTTATAGTGAATTTAAACCTTCCAAGCACCAAGAAAAAACCTGATTCCTGCCAACAGGTTCCTATCTCTGACTGAACTATGGTTGCTTGATTGGGTGACGTTTTTTTCCTGGTGAAGCAACCATCAAAACACTTTTATCCACACTTTTCACATTAAATACCTCTGCAATCTCCCTTCTCAGCTGAGTCAACCCCCCAATCAAGCTCTTTTTCTACTGGTGTCTGGGTCACTCAGGCATTCCTGGTGAGGCATTTGTGGATACGTTCGCCAATGGCTCTTACCCATTAATACCCTTGGAAATTTGCTCCCCTTTAAATGTTTAGTCATCTTACACTACTCTAATGCCGCTCAGGCCACTGTCCCCCAACAGTTATCTTTTCCGCTCCAAGGTGGTAGACTCCTGGGTGTGTTATGTGTGGCACACACAACAACGACACTCCAGAACATTTGCCTCTATTCTGCTCAGCTCATACTGAGCTAAGGGTCAAGCCAGTATTAGCTGCCAAAAAAAACACAATTCCACATTCCACATTTCGTCTCTTCTTCCCCCCTCGCCCCCCTCGGATTAAACTGACGTCGCTTCTTTCCATTAGACTAGGTATTCTGATGTATGTTTAGTAATATTCGTGCTCGTTTACTTCTACAGAAATGAAGATGAGTTTGAATTTTGTATCAGAGGTATTTGGAATTTAGTACTTCACATGTTTTCCATCCGATAAGCTCCATGTGCTTCACAATAAACTGGAATATACAAGTAAGATGATTATTTTTCTGAGCCGATATAAAAATGCAGCACTGTAGCCAATTTCAATTACGCGCACTGCTTTATAGTTTCAATTTTACTATAAAGACATAGAAATCTCTTAAACGACTTGATATTACAGGCCTCAGAAATTTCCGCCAAATTATTTAGTAGGTTAAGATCGTAAACTAATAATGAAAGTAACAAACTTCAAACAATGCAATAGCTATACACAGACATGGTGTTAAGTGACACATTTGATTGATCTCTTGATACGAAACTGATCAGCATGTATATGTAGAATATTAAAAGGTAGAAAAATGTATACGGGAATCTATCTAACACCACAAGAAAGTCGACGACGTTTAATGCTATACGCCACCCGAACATTTCATAAGTCGGTTGATATTTTGGTCATTTTTCATCTTTTTTGGTAAAAAATGAAGGAAATCGCAGCCGACAGGTGAAACGTTCGGGTGACGTGTAATTTAAAACATCTTCAAAGTTCCCGTGGTGTAAGGTATGTATACAGCAACACCATAAATGCTTGGCCTTTTTGCCAAAAAAATTTAATACTTTTTTGCCTGGCTCAGCACTATTCCGGCCTTAAATAGCGGGTTTCAGGCTTTTTTGGGTGATACATTTAACAAAAAAATGCCACGCCAGTATAAAAAGTGCACAAAAAAGTGACAAAAGGGCCAAGAGTTATTGTTCTTGCTGTACTGCCAGCGTTTCAGACCAACAGATTTCCTGGTAATTTACCTCTCTCTAATTAGCTTAATTATCAGTTACTCTACTTAATTTCCCTTATCTCTCCATCGTCTTGTTTGCAACTCCATGTATTTACTTCTTCCTAGCTTTCTTTTCTTTCATGCCCCTCCGTTAGGTGAGATTGTACGAAATAGAAATATATATATATATATATTTGCAAGCGATCTCTGTTCTCGTTTATTTTACAGAAATGAAGATGGATTTGTATCGTGTATCAAAGGTTTCTAGAACTTCGTAAATTGGGTCATTGGAGCTCGATAAGATCCATAAGCTCCAGTGTAAACAGGGATATATAATTAAACATTACGGTGTATTCATGTGTTGCAACATCACACCCAATTAAATTTAAATGCAACGCAAATCAAGTGTGGCAGTCCGGGAAAAAAATGGTGCTTTACAAGTAATGTACATCGATTGATTATTTTACTGTGCCGATATGGAAATGTAACACTAGCTAATTTTTATTATGTGCCCTCTCACAACCAAAAAAAAAAAAAGAAAAAAAAATCTGTCACCTGGTAGTAGTTGTCAATCCCTAAATTAATTGATGGTCCAAAAGAAACTCATCCTTGATGCCTTTCAAACTGGTACGCTCAGTGTTCAATTTTCTGCCTTTAGAAAAATTTTACATTCGAGCCAAAACTGAGGTAAAACAATGATAGGGAATGGTACCTGCCATGATATACCCGTATTTTTTTTCTGGTGTTTATTCTGATTATAATTATTCTCTGAAAGATTAAAAATATCCGAAACTATATGTTATCATCTAGCCAGACTTCTTAACAAGTTTTACTGGACTTTCTGGTAAGTTGTCTATTGATGGTGCAACAAAACCAGTATTGATTCACCGCCTATGTCCCCTTACATACCGATCCCCATCATCCAGTGGATGATTCCTGTTAGTATATACATAATATTCTAATTCATACTTATTATTATAATCTTTTTTGCATTACTTGTCCCGAAGTGGACTGATACTAACTGTATGTAGAAGAGAGAGAAGTGTATTGTGCTAGCGTGAGAAGTTGTAGTTATGGTATATATAGCTATCAAGTGTTCATCTATTACCATATCTTTTGTCTTCTTTTGCTCATCATCTCATCTCATCTCTCTACACGTACTCACTTGAATATACAGGTGTGTACCATTACTATCATAAGTTGATTTTTACATTTAATTGTTATTGTTATAGGTTAGCGCATTACTATCAGCGATTTCAGCTTCATCCACAGTGTTACTAGAGGAGAAGACTTACGCTAGATTAAAGGTGTGCTCTAACTGTAGTTTCCTATTGTTACTATTATATTCATACTCCACTATGTTTGTAGGTTAGCACAACACTGTTCTCTTGTGATCCATATTATTTACGAGTAGATCTCATATCATACAGGTGTGCTTATCTTTGCAATTAAATATCTTTTGTCTTCTTTTGCTCATCATCTCATCTCATCTCTCTACACGTACTCACTTGAATATACAGGTTAGCGCATTACTATCAGCGATTTCAGCTTCATCCACAGTGTTACTAGAGGAGAAGACTTACGCTAGATTAAAGGTTAGCACAACACTGTTCTCTTGTGATCCATATTATTTACGAGTAGATCTCATATCATACAGGTTAGCGCATTACTATCAGCGATTTCAGCTTCATCCACAGTGTTACTAGAGGAGAAGACTTACGCTAGATTAAAGGTTAGCGCATTACTATCAGCGATTTCAGCTTCATCCACAGTGTTACTAGAGGAGAAGACTTACGCTAGATTAAAGGCTTTTATTATTCTTTCACATTATCAGTACCAGCTCACGTACTTAAGCACAAACAACAACTAGTAACACTAGTAACATGGACAACAATAGCATCCGTGAATTAATCTCTGCACTTGAAAACAAAAATGACACAAAACTCGGAAGTGACAATTACTTTACCTGGGCTGCTCACATGGAAGGTCTTCTCTTCGAAAATGAACTGTGGGAAGTAACCGAAAACGAGTTTATAATAACAACTACTGAAAAAGAAGATGGGACAACAATCACGTCTCCAAGTGCAAATGAGATCAAGAAGCGCCTTAAGACAAACATGAAAGCGTATTCAATGATTCTTCGACATCTTGACCATGAAAACACGATGCTAATTTGCGACAGTCCAGAGCTAAAAGGAGATCCATACAAAACATGGATGAAACTGAAAGAGAAACATGCTGAAGTAAATCAATTCACTAAAGCCGCTGCCTACAAATCATTAAATGATCTGACTTACACTACGGATCTCAAAACCTTTATTAACGATATCCGAAAAGTCCTACGAAATTTGAGAAATGCTAAAATCAGCTATGAAGGCGACACTGTAGCTACTCAAATAATTATGAAATTACCTGATCAATATCAAACCACAGCTCAAAATATCCTGGCTTCTGGAAAGGTAACCATGATGAATGTCCTGGCAGTACTCGAACAGACTAGCAAATTTCACAATCTTCAGGACAACCAATCGAACGAATCTAAGACTAGCAAAGCCCTTATTGCCGACTCAAGTAAAACTGAAACGTCGAAGTCCAGAGAAAGAAAACCGCGAAAGAAATGCACGTACTGTAATAAAACAGGACATCTTGAAAGCGAATGCTGGGAGAAGGTTGGAAAACCAAGCTGGGTCGAACAACGCGATCAATGGAAGAAAGAGATGGCTGAGAAGAATAAAAAAACTAATGAGTCAGCTATGATGGCGTACAATCAGTATGTTCTTATCTCTTCTATCGACAACAACACCAACCTGAAACCAATCCTTGATTCAGGAGCCACGTCAACGATGATTAGAAACCGAAAGTACTTCTGGACATATCAGAGTACTAAGTTCGATATTGTGACTGGAAATGAAAACACAGAATGTGTTGGAAAGGGAACTGTTAAATTGGTTGAAGGGAAAAATGTTGTGACTCTTAATGCACTACATGTACCTAAATTACCGTATGATCTTGTGGCAACTATTGAGTTTTGGAGAAAAAATTATCAAGTTGAATTTGCTAAGAATCCCGAAAGATGCATCATCAGTAATAAAAATCTTAAATTCAATGCAGATATCGAGAACAATCTTTGCAAAATGCGTGGAAACTTCAAACCAGCTGAGTCCGCACTGATTTGCTCTGTAAAAATGTGGCATGATAGACTGGGACATCCAAACTCGAAGTATACAAAGTCAACTGTTGGTGAGACGTTGGACGACAGTCAGTTCTTCTGTGAAATCTGCGAAATGACAAAAGCGAAGAAACTACCATTTCAAGGACATTTTCCAACACCAAAGAAACCTCTGGAAGTGATCCACACCGATCTTAGTGGCAGAATCAATCCACCAACCAACAGTGGCTATGAGTACTATATGAAGATCACAGATGGATTAACTTCAACTCGTGCAGTATACCTGTTAAAAAACAAAGATGAGGCACTATCTAAATTAACGGAATTTAAGACAAAATATGAAAATATCTGTGAATCAAAAATTAAGACTATTGTAACAGATGGAGGAGGAGAATACTGCTCGAATAAATTTGAAACATACCTTAAAGACAATGGTATTTTCCATCAAATCACTGCGCCTTATACACCTGAGCAGAACCCAATCAGCGAGCGAGGAAATCGAATCACCACCGAGAAAGCTCGAGCGATGCTGTTCCAATCAGGGCTACCACTTAGCTATTGGGGAGAAGCAGTAATAACAGCAGTATATTTGGAAAATCTGATAGTTAGTAAGGCTGCAAATATGATATCACCATATGAAGCACTTACCGGCAGAAAACCAAAAATAACACATCTACACCCGTTTGGATGCCTAGCTATTGCCAATATTCCAAAACAACAGAGGAAAAATAAGTTTGCTCCGACAGGCACCAGATGTGTTCTACTTGGGTATTCTGAAGGAAACAACAACTATAAGTTGATGGAAATTCAAACAAAAAGAATAATCTTCACTCACAACGCCACATTCAATGAGTCAGTGTTTCCTATGAAAGATTGCAACAGCCCAAAAGAAATGTTCAATATCGTCACCATAAGTCACACAACAGAGACACCAACAAATCAAAATGTTGAAGATGATGAGGAATTTCATGATGCAGTAGAGGAACAAATAGAAGAACAGTCAGCAGATACTGAAAATCCAGTAACCAGACGACTAATCTTACGCCTTGGTCCACCGCCACCTGAAAATCAATCAGATCAGTATTCTGGACCCACCCTGAGATCTCATACCAGGAAGGTGATAAATGAACTTGAAGGTACCCACAATGCTTTAATAAACTTTGTCGAACAACAAAACACAGATCCTGACAATTACAGAAAGGCAATCAGTGGGTCTCAAAGGTCACACTGGATAAGTGCAATTAAAGAAGAACTTGACTCACTTCATGAAAATCACGTGTGGTGTATCGTCCCTGCTAATCATCAAAAAACAATACCTACCCGTTGGATCTTCAAAACAAAGTATGATGAAAATGGAGTCCTTAACAAATTTAAAGCAAGACTGGTTATCAAAGGCTATCTACAAAGACATGGAATAGACTTCAACGAAACGTTTGCACCTACCGGGAGACTGGCAACCCTTCGAACGATCTTTGCGCTTGCTGCTATTGAAGGATTACCGATGCATCAACTTGATATAAAGACTGCATTCCTAAACAGTAATCTTGACGAAGACATCTTTATTCAACCTCCAGAAGGTTTTACTGAGTGGTTGGATAGATCAAACTTGAACTGTAAAAAGGAGATAGAGCAATTAAATGGTGGTAGCAGAGTTTTAAAATTAAAAAAAGCACTCTACGGTTTAAAGCAGGCACCTAGAGCCTGGTATCAGGAGGTATCTAAGTGGTTCCATAAACATAAGTTTAAAACCAGCAATAGCGATCCCTGTTTATTTATTAGAAAAGATTCAAATGATGACTATTTATATGTGTTTATTTGGGTGGATGACATGGCTATCATTGGACACGGGGCTCATCAATTTCATGCTGAATTATCGAAGGATTTCAAGGTACATGACTTCACAAAAGCAACTTATCTACTGGGTATACAAATTACTCGACTAAATAGTACTTCTGTTCAACTACACCAAAGTCAGTACATAGCAGATCTATTAGAAACCTTCGGTATGACAGACTGCAAAATTAATCCTACTCCAATGCAATCAAATATCCAGCTGTTACCCTCTGATGATGACCAATACGCTCAGTTTCTGAAAACAGGAAATGACTATCGAAGTATCATTGGAAGTATTGGCTATCTAGCACAATGTACTCGACCGGATATCACCCATGCTGTCAACTATTTATCTCAGTTCCTCATAAAACCAAATCAGTCTCACTGGCAAGCGGCACTCCGAATTCTAAGATATCTCAAGGGTACAGCCAATGTTGGCCTACTGTACTCACGAGACTTCAAAACATTAATACCCACGAAAATCAATATTAGCAATCAAGCACCTACAGGTTTCAGTGATGCGGATTGGGCTGGATGTAATCTAACACGTAGATCAACTAATGGGTATGCCTTTCTGCTCGGTGGAGGTGCTATTTCTTGGAAGAGCAAAAAGCAAAACACTGTTTCCACATCAGCCACTGAATCTGAGTATAAGGGATATCTTGATGCAGGATTAGAAGGAGTATGGTTGCGAAAACTGCTAAGTGAACTAGGGTATGAAAACAATCAAGGAACGTTACTTTATGGAGATAATCAAGGAGCAATAGCATTGTCAAAGAATCCCGTAGCTCACAAACGAACAAAACATATTGAAGTACATTTCAACTGGGTCAGGGAAAAAGTACTTGATGGCGAATTAAATCTCAAATACTGCTCTACGCACGACATGGTTGCAGACATCATGACAAAAGCACTGGATCGTACAAAATTTGAAAAATTTAGAACAGATCTAGGCCTGAATGAATGTCGACGCACTATTGGTTCAAGTAATGAGGTGGAGTGTTAGTATATACATAATATTCTAATTCATACTTATTATTATAATCTTTTTTGCATTACTTGTCCCGAAGTGGACTGATACTAACTGTATGTAGAAGAGAGAGAAGTGTATTGTGCTAGCGTGAGAAGTTGTAGTTATGGTATATATAGCTATCAAGTGTTCATCTATTACCATATCTTTTGTCTTCTTTTGCTCATCATCTCATCTCATCTCTCTACACGTACTCACTTGAATATACAGGTGTGTACCATTACTATCATAAGTTGATTTTTACATTTAATTGTTATTGTTATAGGTTAGCGCATTACTATCAGCGATTTCAGCTTCATCCACAGTGTTACTAGAGGAGAAGACTTACGCTAGATTAAAGGTGTGCTCTAACTGTAGTTTCCTATTGTTACTATTATATTCATACTCCACTATGTTTGTAGGTTAGCACAACACTGTTCTCTTGTGATCCATATTATTTACGAGTAGATCTCATATCATACAGGTGTGCTTATCTTTGCAATTAAATATCTTTTGTCTTCTTTTGCTCATCATCTCATCTCATCTCTCTACACGTACTCACTTGAATATACAGGTTAGCGCATTACTATCAGCGATTTCAGCTTCATCCACAGTGTTACTAGAGGAGAAGACTTACGCTAGATTAAAGGTTAGCACAACACTGTTCTCTTGTGATCCATATTATTTACGAGTAGATCTCATATCATACAGGTTAGCGCATTACTATCAGCGATTTCAGCTTCATCCACAGTGTTACTAGAGGAGAAGACTTACGCTAGATTAAAGGTTAGCGCATTACTATCAGCGATTTCAGCTTCATCCACAGTGTTACTAGAGGAGAAGACTTACGCTAGATTAAAGGCTTTTATTATTCTTTCAATTCCTTGTACATAGCATAGAAATGGTATCAGTTTTATGCCCTTAAGGGTGCGAGATCCTACGAAATCAAAAAAAAAAAAAAACTAAAAAAAAACAGTATTGATTAACAGATGGGTTTTTTTGAAATATGAGGGGAAAAAAAATGTCAAATTCGACTATAAAAGATGGTCTTTTTTTCGATCTGTCTGTATTTCTCTAACCCAGAACTTAATTACCTTGCAGGTCTTGATAAAGCTACTTTTTCTCCAAGTGACCAATCATTTTATATCATGACTTTGATGTTTGGAGTTTGGATTTGGGCGTTTCTTATGTTATTTCTCAACATTACCTGTGGCTATGAGCTTGCTCATTCTGTCTGTACAGTCTTTTCACACCTTAACTCACCAGTGATCTGATTATATTTTAAAAATATTTGTAAAAAATTTCATTCATTTGAAAATCAAATAACTTAGGCGGGTATTGGCCAGGGTGCAACTTTCACAAGCCCAGGGTTCAGTGAGATTGTGAGCCAAAAATATATAAACAAAGATGATTTTTGTAGATATTCCATAAAAAAAATTTGATTTTTAAATATTGGCCATTTTTTTATGATATTGATCTTGTTCTAATAATTGATAGCCCCATCCACAGCCGATACCCGGCATATCAAGCCAATTTGGCCGTAGCACGGGTGTAGCACATAATCAAGAAATCAATTTCCCGGCGTGTCCTTCAGGTAATTACAAAAAATTTTGACTTTTTTTTCAATCAATTCAAAAATTAACTGATTATTTCATTTTTTGTAGAACATGAAGATGTTGAAGATGTTGAAGATGGTGAGTGCAAAAACTACTTTTCTAAATTACCTTTGATCTTTGAGTCAGAGAGGTTGCTAATTTTCGTGTCGTGATATTATTGTATTGGATTTTGACTATACGTTTCTTATGGAGGCACAGAACGGCGAGAGTTTCTATTCAATGAAATTCCTAGAGATTGGGACCCAGCTGGTAGGTAACCTAAGCCAAATTTGCTAGTTTCAAAATAATTCATACTTTTCAACATCAATCCTCTTTTAAGAGGGTGTAGAATCTTGATCATTAAATCCCATTATTTCATGAGTTTTATTTTATAACTGACTAATGTTCTGCTTATCAAATTCTTCGTGGCTCATGTCCATAATAATATAACAGAAAAGGGGCTTACGAATGACGGAGGTAAGTTTATAATGCCATCAATATGTACCAGTCCCAAAACATAGAAGAGATCTTTTAATTTTTAATTCCTCTTTACTTCCTACTTAGATGGTTTGGGTCGTGTCATGAGTATGTTTTTGTTTCGTTTCTGGACATAAACCTAGTCGCACTAAAAGCAGAAATAACCTTTTAAATTTTCGCATAGTATTCGTGGCTGGTCTGGGTAGGTGGAAATATTTTGCTATCAGAATTTGACTCTAGACGCTAAAGTAGTATCTTGAACAAATCTTGTATCCAGCTGGACTTGCGTCAATATCAAGTGAGTTGATGGATAAAACTAGTTCTTTGAGCTCGAATTTAAATTTCATTAGAAGAAACTGACAAAACATCTCATGGGTCCCTATAAACAAATGAAAATTCTATAATATGATAAAAAACTTGTCTTTCGCGACCTTGAATTCCTTTATCCTTCTAAATTTCAGTGCTTTGGGGGTCAATTGGAGTTTCTATCCCTACTCGTAAGTCGAAATACTCTTTAAAACTATTATTTACATATTATTTCACTGGCGCATGATAAATTGACATATATTTTCTACATAAACTACAAAAATTAAATGTCATTTCGAAAACTTAAAATATTAAATACATATACAATGGAATTAGTATTATTGAAAACTAAAGCCATATACGTTATAATTGTCTGTCTCATTCTTTTTCTTCTCAAACCTGACGGAAGAAACCGTTAGTTGTTTGAAAAAACTACAAATTAATTCCCAACACCACACCCAAAGTGTGATATATTCCATCGGTATATTTAAAAAGAGGGAACTAAATCATGAAGTAGATTGCCTAGTTTTTTGGAAAAAAATTATTTGACTATCTTTTTTCCAGTATACCATGTTTTATTTTTTTTTTCAAAAAATTTCATTCTTAAACCTTCTGCTCTATGTGTTTGTTGCAATTATAAATTTAAATGATAGCTTCTTATCTAAGCTGAGACATCTTAAATTTAAACTTATTTTATTTCCGCTTGACCATTATCTGACCTCTGAGGGTGCCCCAGCCATTCCCCAGCAAGCCCCTCACCATCTGTTAGGATTTGAGTTGAGAAGCAAGAAGGAGGAGTGCTATGGGTGCTATGCATGGTAAAAGTTGGGTGCAAGGGATATTGCATAAGGGGGTTTTATGGGGCAAGTGCTGTGGGGTTCTCCTCATTGGACAACCTATTTAGTAATCCAGTTACTTATTAGTCTCTCATAGTTGTAACCCTCACTGTTGGAAGCCCCAACATAGTCAGTCTATTTAGTCTCACTTCTGTATCAGCATAGTCAGTGTTAAAAATCATTACTTACTGCAAACATATTAGTTGTTAATTAATCACTCATGAATTTTTCCTTTATTTCCTGAACATTTAAACTCTGTGATCAGTGTATTCATTTTGCATGAGAAATAGTGTCTATGCCTTTTCCGTGTATTAGTAGATGAAAGGAGATAGTTGTTGTATCCTTTTCAGCATCTCTTTTTATCCCTTATTTATCGTTTTGTCACTTTGTCACTTTTTCTTATATTTTCTTTAGTATTTTTCTCTTTACTTCATTCAGTGCTGCTTCATTTGAGTTTTGTCAACTATTTTACTCATTTTATTATTTACATTTGGTTCAGGTATTTATCATGTCAGTCTGCTCTTCTGCTGCAATGAACATCTCTTTTTATCCCTTATATATCATTTTGTCACTTTCTCACTTTTTCTCTTATTTTCTTTAGTATTTTTCTCTTTACTTCATTCAGTTCTGCTTCATTCAAGCTTTGTCAACTATTTTACTCATTTTATTATTTAAATTTGGTTCAGGTATTTATCATTATTTTTCTCTTTACTTCATTCAGTGCTGCTTCATTTGAGTTTTTTCAACTATTTTACACATTATATTATTTACATTTGGTTCAGCTGAAGAGGTTATGGGCCCAGTGCCTTTCTAATAATCCACAGTGGCTTCTTCTCCAATCAATAACTCCGAGTCCTCTTTTGAATTCAGTATCCCCACAGCACCTAATCCCATTGTTAATTTGCTAAATATGGATTCTCACTTCTCCAAAACCAAAGGTGTTCAAATCCTTACCAACAAAAACTATGCCACATGGAAGAACCAAATGTATTATGCCCTAGGGATACAAAATCTCGAAAAATTTCCCCTTAAAACATTCACTATCCCTACAGATGTTGAAGCTCTTGAAATTTTCAATTTCAAAAAGAAGCAAACGGTTATGATCCTGAGGATGTTTCTTGACTCAGATAATCACACGTTATTTGTACCAGACAATGTTGTTTATGATCAGGCTGATCTCTGGGAACACATAAAGGAACACTATGCCTCTACCTCCGTCAAAAACTGTGCCAGTATTATTTCCAAACTGTTCAACATCCAATTTGAAGGCACCAGTATCCTCACTTCTATCAAAGACTCTTTCTCTACTGTCAAAATGCTGAAAGAAGTTTCGCCATCTCTCTTCACTGGAAATGTGCTTCAAACAATTATAGCATTCTATACCCTTTATATCATCCCCAAATCCTTTTGAAATGTCTCCAACTTAATATTCACAAATTTCAAAGTCACTAAGAAAACTCCCACAATTGATGAGGTTCTCTCTGAACTTGAACAAGATTCAAAACAAAAAAGGGGACAATCCTAAATCAAGCCTGGCTTTCAACATTAAAGGAAAGCCTATGTCCTTAAATGGAAAACATAATCCATCTGCACCTCATTCTGAGGCCAGTTGTTTTCAACTACATCCTGAGAAGCAAGAGAATTATTACCGTAGAAGAAAAGAACACGAAGGAAAAGCTCTTGCCACCATGTCAGCTTTGAGGTCACCAAGTTTGGCTGTATTAGACAGTGGAGCTTCCTTTTCCTTGTTTAATGAAAAATCCTTCTTTCATACTCTCTCGCCTACCTCAAAATCATTAATCCTGGCAAATGGCAGTGTTATATCTGCACAAGGTGTTGGAATGGCTACCTTCAGAATAAACAAAAATATTTTTACCATTCCAAATCCCCTCTTTGTCCCTGAAGTTCAAACAACTCTAATATTGGCTGTTTAGCTTCTCAAACAGAGTTATTAAATCAAGGGACATGGCTCTCATGCTCAACTGTTGGATGAAAATGGTAGACTTGTCTTCAACTGTTCACTAAAAGAAAATTTCTTGTTGTTTCCTCTCTCCACAGAAAATTCTATTTTGGCTTTCAACTCATCAAATGATCTTCTAAGCGTTCATAATGCTGCTGGTCATCTGAATAATGACATTTCTACAGCTATGTACCCTAATTAAGATTTTTCCCAATTGGTATTCATGCCATGTCTTGTCTCAAAATCTCACAAGTTACCTTTCACTGGAAAATTTCCAGTTCCAGCCAAAACTCTTTCAATGCTTCATATGGATCTGTGCGGTTCTATTACACCAAAATCTAAAGGTGGTAGCAAGTATTTCCTTCAAATAGTTGACAGGTTTTCTTGCTTTAGAACAATTTACTTCCTAAGTCAAAAATTAGACACTTTTCATTACCTCAAATCCTTTGCCAACTTGGCTGAAAACCAATGTGAACAAAATATTAAAACTGTTGTCTCTGAAAATGGTGGGGAATTTGTAAACAAGTCATTTGATCTTCTATTTGCTAAAAAGGGCATCAAAAATTTAGTTACCACACCCTACTCTACTCAACAAAACCCTGTGTCTGAAAGGGATAATAGAGCCCAGGTTGAAAAGGCACCTGCAATGCTTGTAACCTGTGGACTTGATGGACTTTGGTGGGCAGAAGCTATAAGTACTGCAAATTACCTGCTGAACTTAACACCTTCTGCAACTATCCACAACAAAGCTCCAATTGAACTATGGGATAATAGGCAAAAGGTTAAATATGGTAAGTTTCATATCTTTGGATGTGATTTGGTATACAATATTCCTAAAGCTAGATGTTTTTCAAAATTTGCGCCTATTGGTAAAAAAGGTATCTTTTTTGGCTGTGCCAAAGGTCACCATAATTACAAAATTTATTTTCCAGAGACAGATTGTTTTATCATCACCCACAAAATTAAATTCTGTGATGATTCCTTCACCATGGCACATAAGCTTAGTTCTGAAGGACCCTCAGTTCCTTTTCCTGAAATTCCTATTTTTGAATCAAAATCAACTAATTGTAATTTGAATCCACAACCAAATGTTCAAGATAATTCAATCAAGTCTTCTCGTCTAACATCTTGTACTACATTGAAAGAATGAAAACACTATACATGGATTCTCAAAAATATACCACCTCCTAAAAATATTAGCAGTGATATTTGTACTGACAAAATTCTCCCAAACAATTCACGATGTCTTCAGAGCAATTGCAACATGGTTGTTAATTTTCATGATGTTCCAAAATTTTTTTCACAAGCGGTTTCAGGTCCTGAGGTGGTCATGTGGAGAGAAGCCATTGACTCTGAATTGAATTCTATAGAAAAACATGATTTTTGGCATGTTGTCCCAATTCAAAAGGACAGAAATCTCCTTGGTACCGTTTGGTTTTTCCAAAAGAAATCAGACAGTGAAGGTAATTTGTCCCAATTTAAGGCACAATTGTGTGTTTAGGGTTTCTCTCAAACTGAGGGAATTGACTATATTGATATGTTTTCACCAACTGGACAACTTGCATTTCTTTGCACGCTCCTAAGTTTATCTGCACAAATAAACTATGAAGTCCATCAAATGGATGTCCACACTGCTTTCCTCAATGGTATTCCTGAAGAACATCTAGATTCGGTTTCCTGAGGGTTTTAATGGCTCATAATCTTCAAACTCATGTCTAAAACTTGAAAAATCTTTGTATGGACTAAAGCAGAGTCCTTGGTTTTGGTGCAAGTGTATAAAAGAGTTCTTTGCAACTATAGGGTTTAGTCCCAATCCAGCCAATCCTTGCGTCTTTTCTACTTTCTCTGATAACAAGCCTTGTTTTATATTTATTCATCTTGATGACTTAGTTATTTGTGGTAAAAATATAACTAAAGTCAAGAAAAAATTGATGGCTTCTTTCAAAATGGATGATCAACACGAGGTTTCATGGTTTCTTGGAATGAAAGTCACCAGAGACCAAGTCAAGAATGAATTCTATCTTTCTCAACCTTTATACATCAAAAATATGTTAAACGAGTATAACATGTCCAAATTCTGTCCTGCCTCAACACCTTTAGTACCTAATGCCAAATTAGTCTATAATGACTTCAATTCTATTCCAATAGATTTCAACTATTGTTGTGCAATTGGAATCTTGAATTATTTGGTATCATGTACTTGTCCAGTCTTGGCCTATGCCCTCAGTACTCTTTCACAATTTTTAAACAATCCATCCAATCACCATGTTTTAAATTTAAAACATATACTCCAATATTTACACAAAACAAGTGATTATTGTTTGACTCTAGGTGGTGCTATTTGTTCAAAAGAATTAATAGGCTAGGCTGACACAGACTGCAGTTCATCTGTTTGCTGAAAATCTACTTCTGGAACTCTTGTTTTTCACAATGGGATATTGGGATGGAGATCAAGAAAAAATCAAGTTGTTTCTTTGTCCACCACTGAAGCCAAATATTTTTCAATATCTGAAAATGGTCAAGATTTATCTTGGTTTGTTCAACTTTTTGCAGGACTTTGAATTTCACACAATATTCCTGTTATGAACAATGAAAATCAAGGGGCCATTGCTCTAGTAAATAGCCCATTATATCAAAATCAAACCAGAAATATCAATATGAGACTACATTGGCTGTGAGAGGTGGTTGAAAGTAAGTTACTCAAACTAAACTACTATTCCACTAATTGTATTTTGGCTGACTTTCTGACTAAATCATTGTCACATCAAAAACATGAAGAGGTTTGTAGTAAATTGGGCCTATTGGTTGTGCATCAGTGAGCATGGGAGGGTGTTAAAAATAATTATTACTTACTGCAAGCATATTAGTTGTTAATTAATCACTCATGAATTTTTCCTTTATTTCCTGAAAATTTAAATTCTGTTATCAGTGTATTCATTTTGCATGAGAAATAGTGTCTGTGCCTTTTCCGTGTATTAGTAGATAAAAGGAGATAGTTGTTGTATCTTTTTCCACATATCTTTTTATCCCTTATTTATCATTTTGTCACTTTCTCACTTTTTCTCCTATTTTCTTTAGTATTTTTCTCTTTACTTCATTCAACACTGTTTCATTCAAGTTTTGTCAACTATTTTACTCATTTTATTACTCAAATTTGGTTCAGGTATTTATCATGTCAGTCTGCTCTTCTGCTGCAATGAAAATCTCTTTTTATCCCTTATTTATTGTTTTGTCACTTATTTTTTTTAGTATTTTTCTCTTTACTTCATTCAGCGCTGCTTCATTTGAGTTTTGTCAACTATTTTACTCATTTTATTATTATAATTTGTTTCAGCTCAAGAGTCAGTCCCATCTCAAGCTAGTGTTAGTGCTAGTAGTAGTCCACCCTTATAGGTCATAAAATTTTGTCCAATCTACAACCAGAACACCAGGTAAATCTGATGCTGTGCTCTTTTCTGCAATGCAAGAATAAAAGGCAAATTTGCAAGAATTGAATGCCAGACTCATAAAAAATCTAGCAGAGGATATGAACTCATACCATGGCCCCACTAAAGCAGATCTGGATGCAGCTGAAGCTGAAGTGCAGGTACGACCTTCCACACCAACACCAACCATCAAAGGCCCAAATATTGCAGTCCCAGAAATCTTTGATGAAAAACAAGGCACACAGGTGGATCAGTATTAATCACAGATAAACCTCTATGTCCTTTTCAATGGTCATAAGTTCCCAGATGAGCAATCACAAATTGCGTTTTCAATATCATACCTCAAAGATGAGGCAGCATGCTTGGAAAGGCCATATACCAAAGAGCTCCTTGAAAATTTCCATTCAGTAAAAATTTCCACCAGTTTATTGTGGCATTTTAACTAGCCTTTGGTGATCCCAATGTAGCCACAACCTTGGAACATGTGCTAAATCAGCTATGTCAGAGACATTCAGTTGCTGAGTGTGTATTGAGATTCTTTGGTCATGCCAGTTACATTAAAACATGAGGAGAAGGAGAACTCATGTTTCACTTCACAAATGGACCATTTTTCAAAATTAGGAACACCTTTATCAGTCACCTGCTGTGGTAAAAATATTGCAGCAGCACAGCAATTGTCTCAGTTTGTAGCAAGCGCAACAAAGAGGTCTTCAAAGTGCAGAAATATTAGACTCTGCATGCACAATTTTTTAGTGAAATATGGATATATGTGCTGCAGCAAGTAGGAGGTGGAGAGAATTGCATTCAAGACTATGTGAAAAGAGCATGGTATGTACTTGAGGGAGTCACAGCAAGTACTGAAGGAATAGTATAAGTTTAGGAAGCAGCTTTGAGTGATGATAGAGGTTTTACTCTAAGGTAGGTGTGATGGTATGTAGACTTGATACAAAAGTATCTGTTGCTTTTAGTCTAGAAACTTGAAAATATGGTCAAACACAGCACTAGTTAAATAAGTGGATTAAAAAATGAGAATATATGCAGCACATGAAGATGAGAAAACAAAAGTAAGACTCTAATTAGGAAATGGCTCTTACAAAGTGCTGAGGGTTTCACAATTAGTGAATACTCACATGGCAAGCACATTTTTTCATAGCAAGTAAAGAAAGCACTAAAGTACTTATTATGTAGTTGGGCATCTCAGGAACTGTAGGGTATGCAAAGATAGGTGTTGTATGAAGTGCTAATAGTAACTCTTGTATAAAAAACTGCTGGTGCTATTAGAAAAGACTTATGCTGATTTTTTAGCTAGACTACTGAGATAATTAGCTCACCATTTGATATAATTAGACTAGTCCTGAGCTTGTGCAAGGAAACCAGTAGGGGAAGGAAGCGTAGGGAAAGTTTTCTGATCCTATATGGTACATAAAAGAGAAAACACTCTTGATGAAAAAAAAGAAGGAAGAATAGATAGAGATTGATAGATATAGAAACATATACTATTAGTAATTATATTAGTAGGATGAGAATTTCAGATGAATACATTTATATATTTTATCTTTAGTGTCCATAATGGGTGTACAAAATCATAAGTAGTGCTGTAGAGTTATTTTATTGCTACAGTAAGGATAGTATTAGAGAGAGTACATCAAAGTGGGAGTGACTGAGGATACTGGAGGTTACTGAGAATATATCTAGCCATCAGAAAGACTACTTATACTAAAATATATTACCCTCTCTTTTGATTTCTATATAATTTTCTTCTACTCCTCTTTCTCTTGCAACACTTACATATTATTTTCACCGTCTTAAAATATTAGATTGGAAGGCGCTTCTTTTAAATCAGTTTAGAAAGGAGAACCAACCCATCTAAGATTGTTTCTATAGAATAGTGTTATAGAAATTGCTTTCTACACCATGTCCAACCTCTTTCTAAGTGCTCATAGAGATGGCCATTCAAATTGAAAACAAGTTCACACATCAGAAAGTGGATGGTGGGAGTAGCACTCTTCATTGGAGCAACTATTTCCCATCAAGTGGGTCCAGTATTTGGGACCCAAATTCCATAGATATTGATGCAGAAAATGCATGGGGTTCTGGTGGAAAGAAAAGTCTTTCAGAAGAAGAATACAAAAGGTGAATGAGAAAAGGTTTGTGTCTAAGGTGTGGAAGTAGTTCTTACTTGGAAAGGGAGTTTAGAGGGAAAATCAGGGTTAGTGAAGTAAAGGATAGCACAGGAAAGGCACAGGTAAAAGACAGAACTTGGGGGTGAAGGTTGTGCCCCCCTGGAGAAGATTAATGGGATAGGATAAGGTAAATTTAGTAGATGAATTTTCAGTGTGTAAGCCACTTGAAGTAAATGATTATTTTATTATACTGAACTTACCTTTAATGACCCTTAATTCCACAAAAAATTTACAAGCCCTTCTGGACTGTGGGGCCACAGACTGTTTTAGTTCCAATAATTTTTTACAAAGGAGTAAAAAGAAAAAAGAAAAATTGGACCACCCCAGGTGTCTAATTAATCTTGAAAGATCCCCAGGTGGGGAGGAGAAGTAAGAGAGAAGAATTTTTATAGATTCATGTGCCACAGAAGGGAGTCTCAATGCAAGGAATATGGAACAGACCTGAAGGGCCAGTATGATATGGTACTGTGAGTGCCATGGCTGGAACAATATAACCCATAACTTTAATGGAGGGAAAAGAAGGTTTGTTTCAAGAAGGAAGGGGGGAACAGTGCTAAATTTTTGGCACCCTGTCCACTTTAAGAGTCAGGAGCCCACTCTGGAAAGTCTTCTTATTTTCTGTTATCATCAGTTGAATTTCTGCAGGAGCTTAATCTTTCTCTTGATTCTGAGAAGCAGAATGGGGATGGGACACTAACAGAAAGCTCCAGGGAGGACCAAAAAGAAGATGAAGCTCACTAAGAGAAGAAGAAGGCACAGCTAAAATGGGGGCATGCAGAAAACAGAAAGGTTGATAGCCCAGATAAAGCATTGGACCCCTGGTCCCTCCTGGAGAGCCTCCTGGTGTTTTATTATCATCAGTAGAATTTCTTCAAAAACTGACACTTTCTCTTGATGCTAAGTTTTAGGACTTGAAGGGGGCACTAGAAAAAGAAGAGAAACCAGAATGTGATGAAAAAGAATGGAACATATCTGTAAAAATTTCAGCCAATGTCCAGTCCTTAAAGCCAAAAAAAAGCATAAAAGAAATGGTACCTGAAGCTTACTTGGAACTTTTACAGCTGTTTGAAGTTGGAGGAGTCAAGACCCTTCCACTTCACCAACCATATGAGCTTTACATTGACCTGATGCCTGGAGAAACTCATCAATTCAGCTGAATAATCCCATTTTTAACCTTGGATTCAAAAGCACTAAAAGAGATGAATGATGAATATTTAAAAAATGGTTTCATCAGAGAATCGAAATCTCCTTGGGAAGCCCCTGTGATCTTTACAGGAAAAAATGATGAGTAATTAGGACCCTGCATGGATTCCAGAAGTTTAAATGTGCTGAATGTTAAAAATAGATATCCCCTTCCACTGACTAGTGACCTGCTTGACAGGTCTCAGAGTGTAGAGATTTTCACATTCCTGGATCTCAGGGAAGGTTACCACAACATATGTGTCAAAGGAGGAGATAAACACAAACTATCTTTATGTAAAGAATTTAGTCATTTTGAATGGTCGGTAATGCCTTTTGGTCCATGTGACATACCTGCCACTTTCCAAAACCTCACCAATAGCATCTTCAGAGATAGAATAGAAATGGATGTAACAGTTTATCTAGATGACATTTTATTTACTCCAGTTCAATGGAGGAACACCAGATACATGAAAAAGATTTTTTTCAGTGGTTGAGAGAGGCACAAGTGTGGTTAAAAAATGAAATTGTTTTCTTCTAAGTAAGTGAAATCCCCTATTGAGTTATGATCAATTCACAAGATAGGCTGTGGATAGACCAAGAAAAATTAAAAGAAGTAACAGAGTGGCTGAGGCCAGTATCAGTAAAGAAGCTCAAGTTATTCTTAGGCTTTTCAAATTTTTACCCCCATTTTATTGAAGAATATTCCCACATTTTCTGCCCACTGCTTGACCTCACAAAGAACAAACCCAAATTTTCTTGGAAAAGTAGCCAACAAGATGCTTTTTACTACTTAAAAAGGCAATTTGTGATGGTGTGGCAGTCTAAAGTTTAGTGCGGCACTTAAAATATTTTTACTTGAATTTGGGAGGATTATTATGGAGATTGGAAAGGCCAATCAAATTTAAAATATTTTTATTATTAAAAAAATGGATGGTTTTATTGTGAAAATGGATCAATTAATCAAGTCAAGATGAAAAAATTATTTAACAGTCAAGAATTAAATATAATTGGTTTGAAAATTCATGGAAATAAAATTCAGGAGTTTTGAGAACCTTTAGAAATTTTTGAGGAATTTTTACTCTTTGTCTTATATTTTTAATAATTTTATAAAGTATTTTTGATTTTTTATTATTAATTAACTTTAATAATCTTTAACTCAGTGAATAAGGTTGTGCTGGCTACCAAAATTTAATGGGATGCTCTCCAGATGTAACTCTATCATCTTTAATTTTGGTAGATTTCTTTTTTAAGGTATAAAGTTCTATTTGAGTAAGGAAGTTCATAAAAGCTCCCAGATACTCCAGAAAAACTCTGTAAAAACTCTGGGATACTCTGGGTGAACTCTGGACAGACTCCAAAAGAAAGAATGGGGCAATTAACTTGACTATGCATATAGAGGCTGTAGACTCAAAATTAATAGGAGAATAAGAGAATCCAAAAATGAATAATAACAATCAACCACCTTCATATTTACATGACATTTTAATATTTTGTAATACCCTTATAAAATAATATTTTTATATTATACTTCATAAATATTACACTAAAACTCATAAATATTTACTTATAGGGTATCATAGGAAAGTTCTGAACTTCAGGGACTAAATTTTAACATCTGCTCATAAAAATAAAACTTCATAAAAACATATAAGTCTATCATTTAGATAACATTTACTAGTGCCAATTTCCTGTTGTATTTCTTTATCCTAACTTTAAGAACACAAATTATACATTTCTTAGCTGTCTAAATAAGTTGGTCAACTAGTAATTTAATATCAAGTTGAATCTTAAGCTTAGTTAATTGTGAACTCTTATTAAAGTTAAAGGGAAAGTGTTTTCTTCTATTCATCCAACTCCCTTGGATTCTTCTTACAGAAAGGTAACTGTAAGAGTCTTTCTACATCAGCCCCTATTCTTACAATCCCAGACTTACTAAGGCCATTTGTGCTGAAATGTGACTTCTCTGAATTCGCACTAGGTGAATTATTATCCAAATATGATACCAAAGATTTTTTACACCCAGTAGCATACTTTACACATAAACTACTAGCTTCCAAACTTATCTATGAGATGTATGATAAGGAGCTGTTGGAATTAGCAGAAGCTGCACACACATGTGGCCACTATTTGGAAGGGGAACAATACATTTATGACCTATTATCTACATAGATCAAAAAAAACTTGGAAACCTTCTTAAACAATAAGAAGTTGACTCTCTGGAAAGTTCTCTGAGCAGAACTTCCAATTAGAAATAATTTTTTTGTTAAATTCCAACCAGGGAAGATCAGTGGAAAACCTGATGTGCTATCATGATTTCCTGACTTGCGCATAGAATTGAATAAGCTTCAAAATTTTGGCACAACTTTATTGAAGGGGCATCTTGAAGAGAGGGTAGTCCTAGATGAGGTGGAATTGGCAGACAAAGATTTGATGGAATGGGTAAGGAGGGGGTAGGAAAAGGATGAGGGAGTTCTGGAGTAATTAAAGGTGCTCTTATCAAAGGAGATATTGTTAAGGAATGGATTGGAGGAGTATTTCATGGAAAGAGAAGTGTTGTAGTGGAATCAGAGATTAGTGGTTCCAAATAAAAAATATCTCAAGAGGCAGGTGGTCAGATCAAGGCATTACACCCAGGACTTTTGAAGGCAGTGGAGATGGTAAATTGAAAATTTTACTGGAATTCTATGAAGGCATACATCTAGTGATATGTAGCAGTGTGAAAATCTTACCAGAGGAACAAGGAAATTGAAAAAGCCACACCACTAACCTTGTTGAAAATACTTAAATAGCCATGGAAGGAATTCTCTTATGATCATAAAGTGGAGTTACCCAAGTCTCAAGGAGAGAATTCTATCTTCATAGTAGCTGACTGCTACACCAAGATGGTGCACTTTGTACCCACCACTACCAAGGTTACATCAGAGGGTATTAAAGACTTAATTGTGGCACACTTCAGGAAGCTACATGAATTTCCTGAAATTATAGTATCAGACAGGGGAAGTACTTTTAACTATAAGTTATTGAAGGAAATGTATAATCAATTAAGCATTAAGCCCATTTTACCAACAGCATGGCATCCACAGACTAACAGGAAATCTGAGATAGTGAATAAGGCAATCAAAAATTACCTATTCCATTTAATAAACTATCAGAAAGATGAGTGGGTGCGGCTGCTACCATTGGCTGAGTTCTCATACAACAAATGTACACATGTGGCAACTGGGATTTCAATTTTCTATGCCAACTATGGATACCATCCAGAATTTTCAATTTTTACCCCATATATTTTTCAAGTTCCAGAAGCTGAAGAAAAAATTCAGAAGATACTAATTATATTTCAGGAACTAGAGTTAGTGCTCAAGCTATCCCAACAGTCAATGAAGCGCTATCATGATCAAGGAAAGACTCAACATCTGGTTCTACAGGTAGGTGACAATGTTTGACTAACCTCAAAATTCCTTTCTACATTAAGCCCAAGTGCCAAGCTAGATCACAAGAGATTGGGCCCATTTAAGATCAAATGCAAGAAAACCAACCCAGAATATTAATTGGAACTACCAATTTTGCTGATACAAGTGCACCCAGTGTTCAATATCTCATTAGTCACAAAGAACCAAGAAGATACAATACTGTGTCACCCAGAAGAGCCACCAGTGTCAGTCTACATTGGAAAAAAAGAGGAGTTAAAGTATAACAGTTTATTTCTTAGCAGGTGTACTGTGGAAATGTTCAGTATTTTGTGCACTGGAAAGCTTATGGAGTAGGAGATGGGTCTTGGGAGCCAGTAGAGAACTTAAATAACTATTAGGGGAAGGTGAAGGAGTTTGAGAAGGAGTGCAGGGGACAGGTAGGGTGAACAAGAGGATAATTTTATGATTTGAGTAGATATGCATGGAGGAGGATCTCTTTGAGAGCTATTCATTGTAATATGTTGGAGCAAGGGATATTGAATATGGGGGTATTATGGGGGCAGGCACTGTGGGGAACTTCTCATCAGAAAACTTATTTAGTAATCCAGTTACATACCTCTTCCCATCAAAACAAAAGACAGAAGAGATAAAATGCACCTGAAGATCAAACAGAGCCTTCCTCTTCTAGAAACTAGATTCCTTTTGATATTTTCTTATTTTCTTCCATATCTTCAAATATCTTTCAGCTGTTACTAAAAATATAAAAATTAATATATAATAAAAAAATATAAAGAATATAATAAATTTATTTAAGATTAAACATAAACTTCTAAATTAAAATTATTAAAATTAATAATCATAGCATAATTTTTTTACAGTAACTCTTTCAAATTAGCTATATGTAAAAAACTACAAAAAACACTGAAATAAAATATCAACTTATAATGCCCAAATATTGAAACACTGAGAAATACAAATTTGCAAAAATAAATTGTATCCCCCAGCCAATTGATGAGCTGATTCCCTGATATCTTACCCACATCCATGTGCATCTTGATGTGAATACATAAATTTTAATTTTTTAAAAACACTGAAATATATTTAAATAGAATAAAAGATGTAATGATAAAATAATGATAGATAAAATGATGATAAATAAAATAAAATAAAATAAAAAAATAAAAAATAAAATAAAATAAAATAAAATAAAATAAAATAAAATAAAATAAAATAAAATATAATAAAATAAAATAAAATAAAATAAAATAAAATAAAATAAAATAAAATAAAATAAAATAAAATAAAATAAAATAAAATAAAATAAAATAAAATAAAATAAAATAAAATAAAATAAAATAAAATAAAATAAAATAAAATAAAATAAAATAAAATAAAATAAAATAAAATAAAATAAAATAAAATAAAATAAAATAAAATAAAATAAAATAAAATAAAATAAAATAAAATAAAATAAAATAAAATAAAATAAAATAAAATAAAATAAAATAAAATAAAATAAAATAAAATAAAATAAAATAAAATAAAATAAAATAAAATAAAATAAAATAAAATAAAATAAAATAAAATAAAGTAAAATAAAATAAAATAAAATAAAATAGAATAAAATAAAATAAAATAAAATAAAATAAAATAAACTAAACTAAACTAAAATAAAATAAAATAAAATAAAATAAAATAAAATAAAAAAATAAAATGAATAAAATAAAATAAAATAAAATAAAATAAAATAAAATAAAATAAAATAAAATAAAATAAAATAAAATAAAATAAAATAAAATAAAATATAATATAATATAATATAATAAAATATAATAAAATAAAATAAAATAAATAAAAAAAATAAAATAAAATAAAATAATTAATTAAAAATAATAAGAAAAACAGAATTTCCTGGCTAATAGATGAGCCCTTCCCCACAAATGATTTCCCACATCCAGGTAATCCTGATGTGGTGCCACCATATAATTTTTATATTTATAATTTTTCCACATTTTTCAAATAACCCCCATAAAAATTAAAAGAAAAAAAGAGAAAAAAACTCTAAAACCACTATCAGATACAACAAAATCCAACAACAAAACCAAAGAAAGATCCAGGTCTAGTCCAAAGAAAAGATCACTGGGTGGGCTCCCTCCAATATGTATAAATGGTGGGAGACCACCAGTAATTCACCACCAATTCAAAAGATCATATATTAAGGAACCAATCCAATCCATTTTAAAGCCATAGTGGACTAAAAACCTGAATCAAACAAAAAACATTAGATTTAAATTAGGAAAAATTTAAAGGCTTGAACCAGACATTATAGGGAAAATATTCTAGAGAGAAGCCAGCTCATCAGTTACCTCCACACCTACCAAAATTAAATCTAGGAGCCCCCCTGGGTACCTTCTAACAGAAACATCCAACACAAAAAAAACCCATATACAATAAATTAAGGAGACCAGAACTTGAAGACAAAATAAAATCCAGCTTAAAGTCATAGAGGACTAAAAACCTGTGAAAAGATATCAATGCTAGGGTTCAGAAAATTAAGAGAAAGGGTTGGAAGCAGAAAATCTGGGTTAACTGTTTATAGAGCTGCAAACCCACAAGCTACCCCTACACTTGCTAAGATCAAATCTAGAAGCCCCATCAACAGGTAACTTCTAACAAAAGTTTTCAACAAAAAAAATGTACCCCTGAAACAACCAAAAACCAAACAAAATTTAAAAAATTATCCATAGTTTAGCCTCATTTCAGAGTCAGTATTCTTTACTTTTAGTGCCTCTGGGATAAAACCTCTTCACTTGGTCTACCACCACCATTTTCTTTAAGACTGCACCATCTAACCCTTCAAAAACATATGAGCCTCCAGAAAACTGAAATTTGACTCTGTAAGGTCCATTCCACCTGTCAGCAAGCATCTTTCCCCACTGAATCTTTAAACTTCTATTATACATCAAAACCAAACAAACAGGTTTTAAGGGATTCCAGAACCTATGAGCCAACCTCTTTTCCCAATACCTGACTGATTGATATCTATTTTTCATCATCTTCAAGCATGCCCTTTCCTGAAATTACTGCATACCTTCCAACTGTTGCATCCTGGCACAGAATAAATCTTCAGTTAAGTAAACTTCATCCCAATAAATTCAAAGTTATGAAGTTACTTCCAAATCCACTTGTATAACTGCCTTCTGCCGGAAAACTAATTCATATCAAGAATAGCCAAGTGTCCTTTTCACAGTGACGCTATCAGCAAATAAAACCAAGGGTAAATAATGCTTCCATTTTTCAGCACTATCTCCACTAATCTTCACCAAATAAATTTTGATGACTTTATGGCCTTGTTCAGCCATACCTTCAGCTTCAGGATAATAAGGTGTAGCAACTCTGAACTTGGAACCAATACTAGAAACTGCTTCTCTCAATTCAGCTCCAAACTCTGTCCCATAATCAACAGTAACAAATTTAATTAAACCATATCTATACACCCATTACTTCCTCAAAAATTTAGCCACATTTTTAGAAATAAAATTTACCAGAGACACTGCCTCAACCCAATGAGAAAAATAATCCCTGGCAACAATCAAATATTTTTTTTTCCCTCTTTAATATGAGCAACATCAAGGCTAAATATTCCAAAAACAGTCAATTCACCATTATAATGACCAATTTCTTTTTAGTTTCAAATGACTTCTCCTTTAAAATTCCTCACAAGATTGAACCCAACCATGTACAGCCAACCTCATACCAGGCCACCAAAATCTGTCTTCCACTCTTCTACAAGTCTCCCCAAAGCCTCTATGACCAAGTTTTTCATGAAAAGACCTCAACAAAAATTCTTGACCCTTTTCTGAGTTACCACAACTTGAGTATTTTGATGTTTCCTCCTCATCAATCTTCTAAAAGAAACATAAAAAAACAGAACTTTGTCTTTTGATTTCCAACCAAGTTTCCTCATCACAATACTCTGGACTCTCTAAGGTCAACAGAATCTCCACCAAAATCAAATAAAACACAGACTGACCACAGGTTTCATCTTCAAAATCCAACAAAACACCATTCAGAGGTACCACTCTGTCACCAAAATCATCAGCATACACATGGGCCAGTTCATTCACACAACCAGGGCACCAATTTTTTAATTTTGGTACATCCTCCTCTTTCCACTGAATTTTCAGAGAATGCAGTTCTCCAAAAAAACACCATTTTCCAAATTTGAGCCATCCCAGAAAAAAGCCCCATCTTCATAAACAAAATATCTTGATCACCAGAATCAAGATCAGAATCAGCCAGTTTAGCCTCTTGGGGGAGGGTAGAGAAATATTCAGCACCCTTTGTGCTATTCCAACTACTGGAACATCTTCATCAAACCCTTCAGAATTATAATCTTCATTGTTGGTGGTCTTTTTGACAGTTCATCAGGCATAGTGAAAGTTTTTCCTGTCTTATGAACCAGGTCAAAAGAAAAATTATGAATAAATGCCACTCACCTAGTGACTGGAGCATTTGGAGGACTAGGTGTATTGATAATCTGAAATAAAGATTTAGAATCCACCTGCAGTGCCAAATTCTGCTCCAAAAAAAATTCTGTAGCCTCTTTAAGTTTTTTGGAACACCACACAACTCCAACTTAGGCTGAGAATACCTGGATTCCACCTTGTTAAAAATTATTGACTTTTATGTTACTGGCCTGAATCTTCCATTTTTATCTTCTTGAGACAAGACAGAACAAGCAGAAATATAACTTGAGTCCACTTCCAGATAAATTTTTCCAGAACAAACACCATAATCCAATTTGTGAAGTACAATATCTTGACAAAATTTTTTTTTAACTTCTGAAAAGCTTCTTCAAACTCTTTAGTCCATTCCAAATCTGCATATTCTCTGGTCAACTTCCTCAAAGGTGAAGCTACAAAAGATAAATCCTTAATAAAAATCCTGACATAAACACACACACCCAGAAATACTCTGACTTCAGTATAAAATTTAGGCCTTGGCAATGACTGAATTTTATTAATTTTTTTTCTTTGCCATAATCCTTCCCTCTTTTCAAACAACATGGCCCAGAATTTCCAATGCAGGAACACAAAAACACAAGTTTGACCCAGAGATAGTCAAACTAGCCTCTTTAATCCTGACCAATACTCTGCCTAGAGTTATTTCATACTTCAAAACACACCTCCTTATACCAGGGATTTCCTTCAACACCTCATTACCATAATTAGAAGGTAGACATTTAATTCCACCATCATCAATGAAAATACCAGCATGAGTGGGAACCTCATCCTGTAGAATACAAGCCATCTGTTCTTGATAAACTGACACTGAATTAGCTTCTCCTTGAGGTTTCTAGAGAGCTAAAATCTTCTCAAAGGAGTCTCAGAAGTTGTGAGAGGCCTGGAGTCCACATGAAGTTCCCTCTCATTATAACCTCCCATAATATCACCCAAGCCATAACACAACCTTCCATAAAAAGCTTCCAAAAGATTCTCAGAACTTGGTGGCATTCCAGCATCTTTGATTGTGACTCTACTCAAAGCTCTGAGATCATGAAATACCCTCAACTTTATATTATCCTTCTTCACACTGAAAAAAGGACTAGAATAGCTATATTTTGACTTCTCATATAACCCATTTCTGAATCTTTCCCTAAAAATCTCCAAAAAATCATCCCTGATAGCAGCTGGGATGGGAATTGGCTTGATTTTCCACAGTTCATGGAACACCACAAGAATCAAGTAGGGCTCCCCTTAAGAGTGTTTTGAAAACCCTCTTTGTTCCTCCACAAATGTAACAGCTTTTTTTCTCAACACAATAACTTGTAACAAAATCTTCTTTTCCTCCTCAGAAAACAACCCATCAGGTCCAAAATTAACCACCTTCAGCCTTTCCACAGTCATCATAAAAGTTTAAACAAATTCAGGAGAATTCTTCACCAGAGGGGAACAAAATGGATCTCTTGAAAAGGGAAGCTTCTTTAAAGGGGTATTCAATCCAACTGGAATAGGCTCATTTACAAGTCTAATCTTCTAGGCTAACTTATTGTATTTTTCAACTCCATCTTCAACTTTAAAAATCTTTATAAATTATTCATCATCAGACCTGGAACAAAAAACAAGGTTATCCCCATTGCTCAAGTTAAGGCAAGTGTGGGGGTAACTGAAGAGCTGGCTTCTCTGTAAAAAATCAACCCCAGAATTTTAGTTTGTTTCTCTGAATCTTTAATGGTTTGATCTCAGTTTTGTTTCCATAATTTAGGTTTTTGAGTCCCCCAAGACTGTAAAATGAGGAATTTTTTATGTTGGCTACATTCAGAAAATCTGGAAAAGTGGTCAAGTTTTTTTATTTATAAATCAAAATTTCAGGCAAGATTTAAATTACAGAAGAGAATCAAGAGATGAAACAAAATGTTCAGCATTAGCTTTGAGCTGTTGGATGAGGTTTTTCCTTTTCTCAATTTCCTGTGGATTTGAAATATTCTAGTAGAAGATTTTTTCAATGAGAAGAGTGTTGTTAGAACCTTGTTTTGATATTTGGCAGAAGATTGGGAGTTGGTGGCTCAATGGTTCCACATTTTCATCATCACTGCCAGAGATGGAGTTAACTGGGAAGTAATCACTATTCAGATCCATATGAAGAGAATTTGAATATTATTTATTTACCATCAGAAGTACCAGGTATGATGGATCTAGTAGTGTTTATAATGGTGGGACCTCTTTTGGAAGGGTGTATTTTGTCGATTAATCTGTGTATCAGATTGGAAGGCATAGATATTTTGGTATTGGTTAAAGATGGACCAGTTTCAGGAAGAGGTGAAGCTGTAGAAGAAGATAGGGGACCAGCTCTATAGAAAGTCTTCTTTCTGGATTGGAAAGCATCACAAGAGGTTCTGTATGGATGAGCTGGTGGTGTTATGGTTTAGATAAGATTATTATAAATACAGTATTGGAAAGGACCCGTCTCAGAGACAGATTTTGGAAGAATTTAAAACATGGTAGTTGTGGTGAAGAAAAGAATGTGGAAGTTCTAGATTGGAGGGATGATGTGGTCTTCCAATATTTTCAGGGGAATTTTTTGTGTTGTTTGGTGCTGTTTGTGAATGTCTTAGTTGACATTTAATGGTGATATATGGGTTTTTCTGGCTTTATGGGACAAATATTTGTACTAAAAGTATGTGTAAATTTCCATTGGATAGACCTTCTTTTTCTCTATATTTCATGTCCTGATGAAATTTTTCATATTCTAAGTTTTAAGCCTTTTTTCTCATTTTTCATATTTTACTATAACTGTTTAATTTTTTTGTGTTTTTTTGGCTAACCTTAAGTCTTATTTTTAAGTGCTTAGTACTATTGGATAGAGTTAATTTGGCTTTATAATTCAAGTCTCAATGTTATTTTTACTTAATTTTGTTTTTTAAAGGTTTTTGGTAGTGTACTGTGTTTTTTAAAGGTGAATTGGGGTATTTTGGGTCAGAAGCAGACACCATCATGATGCAGAGATGCACAAAGGCCAGAATATACATTTTGAAGGTAGGGGAAGCACATGTGAATGGTTTTTTATGCCTTTTAGAAGTGGTTAAGAGGAAATAGGGAAGATTAGAGGTGGTCTGTGGTACATACTGAATAAGTCAGTTTGGGGCAACTCCATTTATCATACAACCATATGGTAAATAGATCACCATTTCTCACTCAGTTTCAACTGCTATTTGGAAAAAATTGGCTGTGTTTGTTTCAAAGTTAGTTCTTCATTTAACTCAACTTTGGAAACTGGTTTCTCTATTGTAGCTTTGCAACCCACATCAAGTATTATTGCTGTTTTCTGTGCAACAAGTGCACTAGTGTTTCTGGTTTTCAGGTGTGGATTTTTTCTGCATTTCAGGCTTATTGGTTCTCAGTGGTCTGCTATTGGCTACTATCCTGACTTGTTAAGCAGGTATTTCTAAATGGAAAGGGGCTTTTCTCTCCAGTTTTTATCCAAATCTCTTTTTCAAGGCCTATAGCTAGTACTATAGGATTGTCTACAGTGTAAGGTGGTTAGACACAAGAAAAAAACAGGCCAGAAAAAGCTAGAAAAAAGTAAGAAAAAAACATCATGTGAAACCCAAAAGAGAGAAGTGAGAGAGACTTACCTAATGAGTGATTTATAAAGATGCAACAGCACCACCCAAGTTAGTTAAATGAGGACTGAGATATACAGAGAAAAGGAAAAGAAGGGAATATGGAAAAATGGAGAGTCATAGGGAGAATGAAACAGAAAAAAAGTAGGAAATAGGCAAAATATGAAATTTGAAGTTATGGAGAGAGAGGAAAAAAAAAGAAATCTCTCATTGGTAATGCAAAATAAGTACTAAAAAATTCAAATTATCATGAGATAAGAATTTAATAATCTTTAATTTCTAAGTATACAATATCCTAGTAAATAAAAGTAGAATAGTGTAAAAAATTCTCAATTTTAAATTTCAATATCTGAGAAACCACTGCACCAAATTCAAAAATGTTCAAAGAAAAGAAAGGATGTATTCTGGAGAATCTCCAGTTAAAAGTAAATTAGAATTGATTAAAACTAACCCTAATTCTGTGTATTTTTTTCTAACTTGCACAAAATTCTGAAAGTTTATAGTGAAATTGATAAAAGAGGAGTCAAATAAGTCCACCATTTCTTAACAAGAATCCTATATAGATTGGAGTGGGCACTCATGATAGAATGTGAGACCTAGTTGAAAAATTTTGAAAAAAGATTGATTCAAGTGTTGTAGAGAAAATCAGTGAAGATGTATCAAATAATATCCAAAAATCTTTTTTTCAAGTATTTTATGAAATCTAAATTATTAGTTAGTCATCATATAAGAATTTCAGAAGCCTATTTTCTAAGTATTTAATATTAAAATAAATAATAATGAAATTTGGCCAAAAAATGACTCAAGTTTAAAAGTCAATATCTCAGCAGCCACTGAGCCAGATTTAAATATGTTTTAAGGAAATGAAAGGCAGGATTCTGGAAAAATTTCACTTAGAAGGACATGAAATTTGAATAAACATGACCCTAACTCTAGGTTTTTTTTTAAATTTAAATATAAATCATCAAAGTGAAGATAAAAATAATAAAAAGGAAGGATTAAATAAGTCCACCATTATCCAGATAAGAGTTCTACATATATTTATTTGTGAATTCCTCATTAAAAGAAAGAGATATTAGATAGGAATGAAAATGAAAATGAATTTGACACTTACCTTGAGAGAATGGTAGAAAAATTAAATTGAGAAAAATAAAAATTGGAATTTGGGTGAAATCAAGTATGGAGTAAGTTAAATGCATAAAGAATGTGCTATGAATGGGTATCAAAGAGATGGAAACAAAGAAAATTGAAATTGTTAAAAAAAGAAGGCTCAAAATTTAAGTTCAATATCTAAGAAACCACAAGATGCAAGGAATGATAGAAACTTCTGCTGGAAAAAGGTTAAGAATTAAGAAATAAAATATAATGAAATTAATATTATGAGAAAGATATAAATTTTAGTCAGCAATTTTTATTAAAGAAATCAAAATGTTTAAAAATGTCACAATAAAATTGTCAGCCTGTATATCCAAAGGACTGATTAAAAAGTACTTATAAGTTATTTTAAACACATGAACTATACATGGGAACAATAAATGAGAGTACACAATCAGTATACATAAGTAAAATTATGATAATACACAAAAAAATGCCATTATAACACCTTATATACACGCATATATCCACCTTTTATAAGTCTTATGTACTTAATATTACGTTGAAATATGTTAGGGTAGCCTTAAGAACCTTAATTATAAGGCTACATAATTTTTAAGTATACTTAAAGCTGTTATTTTCATTGTTTTATGCAAAAAACAAGAAATGCACTTTATTTCACTTAAAAGTTGATTATATGCACTATAAATTTAAGAATATTAAAAATGCGCTTTGACAGTTCCATTTTTCTCATTTTGGACTATTGATTTGGCTACTTAAATGCATAAAAATAACACTTTTCAAAGTTGGTGTTTTTATGCCAGAAATGGCTTCTGTGTACTGGCCACATACTGCCTGCATTTTTCCCATGTGAATAGCTTCATTTTTAGCAAAGTTAGCTTTTTCACACTATAATTACCCCACATTCTACGCTCACTGTGGGGAGACACACTAAAATAGGCAACAGGGACTTGTTTAGTGTCCTAGCTTAATTAATAATGCATTGACCCTCTTTATATGCACTAATTTCATTAATAACCTCACTCTTGGCACCTTATTTCACTACCACACTTAAATTTGCCTAAAATTAGTCAAGGATTTACCTGTGCTAGCGCCTGCCCAGAACTGCATGTAGTTACCCCACATCTCACACCCTTTTTGGTGTTTCTAGGTGGTTTCTCAGTCAATTTTGGTTATTTTTGAATGGGAATTTCAAGTAGTATAATGTCAGAATTAGCCCCATCATTTCTACAGTGAATCCCCGTTATTATTAAGCTCTTATTAACCTTAATTCTCCCTCTTTAGTCTTTTATATTAATGTATAATAGGCATATACTCTATTTTTTACTTATTCTTTAATTTTGATGGATTTTCCCTATTATTCCAGGATTTTGGAGGTAGTTACTTTTATAATTATGTTATGGGTCACTAGGGATAATGATGGACATATCTATTAGCTGGATGGAGGCATTATTAACTGTGTATTGGACTGGTAAATCAAGGGATTCATTGGGGAACTCAAGGTGTATAAAAGGAGGAGGTTTTTGGGTCTTGTTTTCTACATTCTTTATCATTACAATTTAAACATATAACCAATACAATTACAATACATATCAATAGTACTTATAAAGTCTTTGAATAGTATCTGAATTTATTAAATCTATTTTTCTACCAACTATAAAGATTGTAAGCCATATATAATTAGTGAGATTAGAATTACTGAGACCCTTATATTGAGTTATAGCTTTCTTATTGGATTTGTACTACAGTATTCATATAGGACCATTATAATCTTCTAGAAAACTGACCATTCAAGCTAGTTCACGTTTTTGTACTTGACCTCAGCCTGACAATTGGGGGCCTTTCCTCAAGAATTCTGTTGGTTATCTTCCAGTAAGTAAAAAATTCAAAAAAGAAGCTACAAGTAAATAAAATCCCTATAGAAATATTTGGATAATTACAACAGGTTTGGGTCACTTATATAGTGATTTCAAGAAAAGAAGCCCTGTTATATAATAAAATTGTGATATTGAATCAACAATTTTACCACTAATTTAACATATAATTCTTCTTAGTGGGTCTGTCAATAGACCAATTAAATTTGTGATCTTTGCAGATAAATTTTTTTACCACTAATTTAACATAAAATTGTTCTTAGTGGGAGTCTGTCAATAGACCAATTAAATTTGTGATCTTTGCAGATGATAACCAATTAAACTGATTAATTGTTTTCTTTTAACAGGACTATTAATCCCTTTTTATTGGTTTGTAAAATTCATTTAATATTTAGAAAGAATCTTACTGACAAATTTTCTTTTTAAAGATAAAAACACAGCTACATATGGTAGACCAGTTAAATCAAGTGACCACATAAAAGCATATTTGAATTTTGGCACTTCTAAATTCACTTCATACCTACAAGTAAGCAATAAAATTGTCTTCAGTGGTATTAATAAATACTGATAAAACTCCTTTTTGAAGTTTTAAAATCTCAAATTTCAATTCTTTGATTAAATTCCATGTAAAAATGTGTGACAACAATGATATTGTGAGTAATAAGGCAAAACCTTATAGCTTAAGACCTAGAGCTGAGAGACCTGGTACAGGACTCCCCCACAAATACCATCACTCCACAAATGTCTCTGGAGGAAAGGGAAAAACTATTAAAACAGGTATCAATAAAGAAAACAAAAAATACCTTACAAGAACAAATTCACTCCCTCTCCACTCTACTGAATACCTTGACTATAAGAGTAAACAATATAGTGGACCAGATAAACAATCTGGAGAAAAGATCAGCTCAGGGTTTCGTAGAAGTCAATCAAGCTCTAGTAGAAATAAAGGCTCAACCACCAACAGTGGCACCAAACAATTCCATAGCAACACCTCCAGTCCAAGAGGAGGACCAAACAATTACAGTCAGCAAATGGAAGTGGGATTTGTACACCCAAAATTACAACAACCCTCCTCAACAGCAGGGCTCCAGCAGTCACCCTTACAGGGGAAAGCCAAGGAGAGGCAGGGGAAATGGAATAAGACCTTGGTAAGTCATCCATCTTCTCAGGATCAATTATATAATCCTAACAGTGAATTACTTATAGGTAATGAAATTGATAGAGAGTTATTGGATATAATTTATAAGGATTTAAAAAAATATCAATTTGAAAATAACATGTTAAACTTGTCTTTAAATGAGGACAATGTACATAGTTTTATTGACCACCAGGAAAATGCTATTAATATAAAAATGGAACCAAATGAATTAAATCTTGAACCTGATGATGAGTCTTCTGAATTGGACACAGAAAAAAATGAATATTTTCTAAAAGAAAATCCAATGGAATCAAAAATAATTAGTAAATTATTATTAAGAATTGAAAAATTGGAAGAATTCTCTAGAGAGTAAAACAATAATAAAGAAAGTGTATTATTAAACCTCACACAATCATTGAGTACAACAGCCGATAGGTTAAAAATTATCGAGAATTCAAAAAATGAATTTATCAATGAAAACAAAAGATTAAACTCTGAGATTAAAAATTTAGAAAATGAATTGGAACATTCTCAGAATATTATGGCTACCATAGGGGGACGTGTAAAATTGTCTTTTTCAAATGTGAATGATACCTTAACTCATGTACGTGTAATAAAAGAAAGGTTACAAAGAGTAGAAATTGAAGTAGCTAAAATTTTGAAAAATACTGATAAAATAAAAGATAATACCTCTTATGTGGCAAGAGTACCAGTTTTTATGAAACACTCTGATGATAAACCAATGATTGAACATGAACATAGTGTCATGGGCTCTGAGAATATAAAATCAGTAAAAGATGTAATAAATGATCATCTTTCTAAAGTAAATGAATTACTCAATATTCCTCAGGTTAGGGAACCAAAAACTAGCCAAAAGAACTGGCCTAAGTTAGATCAGTACCCTTCTTTTGATGGTGATTCAAAATCTGATTGGCAACAATTCATTCAAAGAATTGATAACTTAAAATTTTCATACAAATTACCTGATGAACAAATTACATCAAAATTAATATCTTTATTTACAGATGTGGCCTTATTATGGTTTGAATCTGTATTGAGTGAGGGAATTAACTACTCCTGGAATGAATGGAAGGCACTAATTGAAAGGCAATTTGGTGGCCCAAAATTCAGAATCACTCAACAAAGATTGTATGAAAGTGCCAGATATAATCCAAATTCTGGAGATAAACCCATGGTCTTTTTAATAAATTTAATAAAAATCATGAAAGCTATGGATCCAAAAATGGATTATGATGAGTGGAAAGAGAAAATAATATACAAGTTTCCTATATCAGTTAGAGACATTATTGTAGCTAGAACTGAAACCATCAGAGATACCTCTGGGTTCATTAATAGGGGGTATCAATGTTCAGGGATCTGCAATTAGGGATCAGGAATTTTTTTTGCCCGGATCTGACATTATTAATTGCGGAAGAATCTTATCCACTAGCCCCAGGGCTAGTGGATAAGGAATGCACAAAAATACATTACCCCGCCTCTTATACCCCAATTTACATTCCTAATTCCTGATCCCAAACTCATCTCATCCGTGATGGATTTGCAAGAAAGTCACATGACTCATAAATCCTGATGCCATCCTTAAGTCTTTCCTCACTCTATGCTACTTAATTTTGGTGGCAAACACTTAACCTTTTTTTCTATCTAAACACCCTCATTTCTATTTTACATTCATGGCTTATTCCTTTTTTGTAAATATTTCCTTTGTAAATTAACATAACTTTCTGATCCTATCCTTCCCTTGTGTTCCCACCAATTCCACTACACCTCAAATCTTCCATTCTCCCTTCCCTTCCACCTTCACTCAAAACCCTACTCCTCAAACTTACCTTGCTCTCCATCTCTTCATCTCCACTAGACACCCCAGAACACCCTTTCAACTTTAATTGATGCCTCACCTTTCAAATCCACCTTTCTTTACTCCCTTTTGCCTCAAATAGAAACCCCACTCCTCAAACCTACCTCACTCTCCATCCCTTCATCTCCACTAGACACCCCAGCACACCCTTTCAACTTACGTTGATGCCTCACCTTTCAAATCCACCTCGCTTTACTCCCTTTTGCCTCCAATAGAAACCCCACTCCTCAAACTTACCGCACTCTCCATCCCTTCATCTCCACTAGACACCCCAGCACACCCTTACAACTTTAATTGATGCCTCACCTTTTAAATCCACATGTCTTTACTCTCATTTGTCTCCAATAGAAAGCCTAACACACCTTTTTGACCAAACTTGATGCCCCAAGCATCAAATCCACCTCTCTCCCTTCTTCTTCACCTCCAATTGACACCTCATCACCCAAAAATTAGCTTTCCACCCCCTTATGTGCTTCTTTAGTACCTTGAAAATATATTTAATTTGTCCACATTAATCAAGATTTATAAAAAAAAGTGAATATTAATAAAAACTATCACATTAACCTTTACTTATAGACATCATTATAGAGAAAAAATATATATTTCAAAAATTTTGAATGTAACAGGACTGTAATTTAAGTATTCAGGAAACTTACAAAAGATTCAGGTCAATAATTTTCTAATATTTTTTGGGAACAAATTTTCTTTTTTACTTATTTATGGCAAGAATGATAACTCTTGGCCCTTTTGAAATTTTTTTGTGGACGGTTTATACTGGTGTGGCATCCCTTATGTTGGATGCATCACCCAAAAAAGCCTAAAAACCCCTAATTAGGGCTGGAAAAGTGCCGATACATGCAAAAAAAGTATTAAATAATTTTTGGCAAAAAGGCCAAGCATTTATGGTTTTGCTGAATATATAATTGTACAAATTAAAGTGACTGTTTGTCAGACTTTTAGTTACTTTTTGGAGATTCTTAATGTTGTGAAATATAAAAATTTTTTTATTCATTGGTTCATAATTTATATATTTATTAGCTATTTTTTTTAATAATGTTCATTTTTATTATATTGGGTTATTAAATCATATATCTTGTCCCATAGAATATTTCAGTTATTGCAAAACAGTTGTCTGTATCATAAACTTATTTTAATATATTTTTATTAATTTTCTTTATTCATCTCTATAAATTTAATATTACATACTTTAAGATTATCAATTTTTTTGTGGAGATGAAGTGAAGAAGATAATATTGGATGTAAAGGTGAAGGTTTTTTGGTTGGAGGCTATGGAGAGGGTGGCGAGTTAATTTTTGCATGATGAGGAACGGAGCAAGATGGATTTGATGCTTGGGGTGTCAAGTTTGGTTAAAAAGGTGTGTTGGAGTTTTTATTGGAGGTAAATGGGAGGCAAGCGAGGTGGATTTGAGGGGCCAGGAATCAATAAAAATTGAAAGGGTGTGTTGGGGTGTCTAGTAGAGATGAATGGATGGAGAGTGTGGTAAGTTTTAGGAGTGGGGTGTCTATTGGAGGCAAATGGGGGTAAAGCGAGATAAATTTAAGGGGTGGGGCATCAATTAAAGTTGTAAGGGTGTGCTGGGGTGTCTAGTGGAGATGAAGGGATGGAGAGCAAGGTAATTTTGAGGAGTGGGGTTTCTATTGGAGGCAAATGGGAGTAAAGCAACATGGATTAATTAAAGGGGTGGGGCATCAATTAAAGTTGAAAGGGTGTTCTGGGGTGTCTAGTGGAGATGAAGAGATGGAGAGCGAGGTAAGTTTGAGGAGTGGGGTTTCTATTGGAGGCAAATAGGAGGCAAGCAAGGTGGATTTGCAGGGTGGGGAATCAAGTAGAGGTGAAGCAGTGAGGTGGAGTCTCTTTTAGAGGAGGAAAAAATTAAAATAATACAGCATTATCCTGGTTAGAAGCAGTAGCTTGTCACATAAAATAGAAAATCTATTTACCATCTACTTCCCATAAGATAGGTCTAACACTGCCTCTCAAGTCTGGAGTTTGAGAAAGATCATACCATTTCTGTTCAAAATATGCTATGAAATCATACAATGCTAAATGTTTTGATTCATAGATTGAAAATATTTTCTTTCTTACCACATAGGGGAGGTTCTGGCCCGGAATTCAAGATGTTGGTGAGAGAGATTGTCTTTGGTAAAGAGGATTGGACATTTCAATGAATAATTTTTCAGGGTAGATGACAGGATGGGATGAGGGTAGGAGTGCGCAGAAGCTGGGATATCCAGAAAGTTGTCCAAGATGTGGTTATGAAATATTGAGGATAAAAATGTCGGATAAGAGGTGAACATTGACACATAAAGTGTTTAATAACCCAATTATTAGCAAAAATAATTGCGGAAGATAATTGGGGTACAACAATTTTTATCCGCAATTAATTTAATTGCTGATCCCTGAAAATTGATACCCCCTAATATATGCAATGAAATATTATTAAACCACAAATATGAAACCAAGTATAATAATTACAAACAAAGTGTTTACATAGTAAAACCTACTACAAGTAAGTTACCAGTGGAGAAGAAAAAACCTTCAGCTCCCCTTGTCCCTAAAAGACAAGAAAATAACACTTGTTTTAAATGTAATGAACCTTGGGTTAAGGGTCACACATGTAAGAAAAGAATTAATGTTATTGAAGCCTCACCAAATTCTGAACCAAGTAATCATGAAGATGAAAACGTGGAATCCAGTGAGGATTGTAAAAGTAACATTTCTTACAGTGATGATGGACATGGGATATTTGTATTAGAACAGGATATTATGTTCCTGAATGATTCTATACCTCATACAGATACATCTTTAACTTCCATTGAAGAAGCTGAAATAATTAAAGATGTATCTCATGATACTTACAAAATAACCCCTATCAGAGCACCTGTTATTATATGTGGAAGAGAAATGAATGCCATTTTTGATACTGGGGATGCAGGTAGTGTAGTTTCTATTAATACATTTATGAAACTTGACAGTAAGTATAAGGAAAAACTAGAACCTGTACAGACAAAGAACTAGGGGGGTTTTGGTTCAGTTTTAAATCCAATTGGCAAATACAAAACTGCTGTATTCTTTAAGTATAGTAATGGATATGTAAAAGCAGTGTGTGATGTTAATTTGTTGTAATGGATAATAATAATTGCAGTGATTGGTTTATTATTGGAAATGACTTATTAACAAAATTTGGAATTGAACTAGATCCTGCTAAAAGTTGCTTCACTATAGGTGTGAATGGTAAGAGAAAATTCAAGATATGTTCTGAACATTCAGTATATTCCATTTCTCCTAGAGAGGAATAACTGAAAGGTGGAAGAACCACCACTGAAGTGGTAGAATTGGACAATGAAATCCAAAAGGCCTCTTTCAGTCCTCAACTCTCAAAAATTGAAGAAGACAATATTTTGAGGTTGATCAAATCTTATCCTATGGCATTTGCCCATGGTTCAAATGAAATAGGATTGGTCAAAGACCATGAGATGAAAATATCTTTAAGTTGTGACTTGGATAATATTCCTGGAAGCCTGAAAAAGAAACCTTACCCAGCATCTCCTGCAAAAAGGAAAGATATTGAAGACAATATAAAAATGTTGTTGGAAATGGGTATTGTTGAAAAAGTAGACACAAAACCTAAGTATTGTGTTATTTAACCAGTATTAATATCTTATGAAAAAGATAAGGCAAGATTATGTGGTAATTATAGAGCTCTGAATACATACACTCTAGATGATATTTACCCTCTACCAAGGATAGCTTCTATCCATGCTACCTTACAAGGAGCAAAATATATTTCCTGTCTGGATGGAAACAAAGGTTACCACCAGATTCCTGTGCAAGATAGTTCTCAAAATTACTTATTAATAACCACACATATGGGAATATATAAATATGTGAGAATTCCATTTGGCCCAAAAATGCGCCTTCAGTCTTCCAAAAATTGATGGCTAGTGTCTTTCATCAAGAAATGGTAGAAGGATGGATTCTGGTTTATATTGATGACATCATAGTGTTTTCAAAAACATATGATGAACATTTAAATCACCTGAAAAGAGTCTTTCAAAAGATGGATGAAATTAATATGACAATTGCATTAAAGAAATGTAAGTTTGGATTTCAATCCTGGAAAGTACTTGGACATGTTGTATCTGGATTACAAATTTGTGTTGACCAGAATAAGGTGGCAGAAATTAAAAATTTTGGTACACCTAAGAATGTAAAAGATGTTCAAAGTTTTTTGGGTATGTGTGGATATTATAGACAGTATATTAAAAACTACCAATCCATTGCAGCTCCTTTAACAACACTAATCAGGAAAAATGAGGCTTTCATTTGGAATAATGAAAGAAAACACGCCTTTAATAAATTAAAGGAATGTTTAATGTCAGCTCTAATATTGGGACTGCCAGATTTCACTCTACCTTTTATCTTGTACACTTATGCAAGCTTCAAAGTGTTAGGTGCTGCTTTACAGCAAAAACAGGTAATAAATGGAAAATTATCTGAAATAGTTATCTGTTATATATCCAGAACCTTAAGAAAGACAGAATTAAGGTATGGTTCTACACATCTGGAATGTTTAGCCATGGTGTGGGCCTTGGAGAAACTTCATTACTATCTGGAAGACCAGAAGTTTGAACTAATAACAGATTGTAGTGCAGTAAAATCATTGCTAAACATGAAAACACCTAATAGCACATGTTTAAATGGCAACTAGATGTACAAGAGTACAGAGGAAGAATGACAATCACTCATAGAACAGGAAAATTGCATTCTAATGTGGATTAATTATCCAGAAGTCCTTTGCCAAATGATACTGACAACCCAGCTTATGTACCTGAAAAAGAGGTTATACATATATTTGGGATTTATATAGTGAATTTAGAGGAGGAGTATCTGCAAACTATATTGGAAAATTATTTATCTGATAAATATTTGACTAAACTATCTACCATTCTAAATGATCTAATTAATGCCTCCATGAGTGCACTAATTAAAACCATACCTCCAAAGTATAGAAATGCATTGGAAAAAGGTAAACTATCAATTGAATATGGATATATATATTACAGGAAAAAGCTAAGTAATGTAATAGTAATACCACCTTCTATGAAAGAGTTAATGTTGAGTACTTGTCATGATGAAATCTTAGCTGGTCATTTTGATTTTAACAAAACATTAATTAGAGTTAAAAATACAGCCTGGTGGATAAACATGAAAGAAGATGTACAAAAATACATTGAAACATGTGATTCTTGTCAGAAATTTAAAAGATTAACTGGGAAGAGAGCTGGGTTGTTACAACAAATAGAGCAGCCAAAAGCTCCATGGGAAATTATAAACATGGATTTTGTCACTGGCTTTCCATTAGCAGGAAAAGAAAGTTTCAATTCTTTCTGGGTAATTGTGGATAGATTAACCAAAATGTGTAAATTTATTCCTACCCATAAAAAGGTATATGCAAAAGACTTGGCATTACTATGGTGGACTCAAATGATGAATACTTCTGGGTTCCCCAAAGCCATAATCTCTGACAGAGACCCTAAATTTAATTCAGAGTTCTGGACATCTTTGATGGAAGTATCAGGTTGTCAATTGAAATTTTCTACAGCACACCATCCACAAACTGATGGCCTAGCTGAAAGAATGATACAAACTCTTGAAGACATGATCAGAAGATATTGTGCCTTTGGGTTAGAATACAAAGAAAATGAGAAATTCACACATGACTGGGTAACATTAATTCCTGAACTTGAAGTTGCTTATAACAGCACAACTCATTCTGTAACAGAGAAGAAACCATTTGAACTCTGGCTGGGATACTTACCAAATACCCCAGTAAATCATTCAAATAAATTACCAAGGTTGGATATACACCCAGGTACTAAATCCTTTATTCATATGCAACAAATGTGTAGAAAACATGCAGAAGAATGCATTCAAAAAGTATTTGAATATGAAAAGAAAAGGTGGGATAAATCTCATAAAGAATTTGAATTCAAAAAAGGAGATGAAGTCCTAATTTCAACACTAAATTTTAACTTACAAGGTAATGTTAAATTGAAGGATCCCTTTGTAGGAACTTTTGTAGTAAGCAGAATGGTTGGTAATAATGCAGTGGAAATCATATTATATGCCCCATATGATAGGAAACATCCAGTTTTCCCTATCTCATTATTGAAACCTTACCATGCAAATGATCCTGACTTATTTCCAAAAAGAAGGGGAAGGCCTAAAAAGCAACCTGAAGAAATTGTGGAAAAAGAAGAGATTGAAAAAATAATCAAGAAAGAATCCTTACTAAGGAAAAAGGAACTGAGTACTTATTAAGATTTAAGGGGAAATTAAATGAATTTGATAAATGGATACCTAAAAAAGAAATTTCAAATTTATCCTCTCTTCTTAAAAAATTTAAACAGAAATAAATTTCTGTTCAACCAGCTGAGGGATTAAAAAACCAGTACTCATAATATTTTATTATGTTTTATTTCTTTAAAGAATAATATTTAATGCTACAGGATTAATCTGAATACCTGAAAAATTACAAATAAATAAAGAAAATGTATAACTTATCAGTTTTTTATTGTTTTTTTGGGTGGCCAAGTGTCAGCCTTTATATCCCCAGGAATGAGTAAAAAGTACTTATAAGTTATATTAAACACATGAACTATACATGGGAACAATAAATGAGAGTACACAAACAGTATACATAAGTAAAATTATGATAATACACAAAAAATGCCATTATAACACCTTATATACACGCATATATCCACCTTTTATAAGTCTTATGTACTTAATATAACGTTTCAATATGTTAGGGTAGCCTTAAGAACCTTAATTATAAGGCTACATAATTTTTAAGTATACTTAAAGCTGTTATTTTCATTGTTTTATGCAAAAAACAAGAAATGCACTTTATTTCACTTAAAAGTTGATTATATGCACTATAAATTTAAGAATATTAAAAATGCGCTTTGACAGTTCCATTTTTCTCATTTTGGACTATTGATTTGGCTACTTAAATGCATAAAAATAACACTTTTCAAAGTTGGTGTTTTTATGCCAGAAATGGCTTCTGTGTACTGGCCACATACTGCCTGCATTTTTCCCGTGTGAATAGCTTCATTTTTAGCAAAGTTAGCTTTTTCACACTATAATTACCCCACATTCTACGCTCACTGTGGGGAAACATACTAAAATAGGCAATAGGTGCTTATTTAGTGTCCTAGCTTAATTAATAATGCATTGACCCTCTTTATATGCACTAATTTCATTAATAACCTCACTCTTGGCGCCTTATTTCACTACCATGCTTAAATTTGCCCAAAATTAGTGAAGAATTTACCTGTTGTAGACTGTTCTAAAGTACTAAGCAGTAGACACAATGCGAGATGGATTGGTTCTCCTTTTCAATTTCTAAAAAGAAGCCCCTGCCACTCTTATTTTTAAAGACAGCGCAATAATGTGTAACACTAATATTTGATTAGAAAGTTTAAAAGATGAGAGATGAGACTTAGAGATCAGGAAAACAAGTATTACAATCTGGATATTTCTATTCTTAATAAGCGCTAATATCCACAGCTAATCCCTCTTGAAGCGCTCTCTTTGAATATGACTTATTATAGCAATAAAATAACTCTAATAATAGCTACTCCTACTAAACCTATATATTCTCTCTATGTTGCGCTCTTTCACTACACTATATGAAATACACACACAGAGGCATGAATGTTAAAAGACTCATAAATATCTTTTTATTTGCTATTCTAATTTACTTATATATATATATTTCTCTCCTCTCTATCTATATATATTTTTCCAGTACTCAAGACACAGTTTGCTAGTGGATCTTCAGCGCTGGCTCTAGCGCCATATTAGTAAAACAAAGCTAATCTATTAGTAAACTATGTACACTTCTTGTAACAACTACGGCGCTTAAAACATATCCTATGATTACTAACGCTAGTATTAACTTGTTTCACTCATACTCCACATATGCGCTTTTGACTATACCTTTGTTTTTGTTTCAGCGCTATTTCCAGGTTTGACCCATTCTAACGCTGATCCTAGTCACCTTGACTCTTGGGTAGTTTTGTGATTGAGTCCCCACTTTCCTTTCTTTAATACTAAGTTCATAGTCCTTAAAATTCACTTAACTAGTTAGCCTGCCTTGTTACCTGTTTCAGTAAGTTACCCAACTAGCCGCGGTACAGTCTACTATGCACTTGAATCGTCCTTAAGCCATAACTCTTTCCTTAATGTGTAACACATAATTATTGGAAAGTCCAAATCCATATTCACCATGGGAAATCTAGGGGTGAATTGCTAGCAATCCCCTCTCTTGAAATTTAGAGTGTCCCTTAATTATGCCAGGTTTATGAATACTTTATAAATATAAGTAAATTAGAGTTAGATTTACATTTATTCTCAGATTGATTATAGACAGAATATCAACTGATTCAAAATTATGCACAAGTTGATCCTCCCGAATTTGATTTTGGTCCTCTGATGAGAACAAATTGAGCAGAAATTGATCTAACCTAAGCTTATGCATATATAATAATTCAGGATACTTGCTCTATTAAATTTGATAATAAAAAAAATATTGATGAATTTATATAAAAAGAATTATTATGTAAGATATTAAATTATAAATTTAGGCATCATAGGAGGGCACGTAATAGAACTTAATTATACTATGTGACATCTTAATACTGTATTACGCAGTTTGAAACATTTAAAACAAAATGTGTCATAATGGGCAATGAAATTGCTTGGACAGACTCTTTCAAAATTAATACTGACCATAATACACAAGTATGAAACCTTGGCATCTATCCAATAAAAGATTTTCCTTCTGATAAATGGATTTTTCTCAGTTACTACCTGCTAAAAAGTGTCCTTCTGTGGTTTGTCTGACCTTCAGGGGGGTAATTTGGCCACATCACACTACTTCTATTTCCATGATTGACCAAAACATCATCCTCATTCCCATCTAAAGAGTTGATCTCATCTGACTGTGGCTGATCAAAGGGGTCCACCACAAGTTTAGCCAAAATTTTTGTGAACACTTTTTTGATGGATAGTGACTAACTGGTGCTTTCCGAAATTGTCCACCTCAAGTTAGGATAAACTTCAGGAGGATAAATTTATTATGAATACCAAATTAACTGAAGAATACTTTTGCCCTAGCTACTCTGCATCACAAAAGTGTCCAACTGAGGTTTAGCCATAATTCAGGTAGACACTTTTGGAAAGGCACAGTCTGATGGGTTTAATATCTATATATGGCAATAAGTATCAGTTTTTTATAAACATGGAGCTAGAATTAATTTAATGTGGCAAAAGTGTCCACCTGAAGTTTGGCCAAAATACAGGTGGAAATTTTTGTGAGGATTACTTGATGAAATGAAGAAGACTTGCAATTACTTTCCATCATAAAATTTTCAAACTTAAGTTTATCAAAAATTGTGGTTACACTTTTGCCAGACCCAGTCATATGGGATCAACTCTCTATATGGCAATGAGAATCAATTTTTAGTCAATCATGGCTTTAGAAGTAATTTTATATGGAAAAACTTTCCACCTGATGTTTTGCCAAAAATAAGTTGGAAATGTTTATGAGGAATACTAGATTAACTAAACAAGACTTGCACCCTACTACTGTCCATCATAAAAGTGTCCACCAGAAGAATTCTCAAACTTGTGGTTGACACCTTTGGCCTGGTCCAGTCATATGGGATCAATTCTGCATATGGAAATGAGGATTTAATTTGGTCAATCATGGTACTAGAAGTAATTTGATATAGATAAAGTGTCCAACTAAATATTGGAAAAAAATCAGTTGAAAACTTCATTTAGTTTTTCAAAAAATCAAATTAAGTAAAATTTTATTCCTGATGATGCCCATTTTATCCAACACCTCTTCTGAGCCTTGAAAGTAGGCATTTAGCTTGAATTTAGAATTTCATATAAAATCCCTATTATTCAACCTATTTCTTTTTATCCCTTTTTTTTCTTTTAGATATCAATTAATTATATGTAAAACAAATCATTTTCATAATTTTTTACCTGTATTTAATAAAATTATTAAAGGTTTAACATCACCCTGTAAGCATTTGGCACATGTTTTTTTGCTATACTAATAAAAATAATAATATACTGGTAACAAAAAATTGATCAAATGATAAAATATTAATAAAACAGAAAGATAAAATACGAGTGAATATGTTTTAAAAAAATACCAGTTGCACTGAAGAAGAGCTGCACCCTAGATACTCACCATCAAAAAAGTGTCCAGCACAAGTTCGGCCGAACTTGTGCTGGACACTTTTGGTCAGTTGCAGTCATATGAGATCAATTCTTGCTATGGCAATGAAAAAAAAATTTTGGATAAAAAACTTCACTAGAAGTAGTTTTACATAGCCAAATTTTCTACCTAGATTTCATCCAAACCACAGGTGCACAATTTTTTACTTTGAAAAAAAGTCAATTTAGTACAATTTATCCCTGATGGCTCTCATTCGCTTCAACACCTCTACTGGCCTTTGATAGTAGGAATATTGCTTGGATTTCTTTTTTCATATTTGATCCCTTTAACTTAATTTTTTATTCCAAATATTGCTTTTGGATATCAATTAATAATTTTTATAATAAATTATTTTCATATTTTTATACATTTATTTAATAATATTATAAATGGCATAAAATCACCTGGTATGCATTTGGCACATGAGTTTTTTCTATACTTATAAAATTAATAATATAATGGCGACCAAAAATTAATCAAATGATATTAATGAGTGAGGAAAAAATATAAAATACCAGTAGACATGTTTGTAAGAAATACTAGATGAACTGAAGAAAAATTCTACCCTAGCTACTCTACATTAAAAAAGTGTCCAGCACAAGTTCAGCCGAACTTGTGCTGGACACTTATGGTCAGGTGCAGTCAGATGGGAGCAATTCTCTCTATGGTAATGAAGATAAATTTTTGATAAAAAATTACACTAGAAGTAGTTTGATATGGCAAAATTTTCATGCTGAAGTTTTGGTAAAGCTCAAGTGGATTTTTTTTTATTTTTACAAAAAAGAAAATTTAGTGCAAGTTTAGCCCTGATTGTTCTAATTTAATTCAACATCTCTTTTTTCTGTTTATGGCAGGAATTTAACTTGGATTTTAATTTTTATCTTTGATTTCTTTTATTTTACTTTATTCCTCTCATATTGCTTTTGGATAGAAGTTTATTTTTTGTAAAATAAATCATTTTCATATTTTTTTACCTTTATTTAATAATATTATAAAAGGTGTAACATCACCCAGTATTCATTTGGAACACAATTTTTTGCTATACTGATAATATTAATAATATAATGGTGACAAAAAATTAATCAATTGATAAATATGAGTGAGGCACAAAGATTTAATAACAGTGGAAATGTTTATAAGAAATTTCAGATGATTAAAAATGACTTTCACCCTGGATACTCTTCATGATAAAAGTGTCCAGCACAAGTTTGACCAAACTTGTGATGGACACTTTTGGTTGCATGCCGTCAGACGCAATCAATTCTTTTTATGGAAATGAGACTGAATTATCACTCCATCATTGCACTGAAAGTAGTTTTACATAGACAAATTGTCCCCTGGAAGTTTGTCCAAACCTAAGGTAGACAATTTTTTCCTTTGGTAAAAAGTAAATTTAATCCATGTTAATCTATGATGGTGCCCATTTTTTCTGAAGCCTCTACTGGCTCATGATAGCAGAAATTATACTTAATATCTTTATTTCATGTTTGATCTCTTTAATTTTAATCTTACCCTTTTATTTATCCTTTAGCTTTTAAATATCAATTTTATTTTGGTAAAACTGATAACTTTCACATTTTTTTATATTTATTATATTATATTATTAAAGTTGTAAAATCATCCAGTGTACATTCATTACACATTTTTTTGCTATACTAAAAACATTATTAATATAATGGTGACTAAAAAATAATCAAATAATAAATATGGATGACACAGAAAGATCAAATACCCATAGACATTTTTAAAATGAATATAAGATTAACTGAAGAAGACTTGCACCCTAGCTACTCTCCATCATAAAAGTGTCCAGCACAATTTCAGCTGAGCTTGTGCTGGACACTTTTGGTTGCATGCAGTCAGATGGGATAAATTTACTCAATGGAAGTTAAAACGAATTTTTGCTCAATCATTGCACAAGAAGTAGCTTTATACTGCTATACTATCCTCCTGATTTTTTGGAAAACATCAGGTGGACACTTTTATTAATTTAAAAAAAAAGAAAAAATATTCCAAATCTAGAACTGGTGGTGCAAATTTGGTCTGAAAACTCAAATTATCTTTGATGGCAGAAATTCTATTTGAATGTTTAATTTCATATTTAATCACTTTTATTTTACTTTTTTATTCCTGTTTTTACTTTCAAATATCAATTTATTTATTGTAAAACTAATAATTTTCATATATTTTTTTTACTTTTATTTAATAATATTATGAAAGATGTAGCATCTCCCAGTATGCATTTGGCTTACAAATTTTTTCAATACTAATAACATTAATATTATAATGGTGAAAAACAATGAATCAAATGATAAATATGAATGACACAGAAAGATCATATACAAGTGGATTTGTTTATAAGGAATACCTGCACCCTAGATACTCACCATCATAAAAGTGTTAAGCATAAGTTCGGCCGGACTTGTGCTGGACACTTTTGTTCAGGTGCAGTCAAATGGGATCAATTCTCTCTGTGGAAATTAAATTAAAAAAAATGCTAAATAATTACATTAGAAGTAATTTGGTATGGCTGAATTATCCACCTTTAGTTTTTCCAAACCTCAGGTGAAAAATCATTTATCTTTAAAAAAATTAAATTTTATCAAATTTAGCCATGATGGCACCCATTTGTTTCAACACCTCTACTGGCTTTTGAAGGCAGGAATTTTTCTTGAATTTTTCTTTTTCATATTTGATCTCTTTTACTTTACTTTTTTATCACTCATGTTACATTTGGATATTAATTTATAATTTTGGAAAAGAAATCATTTTCATATTTTTTTAACATTTTTTAATAATATTATAAAAGGTGTAATATAACATGGCATGCATTTGGCACACAAGTTTTTTCTGTACTAATAAAATAAATAAAATTCTAATGACAAAAAATTAATCAGATAATAAAATATGAATAACACAGAAAGATAAAATACCATTTGACATGTTTTAAAAAAATAACAGTTGCACTGAAGAAGACCTGCACCCTAGCTACTCTCCATCATAAAAGTGTCCAGCACAAGTTTGGCCGAACTTGTGCTGGACACTTTTGGTCAGGTGCAGTCAGATGGGATCAATTCTCTCTATGGAAATGAAAAAAATTATTTGATAAGAAAATTCACTAGATGTAGTTTGATATAGCTGAATTATCCACCTAGAGTTCATCCAAACCACAGGTACACAATTTTTTATCTTTAAAAAACAATCAATTAAGTACAATTTATCCCTGACGGCTCTCATTTGCTTCAACATCTCTACTGGCCTTTGATATTAGCAATAATACTTGGATTTCTTTTTTCATATTTGATCGCTTTAAATTAATTTTTTATTCCTCATATTGCTCTTGTATATCAATTAATAAATTTTAAAATAAATTATTTTAATATTTTTATACATTTTTTTAATAATATTATAAAATGTGTAACATCACTCAGTATGCATTTGACACACGATTTTTTGCTATACTTATATAATTAATAATATAATTAAGACAAAAAATTAATCAAAAAATATGTATGAGTGAGGCACAAAGATAAAATACCAGTAGACATTTTTGTAAGAAATACCAGATGAACTGAAGAAAAATTCTACCCCAGCCGCTCTCCATCATAGAAGTGTCCAGCACAAGTTCAGCCAAACTTGTGCTGGACACTTTTGGTCATGTGCAGTCAGATGGGATCAATTCTCTGTATGGCAACAAAAAAAATTTTTTATCAAATTTCACTAGAAGTAGTTTGGTTTAGCTGAATCATCCACCTGCTGTTCTGCCCAATATCAGGTGTATAATTTTTTATTTTAAAGAAAAGGTCACTTATTACAATTAAGCCCTGATGGCTCCCATTTGCTTTTACACCTCTACTGGCTCTTGATAGCAGGAATTTTACCAGTATTTTTTTTCATATTTTAACTCTTTGACTTTTATTTTACTCTTTTATTCCTCTTTTTACTTTTAAATTTCAATTTAATTTTTGTAAAACTATTCCTTTCCATATTTATTTACATCTATTTTAAAAAATTATTGAAGGTATAACTTCACATGGTATGCATTTGGAACACAAGTTTTTGCTATACTAATAACATTAATAATATAATGGTGATAAAATATTAATCGGATGATAAATATGAAAGATACAGACTGATCAAATACCAGTAGACATGTTTATGAGAAATACAAGATGAAGGAACTGAAGAAAATTTCCACCCAAGCTACTCTCCATCATAAAAGTGTCCAGCACAAGTTTGGCCGAACTTGTGCTGGACACTTTTAGTCACGTGCAGTCAGATGGGATCAATTCTCTATATGGCAACAAAAAAACATTTTTTATTAAACTTCACTACAAGCAGTTTTGTTTAGCTGAATCATCCACCTGTTGCTCTTCCCAACCTCAGGTGTATAATTTTTTATCTTTAAAAAAAAGGTCACTTATTAAAATTTAGCCCTGATGGCTCCCATTTTTTTCAACACTTCTACTGGCTCTTGAGAGCAAGAATTTTACTAGTATTTTGTTTTTCATAATTGATCTCTTTGAGATTAATTTTACATTTTTATCACTCATATTGCTTTTGTATATCAATTTATTTTTTGTAAAACAAATCATTTTCATATTTTTTTACCTTTATTTAATAATATTATAAAAGGTGTAACATCACCCGATATGCATTTGGCACACGAGTTTTTGCTATACTTATCACCACACAATATGGGGGGCGGACTTGCTAGCGAGTCCGCAACCTTGGACCCAAACTCACCACAGATTGAACACACATTGAGCTATTAATAAAGGAACCATACAATCAGGGATGAACACCACTCAGCAGAACAGTTTTAGGTGGGTGTTCAAGTAGAGTTCAGAATGGGTTCAGTATGAGTTCAGTCTGAGTTCCATCTGAGTTCCATCTGAGTTCAGGTTGATGAGTTGCTAGCAAGTCCACCCCCTATATTGCGTAGTGTATAATATTAATAATATAATGGTGACAATGAATTAATCAAATGATATATATGAGTGAGGCACAAAGATCAAGTACCAATGGACATGTTTATAAGAAATACCAGATTAACTGAAGAAAAATTCTACCCTAGCTACTCTCTGTCATAAATGTGTCCAGCACAAGTTCGGCCGAACTTGTGCTGGACACTTTTTGTCACATGCAGTCTGGTGTGATCAATTCTCTCTCAATCATTGAACTATAAGTTGTTTGATATGGCTAAATGGTTATGCTGAAGTTTTTTTAAAACTCAGATTGGCACTTTTTTGTTTTTCAAAAAAGCAATTACAGTCCAAGTTTAGCCTCACTGGTGGACATTTGCCCCAACATGTCTACTTGCTCTTGATGGCAGTATATTTATTTTAATTTTTTATTTCATATTTGATTCTTTTAATTTTACCTTTTTATCCCTCATATTGCTTTTGTATATCAATTTATTTTTTGTAAAACAAATCATTTTCATATTTTTTTACCTTTATTTAATAACATTATAAAAGGTGTAACATCACCCGGTATGCATTTGGCACACGAGTTTTTGCTATACTTATAATATTAAAACATAATGGTGACAAAAAATCAATCAAATGATAAATATGAGTGAGGCACAAAGATCAAATACCAGTGGACATGTTTATAAGAAATACCAGAAGAACTGAAGAAAAATTCCACCCTAGCTAACCTCCATCATAAAAGTGTCCAGCACAAGTTCGGCCAAACTTGTGCTGGACACTTTTGGTCACATGCAGTCTGATGTGATCAATTCTCTCTATTGCAATGAAGATGAATTTTTCTTCAATAATTGCACTAGAAGTTGTTTGATATGGCAACATTGTCATCCTGAAGTTTTGGTAAAGCTCCAGTGGATTTTTTTTTATTTTTACAAAAAAGAAATTATAGTCCAAGTTTAGTGCCACTGGTGGGCGTTCACTCCATCATGTCTACTTGCTCTTGATGGGAGGAATTTCACTTTAATTTTTTATTTCATATTTGATCCCTTTAATTTTACCTTTTTATCCCTCATATTGCTTTTGGATATCAATTTATTTTTTGTAAAACAAATCATTTTCATATTTTTTTACCTTTATTTAATAATATTATAAAAGGTGTAACATCACCCGGTATGCATTTGGCACACGAGTTTTTGCTATACTTATAATATTAATAACATAATGGTGACAAAAATCAATCAAATGATAAATATGAGTGAGGCACAAAGGTCAAATACCAATTAATCAATAGTTCTTTTTAATATTATAAATTTTTTGATTAAATAAAATGGTAATAATGAATTATATTTTTCATTCACAATTCCACTCTAATGATTCCCACTGCACAAAAAGGGTTCACTTGGTCCTTTCTTTACTGCTTGTGCATATATTTTATTGCCCACAGTACTACAACTTTTTGTAGTGATTATCCCACATCTGATTCAGGAATATTTTTAAACAATATAAGTTTTTTTTAAAAAAGATCTTATCATATTCAATATCCCACAAAAAATACAACCTGTTTTTGTATTAAAGCCCGTTAATTATTAAGAAATTGTTAAAATAATTAGATCAGACCCTGGCACAGCTAGATCCATACCAACCGCCCTAAAGTCTTTTCAATATTGAAAACAATTAAATAAAATTATGATATCATACTAAATTATGGGCACCAACCATAATTCAGCACTTCTCATTTGCTCTGCTACAAAATGAGTGCTTGTAGCATTTTTCTAACGTCAGACTGTTTTTCTTCCTTCCCTCACACCTTTAGTCCAGAATGAAAATTTAGTATGAGTTTTGGTCAAAATGGTTTGCCAGTGTTATCTGTATGCAAAATGAATTCATATTGCATATTTCTATTTATGCATAAAATATACTCGTTAAGCATCATTTTTTTGCATTTTTTAATCATTATGCATATTTATGCATATTCATATGCATATTCATTATAAAGATTTATATGCATATTAATATATTTTATTCATATACGTATATGCACCTTTTTTTGCATATTCAATATGCATATTTTTAATGCATATTCAATATGCATATTTTTTATGCATAATCACTATGCATATTTTTTATGCATATTTATTCTTCATAGTCATTATGCATACACTTTGGATAGGCAATTCACATCAATTTTTAGCATGCAATAAGTATCCACCATGCAAATTCAAATGCATATGCATCTATATCATACACGCAACATATATTCAAGTTTAATATTTGAATATTAAGGTATGCTAAGTGATGTTGTTCAACCTTTTGCCAAACCTGAGATTAACTGATGTTCAATGTGGTTCTTAGGCTCTGCTCAAGGAGGGATTGTTCTGGATTCAATCTGTGACAGTTTATTTTTTCAATGTTTTTTCATCAGATTTAAAAACATCTTTCTGACAGTTTCAGGATGGTTTCCCAACAGTTTCCTGACAAATTCCTAATAGTTTCAAAAAGAGGGAACTGCTAGCATTTCACCCCCAGATTTCCCGTGGTGATTGTTTAGCGCTTTACCGTGTGGTCTTCCAACATTGGCAGGGGCCTTTGTTGTGTGATTTGGCGTGGTTTGTGCATGTCTTAATTGACATCTGTTAAAGAATTAAGTATTTTTCTGGTTTTATTTGTGGATATTGGGTCTGCGGGTATGTGGGTACTATCATTGGATAGCCCTGGTTTTTCTCTATATTTTATGTCTTGAAGACATTTTTCATATTCTGAGTTTTAAGGGGTCATTTCCTCATTTTTCATTTATAAAAGATTGCTGTTTAATTTTGTTTTTTGTGTTTTACGGGCTAACCTTAAGTCTTAGGGTTAAGTGCTTATTACCATTGGATAGAGCTAATTTTTCTCTATATTTCATGTCTTAATGTTGTTATAGTGAAATTCCCTGTTTTAAAGGTTTTAGCAGTTGTAGCTTATTTTTCTAAGTAGATTAGTGGTTTTTATTGGTTTTCTGGCTTCAGGGAGGCTGGGCCGCTTCAGGCGGCATCTCCGACGTTGGGCGGCCCACCCGCCTCTGTTTTAGGAGGTTGGGGAGTGCTCCAGGAGGGTTTTTTATGCAATTTGGTGGGTACAGGCGCCAGATTGGTGGGTGCGCATGGGCTCTTAGATAGTGGTCTGTGTGTACATAGTGAATAAGACAGTTTGAGGCAACTTTAATTATCATACAACCATCCGGAGGTGATATCCTTGTTCCTCACTCAATTTTCACTGTTTTTTGGCCACACTTGGCTGTGTTGGTTGCAAGGTTAGTTCTTCATTTAACTCAACTTTGGCAACAGGTTCTCTGGTATAGTCTTGCAAGCTATATTAAGTATTATTGCTGTCTCTGGTGTGGATTTGCAGCCTACATCAAGTATCATTGCTTTCTCTGGTGTGGACATTGGTCTACATTTCAGTTCTTTGGTCTGGTAGTCTGTCTGGTGACTACTTTCTTGGCTCATCAAGCAGTCAAGTGTGTTGAAAAAGGGGCTTTAGCAAACAGTAACCAACTTACTTTAGCAAGTAAATCTCACTCTATTTTTCTAAAGGGACAGGGGATTTTCTCTCTAGTTTTTCTCCAACTCCCTTGGTCAAGGCCTATAGCTAGTACTATAGGATTGTCTACAACGGTCCTAAATCAATAACACACAATTCCCCATTGTGCGGCACATCTTGCTACAAAATCCGAGCGCACAGACCCTTAATCCTTTTCTGCGCTTCCATTTCCTTTGTTCTTCGAAACACGCAAATACATACTATATTTTAGCACTTCCTGCTGCGCTAACTTCCTTTGTTCTTCCTGGACTACGCGCACTGATTGGTCTAAAATTATGCTACCTGCGAGGCGCGTACCACACAGTGCTAGCGCCTGCCAAGGACTGCATGTAGTTACCCCACATCTCACGCACTTTTTGAGTTTCTAGGTGGTTTCTCAGTCAATTTTGGTTATTTTTTAATGGGAATTTCCCATTGTATAATGTCAGGATTAGCCCCATAATTTCTACTGTGAATACTCCTTATTATTAAGCTCTTATTAACCTTAATTTTCCCTCTTTAGTCTTTTATATTGATGTATAATATGCATATACTCTCCTTTTTACTTATTCTTTTATTTTGATGGATTTTCCCTATTATTCCAGGATTTTGGAGGTAGTTACTTTTCTAATTATGTTATGGGTCACTAGGGATGTTGATGGAAATGTCTATTAGTTGGATGGAGGCGTTATTAACTGTGTATTGGACTGGTAAATCAAGGGATTCATTAGGGAACTCAAGGTGTATAAAAGGAGGAGGTTTTTGGGTCTTGTTTTCTACATTCTTTATCATTACAATTTAAACATATAACCAATACAATTACAATACATATCAATAGTACTTATAAAGTCTTTGAATAGTATCTGAATTTATTAAATCTATTTTTCTACCAACTATAAAGATTGTAAGCCATATATAATTAGTGAGATTAGAATTACTGAGACCCTTATATTGAGTTATAGCTTTCTTATTGGATTTTTACTACAGTATTCATATAAAACCATTAAAATCTTCTAGACCACTGACAATTCAAGCTAGTTCACATCTTTGTACTTGACCTCAGCCTGACAAAATTGTTGCAATTATCAGTGAGGTATGTGTGCTGAGGATTGATGAGTAGAAGGAGGACTGTGCATTGCATGTGAAAGGAATGAAGTGAGAAAGGAAGGGATTTTGTGGCCAATATGTGGTTTTAAGAAAAAAATAAACAAAAATATTTGATTTGAGGTCAGAACTGACACACTTTATTGAAATAAGTGACTTATTTGCAAAATATAAGTGCTTTTTTGGTTTTAAATCTGCACTTAAGTTTAGTTCAAATTTTCCAGAGCTGAAACGCCTCATTATTTCCTTGGTACATTTAGAGAGAAATTTTTCTCATATTCACTTAGCTTATTTTACAAAAAAGACATAATAACTTGAATTAAACACGTGATTTCAGCTGGGTAGTTCAACAAGGCACACAAATTAAACTATGCATTGTGTATTGTCACAAAAAGTTTCTGAAAAGTCAGTAAAATGTTTCTTGCAGTAGTAATTGAGGTTTGAAATATGAAGCCAGTAGTGTAAAATAATGAAAATAGATAAAATTTTGTGATGAGTAGTTAGTATAGTCTCTTGTAATTTTAATTTGAGAAACAGTGGAAAAATTAAAGATTCAAGTAATTATATCCAAGTGAAATGTAAAATGAAAAAATATTCAGAGAAATGTGTGACTTAATGGCACAAAGTAAGTATCTTTAAGCAAATATACTTATGTTTACCCAATATTTACTGAAACAAATGGTTAATGAGGGGTTATAATGCAATGGTGAATGAACATTCCCACAATTATCAGAAAAATATTTATATTGACTCAACTTACAGACACAGTGGTGAATTTCCTTACACTTACTTTTCTGTCTTTATGTCTCTCCCTATTATATCTTCAGCTTGGGCATGAATATCCCCATCAGGGATATCTTACTTGGTGCATAGTGATAGTAAAAAATCAAACAAAAGTAAAAATTATCTTTATAAGAAATAGAAATATTAAAACAAAAATTCCAATGGTTGAAAAAAAATTCTCTTACACTTATTTTCTTGTCTTTAAGTCTCTCCCTAGAATATCTCCATTGGGGATATCTTACTTGGTGCATAGTGAGAGAACTTCTAAGCATGTTTTCTTTCTTTCAAATGTCCAATAATCTTACTCTACTACCCTGTTTTCCTGTGGCAGTTATTTCTCAATGTTTCTCTGACTAATTTCTTCCAAAAGTTATCTTTTTCACTCCAAGGTGGTGAGCCCTCCTGTGTGATTGATGAGTGACACACAAAATAACAACACCCCTAAAAATTTACTTCTATTCTTCTAAGCTCATGTTGAACTAATGGTCAAGCTAGTATTGGGTGCTAAAAAACAGAATACCACATTCCTCAAGTTGTTGCTACTACCCCCCTTTCCTCATTATAAACTAAAGCTTCTGATTTTATATAGTCCAGGTATTCTGATGTATCTTTAGTAATATTTGTTCTTTTTTACTTCTAAAGAAATGAAGATAAGTTTGAATTTTGTATCAGAAGTATCTGATATTTTGTAATCCACAGGTTTTCCATCCAATCAGCTTTATGTGCTGCACAATGAACTGGAACTTATGAGTAAAATTATTCTTTTTTGTTTCAATATAAAAATTCAGCACTGTAGCCACTTCCAATTTAGTAAACTGCTTTATGGTTTCAATTAGACTATAATAAATAGAAATCTTTTAAACAAATTGCTATTAAAAGACCTCAAATGTTTTTTGTAAAATTATTTAGTAGGCTAAGATCACAAAATTATAATGAAAGCAACAAACCTCAAAGAATGAAAAAGCTATAAACAGACATGGTGTAAAGTGCCCCCATTTTCAAAATCAGTTGATAGAGAATAAAATGAAATCCTTGCATGCCTCCTACCCAAGGGGGTTCTCCCAGATACCTCTTCAATACCACTAATAAGGTCCACCCTCCCTGCCTATCTTTTTCTCAAGCAACAGCAACTGGCCTCCCCTCCCAAAGCCACCCATCACACCCACCCCACTTCCACCACAGTATCCCTTCTTTTAAAATCAAAGAGTCACCACACAATATGGGGGGTGGACTAGCTAGCAAGTCCACAACCTTAAACCCTAATTTATATCTAATTGAGCACACATTGAGGCATTGATGAAAAAATCATGAAGAAACAGTGAATTTACTATGAAAAACCCTTGAAACTAATTTGAATAATCATTGAACAACAGTTGATTAATAGTTCAAAAAATATTTTTACTTTAATAAGAGGATTTGTTGAAGGAATAAAAAAATAAATGAGCCCCACTATCAATCTAGCCTTGTGGCTTCTTAATATTTTGAAAAATTATACAGTTTTTTCATTTTTTGAATATAATGAAACTCTCATATACTTTGAACTATAAGAGATTTCACAAAAATATATAAGATATTCACCCTATGAATATATAGATAAAACATCCAATATTCTAAGAAATTATTCATTAAGAAATATTTATTGAATTTCTATATTAAATCAAATTTTTATCAGTAAAAAATTGAGAAATAAATGCCTTTTCTCACTATATCAATCAATATTATTAGTTATTTATCCATTTTCAAAACATTTGTTAATGTTGAAACACTCTTTAAAATGATTTAACATTAAATTTAGTCAATAGAAAAAGTTGTAAGATTGATTTACATCCCATATTTATATAAGTTAAAACAGGATATGGGCCCAAATCTATTAAAAATATAGCTTATCATGATCTCCATTTTATCAAAAGAAAAAATCCAATTTTTATGAGAATAAAAACTATGTTTGATGAATATTGGAAAATATTATTAAGTTGTTTTGGGATGTTTCATCCCATTATGATTTCCAAGTCTCATAATATATTATATAATTTTTGTGCTTACATTGTTTCAAAATGGTCCTTACAAGTACTTTCCTCCCTTAAATTTCACATCTCATTCTTCTCCCATCTTAAATTTTCTCCTTCTTACATCTTATTTAAGTCTACCGAGAAATCTCCCATCCCAAACCCTTATTCCCCCTTCTCCACCCCTAATCATCCCATTACACCCCTCCTCACTTATTTTTCTCCCCTTAAAACCCTATTTAATCCCCTCTCCACCTCCTTCCACCCCAAATTTCTCAATACCACTCCTTTTTCTCTCCTTCTAACCACTTTTACTCTATAGGAAGAAGAGGGGGTGATTTGGAAAGCCATAGGGGTGGGATGAAAATTGAAAGGGTGGATTGGGATGCGGTGGGGAATGTCTGGGGTGAAGAGTGAAAAAAGGTGGTTGAAAGCAAAATAATTGTAATTAGTTTTAAATGGAGTGGGGTGGAGTTGAGGCAAAAATAGATAGGGTGAATTTGAAAGGGGTGGGGTAGGGTAGGGAGAGGAAAAAAAGGAGTGGTGAGGGATGAGGATGGTAGCAAAAGAGCCGGAGTTGTTTTAAAAGTGAAAATAGAGAGAAGAGGAGTAGTGAGAAGAGCTTATACTTGGATTTTAAAGCTTAGAGGGTGAAGCAAATGTATCAGGAGGTAAATAAAAGGGTGGAGGGTGGTAATGGAATTAACATATATTACAAGGAAGATAAAGTTGTGTGGAGAGATTGAGAGGTTGTCCACTGAGGTGGCAAAAAATGGAGAGTGTACTCTATTCTTTGGGTGAGCATAAGAGTCCACCCCCTCAATCTACAGCTCTATTCTGCCAATATGAAAAATGATTGATAAATATTATTATTGATATTTTTGAACTTAAACCTATAGTTTATACATCTTTATTTTATATTCTTGATTTAAAATGCACTTTAAGACTAATAAAGTAATATAGTAAAATAATAGGTCATGAAATATTATTTTCTTTTTTTACACAAGAATTCACAGTTCTCTTCTTATAACTATACATGATATAAATAAATAATATAATAGGAAAATTTAAGCAAAAGGTTGAAAACTAAAAAAAAACATTTAGAGAAAGTTTAAACTATTGAAATTTTGTAATTTATGAGTTTATTGCATTTTTTTATTTAAAATTTAATGGTAAAATATTTTGTTTAGATTAAAAATAGCTTTGAGTTAAATTTAATAATTCAAGTAAATGTTGAAAAAATATTTATCTACATATATAAACATTTAGCTTGATTTCTTGTTTTGTGATTACTATTTATAACTGGATAATTGACTATAATAACTTCTAATTTAAGAAATTTTAATAATCTATCTACTTCAATATATTTATAATAATCTTTTCAGTAACAAAAAAAATTTCTGAGTCCTTTCTTTAACTAATTTTTTCTTTGGAATGATGATATAAATTTTCAAAAAAAATATTTATCATGCTTTTGGTGGAACTTAGAATGAACTCTCAATACAATTCTGTTTCAAAGTGTGGTTCAAGCTAAGTTAAGCCTTGAAAGATTTTGTACTTTTTAAGAATTTTTATTAAGTATTTTTAAATTTAAAAATAATATTTTTTTTATATCAATATATTTTTATTAAATACTTTGAAGCTCTGAAAATAAGTACAAATTAAGAATCATTATTTTAAAAAAAATATTATATTAAAAATTGTTTTAAATTGATTATATATCATTATGATATGAGTTCTTTCCATATGAAAGATTAAGAAACTAACTAAAAATTAATTTTATACAACTATATTGTATAAAAAAGTATCAGATCTTCTGCTTAGATTTGAAGTACTTCAAAAAATAATTATTTTTGCTTTAGGTACATATTATATAGAGTCTTCAGAGCAGCATATAAAATTTTTAGACTTATATTTTTAAGCTGAAGGGAAGGGTCACAGGATAAAATTGGTGTTTTTGTAAAAAAAAATAAGTAAATATCTTTTAAATTAATATATATTTTTAAAAAAAGTCAAATTTTAAGATTTATTTTCTGTTTTAAATTTGTAATGAAGATTTTAAATTTTTTTATTTAAATTAATTTTTATAAAAATATTGTCAGCTAGGCTACTAGACTTACCCATTAAATAATTAGTTATTTACTAGGATCAAGCCACATACTTTATTTCTTATTTTATTGATTATATTTACTTTACAACTTACTTACCATAATCTAACTTATTGGAATAAGTAAAAATCAAGTAAATATTTAATTTTAAATGTCCCTCATATTTTTATCCCCTAACAACGTCATCATGACAGTCTAGAGGTGAAATAAAAATATATTAATACTAATTATTAAATCCAAATTATTTTATTTAAAAGTGACTTTTACAGGAACTTTAAAATAAATCAAATAATTTGATATATACAGTAAATACATTATATTGATACATTCTTTAAAGAAAAATATTAATATCTGCAATATCTTATTCTGGAAATTTCTTTTCTCTCATTCTCCTGTATATAGATATTTTTTTAACTTCGTGGTTTCTCTCCCTTTTGCCTATATAAGGCCTTCCATTTTGGTTGTTTTTACTCACTCTTGACTCACTTACAGTTTATCATATACTATTAAATTAATTCCATTACTACTATTACTACTTTAGTATTTATATTTATGTAATTCTAATCCTTCCAAGTAATAAAAACAATACCTCTTTACCTTTTAACTTAAGTAATACATTATAAAAGATAAAACCTTATGTGCCTTAATTTAAATTCTGGAGTTATCCACCTTCACCTCCATTTAGACCGCCATAAAATCTTCTAGACCAAGAAGACCCCTTGACAGTTGGGAGCCTTTCTGAATTGTTGTTGACACATTGTTATTTTGACACAAGACCCAAGGGACCTATGACTACTAGGACCAATAAGGACTAATAGACAACTAAAAAGGACAAACGTCTTCAGGCACATTACTTAACTTTTTTGCCGCAACTGGGAATCAAACCTCCCCCCAAATCTAAGGTGTATATAGGTGTATTTGTCCTATATAATTGTAGTGACTATACCTGTCAGCCAGGCTATCTCAGGAGCCCAGTAAACTGTTATAATAAATTATTGGAATCATATAAGGGAATAACATTATGCATTTTATGTATTTACAATAAAATAATTTATTTAATAATAAAATTATACAAATATTTTATAAATAAGTAAAATAATTATTATATTAATTTTATTATTAAGTAAATTATTTATTACATTAAAATATATTATATTCTATAAAATCTTGGCGCATTTTTATGTATTTAATATATTTATATTAATAAATTAATTATTTATGAAAATATATTATAAGTGTAATAATAAATATATCTTATAATGTAATTACAATTTAATTAATAAAATTTATATATTAAATACATCTTGTCATATATTATTATCCATAAATATTGGGCTCTTTTTTGGCCCTTAATTGTGTCAGTAAAATTAATAAATAAATTAAATCACTTATTTAATGAAATAATATTAAAATTCTCACTTTAAATTAGTAATATGATTAAATTAATTATTTATTTTAATTAAAATAGTTATTAAATTACTAAAATAGTTAAAACAATGAATTAATTTTCCTTTATACTGGGTTAAATTGATTACATAAATTTTGGTGTGAAAATAATTTTATTTGTATTAATTAATCCCTTTAAATCTTATTGTAATACCTGTTTAGGTTTTTTTTCTCACAGTTATCATGTTTCATACTCACTTAGTTACTTATTATATTAATTAATTGTTTTGGGATTTTATGGTGGGAAAGATATTTAATTACTCACGTGTTTATTTTACTGTTTCATATTTTTCTCATAATTTCTATGGTTTAATTAAACTCTTTTGATTTCTTTTTTCATATTACTACTATTTTTTACATACATTTATGGCGCTTCAGAGGTCCTCCTTGCCTATAAAAAGTCCTGGAAGTCCCCTTTGGTAGCCATCACTTACATTACATTACTTATATTAATTCAAATATTTTATTATTTTTTTTGGCGTTACAAGTATAATAAAATTTTTTTATATAAATACCTAAAGGTTGCTTTAAGTCTGTTAGTAACTATAATTTAATATTTAAGCAGAAATAAAATGCTTACTTGATCAATTGTCTCTATTAAACCAATACTTTTTGTTGTGTCAATATTCACAAGTTTGTCATTGCACCTTCCTTTTAAATAGCTATTTTATTTCTTTTATTTTTTTATTACCTTCTTCTTTTTATTATCCTTTTATTATCCATTTTTCTGTTTTCATCTTTTCATCTTCTTCTTCTCCTTCTTCTAGATGACCGGCCAATAATACCAGTTACTATATGTAGGTTTAACTCTGCTTATTTCATCTTTCACATATATCTTTTTACTCAACACTCTTTAATGGCATTAATTTGTTCACATTACAGGGGGAGGTGTCTGATAAATACTAAAAAAAAATTAATTTTTTTTCTCTTGTTGAAAAAGACAGAGCAATACTGTTCTTAGTCCTAGAAGTAATAAAATTATTTTAATACATTATATTATTTTTTTAATTATTTCAGTTAACAATTGTTCTGATAATTAAAATTTTATTTTATTTTTTCAGCTGAAAATTGTCCTGGAAGTGAAATTATAAATATATAAATTACCTAAATTATATTAAATTACTTCAGTTGACATTAAAGTCCTGGTAATAAAAATTTCAGTTGACTCATACTCCTGATAATTATATATCAATATATTTTAATAACTAATTAAGTCTTGTATTAATTATTCCAGTTGACTTTTTGTCCTTATAATTAATAAATTATTTGGTTATTTCAGTTGATTTATTTTAAATCCTGGTAATAAAATATAAACATCTTAAATACTTTAATTAAAAAATTGTGATAATTATTTCAGCTGATTTTTTGTCCTGATAAATATTATATTTTCATTATTTCAATTGATTAAATAATCCTGATAATTGATTATATACTTGAAATATTTATATTTTTTTTCTTATTTTTCTTTCAACAAAGTTAAATAAAAACTGATTAAATTTTAATATTTCTTTCTCTCAGTTTCAGTTATATACAACAATGACTGATCAAAGTGCTTTTTCTGGCCATGATGAGGAACTATACTTGATTGATTATGATGGTACTTCTGTAAGTTCTCCTTTGACTAAAAAACTTGCTCAAATTAAATAATTTCTGGACCAATCAGCATGTAGACATGCAAGAAGTGGATAAAAAAGTGGAAAAAACTTCTCTGGATCAAAAGCCTCCATTGAACCCCCCAGAAGAGCTTCCAAGAGGATTCAATATAAAAAAGATGCCCTTGCAGCAGCAAGTCAGAAACCTCTCCACTCACATCAAGGAGTTGAGGGCAGAGAACCTTAAAATAAGATCAAAAGTAAAAATTCTAGAAGAAAAGGTAAGAAATATAGAATCCTTTCTTCAAGAGAAGAGGAAACCTCCAACAAAAACAAAAGCCCTTCCACAATTGGATCCTCAACCACAGGAAAAGGCAGAAGTTTCAAAATGGCATTAGGACTGGCTAAAAACCCAGTGGCACTCCCTGAAGGCCCAACAACAGCAAGAACCTCTGACAGGTCCTTCAAGGCCCCATCAATTCACCCCTGCCTCTCCCCATCCCTACCAAGGAGGAAGAAGGAAAAAGAACTCTCAATTTCAAATTTTTCCAAAGCCATGGTAAGCCCCTCCATTGAATCTCAAAGGCCCCTTCTTGTCACTAATCCAGTTCCTTCAGGTAATTCTGGAAGAAGTGATGATACCTTGAGACCAGTAGAGGCTGGCTCTAGTAGGCTTATAAATCAATATTCAGATGTAACTAATCCTTTAGTATTGATTTCTGCTTCAATGATTAATCCTTATATGGCTGCTATTAATGAAACACTTGATCCTGAATTTTATGAGAATCTGGAAAGTTACTCTGTTTCCTTGTTAAAAAATACTCCAGATGTAGCTACCAGTAATAATGAATATTTGAGAGATATTATTGCCAAGAAAATTCATATAATCAAAAACATGCAATTGACTCAAAAATTTAATAGTTTTTTAACTGAACAACGGTACCAATCAGTTAGAAGTGAATTACAGAGAGTTTCTGATGATTTTTATAAGTACAACGTAACTCATGAGAAGAAAGTTTCTTTGTGGCAAAATATCAAGAATTATTTTTTTAATTTACAAGACATTGTGTCTATCTATCTCCAGGAACTAGAGGGAAATAAGATGAGCTTAAAGAGACTAAGTGACCATTTTTCATCTCTAAAAAATTAAGAACCAATTCTCTTTTCCAACTATTAATGAGACATTATTCAGTATTCCAAGAGTGAAGAGTAGGCTAAAAACCATTGAAGAGAATTTGACTTCATTGTTACATGACCAAAAGTATTCTGAAATTTCTTAAAGAACCTGTTGCACAGGATACTCCACTTGTACCTGACCCTAGTTCATCTAAAGTAAAATTAGTACCAGAAATGCCAATAGATATTACTGAGTTTCCATCAAAAATTGATGATGCACCTTGCTCATCTACAGAAGGGTTAAACAATGAGATTACTGCCCAATTGGAGAAGTTACAGCTTCTTCTCCCTCATAAACAAGCTTGTAATAAGGAGACTGTTTCTGTCAGCCTGTAAATCCCCAGGACTGAGTAAAAAGTGCTTATAAGTTAAGTTAAACACATGAACTATACATGGGAACAATAAATGAGAGTGCACAAACAGTATACATAAGTAAAATTATGATAATACACAAAAAATGCAATTATAACACCTTATATACATGCATATATCCACCTTTTTGTAGGTCTTATGTACCTAATATTAAGTTGGAATATGTTTGGGTAATCTTAAGAACCTTAAGTATAAGGCTAAATAATTTTTAAGTATACTTAAAGCTGTTATTTTCATTGTTTTATGCAAAAAACAAGAAATGCACTTTATTTCACTTAAAAGTTGATTATATGCACTATAAATTTAAGAATATTAAAAATGCGCTTTGACAGTTCCATTTTTCTCATTTTGGACTATTGATTTGGCTACTTAAATGCATAAAAATAACACTTTTCAAAGTTGGTGTTTTTATGCCAGAAATGGCTTCTGTGTACTGGCCACATACTGCCTGCTTTTTTCCCATGTGAATAGCTTCATTTTTGGCAAAGTTAGCTTTTTCACACTATAATTACCCCACATTCTACGCCCACTGTGGGGAAACACACTAAAATAGGCGACAGGCGCTTATTTAGTGTCCTAGCTTAATTAATAGTGCATTGACCTTGTTTATATGCACTAATTTCATTAATAACCTCATTCTTGGCATCTTATTTAATCACCACGCTTAAATTCGCCTAATTTTAGTCAAGGATTTACCCGTGCAAGCACCTGCCAAGGACTGCATGTAGTTACCCACACATCTCACGCTCTGTTTTAAGTTTTTTGGTGGTTTCTCAGTCAATTTTGGTTATTTTTGGATGGGAATTTCACGTAGTATAATGTCAGGATTAGCCCCTCCATTTCTACAGTAAAACCCCCTTATTCTTAAGCTATTATTATCCTTAAAAAGTCTCCTTTAGTCTTTTATATTATTGTTTTATACGCATATACTCTCTTTTTGTCTATTTCTTTAATTTTGATGGATTTCCCTTATTATCACAGGATTTTGGCGGTTGTTACTTGTCTAATTATGTCATGGATCACTAGGGATGTTGATAGGCAGGACTATTAGTGGATTTGGGGCATCTTTAACTGTGTATTGGATGGTATATCAAGGGATTTATTGGGGAACTCAGTGTGTATAAAAGGAGGTGGTTTTTGGGTCTTGTTTCTACATTCTTTATCATTACAATTTACACCATATAACCAAATCAATTACAATACACTTCAATTAGTACTTTTATAAGACTTTTAAGTAGTATCTGAATTATTATAATCTATTTTTCTACCAACTAAAAAGATTGTAAGCCACATATAAAAATAGTGAGAATTATATTACAGGAGACCTTTATTCTGAATTATATTTTATTATTTGTTTGATTTATACTACAGTATTCATATAGGACCATTTAAATCTTCTAGACAAAGACTTTTCAAGCTAGTTCACGTCCTTGTACTTGACCTTAGCCTGACATTTTCAAATCAAAATAATTGACCAAAACTTGACCTATTCTCAACATTTGATGGTGATTCTTCTTCTGATTGGCAAAAATTTATTTGCAGAATTGATAACCTGAAGAATTCTTACAAACTTCCAGATGAAGAAATTTTGTCTAAATTAATTTCTTTACTTTCCAATGTTTCCCTAATGTGGTATGAATCTGTCCTTTAAGATAAAAATGACTACTCATGGGAATTTTGAAAGAAATTGATTTAAGCACAATTTGGTGGTTCCAAGTTTAGGTTAGCTCAACAAAGGCAGTATGAGGAAGCTAGATATAGCTATTCTTCTACTGAAAAACCTATTAAGTTCCTGATGAAACTTGTGAAGATCCTGAGGGCAATGGACCAAGATATGAATTTTGAATTATGGAAGGACAGGATCCTCTATGAATTGTCTATGTCTCTGAGAGACTTAATAGTTTCTAGGACTGAGTTCTCAAGAGAAATTTCTTATTTTATTAATACTTGTAATGAGGTCCTTTTAAATAACAAATATGATTCTAGAAGATTCATTCCTAGAACTTCATTGGAGAAGACCTCCAATTACCAACATAAACCTCCTGAAAAAGTTTGTAAACCTTCTACCCCTGTTGCACCTAAAAATTATACAATAAAAACTTGCTTTAAATGCAGAAAGCCTTGGAAGAAAGGCTATGTTTGTGACAAGAAAATAAATCTTGTTGAACAAACAGAGGAACATGCTGATGACACAGTTGCACTGGATGATACTTCAAGTGATTGGGCCAGAAATATTTCATATGAGTCTCACCAGGAAATTTTAATGCTGTAAGAAGATATTCATTATTTGAATAATATTGACATTGGGAATAATAATTTATCCACAGTAGAAGATTTTGAGATCATAATAAATCTTGAGGACAGCTCAATTATTATTGCCCCTCTCAAAACACTAGTCTTGATTAATGGAAATAACATGAAGGTTGTTTTAGATTCTTGAGCTGGAGGAAGTGTAGTATCTGAAAAAGCACTTACTTCAGTAGATCTGGAATATAAATCAAAACTTATGCATATAATTTCTGAGAATCAGAGAGGTTATGGCTCTGTTTTGTAGCCCATTGGTAAATACAAAGCTACAGTATTTTTCAAATATAACCATGGCTTTTTAAGTGCTATGTGCAATTTTGTAGTTATGAAAAACAATAAAATTAGTACTTGGTTCAATGTGGGAAATGATATTTTAACCAAATATGGCATTAAATTGGATCCCTCAAACCAATGCTTCACAATGGGGTTGAATGGGAAGAGAAAATTTAAAATCTCTTCCCCAAAAAAATTATTAACACCAGGATTGAACACATGTCATTCTGTAGTTTAATATAAGGGAAGATCTACAAAAGAAATGCCTTCCATTCTGTCTGAAATTGAAACTTCTTCTTTTAATGAACAACTTTCTGGTGAGGAAAAAGATTCCATCCTTCAATTGATAAAATCTTTTTCTATGGCCTTTGCTCATGTATCACATGAATTAGGATTGGTAAAAGAAGAAATGAAGCTCTCATTGTCTTGCCCATTAGCTGAAATATTACCTAGTTTAAAGAAAAAGCCTTATCCTGCTTCTCCCACAAAGAGAAAAGATATTGAAGACAATATCTCTACCCTTTTATAGATGAATATTATTGAAAAAGTAGTTGAAACACCTAAATATTGTGTTATCTCACCTGTCCTAATTTCTTATGAGAAAGATAAAGCCAGGTTATGTGGTGATTATAAAGCATTATACACTTATACTGTAGATGATATCTATCCTTTACCCAGAATTAGCTCTATACATGCTATCTTACAAGGTGCTAAATATATCAGCTGTTTAGATGGTAATAAAGGATATCACCAGGTATCTGTTGAGAAGAATTCCAAGAATTTTCTGATGATTGCTACTCATATGGGTATTTATAAGTATGTTAGGATGCCATTTGGCCCCAAAAATGCCCCTTTAGTTTTTCAAAAGGTTATGGATAACACATTCCATCAAGAAACAATTGAAGGATGGCTGATGGTTTACATTGATGATATTATCATATTATCTAAAACATTTAAGGACCATCTTAACCACCTGTGTAAATTGTTCCATAAGATGGATGAGATCAATATGACACTTGCCTTGAAAAAATGCAAATTTGCTTTTCATTCTTTGAAAGTGCTTGGTCATGTTGAATCAGGGTTAAAGATATGTGTTGACAAGAACAAAGTGGCAGCCATACAACAGGTGAGAGCTCCTACTACAGCTAGATATCTCCAGAGTTTTTTAGGAATTTGTGGATACTATAGACATTATATTAAAAATTATCAGGTAATAGCATTTCCCCTTACCCAATAAACTGGGAAAGATGTTGATTTTGTCTGGAAACGTGAAAGACAAAGAGCTTTTGACACTATGAAACATTGTTTGATGTCAGCACAAGTTCTTGCTTTACCTGACTTTAATCAACCATTTGTTTTATACACTGATTCCAGTTTTATTGGTCTTGGTGCTGCTCTCCATCAAAAACAAGTTATGAATGATAAAGTATCAGAAGTAGTAATTTTTTATATTTCAAGAACTTTGAGAAACAGTGAATTGAAATATGGTGCCACTCAACTGGAGTGTTTAACAGTGGTGTGGGCTCTAGAGAAGCTACATTATTATCTGGATGACCATAAATTTGAACTTGTCACTGACTGCAGTGCAGTTAAATCTCTCTTAAACTTGAAAAAACCTAACAGAAATATGTTCAGATGGCAGCTAGCTGTTCAAGAATACAGAGGGAGGATGACAATAATTCATAGGGCTGGTATTGTTCACTCAAATGCGGATATGTTATAAAGGTTACCTTTGCAAAATGATGACTCTAATCTTTCATATGACCCTGAGGATTAAATAATTTACATTCAGTGAATATATGTGGTCAATATGGAGGAGGAGCTATTACAGCTTATTCTGGATTCATATGATAAGGACACTTACTTAAAGAAGTTATGTACTATATTAAATGATCCAAAGAATGCTTAAATACAAGCATTAATTAAAAACCTTCCACCAAAGTACCAGAAATCTTTGAAAAAAGGAAAATTTTCAATTGATGAAGGCTACCTCCATTATAGAAGAAAGTTGAGTAATGTTATTTTTATTCCTCCTTCTATGAAAGAGATCATCTTGAAGATTTGTCATGATGACATATTGGCTAGACATTTTGATCTTGAAAAAATAATGATCAGAATTAAGAACACTGCTTGGTGGGTTAATATGTCTAAAGACACCAAAATATATGTTGAATCCTGTGATTCTTGCAAGAAATCAAAAAGATTAACTGGAAAAAGAGCTGGATTAATGCAACATATTGAAACTCCTGATGCACCATGGCAAATAATAAACATAGACTTTGTAACAGGATTGCCCATTTCTGGGAAAGACAGTCATAACTCTTGCTGGGTTATTGTAGAAAGATTCACAAAAATGTGTAAATTTATCCCTACTCACTATGCAATATAGGGGGTGGACTTTCTAGCAAGTCCTCAACCTGAACTCAGATGGAACTCAGACTGAACTCATACTGAAACCATACTGAACTCTACTTGAACATCCACCTAAAACTGTTCTTCTGAGTGGTGTTCATCCTGGATTGTATGGTTCCTTTATCAATAGCTCAATGTGTGTTCAATCTGTGGTGAGTTTGGGTCCAAGGTTGCAGAATTTCTAGCAAGTCTTCCCCCCATATTGTGTGGTGACTCACAAGGATTTTTCAACTAAAGAACTAGCCTTCTTTTGGTGGTCTCATATTTTTAATACTTTTGGTTTTCCAAAGGCCATAATCTCTGACAGAGATCCTAAATTTATTTATGAATTTCGGATGTCTCTGATGTATGTTTGTGGTTGTGATCTGAAGCTTTCTACTTTCCATCACCCCCAAACTGATGGATTATCTGAGAGAATGATTCAGACTTTAGAGGACATGATAAGAAGGTATTTTGCCTTTGGACTTGAGTACAAAGACAATGACAGATTCAATCATGATTGGGTTACCTTGCTTCCTGGTTTAGAATCTGCTTATAATAGCACTGTTCATTCTGTTACTCAGAGAAAACCTTTTGAGCTCTGGCTTGGATATGTTCCAAATACTCCTGCCCAAATTCTTAATAATAAAATACCTATGTTGGACTTACATCCTGGTGTAAAATCTCTTCTTCAAATGCAACAGATTTGCAGAAGACATACTCAAAAATGTATTGAAAAATATTTTGAATATGAAAATAAAAGGGGGGATAAATCACATAAAGAATACATATTTAAAAAGGGTGATGAAGTACTGATTTCTACAGTCCACTTCAATTTTCAAGGTAATAACAAATTAAAAGACCCATTTGCAGGTCCATTTGTTGTCAAAAGAATGTTTGTTGATAATGCAGTTGAATTTATCCTGTACTCTCCATATGACAGGAAAAATACTGTTATTCCAACATCTCTTCTTAAAATTTACACATCCAATAGTTATTTATTTCCCAAAAGTAGGGGAAGACCAAAGAAAACCCCTAATGAAGTCACTGAAACAGAAGATATTGATAGGATTCTAAATGACAGAATAATCACTGCTGAAAAAGGTACTGAATACTTATTGAGATTCATCAATAAATCTTCTGAATATGATTCTTGGATACCTGGGAAAAAGATATCTAACCTTCCTACTCTACTAAAGAAATATAAAAAGAAAAAATCATAGCACTTTTTTTATTGTTTTTTTAGAGTGAGGGAGTGTCAGCTAGGCTACTAGACTTACCCAGTATATAATTAATTATTTACTAGGATCAAGCCACACCTTTATTTCTTATTATATTAATTATATTTACTTTATAACTTACTTACAATAATTTAACTAATTGGAATAAGTAAAAATCAAGTAAATATTTAATTTTAAAATTTCCCTCATATTTTTATCCCCTGACAATGTCCTCATGACAGTCTAGAGGTGAAATAAAAATATATTAATACTAATTATTAAATCTAAATTATTCTATTTAAAAGTGACTTTTACAGGAACTTTAAAATAAATCAAATAATTTGATATATACAGTAAATAAATTATATTGATACATTCTTTATAGAACAATCTTAATATTTGAAATATCTTATTGTGGAAGTTTCTTTTCTCTCAATCTCCTGTATATAGATATTTTTTAATTCTGTGTTTTCTCTCCTTTTTGCCTATATAAGGCCTCCCATTTTGGTTGTTTTTTACTCACTCTTGACTCACTTAAAATTTATTATATACTACCAAATTAATTCCATTACTACTATTACTATTTTAGTTTTTACATTTATGTAATTCTAATCCTTCCAAGTAATAAAAATAATACCTCTTTAACCTTTAACTTGAGTAATACATTATAAAAGATAAAACTTTACATACCTTGATTTAAATTCTCAAGTTATCCACCTTCACCACTGTTTTGACTGCCGTAAAATCTTCTAGACCAAGAAGACCCCTTGACAAGTATACTCATTCCAGTATTACTTTGTGATAAGGCCATTTTCAAGAAGATTTATAAATTATTCTGTTTAAATAAAATATCAATGGTATTTTTTATCATACACTTAAAAATTGAATAGAGACTTCATATAAGATTTACCAATCAGCATGAATATCATAATTTCAATAAATCATTTATAAATCCTGAACTTATATATTTAATTTTAGAATTGTGTGTAAGTGTTCAGTTGTGAATTTCTCCTATCAAAACTTTTATTTTAAAGACTAAAAAAGTGCACCTGAAACATTTTACTTAATTTATTTTTCAACATCATAGAATTTAAATATTTTCTCTATTCATTTAAAATATGGAATAATATTATTTTATATAAAAATATGATTTCCTTTACAGCTGCTTTTCTACATGGGTATAATCTAAAGTTCCTATTGTGTTTTTTTTACAAAATGAATATCATATAAAAGTTTTTCAATTTGAAACTGATAGATTAATGAAAACATAACACTTCTACCTATTTAATTCAGTTCTTGAACAATAATATAATCAAAAATTTTACCTGAAGCACATTTTTTAACATGAGAACACTTTGTGAAATATATTATGATTATTCCCAGGTTGACACTGAAATTATCCCACAATAGAGTATTTAAGGAAAATCAAGCACTAAAATTAAAGTTTAAATAAATTTATACTACTTTGTTTTTATTATCTTTAAAGTTTTACATCTAGCTTGAATTTCAGTTTTTCATATGGAAAATTTACTGAGTATTGATTAATTATTTCAACTAATGAGATTAATCTACCAAATAGCCTTATTTACATAAAATTTTGATGAAATACATCATGAAGAGTTCCAGAATATCATATATGTATTATATTGGATAAATCTATATTTCCAAAATTCTTAGTAGTTGAAAATTCAATAGAACAAAAAAACAAGCAAAAATATATTTCCTTTTAATTTTAATCATCTTCTTTTACATTAAAATTTCACAAGCTGGATTAAAATCCACTGGTATAAGAATTATACTTTTTTCTAGACATATAATTAAACAATTTATCAATTATTAGTGCTTAGTGTAAAGAAGCTATGATAGGACCTCATCAAAAAAGAAATTTGGAAAACATATTTCTATCTTTTATTTTTTAATTATAAGTCTTTTCACAGTATTCTAGAATAAAATACTTGAGAATCTTGATGGTTCAATATGTTTCTTAAATAAATCCATTGAATTATAAATAATTATGATGCATAATCAGAAATAATAAAAATCTAAAAAAAACATCAGGTAATATGGTTTAAATTAAAAAAATTAAAGCTACAAATTCTTGGCTAAAAGGAGTTATCAATAAAAAGAACCACTGGTCTTATAATATATTTTTTAAAAAAAAACTTATAAAATCATTTGAGAGGTTAAAATGATGCTTTTGAAAGAAATAGTTTAATTTTAAGTCTTTTTAATGATCAAGTGAATTTCAAAATAAAAAATAAATTGTGCTTTATGGAAGAAGTTCTGTGAATGGATCATATTCTTAATCTGCCCTTGTTATTATTTCTATAAATTTTTCATTAAACTTTCACTATTATTCGAGCACAGACTCATCCATTGTTGGTTAATATCTCAATATGAGTTCAAATTAAATTTCAGTATCAGTTCATTATAAGTTCAGTCTAAGTTCCATATGAGCTCTATCTAAGTTCAAGTTTAGGACTTGCTAGCAAGTCCCACTATGCAATATAGGGGGTGGACTTGCTAGCAAGTCCTCAACCTGAACTCAGATGGAACTCAGATGGAACTCAGACTGAACTCATACTGAAACCATACTGAACTCTACTTGAACACCCACCTAAAACTGTTCTGCTGAGTGGTGTTCATCCCTGATTGTATGGTTCCTTTATCAATAGCTCAATGTGTGTTCAATCTGTGGTGAGTTTGGGTCCAAGGTTGCAGAATCGCTAGCCAGTCCACCCCCCATATTGTGTGGTGAGTCAGACACAGCTTTCACAGTCCTTAAGGACTTTCCTAACCACAAAACTATTTACTTCATTAACAATCACATTTCCACTGAGAAAATCATTGATCCCAAGTCTGAATCTCCCATCAAAGTCAAAGGAGTCATCTGACATAAGTCCAATGAGCTCAAAATCATCACTTCAACCAACAAAAATAATCTCCTTTTTTCAGTTCTTGGAAAGAATGGATCCCTCAAGGCATGATATTCAAGTCTCCCATTTTCCCAGTAGTTTCCAATAGTGTCCTGAATTACTATGATCTGAATGGCCTAGCATGCATTAACTCACTCATTGAAGACAACCCAGAATACCTCAAGTCTCTCTATTGCATTTCTTGGTTCAGGAACCCTGAATTCATAGCTGGGTGAAATCATTCTTCAGTAGTTTTCCATTTATTCTACGAAAATGATACTGACACTCTTATCACCCCCTGTCCCATTTTCCCACTCATTTTTGAGGACCAGGTCTAACTCACAGAAGCAATAAACTAGGAGTGAAGAACCAGCTTTCAGTTTTGGGGAAAGGGTCACCTCTCCATACATTGTTTTTTCCCTCCTTTCTTCTCCAACTGCTCTTTCCACCACAGCACAGAGTCCTGAAAAGCCCAAAAACTCATGGCTTCAGTCTTCTTCACATGTCTAGATTCTCTACCTCAAATTCACCTCCTAAAGACTTCTTCTACCTTTTTTCCTTCTCTCCCTGAGAATCCCTCCTCAATCCTTCCAATATTTCACCTCCCTCATACTCCAAACTACCCCCAAAGTAACACTCAATGATTGGAAAACCTCTCAATCTCCCAAGCAGCTCTACCTTTTTCACTTTCTTATAAATGAAATTCCACCATTCTCATTACATGTATCATTCCATTTTCATTAACCCCAAAATTTACTCATATGGAACTTTAGTTTTATTGGAACCATTCCTCTTTCCTGATCATAACATGCCTGCTCCTTCCAAAGGCTGGTACTTAATTTCACACCTACACTAACCTCCCTCACCTCCCCCCTCCCTAAACAGGTGCTGTTTCTTCATCAAAAAAAACTCCCTTTCAACTTGTTTACCTCTATTCAAAGCCTCTTCCTTGATCTCCCCCTATTTAAGATTAACCTCTCTCCCTCCCCTATCTTCTGCACCAATCTCTATAACCCTCCCTCAACCTTCTCCAATTCTCAAAACACCTCCTTCACACTTTCCTCTTTCTGTAACATACTACCTTTTTTTTCTGAATCAAATTTAAACCATGATTTATGGGCTGAAACTGCAAAACATCACACTAACCACTCCGCTTCCACCCCCTTTTTAGATGCCTTGTCTGAACTAGACATGTCCCTCATGTCCCAACTGGGGGTCCCTACCTTCTGTAACTCCAGAAACCTTACCATGTTAATTGACCTAGTGTTTTTAATATTTAGAGCCTCTGAAGTGGTAATCAGCTTCAAGACTGATATAGAAGGTTTTGACTTGAACCTATCTGATCACAGATTTATCACCACTTGAATTTCCTCCACACCACCACACCTCCCCCCATAGGAAACCCTATCAAAATTGGAAAGGTTTTGATAAGTCTTCCCTTAATTACCCACTCACTTCTCCCTTACTTCTTCTCCATCACACCTTCTCTCTTTTCCCTCAAAAGACCTGCCTGATGAGAATGTTACTTCTTAATTTACCAAACTAATGGAAAGTTTGGTCCTGCTGCAGCAGACTGGCTTTTGTGTCATACATGGTGGAATCACAGTATCTTGGATCCCCTCAAGGAGACTTGCTATAAGACCCAACACAAATTCAGGTATCCCCCAGCTCCACATGTTGCAGCTGAGTTTTTGTCAGTGAGAGAAAATTTCAGAATCAAAACAAAATATCTACAAGAATTACACTGGAAATCATATTTCTCCTCCCTTACCCCTGTTTCCTTTCTTAAACTAGTTAAGCTCTCTCAACACATCTCTGACTTCTGTTCCAGCCCTCACTTGACTCATGCTGATGGATCTCCAATTACTGAAAGTCTTCTAAAAGTGCAAGATCTTTCTGAAGGAAATCAAGTAGCTGAGATCCATTTTGTGCTCTCAGAAACCCCCCCTCCTTTTTCCCCAACCACTCCCTTGTCCCCCCTTTCACCATTGAGGAGGTAAATAATGCCTTACTCAAAAAAAAAAAGGGAAGGTCCCTGGGCCCTCTTAAGACTTATAAGGGAAGACTACTTCTAATTCTAAGACTAGTCAAAGACAGAACTGGCTATGCTGATACAGAAGTGAGACTAACTAGACTGAATATATTGGGGCTTCCAACATTGAGAGTTACAAATACAGGAGACTAAGAAGTAAATGTATTACTAAATTAGCTGTCTGATAAGGAGTGCCCCACAGTGCTTTCCCTTCAGATCCCCTTATGAAATTTCCCTCTTTCCTGCCTATTATAATGCATGGTTTCCATAGTGCTCCTCTACCTCTCCTCTCAACCCAAATCCTAACATTACCCACTCTTTTATCCTTCCTGCCCCTTGTGCTCCTTCTCAAACTCTTTCACCTTTCCCTTATCATTATCTTAGTTCTCTATTAATTCCAAAGATCTATCTCATACTCCATAAGCTTTCCAGTGCACCAAATACTGAACCTTTCACCTGTACACCCATTCAGAAATAATATTTTCTACTTCAAACTCCTCTTCATTTCTTACATAAAATGGCACTGATGGTTCCTCTGGGTGCTGTAACCAGAAAGCCTATGCACAAGTTTGAGGGTGTGCCTGGGTAAGTGAGATCGGCAAAGAGGATTGAAGAATACTTTGAGGGAGTGGTTTGAAGATAAGTCAAACATAAATTAATACTTCTTCAAGATAAGTTCAAGGTGAACTATATTGTAATTTACAGTAACATTAAATATTCAGGTTAATCTCACAAAGGTCTGGAGCTTAATAATCAAAAGGGATTTAGGAGTTTTTAAGAGTTTGAAACAAAATCAATTATTAAGAATAGTTAGAAAAAATTATAGCCTTATATAAGTTTAACTACTATGACAACAATATTATAACTTAATTCTAAGGAATGTAGAGCCAAATTCACCCAATTATATAGACAACTCCACCTTATAGTTACCCCTTTATAAAACCACCCTTAAATTATCACTGACCATCCAATATAACCCATAGATTATATAACCTTACTCCTATTCCTACTCACAGACCTTTAATTACCCTCAGACACACAATAAACTAAAAATGAAAATACATCATCAATTTTAGCACGAATACCTTGCGCATTCACTTAGGATTTTAAAGTATAAGCATATTGTTGACAAATTTAGATTTAATATTTAGATAGTGCAGTTGGTAGTGTGGTAGAATTGATACACACAAAGGGAAAAAGCATTTTCTATGTATATGTTGCTTTCTGCGCTTTGAGTATTGATTTGTGAACTGATTTATGAATTAAAAGATTGAATTTTTCTTTGAGGGTCACATTTTGCATGACAGGTGCCCTGTTACTTTATCTTCTAGAAGTTTTGTGAGTAATCAAATATAAAACACTGGGTGCACTTGTTTCATTGAACTTGGTAGTTCCAGTTCATATTCTGATACTGATATCTTGTGCCTAATCTTAAATGGGCTTACCTTCTTATGATCTAACTTAGCACTTGGGAATAGTGTGGAAAGTAATTGTGAGATTAGCCAAACCTTTTCACCTACCTGTATTGCTGGATGCTTGGTTTTCCCTTCATCATTATGGTGCTTCATTGACTGTTGAGACAACTTGAGCCCTGCTTCTAACTCTTGACATATACATAGCATTTTCTGAATTTTTTCTACAGCTTCTGGAACTTGCAACAAGGATGGGGTTCCAATTTAGAACATTGGGTGGTATCCATAGTTGGAGTAGATAGGTGACATACCTGTTGCAGCATTTTTCTGGCTATTGTATGAGAATTCAGCCAGGGGTAGAATCTTTACCCAATCATCTTGCTTATAGTTAATGAAGTGGTACAAGTATTGTTCAATTTCCTTTTTTACTATCTCAGATTTCCCATCAGTTTGTGATTTCAATGCTGTTGACAAAATGCGCTTAATTTTTAGTTGCTCATACATTGCCTTTAGCCACTTAGAGTTAAAAGTACTTCCCCTATCTGATACTATACTTTCAAGAAATCCATAAAACTTCCAGACATGTGCAACCATTAATTCTGCCATACCTTGTAGTGGTGGGTAAAAAGTGTTCCATCTTTTTGCAGAGTTCAACTACTGTGAGGATAGAATTCTTTCCTTGAGACTTGGGTAGCTCCACTATAATGTCATAAGAGTTTTCCTTCCATGGCTACTTGGGTATTCTTAATGGGGTTAGTGGTGTGGCTGTTTGACTGACCTTGTTCCTCTGGAAAGAGTCACACGCTTCTACATAGCACTGGAAATATGCCTTCATGGACTTCAAGTAGAAGTTGCAATTTACCAGCTCCATTTTCATTGGTATTCTTGGGTGTCCTGCCATTGGGGAGTCATGCCTTGATCTTACCTCTTGCTTATTGGGCTCCTCATCATTTAGAGCCACTGTTCTCCCATTTCAATACAGCTCATGCCCTTCCAGGTGATACACCTCCAATCCTTTCCTTACCAATGACTCCTTATATAAGAGTGCCTTCAAAAACTACTGAACCCCCTCATACTTTTCCTCCTCCCTCCTTATCAATTCCATCAAATCTTCATCCTCCCATTCCACTTCATCTAGAATTAACCCCTCTTTAAGGTCCCCCTTCAATAATGTAGTTCCAACAGTATGTAACTGGTCCAGTTCTGGGTGCAAGTCAGGATGTCCTGATAGCGCATCAGGTTTTCCACTTTTTTTCCTGGCTGGAATGTAAGAACAAAACTAATGCTAGTTAGAAGTTCTTCCCAGTGTGCTTTCCTGAGAGTCACCTTTTTTGTTGTCAGGAAAGTTTCCAATTTTTTATGGTATGTGTAAGTAAGAACTTGTAGTTTGTGTGGCCCACCTTCTAAATAGTAATGCCAGGTGCACACTGCTTCAACCAGTTCCAATAACTTCTTATCATATAATTCATAGTTTGATTTGGCGCCTAGCAGTGTACATGAAAAATATGCTACTAGGTGAAAATATTTTAAGCATCATATTGGGATAACACTGCACCTAGTGCAAAGTCTGAGAAGTCACATTCTAGAAAAGATGGCATTAGTAAGTCTAGGATTGCAAGAATAGGGGCAGTTACAAATTTTATTTTCAGGTGGTCAAATGAATCTTGTTGACTACTTTTCCAAGTGAATTTGGCATCCTTTTTTGTGAGGTCATGCATTGGTTGGCAGATATGGGATTAATTTTCAATAAAGCTGCAGTAAAAGCTTGAAAAGCCTAAGAATGACTGGAGCTCCCTTACTGATGCTGGTGTTAGCCACTCTGTTACTACCTTTACCTTCTATTGATCCATTTGCACCCTAACCTTTAAGATGATACTCCCTAGGTATGAAATTTCACTTACTTAGAAGACACATTTTTCTGGTTTCAACCATACTTGTGCCTCCCTCAAGCACTGAAAACAATCCTTCACACATATCTGGTGTTCCTCCATTGATCTGGAGTAAATGAGGATGTATTCCTGATATAATGCTAAATCTATCCCTATTATATCCCTTAAGATTCTATAAGTGAATTTTTGGAAAGTGGAATGCACATTACACAGACCAAATGGCATTACCAGCCATTCAAAATGACCAAATTTGGTGCAGAATGCTAGTTTGTGTTCATCACCTTCTTTCACATGTAGGTTGTGTTAAACTTCCCTAAGATCTAGGGAAATGAAGATCTCTGCACCTTGAAGGCTATCAATTAGCTCACTAGTCAGAGGAAGGGGATATATTTTATTTACTGCCAGCATGTTTGACCTTCTGAAATCCATACAAGGTCTTAATGACCCATCCTTTTTTCCTGAAAAGATCACAGGGGTGTCCCAGGGAGCTTTGTATTCCTTAATAAAACCATTCATTAAATTTTCTTCTATCATCTCTTTTAGCGCTTTTGACTCTAGGGTTGATAATGGGATTATGCGGCTAAATTGAGGGGTTGTGCCTGGCATCAGATCAATAGCAAAGTCATATTTTCAATGAGGTGGTAGGGTCTTGACTTCATTATCTTAAAAAAGTGGTAAAAGTTCCCAGTAAGCTTCAGGGACCATTTACTTGAGGCTTTTTTTATCTTTGAGGGCTGGACCTTGGCTGCAATATTGGCAGATATGTTCCAAGCTGTTTCATTGAATTCCAGCTCCTCTTCTTCTTCCAGTGCCCCCTCCAAGTCCTGAAACTTAGCATCAAGTGAAAGTTTCAGTTCTTGTGGCAAGTATACTGATGATTATAAAACACCATGAGACTCTCCAGAAGGTGCCAGGGGGTTAATACTTAATCTTTGTGATCTCCCTGTCTATCTTCTGCTTTACTCCATCCTTGATTCACCTTCTCCTCCTCTTTCTGCACTTCATCTTTTCTTGGGCCCTTTCTGGCACACTCCGTTGGTGACCCATCCCCAGCATTCTGCTTAGAATGAAGAAAAAGCATCAGTTCTGGAGGCAAGTCAACTGATGATAAAAAAACATCAGAAGACTTGCAAGAATGAGTCCCCAACCCCTGAAGGGTCCAGGGGGCCAATACTCTAGTGCAAGTGCTCCCTTTCCTTCTCATTTGAGCCATCTTTTCCTTCAAGTCAATTTGCTGGCTGTACTGGTCCATCCATGTCATATTGGTCTTTCAGGTTTGCTTTGTATGCCTTGCACTGAGATTCCCTTTCATTGCACCAGAATCTGCAATAAATCTTTTCTCTTACTTCTCCTCCCCTACCTGGTAGTCCATCAAACATAATTATATGCCTAGGGTGGTCAAATTTTTCTTTTTTCTTTTTATTCCTCTGTACAAAATTATTGGAAGTAAAACAGTCTGTTGCCCCACAGTCCAGAAGGGCTCATACATTTGTTGTGGCATCAAAGGTCATTAAAGACAAGTTCAGTATAATATTATTATCATTTACTTCAAGTGGCTTACACGCTGATAATTCTTCTACTAAATTCAACTTATCTTTTCCCTCTACTCCACTCAAGGAGGGCACAACCTTCACTCCCAAGTGCTGTCTTTTACCTGCACCTTACCTGCGCTATCCTTCCTTTCACTAACCCTTATTTTCCCCTTACACTCCCTTTCCAAGTGACCACTGCTTCCACACCTTAGACACAAACCTTTTCTCATGTGCCTTTGGTATGCTTCATCTGGAAGCCTTTTCCTTGCAATAGCACCCCATGAGTTTACTGTGTTGATATGCATGGCATTTGGGTCCTGGTACTGGCCCCACTTGATGAGGCATAGTTACACCCCTGACAAGCACCACTTGCACCATCCATTTTTTGATGTTTAAACTCATTATCAATTTGGATAGCCAGCTCCATGAATGCTTGGAGAGAGCTTGGAAAAGGGTAACTGATCAGGGTGTTTCTTATTCTTGGTGAAATCCCATTCCTGAAGTGGGACATGAGCGCTCCTTCACCCATGTTGGGACATTGCTGGCATGCCCCCGGAATTCTGACACATAATCAGCCACTGAATGTTTCTGGTGTAATTGATTTAACATGTGCTCCAAGGTTGTGGAAAAATCAGGATCACCAAAATCTAGCTCAAGTTCTTCCATGAACTGGCAAAAAGTTTTTGCCACATTAGCACCTTCAAGGAGTTCTTTTGTATATAGTGTTTCCCAGCATGCCACCTTATCTGTGAGGTAAGATATTGCAAATCCAATTTTTGATCACTCATCTGAGAACTGCTGACCATTGAGAAGGACATTAAAGTTAACCTGTGATGCATACTGCTCTTCCAAAGGGCCTTGCTTTCCATTGAAGATTTCTGGGACTGCAATCTTTGGTCCTTTGATGGGTGGTGCTAGTGTGGTGGGCAGTGTCTGTGCTTTGGCTTTAGCAGCATCCAACTCTGCCTCTGTGGGGCCACAATATGAGGGTTTTTCCTCTGCTAGACATTCCATGAGTCTGGAATTCTGCTCTTACAAGCATTCCATCTGATCTTGCATTGCAGCAAGTAATGCTGCATTGGATTGACCTTAGGGGTTCAGGATTCTTTTGTAGTACACTGGTTTATGATTGGAAAAAATGTTGAAATCTAAGAAGGCAGACTACTACTAATGCTAAGACTAGTCAAAGATGGGACTGACTATGCTGATACAGCAGTGAGACTAACTAGACTGACTATGTTGGGGCTGCCAACAGTGAGGGTTACAACTATGGGAGACTAAGAAGTTACTGGATTAATAAATAAGTTTTCCAATGAGGAGCACCCCATAGTGCTTGCCCCTTATGATCCCCTTAAGCAATTTCCCTCTTTCCTGCCTATTAAAAGGCATGGTGTCCATAGCACTCCTCCTCCTCCCCTCTCAGCCCAAATCCTAACAGCCCATATGGTATTCCCAATTCCTCCCTCCATAGTAACCTGCAAGCAGTCTCAGCTATCCTTCTCCCTATCTTTCAGGCCTGCCTTGATCAAGGCCACTATCCATCCACCCAGAAAGAGGCCAAAACAGTTATAATCCCTAAACTCAATTGCCCCAACTTTATTGTCCCAAATGACTATCATTTTATTGCTTTACCCAATACAATGGCTAGACTTCTTGACTTTCTTTCCTTGTTGAATAAGGTAATCAACTCCCTGAAAGCAATTACAGAGGCTTCCCTTCTTCACCTTACCATTTGGACAAAAGACCAATGGCGGAATGGTAAGGTAGTAGGCACCTTGTCTCTTAATGTCAAGGGGGCTTTCCCATCTGTGAAAATCATCAGAATAGCCTCCATTCTCCAATAACTTCCTCTCCCTTGTAACCTCATCAACCTTATCATCAACTCTCCTGAAGGAAGGAAAACAAGCTTTGCCTTCTCCTCCTATGAATTGTCTCTCACATTCTATCCCAAAGGGTTCCCACAAGGATCCCCTCTTTCTCCCATCTTATAAATTATACATAACTCTGACTTACTCAGTCTCCCATCCCTTTCCTGCTCCTCTGTAGCCCTAGGTTACATTGATGATGTTATATACCTGGCTGCTGACTTTGACCAGCAGAAAGTGCTGAAGAACCTTTTCCAACTTGGCTCTGAAGCAGTAGCCTGGGGTGTCAGACATGCAATAGTTTTTGATTTTCCAAAGACCAAATGACTACTGCTGACCAAAAATCCCTCTCTCCTTAAAGCTCCTCCTCTACACTTTTATGGAAAAATCCTTTCTCCTTCCTCCAGCCTCAAACAGTTGGGTGTCCTCATTGATCCAACCATTTCCTTTCAACCAAATGGCAACAAATTAATTACCACAGGTTTACAGGCAGCCTCTGAAATTCACTTCCTTTCCTCCTCATGATGGAGCATTCCACTTAGGCAATACAAAACCCTCATCACATCTCTCATCCATTCTCGGACTGACTACGCTGCTATAGTTTGGAATCATTTAAAGAAACCCACATGCACTAAAAGACTGCTGCAAGTGGTGGATAACAAAGCCATCCAACAAGCTCTTGGTTGTTTCTGATCCACCCCAATCAGCATTTTACCCCATAAATCCTTCTCACTGACATGTAAACAAAGACTTGAGATGGCAGTTGAAAAAGCCTGGGCACATCTCCTCATCATCCCCTAGTCAAATCCTATGGCTCAAGTAGTGAAATCCCTGGTTGCAAACATTCCCCCCAAAACTCACCTGCACCACCTCCATCTATTATCCTTACACAATATCTTCCCTCGCTCCACTCCTTTGGGAAGTTTGGATTCCAGACTCCCCCTCCCCCCTTAGCTCCTTCTTTTATTCAAAGGGGCCATTGTTTTTTCTATAGAAGAAGCCTACTCAAGCTCCATTGATGCAGCTTTTGATCCAAATTAACATCTTCCCTATGTGGCTCAATTAGGGGACCCATCAGTGTTTTCAGTCCTTGAATTGGAATTGACTAGGCCTGCTCCCCTTCTCCAACAACACTTTCCACTTACTGTATCACTCCCTCAAAATTTTCACAGTCAATCATCCATGCCCTCTGTTCTCCATCACCATCTATTTCAAACTCAAACATCCTTCTATCCATCCTCACTGTCTCACACAAACTAAGAAATCTTCACTCAAAATTTGACCCTCACTCTTCAGGGGTGCCCCGGCCACATAGATGTCACAGACAACAAAATTGCTGATGCCCTTGAAAATGGGACTCACCCCATGGCTAACCCAGCTAAGTCTTTTCTCCACTTCCCATATCCGCCCCCCTCCATCTCTCACTTAACATCAATACTGAAATTACATACCAAACTCCTACTCTCTACTCCCCTAAGTGCTGACAGGATCAAAAAATTAAGAGGCAAGTTTGACCCACCTGGAATGTGTAAAAGGTTGACTGGCCTTCCTAGAACACAGGCCATGGCATTTATACAATGTCAATGGGGTCACTCCCCTTTAAAACACAACCTCTACTGTTTCAAAGCATCACCCTTCCCTCTGTACACCCTCTGTCCATTATCTTCCTATGACACTCCTGAACATGTCCTTCTTTTCTGTACCGCTGTGGTCTTCCAACATTGGAAGGGGCCTTTGTTGTGTGTTTTGGTGCTGTTTGTGCATGTCTTAATTGACATCTGTTGAAGAATTGGGTATTTTTCTGGGTTTATTCCGTGGATATTGGGACTGCAGGTATGTGGGTACTATCATTGGATAGCCCTGGGTTTTCTATACATTTCATGTCTTGATAATATTTTTCATATTCTAAGTTTTAAGGGGTCAATTCCTCATTCTTCAGTTACAAAAGATAGCTGTTTAATTTTGTTTTTTGTGTTTTACAGGCTAACCTTAAGTCTTAGGGTTAAGTACTTAGTACCATTGGATAGGGCTAATTTAGCTCTATATTTCATGTCTCAATGTTGTTATAGTGATATTCCGTAATTTAAGGGTTTTAGTAGTTGTAGCTAATTTTTCTAAGTAGATTAGGTGTTTTTATTGGTTTTCTGGCTTCAGGGAGGCTGGGCCGCTTCAGGCGGCACCTCCAACGTTGGGCAGCCTGCCTGCCTCTGTTTTAGAAGGTTGGGGAGCGCTTCTGGAGAATTTTTATTCAATTTGGCTGGTACAGGTGCCAAACTCATTGGTGTGCATGGGCTCTTAGATAGTGGTCTGTGTGTACATAGTGAATAAGACAGTTTGGGGCAACTTTAATTATCATAAAACCATCCGGAGGTGATATCCTTGTTCCTCACTCAGTTTTCACTGTTTTTTGGCCACAATTGGCTGTGTTTGTTGCAAGGTTAGTTCTTCATTTAACTCAACTTTGGCAAATGTTTTCTCTGGTGTAGTCTTGCAAGCTATATCAAGTATTATTGCTGTCTCTGGTGTGGATTTTCAACCTACATCAAGTATCATTGCTTTCTCTGGTGTGGACATTGGTCTACATTTCAGTTTTTTGGTTTGTTAGTCTGTCTGGGGACTACTTTCTTGGCTCATCAAGCAGTCAAGTGTGTTGAAAAAGGGGCTTTAGAAAACAGGAACCAACTTACTTTAGCAAGTAAATCTCACTCTATTTTTCTAAAGGGAAAGGGGATTTTCTCTCTGGTTTTTCTCCAACTCCCTTGGTCAAGGCCTATAGCTAGTACTATAGGATTGTCTACATTTCTGGCGCCCAACGTGGGGTAGAACTTTCTAGTTCTTTGGAATCTCTGTTTTCTTTGATTGGCTCTTTTTGGTGTTTTGGTCTGGAGGAATGGCTTCTGGTTACTCTATTCCTGTGGTGACTGTCAGTGGGGGAGATGGTCCTCCTGCTGTGATGGTCAAGGAGTGTGTAAGGATTAAAACTTGGGATGGTACCAAGTTTAATGGGGAGGATGTCAAGTGGTTTCTTGAGAAGTATGAAACTGCTGCTGGAGTGGATGGTGCTTCTTACCTGGACATGGTGAATCATATTATCTTCTTCATTGGTGATAGGGCAGTGGAGAAGGAGATTGTGGTCATGTCTGGCTACAAGAAGAGGGATTGGAAGTTATTGTGTAGGGAGATGGTAGATAGATGGGGTGTCAGGTTCACTATGGTGGATCTGAACAAGGTTTTCAGTAAATTGCAATCTTATGGTGGTGTCGGTAACTTGCATAGTTACAGAAAGTTTCTGCTACAGTTTTATCCTGTGGTGGAATACTTGGTGGAAGTGGAGGAGCTGGCACATGAAAATGCTGCCAAGGATGTTTTTTGGTCTTCCCTGGCTAGAGATGTCAGGATGGATGTGTTGAAGGAGCTGTGCAGGAAAGACTTGATTAAAACTCTTTCTAATGGGGACCAGAAGCTGCCTTCCTTGGATAAGGTGAAGGAGGCTGTTGAGGCCCATTTGTAGTTATTGGCTGTGGACACCTATCAGGAGGGGTGTGCCAAATATTTCAGCAAATTCAGTGAGGCTTTGGCTGAAGAGGAAGTTAGGGTGAAGAAGGAGGAGAAGAATATTGTGCAGGTTCCCAAACAGGAGAGGGACCCAGTGGTGGAGCAGTTGGCTGATCTCACAAAGCAGCTGCATATTTTTGTTCAGGAGGCTAAGAAGGTCAAGAAGGCACCTTCTCAGCCTAGAGATTTTGATAGGAGGGCTGGTAGGAGTGATCCTTGGGTCTGCTCTTATTGCAGCAGAAGGGGGCACAGGTACAATGATTGTTGGTCATTGAACAGGGATGTGTCTGAAGGAAAGTTGGAATTTGATGGCAGGGTTTTCAAGTTCCCTTATGGATCATTTGTGAAGCCCAGTGAGGGGAAGCCTCCTGTTGATTTGGTCCGGAGAAGGGGTGGTCTCAATCAAAGGAGGCCAAGGTTTGAGGAGATTCCTGATCAGGGGAAGTCTTCTGGTAAGGAAGATGATGTCAAGGGAAAGGGGAAGGAGTTCAATAAGGTCTCTTTTTCTACTTCCTTTGGTGGTTTGGAGTTTTATTCCTGTGGTGTACAGTCAAGTGGGGAATGCTTAGCTGGTGTTTATTATGTGAAAGCAGGAAAGGTGGGAAGGCCTAAGAGCAGTTCTTAGGCCCAACCAAAGCCAAATGCTTCAAAGGCGGATCCTAAGCTGAGTGCAGCTAGGAAGAGGTACAGCAAAGAGGAGCTGTACAAGATGCAGAAGGGTATGGCTGACATAGGCCCCCCTAGTTTTGGTGAATTGGACATGAATGGTGAGCCAATACCAATGGAGGTTGATTCTGACTCTGAGGAGGATCTCCCTTTGGCTTCATTGCCAAAGCCTGCTGGAGTTAGAGGTTCTGGTGAGGGGTCTGGTTTGGTTCCTGTTAATGGTAAATATGTTTGTGGTTCTGGTCCTCAAGAAGCATCTAGGACCAAGGTAGTGAAGCAAAGAGCTCACTTTGAGAGGCCAGTAGTGTCTGGTCAAGTTAATGTTATGGACTCTGTCCTGGAAAGGATGAACCAGGGTCAGGTTTCCCTTTCTTATGGGGAATTGTATGCTATCAGTCCAGGGTTGGCTGATAGACAGAAAAAGTTGTTGACCAGGAGAAGAGTTTCTTCTGGGGAGGTGGAATACATTTGTGATTCTGCTGAAAAGTTTGGTGAGGGGTTGGAAACTCATTTTTCTGCTCCTCTGGGTTATGTAAATGTTACTCTGAATGGCAGGGAGGCAAGGGCATTGGTGGATATAGGTTCTCAGATAAACCTAATTTCTTTGTTTGAGGCTACTCATTTGGGCCTCTCCATCAAAACTGGTAATGGTGGGAATTTGAGAGGGATTGGTGGCCATGTCACTGAATTGGTTGGAACTTCTGAGTTTGTAAAGTTAGATGTTGGAAGAGCCTCAGGGAAGGTTCATTTTTATATTGCTAAAGGAATAGTTAAAGCTGTTTTGGGTGGGCCATTCTTGATGGATTTTCAGGCAAGAATTGGTTATCAATTTGATTTGGGAATCAGTTTGGAGTTGACTGGGGAAGACGAAAGGAGGCTTCACATGAGGTTATCATCCCCTGGAGAGGATGTTTGGGAGACCAGGCCTGGTTAATCTTCAATGTGCCAGTGCATGGATTGCTGCAGAAGAAGGAAAGAAGTTGGTGCCACCTCTGGTTTTCTGGATTTTGGCTCAGGCTCTATTGAGAGTCTGTCTTTTTTAGAGTAATGAGGGCTGATCACCCTAGTGCTACAACCTCTCCCCAAGATGAGGAAATCCCAGGTTGTAGTAGGTAAACTCCCTTGGAGATATACCAAGTGGATTTTAAACTTCCTCTTTTTAATTTTTCTCTTCTCTGCAAGTATTCATCAAGTTTTTTATCAAGTCTCTGTTCTCTCTCAAGATTCTTAATTATTTTTAATTCAAGCTCAAGGAGGAAGATTGGTTATATATCTTTATTGAAAGATATGCGGAAAAGTTTTGGGGTGGTGAGATTGGGGTCTAAAAGTAAGTCCTACCAATTGTGCACTGCTAGGGTTTCTTCTACACCTTTCAAAAACATTACCTGGGCCACATCTGTGAGAATTGGGGAAACCCCTGGTTTTTTTTGTAGGTCAGAAGAAAACTCAAGAAAAGAAGATAAAAATTTCAAGATAATTCAAGAAAATCAAGAAAAAAATCTGAAGATAATGAAGAAAGAAGATTCAAATTATTTTTGTGAAGATCATCAAGATCAATTTTTGGGCCTCCAGCATGAGGTTAAACTGCAGAAAATTATGAAAAAAAAGAGATCATCAAGATCAATTTTTGGGCCTCCAGAATGAGGTTAAACTGCAGAAAATTATATAGAAAGAAGATCATTAAGATCAATCTTTGGGACTCCAGCATGAGGATAAACTGCACAATTTTAAAAGAGTTGATTCTTAAGATGAATCAAGATTTGAAGATTTGGAAGACGGAAGTGAAGATGAAGATTTGGAATTGCCGAAAAGTTTTGGAGTGGTGAGATTGGGGTCTAAAAGTAAGTCCTCCCAATTGTGCACCGCTAGGGTTTCTTCTACACCTTTCAAAAACATTACCTTGGCCACACATGTGAGCAATGAGGAAACCCTTGGTTTTTGTTCCAGGTCTGGTGGTGAAGATTTCATGAAGATCCCTCAAGTTGAAGGTGGAGCGGCAAAGTATAAGAAGGTAGCGCAGAAGATTAGGCCTGCCAATGAGCCTATGCCTGTGAATTTGAATCCGCCCTTGAAGAGACCTCCTTTGTCAAGAGATCTGTACTTTACACCTTTGGTGAAGAATCCTCCAGAATTTGTAGAGATGGCTAGAGTGACTGTGCAAAGGTTGAAAGTTGTTAATTTTGGTCCTGATGGGTGGTTGTCTGAAGAAGAAAAGAAGTTTTTGTTGCACGTTATTGTGCTAAGGGAAAAAGCTGTGGCTTTTGTTGAGGAGAAAAGGGGTGTGTTGAAACACTCTTACAGGGAACCTTACTTGATTCCTGTGGTTTGTCATGAAACTTGGAAAATCAAACCTATTCCGATTCCAGCTGCTATCAGGGAGGATTTTGTGGAGATTGTTAGGAAAGATTCAGGACTGGGTTATATGAACAATTGACATCCAGTTACTCAAGTCCGATTTTCTGTGTAAAGAAGCAGAATGGAAAGTTGAGGGTGGTTCATGATCTTAGCGCCTTGAATAGAGTCACTATCAAGGACGCTGGTATGCCACCAAGTGCAGAGGATTTTGTTGAATCATTTGCTGGAAGGGTGTGTTATGGTTTGGGTGATATTATGGGTGGTTATGATGAGAGGGAACTTCATATGGATTCAAGGCCTGTCACAAATTTTGAGACTCCTTTGGGAAGATTTCAGCTCACTAGGTTGCCTCAAGGAGCAACTAATTCAGTGGAAGTATATCAAGCACAGTTGGCTTGTATTTTGCAGGATGAGGTTCCTACTCATGCTGGTATTTTTATTGATGATGGTGGAATTAAAGGAACATCCACTGATTATGGTAATGAGGTGTTAGTGGAGAACCCTGGCATAAGGAGTTTTGTTTGGGAATATGCAATAACTCTAGAGAGAGTGTTGTTTAGGATTGAAGAGGCTGGTTTGACCATTTCAGGGTCAAAATTCTGTTGTTGTTTTCCTGCTTTGGAAATTCTGGGTCATGTGGTATGTAAAGAGGGAAGGATTATGGCGAAGAAAAAGATTATTAAAATCCAGTCATGGCCAAGGCCTAAAAATACTACTGAAGTCAGGGTATTTTTGGGTGTGTGTGTATATGTCAGGATTTTTATTAAGGATTTTTCTTTGTTGGCTTCACCTTTAAGGAGGTTGACCAGGAAAGATGCAGATTGGGAATGGACTGAAGAGTGTGAAGAGGCTTTTCAGAAGTTGAAAAAGGTTGTTGGGGAAGATATTGTTCTTCACAAGTTGGATTATGGTGTTGGTGCTGGAAAAGTTTATCTGGCAGTGGACTCAAGCTATATTGCTGCTGGTGCTGTTTTGTCTCAGGAAGATAAAACTGGGAGGTTCAGGCCAGTACAATATGAGTCTGTGGTGTTTAATGAAGTGGAATCTAGGTATTCTCAACCTAAGTTGGAATTGTGTGGTGTAGCAAAAATTTTAAAGAAGCTACAGACTGTTTTGTGGGGGCAGCGTTTTGAGCTGCAGGTGGATGAAAAATCTTTGGTTCAGATGATCAATACACCTAGTCTTCAAAATGTTCCAATGACTAGGTGGGTGGCATTTATTCAAAAATTTTCTTTTGACCTGGTTCACAAACCCGGCAAAACTTTTACTATGCCTGATGGATTATCAAGGAGGCCACCTACAGATGAAGATTCTGAGGCTGAAGAGTTTGATGAAGATGTTCCAGTGGTTAGGGCCAGCACAAAGGGTGCTGAAGATTTTTCTGACCTCCCCCAAGAGGCTAAACTGGCTGGATCTGGTCTTTATTCTAGTGATCAGGATGTTTTTGTTGATGAAGATGGATTTTTTGTTTGGGACAGCTCAAATTTGGAAAAGGGTGTTTTTGTTAGTGAACTGGATTCTCACAAGGTTCAGTGGAAAGAGAAGGACATGCCAAAATTTAAGGATTGGTGTCCTGGTTGGGCTGCTCAATTGGCTCATGTTCACACTGGTGATTTTGATGACAGAATTGTACCCTTGGATGTTGTTTTGTTGGATTTTGAAGATGAGACCTGGGGTCAGTCTGGGTTTTATTTTATTTTGGTGGAATATCTGTTGACCTTGGAGAGGCCAGATAGTTGTTATGATGATACTTGGTTGTCAATTAAGAAGAAGAGTCCTGGATTTTATGTGTCAGGAAGAAGGTTGATGAGGAGGAGACATCCTAAACCTCAAGTTGTGGTGACTCAGAAGAATGGTCAAGAAGTTGTGTTTAAGTCCTTGCATGAAGACCTTGGTCATAGAGGCTTTGGGGAGACTTATAGAAGAGTAGCTGACAGATTTGGGTGGCCAGGTATGAAGTTGGCTGTGCAGGGTTGGGTTCAATCTTGTGAAGAATTTCAAAGAAGAAGTCACTTGAAACCTAAAGAGGTCGGCCGTGCTACTGGTGAAACAACTGTTTTTGGGAGGGTCAGTCTGGATGCTGTCCATATTAAAGAGGGCAGGTATAAATACTTGATTGTTGCTAGGGGTGATTTGTCTGGTTGGGTTGAGGCAGTGCCTCTGGTTAATTTGACTGCTAAAAATGTGGAAGAGTTTTTGAAGAAGGAGTGGATTTATAGGTATGGGTTGATGAAGTTGGTGACTGTTGATGGTGGGCCAGAGTTTGGTGCCAAATTTAAAGAAGCTGTGGCTAGTTTTGGTTCTAAAGTTAGAGTGGCTACACCTTATTATCCTGAAGCTGAAGGCATGGTTGAAAGAGGCCATCAAGTTATCAAGAATGCTTTGGTAAAGATGTGTGGGGATAGTGCTGAAAAGTGGAGGCATTACTTACCCTTGGTGTTATTTGCGGATAGGGTCACTGTGAAGAGGAAAACTGGCTATTCTCCTTATGAGTTAATGTTTTGTCAGAAAGCTGTTCTACCTGTGGACTTGGAAGCTGTCTCTTATCTTGGAATTGATTGGGATGAGGTGCACTCAACAGAAGAATTTCTCTGTGCCAGGATGCAACAGTTGGAATGTAGAGAGGAATGTCAAGAGAAGGCATACTCTCCAATGATGAAGATTAGGAATCAATCAGTCAGATACTGGGACAAGAAGTTGGCTCATAGACTCAGGAATCCTTTGAAGCCTGGCTGTTTGGTTTTGGTGTATAATAGAGGTTTGGAGAGTCAGTGGGGAAAAATGTTTTCTGACAGATGGAATGGACCTTACAGAGTCAGATCTCAGGTGTCTGGAGGTTCTTATTTTTAGAAGAGTTGGATGGTGCAGTCTTGAAGAAGAGAGTGGCTGAAGACCAGGTGAAGAGGTTCTATCCCAGAGGCACTAGACATGAAGAAGATTAACTCCGCAATGAGGATAAACTATGGAACGTTCTTTAAATTTTGGAAATTTTGGTGTTGAAGAGCAACTTTTGTGCTGGAAACTTCTTGTTAGAAGGTACCCATGGGTGGGGCTTCTAGATTTGATCTTGGCAAGTGTAGGTGTAACTGATGGGCTGGCTGCTCTGTAGAACAGTTACCCCAGATTGTCTGTTTCCAACCCTTTCTCTTAATTTGGTTGAACCCTAGCATTGGTTTCTTTTTACAGGTTTTAGTCCTCTATGAATTTAAACTGGAATTTCCTTTGGTTTTCAAGTGCTGGACTCTTCACTTTTATTGGTTTTGGTTTATTGTGTTGGATGTTGTGTTTTTGTTAGAAGGTACCCAGGGGGGGCTTCTAGATTTTATTTTGGCAAGTGTGGGGGTAACTGATGAGCTGGCTGCTCTGTAGAAAAGTTACCCCAGAATGTCTGTCTCAAGTCTTTTTTTTTTCTTAGTTGAATTCTAGTTCTGTTGTTTATTATTCAGGTTTCAAGTCCACTATGACTTTAACCTGGTTTAGGACAGGCTATATTATCTTTGGTTTTTTGGGTTGGTGGTGGATCACTGGTGGTCTCCCATCATTTTTACTTATTGGAGAGAGCCCACCCAGTGATCATTTCTATGGACTGGACTTTCTCTTACTGGACTTTCTCTTAATCTAGACCATCCATGGAGCTGGACTTTCTTTGAATTTTTAGTTATGATTTTGCTAGATAGTAGTTTCAGATTATTTTCTTTTTTCTATTTTTTTCTTTTAATTTTTTATGGGGGTTGTAAAAATTATAAAATCAAAAATATAGGGTGTTACCACATCAGGGTCACCTGAATGTGGGAAAGCATTGGTGGGAAAAGGCTCATCAATTGGCCGGGCAATGCTATTTTATCATTTTATTTTATTTTATTTTTTTATTTTCATTAATGTCATTTTTTATTTTTATTCTCATTATTACCCTTAATTTATGTTTCTTATTTCAAATCATTTAAATTATTTAAGGTTTATCCACATCAAGGTGCACTTGGATGTGGGCAAGGTATCAGGGGATCAGCTCATTTATTGGCTGGGGGATACCATTTGTATTATTTTTTTATCTTTTACTTTATTTCATTTATTTTTATTTTACTTATCAATTTTTTAATTTTAGTATGTTAGTAGACTTTAAAAAAAATTAGAATTTATAGTTATTAATTGTTTTTTTAATATTTATTTATTATTATGTTTTTAATCTTTTTTGCAGAAGCTCATTGTCTGGATGATGAAGTTTATGGAGGCTGGTCTGGATTATGATGTTGTTTTTGTTTTTTGTTGGGGTTGTGGGAAGCACTGTGTTCTTTGAAGTGCATCCTGCTGAAGGGATTGTATGGATTATAATGGGCAGGAATGGGTTTGGATGGAAGTTCAGAAGAGGAAGAAGAAGAGGCAGGAATGGATTGTTGGAAGGTGTGCTTAATGATCCTAGACATCTTCCAGTGGTCCTCCAATAGTTGTTTCCTCAAGGTTTTCTCAAAGTCATTTAATGGTCCATGGAGGGCAAAGGCTTTCAGCATGTTTGAACACATGGTGCTGAGGTGTTGTTTCATTTCTCCATAATCCAGGGTCAAAGAAGTTTCTAGAGGTTGGCCAACTCCAATAGTAGATTCAGGAGGAGGGGTGCCAACTAGACAAGAAGAATTGGATCAGTAATTATTTTTGTTGAAGAAATTGGATGAATTAATGTGGTACTTACAGATTGGAAGCTCATCAAATTTTTAAGCAGCCGGAATTTGGACTTCTTAAGATTTTGGAATGGTGATAGTAGGTGGATCAATTGGGGAATGATATGGATTCTCTTGGTCTTCCGCTGAAAGGTTTTGAGAAGGTGAACTAGGAGGCTGATGTTCCTGGGGCTTAGTTGGAGTAGCAGGCCTGTTGTTTCTGTTGTTAATATTTCTGCTTGATTCAGTTGGATGAGGTGCTGGTGATGGAGTACCAGGATTGTTATAAGATGGGGCAGGAGAGGGTTATCTGGAAGCGGAATGATCTCTTCTGGATTATTCTTTTGAAGGAATGGAACTGTCAGAAGAATAGTTGGCTGACAGAGGAGAGGTGTAGTTTCGTTGCCTTATCTGGGGGCAAAGTTGTTGCTTTGGTGCGGTGTTGGGTGCTCTGGTTTTTTCCTGGGGTCCTCTGGCAGGTCTCCTAGAAGTTTGGGAAATTTGGGAGTTTTTAGACCTTGGAGAGGTTGGCTGCATTGCTCTGGGAGCAGTGGGAGGTGGTTGCGTGGAGTTGTTTTTGTTGATTGGAGGAATTTGGCTGTTTTCTGGTTGTTTTTGGAGGTTTTGAGCCTGATTTTCACTGTCTAGTGAGGCGGGCGGGCCTCCTGGACGCGGTCTAGCAGCCTAGGAGCTGATTTTGAAACTTTTAGAGCTAATTTAGCAGAGATAAAAGCTGTTTCTTGGGAAGTTAAAGCAGGCCTTTTTGGGAGAGTTCTGGAAACTGAGTTCTGGGATCTTCTGGATGGTGCTGAGGATAAAGATGAAGAGGATGGACCAAGCTCTGGGGATCTGGAGAGGTATTTATGAGAAGGTGAAGGAGGAGGAATAGGGTAGTTGGAATCTCTGTCACATTTCTTCTTTTTTGAATAGCAAGAATCACAGGCCCTGTTGTAGAATTTGGCTTTAGGAGTTGGAAGAGTGAATGTGCAAGTTCTGCACATGTGGATGCACTGTTTTCAGGCATAGTCTGTGGGAGCAGTGAATCAAGGAAGATTGGAGGGGTCAACATCAGGGGATCCAGCCATGATCTTTGGTGAGAAAAGATGATGGAAAGAGATAAGAAGGAGATTTCGTCAGTGATGGGTAGATGATGAAGTGAAGGTGGAAGTTCAGCAGGTTGGCTGTTGGTGAATTCTGTATGAAATTGGCTGCATCTATTTTATGCAAAATTCAGCCAGTCCTCCAAGACTTTAAACTGGCTGGTTTCAAGAGTAGTCCATCAAGACTCTAAACTGAAAAATCTATGGTTTCAAGAACAGTCCCCCAAGACTTTAAACTGAGGGTTGTTTGATGGTGTAGTCCCCCAAGACTATAAACTGAGGAATGGGTTTTTTGTTGTTGGAATGGGTTTGAAAGATTGGCGGAGGGTATCCACAGGGGGAGCCTCTGAATTTAGCAAAGGCAAGTTTGGGGGTAATTGATGGGCTGGCAGCTCTATTCACAATTACCCCAGAATGTTAGTTTTTTCTCTGTTTCTTAATGTTGTTGATCTCTGGTTCTGTGTTTATGATTTAGGTTTTTGAGTCCCCCAAGACTTTAAACTGAGGGTTTTTGAGCCCCCCAAGACTATAAAATGAGAATGGTCCCCCAAGACTTAAAACTGAGGTTTGTTTGTGGTTACATGCTATAGAGAGTGTGGTCAATTTTTCTTTTATGAATCAAGCTCAAGTACTAGTGGAATTACCAAGGGAATCAAGAGATGAAATGAAGTGTTCAAAATTAGCCTTGAACTGGTGAATGAGGTGTCTTCTTTTCTCAATGTCCTGTGGATCTCTAGCAGAAGTGGATAGGAAGTAGTTTAGCAGAAGGTGTTTTTGTTGAGATGTGTGTTGTTGGAACTTGGCCTTAATTGTGGGCAAGTGGTTTGGTGTTGTTGGTTCAATGGATCCTACATTGTTATCATCACTGTCAGAAGATGAAGGAACTGAGAAGTCATCAGTTTTATAAAGTGGAAAGAGGAAATGGAAGTTTTTACCATCAGATGGACCAGGGATGGTGGAACTTGTTGTTTTAGTGGTTTTGGCACTCTTCTGGGAAGGGTGTAGTTTTTTGATTAATCTGGGAATTAAGATAGATGGCCCAGATCTTTTGGTGCTGGTAGAAGATGGACCAGGTTGAGGTGGAGGTGAAGCTTTTGAAGAAGATAATGGACCAGGTCTGTAGCAGGTCTTCTTTCTGGATTGGAAGACATTGCAGGACATTCTGTATGGATGGACAGGAGGTGTGAGGGTGCAGATTAGATTATTGTCAATGCAGTATTGGCAAGGAGCCATTTCAGAGGTAGATTTGGGGAGAAGGTTGAAGATGGTGGTTTGATGAAGAAAGAATGTGGTAATTCTGAATTGGAGGGAGGATGTGGTCTTCCAACATTGGCAGGAGCCTTTGTTGTGTGTTTTGGCGCTGTTTGTGCATGTCTTAATTGACATCTGTTGAAGAATTGGGTATTTTTCTGGCTTTATTCCGTGGATATTGGGACTTCAGGTATGTGGGTACTATCATTGGATAGCCCTTGGTTTCCTATATATTTCATGTCTTGATAATATTTTTCATATTCTAAGTTTTAAGGGGTCAATTCCTCATTCTTCAGTTACAAAAGATAGCTGTTTAATTTTGTTTTTTGTGTTTTACAGGCTAACCTTAAGTCTTAGGGTTAAGTACTTAGTACCATTGGATAGGGCTAATTTTTCTCTATATTTCATGTCTCAATGTTGTTATAGTGAAATTCCATGTTTTAAGGGTTTTAGTAGTTGTAGCTAATTTTTCTAAGTAGATTAGGTGTTTTTATTGGTTTTCTGGCTTCAGGGAGGCTGGGCTGCTTCAGGAGAAACCTCCGACGTTGGGCGGCCCACCTGCCTCTGTTTTAGAAGGTTGGGGAGCGCTTCTGGAGAATTTTTATTCAATTTGGCTGGTACAGGTGCCAAACTCATTGGTGTGCATGGGCTCTTAGATAGTGGTCTGTGTGTACATAGTGAATAAGACAGTTTGGGGCAACTTTACTTATCATACAACCATCCGGAGGTGATATCCTTGTTCCTCACTCAGTTTTCACTGTTTTTTGGCCACAATTGGCTGTGTTTGTTGCAAAGTTAGTTCTTCATTTAACTCAACTTTGGCAACTGTTTTTTCTGGTGTAGTCTTGCAAGCTATATCAAGTATTATTGCTGTCTCTGGTGTGGATTTGCAACCTACATCAAGTATCATTGCTTTCTCTGGTGTGGACATTGGTCTACATTTCAGTTTTTTGGTTTGGTAGTCTGTCTGGGGACTACTTTCTTGGCTCATCAAGCAGTCAAGTGTGTTGAAAAAGGGGCTTTAGAAAACAGGAACCAACTTACTTTAGCAAGTAAATCTCACTCTATTTTTCTAAAGGGAAAGGGGATTTTCTCTCTGGTTTTTCTCCAACTCCCTTGGTCAAGGTTTATTGCTAGTACTATAGGATTGTCTACACCGCTTATCCAGTACAGTGTCGCATCCTCTGAAAGGCACAAAAACTTAAAATATCTTTCACTACGCTAGTCTTCTCTCACACTCTCCTATCTCCTCAATGGTCTCCAAATTTATCATTTCCTCTTGAAGATTCCCCAATAATGTCCCGCTCAGTGTTCCATAATCTTGTGATAGCTTACTTTAGTGCCATAATCCTTTCCAAATTTGGTCCTTCTATTTTTCGTATATACCATATATTAGCCACTTTCCCTTCATGCCCCTCGTTGGGTGAGATTATATGAAATATAAAAAAAAGGTTTTAGGTGACATTTGATTGATCTCTTGATACAAAACTGATGAGCATGTATATTTAGATTATTAAGAAGAAGAAAAATGTATATGGGAATCTAGCCAAGATATTGTCATATATTGCCAGCATTTCAAACCAACAGATTCCCCAATAATTTACCTCTCTTTAATTCACTTAATTATCAGTTACTCTACTTAATTTCCCTTATCTCTCCATCGTCTTGTTTACAACTCCATGTATTCCCTTCTTTCTAGCTTTATTTTCTTTCATGCCCCTCCATTAGGTGAGTTAGTAAGAAGTAGAATTATATATATATATGCAAGTCATCACTGTTCTCGTTCATTTTACAGAAATGAAGATGGATTTGTATTGTGTATCAATAGTTTCTAGAACTTTGTAAATTGGGTCCTTTGAGCTCGATAAGATCCATAAGCTCCAGTGTAAACAGGGATATATAATTACAAATTACGGTTTATTCATGTGTTGCAACACCACACACAATTAAATTCAAATGTAACACAAATCAAGTGTAGCAGTCCAGGAAAACACCAGTGCTTTTCAAGTAATTTACATTGATTGAATATTTTTACTGTACCAATATGGAAATGTAACACTAGCTAATTTTTATTATGTGCTCTCCCATCACCAAAAAATAATAATAAAAAAACTTCTGTCACCTGGAAGTAGTTTTCAATCCCTAAATTCATTGATGATCCAAAATAAACTCATATTTAATTCCATTCAAACTGGTGCACTCAGTGTTTGATTTGCAGTGTTTAGCAAAGTTTTGCACCAGAGCTAGAACTGAGGTTAAACAATGATAGGAAATGGTACCTGCCATGATATACCCATATTTTTTTTCTGGTTTTTATTCTAATTAAAATTATTCTCCAAAAATTTAAAAATCTTTGAAACTAAATATTTCTTGAAAGAGTCCCGGTATCTTTTATAAATATAATAAACGTTTTATCAATAAGCTTTCCAACCTCTCAAATAAAAGCGATCTCTGCCAACAAATACCTATAATAATAAAATAGAAGATAAAATATTAACATGTGTAACTAATGAAAGATAGAACATATCCAACCTATAAAGATAAAAATAACTTGATGAGAAAAATAGTCAGAGATGAGGAAAAAAGGAATACACAACATCTCTATATATATCAGTAAACATGCTCATCAACAAGTTGGATATGATTGAATAGCACCAACATGTAGAATATTCTTAAAACAATAAGCAAAAATAGAAAATAGAAAAATGCGTGATACGTAGATAGTACATGTAACGCAATGAGCACGTCATGTCAAAAGTGTACAGAAGAAGCGAGAATATGAAAGAACTATGTACTTTTACACCCCTCCTTGCTGTCAATAATATCAAGAAAACCAATTCTCTTGGTAAATTTGGTGGATTTTTTTCTACTTAGTGATTTTGTAAATATGTCTGCAACCATATCTGTGGTGGGGATGAATCTAAGATCAATTTTGCCATTATTAATTTCTTCCCTGATCCAATGAAATTGAATTTTGATATTTTTTGTTCTTGCGTGAAAAATGGGATTTTTACACAGCGCAATACTACCTTGATTATCTGAGAAAAGAACTGATGATGTCTTTTGATCATATCCATGATCAACGAGCAAATTTTGCATCCAAATTGCTTCTTGACTTGCATTGACCGTAGCTTTACTTTCAGCTTCAGAAGTACTAAGGGCAACAGTTGGTTTCTTTTTACAATGCCAACTTACCACTGTCCCATTTATAGTAAATACATATCCAGTTGTTGATTGACGTGTTTCACAACATCCTTCCCAGTCGGCATCAGCAAAACCATCAGGTAGTGAATGGCTGTAATTTCCATTATTAGAGAAAACATCAAAGCCTTTGAAATTCAATGAAACATTAATTGTACCCTTTAAATAGTGCAAGACTCTTTTGAACGCAATCCAGTGTTTGATTCCTGGTGCGTTCAGAAATTGTGCTTGTTGACTATTGACAAAGGCAATATCAGGTCAAGTTTCTTGAGTAATATAATTTAGTCTTCCAACAGCTTGTCAATAATTGATGTTCAATTTAGAGAATTCTTCAATTTCATTTTCCATTGCTTTTTCTAGTTGTGTGTTCATCATCATAGGCATAGAGATTGGCTTACAGTCAGTCATTTCATAAGATATTAGTAGGTCTCTAATTTCTTGATCTTGACAAAGTGAAACGATTTTTGCTCCTTGATCTCTGGTAACTTGAATCACCCAAGTCATCCATTTCAAAATGTGCTTTGATCGCTTCCTTGAACCATGTGATGTCTTTTCCCAAAAGGGAGAGATCATCAACATGAACATGAACATAGCATGGATTAGTTTCACTTTCATGAATGAACAAAAAGGGGTCTGCCAACAAAGGATGAAAATTTATCAAGTAGAAAAAGTTTAATAATTCATTATACCAACAGCATGATGCTTGTTTCAGACCATAGAGTGACTTTTTGAGTAAAAGCACAGGTTTGTTGAAATTGGCAGGTTTATTCATGCCTAAGGGAAAATTCATGTAAACTTCTTCTTCTGGATTTCCATGAAGGAAAGCTCCTTTGACATCCATCTGAGCAAATTCCCAATCTTCACTATTTGCTAGACTGATTAGTACACGAGGCGTGGTCAAATGTCCAGTGGGCGTGCAAGTTTCAAAGTAATTAATACCCACCTTTTGTGAACAACCCCTTGCACACAGCCTTGCCTTATATTTACTAATATTGCCATCAGCATCTTGTTTGATTTTAAAGACCCAAACTGAGCCAATGGTGGAACTATTATCAGTTTTTTCCACAACTTCCCATACTTTTTGTTCCTCTATCATTTTTAACTCTTTGTCTATAGCATCAATCCAATTATTGCCATCAGGTTGGTTAATTGCTTTAAAGTAAGTGAGAGGATCAGAAAAAAATGAGTTTGATGTAAAGTCATGTTTGGAGTGTGAAGATAAGGCCATTGTGTTACATAAGTATTCATCAATTAGAACTGCTGAATTGATTATATGACAACTTCGGGTTCTTGGTCCCTCTATGATATTGTCAGTGTCAATGTTTGAATCAATATTTTTAGTGGCTTTGTCAGGAGCTTACTTGTATTCCCAAAATTTTGATGATTTTGATTTCATATTGTCACTGAGAGAATTCTCAGAGTCATCACTGACATCTATATCATGTTCAGCTGGATTCAATGTGATTGACTCTTTATCACAAGAATTTGCAGGTGCATCTGAGAGTTTGAAATTGTCAGTAAAAAGTTCAACCAATTCAAGGTTCTTATGGCTTTTGGTACTTAAAGGAAAGGTTGATTCATCAAAGATTACACTATGTGAATATAAGATTTTCATATTATCAAGCCTTAACAATTGATATGACGTTGTGTCTTCCGAATAACCAAGAAGACAGCACTTGATGGAATTTGCTGCAAATTTTCCTTTTCTTAGACCTTTGTTAAGTAGAGCATATGCTGTACAACCAAATGTTCACATATGAGAGAGATAGGGTTTTTTATTAAATCGTTTCTCAAAGGGAGTCATGAAATTAATAGATGCACATGGTAAATGGTTTTCTATGTAAACGACAGTGTTTACTGCTTCTCCCCAATACTCCACTGGAATATTTGCATGAAAAAGGAGTGGTTTTGCCATTTCTGTTGTGATACATTTGCCCTGTTCCGCAATTGGATTTTGTTGAGGTGTGTATGGAGAAGTCATGATAATTTTAAAACCTTCTTTAGAACTCAAGTTTAAGAAATTTTTTTAATGAATTCGGTTCCATTATCACAAACTAAATGTGCAACTTTTTGTAACAAAATATTTTCAATTTGAATTTTAAATTTCTGAAAAACATCAAAAGTATCTGATTTGTTGCTAATAATATATACAAATTGATAAGATGTAAATGAATCGGTGATCTTGAAATAGTAACGAGATCCTCCTTCAGATGGTGGTGTAATTAATCTACTTAAGTCACAATGAATATATTCAAGAAATTGTGTTCCTTGTGGTAAAGTTCCAGGAAATGGATGATTATGATGTTTAGCATTGAAACAGGGCTCACAAACACTAAGATCTTTGACAAATTTAAAACCCAAACAATTTTCTAATTTATCCAGATAGTTATTATTTGAGTGACCTAATCTGAAGTGCCAAAGAGACTTTGAATTAGAAGATAAGAAAGAATGGAAAGAAACATTGAAAGACTCACCAAACTTTGCATTAAGAACCACAAGACCTTCCAATGGATCCCAATGTCCATCAAGTACAACTTCTCCATCTTTATAAATAGAAACTTTGCCATCAGGATTCGTTGATTGATGACACCCAAGTTTAATAAATTGGGCCAATACCAATGAGGTTTTGATTTATTTGAGGAACGTGGAGACAGTTTGTGAGAGTGATAACTTCTCTAGGGGTAACAAGGTTGACAGAACCAGAACCATTACTATAAATGACAGAGCCAGTCCCAAGTTTGATTGGCTTTGGACAAGGGAAATAGTTTTTAAAGTGTTGACAATGTGTAAACATGTGAACAATTGCTCCACTATCAAAAATTATGAGATTTCCAACGCCGTTACTATTTGAACAGGCCTTGAAAATTTTAGTAGGGCCATAGCTGACATTTGCATGAATATCTGGCTTGGTTGTTGAAATATTTTGAGAAACTGCTTGAGATTTCTTCTTTTCTGGATGCAGCTGGAGACAATTTTCTTCACTATGCTTTGTTTTTGGATTGTGTTTGCCATTTCGGCAAACTGGCCATTTGGGTTTATTGGAATTTTTAGTGGTGGTAGTGAGAGCTGAATTTTCAGTAGAATCAGAGTCTACTTCAATAGCAAGTCGAGAAAATCATGAGAGAAGATTATGAACAGAAAGTTTTTGGTGAGAAACTTCCAAGGAGTGAAGAATTAGTGCCTTGTGAGTTTGATATGATTCAGGGAGTAATCACAAGATTTGATGTGCTTTGAGTTCACCTTCAACAGAGACTCCTACTGCTCCATGCTCATTAATACAAGTCCTTAATTCTTTGACAAAGTTCTTAAGGCCTTTATCTTGACATTTAATGTCATGATAAAGTGAAAATATTGAAACTCTGTTGGAAGCATCATCAGCAGCATATTGAGCACATAATTTGGACCAAATTTGCCATGGTTTTTCCATGTCTTCATCAGTGACAAACGTGGCTAAGTTTCGGGCATCAATTTTAGAAATGATGATATTGAATGCTTTATCAACTTTTGCTTGAAATTCGTCAATGAGATTTTGAGGTGTGGTATCAGCAGGTTGACTTTCTTTCGCTAGGACTAATGATTTAAGTTTGTGGTGTGTCAGATGGGCAATCATTCTGATGCGCCATTCATGGAAATTGTCCGAGGAAAGAATGGGAATGTTACGAGAGGAATCGTTGGAATTGTCGGTACTTTCCATTTTTGTAGCTGTAGGTCATGTGGTAGACATTGAGGATTCTGATGCTGTTGAGTTTGAAGGAGCTGGTGATGGGATATCAAATGTATTGTTTGATGACATTCAATATAGGCCTGGGCCCATAACCTGAAAGAGTCCCGGTATCTTTTATAAATATAATAAATGTTTTATCAATAAACGTTCCAACCTCTCAAATAAAAAGCGATCTCTTCCAACAAATACCTATAATAATAAAATAGAAGATAAAATATTAACATGTGTAACTAATGAAAGATAAAACATATCCAACCTATAAAGGTAAAAACAACTTGATGAGCAAAATAGTCAGAGATGAGGAAAAAAGGAATACACAACATCTCTATATATATCAGTAAACATGCTCATCAACAAGTTGGATATGATTGAATAGCACCAACATGTAGAATATTCTTAAAACAATAAGCAAAAATAGAAAATAGAAAAATGCGTGATACGTAGATAGTACATGTAACGCAATGAGCACGTCATGTCAAAAGTGTACAGAAGAAGCGAGAATATGAAAGAACTATGTACTTTTACATTTCTTAACAAGTTTTACTGGACTTTCTTGTAAGTTGTTTATTGAAGGTGCAACAAAACCAGTATTGATTAACAGATGGGGTTTTTTGAAATATGAGGAGAAAAAAATGCCAAATTTGAGTATAAAGGATAGGCTTTCCTTCCATCTGTCTGTATTTCTCTAACCCAGAGCTTAATTACATTGCAGGTCTTGATAAAGCTACATTTCCTCCAAGTAACCAATCATTCTATATCATGACTTTGATGTTTAGAGTTTCGGTTTGGGCGTTTCTTATGTTTTTTCTCAACATTACCTGTGGCTATGAGCTTGCTCATCCTGTCTGTACAGTCTTTTTACTCCTTAACTCGCCAGTGATCTGATTATATTTTAAAAATATTTGTAAAAAATTTCATTCATTTGAAAATCAAATGACCTAGGCGGGTATTAGCCAGGGTGCACCTTTCACAGGCCCAGGGTTTTGTGAAATTGTGAGCCAAAAATATATAAACAACGATGATTTTTGTAGATATTAAATAAAAAAAATTGATATTTTAAAAATTGACCGTTTTTTTATGATATTGATCTTTTTCTAATAATTGATAGCCCCATCCACAGCCGATACCCGGAATACCAAGCCCATTCGGCCGTGGAAAGGGTGTAACACATAATCAAGAAATTGATCCCCCGGCATGTCCTTCAGGTAATTACAAAGACTTTTGACTTTTTTCAATCAATTCAACATTTATCTGATTATTTCATTTTTTGTAGAACATGAAGATGTTGAAGATGGTGAGTGCAACAACTAATTTTCGAAACCACCACAGAACTTTAAGTCAAAGAGGTTGCTATTATTCGTGTCGTGATGTTATTATATTGACTTTTGACTGTACGTTTCTTTTGGAGACACAGAACGGCGAGAGTTGCTATTCAATGAAATTCCTAAAGATTGGGACCCAGCTGGTAGGTAACCTAAGCCAAATTTGCTAGTTTCAAAATAATTCATACTTTTCAACATCAATCCTCTTTTAAGAGGGTGTAGAATCTTGATCTTTAATCCCATTATTTCATGAGTTTTATTTTATAACTGACTAATGATCTGCTTATCAATTTTTTCGTGGTTCATGTCCATAATCATATAACAGAAAAGGGGCTTACGAATGACGGAGGTAAGTTTATAATGCCATCAATATGTACCAGTCCCAAAACATAGAAGAGATCTGTTAATTTTCAACTATTCTTTACCTCTTATTACGGCCGACTAGGCGGTAATGAATGTATGTTTTTGCGTCGCTTCTAGACATAAATTGAGTCGCACTAAAAGCAGAAATAACCCATCAACTTTTTTCACAGTAATCGGGGCTGGTCTGAGTTAGTGATACGAATTTGCTATCAAAATTTGACTCTAGACACTAAATAGTATCTTGAACGAATCTTTTATTCAGTTTTGATTTTACTTCTATCAAGTGAGTTGATGGATGAAACTAATTTTTTGAGCTCGTGTTTGAAATTTTTTAGAGAAACTGACGCCAAATCCCATGGGCCCCTATGACAAATGGGAAACTCTGTAACATAATAAAAAAAACCTGTCTTTCGCGACCCAAAAAACCTTAATCTTTCTGAAATTCAGGTGTATGGGTGCTCCGTCGGATTTGCCTCACTTGCAGTAGGTCGAAATACTCTTTAAAACTATAGTTTCAATATTGTTTCACTGGCACATAATAAATTGACATATTTTTTTCCTCATAAACAACATAAAATAAATGTCATCTTGAAAATGTAAATAACTAAATACACATACACTGGAATTAGTAATTCTCAAACTTAACTCCCCTGTGGTTTTAATTTTAATTGCAATTGGTCTTTTTTTGCTGTTACAAATGAAACCGAGTTAGCTGTTTGATAAAACTACAAACCAATTCACAAGCAGATATATAATGGAAAATGTATTTTTGTGAATATTAATATTAGATTTAAGATTTTAACTTTTTTTCCATTATTATTTTTATTTGTACCTGGTTATTGGTCCTATGTTATTGTTTTTATGCCTATGTGTCAAAGCGTTAGAACATGTACTATCGTTGATATATCTTTAACAAAGTTTAATAAAAGGATCAGCACTTTTTTATGATAATTCACTCATTTCCACTACTGCTTCATTTCCTCCTAAAATCAGAGCTCCTAATTTAATATAAAAAAGTCAAAAAACTATGTCTTCATTTATTGTCTCATCTCCACCTCATCTTCTTTAAAATTTTCTAGTAACCTTCTTCTACAAGTTTGGTTAAGACTAAGATTTATCTATGATAACACCTAAAGTTGGGATAGAAAAAATGATATAGCTACCTTGTACCACAGAACTCTTGTAAATCTTGCAACAATAACCAAAAAATGAGTATGAAAAAGTGGCAGCTGAATTGTGATGAATAGTCATTCATCCAATATTGACTACTTCTCTGTTATCGTGCAATTATTAATTGATACACCACAGAAAAAATGGGGGGGTATTGCTAGCAATACCCCTTGCTTGAGCTCCGTTGAGCCACAAATCTATGCTTGAATTATGCACACATCATCACCATGTAGGAAATTGTTTGGCCTTACATTTAGTCAGAGATTTGTCACAGATTGAGCTCAAGATGAACCTACATTGATCACCGTTTGATCTTGTAAAATCCTAATTTGATCATCAGTTAAGCTCCCTTTGATCTCACTTTGATCTAACATAAGCTTTTGCATATCCAATATGTCAACTATTCACTTTCAAAAAGATTCATAATGAATTTCACATGGAATATTAGAAACGAAACCAGTAATTTTGAGTAAATGTCTCATCAAAATGATTAATCTACAACAAAATACCATCAAAATTCAATCTGATTACTGAAAACTTTTGTTAAAATGACTAATAGATATTTAAATTGGAAAATAATATTCCATTTCTCAATTTCAAATTCAAAATATAAATCCTCGTTTGAAATGTGAATTTTGTAGATTCCTTGCCTTCCTATATTATGAGTAATATTTGAGGTATTTTACACCTTTGTAAATATGGTGTTGTGCTCCTAGAAATTATCTCTGTTTCAATTCAACTTTATTGAAGCTTGAGTCCAGAATGATAAATATTTTATAACTATTTTGAGAAAAAAGTCACTAGTAATGAATTTAGCCTTTTATCTGTCCTTTATTAAACCTCACTTAATCCTACTTAAATCCAAATTGACCCACAAAAACCTTATTTGGGATATTTTTTAGCCCAGGATGATTCAAGATTGGAGCAAAATATTATTTTAAATATCCAATATGCCTATTGATTAAATTTCTTCAAGCTTACTTTAAATTCACATTAACATTAACTTTCACAGGAAATATTAAACACAAATCTTGAAAATATAGTATTTAAAATCATAATAAATATAATATAATATGCTTACAACAAAATTTTCTTTCTGGATTAATTGAAACGAAAAATTGTTCATTTGTGAAAATAGAAAAAATACTATCCATCCTGAATTTAGAATTCATTTTTAAAAATTTAATGCCCCCTCACTTTCAAGTTTATCATGTATTTCGAAAATTATATTTTTAATAATTTTGTGAATAGTACACCTGAGATATAAACTTGGGGATATCAAAAACTAAAACATCAGCAAATTGAAATGTTTTTTATTGTTATGAATGGAAATAATGATTGAAAAACACCATTAGAGCAAGTTTGATTTTGAATAATAGGCATACTTTCTCATGTAAATTTCAATAAAAATAATTTTTATTCTTACTTAAGTTGCGGTGGATACATTTGAGCTCAAAAAGAATTAAAATTGATAAAATAAGACTTCTATAGTTCATATTCAAAAATGAAATCACCCTTCATTATCTACCTGTAAACTATTTTAAATTGAATAATTTCAAAGTCAGTATATACTGATGTTATTTTTTCTTCTAAAAAATTTATTATATAGATTAATAGTCATAAACAGTTGACATAGATGTTAAATTTATATAAGCAATCTTTAATTCATAAAATGATAAAACTATCTTTTATGTAAAAAGTGATGAAGGAAAAAAATATTATTAAATTTTTGATGCACTATCAATAAAATTGAAGATAGAGCATATCAAAAGTTTAAACTTAATTTCAATTTTGATATCATCATTTTATTTTATTTTACTTGAGTAGAAAACAGATTTTAAATCTCAATATAATTTTAAATCCCATTAGTTTGTAGATTTCAACATTTGAAACTATGAAATAAATATTTATGAAAGAATTTTACAATATTTGCCCTTCTAAAAACTCATAAATCCAACTTCAAATCTTCTAACCTTCACAAGTAACCACAACGCATTCTGAAAATACTCTATATTTAAATAATTAAAGGTAAATAAAATTATGTTTTTATTCTTTATTTCAATTTTTGATAAATAATATATATATATACATATATATATATATATAATTTCTTAAAAAGTCTAAGAGGGAACTTAATAGTGGTTTTGGCATTAGATATATAGATTCAACTTTCAAAAAATTTGTTTGGAATAAATTACAAAGACAAAAAGGATATATTTTGATGAAAGAATACTGATTTAGGTTCTCTTAAAATATTATTAACCATTTTTATGGAATATTAATCCATGGTTATCATTCTTTATGATATTATCATAGAATTTTTTCCTTTTTTAATATAATGATTTTCTATTGTGTGGTATGTAGGCTAAGATAAGTTTAAAAGATTTATTGAAGATATATATACCAGAAACAGTATAATCTGTAGATTTATAACTATAACTTACTTTTCTGATGTTTTACATCATTGATAAGTAGCTCATGCATTACACAAGTAAATAATTATAGTCTCTGGAAATAATTCCTTGTGAATTTCAATTTTTTTGTTATTCTTAAAATCATTACTCAAATAAACTAAAATTTCTTCAAATATTGATTGAAAGAAGGAGTTACAAAATCTTATTTTGTAGTTATAAAAGTTTGAGTTATTTTTCATATTATCAAGTATAATGAACATTTGTAAATTTTAACTTGAAAACTAGTGATCATAGCAAAGTAATACTGGAAGAATCAGATAAAAAGGGTGGAATAAAGTCATAGCACAACAGGAAATGATACAAAATTGTTGATTTTTATCTCATAAAATTCAACTTATTTTTAACATATTTTACCACCTTTAGATAATGTTTAGTGGATTTTAACATTATTATAACAAGCAAACTTAACAATGTTTTGATTTTTTTAACAAAAATAAATATTGTTAGATCATTTTTTTAAAAAATATGACTTATTTTTATGCTTTATCTACAATAGTTAGTAGTTTTTTTTGCAGAAATTACTTGTTTTGATATTCTATTTTTGAATTTTTTAAGAGACTTCATTGCATTAAAGTTTTGTAATAATTTTTCATTAAAGCATCATATTTTAAATCTAGAGAATTGGTTTTGAAATAATATATATTTTCATGTTAATTAACTCATTATTTTTGGATTGATAAATTATGTTAAAATTGGGATTGCTTATTTCTAGTGAGTGTACATCATAGTTTGTTTTCAAATCAAAGATTAATAAATGGTGAAATTTGGTAAAACTCTAAATATCTTTTAAACCTTTTTGATTTAAATAATGTTTAATGTTATGTAATCATTCTATAAGTAGAACACAGTTAAAATCTGATAATGGTACATTGCTTTCAATTTCTAATACTAAAATTCTATTCTACTTGAAACAATGTAAACTAAAGCTTGGTATCTCATAAGAAACTCACAATTTTCAAAAATCATATTTCCAACTTTTTAAACATGATACACATTAAAATATATTTTTAGAATAATTTCCTAATTAGTTTCAAATACTAGAAAATAATGACCTCAATTTATTTTAATACTTAAACCATTCTGATGAGTGAATTTCACAATCCTCTAAGTAACATATGGTTACCATTTATACACATATGCATGATTTCTCCTTTTGTTTAATTTTAGCTGAATCTAAAAAGTAAAATCACATGTTGAATATCATCTATAGATAAACTTCTTATATTAGAAGCTAATATTTCATATGAGAAATTTGTTATTGAGTTTGGGAAACATTAATAAGTGTTGGGTATTATAATTGAGCCATTTATTCAAGTAAATAAAAAAGGATGACGTTCTAAATATTTCATATATATATATATATATATATATATATATAATAAAAATTAATTATATAGTAGCATTTAACCATGTTTTTATACTAATGTCATATAAAAAAAGGGATTGAACTAAAACTTTCAGTAAAGAAAATAAAAATAAGATAAGTTAATATTCTTGTTTATATTCTCATATTTTTGAAATGGCTTACTTAAGGGAGAAAATTATTTGGTTTTAGAGTACAAGAATTTCTAGATAAAAATCTTCACAATATAGTTTGACCCTCTAAAAAAGAAAATTCCTTAAATTTTACTATCACATTTTATATATTTGTTAAGTAATAGAAAATGGAGTTGTGTCTTTGACAATGAAGCTTTAGAAAATGAAATAAATGATTTAAATTTATAATATAATTTTTGAAACAATAAATCATGTATTCAAAAAAAATTATATATCTTACAATCAAGATAACAGTATTAATTAAGCAACTCTAACAACTTTGGAAAGAAACAAGAAAAAAATAATTAGTAAAATGCATAAGTTATTTTTAGAATTTAAGGAAACTTAATAGCTCTACCTGTAAACTAGCCTTAAGGCAGGTTTGGATTTAACATGTGGAAATTCATACATAGTACCCTTCCATCATTAGAGCAGAATAAAATTTATGTAGTTTTATTTTTTTAATTTATAATAGTATTTTTATTTTTGGCTTTTTCATTAGTATAACTATATATTTTTTAACTTTTTTGTTTTTCATAACATAAGTTCAAAGCTGCACATCACTACTTCAAGATGAAACTCCATATAATGTAATCAATGAATGATATATTATAATGAATTTTACTAGAGACTTTTCAAAAATGGTGATTAAGAATACTTATTATAATTTTTTAAATTTTTATTATTATTCTATCTCTTGAAAGGAGATGGCCATATCTCAATTTAATTAGTTTTTCCTCAGAAAAATTTATTCTTGATCTAAATAAAATTGCATCACTATTAACTAGATGTTATTATACAATTTTAACAATTTTTTTATCTGAACATAGTTGAAAGTATGTATAAATTAAAGTGTTTCCACATAGTCTTACTATTATCCCACCATTATTTTCACATTTAGATTTCATTATAACTGTAAAATAAGTTTTTCAATAATTTTAATAATACCTTAATATTTAATAATTTAGTTACATAGTAGATTTTTTATCCTTTTTTTTTATGAGGCTTATTATATAAACACTACTTTTAGATTTTATCCATTTTGATGTCTGATAATTTAAATTTTCATTTAACTACCCAAATTATATCAAAAAAAATTCAAAAGTATATTTTTTTAATGTACTCTTTTTGATAAACTTATCATTTCTTATAGGTTATTCTTCAACTATTTATTGTAATTAACTACCCACTCATTTATGGTCTGTTATTGTTGTTCATTACATACAGACAAAATAAGGATACTCTCATATTATATTGGAGTTTTAAATTAAAAAGTAAATACTAGTGGCTGGTATTAAATATGAAGTTGTTATAACTAAGTTGAACATTAATTAATTATTAAATGGCATTTTATATTACAAATTTTATTGAATGTATATAAAAATAACACTCAAGAAATATATATAAGATATATATATAACCATTGTATATCAAAAATGAAGTACTTATCAACATGGTCTTTTTAAATGATTTTCAAATTTACTTAAAGAGACATTAATATTACCAATTCAAATTTTATATCAAATACAACAATATTATTATTTCATTTTTAATTATTTTACAAAAAATTTGAGTTTCAAAGTAATTTAATTCAGTATTTAATGAATGTTTTTGAAAAATATTTTTAAAAATAGAAATAACCCCTCACAAAAAAAAATATAATTTTTTTTACTTACAATTTGCACCATATTTCTACCCTTAAAATATTTGTATTCTTCTAACAAAAATATTTTTTAAATAAATTTAAAATTTTTTTCATTATTCAATTACAAAATGTCAAATTTATAATTTATTTTACCTTACTAAAAAATTTAGCTGAAAATTTAATTTTGTATTTCCAAAAAATAAACTTAAATGTCAAAAATTAAAAAAACAAAATTATAAATATAATTATGAGAAAGAGGTAGATTAAATTTATAATATTCATATAAAAAAAATTCATATATTTTATGGTGTTTGAATTTTAAATTTAATGTATTAAAAATTAATTATTAAATAACCAAGCCAAATGAAATTGGCTTGGATTTTTGGTATCACTAGAACTTATTTTTTTTCTTTTACTCACATTTTAATTTTTAATTTTTTTTTTTTCTACATTTCTCATTTTTTTTTTTTATGATTTTTAATGTTTTTAAGACCGAAGTTGCTTTCAAACAACTTCGGTCTAACGTTTCTCTCACTTTCCCACCAGATTGCACCTGGTAGGGAAAGTCGCTTCCATTTTAGAGACCAAAGTCCCTTGCAGGGACTTTGGTTTCTCTGTGTGCATTGCACAGCCAGAAAAAAACTGGCTGTGCAATGCACTGCATGCAGCACATGCAACACGCATTGCTGCTGCAAGTAATGCGCATTGCATGCAACGCGCGTTTCTGCTGCATGCAGCGCGCATTGCACATGCTGCGCATATCTCATGCAGCTGACTTGATATCAGCTGCATGAAATATGGTAGCGATTGTGCAACGCGCGTTACTTGCAGCAGCAACGCGCGTTGCACACTGCTTTGGCCACCTCCCAGCCTAGTAAATTAGCTGGGAGGGTGGCAAACATTACAGCAAGCAATCGAAGTCGCTTTTAGCGACTTCGATTGCTTGAAAGAGACACTTCCAGCCAGGGGAAACCTGGCTGGAAGTACTAAATTGCAATGTAAGGGACCCAAGCCAATTTCAAAGGCTTGGGTCATAAATTAAGGTTTCTAAAAAGCAGCCAGTATAAATCTGGCTGCAATAAAAAGTAAATTTTTTAAATAAAATACATAAAAAAATAAAAATTTGTTCAAATAAAATATACAACACTCTTTCGCCAGTAAGAAACAGCCTTCCATTGTTACACATAGAAACAAAATCAAATGTTTCTTTCATCAACATTGGCCATGTTTCAATATTTTGAACCAAGTAAGATCAGGAAAAAGGTCACGGCAAAAAAATTGCATAATTAAAAGTCTCCCAATTTAATATGGTGCGGAGGTTCATATTTTAGAAATAGGTGGTGCACATTATAGTTTCCTTTAAAAAAATTCAAAAATGAATTAATTTTGGCGCAATGTAAATTTAAATGTGATGAGTGTATGTTTTTTAGCTACGTGAAACATGGTAGCTAGAATTATGTGGCGTCAATTTTTTTTAGATGTGAAATTCAGTGTTCCACAAATGTGCATCTGTACAACATGCAGCCAAGTAAATTCTAGCTGGAATTAGTATATGCATAGGAAAAAATGATCATGCTGTGTAAAGTGCCTTGGCAACATCATTCTTGGAATTTAGATGAAGTTTATCATATGACTTGGAGAGCTGCATTTTTTTGAAAATGTGATCAGTGAAAATTCATGATATATACATCTGTTTGCCACCCAATTTATTTTTCCTTTCTCTTTCTCACTTACCTTTTTCAAAAATTATCAATCATATTTTTGCTTTATCATTTTGAATTATTGGTACTATTTTCTTGACCTTATCTGATTACCGGTAAGCAAATTTTTCTTGCTATTGCATTTCATATCATTTTGGTTTGTTACACTTTTTTACACTTTTGACAAGTTAATCTAATGATTCTAATTCTGAATTTATTTTTATGGTATCTTTTACTGTACCCTTTCGATTCATTATAAAAAAATTCTTTTTCAGTTAACTTAAAGTTTTTTTATTTGTTTGTCAATTTACTTTTCTTTATTCCTTATCAAAAATGTTCAATTTATTTATCTAACCATTTATTTTTTAAAACAGTGATTATAAAATAAACTTTATAATTAATTTTGATCAATCAGCTACAAATGGAAGAAGATTTTATAGACATGTAAGTTCATGTTTTGCTTATCATTTTTCTATATTTCTTTAATACTTTCTCAACCATTATATTATTAATATGAAAAGTAAAACATCATCTCGTACTTGCTGAAAGCATACAGGATAATGTTTTGCTTTTCATAATAATAATTAGATTGTTTGTACTTTACCTTTAATTTATTGATTTTTAAGTTGTTTCAAAGTCTCGTACTTGCTGAAAGCATACAGGACAATGCTACAATTTAAAAATTAATAATTTATTGAAGTATAACTTTCTAAGTCAATATATTGATCAGAGCAAGATTTTTCATTTTATATATGTGGATATCATAATTCCGTAAATTTTTTAATATTACTAGTGTATTGGAGTTATACTTTCATTATATTATTAATATTAAGTGTAGAGCCAAATCTCGTACTTGCTGAATGCATACAGGATAAAGCTATACTCTTTATATGTATAATTTAATAAAGTATACCTTTGAAACGCTTTCTTAATATTTGAAATAAAGAAAAAGTATATAAATTTACTAACATGTAGATATGCTAACTTTTGTATTTCTAATATTGAAGATATGATAAAGTTAAAGGTATCATTGACTGATAATTGAAATTATGTTACTATTTTCTAATTTTTGATTTTTTTCTATTTTAAATCAAAATTGAATTCTCTTAGGATTGAACCATCAATGAGTAACGATTTGAAAAAAAAAAAACGGCCAGGGAAGAACTCTAACAATAGGTGGGCGAAAGACATTGCTACTGGAATGAAACTTGTAAACGCTCTTGGAATGGATACAAACGGGAAGAAGCCACATTTCTATGCACGATCTTATGCAAATAATATGACAGATTGCAATAATTATTACAATTTTTTTCCTGGATGTAGTATTTATAAACCAAAAGGTGTCTTAATACCTAATGTTCTTGTGCAGACTTTTGAAATTCATGAGCTCAAAGAACTAGATATGTTAGAAGCTACGGTGCGATGCATTAAGGATCTTTCTTACTGCGAACATGAAATTAAAAATAATGGTTATCATCAAAGAGCTGGTGGTTTTGGAAAAATGTTTGGTGGTGGCTTTATTTTAGATAGAAAGAAATCTTTACATATTCGTAAGTATCACTTTTTTTAATTTAAATACTGAATTTTTGAATGCTTTTCCTTGCAGATGAATACACTGATGATATTGTAAAAACGGATGAATATAAAAAACGAATGAAGAGGATTGCAATGTGCTTTGAATATTTTTTTAAAAAAATATCATATGTAAAGTACAATGAGGCAACTAATCTTTGCGCAAAACTTGGTATTCCTGGATTTTCAAAAGTTTCTAGTGAAGAAGACGGTGTACCGTTTGCTAGTAATTTAACTTGGACATCTGGAGGGAATGGTAATGGGTTCTCTAATGAGGTTCATCTCGATAAGGATGCAAGTGAGTATACTTTAGGAATATTTTTTCCTAAAGATACAGAAAAAAACACCATTCATATGAAGTATGATAAGACCCAACCACGACAAATAGGTGGAGAACTTATGTTTCCCGAAATTCGAAGTAAAATCAACTTTGAAGCAACTAATGGAATAACAGTGACATTATGGCCTGCCAATCAACTAAGGCATTTTACCTCAAGATGTCATGAAATTCCTGGCTTCACTAGGATAGGTTCTTCTATTCAAATCAGCACTAGACTTTTTCATGCTATAGAAAAGCTTAATGTTTTTGATATTGATATTTCAGAATACTTAGAAATTAAAACAGAAAAATTTAGGTTAGAATATTTGATTAGTGCTTTGAGAGTTTTTTTGAAAAGAGATGACTTAATAGAGGAAGAAATAGAATCAGCAAAGTATTATTTATCTAATGTTAAGACAAATCTAAAAAATCTAGATATATAAATATTAAAAATTTATATTATATATACACAACTTAATGCAAATTTAAACATGATAAATACTGGGAGTAGCTGTAACATTTTCAGTTTTGATAATTATAGTATTATCTATTTCTTTTATTTGTGAAATAAAATAATTTTTTTTCATAATATTATAAGAAAATTTGATTTACTTTTGAGGAAATATATAAGTTGTGAAATCTTTAAATGTCATTTTTATTAAATTGGTAGCAAAGGTTCTAAAATAAAAAAAACTATAATAAAGAATTTGAAATATATTAGCCATAAAAATGTGCTTTTAATGCTACCAAATTAACTGTATAGTATTTTAGGTCAAACAGGCTTATTAATAAAAAAGGTAATAATAAAGAGTTGAAGAAAGAATTTTGAATCAATGATAGATTAAATTGTATTTTTTTAAGAATGTACTCATTTAATTATTTAAATTGTTCTACTTCTGATTAAAAATGTTACAATCAACGAAAATATTTGTAATAAATAATAGATTATATAATATTAAAGGTAAAGTAACAAAACTAGAGCAGTTATCATATTTTTATATAAACAATAAAATATTTAAGAATTTAATACAAGTATTTGAAATCATATAAGTAGATTTTAAAATCTTTGTTATTGCTGGACTTACAATAATTTTTTTTAATAATTAATTTAGAAAATCATGTCAAAGGTTACTTAATAAATTTCAAAGATGGTCACATTTTTGACGTATTTGAAGGAAAATAACTTGAATTATACAAGATATATCATATAGAAAGAACTTTATCTATTTACATGTTGGAATATTAATTTATTGAAAGGCTATGTTTAGCAAAAAAAGGTGATACTGGCTGAATGGAGCTCCAGTGATTAAGAAAATCTGCAGAAATAGCCCTAGCAATTCCCGGAGGACTTGGGGTATCAAATTTTAAAGGAAATGGATCACACTTGCCTATAAAAGGTTTTATTAATGTTAAAATATAGTTATTTAAATTTTTCCAAATTATTTCTTCCATCAAATGATTTTTTTTTTCATGTAAATTAAGAAACTTAACTTCTGATATTACCTCCAAGCAATCAGCTGCTGAAGCCAATCTATGATCTTGAGAGCTCAGAAATAAACCACGGACACCATCAATTATATAGAATGTGAAAGATTGATATCGGTGGTGGGAGTATTCAGAATTTATTTTGTTTAGTGCAGCCTTTTGTTTCTCTCTCCTTATAGTCAGTTCAGTATTTTCGTTTTTCTCACTTGATTGTTGAGCTTCACTAGTCTTGCCACTTGATATTGTTGCAGCACAATATTTTGATTTAAGAATGATAATTGACATAATTATATCAATGATAATATTGCTGATTTGAAGAAGAGTTGACATTGATATATCACGGGTTTGAAGTGCAGTGGGACCAACTTCTAAGCCATCAGAAATCGGACTCTTCAGATTTGAAAGGTGAGCTAGAAGCTGAAGACCACGTTCAATTGGACAATCTGAGTTAATGTTTTGATGTGATGGAAGCTGGCTGAATTCATGTGCGGTCAGATAAAGTGAAGATGATATAAGAGATACCCATGAAGAACGGCAGTGGTCACTTGGGATCATTAATCTCATGAGCATTCGGATAAGATTGGATTCAGGGTGATCCGTTTTCTTTGTTGAGGAAAGAATTTCAGTATTTAAACCATCAGGATCACATAAATCTTCCATTTTTTTGAAATCAATATTATCGAGTACCCATAGCTGTGAGCTATCAATCTCTAAAAAAATATTTGCTACAAAAGGAAAAAAAAAATAAGTAAAAGAACAAAAGTCAAGACTAAAAATTATGGTAACTTACATAACTCAGTAAGTTTTGAAAGCCAATCTTCTCCACAAAATTTTTCACAATGAAAAGTAAACATTGGAATATTTGACATGGGTTCTTGGGAATAAGTAGAAGAGCGTAATTCGAGGAGAGTAACAATTTCCAACCACGACCTTAGGACCTTTGCCGTGCTGATTCTACCTTTATAAAAATTATGAATTTTACAGAATTCCTCCTGCAAATCAGATTCTTTTAGAACTGAGGGTGAATAAGTTAGAGGTTTTTTCGATATCTTGATTGGAGTTGATTTCATTGGTAGAGAAGCTTTCAAAGAGGTCAAAGTAGGTAATTTAGGAGGTGATGGGTATTGCTTCTTAGAAATGAAGGAATTCGGTGATGAGCTGTTTGAATCATCATCTTTATCAAACATATCAACATGTCTTGAAGAAGATTTTAAACTTTGCTTTTTTTGATGAACAAGCATAGCTTCATATTCTGATAGTTGATCATCGCTATTTTCATTGCTCTTTTCATCATCTTCATCAGGGAGAGGGCGTTTATGGATGGAACAATCTACAGCAGGTGAGTTTCTGGTACAAAATATCAAAAGAAAGATAAAAAGTACAATATGTAAGCAATAAAAGAGATATATGATTGAATTTTAAAGATAAAAGAATAACAATAAAAAAAAAAGGAAACAAGAATATACTCATTATCAAAACCTTTGCTTTTTTTTTGAGATTTATTATTTGATACATCAGAAAATTCATTAGCAGAAGCCGGTTTAATACGTCGAACAAAAGAGGAGCCTTGGGATAATCTCTTTTTCTTGGAGCGGATAACAGGTGTTTCAAGATTTTCCTTAGAAGTTGAAGCATGAGTTGAAGCTGATGGTTCATCTGTCTCATCATCATCCCTAATGACAATGACTTCATCAGGAGGAATCATACCCTCCTCATAAGCTACAAATATATATGAAGAAAAAAAAATATTAATAATCTTATCTACTAATTTAAAAGGAGACAAAAAAGGTGATGAACATACATTTTTCAAGGCTTTTCACATATTGGAGTAATTCATTACAAGGGTTAGATAAATATGAAGGAGAAGGATTATTGTTAAGGATCTTTACAAGCTCTTCTGTTTTATCTCTAGCCAATTCAAGTAAATTGCGATACTGAACTCTCGTTATTTCCTGCCTCTCATTGCTAAGTACAGGAGGGTTAGGTGCCATGCCATGTGGCAGACATGGTGCAAGCTCAAAAGCTTCAAAGCGAGTATCAATCAGAGAGTGGGATGAAACACATTTGGGTGCTGGAAAATCAAATTTTTGAAAAAAAAAAGATATAGAACATAAGTGAAATATATAAATTAAGAGAGAGGAACATGATATACATACAAAGTGGAGGTGTAGGATTTTGTATACTAGACATATTGATTAATGAATATTAAAAAAAAGTATTCGATATCAAAAAATTATGATGTAATATGATGAATAATTATAAGAAACTCTATTCTAGAAAATTGAAGTTGATATTTTAATAGGATAAAAAATTGAATAAGATTAAAATTAAAGTGAGGATGAAAGAAACAGAAAACATAAAGAGGGGGATTTTATATTATTTGAGCTTTTTTTAACATGTATTATTCATAGTGGGGTAAACTGAGTAACATGCTAAATCACAATCTGTTTATATTGAAGCGAAATTTGATGTAGCTAACAGAAAATACTAGTAATTCTTTGGGGACTTTTAGTGTGAAAAACAAATAATAACAAATTTATATCCCATATTCAAATTGCCACGGGTAAATACAAAATTTTTTAAATTAGAATTTACTCCTAAACAATGGAGATACACTTAATTAGTATATTATATGAAAAAAAAGGATAATCCTTTATAAATATTTGTTAAATTTAATTTCAGATGACAATGCGAGATTCACATATATACTGATATGCCTCATCAAACAAGAAATGAATTATAAATATAAAATTGGTAACATTAGAATTTAAGATAAGAATTTGTTTTTTAAGTGACAGGAGGAGTGTCAGGCTAGGGTGTGGGCACCGTGACCAAACCTTTGATAAACTTGGATACAACTAAGGGAAAAAAAAAATTGAATAGTTTTATTTTGCAATATATCTTAGTCTGCACAAGATATTGCATTGTTGTCCCTAACTATACCAAAATTGTTACTTTTCAAAAGTTATAGGACTACTAAGTTGATAAAATATTATTATGAATCACCCAATGAAATACCTTAAGCAACATTCAAAATTATTAAAATATTAATATTCAATTTGAGATTTGGATTAGCTAATTTTTCACAACTTACCACAGTTTTGATTAATATAATAAAACTTGAAAAAAATTGTTGAGATAACCTAGAAATGGGTGCAAGAAAATGATGAAACATATGACTTGAAACTTAACTCATACACTATTGATAAACTTCATGGATCCTGATTAATTTCTATCGAAATTAATTTTGAGACTAGCATATTGAATTTTAGCTATGACCAAGTACTGTAAGTGCCATGGTTTGTATTCAATATATTGGTGTTGAAATTAATTTTGATAGGAATCAACAAGTATCAGATGGCACCATGCATGAAACACTGACAGAAACCATCAAATTTATGAGGCAATGAACCTCATAATTTCGATCGAAATTAATATAGACCCCTGCATATTGAATACAAGCCATTTCACATGGACTACACAGACATAGATAAAATTCAACATGCATGGCTTAATATTAATTTTGATCGAAATTAACCAAGGCATTAAAACATCAATTTTTATATGGTGTACTTGATCAAACCAGTTTATCTAACTGCTTAGCTTACCTATACTTATAGGAATTTTATGCATAGTCCATGTCCATATTAATTTCGATCGAAATTAATGTTGACTAATACATAATGAATACATGCTATGCCACTTACACTTTCCAGGCATAGCTACCATTAAATATGCCAGTATCAAAAATTAATTTCGATCGAAATTAATGAGCATGATAATCATGAATTTCTGGAGTCAACTGCTTATTTTTATGCATGGTGCCTTGCCAACATTAATTTCGATCGAAATTACTTTTGATACTGGCATATTGCATGTATATATGCCTGGAAAGTGTAAGTGGCATAGTGTGTATTCATTATGTATTGGTCAACATTAATTTCAATAGAATTTAATATTGACATTTTCATATTGAACCCAAACCAGCAAACGACCCAAAAAATTCTTCATAAAACTGCTCATTAATTTCGATCGAAATTAGTGAGCACCATATACATATTGAATGGTAGTTATATCTGGTGTGTGTAAGTTGTAAAGCTTGTGTTCAATGTTTATTGGTCAACATTAATTTTGATCAAAATTAATGAGCATTTTGATCATGAACTTTTTCAGTCAGTTAGTTGTTTCAATGCATAATGGCATTCCAACATTAATTTTGATCAAAATTAATGTTGAAATGATATAATGCTTTTTTGCATGACATGTAAAGGACGGCAAGTATTTTTAAGTATTGAAATTTACTATACATGTTGAGGGTAAATATAAAATTTACATATCCATATTAATTTCTATAAAAATTAATGTTGACCAATACATAATAAATAGTAAATATGCCTGGCTAGTGTAAGTGGCATAGCTTTTTTTCAATCTGCACTTGGCAACATTAATTTCGATCGAAATTAAGGTTCATGATTATCATCAATTTATTCAGTCAGTTGCTTACTGTTATGCATGGTAACATGTCAACATTAATTTTAATAAAAATTGAATTTGACATGCTACCAAGCATTTTTATGTAAGATGAAAAGTAGGGCACTCTATTGTTAAGTAAACACATTACAATGCATATTGAGCATGTAAATATCATTTACACATTAATATTAATTTCAATCAAAATTAATGTTGACCAATAAACATTGAACACAAGCTTTACAACTTACACACACCAGATATAACTACCATTCAATATGTATATGGTGCTCACTAATTTCGATCGAAATTAATGAGCAGTTTTATGAAGAATTTTTTGGGTCGTTTGCTGGTTTGGGTTCAATATGAAAATGTCAATATTAAATTCTATTGAAATTAATGTTGACCAATACGTAATGAATACACACTATGCCACTTACACTTTCCAGGAATAGACACCATGCAATATGCCAGTATCAAAAGTAATTTCGATCGAAATTAATGTTGGCAAGGCACCATGCATAAAAATAAGCAGTTGACTCCAGAAATTCATGATTATCATGCTCATTAATTTCGATCGAAATTAATTTTTGATACTGGCATATTTAATGGTAGCAATGCCTGGCAAGTATAAGTGGCATAGCGTGTATTCACTATGTATTGGTCAACATTAAATTCGATTGAAATTAATATGGATACATAAATGTGACATAAAGAGGTATGGACCATCAATTTGTTGAAAATACATTTTTATATCTCATACATTATTTGTTTTTCTTAAATAAAATGTTACTCTCTCTCAATATCACTTTATAACATTTACCAAGCTGCTTTGAAAAAAAACAGAATACATAAAATTCAATATAAGATAGCTATATTACACAGAAGATCACCGTTATACCTAAGTTATGATGATGTTGATGCTCTATTAATTGATTCCCGAATCTTTACCAGATCAATATCAGCTCCAACCCCAAGTGACTCACGTTCATTCACAGATAATCCTTGCAAAAATGTTGCTGAATAGCAATTCTTGGGGAGGTATTTGGGAACATTGAATATACCATTTTGTGCAACTGTCCTTTCTGATGACCGTGAATATGTTTTTAATGTTGATTTTTTTTGAGCTGGTGTATGGGCTAAGTCCTTTGTCATCTTATCCATTTTTTTAAACAAATCATTGAGTTCAGGATTTCGCCATCCAGGAATAGCTCGGATAGGTGCAGTTGGGGCTGGTGCTGGGCCTTCCTCGATATCAGAGATGCACCTAGTATCATGAAAAAGCACAACAAAACCTGGCACATCACTGCAGAGATCTCTTGCTAACTTGTAGCGTGCACTAGCAATCTGAATTCCAACTAAATCAGCTTCATAATAACAAAAAGCAAAGTAAAATTAAAAACTTACCTTGGTCCGATAACGTTTTACTTGTGCCCTTGCCCTCTTTTCAATCTTTTCTCTTGCTACCCTTTCCTCTTCTTGCCCAAACAACCTTATCATCTCCTTCCCCTTATTAACTACCCATTTCTCAATAACACATTGAGTGAACTGAAGCTTTGACTGATCGATTGTATTCAAGGTGGTGAGCCATCTGGTACAGTGGTCGCATACTATGCTTCCCATGACTTGATTCCAAGTTGATTCTGAAAAATCACGGCAAGTCCAATCAAACGTGAATTTCCGAAAACCTTTTTCTTGCAATTCACGCTCTAAGTTTCTTTTGACAGAAAGTGGGATCGGTGCTCCTCCTTTTAGTCCTCGAGGCTCAGGTGCTGGAAAAAATTCGGGTAGTCGAATTTTGGATCGCAAGAAGGCTATAGAATTGGTTATCAGAAATTGTCGATCAGCTGCAGAATTGGCACGGTTAGAAGATTGGACTTGGGTTAGGACAGTTTGAATGGTTTTTAGTTTGAATTGGCTCCAATCTTTCCAATTTTCAATCTCCAAAGGTGTTGGGCTCGCAGGATATTTTGATATTTGTGTTGGTCCCCCAAGACAATACTTCAGAAAGTGGTAAATATTTCTATTTAGACTGTCCGAGCTCCTGGGAACATCATTCCTTCTAACTAAGCCTCTTACAGCCCTTAACCCCCGTTCTCGCTCATGAGACTCTGCTGAATTGAGTCTGTGGTAATCACTGATACCCATAATGATTGAGGGATTCACTAACAATTCAAATAAGTTAATTAAATTGGTTATTTTTCAATAAAAGAATACACTACAAATTTTACTTACCTGCTCCACTTGTGCTTGCTCCTTGGTTAGGCTGAGCAGATGATGATTGGTCTCCGAAAAATTCCCTCAATACTTCACTAGCCCAATCTCTTCCTAGCTGATCAGCTTGCTGATCAGCACTTTCAGAAGCAGAAGGATGATTGGGATTAAAATTTCTCGGTTCTGAATGAGACTCTTGGCCTGGATTGGGATTAGGTGGTGGGTTAGGATTAGGTGGTACAGATTGAGATGCATCTGGAGGTGGATCAGCAGAGGGTGGTGGAGGAGTATTTCCAGTATTAGTATGTTGAGGCGGAAAACAATCAGAATCGGTTGGGTCAACAGACATCCCTTCAAAATTATCATCCATAATGAACTGTAATAAAATAAAATAAAATAAAAATAATCAGTTGTTAAAATTTATACCTATCAAAGCTAAAGTAAAAAAAGATACTATGTATATAGTCTTGTAAACGTGTATGTTCTCTTGTCGAAAAATAAAGTGAATAATATATAGCTATCAGCTAAAGTTGGAAGGTCAAACTATTTATAGTAGATGAATGAGCAAGAAGATCATTCATTAAGTAAAAATTTTATCATATTTCTCATTATCATGATTTTATTTCTTTCATTCTTACATTTAAGATAAAAATGACTCATTGAAAGCATGGGTTCTCTCGCAATAAAAGCAACCAAAGTAATTGTTCACTGGTTTATGATAAGGTAAGTTGGATGCATTGCATTTTTTAATCGAGCATTGAATTATTTCTTTCACCATTTACAAATATCACCAATCCTACAAATTTCCCGAATCCCAAATTAACACAAAGATGTTAGTCAACAGAAAATAAATTTGATTAATTTTTTCACTCACTACTGTCTGCAGTCCAATGGCAGTGACAACCTCGTCTTTGATTCCAAACATTCCTTTTTTGTGCTCGACAGTAGCTGCATGTCCAATTATTGCATCTTTCTTAATCACAATTTGAGTTGCTTTGGCTACTCTTACTAACCGACAATGCACTTGTGGGAAAAGCTCATAGGGATCCTTTGATGTTTCTTCTGGACGGAGCTCTTTGAAAGGACTTACTATTAAATATATTTGATCAATCTCTTCCTTTGATCTGAAAAGATCATCAATTTGCCCAAACTGGCTATCTTTTCCATAGTAGAATTCAATTGTTGAATTAGCAATGTGTCGATGGTAACTAGTAAACCTCTTTCCATGTATCAATATGCTTGCTACATTTTCAACTACCCGATCCCCACTTTTCTCCGATGGTGTCAAAGCCCGTCTTGAAGTTTCTTTTCCCATTCGTGCCCTTACCCATTTAGTAAATAATGCCATACTTAGATGGATCCATTTGTTTTGTTTATCGAGATCAATATGGATTTTTTTAGTCTCACATTGATCATTATCTTCAGCTTCACCAAGATCTAATACCCTATACTTCCGATACCAATGTTTGAGCATTGTTAGCGGTATCTCTCCTGTGGTAAATATTAATAAATTAGCACAGCTGAGTTTTTAAATCATTTCTTACAAACATTACATACATGGATGGTGATTGTTTGGAATTTCAGATAATATATGATTCACCCGCTCTCCAGACCAAGTAGCTGTACCTGATGGTGGACCAAGACGCTTTATCATTTCAGGATAATGTTGAGTGATATGCAGATTTGGCTTTGCATTAATATTCTTCCAACCCTCTTCAAGGCACTCACAATACTCTAACAGAAATTGATCTAGATCTTTAAGCTCATTAGTCTGTATATTTTTTAATGTCAAAAAATTGGTGATCGAGCATAATGTTACAAGTGACTTGAGAAGATAATATTCTCTTGGTTTATCAGCTGAGGAAGCTGAAGATTCAGATTCTTTAAATTTTTCAAACCAAAGGGGTATAAGTGACAAAGGGAAGTAGAGAGTATACAGCATGTGCCATTCTGCTGCCTTGAGGGATCCTGCCTTTTTAGATCCTACTGATTTTGGAACTCGTGTTAGCCAGGAAGGTCTTCTTACTTGATCAATCATCTTCCATACAACCTGTAGCTCTGCTGCTGTGATTCGTGGATTACTACTACCTTCATTTTCTTTCTCCTTACCTTTCCTTTTATTTTCTTCATCTCTAGCTGTCTCATTTGATGAGTGAGATCCTTCACTCTGTGATATGCTAATGCTTCTTTGCCTTAAGTTATACAATGAATTCCTACTGTCACTGCTTTGAGACTGTACTGAGGCCACATCGCTATATGGAGGAATAAATTTGGAGCTGGATGACCTACTCTGGCTTCTTGATCGATTTGTTCCCAATCCTTCATTATCTAGTCCATGATGACTTGATGACTGTCTTGAACTCGTACGTCTTTGCCGCTTGTGCTGTCTCGTGTGTCCTGTATCATCATCATCATTATTCGTGGTGCTTAAGCTACTTCTACGTTTTTTCGAATGTTTGTGCAGTAAAGTATCAGAAAAGAAATCATCATCTTCTTCTCTTACATGCCAATTTTTATCCTTTTCCAGCTTTCTTTCTAGATCTTTTGCTGCATTTTGGATTTGAAAATAGCTTAGACTGTGATCTTTTAGGTTGCCAAGCATATGTGAATGCATAACATCAATTGAGCAATATTCAGTTGGACGCCAATATTCAAGGTTATTCAGCTCACTCCATCGTACCCCATGATTTTGAACAATTGATACACGCTCCCAATGTGACTTAGAATTTTTCCACTTTGTTGCCCAGCACATATGATCCTCATGATTCCGTAATGAAAAATTTCCCACATTCTTTTCACTAATTTCATCTTTAGAGATATTACAGAAAGAGCAGAACATTTTTGCAGAGTGACTCGAAAAGCCAGCCAATTTTCGTATTGCAGGAATGTCACCTATCAAAGAGAACAATGCAACTCTTAATTTCCGGCCTCGTGGATAAAGATGTGTCTTTTCAATCAATATACCATCCCATAGAGTTTGTAGATCATTAACCAGTGGTTTTAGAAGGTGATTAAGCTGTTCACTTGTGGGTTCTGTTGGTCCGGGTATAATAGAATACAAAAAAAGATTTTCCATTTTGTATCTATCTTCTTGAGGTAGGTTCATACACACCATCATAATATTGCCTACAGACTTCTGATGACCTCCAATCCTATTGCCACCAGGCCTAAACCAGTCGACATATAAAGTAAACATTAAGTTGCCTGAAGTTATCGTATATTCATCATCATTGCTATCCAGAGCTGGAGTGGTTATGGGAAAGTTTTTCCAAATTGAACCATCACAAACATCCTTCATCAAATCACACTCTACACGTTCTGCCACAGGGGTTTTCTTCTCAATCAGAAGCTCAAATTTGAACAGTTTGATCTTTTCCTTAAGCCAGTCGATAAAAGAATGGTGATGAAATGTTTTAAGAGATAAGTATTTTACATGTTCTTGATGTTCCTCCATCAAATACAGCCTTTCATCACATTTAACTGCAATTTGTCCTGCTCCAAACATTTTTAAATAGCGCTTTGATGATGAAAGAAACGGTTGATTGCAACATAGTATAGATGGTTGAGATTCAGAGTTATACTCATAAAGAGCAAAGCATTTAGGACAGCATGTTTTAGTGAAAAATGATTGATTGAGCTTTAATCGACTAAAAACTGTATCTATCGAGCGTGGGACCAGGCGGACAATGCTATCAGAATCCAGTATTCCACTATCACCTAGAAGTTTGAGCTTCTTAATTTCTTCATCCAAAAATTGAGTACAACCTTCTTTGCTCAAATGATGAATCAGAGAAAGCTTTGCTGCCTGCCACATAATTATTTGGCTATACCGTTCCCCGAGATTTGAGTTTCTAGAGACTGTTGAAGATACTTCTGCCCCCAATAGCAACTGCCCCTATGTAATAAATCATTGAAACATCATAAAGACTTTAATTCTCACATTGAACTATAGATATACAGCTTACTGTTTCTGTGGAGCGGGAACTTCCAATGTTAAGTGGATTGTTGGAAGAAATAACCATCTGGGCCTTCCTATTTCTTTCCTCTTGATGTTTTGCATAAGAATTAGAGCTTTTGAAAGCCATACCAACTTCAAAGGACCCAGAAGAAGTTTGATACTTTCTATTGACACATCCAAGATCTTGACATTGACATACATGAAAAAATGGAGGCATTGTAATTGTGATAATTGTAGGAATAAGTTAGCTATTGGAAGTTACCGATTGAAGGTATTCCTTTTTTTGAAAGGCACTAGCTAATATAAGCTACATTTTTTTATCAAAAGAATATGATGGAATATGTGTTGAAATTATTTAAGTTTAAATGTTTAATTTTTAATCGGATAAATTATATATTAATTTAAAGTTATGCAGTCTACTTTATTTGTATTCTGTATACTCTCTGCATTTGTACAACAATGCATGCATGTTTATCAGAATATTTTCTATCATAGAAAAAATTCTGTTGTACGCACAAGCATCTTAATTATTTTTCTATCAAATGCCTTCTGAGTTATATCTAACTACCCTATAATTATTTGATTTTGATAAAAATTCTTAGTTATGGACTATAAGAAAAGTAATCCATATTTTTAACATAATTATTTAAAAAATTACCCCAAAAATCAAAGTTAAACCCAAAAATAAGTTTAATATTTTGTAAAAAACAATCACAAACATATTTCTTTCAACTTGAAAATTGGTCTGTACTAGGTAGAATTTTCTATAAAGAAAAAATCAAAAATACTCAAATAATAGATGCTACAAAAGTGTAAACCTTAAAGAATTACATAAAAGCTGAAACCTTGTATAACTTTTCATACATAAATGCGATGAAGTGACACTCTAGTCTATTTATTCAGGTTGAAAAAAATTACTCAAAAGAATATGTATTACTATCATATTGGACCAAAAATAATTTTTTGGTAATCAAAAAATGAACATAGCCTCACATTTAACAAATTATTTTTGTGGAAGAATTTTTTGAAAAGAAAAAAAAATCCGTTTCTTAAATGAGTCTGCTTTTATCACATAATCATTCTCTTTATTTTATACCATTCCTTTTGAGTTCAAGTTGCATATAAAAATATAATTTATGCATATTATAATTCCATAAAGTCGAAATATTTCTTATTCTTAATTTTTGTGATATTTCTCCTTAAATCAACTTTGATCATAAAGTTTTGGAGCTCAACAATTTATCCTTCCTCTTTGTTTAATTTAATTGAACACTTTCTTAATCTTATTATTTATGAACCCTAGTAGCTCTTACTTTCCTCATGGAAACCTGCCCACAAACACAAGAACACTTAATAGAATTTTTAATGAGACTTTGCCTCCATTCAATTCTCACTTTTGTAGATCTATACACAATTTTTGTCGTTCACTTTTGGATATGTCACCAGAATCAAATGGATGGAAACAAAACCCTACTGAAGAGCAATTAGACAGATTTTCATCATTCGACATGAATTCTTGCAACATTGCCTTTGAACTACCTCATCCAGAATCAAATTCAGCGGTTTCAGAAAAGTTTCAACCAATTTTCCGTGAATCTTTTATTGAGCACCTTCGCATGTGTGGTTTCCCAGGATCAACTTTCGCTTGGAACCTAGATTGGTTTGACAAATGGAACCAGGTCTTGGCAAATATTCTCATTAAACACTGGGACAATGCCTTAAAAACCAATAATTTGATTGCATATCCAATTGACTCAACTCAAATTAGCTTCTCAAATCAAATAGGAGTTCTTCACCGTTGGTTTTTAGGTCATGCTGATAGATTAAGACTTGGGAAGGATTCTCATAGCTCTCAAGAAATAATCAAAGTGAGAAAGCATAAATATAGAATAAAAAAAAAAGTATGAAAATCCCTTTTTTTTCAACCGTTTTTATTTATGACCTTTATTTCAAATAACAAAGATTCTTAGAATTCAGTTAACCGAACTAAACTTCTTAAACAACTTCCACATTGTGAAACTTATCACAACCTTTTCACAAACATCAAATGTTGTTCAGACACCGAAATTGATAATGATGGATCGTTAAGACGTATCTTAATGCAATGGAGGTCTGAAGATTTTTCTAAAGTTGCACAATATCTTGACCAACAACACTTTGATATTCGAGATAATTCAACCTACTCTGGCAGTGTGCTAAAGGACTTGGCCTTGTACAAAAGAATCAGTTTGGTTTCAACATTATCCCCTAACCTTAATCCTTCTCATGTCCCCCGGGGTTTGCCGAATGACTGTTATTCTCCCTTATATCTTGCATCTCTAAATCCTCAACAACTCAGACTTTTAAATCCTCAAAATCCCATAAATTTACCTGCTCTCCTTGAAATTCTTTGTTCCTCTAATGTGAGTGATTGACAAACTCCCTTAATAATAGGTTTGCACACTCATACTCCTCATTTCCACTGTTTGGGACACTTAGCCTTGAAAACAAAAACATAATTTTAATGATTACTATTATCATTAAAATTTATAGAAATGAAATTTGGCTTACATTGTTAGCTCCATTTTTTTCCTTTGAATCTTATACATGCTGAATTCTATACTTCCTTGTACAAAATAATTCAAAACATTTACTTCATTTTGCTGCCCCATTCTATACAGCCGATCAACAGCCTGTTGCTCAACTGCTGGATTCCAATTTGGCTCCTATTTCAACATTGAACATATAAAAAATTTAATATTTTTGTTCTTAATATGAAATAAAAGACATTGAGCTCACCATTATATATACATTTTGAGCACACCTGAGATCTATACCCACTCCTGCAGCCTGAATCGTTCCAACCAAAACTTGGCAATTTTTATTAAAATGGAATTCATGCATATTTTTGTCTCGCTTTGTCCGGCTGAGTTCACCCGTAAGCTGGGTATACCTAATATTGTGGTCATCTAAAGCCATTTTTATTCTATTTTGAAATATTAGAAAATTGTTTTTAATAAGCCAACACAATTTTGTAAAACAATTCATTATAGAATCACTTACATCTGCAAAAAGTCTGCAAAGTTGGAGAATATAACAGCTTTTGGAAAATTTATATCCCTTTCACCAGACAAAAAGTTTTTTAAGTGGCCTATAAGATGACAAATCTTTGCGGAATGCTGCCAGGTGAAATCAAAAGTTGGAGTTTCATCCAGATTTTCGTAGATTGGATGGTTGCAGAATTTTCTTAAAATCATCAGCTCTCTTAGAAACTCAGATGAGTCCCAAGGGAAGTCAGTGCTTCTGGAGGGCCCATATCGCTCAGTGAATCCTTCTTGAAGCACATCAAGTTTAGACCTCCATGGATCTGCTAATTGAACCGATATCCCCCTTTGAATCTTTTTTGGAAGAGACAAAATTGCATCCTTTGTTCTACGTAGGCTTATGACTTTCATTAAGTGATTGATTGATTTAATAGAATTAGCCTTTCCTTTTTGCAAACCTGGAAAAAGGAAATTCTTCCATAACCAGTCTTCTTGCCACTTTTCGATTCTAAGAAAAAATATGAGACTTTGAAGGTCAGTGGGCCTGTTCTGAAGTGGAGTTCCAGTCAAGCATAGTCGGTGTTGGGATTCCAAGTCAAATATTGTTTGAGCCCTCTGCGAGTAAGGATTTTTAATGTAACTAAAAGAATATTTATAAAAATTGATAATAAAAATTAAGTTTTAAGTTTTAGATATAGAAATGGGCACTAACTGAGCTTCATCTAAAACAACTCTATACCAAAAGAGCATTTGAGTCACCGGTATCTTTTTTTGGCTTTGATTTTTTGACATCGTTGGGCTAGCTATTTCATAGGTCGTTAAAACAATAGCAGTGTCCTGTAGCTCATTGACATTAGTATTTTGACAATCCTTCCCATAAAGAACCTTGAAAGGAAGTGCATTATCTTCAAAGTGCACACTTATTTCATTGATCCAATTCGATAGTGTTGCCAGGGGGCATATAATCAGTGTGGCTGAACTCCGATTAATACCTTCTTGATTTTCTGATACCTGGAATTGTCTTGCTTCACCTTGAGTTGCACTTATAAGAGAAAGAGTTGAAAGTGTCTTTCCCAAACCCATATCATCAGCAAGTATTGACCCGTTTCCTTCAGGCGGCAATTGATTGTTAGGAAACTGATCTTTATAGTCATCGAATCCAGTTCTAAGCCAATGGTTGTCCTGGTGCCTCCACATGATATCCAACTTTTCCTTTAACATTCGTTCATTGTCAATCATAAAATTTATTGCTTGAAGTTGATGTGTTTTGAGAACTGTTTTGATTCCTCGGATAAGTTGATCAGCTTTCCAATCTTGAGTACTCTGAGATATTTGGAAAGAGCCTTCAAAAATTACATGCGGGATATTAAAAAAGATAGTGGAGTCGTAGTTCAGGATTGGACATAAATCGATTTGTGCAGAAGAAAATGCTTCTTTAGCAAGACTGATTAGTGTACTTGAAGAAAAGAGGCATCCCCAAAGTTGATACTGATTACCAAAAACTGGAACCAAGTAAGCATGAAAATAGAAAGGCTTCATAGGATTCAAGGCACTTCTTTGGTTTAAATGGTGAGATCCAGAGCCAATGTCACCCAATAGTGGTCCAATGTGCTGACTCTGCACTTGAGAAAGATTACCAACAAGGGTTGGTTTTCTTTCTTCAAATAGTCCAAAAATATGAACATTTGAATGGCCTCGCTGTAAAATCGTGGGGGTCGGTGAGTTTTGAAATCTTGAAATTACATTCATATAAATTTGATCGATTGTTATTGAGAACTGTCCAACACATCTGAGACTTGACATATTAAGTAAGAATAGTATCTGAAGATAGTGGTTGTTAAAAGATGAATTGAAGCAAAAAATGAAGAATCAGTTTTGAATAAAACGACAAAATAACTTTTTAGCATATGCTATGCTAAGCTCATAATTCTTTCACATGTATTATTATTATCTTTTTAATAAATATTGGAAGTAAATCAATGATAACTGAAATGAATAATATGTCTTAAAAATAAATCTTGAGCCTATAGAGTAAATTTTGGTTTGTGGAGGAAGAAAAATTTTCTCAATAAAAATGTGCATTATTGTTACATTATAATCACAAAATAGAATAATTTCACTCTTATTACACTTATTTATGTTTCTGTCTAATAGTAAAATGCTTTAGATGTCAGTTCAAAATCCAAATTGAAACTACTACCTAGAACGATATCTTGATACTAACATACTTTTTGTAAGTCTTTGGAAAGACACTTATGGTGATCTCAATAATATTAAAATTGATTTGAATTGTATGTTTTATCAAATATCTATGTAGTCTAGTGTAATAATTGAGATACTACAGTTTAACCTTCTGTTACCAACTTGGCAAGAAAATATATGTAGATATTCTTAGAACGAATATCAAATTTTGCTTTCCACAAGATGGGAAAGTGAATATTATGATATGTTAAGTGATATGTTCAAGCTTTGCTCAATCTGTGCTCAGCTCAAAATCAAAGTAATCACCAAGCTCCAAGAAACCTGTGATTGAGTTTGGTTGAACCTAGGTCTAACTGATTACCAAATCTTTGTCCAATTAATTTAAATCTGGTTTCACAATGAACTCCCAACAGCCTTCCAACAGCTTTCCAACCACTTCCCAACATTTTTAAATGAGGGGTATTGCTAGCAATACCCCCCCCAAATTTTCTGTGGTGATATATGCAAAAAGATTACCAAAAATTACTATTTTGTTACTATCATGTATACATTCAAGTAAAATAGGTTAACTGGTGTGACATTCCACTAAAATAATATAATCTATTCTATGAAAGACAGCCTTTTAGTAAGGGATTTGGTGTTAAATTGAATGAATTAATAAATTGCATAAAAGAAATGGTGGGTCAAATTGAGAAAAATGATATTCTGGAGTTTGCCTAGGGAAAACTTTATTTTAACTTTTAAATGTAAGTATCAGAGATTAAATAAATTTATGAAAATGAGAAAAGGTCTATCATGGTCATTTAGAATCTTTCTGAATTTTTTTATAATGTTTTTGTGAATTTTATTAAATATTTTAAATTTTATGAATTTTCTAAATTTTGGAACAATTTAATAACTTTTTAATTTAAATAATAGAGTTTCCCTGCCAGCCAAAATTAAGGTTAGATATCTATTAGAGGTAGTACTATTTGTAGAGAATCATGCCTTGCAGAACCAAGAAAAGGTCTCCGATTTACTCGGAGGCTATACTATATACTGATGAGAGACTAGCTAAGTACATAGTATGGTAACACCATAACATCCCCCCCACTTAGTTAGATGAACATCACCCTACACTAATAATAAAAGATTGTAATGAGTGAAAATGAAAGAGAGTAGTAAACTAATTTAAAAAGAGTGTGTTAAAAAAAAACAAAAGAAAAAAAAACTTAAAAGTAACAAAATATCGAAAATCTAAAGTAAGCTAGTACAATAGTTAGATGTATTTAATGAGATTGAAGAAAAGTATAATGAACAAAGTAAGTACATCTCCCCCATCAAGATAGCACCATACTACCAAGTACTCTATAAAAATAGAAGTAAAAAAAAAAAAAAAAAAACTAAAGCACCATTGAGAGAGGATTTGACAAGTAAGGAAAGACAAATGGCAGTTGAGATTTGAGACAGTTGGCGCAAAAAGTGAAGATTGAGCAAAATTGGAAGTTGAAAAAAAGGTGTGATGTTGAAGATTTCCAGCCTTGCTCCTGCAAGGGTGTAGAATCTTAAAGAACTGAGACACAAGGGAATAGGGAGTGTTGCCTTTCTTGGGGTCAACATAAAACAAAGTTATTAGATTTAGAGAGGGTGGATGTGCCTGTTGGGGTCACATAGATGAGCAGGGTGTTGAGATTGGTTTGTGGCAAAATGTTTTGCTTGTATCATTGCAAATCACAATGAGGGAAAATGCCTCACACACCATAGCGGAGTGGATGCCTTTGTTAGGCAGGATGATAAGATGGTGCCCATGCACCAAGTTTAGAGAGGAAAATGCCATTTTTTGGCTGAGGCAAGAACAGCTCTCATACGCTGTTTTGAGAGTAGAATTGAGAATATGGTGCCCATACACCATGAGGAGGAGGGAAATTGCAGTATCATTGCAATGAACAGGGTTCTACGAAGGGTTCTCCACAAGCGAGACAGCCCATAACCTGTAGAGAATGATGCCTTGCAGAAACAGGGAAAGGTCTCCAATTTATTTGGAGGCTACACTATATACTGATGAGAGACTAGCTAAGTACATAGTATGGTAACATCATAACACTATTATTTATAATTTGTCTAGATTTTTTGGTGCTATTTTAGATTTTATATTGAGTCCAGACATCTAGACAACCTCCTGTAGATGTCCAGTGGCCATCTGTATGAGTTCCAGATGGGTTCAGAAGTAACTTTGGGGGTCATGTGACCTGGATTTTCCTAGTTAGGCTGAGAATTTTGACTATTCATAGAGATTATGGTGGAATATGGGGGAACAATAACAAGAACATATACAAGAACAACCAAAAATATTATTACTAACATTTTAAATATTTTAACAAATATTTTACATAAGAGTTAGAAAAAATATAATTTTAGGGTACCATTGGATAGTTCTCATGCTCAGAAAATCAAATATAAAGGTTTTATAATTAAGTTCTAAAATATAAAAATATTTAAATTACTCTCATTTTAAATAGCTTTTCTCTTGGGTAACTTTTTGTTGCATTTCAGTTTTGTTTCACTTCACACAGATCTAAATCACCCCAAACTCAGTCAATAAAATCAACCATAAAATCTTATTCTCATTAAGTAGAGTTTTACGCTTATATAATTGAACTCCAAATTTTACTTAAAGGTAAAGGTGTTTCTCTTGTTTCTCCAACTTCCTTGGATTCTGCCTGCAGCAAGGTGACTGTAGGAGTCTTTCTACACCAGATCAAAATTTCTGTTAAATTTAATGAAATATAAATATACTTCTTCTAAATGTGATCATTATAATGGACTTAATTTAGTTATACGTCTACATTGAAAATATACCTGTCAAATTCTTTTTTGTTGCCTATCTTATTTTATTTCATCCTGTTCCCTTTCAATCAGTTGAAATGTGTCCTCTGTGGATATATATTTTTGTGGGAATATGTGGATTCCATTTTTTTCAAAAATTAATTCATTAAAATATTTTTTGAAGTTGCCTGGGAAGGTGAGGTAAAAGCAGAATGAGATAGAGAGTTGAACTAATCATGGGTCATTGCACAGAAAACAATTGAAATTACAAGATTTGATAGTTATGGAGCAGCTTTTGTGTAATATTACTAAATAATTCTATAAATATATATTTCTCATTGATAGGTAGAAATTTTTAAAGGTGTATCTGATTTAAAAGTTTCACTGAGTATTTGATACTAAGTTTTGACCTCATTTACATTCAACCGCACTCATGCATTTGGAAAGCAAAAGGGAAAATATGGAGAAAAAAAGGCCATTAGAACAAAGAAAATATGAAATTTTTGGTTAAAATATGATTTGAATATTTTACTGCTAGTCTTTGTGAAGGCTATTCTTGTTAGAATTCAAGATTAATATTCAATAAAAATTGTTAAAGTAATGTGGCAACAATGGGCCAATGAAATAAGAGCTATAAAGTAATAAAAATAGTATAATAGTAATGAAAATAATGTGGGGACAAAGGCACAATATAAAATGATAGTGAGATGAAGGCAATGGTCTGAAAGCCGAACTGAATTGGTGGTGCAGGGGATAACACCTGACTTAAAGATGATCCAGGGACAATGGCCAGAATTGATGGTTATTCTGGGTCAATGGTCAGTCTGAATGTTCTTCTGGGACAATTCCCAGTCTTGATGATGATGCAGAGGGAAGTTTCTGATTTAATGTAATTGTTCTGGAACAATGGCCAGTCTTTCTGATGATTTGGGGAATGATAGCCCATATTAATAATGATTCTGGGACAACAACCAGACTTGGATGGTTTAATGGAGCAGGCAAAGGCACAATGGATCTCAGGGATGATGATAGTTAGGAGCAAAAAAGATCATGTATACTTCATGTTATAGAATATTAAAGATTGTAACATGAAATGATAGTAAGATTTAGAATATAGCATTACCTGATGATAATTAGGACCAACAAAGATGGAAAAAATGATGAGTGTCTCTATCTATGTATACTCTAAATTATCATAAGTATAGGCTTAACATTAATATAGGTTTAATAAATGTAATGTAATTAGGCTCACAGGAAGATGTATTTTTAGGTAGCCATATGTAAAAATTTAATTGAACATGTGACATTTAATGACATTTTTAGATGTTTTATTAAAAATATAATAATAATAATAGGGGGTGTCAATGTTCAGGGATCTGCAATTAGGGATCAGGAATTTCTTTCCCGGGATCAGAAATTATTAATTGCAGAAGATTCTTATCCATTAGCCCAGGGGCTAGTGGATAAGGAATCCACAATAATGCATTATCCTTCCTCTTATACCCCAATTTACATTCCTAATTCCTGATCCCAAACTCATCACATCCGTGATGGATTTTTAAGAAAGTCACATGACTTATAATTGCTGATGCCATCCTTAAGTCTCTCCTAACTATATGCTACTTAATTTTAGTGGAAAACACTTAAGTTTTTTTTCTATCTACACACCCCAACTGCACATTTGGCGGTGAATTCCCACTTCACACTCATCACCTAAACCTTCTACCAACAACCTATACTACTAACAACAATGAAGCACCTCTCTACTAGAAATCTACTTCACTCCACTATGAATTCTATCACTTTACTTTTAGTTCTCTGCTATAAATCTTACTCTGATTTGGAAGATGCTTTAGCCTATTTGTGTTTTCTTTCCAAAAAGCATTACCTCATTACCAGGGGGCCTAATCTTTATCATGATCCCCAATATGATCTCCACTCCATTCTCAACTAAACTTCACTCAACTTTTTAGAACTTCTCCTGATTCTTTCTTAAAACTTTATCAACTCATCTCTGAACATCCTATCTTTTATAAAAATTCCCATAACAAACAGTGTAATCCTGCCATTCAACTTGTTGTTGCACTATGTTGTTTTGGATCAGATGGAAATGTTGCTGCTGTAAGACGTTTGGATAATCTATTTAACATAGGATATGTTAGAGTGATATTATACATCAAGCGCTGTATTGTTGCTCTCCTTTCCCTCAAGTCTCAAACACTTGCTTGGCAAACTCCAGAACAGCAACTTGAATCCTCTCAAGTAATGCAAGCCAAATTTTTCCCTGGCTGTGTAGGTTTTGTTGATGACACAACTATACCTTTGAGTCAAAAGCCTGCTCATGGTGGGAACCATTATTTTGATCTCAAAAAAAGGTTTATTGAAAATCTTCTCCAATTTCTCATCATTCATGAACTAACTTTTTATCTTCTTTCTAGATACTCTATTGCCATTCAACTTATATGCAATTTCAATAAAAATTTATTGCTTTTCACAGTGGCTGCCCTGGATCATGTCATTACTCTTATGTCTTCCAAAGAATAAGGATTTCTCAAACCCCAGACTCATACACTACGCAATATAGGGGGTGGACTTGCTAGCAAGTCCCCAACCTGAACTCAGACAGAACTCAGATGGAACTCAGACTGAACTCATACTGAACTCATACTGAACTCTACTTGAAGACCCACAAAAACTGTTATGCTGAGTGGTGTTCATCCCTGATTGTATGGCTCCTTTGTCAATAGCTCAATGTGTGTTCAATCTGTGGTGAATTTGAGTCCAAGGTTGCGGACTTGCTAACAAGTCCGCCCCCCGTATTGCGTGGTGATACTTTGACAAATCTCAGTACCTCCTTGCAGACTCAGCATATGCAAGTGGAAAGTACATTATACCTGCTTTCTGTGGTGCAACCTTAGAAAATGACCCCAAAACCACCTTTAATTATCACCTTGCCCAATCAATAGTATGGATTGAACATGCTATTGGGATTTTAAAGGGAAGATTTTTTAGTCTCCGGGAACTCAGAATCCAATTTCAAAAAAAAAAAGGAAATCAAAGCTGCAAATCATTGGATAATGACTTGCATTATACTCCACAATATACTAGCTGATTTAAAGGATGAGTGGAATTATCTTTATGAAGAAGAGGATCCTGAACCAGCGTCGGCTCTCCTGTCTCTTGAATCACAAAAAATTTATTCCACTGGCATACGCTCTGTCATTATGCCAATCACCCTCCACCATTTTGGAATACAACACTTTTAATTTTATGTTTTCATACTCTCCAAATGTCCACTTTGTATACCTTATTCACTTGGCTTGGTATTTTTTGTTTGTTGCATATTCATTTTTTTTTGGAATATATGGTGAATATCTCTTTTTTTGGATGGCTCATTAGTTTTCTTTCACCAGCTCAACATGACATTGCATATTTTCTAAAATTGCATAATTTTCACTGTTTCTTTTTTTCATTCATCCCTCATATCCTTTTCCTCTTCTCCTCCAACATCCCTCAAACAATTTGGTTTCATTTATCTTGTCATCTCATCTCTCCAGGTAAGTCATTTTATTCTTTTTTTTGATTTTTTGATTACTAATTATAATTTTTTTTTCTGTTTTTATTATTTTTTGCATCTAAATTTTTTTTGTAAGTGGTTATTTTTGATTTCAATGGTAAAATTAACATTTTTTTTCTCTCCCTCTTTACTTTGTTTTTTAGCTCTATCACCCTACTCTTCATCCCTCCTTGGCATGGTCATTATCCCTCCTTTCCCCTATATCACTTTTTTTGGCTCCATTTCATTAAAACACATACATTGCACATTCTTTATGCATTTTACTAACTCCATATTGGATTTCCCCATAATTCCAACATCAATCTTTCTCACTCTATTTTTGCTACTTTTCAATCAAGGTAAGTTTCATCTCCTTTTTTTCATGCCTATTTGATATCTCATTCCTTTTATGAAAATTTCATGCTTAAATATATGTATGACTCTTATATGGATAACAGTGAACTTATTAAACTCCTTTTGTTCTCATCTTGATTACCACTTTTCAAGTTTTTATAAAATTTTGAAAATTAGACTCTGAATTAGGGTTAGGTTTATTAAAATCTAATTTTATTGTTACTGAAGCCTATTCTGAAGGCTCCTTTTCATTTCCCACAAACAGATTTGAATCTGGTTCAGTGGTTGCTGAGATATTGACCATTAAAATTGAGCCCTTTTTTTTCCCAATTCAAATTTTTATTTCATTTTTTTAAGTAACAAATTAGGGTTAGGTTTATTTAAATCACATGTACTTTAACTGAAGATTCTACTAAAGCCTATCTCTCATTTCCAACAAACAGGTTTGAATTAGGTTTGGTGGTTGCTGAGATTTTGACCTTTGAAGTTGAGCCTTTTTTTCCAAATTTCACTTATCTTATTTCATGTTTTTATATTGCATAATTAGAGGGTAAGGATTCTGGAACTCTTATCTGATTATTATCTATGCTTGTGTTTCCCTCTTTTTGGACTTCTCATCACCACTGTTAAATTTTTTGTGCAAACTTGAAAATTAAAGTCAGAATTAGGGTTAGGTTTATTTGAATCAACTGTCCTTTTAGCTGAAGATACTTTAAGGTTAATTAAACAAACTAAATTTTGTAAGTTTTATTTTTTTGCAAATTTATTTTTTTTGGTTTTTGACACAAATTTTTTTTTTTTCAGAGAAAAAAATGTCTATTTTGCCAGAATCACCTCTTACTTCTCTATCATCATCCTCTTTATCATCTTTATCATCATTTTCAAATTCAACTTCATTTCAATCATTATCCAAAATATCAAAAAAAAAATAGATGATCAAAGTCAGAAGAATAAAAGAAAATTAAAAGATAAAATTAATTTGAATTGCTTATTTGGCCATATATCAAATATTGTGTACTATAAAACTAAAGTGGATCAAAAAAATCTTATCCAAAAGAGTTACCAGAAGATTTAAAATACTTAACCAAATCAGGAGACGATGAAATCAAAGCCGTTATCAGTAATTCTTTTCAACCTCAATTTATTTATGAAAATCATTCTTTTAATGGTTCAAAAGATGAAACCTTTAATCAACTATCCAATCTCATAATAACAGTATATTGAATGGCTTTGGTTTTCTTACCAATAAGGAATATGAATTTGTTGGTTGATATTATGATTGGATTTGGTTGGAGACCAGGATTTGTTAAAAGCTATTCTCTTGGTGTGTGTGACAATATATGTTTCTTTCTTAAAATCATGTCACTAATTTTTTTTACATAGGCATCTATTATTTACTTAAAAATTTATCTAAAGCTGAAAAAGATGACAATTTTTGCTTATGGGACACCTTACCTTCATTTAATAATTTTCTTGCTCTTTGCCTCAAAAAAGCTCTGCAATAAAGCTGGAAAATGGTGTGATTGAAACAGTTTGGAACTCTTCTCAGGATCTTCACCAAACAACCAAAGCTCCACCTGGTTTGGAATCTTGTCAAAAATTTACTCATTTTGGATGTTCTTTCCAAATTAGTCAAGAGTTGATTCAAAGAATCAAAAAGGTAAAAAAAGAAATTAAAGTTAATAGATTTAAAAAAACTTAATCTAGATCCAAAAAGTATGGGGATTAGTGGTTTCATCAAAAATTTAATATTTTTTCATAAATTTTTAATAAATATCTCTTATATTTCAATTTCCTCAACTAAAGTTTTGGGCCAGCAACCTTGTGTTGTATAAATGGTAATCATGACAACATTTATTTGTTTCATGGGGTTCCTCTACCCTATACCTGTGGAAAGTTTCAAACTTTTATTTCTAGATTTGATCTGCATTTTAGCTAGAGGAATTGTCATTACTTTAAAACTAGGGGAATTGATATATATTAGTTTTTTATATATTAATTTATGTAATAATATTAAATTTTGATAACTCCCACCCCTTACTTCAATAAAATGCAGGGGGGGGGTTTGCCAAATTTTCAAATCTGACATTGAAAATTGAAGACTTGTAAAAATTTAGGTGATACCAACCCCTTGCTTCAATAAAATGTAGGGGGGGTATTGCCAAATTTTTAAATGTAACATGTAAAATTTTTGACTTGTAAATATTTTGGTTATTTATAAAAATTTTGGTGATACCCAACCCTTACTTCAATAAAATGCAGGGGGGGGGGGGGGGGGGTATTGCAAAATTTTCATATCAGATTTGCAAAATTTGTATTGAAATTTTGGTGATATCTGTCTCTAACTACAAGCAGGGGGGAGATTTGCCAAATTTTCATAAGATGTTCAAAATTCTTATCTTGAAAGAATTTGGGTGATAACCAACCCTTACTTTAAAAAAAATCAGGGGGGGGGATCACCAAATTTTTAAATGAGACTTGAAAATTTTATTTAAAAAAGAATTTTTAACATTAAAATACAAAAATTCAACTAAAGATGGATAGAGTACAGAAATACAGGAAATTTTAGTAAAATTTTATGTACAAATAAATATGAATAGTTGAAGTGTGAAGGAACTAAGACAAACTAGTTATCAAAAAATTTCATCAAATGTTCAATTTCATCAACAGTTTTATTGGTTTTAACACATTCTATCAAGAAATCATTCTTTTTAGAGATTTCTTTGAGATGATGCTTATACTTCATCTGCTCCATTAAGTTTTGATTCTCAAGCACTTTTTCCTCTTTTTTTTAATTTTTCAAAACTTAGAGTTAATTCTAACTTCACCTCCTCCAAGTCTTGGGCCCAATCATCCTTCTGTAAAGAGAGCTCATACTTCCTCTCTACCAAATCATGTGCTCTGTCATCCCTCCTTAAAGAGAGCTTGTATTTTTTCTTTTCAAAGTTTAGAGTCTCTTTAGAAATTTCAACTTTTTCTTGAGTGATAAGAAATATTAACATAAAGTAGAAGAAAAGCAGAGTAAAGTATTAAGAGGTATGGTATCACTTACCAGCATCACATTTTTCCAAAAAAAATTCCATAGAAGAAAAAGGGATTTGTGATGAAGTATCATATTTTTGTCTTTTTTGGGAGTGGAAATTTAGACTAGTTGAAGCCCTTTGCTTTTTGTTGGATGTAGTTAGTACATTAATGTCCTCCTCATCATTGTCACTAGCTTCAGACTCAGATGATGGTGGGTCCTGGGTTTGTTTGTCATCCTTTTTAGAAATAAAAAAAGATAAGTAAATAAAAATAATAATTGGTAAGATAGAAGGAAAAAAAAACATGGCTAAGTTAGATTGGGTTGGTTTATATCACCATAAGGATCTGTGGAAAGGATATCTAGATTTGTTGAATTTAAAACAGGGGAGGCTTGAGTGGAGGAAGAGGTTTGGAAAAGATTTTTTTTGACATCATGTTTGGAGATCGGATCTTCTCCATCCAACATGCTTTCAGGATTAGCATTGGCGTGCTCTCCAAAAATAGCATCCATCTTTTTAAAGTAAGGACATAAAGAGTCAAGTTTATCGTCTATGGATTTGATGCCCTTTCTGATATCAAGGTCAGTAATACCAAAACCAGTAGAAGATGAAAGAGTCTTTGTCTTCTTGTACTTGGCTCGATAATGCTTGAAGCATTCAGACATCTGTTTTAGTAAAAGATCTATCCTTCCCTTAGTCTTATTCCATAATTTTTTGGCCATTAGAAGAAAGCCATTGTCTTTTGATGCAGGGGGCCATCCTAATTTAGTTCCATTCTCAGTACCAAAACAAGAATCATAATTAGTTTTTATTTTCAGTCAGTTGATAATCATGAGATTATGATCTTTTTTTAGTTGAACAGTCTTTGATTTCTCAGCTGAACAGGGGAAAGAGGGAGTAATGGGATTTGAAGAATAACTGGGTGAAGGCTGCCTTTTAGAAGATCTATGATGATGGGGCATGTTGATATATTTGAAGATGAAAAGGAGAAGAAAAAAAATATGAGATGGGGAGGGTTTTTGAACGGAAATGATTAGACAGGATGGGAGTGCCCAGCAAGGTAGGGAGGCTGGCACATCCAGAAAGTTGTCCAAGATGTGGTTATGAAAAATTGAGGATAAAAATGTCAGATAGAGGTGAACATTGACATGTAAAAGGTCTAATAACCCAATTATTAGCAAAAATAATTGTGCAAGATGATTGGAGTATAATGATTTTTATCTGCTATTAATTTAATTGCAGATTGGGCAACATTGATACCCCCTATTAAGTCCCTCTATACAAACAATAACCCATGCTATTAGAGATGATTATTTTAGAGATGTTGTCCTCATTTGTATTTGACATGTCATTACATTTTTTCTTTATTGAGATAAACTATTTCTTAATTATTATCTTTTAAATTTTTATTTTTATTCTCTACTTTCTTTGTTACACCACTTCTCTCCACTTTATTTTATCTCTATTCTAGATTATAAGTGTTGATTAATATTATGAACTAGGTATATATTACTTTTTAGTATGCTTACTTCTGCCATTAATCTCATCAAATTGTTTCTTTATTGAGACTAAATTTCAGTTATATTTTTTATCCTAAGTTTTATTAGCTTTATTTTCATCTTTTTCTATTACTTCACTTCTTTCTGCTTGCTCTTGTCTCAATTCTATAATAGGGGGTGTCAGTTGTGGCAAATCTGCACTTAACTTAAGTGCAGATTTTAAACCAAATCAACACTCAAATTTTTAAAATAAGTTACTTATTTTAACAATGGGTGTCATTTCTGACCTCAGATCAGTTTTTTTCTTTTTCTTTTTTTTTTTTTTTGCTCACAACATATTGGTCCTATAAATAATGTTCTTCAGATTAAATTAATGATTCCTATTGTAATGGGTTATTCAAACCTAAAACCATAGTCAAGTTGACAAAGATATATTGATTTTATTTTAAAATGTATTTTTCACTAGTAAGTGCCATATCTTACTCAGATTTTTAGCTACAATCAGCTTTTAAAGATATTAGAAGATTAATTTGATGATTCCAAATCTAATGATCTATTCATAACTAAAAGTTAAAGTAAAATTGAGAATTTAACACATGAGTGATTGGAAGGAAAGGTCTGCCAGTGGTGTGGGGGTAGAGTTTCTAGTGAGTTAGTTCATTGTGAAACCAATACTCTTGCTTGACAAAGTACATATTTGATGTAAGTAAGTGACTTGTTTCAGTTTTGAAATACACCAATGTTAGGACTGGTGGGTTTCTGAAATCTGAACTTGGATAAGTGTGGATTAGCCCAAACTTAAGTGTGAATTTTCCAGAAATGACACCTTCTATTATAAGTGTTGACTAATATTGTGGGCAAGCCTTTCCTAGTTTATGAGCCCAGAACTCTAATTTGTTCAAAGTGACTTCTATATATGATAATCCCAGCTCCAATACTGATCCTTTATCACATTCCTGAGACCAAATCATTTAACCAACAATTCCGAGTTTCTCAAACATGAAGCTCAATGACAACTCTTCATTCAAAGTCAAAGGGAATGAACTTCTAACCACATACAATTTTACCAATTGAAAAAAAAAAATTAATTGAACTAAACTATTTCCACTGAACAAGGAATTTTCTAAATTTTAAAAAGATACAAATAGCTATGATACTTTTTGAATGTATCCAGATGAAAAACATTATGAGTAATTCATTGATGTCGGGAGAAAACTGAATCCAGCTGAAAAATGGGCTCTTTTCAGTGGGAATGATTCATCTACTTTAGCTGAAAACTGCAGTGAATTTATTTTGCAGCTTTTCAATATCAATTTTGGAGAATTCAATATTTCATTTTCAATGAAAGAATTTAAAAGTGTACTAAATTTATGAAAGCATGTTTTACCCAAAATATTTGAGGGAGAAGATTTATCTACTATTATTTCTTTCTATTTTCTCAGAATTTTTACCTGAATCACTATGCAATATAGGGGGTGGACTTACCAGCAAGTCCCCAACCTGAACTCAGATGGAACTTGGACTGAACTCATACTGAATCCATACTGAACTTTACTTGAACACTCACCTAAAACTGTTCTGCTGAGTGGTGTTCATCCCTGATTGTATGGCTCCTTTGTCAATAGCTCAATGTGTGTTCAATCTGTGGTGAGTTTGGGTTCAAAGCTGCAGACTCATTGGCAAGTCTGCCCCCCTCCCCCATATTGTGTGGTGAATCTTACTGAAACTATGACTTATTTTGGTTTTTACATGGAGCTCAACAATTATGCAACAGATGTGAAAATAGTATAAAACAATTGGTTTTTACACTTAAGACCCACTTAAACTTAAGGTTTAATGTTTTTAATTGATTAAAGAACTTAATAAATAATAATTAGGGGGTTTCAGTTCTGGCAAATCTGCACTTATCTAAGTGTGGATTTCTGATAAATACTAGCCCTAACACTGATGGATTTCAAAAGTGAAATAAGTCACTTATTTCACTCAAATCTGCACTTTCTCCACCAAAAGTGCTGGGTTCACCATACAGCCCATTTCACTGATTTGTCAGAATCATCTCCTTCATACACAGCACTCTGCAGCATAGCAATTCATAAATCAAAACATCATACATCATTTACATTTTTATACCATATAAGAGTCATGCCTTCCTTGCTCTCAACTCATGATAAGCTACATCAATAATCATCAGAATCTCATGATATAACTCTTTTTTAATAAGATTAAAAGTAACTATTAAAGTGATGCCCCAACCATGACCCAAAAACAACAATTAATAAATTAAAAAAGTCAAGTAATTTTTTAATGTCCCCATAAGATTGACCTTTTTTTTTTTTTTTTTTTTCTGCTGAGAAAAGATGAACTCTTTCCATCTCCTCTGATTTGAATCTGGCCTTTTTCAAAGTTTGATTGAAGCAAAAAAAAAAAAAAAAAACAAACTCCTTCAAATCTAAGGCCTGTTGATCTTTGATTAGCATAAGATCAAATTTTATCTTCTCAAAGTTGAGTTCATTTTTTGAAATAGAGGATTTTTCTGAGAAAATTGAATAAAAGAAATAAATAAATAAGTTATTGAATAAGATCTATAGTGAGCACTTCTTACTTATATCTCTTGTCTCAAAATAATTGTCAAGGGAGCCCAAAGGTCTGGTTGAAATATTAGCATGTTTTAAAAGATGGCTCAAGCTCATTGAAGTTGATGCTTGATGCTTTAGTTTAGAGTTTGAGCTTGAGGGTTCAGGAAGTTCATCTAAAGCAGCTTCCAAAGCAGGATTGTCATTGCTGGAATTGTTAATATTTTGAGAAATTTGAGTTTGAGTAGGAGGAGACTAGAAAAAAAAAGAATGAGAAATTTAGAGAAGAATAGAAGAAAAAAAAGAAAGTAAACATACATTAAAATGTTGGGGCTATGAAGACTCAGATCTACTTCAAAATAATTGTTCTGCTTGATAGTCAGGATGATCTTTAGCTGAACTATGAGTTGGAAGCCAGGGGGAATTGATGTTGTTAAAGTACAGATGTGTTGGGAGGATTATTAGATGGTTGAGATGCAGAGGGTATATTCTTAGTAGTATCATATAAAAACCAAGAGTTGACATCAACTCAGGAACCAAAATAATTATCCATTACATGACATTGAGCTCTTTGGAAACAGTCGTAATTCCAATCTCCAACTCATCATCATCAATACCCAAGCCAGTAGAAGTGGAAGCAAAATGAGGCTTTTTGTAGTAGGATTGATAACTTTAGAACCTCACCTTCATTTGCTTAGGATTGATGCCAATTCTTTGTTTTGTTTTCTTCTTTTACCTGTAAAACAGGGTTGCACCAACCAGACTAAGGGATGTGAAGGATTCCGTTGTTTAGCCAGACGACGGCAGATGAATATGCATGTGGAAGTGGTGGGCCAAAAGTCGGCGGGCAGCCTAAACCTCAGCCACCCCAGCGAACCCAGTTCCTCCATGCAACTCGACCAGTCAACTATCGATGAAGGTTTATACTCTCGCCAACTGTAAGTTGCTGATTCGATTGTGTAGCTAATGATTGTGTAGCTAATGATTCTCATGGCGCGCATTTTCCTTCTCCCCAGCTATGTCCTTGGCCATGAAGGTTTGCATCTTGGGAGCTACTCCTCCTCCCCTTATGGGTCACTAATCTCATCTCCCCTCTTCTCTAGCCATGCAGAAAATGGCAAACTCAAATGTCTTGATCATCGGCATGAAAGGCCTTGGCGTCGAAATCGGTGATCCTTCAATCTTTTCAATTTCTTAACCCCCTAGGCTGTCTTAGGCTGTTACTGATCTCCACTCACTCCTTCGTTTTCAGCTAAAAATATCTGTCTGGCTGGCCTCAAATCCGTCACCGTTTATGATCCTCAGCCCACTGAAATTGCTGATCTAGGCACTCAAGTATGCTCTCTCCTGATCTACTTGTCTAGCATCCGATCCTGGCTCTAATCACTTTTCACATCTTCAGTTTTTTCTCCGTGAGTCTGACATTGGCAAACCACGTGACGAAGCTACTGTACCTCGCCTGGCGGAATTAAATTCTTATGTCCCCGTTCGGTCTCTCAATCAAACTCTTTCCTCTGATGTCATTGAAAAGTTCCAAGTATGTCTTCCATCATGATATTAATCCCGGTCAATTCCCTTATCTTCCTTCTGGTTCTGGCAGGTCGTGGTTGCTACAAATATGAGCATTGCCAAACAACTCGAGCTCAATCAGTTGACACACAACAAAGGCATTCGATTCATTGCTGCAGATGTCCGAGGTTTATTTGGGTGGGTTTGTATCAACTGTTGACATTTTGATTTGGGCCGATAAAATGTGGTGCTCATCAATCAATTTCGTCTCCAGGTCTGTCTTTTGTGATTTTGGCCCCCAATTCACCGTTATGGACACCACAGGAGAGCAACCTGTCTCTGGAATGGTTGTTTCAATCGATTCTGTCAGTCAATTTTTTGAGATGTTTTGGTTTTGTAACTTGTCTTAATCTTGAACTATTGAAATGTTGAACAGAGCCAAGAGGGTTTGGTTACAACTTTGGATGAATCCCGCCATGGTTTAGAAGATGGTGATTATGTGACATTCAGTGAAATCAAAGGAATGGAAAAGCTCAACAAATGCGCACCATTGAAAGTTGTTGTCAAAGGTCGGCTATTGCATTTTAATTTTCTTAGATTCTCTGACTGATCTCATATCCTCTATAGGGCCCTACACTTTCACTATTGGAGACACTACACAATATGGAAACTATGTGTCGGGTGGCTTGTTTCATCAAGTTAAAATGCCCAAAGTCCTAAACTTTGTAAGTTGTATGATTTTGTTTGGGTACAATATGTTGATGATCATGTTACGATTTTTTCCATACTGTAACATAGAAACCCCTCCAAGAGTCTCTCAAAGATCCGGAAATTTTGATGTCTGATTTTGCTAAGTTTGACCGGCCCCAAATACTTCATATCGGATTTCAAGCCCTTTCTCAATATCAACAAAACCATTCTGATGAACTTCCACGTTCACGTAACGCAGCTGACGCTGAAGAATTTCTCAAAATATTCAAATCATTGACTTCTGAAAAGGTAGATGAAAAAATTGTCAAAGAATTAGCATATCAAGCTAGAGGGGAGACAGCTCCCATGATGGCCGTGATTGGTGGATATGTTGCTCAGGAAGTCCTCAAAGCCTGCTCAGGAAAATTTCACCCTACTTTCCAGCATCTCTATTTTGATGCTTTAGAAGCATTGCCCACTCAACTGCCTGTAGAGTCAGACGTGCAACCTTTGGGTACTCGGTACGACAGGCAAATCGCTATTTTTGGCAAAGAGCTTCAAGAAAAAATATCCAATTGCAGGCAGTTTTTGGTTGGTGCAGGAGCTATTGGTTGTGAGATGCTTAAAAATTGGGCACTCATGGGCTTGGCAACAGGACCCAACGGCTCAATTGTTGTCACAGATATGGACTCTATCGAGAAAAGCAACCTCAATCGGCAGTTTTTATTTAGGCCGCGAGACTTGGGCTCATTTAAGTCTGAAGCAGCTGCTAGAGCAGTTTCAGAGATGAATCCCCAGCTATTGGGAAAAATAAAGAGTTTACAAGAAGCCGTAGGTGAGAAGACGGAGCATGTTTTTGGAGATGACTTCTTTGACCACACCGATATTGTGACCAATGCTTTGGATAATGTAACGGCACGTCAATACATGGATAGGCGCTGTGTTTATTATGAAAAACCATTGTTGGAAAGCGGAACACTTGGAACAAAGGCCAACGTTCAAGTGGTCTTACCCCACCTGACTGAGAGTTATTCGAGCTCTCAGGATCCCCCTGAGAAAGAGGCCCCAATGTGCACGGTTAAGAGTTTTCCCAACTTGATTGAACATACTGTTCAGGTTTGTTGGTTTTTATTCCAATGTATTTTCTCCAATCTCATCTGACGTTTTTCGTCTGTTTTCTATTTGTCCTTGCGCGTAAAAGTGGGCTAAGGAACGTTTCAACGAATACTTTGTCAAGCCACCAGAAACTGTCAACCAATATCTGACTGTGCCAAACTTTTTGGAAAGCCTTAAAGCAGGTGGTAATCCCGCTGAGCAACTTAACCAGATTAATGAATATTTGGTGCAAGAGCGGCCGTTAACGTTTAATGAGTGTGTGAAATGGGCTCGATTGAAATTTGAACTTGAATTCAGCAATGAGATCAAGCAATTGCTCCACAGTTTACCAAGAGATTTAGTTGGTGATATTTCATATTTTTCCACAATATATATATATATATATATATATGTCATTTTTGGGAGGGCGCTGATCTCCGAGCTTCTTAGATGACGAAAGAAGGCGTTCCATTTTGGTCGGGTCCCAAGCGAGCACCTGATCCAATTGTCTTCAATCCCGAAGATGTGAGTTGAATCGTTTTGTTTTATGTAATCATTACCTAATCCAATACTTGCAGTCTGAACACATGACCTTTGTCATGGCTGCAGCAAATCTTCATGCCTTCAACTATGGTTTGAAAGGTAGCCGCGATGTAGGTCTCACCAAAAAAATTCTGGAATCAGTTGCGATTCCTGCGTTCACACCAAAATCGGGAGTGCAAGTTCAGCTTAAAGACGATGATCCTGTGGCTTCACAGACAGACGGTTAGTGCCTTGGATTAACTGTTTGTTAGAAATATTTAACTTAGCTGATTGTCAACGTTGTATGAATTCTCTTTGGGGACGTTTACTCGATATTATAAACTTTTAGGGGCTGATGTTGATGAGTTGTTGAATAACTTGCCGCAGCCATCTACTCTTGCTGGATTTAGACTTCATCCATGTGAATTTGAAAAAGACGACGACACAAACTTTCATATAGATTTCATTACTGCTGCATCCAATCTTCGGGCACATAATTATTCAATTCAAACAATCGATAAGCACCAGACTAAGCTTATAGCCGGCCGAATTATTCCTGCTATTGCTACCACAACTTCCTTAGCTACGGGATTGGTAAACATAGAGCTTTTGAAAGTTATAGATGGAAAAAATAAATTAGAAGACTTCAAAAATGGGTTTGTCAATCTAGCGCTCCCATTCTTTGGATTCTCTGAACCTATTGCGGCTCCCAAAAATAAGGTTAGTTCTGCCTGTTACTTAATTCTATGTTCCCTACTGACCCTTGATTTCAATAGTATTATGACACTGAGTGGACGTTGTGGGATCGCTTTGACATTGACCATGACATAACGTTGCAATCTCTACTAGACTATTTCAAAGAAAAATATCGACTTGAAATTACCATGCTCAGTAGCGGGGTGTCAATGCTATATAGCGGCTTCATGACCAAGAAGAAAGTCGAGGAACGACTAAAACTTAGGTTAGCCTTGTTTTCAATCATCCATTTGCTCCTGTATCTTATTTTAGTTTCATTAAACAGGATGAGTCAGTTAATTGAAACTGTCTCAAGGAAACCTATTCCGCCGCATGTGAAAGCTCTTATGTTTGTCCTTTCTTTTTTCAGTCTTGAGGAAATATAATACTAACCTATACCTGTGCCACACTCAAAAAGTTTTGAAGTGATGGCAAATAAAATTGACATGCTAGAGGAGGACGAAGACGAGGACGTAGAAGTGCCTTATATCCGAATCCGGATCCGCCCATGATTTGTGATTATAATCATCATGATCAGAATGGGCTTAATGATTTTGCTTTATGAAAGATTAGAACGTGCAGTGATTTTTCTCATAGTAAAGTGAAGGAACTTGTAGTATTTCATTATTTTAAGTCAACTTCATTTGTTTTCCCATCTTTCAATTTTGATTCTTTACTAACTAGCTAGAAAAACAATAAAAACTCGGGAAAATTAGAGGCTCTTTTTTCCCTTTTCATAGCACTAAAGTGAAAAATAGTTCAGCATACCAGTCTGCAATGAGGAATGTGTTAAAAATATTCAGCACAGACACAAGGAATTATTATTGATTAAATTCGTGGAGATAGCATGCTTGTTGTGTTGTCTTGGTTTTTATGATAAGATAAGATTCTTCACATGTTTTCAAAAGCATCTTTGAAACACATACACACATATATATATCATTCAAGTTAAATTTATGTTGGGAGGAGGTATTTGAGTGAATTTTTTTTCTTTGGTATTTACAATTATCAATACAGTGATTACATGTACTTGATCATGTGTATTGGTGGAGATAGTCCTGTGCCATGATTCAAATTCATTCAGAGAATCATCATCATCACCATCACCATCACCATCATCATCATCACCATCATCATCATCATCATCATCATCATCATCATCATCATCATCTATATAATAAAGGGAAGGGAGGGGGAGGGGGCTGAGTAAATTAAGCATATAAAATATGCTAGACACAAGTAATAAGCAGGTGGAAATCTTTAAAGTATATATAATAAGTATACAATAAGTAAAATAAGTCATATACTAGAGTATATGCCTAATAAATAACTTTATACATGCATATACCCACCTTTCATAGGTATTATGTACTTAATATTAAGTGAGAATAATGTAAGGTAGTAGTAAGTACCTTGGAATGGAAGGGTAGATGATTTGTTAAGTGGTCTGAAATTGTATTGTCTCATTATGATAGTGACATAATTGATAAATGGGATTTACATCACTTAAAAGCTGGTGATATGAACTACAAATTTAAAATCTTATTCAAAAATGTGGTTTGACAGATCCATTTGCCTTATTGAACATAATTGATTGAGCTACTTTTTAGTGTTAAAAATAAGACTTTTTAAAAATTGAGGAGGGGGGGGGGGGGAGGGGAGAATTTTTTTTTTATGCTAGAATTGGTTTTTTTTTATTTTTTTTTTTTTCCTTCTAATTTCTTACAATCTCAACCAGCTAGTGGCACGAAGGGATTGTAAACTAAATAGGCTAGATACATGTGAGGAGTAATGAACGTAGTGGGTAGGTTGTCTGGGCAATTAACAGGATAACAGGAGGAGCTAGGTGCTTTTGAGGACACAGATGGGGTTGCCATAGGGGGGTAGAATTGGTTTATATATATTGGCCTGATGCTGCCTACATGTATCCCATATGCATATTTTCATTAATTAAAAAGCTAGTCATTTTATGCTTATTACTCATTAGGATACATGCACTATATGTGGTCATCACAATAAAATAGGCAAGAGGTGCTTAGTTAGTGTCTTAATTATATTACTCATGCATTGACCTCTTTCTATGCACTAATTATTGCAATCACCTCAACATCAACACTCACAACTCACAATCACACTTAAACAATTGCTTGAATGCACTAAATTAGTCAAAGATTTACCCTTGAAAGCACCTGTCAAGACTCTGCAATGACAGCTCCTATCTTGGGATTACCAGATTTAAAATGACCTTTTGTATTGTATACTGATGCAAGTTTTATTGGTCTGGTTGCTGCTTTGCATCAAAAACAACTTATTGAAGGTAAAATGTCAAAAGTAGTAATTTGCTATATGTCACGTACTCTAAGAAGTAGTGAATTGAAATATGGTGCTACTCAACTTGAGTGTTTTGCAGTAGTATGGGCTCTTGAGAAGCTACATTATTACCTTGAAGACCAAACATTTGAGTTAATAACTGAATTTAGTTCAGTTAAGTCACTCTTAAACATGAAAACTCTTAATAGACATATGTTTAGATGGCAATTAGCTGTACAAGAATACAGAGGCCGGATGACTATTACACATAGAGCAGGAACCTTGCACTCTAATGTAGATCTGTTATCTAGAGTACCTCTGCCTAATAATGATGATAATCCTGTTTTATGTTCCTGAATCAGAGATTATTAACATTTATGGCATTTATATTGTAGATCTTGAGGATGAATTTATGCAATCAATTCTTGATAATTATAATTCAGATCCTGACTTAAGTAAATTAACTACAATATTAAATGATCCATCTAATGCTTCAATGAATGTTTTAATAAAAACATTACCAATTAAGTATAAAGAGGCATTAGAAAAAGGAAAATTTTCCATTGAGGATGGTTTTATATATTACAGGAAAAAATTAAGTAATGTAATTGTAATTCCCCCTTCAATGAAGGAGTTAATGTTAAGTATATGTAATGATGATATATTAGCAGGTCATTTTGACTGCCATAAAACATTAACCAGAGTAAAAAACACAGCTTGGTGGATTAACATGTCTGAGGATGTTCAGAAATATGTTGAAACATGTGATTCTTGTCAAAAATCTAAAAGATTAACAGGAAAAAGAGCTGGTTTATTACAACAAATTGAGCAACCAAAAGCTCCATGGGAAATCATTAACATGGACTTTGTAACAGGCTTGCCAATAGCAGGGCATAAGAGTTATAACTCCTGCTGGGTTATTGTAGATAGATTTACAAAAATGTGTAAATTTATTTGTACCCACAAAGAGGTTTCTTCAAAAGACTTAGCTTTCTTATGGTGGACACAAATGTTAAATATAGTAGGATTCCCCAAAGCAATAGTTTCAGACAGAGATCCTAAATTCACTTCTGAGTTCTGGAAATCAATTATGGATGTTTCAGGGTGTCAATTAAAACTTTCTACAGCACACCATCCACAAACTGATGGGCTAGCAGAAATAACAATATGAACCTTAGAAGATATGATAAGAAGATATTGTGCTTTTGGTCTTGACTTTTAAGACAATGACATATTCACACATGATTGGGTAACCATTATCCCAGTTTTAGAATTTGCATACAATAGTACAGTACATTCTGTCACTGGCAAAAAGCCATTTGAGTTATAGTTGGGTTATTTACCTAATACCCCTGCTAAAACTCTTAATAAATTACCTAGATTGGATATCCATCTAGGTAAAAAATCTTTTCTTCAGATGCAAGAATTGTGCAGAAAGCATGCTAAAGAATGTATAAATAAGGCATTTGAGTATGAGAAGAAAAGATGGGATAAAGCCCATAAAGAACAAATGTTCATAGAGGGTGATGAGGTCATTATTTCTACACTACATTTCAATTTAAATGGAAATGTTAAATTGAAGGATCCATTCATTGGACCATCTGTAGTAAAAAAGATGTTTAGTAACAATGCTGTTGAAATTATTCTATATGCACCATAAGTTAGAAAACATCCAGCATTTCCTATTTCTCTTAAAAAACCATACCATTCTAATGATACTGCTCTATATTAAAGAAGATCAGAAAGGCATAAACAGCAACCTGAAGAAATAGTTGAAAAGGAAGAAATTGAAAAGATACTTAAAAAGAGACACCTTACAAAAGAAAAGGGAGTTGAGTATCTATTAAGGTTTAAAAGTAAATCAAGTGAATATGACCAGTGGATTCTGGAAAATGAAAATTCTGATCTTAAAAATCTCTTGAAAAAATTTAAATCCAAATATTACTGTTTAGTTAAGTATATGTATCATTGAAAATTAAAAAATAATTTTTCTATTCACTCCTTACTTATTAATTAAAATGTCTTAACATTTTTATATTGTATTTTTGGGTGAGGGAGTGTCAGCCTAGGTATCCCCAGGACTTAGTAATTCTTATGTTTGAAATAAGATAAAATTAATTACATTAAGCCTATAACTTAAAAATAAGGTTGAAATACTTATATCTATGGTTATAATACTTATATATATAATTATTACACTATTACATGACTTATAGTAGTTTAAATAGCTTATCCATAGTCTAATAATACTTATTAAGGTGTTAATGTAGTAATAATATACTTATCTTAAGTGATATTAAGTAATTATTGACATACATAAGCTTATATGTATACATAAACCTCATATTCAGTAAAATATGAATTTATATTATGTATATTTATGTCTATAAGTGGGTTTTAACCTCTTAATAGCCTATAAACTTTATTTTTCTGCTTATTCGAGGTCATATGGACATATTCAGTGGACTCACAACACCTACACAAGCATATACACCTTTTTCAGGCACATATATCCAGTTTGGACAACTTAATCTGATTCCTTTGATGGATTTTCATGGATTTATGTGTTGGGATATGATTACTGGGTTAATATGGATGATTGGGGATATTATTAGGGGCTTGGAAGGTTAATTTGGTTCTTTTATATACTTTGGGTCTCATTATATACTCTTTGGATGAGTTATTTTACCTGTTTCATTATGGTATCTGCTTTTATCTGTTTATTCTATTTATGGTATGGGTCTGTGGTATCATTAATTGTGATAGAAGGTCCTTACTGAAGGTCTGGGTGTTGAAACTTCTTGTAGTGTACATCATGAGGAGGTTATTGTCCCTCACAGTGCTGTAATTGCTGGGGATAGCAGTGACATTATCTGGATTGAAGGTCTGTGCACTCCAGTGGATTTTGGTATGAGTAAGTCAGGATTTGAAGGTTCATTAGACATCACTTACTTAATATACATCAAATAAACAAAAAAACACAATTATTATTATATATAAATATATTATAAAGCATTTATAAATTCATATTATCTTTATATAAGCTATAACTATATTTTATTTATCTATTTTACACCACTAGCACACATAAAAATTCAATTATTGTGAGTTTATATCAAGAATAAGTATTTTTTTTAGTCTTCCCCTGATGTTTAATCACTAAATCATTTAAAAATAAGTAGTATTACCATTAATGTTTACTATTAAATCATACTTAGATACTAGCACACACTGACAGATCTTCTCAAAGGTAGCCTTCCCCCAGTTTTTCTTCAAATACCATTACTCTCTCTTTCCCCTGCTCAGCTGAGAATTCAAAGACTGTTCAATTAAAAAAAGATGATCATCACATACTTATCAACTGGCTGAAAATAAAAACTAATTATGATTCTTGTTTTGGTACTGAAAATGCAACTAAAGTAGGACGGCCCCCTGCATCAAAAGTCAATGGCTATCTTCTAATGGCCCATAAATTACAAAATAAGACAAAGGGAAGGAGTGATCTTTTGCCTAAACAGATGTCTGAAAGTTTCAAGAGTTACCAAGCCAAATACAAAAAGGAAAAGAATCTTTCATTTTCTACTGGTTTTATATTACCAACATTGATATCAGTAAGGGCATAAAATCCATAGATGATAAATTTGATTATTTATGTCCATACTTTAAAGAGTAGGATTCTATTTTTGGAGAGAGAGCTGATGTTGATCCTGCCAACATGTTGGATGGTGAAAATGCTATCTCCAAACATGATTTCAATAGAAATCTTTTCCCATCTTCTTCCTCCACTCAAGCCTCCCCTGTTCTAAATTCAACAAATCTAGATAGATTTCTAATAGATCCTTATGGTCATATAAATCAATGTGATTACACTCCAGTAAGTTTTTATTTTTTTTCTAGTTGCTTTATATTTTTTATTTTTAAAAAGGCTAATGAAAGAACCCAGGATCCTCAAGCAAGTAAGTCTGAAGCTAGCATTAATGATGAAGAGGAAAATGTAAACCTCCAAAAAAAAGCAAAGACCATCAACTACTTTGAATTTCAACAGTCATAGGAAGTGAAACAGAGATAGTTTTTCCCAAACCCCTTTTTCTTTTATTGATGATTTTCTGGATAAATGTGAATCTGATAAGTAATATCATACCTCTTAATAAATAAATGAGCTTTTCTTTTCTTTTGTTAATATTCCTTTTCACTCTAGTTAAAGTTGAAGTTGCAAGAGATACTCTCAACTTTCAAAAGAAACAATACGAGCTCTCTTTACAAAGGGATGATAGGGCACAAGACTTGGAGGAAAGAAAATTTGAGCTTTCTTTACAGAGGGATGGGAGGCTACAAGACTTGGAGGAGAAGAAATTTGAGCTTTCTTTAAAGAGGGATGAGAGGGCATATGATTTGGAGGAGAAGAAATTTGAGATAAAGAAAGGGGAGAAGGCTGTTGAGTAAAATTTTGTATTGGATCAAATGAAACTCATGTATTAACTTGAAGAAGGTTCAAAAAAGAAAGATTTCTTGAGAGATTGTGTTAAAGCTAATAAATCTATTGAGGAAATTGAACACTTTATGAAAATGTTTGATAACCAAGTTTTTTTTATTTCATTTAGAAAGTTTTCTTGATAGAATGCATTAAAGCTAATAATCAATCCTCAGCACACACTCCTAACTGAGATGTGAAACATTTTAGATTATTTGTTTGTTTGGTTAAAAATTTTTTGTTTTATTTCATTTTGGTGATAATTTCATATGTGCTGAATTCTTAAAGGTCTTGATTCTAGATGATTATTTTTGCAAAAATTTGAAAAACTCATACATTCTTTCTTCTTTTCATTCAAATAATTAAATTTACTTTTGTAAATAAAGCTAAGTCAACAAAACTCTATATCTGTTTTAAAAATTTGACAATACCCTCCCCTGAATTTTATTGAAGCAAGGGGTGGGTATCACCAAAATTTTTCTAAGACATAAATTTCACATGTCAGATTTGAAAATTTGGCAATAACCATCCCTGTATTTTATTGAAGTAAGGGGTGGGAATCACCAAAATTTAATATAATTATCTAAATTAATATATAAACAACCTATATATATCAATATCCCTAGTTTTAAAGTAATGACAATTCCTCTAGCCAAAATGTGGATAAAATCTAGAAACAAATGTTTGGGACTTGCCACAAGTGTAGGCCAATGAACATCATGAAACAAATAAATGTTATCATGATTACCTGTTATACAACACAAGGTCATTGGCCCATTCCTTTAGTTGAGGAAATTGATACATAAAAAATATTTATTAAAAATTTATGAAAAAATATAAAATTTTTGATGACAACTCTAATCCCCATACTTTTTTGATCTACATAAACTTTTTTTATATCTGTTAAATTTACCTTTTTTTTTACCTTGTTTATTTGGAGGATTAATTTTTGACTTATTTGAAAAGAACATTAAAAATGTGTGAACTCTTGACAAGATTTCAAGCCAGGTGGAGCTTTGATTGTTTGGTGATGATCCTGACAAGAGTTCCAAATTGTTTTGATGATTCCAGTTCCCAATCCAAAATTGATTATACAGTTATGATCCAGAAATTATAACCCATGACCTTTTATTTTAGATGGGGAAGGAATAGGTTGTCCAGTAATAGGATTAGTATAAGAGAAAATCCCCAAAGTAAGATAATTGGTGTCATTCTTATTTGTAAAAATCTTGTTATGAAAACCAGAATGTAATTTTTTCAAGCAGTTGACCAAGAAATAACTGTGTGATCCTAAGCTTTGGGAGATAAAGTCCAAGATAATCATCAGATAAGAGTTTCAGAAGCCTTATTCTCTAATTATGCAATATGAAAACACAAAATAAATTATGTGATATTTGGAAAAAAAGGCTCAAATCTAAAGGTCAATATCTCAGCAACCAATGAACCAAATTGAAATCCATTTATGGGAAATTAAAGATAGCCTTCAGGAGAATCTTCAGTTAAAGGACATTTTATTTAAGTAAACATAACCCTAATTCATTACATAAAAACATGAAATAAAATAATTATACTTGGTAAAAAAATTCTCAACTTTAACAGTCAATATCTCAGCAACCACTGAACCAAATTAAATTCTGTTTTTGGTGAATGAAAGGAAACCTTAAGAAGTATCTTCAGTTAAAGGAAATTAGATTTTAATAAACCTAACCCTAATTCCGATTCTGATTTTCATAATTTTACAAAAACTTGAAAAGTGGTAATGGAGATGAGAACAATAGTATTTTGATAAGTCCACTGTTATCCAGATAAGAGCCATACATATATTTAAGTAATAAATTTTAATAGAAGGAATGAGATATAATATAGGCATGAAAAAAAGGGTATGAAACTTACCTTAATTGAAAAGTAGGAAAAATTGAGTGAGAAAGATTGATGTTGGAATTTGGGAGAAATTGAATATTGAGTAAGTGAAATGCATACAGAATGTGCAATGTATGTGTTTTAACGACATGGAGCCAAAAAAAATGAAATAGGGGAAAGGGGGGATAATGACCATGCCAAGGAGGGATGAAGAGTAGGGTGATAGAGCCAAAAAAGAAAGTAAAGATGGAGAGAAAAAGAAGATAAATTTCACCATCAAAATCAAAAATAACCACTTACAAAAAAAAATTTAGATACAAAAAAGAAAAAAAACCAGGAAAAAACCCAATAAAATTATAATTAGCAAACAATAAATTAAAAAAAATGACTTACCTGGAGAGATGAGATGAGAAAATAAATAAAAGAAAATTGTTTGGGGGATGTTTGAGGAGGGGAGAAAAGGATATGAGGGATGAATGAAAAAAACAAACAGTGAAAAATTATGTGATTAAAGAAAGTAGGCAATTTCATTTTGAGCTGGTGAATGAAAACAAATGAGAAATCCAAAAATAAGACATTCACTGTTTTAGAAAGAAAATTATACAATACTATGCTATAGACACAATCCGAGATGGGTTAGTTCTCCTTTCTAAAACTAATTTAAAAAAAGAAGTGCCTTCTACTCTAAAAAAGACATTGAAATCACGTATTGTAAGTGGGGTTAAATATACATATATAGAGAGACAGAAAGAGTAGAAATGTTTAAAGATCTTTTAAAGAAAGAGGTAAATATATTTTTAAAACAAGTAATCTATCTGTTAGCTAGCTCTTCTCTCATTCACTCCCTCTCTGAAGTGCTCTTTCTAATACTATCCATACTGTAGCAATAAATAACTCTACAGTTCTACTTCTGGTATGTACACCCATTATGCACACAAAAAAATAAAATAAATCTATGAATCTTTATCTTTAACATTTATTTCTATATACATGTGCTCTGTTATACACTCTAATAATAAATAATAAAAAATATGTTCTCTATATTATACATTATCTCCTATATCTCCCTGTTTAAAAGTGAGTTCTCTTTTGTATACCCTGTATGTCTAGTTCCCTTCTCCTATGCTCCCTTTATCTATTGGTCCTCCTACACAATTTCAGTGCTACCACAAGAGTAATAAATGGTAACTAAGTATCTTAATAATGCAAGTACATTTGTTAGAATAATTCTGGTTCTAATAGTGCTTAAAAAACTTATTCAACAACAGCTATTAAAGCCTGACGCTTCACCTTTCTGTACATACCCTATACTTCTTGAGATTCATAAATACATAAAAAGTATGGTACCACATTCTATACATATTATAACAACCTGTGCTTTCTGTGTGAGTATCCACTAATTGTGAAACCCTCCGCACTAAGTAAGTACCTTTCCCTATCTTTAGTCTTACTTTTCTCTTCCTATTATCAAATGCTGCATATTGACCCACTTTCTAATCACTTGTTCTTCTAGCACTACCATTTCCTACTGGTTCTATCAGCAATGAGCATACATAGCTTACATTTAAGAGCTGTTGCATATATCTAAGTGTGAAACTCTTACACTTGCTTAAAACTGCTCCCTAATCTATACTATGTCTCTAGCTCTAGTCATGGCTTCCTCAAGTACATATTATACTTTTGACTTATATTATGGTATGCAATTCCCTTTAACTTTTACTCACCCTGGCTTGTATATCCATACTGAGCCTTAAAAATTGTGCATGGAGAGTCTACATTTTCTGTGCTTTTGAAGACCCCTTAATTGCACTTCTGTAACCATTCTTCATAGTAACCCCATTATTCTACTTGATTCAAACTGAGACTTTTGCTGCATTACTGCAAGATGTGTACCACACTGTAATTTCAAAATATAAATGAATATGAAAAAATAAAAAACACCATACCAAGTGAATAAAGCACACAAGTTGAAAATTTGGAGAGTATGAAAAAATTAAAAGGGTTGTGTTTCAAAATGTTGGATGGTGATTGGCATAATGACAGAGCGTATGCTGGTGGAAAGAATGTTTTGTGATTTAAGCAAGGGGAGAGCTGGTGCAGGTTTGGGATCCTCATCTTTATAAAGATCATTGAAAAGACATATAATCTAAAGTTTCTTCCAAACCCAAGTCATAATCAGAGTCATCAGCTAAAGTTAAAGTGATAGCATTCATAGCTGAGTGAATTTTCTTCCTAGTAGAGAGGTGCTTCATTATTGCTGGTAGAAGGCCTAGGTGATAAGTGGGAAGTGGAAATTTTTATCCAAATGAGCAGGTGGGGTGTGTAGATAGAAAAATATGTTATGTGTTTGACACCAAAATTAAGTAGCATTGAGTGAAGAGACACATAAGGATGGCATCCATAATTATATGTAATTTGACTTGCTTACAAATCAATTAGGGATGTGATGAGTTTGGGATCAGGAATTAGGAATGGAAATTAGGGTATAAGAGGTGGGATAATGCATTATTGTGCAATACTTATCCACTAGCCCTGGGGCTAGTTGTTAGGATTTGGTTGAGAGGTGGGGAGGAGGAGTGCTACAGGTGCTATGCATTATAAAGAGACAGAAGGGTGGATATTGCATAAGGGGGTTATATGGGGCAAGCGCTGTGGAGTTCTCCCCATCGGACAACTTATCTAGTAATCCAGTTATTCTCTAGTCTCACTGCCGCTAGGCATAGTCAGTCTTGTCTTCTCTCACTTTTGGCAGTCCCAACATAGTCAGTCTTAGTTAGTCTCACTGCTGCATCCAGAATATTCAGTCCTGTCTTAGGCTAGTGTTAGCGCTAGTGGTAGTCCACCTTCTTAGGTCTTAAAATTTTTTCCAATCTTAATTGGCCCACTACCAAAGAACAATGAACCCCTCAGGTCAACCTGATGCAAAAAACCTCACTGAAATGCAAGAGCAAATGGCACACTTAAAAGAACAAAACATCAGACTCATGGAAACACTAGCTGAGGAAAGGCCCTCATAGCATGGCCCCACAGAAAAAGAACTGGACACCTCTGAAGCTGAGGCACAGGAATGGCCCGTGACACCAGCACCACTTTTTAAAGGCCAAAAGATTGCTGTCCTAGAAATCTTCTATGGAAAGCGAGGTCCCCAGGAGGATCAGTATGCATTGCAGGTAAATCTTTATGCCCTGCTCAATTGCCATCAGTTCCCATATGAGTATTCAAAAATTGGATTCACAATCTCATACCTCACAGACAAGGTGGCATGCTGGGCGAGGCCATACACAAAGGAACTCCTTGGAAATAGCAAATTGGAATAAGATTTTTGTCAGTTCATGGTGGCATTAAAATTAGCATTTGGTTATCCCAGTTTGGCCACAACCTCAGATAATTCTCTCAACCAGTTGTGGTACAATCACTCTGTCTCTGAGTATGTGTCAAAATTCTGGGGCCACACCAGCTATGTTACAATATAGGGAGAAGAAGCACTCATGTTTCACTTTAGAAATGGGCTTATATAAAAAATTAGGAACACCCTAATTAGTCACCCTTATCCAACCTCCCTCCAAGAACTCATGGAAATAGCTGTACAAATTGACAATGAGTTCACGCATCAGAAAATGGATGGTTGGAGTGGCGCTTGTCAGTGGTGCAACTATGCCCTGTCAGGTGGGGCCAGTACCAAGGACCAAACACCATGGACATTGATGCAGTCATCTTACGCAGAGCTAGTGGGAAGAAAAGGCTATCTGATGAGGAATATAAGAGGCATATGAGTAGAGGGCTGTGCCTCAGATTTGGAAATGGTGGTCATCTAGCAAGGGAGTGTAGGAGGAAGATCAGGGTTAGTAAGGTGGAGGATAGTGCAGGTAGGGTGCAGGTAAAAGACAGCGCTCAGGAGTGAAGGTTGTGCCCTCCTTGAGAAGATTAGAGGGAAAAAATAAGGAGGATTTGGTAGAAGAATTATCAGTGTGTAAGCTACTTGAATAAATAATAATCTAATTATAATAAAATTGCCTTTAATGACCCTTGACTCCACAAAAAATGTACAAGCCCTACTGGAATGTGAGGCCACAGACTGTTCTATTTCTAACAAGTTTTTACAATTTAATAAAATGAAAAGTGAAAATTTGGACCACCTTAGGCATTTAATTATGTTTGATGGATCCCCAGGTGGGGGAGGAGAAGTATGAGAAAAGGTTTTTTTCAGGTTAGGTGTGACAGAAAAGAGTTGCAGTGCAGGGAATATGTGAAAAACCTGAAGTACAAGTATGACATGGCTGGACCAATATAACCCACACATTGACTGGAAGGAAAGGAAGGTCCAGATAGGAAGAAAATGGGATGCTGGCACTAAATTATTGGCCCCCTGGCCCTTTCAGGGGTCAGGGGCTCATCCCAGCAAGCCTTCTGATGTTTTGTAATAATAAGTTTATTTTCCACAAGAAATGATGCTTTCTCTTGATTCTAAGCAGAAGGATGGGGATGGATTTCCAATGGGGAGCACCAGAGAGGGCCAAAAGGGAGAAGAAAGGCCCCTAAAGGAGGAGAAGGTGCAAAAGAGGGAGGATAAAGTAGTTGATGGGAAGGTGGGTGGCACAAAGAAAGCATTTGTCCACTGGCCTCTTCAGGGTTTAGGGGACCCTCCCGGCAAGTCTCTTGGTGTTTCCTTATCATCAGTAGACTTTCTGCAAGAACTGACACTTTCTCTTGATGCTAAGTTTCAGGGCTTGGAGGTGGGGCTGGAGGAAGAAGAGGAATTGGAATGCGATGCAGCAGCTTGGAACATATGTGCCAAGATTGCAGCAAAATTCAAGTCCTCAAAGCCAACAAAAAGCCTTAAGGAAATAGTCCCTGAAGCTTACTGGGAATTTTTACCACTGTTTGAAGATGGAGAAGTTAAAACCCAGCCACCTCATTAACCATAAAACTTTGCCATTGATCTGATGCCAGGCACAACCCCTCAATTTAGCTGCATAATTCCATTATCAACCCTAGAGTCAACAGTGTTAAAGGAGATGATAGATTAAAATTAAAAGAATGGTTTTATTAGGGAATAAAAATCTCCCTGGGCCACTGTAGAAAGAGAACTGTTCTATAATACTAAGCTATAGATAAAATCCAAGATGGGTTAGTTCTCCTCTTTTAAGGAATAAAAAAAGAAGTGCCTGCCACTCTAATTTTAAAGACAGTGAAAGCAGGTATTATAAGTTTGGTTATCTAAATTTATTGGGGAAGAAAGTAGGATGAGTTTGTAGAGATCTATTAAAAAAAAGGGAAATATATTTTAATATAAGTAATCAGTCTTTTGGCTAGATCAATTCTCAGTAAGCACTAGTACTCTCAGTCACTCCCTCTTGAAGCATTATATCTAATACTATCCTTACTGTAGCAATAAAATAACTCTACAGTGCTACATCTGGTATGCACACCCAATATGTACAAAAAATAAAATATATCTATTTCTCTTTTTATCTATATCAAAAATATCTACTGCTATTTTATTCACCCCCCCACACTTTTAAAAGTGAGTGCTCTTATATAAATTTGTGTGTTCAGTGCCCCTTTCATATGTTTCCTTCCCCTAATGGCTTTCCTACACAAGTTTAGCGCTAATAGAAAATATCAAATTGTAACTAAGTATCTCAACAAGCTATGTAAATTTTTTATCATAAGTCTTGGTTCTAATAGCGCCTGAACCATCCAGACAAGAACAAATATTAGTGCCTAATTCTCCACGTTCCTGAACATAACCTACATTTCTTGAGATTCCTGACTTAATAATAGGTACTGTACTGCTCTCATACCTATTGTATAACCCACGCTCACCACATGAGTCCCTACTAATAGTGAAACCTTCCACACTAGGCAAATAACTTCCCTATCTTAGATCTTACTTGCTTATCCCTTCTTTGAGAACTGCTCACAACCTATTTGTCTTCCTAGAGTTACCCTCTTTCTTTTATGTGTTTTTCATCTCCTTGGGTAGACACAGCTTTTCCTAAAATGAATTGCTCCTATCTAAGAGTGAATTTCATACCATTGCTTATTTCTGCTTCTTAACTCTGTATTATGCTTCTAGAGCTAACCATAACTTTCACAAGTACATACCATATCCTCTTATCTTATATTTCAGTACGCACTTCCTCTATTTTTACTTTCCACTGCTTGTATATCCATTCTACCCCTAAAAAGTGTGTTCAAAGAGTCTATCTTTTCCTGAACTTTAAACAACCCTTAGTTGCACTTCCATAACCATACTTCTTGACAACCCCATTGCTGCACTTTAGAGAATTGAGCCTTTTTCTGCACTCCTGAGACTTTTGCTGCGTTACTGTGAGATGTTTACCACACTGCCCCTGTGATCTTTGCAGGAAAAAAGGATGGGTCATTAAGACCCTGTATGGATTTCAGAATTTAAATGGGCTAAAAGTAAAGAACAGATATACCCTTCCTCTTACTAGTGAGCTAATTGATAGCCTTCAAGGTGAAGAGATCTTCACATCCCTAGATCTTAGGGAAGGTTACCACAACATATGTGTGAATGATGGTGACAAAAATAAACTGGAATTCTGCACCAAATTTGGTCATTTTGAATAGCTGGTATTACCATTTGGTCCATGTAATGCACCTGCCACTTTCCAACACTTCACCAACAGCATCTTTAGAGAAAGAATAGGGATAGATGTGGGGGTATACCTGGATAACATCCTGATTTACTCAAGGATCAATGGAAGAACACCAGATACGTGTGAAAGACAGTTTAAGGTGCTTGAGGGAGGCCCAAGTATTGTTAAAACTAGAGAAATGTGTTTTTTCAGTAGGTGAAATCCCCTACCTGGGTATGATCATTTCAAAAAATAAGGTACAAATAGACCAGGAGAAAGTAATGGCAGTAACAGAATGGCCAAAATCAATATCAGTAAAAGAGCTCCAGTCATTTCTAGGCTTTGAAAGTTTTTACTGCCATTTTATTGAAAATTACTTCCACATTTGCTGACCATTTCACAACCTCACAAAGAAAGAAGTCAAGTTTATCTGGACAGTTAACCAAAAAAATTCATTTGACTACCTGAAAAGAAAATTTGTGACAGCCCCTATTCTTGCAATCCCTGACTTATTAAAGCCATTTGTTTTGGAATTCAACTGCTCAGATTTCAAACTAGAAGCTGTGTTATCCTAATACAATGCTTAAAATGTCCTGCACCCAGTAGCATATTTGTCATGAAAACTGCTAGGCACCAAATTGAACTATGAAATATATGATAAGGAGTTATTGGAACAAGTTGAAGCGGTGCACACCTGGAGCCACTATTTAGAAGGTGGGCCACACAGACTACAAGTTATTATTTAAACGGACCATAAAAAATTGGAGACTTTCTTGACAACAGAAAGGTTGACTTGCTGGCAAGCATGCTGGGCAGAACTGCTAAGCAGAATTATTTTGATGTTACATTATGAACAGGAAAGAAAAGTGGCAAACCCAATGCCCTTTCAAGATGTCCTAAATTGCGCCCAGCACTAGACCAGTTACATACTGTTGGAGCTACATCATTTAAGGGGGGACTTAAAGAGGGGGTAATATTAGATGAAGTGGAGCTGGTGGATGAAGATTTGATGGATTGGGTAAGGAGGGAGCAGGAAAAGGATTAGGGGGTTCAGGAATTAGTGAAGGTGCTGTTATTAAAACAGGTATTGATAAGGAAAGGATTGGAGGAGTGTTACCTATAAAGGGAAACACTATATTAGAATGGGAGGATAGTGATTCCAAATAATGAAGAGCTCAAGAGGCAGGTTTTAAAATCAAGGCATCACTACCCCATAGAAGGGCACCCACAACCGCTGAAGATTGTGGAGCTTGTGAATTGCAACTTTTACTGAAAATCCAAGAAGGAATATGTCCAGAACTATGTAGCCGCATTCTACTCTTTCTAGAGGAACAAGATCAGCCCAACAACCACACCACTAACCCCGTTAAGCATAGCCAAGCAGCAATGGAAGGAAATCTCATATGATCTTATAGTGGAGTTACCCAAGTCACAAGGAAAGAATGCTATTCTCACAGTAGCTGACTGCTGTACCAAAATGGCAAACTTTGTGCCCATCACTACCAATTTTAAATCAGAAGGAATTGCAGACTTAATGGTGGCGCATGTCTTTGAGTTACATGGATTGCCTGAAATTATAGTATCAGATAGGGAAAGTACATTTAACTGTAAGCTGCTGAAAGCGATGTATGAGAAACTGAACATCAAGCCCCTCTTGTTAAAAGCATGGAATACACTGACTGATTGGAAATCTGAGATATTTAATAAAGCAATTGAACAATATTTGCACCATTAAATTAGCTACCAGCAAGATAATTGGGTACAGCTGTCACCATTAGCTGAATTCTCATACAAAAACCAGGAACATGCTGCAACAGGCATGTCACCATTCTATGCTAACTATGGGTATCACCCAACATTCTCAATTGGTACCCCATTCACATTACAAGTTCCAGAAGCAGAAGAGAAGATCCAAAGAATATTGAGTATACTTCAGGAACTAGAAGCAGCTCTCAAATTATCTCAACAATCAATGAAACACCATCACAATCAATGAAGGACCCAGAATCGCGCACTACAGGCAGGTGAAAAGTTTTTATTAAGCTCACATTTCCTTTTCACATTACTCCCCAGCGCTAAATTAGATCACAAGAAAGTGGGGACATTCAAATTCAAATGCAAGGTATCTGACTCAGCTTATGAACTGGAACTACTAATCTCAATGAGACAAGTACATCCAGTTTTCAGCATTTCATTTCTCACAAAGCATAAAGAAGATACAATTCTAAGACTCCCAGAAGAGCCACCAGCCCCAATTCAGGTGGAAAATGAAGAGGAGTTTGAAGTAGAGAAAGTTGTTTCTAAGAGGCACCACAGGAAATCTGGGGGTGAACTGCTAGCAGTTCCCTCTATTTGAAACTATCAGGAATTTGTCACGAAACTGTTGGGAAACCATCCTGAAACTGTTAGAAAGATGTTTTTAAATCTGATGAAAAAACATTGAAAAAATAAACTGTCACAGATTGAATCCAGAACAATCCCTCCTTGAGCAGAGCTTAAGAACCACATTGAACATCAGTTAATCTCAGGTTTGGCAAAAGGTTGAACAACATCACTTAGCATACCTTAAAATTCAAATATTAAACTTGAATATATGTTGCGTGTATGATATAGATGCATATGCATTTGAATTTGCATGGTGGATACTTATTGCATGCTAAAAATTGATGTGAAATGCCTATCCAAAGTGTATGCATAATGACTATGAAGAATAAATATGCATAAAAAATATGCATAGTGATTATGCATAAAAAATATGCATAGTGATTATGCATAAAAAATATGCATATTGAATATGCATAAAAATATGCATAAAAATATGCATATTGAATATGCATTAAAAATATGCATATTGAATATGCAAAAAAAAGGTGCATATATGTATATGAATAAAATATATTAATATGCATAAAAATCTGTATAATGAATATGCATATGAATATGCATAAATATGCATAATGATTGAAAAATGCAAAATAAAAGGTTGCTTAATGAGTATATTTTATGCATAAATTGAAATATGCAATATGAATTCATATTGCATACAGATAACACTGGCAAACCATTTTGACCAAAACTCATACTAAATTTTCATTCTGGACTAAAGGTGTGAGGGAAGGAAGAAAAACAGTCCAACGTTAGAAAAATGCTACATGCACTCATTTTGTAGCAGAGCAAATGAGAAGTGCTGAATTATGGTTGGTGCCCATAATTTAGTATGATATCATAATTTTATTTAATTGTTTTCAATATTGAAAAGACTTTAGGTCAGTTGGTATGGATCTAGCTGTGCTGGGGTCTAATCTAATTATTTTAACAATTTCTTAATAATTAACGGGCTTTAATACAAAAACAGGTTGTATTTTTTGTGGGATATTGGATATGATAAGGTCTTTTGTAAAAAAAACTTATATTGTTTAAAAATATTCCTGAATCAGATGTGGGATAATCACTACAAAAAATTGTAGTACTGTGGGCAATAAAATATATGCACAAGCAGTAAAGAAAGGACCAAGTGAACCCTTTTTGTGCAGTGGGAATCATTAGGGTGGAATTGTGGATGAAAAATATAATTCATTATTACCATTTTATTTAATCAAAAAATTTATAATTTTAAAAAGAACTATTGAATAATTGGTATTTGACCTTTGTGCCTCACTCATATTTATCATTTGATTGATTTTTGTCACCATTATGTTATTAATATTATAAGTATAGCAAAAACTTGTGTGCCCAACGCATACCGGGTGATGTTACACCTTTTATAATATTATTAAATAAAGGTAAAAAAATATGAAAATGATTTGTTTTACAAAAATAAAATTGATATCCAAAAGCAATATGAGGGATAAAAAGGTAAAATTAAAGGGATCAAATATGAAATAAAAAATTAAAGTGAAATTACTCCCATCAAGAGCAAGTAGACATGATGGGGTGAACGCCCACCAGTGGCACTAAACTTGGACTATAATTTCTTTTTTGTAAAAATAAAAAAAAATCCACTGGAGCTTTACCAAAACTTCAGGATGACAATTTTGCCATATCAAACAACTTCTAGTGCAATTATTGAAGAAAAATTCATTTTCATTGCAATAGAGAGAATTGATCACATCAGACTGCATGTGACCAAAAGTGTCCAGCACAAGTTCGGCCGAACTTGTGCTGGACACTTTATGATGGAGGTTAGCTAGGGTGGAATTTTTCTTCAGTTCATCTGGTATTTCTTATAAACATGTCCACTGGTATTTGATCTTTGTGCCTCACTCATATTTATCTTTTGATTGATTTTTTGTCACCATTATGTTTTAATATTATAAGTATAGCAAAAACTCATGTGCCCAACGCATACCAGGTGATGTTACACCTTTTATAATATTATTAAATAAAGGTCAAAAAATATGAAAATGATTTGTTTTACAAAAAATAAATTGATATACAAAAGCAATATGAGGGATAAAAAGGTAAAATTAAAGGAATCAAATATGAAATAAAAAATTAAAATAAAATTACTGCCATCAAGAGCAAGTGGACATGTTGGGGCAAATGTCCACCAGTGAGGCTGAACTTGGACTATAATTGCTTTTTTGAAAAACAAAAAATTGCCAATCTGAGGTTTAAAAAAACTTCAGCAGAACCATTTAGCCATATCAAACAACTTCTAGTTCAATGATTGAGAGAGAATTGATCACACCAGACTGCATGTGACAAAAAGTGTCCAGCACAAGTTTGGCCGAACTTGTGCTGGACACATTTATGATGGAGAGTAGCTAGGGTAGAATTTTTCTTCAGTTAATCTGGTATTTCTTATAAACATGTCCATTGGTACTTGATCTTTGTGCCTCACTCATATATATCATTTGATTAATTTATTGTCACCATTTTATTATTAATATTATAAGTATAGCAAAAACTCGTGTGCCCAACGCATACCGGGTGATGTTACACCTTTTATAATATTATTAAATAAAGGTAAAAAAATATGAAAATGATTTGTTTTACAAAAAATAAATTGATATACAAAAGCAATATGAGGGATAAAAAGGTAAAATTAATCTCAAAGAGATCAATTATGAAAAACAAAATACTAGTAAATTCTTGCTCTCAAGAGCCAGTAGAAGTGTTGAAACAAATGGGAGCCATCAGGGCTAAATTGTAATAAGTGACCTTTTTTTTAAAGATAAAAAATTATACACCTGAGGTTGGGAAGAAAAACAGGTGGATGATTCAGCTAAACAAAACTACTTGTAGTGAAGTTTAATAAAAAAATGCTTTTTTGTTGCCATATAGAGAATTGATCCCATCTTACTGCACATGACTAAAAGTGTCCAGCACAAGTTTGGCCAAACTTGTGCTGGACACTTTTATGATGGAGAGTAGCTTGGGTGGAAATTTTCTTCAGTTCCTTCATCTTGTATTTCTCATAAACATGTCTAATGGTATTTGATCAGTCTGTATCTTTCATATTTATCATACGATTAATATTTTATCACCATTATATTATTAATGTTATTAGTATAGCAAAAACTTGTGTGCCAAATGCATACCATGTGAAGTTATACCTTCAATAATTTTTTAAAATAGACATAAATAAATATGGAAAGGATTAGTTTTACAAAAATTAAATAGAAATTTAAAAGTAAAAAGAGGAATAAAAGAGTAAAATAAAAGTCAAAGAGTTCAAATATGAAAAAAATACTGGTAAAATTCCTGCTATCAAGAGCCAGTAGAGGTGTTAAAGCAAATGGGAGCCATCAGGGCTTAATTGTAATAAGTGACCTTTTCTTTAAAGATAAAAAATTATACACCTGATATTGGGCATAACAGCAGGTGGATGATTCAGCTAAACCAAACTACTTCTAGTGAAATTTGATAAAAACATTTTTTTGTTGCCATACAGAGAATTGATCCCATCTGACTGCACATGACCAAAGGTGTCCAGCACAAGTTTGGCTGAACTTGTGCTGGACACTTCTATGATGGAGAGCGGCTGGGGTAGAATTTTTCTTCAGTTCATCTGGTATTTCTTACAAACATGTCTACTGGTATTTTTTCTTTGTGCCTCACTCATACATATTGTTTGATTAATTTTTTGTCTTAATTATATTATTAATTATATAAGTATAGCAAAAAATTGTGTGCCAAATGCATACTGAGTGATGTTACACCTTTTATAATATTATTAAATAAATGTATAAAAATATTAAAATAATTTATTTTAAAAATTATTAATTGATATCCAAAAGCAATATGAGGAATAAAAAATTAAGTTAAAGGGATCAAATATGAAAAACGAACTCCAAGTATTATTGCTAATATCAAAGGCCAGTAGAGATGTTGAAGCAAATGAGAGCCATCAGGGATAAATTGTACTAAATTGATTGTTTTTTAAAGATAAAAAATTATGTACCTATGGTTTGGATGAACTCTAGGTGGATAATTCAGCTATATCAAACTACATCTAGTGAAGTTTCTTATCAAATATTTTTTTTCATTGCCATAGAGAGAATTGATCCCATCTGACTGCACCTGACCAAAGGTTTCCAGCACAAGTTCAGCCAAACTTGTACTGGACACTTTTATGATGGAGAGTAGCTAGGGTGCAGGTCTTCTTCAGTGCAAAAGTTATTTTTTTAAAACATGTCAAATGGTATTTGATCTTTTTGTGTTATTCATATTTTATTATCTGATTAATTCTTTGTCATTAGAATATTATTAATTTTATTAGTATAGAAAAAACTTGTGCGCCAAATGCATGCCATGTTATATTACACCTTTTATAATATTATTAAAAAATGTTAAAAAAATATGAAAATGATTTCTTTTCCAAAATTATAAATTAATATCCAAATGTAGCATGAGTGATAAAAAAGTAAAGTAAAAGAGATCAAATATGAAAAAGAAAAATTCAAGAAAAATTACTGCCTTCAAGAGCCAGTAGAGGTGTTGAAACAAATGGGTGCCATCAGGGCTAAATTTGATAAAATTTAATTTTTTTTAAAGATAAAAAATTTTTCAGCTGAGGTTTGGAAAAACTCAAGGTGGATAATTCAGCCATACCAAACTACTTCTAATTTAATTATTTAGAATTTTTTTAATTTAATTTCCACAGAGAGAATTGATCCCATCTGACTGCACCTGAACAAAAGTGTCCAGCACAAGTTCGGCCGAACTTGTGCTGGATACTTTTATGATGGAGAGTAGCTAGAGTGGAAGTGTTTCTCAGTACATCAGTTTTTTGTTTTTCACATTTCTATTGGGTTTTTAACTTTTTTAATCATTCATATTAATCTTATAATTAATTTTTTGTCACCATATATATTATTAATGTTTCTAGTATAGCAAAAACCTGCATTCCAAATGCAAAATTGGTGATGTTACAACTTTAATAATATTATTATATAAAGTTAAAAAAATATGAATATGTTTAGTTTTTAAAAAAATAAATTGATATTTAAAATTAAAAAGAGTAATAGAAAAGTAAAATGAAAATAAATGGGATCAAATACAAAATAAAAAATACAAGTAAAATTTTTACTATCAAGACCAGAAGTGGTGTTGGGACAGTTGGGGACCCCTAGGTCAAGACTTGGTCTAAACTTACTTTTATGTATAGCTAACAAATTTTTACTTGAGGTTTGGACAGACTTCAAGGGGACAATTTTACAATATAAAACATTCTTTACTTCAATAATTGAGTGAAATATCATTTTTATTTCCATAGAGAGAATTTATCTCATATGACTTCATGCAACCAAAAGTGTCCAGCACAAGTTCGGCCGAACTTGTGCTGGACACTTTTATAATTGAGAGTAGGCATACAGCAAATCTTCTTAAACACAAAAGGGATTTCTTATAAACATTTCCACTGGAATTTGATCTTTCTGTGTCATTTAAACTTACCATTTGAATAATTTTTTGTCATCATTATATTATTAACATTATTACTATAGTAATAACTTGTGTGAAAAATGCATACCAGGTGGTGTTCCACCTTTAATCATATATTATTAAATAAAGGTATAAGAGTATGAAAATTATTTATTTTAAAAATTAAAAATTGATATCCAAAGCAATATGAGCAATAAAAAAGTAAAATAAAAGGGATAAAATAAGAAAAAAAATCTAAGGAAAATTCCCACTATCAATAAAAAGTAGAGGTGTTAGATCAAATGTGCACCACCAGGGCTAAACTTGCACTATATTTTCTTTTTTTTTAAACCAAAGAAAGTGCCCTGATGAGTTTTGAAAAATCATCAGAAGAACATTTTGGCAATATCAAACTACTTATTGTGCAATGATTGAGCAAAATGTCATTTTCATTTCCATAGAGTAAATTTATCCCATCTGACTGCATGCAACCAAAGGTTTCCAGCACAAGTTCAGCCGAACTTATGCTGGACACTTTTATGATGGTGAGTATCTAGGGTGCAGGTCTTCTTCAGTTCATCAGGTATTCCTTATAAACAAATCCACTTGTATATGATCTTTCTGTGTCATTCATATTTATCATTTGATTCATTGTTTTTCACCATTATAATATTAATGTTATTAGTATTGAAAAAACTTGTAAGCCAAATGCATACTGGGAGATGCTACATCTTTCATAATCTTATTAAATAAAAGTAAAAAAAATATGAAAAGTATTAGTTTTACAATAAATAAATTGATATTTGAAAGCAAAAACAGGAATAAAAAAGTAAAATAAAAGTGATTAAATATGAAATTAAACATTCAAATAAAATTTCTGCCATCAAAGATAATTTGAGTTTTCAGACCAAATGTGCACCACCAGTTCTAGATTTGGAATATTTTTTCTTTTATTTTAAATTAATAAAAGTGTCTACCTGAGGTTTTCCAAGAAATCAGGAGGATAGTATAACAGTATAAAGCTACTTCTTGTGCAAGGATTGAGCAAAAATTCATTTTAACTTCCATTGAGTAAATTTATACCATCTGACTGCATGCAACCAAAAGTGTCCAGCACAAGCTCAGCTGAAATTGTGCTGGACACTTTTATGATGGAGAGTAGCTAGGGTGCAAGTCTTCTTCAGTTAATCTTATATTCATTTTAAAAGTGTCTATGGGTATTTGATCTTTCTGTGTCATCCATATTTATTATTTGATTATTTTTTAGTCACCATTAATTATTAATGTTTTTAGTATAGCAAAAACATGTGTAATGAATATACACTGGATGATTTTACAACTTTAATAATATAATATAATAAATGTAAAAAAATGTGAAAGTTATCAGTTTTACCAAAATAAAATTGATATTTAAAAGCTAAAGGATAAATAAAAGGGTAAGATTAAAATTAAAGAGATCAAACATGAAATAAAGATCTTAAGTATAATTTTTGCTATCATGAGCCAGTAGAGGCTTCAGAAAAAATGGGCACCATCATAGATTAACATGGATCAAATTAATATTTTACCAAAGGAAAAAATTGTCTACCTTAGGTTTGGACAATCTTCCAGGGGACAATTTGTCTATATAAAACTACTTTCAGTGCAATGATGGAGTGATAATTAAGTCTCATTTCCATAAAAATAATTGATTGCATCTGACGGCATGCAACCAAAAGTGTCCAGCACAAGTTTGGCCAAACTTGTGCTGGACACTTTTATCATGAAGAGTAGCCAGGGTGCAAGTCATTTTTAATCATCTCAAATTTCTTATAAACATTTCCACTGTTATTAAATCTTTGTGCCTCACTCATATTTATCAATTGATTAATTTTTTGTCACCATTATATTATTAATATTATCAGTATAGCAAAAACTTGTGTGCCAAATGAATACTGGGTGATGTTACACCTTTTATAATATTATTAAATAAAGGTAAAAAAATATGAAAATGATTTATTTTACAAAAAATAAACTTCTATCCAAAAGCAATATGAGAGGAATAAAGTAAAATAAAAGAAATCAAAGATGAAAATTAAAATCCAAGTTGAATTCCTGCCATAAACAGAAAAAAGAGATGTTGAATCAAATTAGCACAATCAGGGCTAAACTTGCACTAAATTTTCTTTTTTGTAAAAATAAAAAAAAATCCACTTGAGCTTTACCAAAACTTCAGCATGAAAATTTTGCCATATCAAACTACTTCTATTGTAATTTTATATCAAAAATTTATCTTCATTTCCATAGAGAGAATTGCTACCATCTGACTGCACCTGACCATAAGTGTCCAGCACAAGTTTGGCCAAACTTGTGCTGGACACTTTTATGATGGAGAGTAGCTAGGGTAGAATTTTTCTTCAGTTCATCTAGTATTTCTTACAAACATGTCTACTGGTATTTTATATTTGTTCCTCACTCATTAATATCATTTTATTAATTTTTGGTTGCCATTATATTATTAATTTTATAAGTATAGAAAAAACTCATGTGCCAAATGCATACCAGGTGATGTTATGCCATTTATAATATTATTAAATAAATGTATAAAAATATGAAAATAGTTTATTTTAAAAATTATTAATTGATATCCAAAAGAAATATTAAGAATAAAAAATTAAGTTAAAGGGATCAAATATGAAAAAAGAAATCCAAGTAATATTCATACTATCAAAGGCCAGTAGAGGTGTTGAAGCTAATGAGAGCCATCAAGGATAAATTGTACTAAATTGAATTTTTTTCAAAGATAAAAAATTGTGCACCTGTGGTTTGGATGAAATCTAGGTAGAAAATTTGGCTATGTAAAACTACTTCCAGTGAAGTTTTTTATCCAAAAATTTATTTTCATTGCCATAGCGAGAATTGATCTCATATGACTGCAACTGACCAAAAGTGTCCACCACAAGTTCGGCCGAACTTGTGCTGGACACTTTTTTGATGGTGAGTATCTAGGGTGCAGCTCTTCTTCAGTGCAACTGGTATTTTTTTAAAACATATCCACTGGTATTTGATCTTTCTGTTTTATTAATATTTTATCATTTTATAAATTTTTTGTTACCAGTATATTATTATTTTTATTAGTATAGCAAAAAAACATGTGCCAAATGCTTACAGGGTGATGTTAAACCTTTAATAATTTTATTAAATACAGGTAAAAAATTATGAAAATGATTTGTTTTACATAAAATTAATTGATATCTAAAAGAAAAAAAAGGGATAAAAAGAAATAGGTTGAATAATAGGGATTTTATATGAAATTCTAAATTCAAGCTAAATGCCTACTTTCAAGGCTCAGAAGAGGTGTTGGATAAAATGGGCATCATCAGGAATAAAATTTTACTTAATTTGATTTTTTGAAAAACTAAATGAAGTTTTCAACTGATTTTTTTCCAATATTTAGTTGGACACTTTATCTATATCAAATTACTTCTAGTACCATGATTGACCAAATTAAATCCTCATTTCCATATGCAGAATTGATCCCATATGGCTTGACCAGGCCAAAGGTGTCAACCACAAGTTTGAGAATTCTTCTGGTGGACACTTTTATGATGGACAGTAGTAGGGTGCAAGTCTTCTTTAGTTAATCTAGTATTCCTCATAAACATTTTTAACTTATTTTTGGCCAAAAATCAGGTGGAAAGTTTTTCCATATAAAATTACTTCTAATGCCATGATTGACTAAAAATTGATTCTCATTGCCCTATAGAGAGTTGATCCCATATGACTGGATCTGGAAAAAGTGTCACCACAATTTTTGATAAACTTAAGTTTGAAAATTTTATGATGGAAAGTAATTTCAAGTCTTCTTCATTTCATCAAATAATCCTCATAAAAATTTCCACCTGTATTTTGGCCAAACTTCAGGTGGACACTTTGGCCATATTAAGTTAATTCTAGTTCCATGTTGATAAAAAACTGATACTTATTGCCATATATAGATATTAAACCCATCAGACTGTGCCTTTCCAAAAGTGTCTACCTGAATTATGGCTAAACCTCAGTTGGACACTTTTATGATGCAGAGTAGCTAGGGCAAAAGTATTCTTCAGTTAATTTGGTATTCATAATAAATTTATCCTCCTGAAGTTTAGCCTAAATTGAGGTGGACAATTTTGGAAAGCACCAGTTAGTCACTATCCATCAAAAAAGTGTTCACCAAAATTTTGGCTAAACTTGTGGGGGACCCCTTTGATCAGCCACAGTCAGATGAGATCAACTCTTTAGATGGGAATGAGGATAATGTTTTGGTCAATCATGGAAATAGAAGTAGTGTGATGTGGCCAAATTACCCCCCTGAAGGTCAGACAAACCTCAGAAGGACACTTTTTAGCAGGGAGTAACTGAGAAAAGTCCATTTATCAGAAGGAAAATCTTTTATTGGATAGATGCCAAGGTTTCATACTTGTGTATTATGGTCAGTATTAATTTTGAAAGTGTCTGTCCAAGCAATTTTATTGCTCATCATGACTCATTTTGTTTTAAATGTTTCAAACTGTGTGATACAGTATTAAGGTGTCACATAGTATAATTAAGTTCTTTTAAGTGCCCTCCTATGATGCCTAAATTTATAATTTAATATCTTACATAATAATTTTTTTTATATAAATTCATCAATATTTTATTTTATTATCAAATTTAATATTGCAAGTATCCTGAATTATTATATATGCATAAGCTTAGGTTAAATCAATTTGTGCTCAATTTGTGCTCATCAGAGGACCGAAATCAAGTTCTGGAGGATCAACTTGTGCATAATTTGGAATCAGTTGATATTCTGTCTATAATCAATCTGAGAATAAATGTAAATCTAACTCTAATTTACTTATGTTTATAAAGTATTCATAAAACTGGCATATTTAAGGGACACTCTAAATTTAAAGAGAGGGGATTCCTAGCAATTCACCCCTAGATTTCCTGTGGTGAGGGTGTATAGGGGAAAGTTTCAGTACTTGGAACATTAGAAAGCTTATGGGGTTGGAGATAGGTCTTGGGAACTGGTGGAAAATTTTGTGAATGTAAAGGAAAGGTAGAAGGAATTTGAGTAGGAGCACAGGGGACAGTAGGGGTAAAAGAGGAGGTAATGTTGGGATTTGGTTGAGAGGTGGGGAGGAGGAGTGCTATGGGTGCTATGCATTTAAAAGAGGCGGAAGGGTGGATATTACATAAGGGGGTTGTATGGGGAAAGCGCTGTGGAGCACTCCCCATTGGACAAATTATCTAATAATCCAGTTATTCTCTAGTCTCACTGCCGCTTGGCATAGTCAGTCCCGTCTTCTCAAACTGTTGGCAGTCCCAACATAGTCAGTCTTAGTTAGTCTCACTTCTGTATCCCGCATAGTCAGTCCTGTCTTAGGCTAGTGTTAGAACTAGTGGTTTTCTGCCTAATTAGGTCTTAACAATAGTGGATAAGAATCTTCTGAAATTAGTAAAGTCTGATCCCAGCAAAAAAAATTCCTGATCCCTAATTGCAGATACCTGAACATTGAGATCCCTATTATGATTTATTTAATTTTCTAATTTTTATTTCATTAAATAATTCTTTCAATTTGTCAATATATTTGCTGTGTTTTGTTTGTTTCTATTGATATTTTTGTGACATTCATGAATTCAACAAGTTTGATGAATTTTAAATTTTCAATAGGGGGTATCAATGTTGACCAATCTGCAATTAAATTAATTTCAGATAAAAATAATTATACCCCAATTATCTTTCACAATTATATTTGCTAATTATTGTGTTATTGGACCTTTTATGTGTCAATGGTCACCTCTATCTGACATTTTTATCCTCAATTATTCATAACCACATCTTGGACATCTTTCTGGATGTGCCAGCCTCCCTACTTTGCTGCGCACTTCCATCCTGTCTATTCATTTCCATTAAAAATCCCTACCCATCTCATCTGTTTTTTTCTTCTCCTTTTACTCTTCAAATATCTCAACATGCCCCATCATCATAGATCTTCACAAAGTCAGACTTCCCCCAGTTGCTCTTCAAATCCCATTACTCCCTCTTTCCCCTGCTCAGCTGAGAAATAAAAGACTTTTCAGCTAAAAAAAGATGACCATCTCATACTTATCAACTGGCGAAAAATAAAAACTAATTATTATTCTTGTTTTGGTACTGAGAATGCAACTAAAGTAGGATGGCCCCCTGCATCAAAAGTCAATGGCTATCTTCTAATGGTCAATGAATTATGAAATAAGTCAAAGGAAAGGATTGATCTTTTACCTAAAAAGATTTCTGAACGTTTCAAGCATTACCAAGCCAAATACAAGAAGGCAAAGACTCTTTCATTTTATACTGGTTTTTATATTACAAACATTGATATCAGTAAGGGCATAAAATTCATAGATGATAAACTTGAATCTCTATGTCAATACTTTAAAGAGATGGATGATATTTTTGGAGAGAGAGCTGATGTTAATCCTTCCAACATTTTGAATGGTGAAGATGCTATCTCCAAACATGATGTCAAAATAAATCTTTTCCCATCCTCTTCCTCTACTCAAGCCTCCCCTGTTCTAAATTCAACAAATTTAGAGTGCTTTCCAATAGATCCTTATGGTGATATAGACCAACATGATCCCACTCCAGTAAGTTTTTATTTCTTGTCTAGTTGTTTTATTTTTTTTATTTCTAAAAAGGCTAATGAAAGAACCCAGGATCCTCAAGCAAGTGAGTCTGAAGTAGGCATCAATGATAAAGAGGAAAATTTTACCTCCAAAAAAAATTAAAGACAATCAACTAATTTGAATTTCAACAGTCATAGAAAGCAAAACAGAGATAGTTTCTCCCAAACCCCTTTTTCTTCCATCAATGAATTTCTGGAGAAACGTGAATCTGGTAAATGATAGCATACCTCTTAATAAATAAGTGAGCTTTTCTTTTCTTTTGTTAATATTCCTTTTCATTCTAATTAAATTTGAAGTTGCAAGAGATACTCTCAACTTTCAAAAGAAACAAAACGAGCTCTCTTTACAAAGGGATGATAGGACACAAGAATTGGAGGAGAAGAAATTTGAGCTTTTTTTAAAGAGGGATCAGAGGGCACATGATTTGGAGGAGTAGAAATTTGAGATAAAGAAAGAGGATAAGGCTCCCCTATTGGATCAAATAAAACTCAAGTTTCAACTTGAAGAAGGTTTAAAAAAGAAAGATTTCTTGAGAGATTGTGTTTAAGCTAATATATATATTTAGGAAATTGAATTCTTAATGAAAATGTTTGAAAACTGGTTTTTTTAATTTGTTTACAAAGTTTTATTGATAGAATGCATTAAAGCTAATAATCAATCATTGGCACACACTCCTCATTGAGATTTGAAACATTTTATTGCAACATTTTATATTATTTTTTTGTTTGGTTAAATTAATTTTGTTTTATTTATTTTTGGTGAAAATTTCATATGTGCTGAATTTTTAAAGGTCTTGTTTCTAGATGATTTTTTTTCAAAAATTTGAAAAACTCATACATTTTTTCTTCTTTACATACAAATCATTAAATTAACTTTTCTAAATACAGCTAAGTCAACAAAACTCTATATCTGTTTTAAAAATTTGGCAATACCCTCACCTGAATTTTAATGAAGCAAGGGGTGGGTTACACCAAAATTTTTCTAAGTCATCAATTTTACATGTCAGATTTTGAAAATTTGGCAATACCCTCCCCCAAATTTTATTGAAGTAAGGGGTGGGAATCACCAAAATTTAATATAATTATCTAAATTATTATATAAACAACCTATATATATCAATATCCCTAGTTTTAAAGTAATGAAAATTCCTCTAGTCAAAATGTGGACCAAGTCTAGAAACTAAGTTTGGGACTTTCCACAGGTATAGGCAAGATGAACCCCATGAAACAATTTAATGTTATCATGATTACCATTGTAGAGTAGTCTCCTACAGTCACCTTGCTGCAGGCAGAATCCAAGGGAGTTGGAAAAACAAAAAGAAATCCCTGTCCCTCTAAGTAAACGTAAGATTCAATTAACTAAGCTTGAAGATCTGCTTGAAGAGTTAGATAAGTTGAAAATCTGAGAGAAATACTTTGAAAGTGTTAGAAACCTAATACCAGATTACACTGATACCAGTCACAGAAAATACTTAGAACAAGCCGCAACACTTGCCCCAGAGACTGAAAAGTACAGTAAAGTACCCCAGAAACTACCCTTGGGATGATCTGTTCAAAGGTGCCTTATTAAAGGTCTGCCCCAGATTTACCCAGCTTCCCACCAAAATTAAAGAGTGTTCTTTATTATATTTTTATTTTATAAATTTTATAAGAAAAGAAATAAATTTGAGTCACCAAGGATGAGAGCTATCCAATGGTACCCTATATGTTGATATTTTTTATTATAATTGTTGTATATGTTAAATATTGTTAATTATCAAAAAGACCCTTGTTATCGACACTAAAAGACAAAAAACATGTAGAAGACTAAGATTCTCTCTCTCTATCTGATTCTCCTCCTCCAGAACTTTCCAACAATACCCTACATGCATAGGATCTACAATAAACTATTGATCTAACAAGCATGATAAATTCTAACCAAATTTTGCCACAATAGCCAAACTTTTCTGCAGTGACCAAACTTTGCACTGGTGATCAGACTTTTCTACAGTGACCAAACTTTACCACAGCTCCCAGACTTTTCTGCAGTGACCAAACTTTGCACTGGTGATCAGACTTTCCTACAGTGACCAAACTTCACCACAGTGACCAAACTATGCACTGGTGATCGGACTTTCCCATTGTGAGCAAATTTTGCCACAATGAGTTCTTTTTGCCATAATGAGCTAATTTGGCCAGAGTGAGTTAATATTTTCACCATAACCAAACTTTTCCACAATGACAGAATTTTTCCAGTACACTTCGCTTTTGCACCAGAAAATCACCGGAGCAAACCGGAGCGCACCAGAGTGCACCGGAAAAAAAATGGCTACTCCATGAGCACACTGCATCCACCAAAAATACCAAGAGAGCCCTAGAAAATCCAGTAAAACCATTACCCAATCCATGAAACCATCAAATAAAAATAGGAATACCAACATATATCCATTCCTAAACACCATAAATCCTCCAAAAAAAATCACCATAAATACTCCAAAAAATCATTATAAATCCACCCAAAAAAAATCCAGTTAACTCCCTTAAACCAAATTAACACCTGCTAACACCAAGATTTTCTTCCAACCAAGGTCCAATCAAATTTTCACCTAAGTAGCCTACCCAGATTTGGAATGCCACATCCTCCCTCCAATATGGAATGTCCCCATTCCATTCTGAATCACATAAAAAACTTTTCCACCATCATTTCAAACAAAATTTTGCTTCTAAAGTTGACTTCACTTGATTTTTGATGCTTCAATCCGCTGAGTATGAAAGAGTAGGCTTTAAACCCTACTGAGCTAGAACTGCAATGATCTAGACACCGCCATGAGGTCCTCCAAACTCCTCTACCATTCACCTTCAACAAAAAAGAAAATTAAGAGAGTGGGCTTTCATCTCCACTGAGCCAGAACTTCAATGATCTGGAAATTGCCATGAGGTCCTCCAATTTCCAAAATCACCAACTACAGAAAAGAAAATTTAGAGAGTGGGCTTTCATCTCCACTGAGACAAAACTACAATGATCTGGACATTGCCATGAGGTCCTCCAATTTCCAAAAACGACCTCCACTTGAATTTTCTTGAGTCATCAAGCACAAAAATCACCAGTTTATAATCTTAGAAGACTTCCACCTGCATCACAAAACCAATGCTAGAGATCAATCTATAAACAACAAAGCATATAAACAAACTTTGTGGGGAAATTGTGTATAGATTTTCCAACTCATCAATTAACCCCAAACTTGCCAATATAAAGTCTAGAATGTTCCCCAATGAACACTTCTAACTAAAAGAAATCCTCCTCAAATCTTGACCATTATAATTCCTAGTTTTATTGACATCTTCAGTTTTCCACTGTCTAGAAGTTTAGGACCAATCATAAATGATCTTGAAAAGAATTTCAGTTTTAAGTCTTGATGGACTAGCAGAATAAATAAAATAAATATATAATAAAAGAAAAAGATAAATAAAAAAATAAAAGATGTCCCCCAGCCATTTGGATGAGCCAAACCCCTGAAATCATACCCACATCCAAGTGCACCTTGATTGTGGATACACAGGAAAGAAAAATTAAAAATATAACATAAAATGAAATTTTTGAAAACAAATTATTTTTGAAAATAATAATTTTTTTTTTTTTTTTGAAAATTAAATTTTGAAAATAATTTTTTTTTTTTGAAATTAAGTTTTGAAAATTTGAAGATTTGAAAAATGATAATCTAATGAAAATAAAGGAAACAAACTAATGATCACTGGGTGGGCTCCCTCCAATTTGTAAAAATGATTGGAGACCACAAGTGATCATCCATCCCAATACAACAAAAAAATGAAACAAAACAAAATTCTTGAATCCAGACGTCCAAAAGATTGTGCTGTTTCGACGTAAGGTTCCAGTCTAAAGTCATAGAGGACTACCTATATAACAAAAAACAAAGCCAGGATTCAACTAGAAACAGAGAAGGGTTGGAAATGAACATTATGGGGTAATTTTGAATAGAGCTGCCAACTCATTAATTACCCCCAAACTTGCCAATATAAAATCTAGAAGGTTCCCCTGTGAACACTCCTAACAAAATTTGTTTCCCTCTCATATTTTCACCACATAATAAAATTTTAAAATTGAAGTAATGATTGATTTTTCGAAAGACTGTGAGATTTTCTAAAAGATTGATGTTGTAGTTTATCCTCATTTTGGAGTCAAACTTAAGCACTCTTTGTGCCCCTAGGGTAAAACTTCTTCACTTGATAAGCAGCTACCCTATTCTTTAAGAAAACACCATCCAGTTCTTCCAAAACATATGAACCACCAGAAACCTGTTCTCTAATCCTATATGGTCCATTCCATCTATCAGCAAACATTTTCCCCCACTGACTTTCCAAACTCCTATTATACACCAAAACCATATCACCAGGTCTCAAAGGCTTCCTGAGTCTATGAGCCAACCTTTGATCCCAATACCTGACAGACTGATCCCTGATCTTGATCATCCTATCATATGCCTTCTCAAAATATTCCTCCTTCTTTTCTAGCTGTTGCATTCTAGCACAGAGCAAATCTTCAGTAGTTTTGACTACATCCCAATCAACACCAAGATAAGATTCAGCTTCAAGATCAACCGGTAAAACAGCTTTCTGACCAAAAACAAATTCATAAGGAGAATAACCAGTTTTCCTCTTGGTGGTAATCCTGTCAGCAAATAAAACAAGGGGTAAATAATGCCTCCACTTTTCAGCACTTTTTCAACACATTTTAACCAAAGCATACTTAATAACTTGATGTCCCCTTTCAACCATTCCTTCTGCTTCAGGATAATATGGGGTTGCCACCCTAACCTTTGAGCCAATTTTTGAAACTGCTTCCTTGAATTCTGCACCAAACTCGGAGCCGCCATCAACAGTTACCAACTTCATAACACCATACCTATACACCCATTCCTTCATCCAAAATTCTGCTACATTTTTAGCAGATAAACTAATAAGAGGAACAGCCTCAACCCAACCAAACAAATCATCCCTTGCCACAATCAAGTACTTATATTTACCTTCCTTGATGTGAACAGCATCCAAACTAACTCGTCCAAAGATAGCATTTTCACCAGTAGCATTTCCAGGTTCTTTTGGCCTTAAATAACTTCTTCTCTGACATTATTCACATGACTGAACCCAAGATCTAACAGCTATCTTCATTCCAGGCCACCAAAATCTATCAGCAATGCGCTTATAAGTTTCTCCAAAGCCCCTATACCCTAAATCTTCATGAATAGATTTCATCACCAATTCTTGACCTTTTCTTTGAGATACAACAATTTGAGGATTTGGATGTCTTCTTTTCATCAACCTTCTACCAGACAAATAAAAACCAGGTGACTTCTTTTTGATAGCCACCCATTCAGCTTCATCACATTCTTCTGGTTTTCACAGAGACAACAAATATTTCACCATTAAAAAATAAAACCCAGTTTGGCCCCAAATTTCATCAGAAAAATCCAATAATATAACATCCAAAGGAACCTCCCTGTCCCCAATATCTCCCACTTGTGAATGAGCAATCATTCTCTGAGCATTCGGCTGTTTGCTGAAATTCACATAATGCACCTCATTCAAACATTTTTCCATGCTACCACTATCCTCCTTCAGATCCCAAACATAAAAACCATTAACCAACTTCCAATTATCCCAAACAACCACACCATCCTCATCTACAAAAACCTCATGATCAACTAGATCATCAACTTCATCAAATTCAACAAAAATAGAACCAGCCAGTTTAACCTCATGGGGGAGGTATGGAAAGTCCTCAGCACCCTTGGTACTGGCCTTGATTATAGGTATATCTTCATCAAACTCTTCAGAATCGGAATCATCTACTGTAGGTGGTCTTCTTGACAATCCATAAGGAATAGTGAAAGATTTTCCAGGCCTGTGCACTAAATTGAATGAAAAATGTTGAATAAAAGCTACCCACCTAGTCATTGGAGAATTAGGTAAACTAGGTGAATTAATCATCTGAATTATAGATTTAGCATCCACTTGAAGTTCAAAATGTTGACCCCATAAGATATTTTGAAGTTTCTTTAAAATTTTTGCCACACCACAGAGTTCCAACTTTGGTTGTGAATATCTTGATTCGACCTCAGTAAAAACTACAGATTCATACCTAACTGGTCTAATATAACCATCCTTATCCATCTGAGAAAGAACTGCACCAGCCTCCAGCTGACTAGAATCAACAGCTAAATAAATCCTACCAGCTCCTTCACCATAATCCAGCTTATGAAGAGTAATATCTTCACCAACCACCTTCTTCAACTTAACAAAAGCTTCTTCACAAGCTTCATCCCAATCCTAATCAGCATCCTTCCTAGTTAACCTTCTCAATGGAGCAGCCAATAAGGAGAAATCTCTAATAAAAATCCTAACATAAACTGTCAGTATAGTCTAGTATATAAGTATGATATAATAGTGTTATTTTATGGTCCTACTACTTATTAATAAATGATTTAGTGATTAAACCTCAGGGGAAGACTAATAGAATAGTTATACTCAAATAAAACTCACAATACTTGGATTTAAATGCGTGCTAGTGGTGGAAAATAGAAGAATAAAATATAGTTATAGCTTTTATAAAGATAATATCAATTTATAAGGGCTTTATAATATATTTCTGAATGCTAATAATTGTATTTTAGTGTTTGTTTGAAGTGTAGTAATTGAATGATGATAATAAACCGTCAAAATCCCTCCTTACTTATACCCAAATCCACTGGAGTGCACAGACCTTCAATCCAGATGATGTCACTGCTATCCCCGGCAATTACAGCACTGTGAGGGCCCATCACCTCCCCATGGCGTCCACTTCAAGAAGTTTCAACACCCAGACCTCCAGTAAGGACCCTCCATCACTATTAATAATAACACAGAGTCATACCATAAATAGAAAACCCAGATAAAAGCGGATACCATAAAGAAACAGGTAAAATAAATGATCAAAAAGAGATTTAATGAAACTAAAAGCATATAAAGGAAACAAATAAAATGTCCAAGCCCTCAATAACATCCCCAAGCATCCACATTAACCCAGAAACATCCTTCCAACCCATAAATCCATGAATAACCATCCAAGGAAGTAATTTTAGTTGTCCAAACTGGGTGTATGCGCCTGATATAGGTGTCTATGCTTCTGTAGGCGTTGTGAGTCCACTGATTTCGTCCATATGACCTAAAATAAGCAGAAAAAAAAAGGTTATAGGCTATTAAGAGGCTAAAACCCACTTATATACCTAAATATACATAATATACTGCATATTTCACTGAATATGAGATTTATGTATACATATAAGCTTATGTATGTCAATAATTACTTCATATCACTTAAGATAAGTATATTATGACTCCATTAACACCTTAATAAGTATTATTAGGCCATGGATAAGCTATTTAAACTATTATAAATTATATAATAGATTAATAATTATATATATATATAATAAAATAATATATATTATTATTTTAACCTTATTTTTAAGATATAAGCTTAATATAGTTAAGGTTATCTTATTTTAAGCATAAGAAATACTCAGTCCTAAGGATATTTAGGCTGACATAAACACATACTCCCAAAAATCCTCTACCTTCAGTAGTGTTTCTAGGTCTTGGCCAAGATTGAATTTTGTTGACTTTCTTCTTTGACATAATTCGGCCTTCCCTACACACCACATGACCAAGAATCTCTAAAGCTGGAACACAACAAGAAAATTTAGAACTGCAAATAGTTAAACCAGCTTCTTCAATCCTAACCAAAATCCTTTCCAAAGCTACTGCATACTCCCAAATAAACCTCCTAATACCTGAATTCTCCTCCAACACTTCATTATCATAATCAGTTGAAGGACCTTTAATTCCACCATCATCAATAAATATACCAGCATACTGTGGAATTTCAACTTGAAGAATCCAAGCCATTTGTGCTTGATAAACAGCAACAGAATTAGTAGCACCTTGAGGTAATCTAGTCAGCTGTAACCGTCCAAGAGGAGCATCAAAAGTTGTCAGAGGTCTTGAATCCGGATGTAATTCTCTTTCATCATATCCCCCCATAATATCACCAAACCATAACATACCCTTCAAGAAAAAGCATCAACAAATTCCTCCACACTTGGAGGAATACCAGCATCTTTTATATTCACCCTATTCAATTCCCTAAGATCATGAACCACTCTAAGCTTTCCATTAGGATTCTTGATACAAAAAACTGGACTTGAATAACTTGATGACAATTGTTCATAAAGTCCAGTCCTAATCCTTTCCCTAACAACTTCAATATAATCATCTTTAAGAGCAGCAGGAATCGGAATTGGCTTGAGTTGCCAAGGTTCATGACAAACAACTGGAATCTTGTAAGGTTCACAATAAGAATGCTTTAAAACACTCCTGTCTTCTTCCACAAATGCAATAGCCTTCTCCCTCAGCACCATCACATCCAACAACAAGTTCATCTCCTCACCAGATAACCAACCCTCTGGCCCTAAATTTACAACACCAATCCTATCAAAAGTAATTCTTGACGTTTCAGAAAATTCAGGCGGATTCTTTCTTAAAGGAGTTTCATATGGATCTCTTGACAAAAGTGGTCTCTTCAACGGCAGATTCAATCAAGTTGGCAGCGCTTCATTGATTGGTTTAACTTTCACAGCAACCTTCTTATATTTTGCCGCTTCCACTTCCAAATGTACTTGAGGAATTGAGCTCCTTTCATCAACAGAATCTTTATCTTCATCAGAATTAAGAGTAACAGAATTTTTACAAAAAGAATTATTAGAATCAGATAAAGAAATTTTATCAGTTTTATTTTTATTTTTATTTTTTGAATAAGAATTATTAAAGTTTTTAGAAACAGAATTATTGGAATTTTCAAAAATATTGTTATCTAGTTTTTCATTATGCAGACAATTTTTAATTTGATTTTTATTTTTAGAAATAAGAAAAGAATAATCAAAAGTATGAAAAATTGACAGTCTATCCTCATGCAGGAGGTTACTAGCATGCCAAGTAGGCTCAGCCCTATTGACAATATCTTTACATAAATAATTTTTTTGTTGATTTTCATTTATCTTGAGATTTTTTTCTTGATTTTCGTCAAATTGTTTCTTGCTATTCCTAGAAAAACAACCAGGGGTGTCCCCAATGCTCACATGTGTGGCCATGGTAATGTTTTTGAAAGGTTTAGAAGAAACCCTAGCGGTGCACAATTAGGAGGACTTAATTTTAGACCCATTTGCCACCACTCCAAAACTATTCCGCTCCAACAAAATTTTCCCTAAAACATCTTCAGAACTTGAAATAAACTTGAGAGAAAAACTTGAAGAAAAACTGAAACCAGACAAATAATTTGATGAAAATTGACATAATAAAGTAATATTATCTACAAAAAGTTGAGATTCCACTTGATATATCTCCACTTGAGCTGACCTACTGCAATCCGGGATTTCTTCTTGAGGAGAGATTACAGCACTAGACTGATCAGCCCTATCTAACCTAAAAAAGAAGGGTCACTAACAAAATGATCACCACTATCCTCAAATACACCAGAAGAGGACTTCAAATCTTTTCTCTTCCTAATGCAAGTGCAACACTGACAAGATGCAGAAACAACAGGCCTAGTTTCCCAACCTTCATCACCTGGGTGTGCCAACCTCATATGTAACTGCCTCATATCCTCCCCAGTAATCTCCAAACTAATCCCAACACCAGACTGATAACCAATCTTGGCCTCAAAATCCATCAAAAATGGCCCTCCTAAAAATGTCTTCACAACTCCTCTAGCCACATAAAAATGAACTTTTCCAACAGCTACACCTACACCTAAATTTACATGCTCCGCTGTACCAATCAACTCAGTAGCATGCCCACCTATCCCTCTGAGATTTCTTCCAAAACCAGCTTTAATTGGCAAATCCAGAGTAGTTGCTTGATCCAATGAAATTAAATTTATTTGTGAGCCTGAATCAACCAATACCTTCACATCTTTGCCATTTAAAGAAACTACCAAATATCCCAAAGGAGCAGAAAAATGAGTCTCCACCTCATTACCAAACTTCTCCACATTTTCACACATATACTCCACCTCACCAGTAGCCACTCTTCTCCTAGTCAAATGCTTCTTCTGTTTTTCAGCAAGGGCTGGACTAATAGTGAACAATTCTCCCAAAGATAATGGAATCTGAAGCTGATTCACCCTTCCCAAAACAACATCCATAGCATTCTCTTGACCAGCAACCACTGGCCTCTCAAAATGAGCCTTACTCCTAGCAACCTTTGCCCTAGAAGACTCCTGAGGTCCCACATTACCAACAACATCACGCATCTCCACATCAGAATTATCCCCATGAACCTTTCCATCCACAGAGACCAAACCAGAACCATCAACAGTAGTTCTAACACCCTCCATTGGCCCACTAGAACTTGGCCTAGGCAAATATGCCAAAGGCACATCCTCCTCTGTATCTGAACCATCATCCAAAGGCATAGGATCACCATTAAGATCAAAAGCACCAAAACTAGGGGGACCCATACCAGCTATCCCCTTCTGCATCTGACAAATCTCTTCAGGCGTATAAATCTTCTTGGGATCTTCAGCCTTCTTCGAATTTGCCTTTCCACCTCTTGACCTTAACTGATTAGAAATACTGCTTCTAGCTTTAGAAGCAGCCGCCCTCCTAGCAGCCTCCACATCATATACACCAGCCATACACTCACCATCCGCCTTAACAACCTTTACTAACTCCAAGTTACCATATGAAGTAGATAAAGTAGCCTTACTAACCTCTTTTTCCTTCCCCTTATCTCCAGAATTATTTCCAGTACCAGAAGAAGCCTCAGTAGGAAATTCCTCAAACCTAACTCTCTTTTCACCCATAATATTCTTCCTCACTAAATACGAACGAGCCTGACCTTCACTGGGCTTGATAAAAGAACCATCAGGAAACCTAAATTCCTTTCCATCAAATTTTACTCTACCAGCAGCCTGATCCCTATTCAAAGTCCAACAATCATTAGACTTATGTCTCTTCCGGTTACAGTAGGAACAAATCCAAACATCAACAGTACCATCATTCCTCCTATCATAACCTCTACTTGAATAAGATGATGAAGAAGAAGCTGAAGCGTTGCTGGCCTTCTGAGTTTCTTGAACAAACATTTTTAATTGATTCGTTAAGTCAGCCAATTGATCCACCATCTCCTTATCCACATTCTTATCCACCTTAGGAACCGGTTTCCCCAACTGAGCTTTTCTTGCCTCCTGAGCCTTCTTCATAATATCGTTATTATCAGCCAAAACTTCATTAATTTTGCTGACATACTGTGTACAGGTTTCTTGATAACTGTCCACAGCCAAAAGCCTGAGGTGAGACTCCACCAATTCTTTAACCACTTTAAGAGCAGGAAACTTCTTCTCCCCATTAGGTAAGGTTTTCATCAAACCCTTCCTAGACAACTCTTTTAACACATCCATCCTAACATCCCTCCCAAAAGCAGACCAAAATAAATATTTGACTGCATTTACATGAGCCAATTCCTCTATCTCCACCAGATATTCCACCACAGTTTCAAAACTACCGAAAAATTTCCTATAACTCACCAAAGAAGTTATTTCACCCTGCACTTGCCATTCTCCAACAACCTTATTTAAATCCACTATTGAATATCTGACTCCCCATCTGTCCACCATTTCCCTACTAAGCCTTTTCCAATCCCTAGTCTTATAACCCTCCATACCAGTAATCTCCTTCTCAACTTCCCTATCACCAATGAAAAAGATTACCTGCTTCACCATATCTAAAAGAGAAGCCCCATCAATTCCAGCAGCAGCCTCATATCTGCCTAAAAACCACTTTAAATCATAACCAACAAACTTGGGCCCATATTAAGTTTGAATCCTTACTGAAGGCCTGACACAATCAGTAGAAGCAGCAATAACACCAGCACCAGATGAAGAAGACATCCCAAATAGCACCAGAAACCAATAAAATCTGCAAGGGTTCAGCCCTTTACTAGGATAAAACAACAAACAAAAACAAAAACAACAGATCTAGAAGGGGTTCAGCCCTATACCTAGATCCCTACTACCACAGATCCTGTACTGGTTCAGCCAGTTACCAGAATCACCAAATAACCAAACAATCAAAATCCAACAACCAGAAAACCAAAATCCAGAAGTCCAACGAGTAAGTTTCTTCAGAAGCTAGAGAATTCGAACCCCACAATGGGCAACAAAAATGTAGAGTAGACTCCTACAGTCACCTGGCTGCAGGCAGAATCCAAGGGAGTTGGAAAAACAAAAAGAAATCCCTGTCCCTCTAAGTTAACGTAAGATTCAATTAACTAAGCTTGAAGATCTGCTTGAAGAGTTGGATAAGTTGAAAATCTGAGAGAAAGACTTTGAAAGTGTTAGAAACCTAATACCAGATTACACTGATACCAGTCACAGCAAATACTTAGAACAAGCCGCAACACTTGCCCCAGAGACTGAAAAGTACAGTAAAGTACCCCAGAAACTACCCTTGGGATGATCTGTTCAAAGGTGCCTTATTAAAGGTCTGCCCCAGATTTACCCAGCTTCCCACCAAAATTAAAGAGTGTTCTTTATTATATTTTTATTTTATAAATTTTATAAGAAAAGAAATAAATTTGAGTCACCAAGGATGAGAGCTATTCAATGGTACCCTATATGTTGATATTTTTTATTATAATTGTTGTTATATGTTAAATATTGTTAATTATCAAAAAGACCCTTGTTATTGAAACTAAAAAACAAAAAACATGTAGAAGACTAAGATTCTCCCTCTCTATCTGATTCTCCTCTTCCAGACCTTTCCAACAATACCCTACATGCATAGGATCTACAATAAACTATTGATCTAACAAGCATGATAAATTCTAACCAAATTTTGCCACAATAGCCAAACTTTTCTGCAGTGACCAAACTTTGCACTGGTGATCAGACTTTTCTACAGTGACCAAACTTTAGCACAGCTCCCAGACTTTTCTGCAGTGACCAAACTTTGCACTGGTGATCAGACTTTCCTACAGTGACCAAACTTTACCACAGTGCCCAGACTTTTCTGCAGTGACCAAACTATGCACTGGTGATCGGACTTTCCCATTGTGAGCGAATTTTGCCACAATGAGTTCTTTTTGCCATAATGAGCTAATTTGGCCAGAGTGAGTTAATATTTTCACTATAACCAAACTTTTCCACAATGACAGAATTTTTCCAGTACACTTCGCTTTTGCACCAGAAAATCACCAGAGCAAACCGGAGCGCACCAGAGTGCACCGGAAAAAAAATGGCTACTCCATGAGCACACTGCATCCACCAAAAATACCAAGAGAGCCCTAGAAAATCCAGTAAAACCATTACCCAATCCATGAAACCATCAAATAAAAATAGGAATACCAACATATATCCATTCCTAAACACCATAAATCCTCCAAAAAAAATCACCATAAATACTCCAAAAAATCATTATAAATCCACCCAAAAAAAATCCAGTTAACTCCCTTAAACCAAATTAACACCTGCTAACACCAAGATTTTCTTCCAACCAAGGTCCAATCAAATTTTCACCTAAGTAGCCTACCCAGATTTGGAATGCCACACCTTTTATACAACACAAGGTTTTTGGCCCATTTCTTTAGTTTAAGAATTTGAAATATAAGAGTTATTTATAAAAACTTTGTGAAAAAACAAAAAATATTTGATGACTCTACTAATTCCCATACTTATTTGATCTACATAAAGTTTTTTGTATCTGTTAAACTTACTTTCTTTTTATACCTTATTTATTTGTGGATTAAGTTTTGACTGATTTGAAAAGAACATCCAAAATGTGTGAAATCTTGACAAGATTCCAAGCCCAGTGGAGCTTTGATCATTTGGTGATGATCCTGAGAAGAGTTCCAAATTGTTTCAATCACACCATTTCCCAAACCAAAATCAATCATGCACTGATGGTCTAGAAAATATAAGCCATGTTCTTTGATTTTAGCTGGAGATGGTATTGGTTAGCTAGTTATTGGATTGATATATGAGAAAATTCCAAAAGTAAGATAATTGGCATCATTCCTATTGATATGCATCTTATTGTGGAATCCTGAATGAGTAATAATAACCTTTTAAAATAAAAGATATTGGTTGCTAATTTCATCCCATTCAGAGTCACACCAATTTGGTATTCAAACTTTGGTAGCCAGTTGATGATTCTTTTCAAAAGCTTTATTGCATAGTTTTTTGAGGCAAAGAGCAATAAAAGTATTGAAAGAAGTTAAGGTGTCCCATAAGCAAAAATTGTCATCCTTTTTAGCTTTAGATAAATTTTTAAGTAAAGAATAGATGCCTATAGAAATAAAGTTAGTGAAATGATTTTAAGAATGAAACATATATTATCAGACATACCTAGAGAATAGACTTTATCAAATCCTGGTCTAAAACAAAATCCAATCATAATACCACCCAAAAAATTTGTATTCCTTATTGGTAAGCAAACCAAAGCCATTTGATACACCACAGAAAATTTGGTGGGGTATTGCTAGCAATACCCCTTGCTTAAACTCTGTTGAGCCACAAATCTGTGCCTGAATTATGCACACATCATCACAATGGAGGAAGTTGTTTGGCATTACATTTAGTCGGAGATTTGTCACCAATTGAGCTTAAGATGAACCTACATTGATCACCATTTGATCATGAGTTGAACTCCCTTTGAGCTCACTGTCACCGGACGACCTAGGCACAAGGTCGAGGATGTTTCTGTAAGTGAGATGAGGAGTTTAGAGACTTCTTTGAAGTACAGAGGAATGATTCGAGGAAGTGATTCAAAGATGACTCAAAGGAAGAACTACTGCTTTGAGTTATGTTCGAGAAGGATTCTAATATAATTGAAAGGTAATATTAAAATTCTTAAGATCTCACGAAGGGTTGGAAACTCAGCAATCAAAGATTTAGGATTAGAAATGATTATTGAGAAAATAAAGAAAGATACAATAATAATGATTTAACTAAAAGCTTTTACCACTATTAACTATAAATAAGTTTTATAATTTGATTCTAAAGAGTATTGAACCAAAATCCCAACCCCTTTTTATATCCTTTACTCCTCCTTGCATTGACCTTGTACACATCCACTATTCCGCACACCACAGACCATTAAAAAATACATCCATTAGACCTTGACCCTCCTCACTAACATCCGTTAACCCTTTAATCCTCCACTAACCATTCTGTCCATGCTCACTACCCCTTAATAACCCACAGACATTTCATAAACCTTTTAATGTACTATTATATTAACTATTGCGCTGTGCGTCGCTTATTGAGAAAAAGACTAAGACACACTATTGAGAGATTGAATAATTTAGATTTAGAGTTTAGGCTAGCACGGTTGAATAGCGAGTACACAAAGGAGAGTTGCAGTTGCTATGGAGAATTGCTTTCTGCGCTTCGAGTATAGATTTGAGCCTCTTATTATTGATTTAATGAGCTACTTTTGCCTTGAGTGTCACGTGGCACGTGACAGATGCCTGGGTATAAGAACACAAGCTCCATTGAGTGTAAGACATACTTCCCACACTAATTTCCCTTCCTTCTTTATTTAATGATTATTATTATTATTATTTTTTGACTCACTATGACGGATTTCCCCACACCAACTCCCACACCTCCACACCCTAAAGCGGATGGGGGTATTGTTACACGACAGTTTTCCAAGACTTGCACAGCCTGCGATTCAATGGAATATTTTTGCATAGAAAGCACGGCTACATGAAGGCCTTGCCAGAAGTGCAAATTTTGCCAATGGAGAAGGGTGGCCTGTGACGCCTTGTTGAAGAATGCCGATATTGAGAGTCGGTTCACTAAAACAAAATACTGGGTAATCCCTAAGACAAAGGAAGTAGTCGAAGACATTTGAGACGTCTCAATTGGGGACGATCAATTGGTGGGGGAGAGTGAGGAGGAGGTGGAGGATGATGTGGCAACCTGGGTGACCCGGGCTGCGAGCAAGAAGCGAGTAGTAGAAGAGGAGATTTCCATCTCGAGGAGAACCCCGAAAAAGTGACAGGTGGTCATCTTAGATGATGAAGAGGAGAGGGATATGGCGGTGGAAGTCACTCCAAAATTATTTTTGGAGGTTGACCCTATTTTCCAAGTAAGTCTATTCCCCTGATATTTTAGAAATTTAGGTACTGATGGTCTTGTTTTATAATTCAGACGTCATCATCGAAGTTCCTACGGTGGAAGCTTCAAATGTGGAAGAGACCCTTGTGGAACCCACTGCTGTGGAAGTGGCAGTGTTGGTCGAAGATAGATTACTGGCGGTTACCTCGAGGGAGGAACACAAAGAAACCCTCGATCAGGTATGGTCAAAGAAGCCTCATCAGGTTCAATGAGTGAGATTTATTGAAGACTTGAGCGGCAAAATTGATAAGATTGTCGATGCCGCTTCCTTCGACGTAGCCAAGGAGCTACTGGAATTTGGAGAATTGATTCCGGTAGGAGAGGGGGAGAATTTTGAAAAATGTAGAAAGGAGATAAGGAAAATTCTGGAGAAGATGAAGGGATTGGTTTGGGAGAAGATAAAAGAGAAAATTTAAAATGAAAAGAGAAAAGAAAAGTAAAAAAAGAAAAGTAAAAGACAATTTGAATTTAGTTATTTTATTTTGTTGTTTTTATGAAAATTTTAATAGTTTATTTTTTATAAGATTTTGAGAGAAAAAAGAAAAGACAGAAAAAAGATTTAAATAGATTTTTTTTTAAAAATTTTGAAAGAAAAAGTTTAAATGAGAGAGGAAAAGACAGAGTATTTGATTGAAGGAGTTTTAGTTTGAAAGTTTGAAAAGAAAAAGAATTAAGTAACAAGAAAGAAAGAAAGAAAAAGAAATAATTGTGTTGTAAAATAAAATTTAATGAAAAGAAAAAATTTGTTATTTAAGTTTATTAATTAGAGATTTGAGGGATTTTAGTTATTTGAAAAAAGAAAAGAAAGAAAAGAAAAGAAGAATTAAAAATTTTAAGAGGATTTTAAAAGAAAGAAGTAATTTTTTCGAAGAATTTAAAAGAGTGATTTAGAGGTTAAAGTGAAGTTCAAGAAAGATGGTCGTGTAATGTTTGTGTAAAATTTTGATAGTTCAAGGAAAAGAAAATTTTAAAGAGAAAATGTATATAGAAAATTGAGAAGGAAAAAAGAAAAAAGAAGTAAAAATTTTTTTTAAAAGAAAAAGATTTTAAAATTATTTATTTTATTTTATTTTATTTTAATTTGATATTATTTTATTTATTTTAATTTAATTTAATTTTTTCTTTATTTTAATTTGATTTTTTATTTCATTTTATTTTAATTTAATTTTATTTATTTTAAAGAAGGTTGAAAAATTTTGAAAAAAAAAAGAATGAAGAAGAAAACAAAATTAAGGAATTTTTTAGAAGTAAAGATGTTTTAGATTTTAAAAAGAAGAAAAGAAAAGAGAAGAAAGAAATAAAAAAGAGAAAGGAAAAATAAAAGAGAGTTTTAAGGTTTTGGTTTTAAAGGATATTTAAGATGAAAAGATTTTAGGAGTTCAGGTGCGTTAGAAACATTGATGACTGGTTCCCAGGATGTTTTCTCTGAGTCATCGAGGAAGCCTTCCCATTCCATGAGGTATTGAAGTTTCCCCTTGCGCATTCTTGAATCAAGGATACGGCTTACTTCCCACTCTAGATGGTCTTCTACTTTGACCGGTTCTGGAGGTGATTGGTTCTTGCCCAGGTATGTTTCTCGAGCCAGTTCCAGGAGAGATACGTGGAAAAAAAGGTGAATAGCCTGCCATTTAGGAGGTAGCTTGAGTCGAAATGCAGTTTTAGAGACTTCAGAGTCGATTTTGAATGGTCCCAAGCATTTTTCAGCCAGTTTCTTTGATGGTCAAGTCGTTCAAATTTTTCGTGCGTCAAGCCATACATTGTTGCCTGGTTTAAAGGAAGGAGCAGTTTGTTGATGTTTTTCGGCCTGTTCCTTGTACCTTCAAACCGCTAATTCCAAATTTGATTTAAGTTCTTCTTGGAGTTGTGATATGGTCCGAAGATAATGTTCTGCAGGATAATTAGTTCCTAAGTGAATTGAGTTGAATTGAGCATGTCTTCCATAAACAGTTTCAAAAGGGGATTGTCGTGTCGAAGAATGAGTCGAGTTATTATAAGCAAATTTGGCCAATGGTAACCATGTGTTCCAATCGTCTTGTTGGTAACTGACATACATTTGAAGGTATTTTTCGAGGATTTGGTTGACCCTTTCTGTTTGCCAATCAGTTTCAGGATGATAGGCTGTGGAGAGGTTCCTCGTGATATTGAGTTGTTGACACAGTTGAGTCCAGAATGTGGATAAAAACAATGAGCCTCTATCTGAAATAATATTGTTAGGTAAACCGTGTTTGGAAAATACATATTCTAGAAACAAATTTGACAAATCTTCTGCAGTAGCAGTAGTGGTGGTTTTAATAAAAATAGACATTTTTGAAAATCTATCTACTATTACTAATATAGCATCAAAATTATTAGAAAGAGGAAGTTGAGAAAAAAAATCCATTGATAAAGATTCCCAAGGTTTAGAGGGAATAGGAAGTGGCTGAAGCAACCCATACTTCCGGTGACGGGGAGCCTTATTCCTATAACATTCGTAACAAGCTTTTATATAGGCCTTGATTTCCCTGGTCATACCTGGCCAGAAAAAATCCCTCGCTATTAACTGGTAGGTTTTATCAACCCCAAAATGACCAGCTAATGGAGAATCATGTTGACTATTGAAAATCCATAATTTTATTTCATTGTTGTCGGGTATGACTACTCTACCCTTGAAAACTAATAGACCTGATTCAATACTAAATCTTTTGGCCCCTTGCTTCGAGAGTATTTTGTCTTTTAACCCTAAACAATAATTGTCCTTTGACTGAGCTTCAAGGATGTTGGATAGTGGATCTTGAAAGGATTGAATTGTCATCAAATTAAGCTGATGAGTCGTTAACATTAATTTGTTGAAGATTGATTTCACATTTGCTGGGTTCTTGTCAGCAAATGCGTCCCCCAGCTGTGGGTAAATGACGTCCTGATGTGACAAGATATCTGGGACAATGCAGCTCTTACCTGGGTGATAGGAAATAGAAAAAGGAAATTCAGACAGAAATTTAGCCCACCTGGCTTGACACCTGGTTAACACTTTGGAAGTCATAAATTATTTCAAAGCATTATGGTCTGTTAAAATTTGAAAATGACTATCTAAACTGAGAAGAAAAGAGCACCATTCTTTAAGACAATGAATAATAGCTAAAACCTCTTTGTCATGAATTTCATAATTCAATTCTGCCGCAATGAGTTTGTGTGACTCAAAAGTAAAAGGATGAAACTATTTTGTTTCAGGATTTAATTGAGAAATGACCCCCGCGATAGCATAATCGCTTGCATCTGTCTCAACTATTGTTGAAGCAGAAGGATCAAAGTGTCGAAGAATTGGAGCTGTGGTGAACGCCGTCTTCAATGCTTCAAATTCCTTTTGTGCTGTGGAAGTAAAGACAAAAGGAATATCTTTTCTAAGAAGAGAGGTAAGATTGGAAATAGTTTTGGAGTAATCTTTAATAAATCTTCTATAGAAATTTGCAAAACTCAAAATTCCCTGGAGGGATTTAATGGATTTGGGCTCAGACCATTCCAGGACTTTTTAGACTTTTTTGTTGTCCATGACTAAAACATCAGTGGACAACATAAAATCCAAAAAATCAATAGATTTTAGGTGGAATTCGCATTTGTTATGCTTGGCGTAGAGACCATGATCTCGAAGTCAATTTAGAACCTGTCGAACATGATGAATATGTTCATCTAGTTTCTTTGAGAAAATTAAAATATCATCTAAATAAACGACAAAAAATTGTTTGGCAACATCTTGAAAGATGTCATTGAAAAAAGTTTGAAAAGTTGATGGTGCGTTACACAATCCAAAAGGCATGACTAAATATTCAAAACTACCAAATCTAGTGCGCATTGCAGTCAGTGGTTCATGACTTTCCGCAATTAAAATATGATTGTAAGCGCCTCTAAGATCAATTTTAGAAAAGAAATTAGCACCATTAAAAAGGGTAAGAAGCAATGACATAGGAGGAACTGGATATGCATTCTTCTTTGTAACTTTGTTGAGCTTTCTATAGTCAACACACAACCTAAGACTGCCCTCTTTTTTCTTTACAAAATAAAAAGAGATCCTGTTGGAGATTTACTGGCTCTGATGAAACCTTTGGCTACATTCTCTGCAATGTAGTCTCAAAGAACTTGAGATTTGTCCTTTGACAAAGAATAGAAAGGACCTATTAACTCTATCTGATAGTTGTAGGGTTGATGAGGTGGTAACTTATCGGCCTTGCGGATTGAAAAAACATTGAGGAAATCATGATAGATTTCTGGTAGAGTTGCTTTAATGGCTTCAATGTTGATTTGGTCTTCCTCATCATCTTCCAGAGAATCTGTCAAAGGAAGACCAGAATTGAGAGAGCATAATTTGATTACTTTGAGGCAATTTAAATCCTCTTCGAGTGAAGTCATCAAGCTAGAATGGTTAGCCAATTGCTCATTTAAAGAAAGATCAGATGCTTGCAAGTCATCTGGCAGAGATTTGTCCTCTAGCAGGACATTGTCAGGCGGGTTGTTTAACTCCCTATTGACCTGCATTGAATAATCAGAAATATACCTAGTACGTGGGGTGATCAATCCCCGTGTCCAATCAATTTCAGGATTCTAATGCTTTAAAAAGTCATGGCCAAGAATGGTATTGTCTATCCTTGGGGCGCCCAAGACTGATAACTCCCACTCAAAGGGGGGAAAGTTCAGAAAGTTGAAAACCCATAAAACTTTCTTACTGACCCAATATTTGGGTTCCTCTGATTTGACCAAATAAATTGGAGTTCGATCAATATCTGTAAATTTCAGCTGTAACTTCTTGGCAAAAGATAAACTGACAAAAGAAATTGAAGCTCCAGAGTCTATAAGACAACTGAAGGGGATATCCTCCTTAAAAAGAATGAATCTCAAGCAATTTAAGGCAACTCCAGTCATTGAGACATGGAGGCTCTGTGCACTGGGAGAGATAAGATAGTTTTCTTTGCACACAAGTAAACTATCTACTAGTTTTTTGACTTTGAACTAGTACCTTCTCTTTCCTTCAATTTCCCACAATATTCCAGCTTGTGCTTACCCCCACAATACATACATAACCCATTACCTGCTCGCCTCTTCCTCTCAGCTTCTTTAAGTTCCCCTTTAGGATCCAGTATCAAGGTTTGTCCTTTCCCTTATTGGGTTTGTATTGAATCAAGTAGGATTGAGTTGTCTGTGGGTGTGAAGAAGGTCCCAATTTGAAATTTAGGCCTTGAGACTTGTTGGCGTATTGACAATGTTGAAGTTGTCCTTGGTAAACGCCGTCAAGTTCAAGGGTTTGATCCATTAAATTCGTAAAAGTAGTCATCTTCTGAAGGTGAAGATTAAACTGATCCAGAATCATTGAAGGAAGTCATTTTTTGAAATTATACTTGAGGGCAGCATCATTCCAACCTACTCAAGTTTGAAGCGCTCTGAAGTTTGAGATATATTCAGAGGCTTTACCATTATCACTCATGCAAAGAAAATCATGTTCAATTTCTGTGTTGTCAGTTTCATTAGAGTCACCAAACAACATGAAGAGTTGGTCTTTGAGCTTTTCCCAATTATTAATAAGTAAATGGATTTCGGTCGAAGAGAGCATGAGAAGATAAGGTTCGAACCATCTTGCTGCTTTTCCAGCCAGGAGTGAAGAAGCATAAACAACATTTGATTGGTTGTTATTGAAGGTTTGAGGGTCATTATGGAACAGGAGCTTTCAGGTTTGCAAGAAGGGGCGTAATCTGTCTGGATGTTCTCCATTGAATTTATCAGGAGATTTCATAGAAGGAGTTTTGAATTTAGATCCCTCTGAAGATGTTGAATTTGAAAGAGTCTTCATGAAAAGTCTCATGAAATCTTCCAGAGAGTTAGATGGTCCAGCTTCTGAAGGTTGACCAGAAGGGTGATTAGCAGGGGCGGATGGTGCCTCGTGCATTGTATCCTCTCCTTCTTCATCATCACTAGAATCATCAAAATCTTGTTGGATGTCTTCTACAGATTGGACTGAATGTTGCCGTTCTTAAAGGTCGAGTGGCTCCAAGAGTGAGTTCAGGAAATAGGCCAAGTGGCTCTTGGCCTGCCTCTGGCGCAAGCTCTAGTAGTAGCACCTGTAGGAGGAGTGCGTTGAACAGGTGCCATTTTAAGAATTTAGAGAAAACACCTGAAAAGGGACGTAGTAGTGCAAAGAATGAGAACTACAGAGAATTAAATTATCCTGTCACCGGAAGACCTACGCACAAGGTTTAGGATGTTCCTGTAAGTGAGATGAGGAGTTTAGAGACTTCTTCGAAGTACAGAGGAATGATTCGAGGAAGTGATTCGAAGATGACTCGAAGGAAGAACTACTTCTTCGAGTTATGTTCAAGAAGGATTCTAATATAATTGAAAGGTAATATTAAAATTCTTAAGATCTCACAAAGGGTTGGAAACTCTGCAATCATAGATTTAGGATTTAGATATGATTATTGAGAAAATAAAGAAAGATACAATAATAATGATTTAACTAAAAGCTTTTACCACTATTAACTATAAATACGTTTTATAATTTAATTTTAAAGAGTATTGAACCAAAATCCTAACCCCTTTTTATATCCTTTACTCCTCATTGAATTGACCTTGTACCCATCCACTATTCCGCACACCACAGACCATTAAAAATACATCCATTACACCTGGACCCTCCTCACTAACATCCGTTAACCCTTTAATACTCCACTAACCATTCCGTCCATGCTCACTACCCCTTAATAACCCACAGACATTTCATAAACCTTTTAATGTACTATTATATTAACTGTTGCGCTGTGCGTTGCTTATTGAGAAAAAGACTAAGACACACTATTGAGAGATTGAATAATTTAGATTTAGAGTTTAGGCTAGCGCGGTTGAATAGCGAGTACACAAAGGAAAGTTGCAGTTGCTATGGAGAATTTCTTTCTGCGCTTCGAGTATGGATTTGAGCCTCTTATTATTGATTTAATGAGCTACTTTTGCCTCGAGTGTCACGTGGCGCATGACACACACTTTGATCTAACATAAGCTTTTGCATATCCAATATGTCAACTATTCACTTTCAAAAAGATTTGTAATGAATTTCACATGGAATATCAGAACTGAAACCAGTAATTTTGAGTGAATGGCTCCTCAACATGATTAATATACAGTAAAATACCATCAATATTCAATCTGATTGCTGAAAACATTTGGTAAAATGACTAATAGATATTTAAATTGGAAAATAATATTCCATTTCTAAATTTCAAATTTAAAAAATAAATCCTCATTTCAAATGTGAATTTCGTAGATTCCTCTCCTTGCTATGTTATGAGTAATATTTGAGGTATTTTATACCTTTGTAAATATGGTGTTGTGCTGCTAGAAATTATCTCTGTTTGAAGTCAACTTTATTGAAGCTTTATTCCAGAATGATACATATTTTATAACAATTTTGAGAAAAAAGTCGCTAGTAATGAAGTTAGCCTTTTATCTGTCCATTATTAAACCTCACTTAATCCTACTTAAATCCAAATTGACCCACAAAAACCTTATTCAAGATATTTTTTAGCCCAGGTTGATTCAAGATTGGAGCAAAATATTATTTTACATATCTAATATGCCTATTGACTAAATTTCTTCAAGCTTAATTAAAATTTACATTAAAATTATCTTTCTCTGGAAATATTAAGCACAAATATTGAAAATATAGAATGTAAAATTAAAATAAATCTAATATAATATGCTTAAAACAAATTTTTTTTTTTGGATTTATTGAAACAAAAAATTGTTCATTTGTGAAAATAGAAAAAATACTATCCATCCTGAATTTAGAATTTATTTTTAAAAATTTAATTCCCCCTTACTTTCAAGTTTATCATGTATTTCAAAAATTATATTTTTAATAATTTTGTGAATAGTACACATGAGATATAAGCCTTAGGGATATCAAAAACTAAAACATCAGCAAATTGAAATGTTTTTTATTGATTTGAATGGAAATAATGATTTAAAAAAATCATTAGAGTAAGTTTGATTTTGAATAATAGGCATACTTTCTCATGTAAATTTTAATTAAAATAATTATTATTCTTACATAAGTTGCAGTGGATACATTTGAGCTCAAAAAGAATTTAAATTTACAAAATAAGACTTCTATAATTCATATTCAAAAATGAAATAACCCTTCATTATCTACCTGTAAACTATTTTAAATTAAATAATTTCAAAGTCAGTATATACTGATGTTATTTTTTCTTCTAAAAAAATTTATTATATATATTAATAGACATAAACAGTTGATATAGATGTTAATTTTATATAAGCAATCTTTAATGCATAAAATGATAAAATGATATTTTATGTAAAAAGTGATGTAGGAAAAAAATATTATTATATTTTTGATGCACTATTAATAAAATTGAAGATAGAGCATATCTAAAGTTTAAACTTAATTTCAATTTTGATATCATCATTTTATTTTATTTTACTTGAGTAGAAAACAGATTTTAAATCTCAATATAATTTTAAATTTCATTAGTTTGTAGATTTCAACATTTGAAACTATGAAATAAATATTTATGAAAGAATTTTACAATATTTGCCCTTCTAAAAACTCATAAATCCAACTTCAAATCTTCTTACCTTCACAAGCAACCACAATGCATTCTGAAAATACTCTATATTTAAATAATTAAAGGTAAAAATAATTATGTTTTAATTTTTTATTTCAATTTTTGATAAATAATATATATATATATATATATATATAATTGCTTAAAAATTCTAACAGGGAACTTAATAGTGGTTTTGGAGTTAGATATATAGATTCAACTTTCAAATAATTTGTTTGGAATAAAATACAAAGGCAAAAAGGATATATTTTAATGAAAGAATACAGATTAAGGTTCTCTTAAAATTTTATTGACCATTTTTAAGAAATATCAATTCATGGTTATTGTTATTTATTATATTATCATAGAGTTTTTTCCTTTTTTAATATAATGATTTTCTATTGTGTGGTATCTAGGTTAAGATAAGTTTCAAAGATTTATTAAAGATATATATACCAGACACAGTATAATCTTTAGATTGATAACTATAACTTACTTTTCTGATGTTTTACATCCTTGATAAGTAGCTCATGCATTACACAACTACATAATTATAGTCCCTGGAAATAAGTCCTTGTGAATTTCAAATTTTTTGTTATTCTTAAAATCATTACTCAAATAAAGTGAAAATTTCTTCAATCATTGATTGAAAGAAGGAGTTTCAAAATCTTATTTTGAATTTATAAAATTTTGAGTTATTTTTCATGTTATCAAATATAATGAACGTTTGTAAATTTTAACTTCAAAACTAGTGATCATAGCAAAGTAATACTGGAACAATCAGATAAACAGGGTGAAATAAAGTCATAGCACAACAGGAAATGATACAAAATTGTTGATTTTTGGCTCACAAAATTCAACATATTTTTGAAATATTTTACCACCTTTAGATAATTTTTAGTGGATATTAACATTATTATAACAAAAAAGCTTATCATTGTTTTTGATTTTTTTAAGCAAAATAAATATTGTAAGATCATTTTTTTAAATAATATGACTTATTTTTATGCTTTATCTACAATAATTAGTAGTTTCTTTTGCAGAAATCACTTGTTTTGATATTCTATTTTTGAATTTTTTAAGAAAGTTCATTGCATTAAAGTTTTGTATCAATTTTTCATTAAAACATCATATTTTAAATCTAATGATTTGGTTTTGAAATAATATATATTTCTATGTTAATTGACTCATTATTTTTGGATTGATAAATTATGTTAAAATTTGGATTGCTTATTTCTAGTGAGTGTACATCATAGTTGGTTTTCAAATCAAAGATTAATAAATGTTGAAATTTTTTAAAATTCTAAATATCCTTTAAACCTTTTTGATTTAAATGATGTTTAATGTTATGGAATAATTCTATAATTAGAAAAAAATTAAAATCAGATAATGGTAGATTGCTTTCAATTTTTAATACTAAAATTCTATTCTACTTGAAATAATGAAAACTAAAGCCTGGTATCTCATATAAGAAACTCACAATTTTCAAAAATCATATTTACAGCTTTTTAAACATGATACACATTAAAAAATATTTTTAGAATAATTTCCTAATTAGTTTAAAATACAAGAAAACAATGACCTCAATTTATTTTAATACTTAAACCACTCTGATGAGTGAATTTCACAATCCTCTAAGTAACATATGGTTACCATCTATACACATATGCATGATTGCTCCTTTTATTCAATTTTAGCTGAATCTAAAAAGGAAAATCTCATGTTGAATATCAGCTATAAATAAACTGCTTATATTAGAAGCTAATATTTCATATGAGAAATTTGTTATTGAGTTTGGGAAACATTAATAAGTGTTGGGCATTATAATTGAGCCATTTATTCAAGTAAATAAAAAAGGATGACCTTCTTAATATTTCAGACATATATATATATATATATAATAAAAATTAATTATATAGTAGCATTTAACCATGGTTTTATACTGATGTCATATAAAAAAAGGGATTGAACTAAAAATTTCAGTAAAGAAAAAATATAAGATAAGTTAATATTCTTGTTTATATTTTCATATTTTTGAAAAGTCTTACGTAAGGGAGAAAATCATTTGGTTTTAGAGTACAAGAATTTCTAGATAAAAATCTTCACAATATAGTTTTACCCTCTCAAAATGAAAATTCTAAATATTTTTCTATCACATTATATATATTTTTTAAGTAATAGAAAATGGAGTAGTGTCTTTGACAATGAAGCTTTAGAAAATTAAATAAATGATTTAACTTTATAATATAATTTTTGAAACAATAAATCATGTATTCAAAAAAAAATATATATCTTACAATCAAGATAGCAGTATTAATTAAGCAACTCTAACAAATTTAGAAAGAAAGAAAGAAAAAAATAATTAGTAAAATGCATAAGTTATTTTTAGAATTTATGGAAACTTTATAGCTCTACCTGTAAACTAGCCTTAAAGCAGGTTTAGATTTAACATGTAGAAATTCATACATAGTACCCTTGCATCATGAGAGCAGAAAAAAATTTATGTAGTTTTATTTTATTAATTTACAATAGTATTTTTATTTTTGACTTTTTCACTAGTATAACTATATGCTTTTTTACTTTTTGTTTTTCAGAACATAAGTTTAAAGCTTCCCATCACTAATTCAAGTTAAAGCTCCATATGATGTAATAAATGAATGATATATTATAATGAACTTTTCTAAAGACTTTCCAAAAATTTTGTTTAAGAATACTTATTATAATTTTTTTAAATATTTATAATTTTTCTATCTCTTGAAAGGAGATGGCCATATCTCAATTTAATTAGTTTTCTTCAGAAAAATTTATTCTTGATCTAAATAAAATTGCATCACTATTAACTAGATGTTATTATAAAATTTTACCAATTTTTTTATCTGAACATAGTTGAAAGTATGTATAAATTAAAGTGTTTTCACATAGTCTTACTATTATCCCACTATTAATTTCACATTTAAATTTTTATTATAATTGTAAAATAAGTTTTTCAATGATTTTAATAATGACTTAATATTTAATAATTTAGTTACATAGTAGAGTTTTTATCCTATTTTTATATATGAGGCTTATTATATAAACACCACTTTTAGATTTTTTTCATTTTAAAGTCTGATAACTTTAAATTTTCATTTAACTACCCAAATTATATCAAAAAAAATTCAAAAGTATATTTTTTTAATGTACTCTTTTTGATAAACTTATTTTTTCTTATAGGTTACTCTTCAACTATTTATTGTAATTAATAACACACTCATTTATGGTCTGTTATTGTTGTTAATTGCATCCAGAAAAAATAAGGATACTCTCATATTATATTGGAGTTTTAAATAAAAAACTAAATACTAGTGGCTGGTATTAAATATGAAGTTGTTATAACTAAGTTGACCAATAATTAATGATTAAATCGAATTTTATATTACAAATTTTATTGAGTGTATATAAAAATAACACTCAAAATATATATATAAGATATACATATAACCATTGAATATCAAAAATGAAATACATATCAACATGGTCTTTTTTAATGATTTTCAAATTTACTTAAAGAGACATTAATATTTCCAAATCAAATTTTATATCAAATATAACAATATTATTATTTAAATTTTAATTATTTTACAAAAAATTTGAGTTAAAAAGTAATTTAGTTCAGTATTTAATGAATGTTTTTAAAAAATATTTACAAAAATAGTAATAACCCCTCACAAAAAAAAAAAAATTTACTTACAATTTGCACAGTATTTCTAGCCTTAAAATATTGATATTCCTCTAATAAAAATATTTTTTAAATAAATTTAAAATTTTTTTCATTATTTTATTACAAAATGTCAAATTTATAATTTATTTTATCTCACTAAAGAATTTAGTTGAAAATTTAATTTTGGATTTCCAAAAAATTTACTTAAAAGTCAAAAATTAAAAAAAAATTATAAATATAATTATGAGAAAGGGGTAAATTAAATTTATAATATTCATATTAAAAATTTCATATATTTTATGGTGTTTGAATTTTAAATTTAATGTATTAAAAAATTATTATTAAATAACCAAGCCAAGTGAAATTGGCTTGGGTTTTTAGTATCACTAGCACTTACTCTTTTTCTTATACTCATGTTTTAATTTTTTTTGTTTTGTTTTCTACTTTTCTCACTTTTTTTTAATGATTTTTAATTTTTTAAGACCAAAGTTTCTTTCAAACAACTTGGGTCTAACTCTTCTCTCACTTCCCCACCAGATTGCACCTGGTGGGGAAAATCACTTTCATTTTAGAAACCAAAGTCCCTTTCAGGGAATTTGGTTTCTCTTTGTGCATTGCACAGCCAGAAAAAAACTGGCTGTGCATTGCACTGCATGAAGCTGATTTCAAGTCAGCTGCATGAAATATGTAAGCGAGTGTGAAACGCACATTGCTTGCAGCAGCAACGCACGTTGCATACAGATTTGACCACCTCCCAGCCTAGTAAATTGACTGGGAGGGTGGCAAATGTAAAAGGGAGCAACCAAAGTCGCTTTTAGCAACTTTTGTTGCATGAAAGCAACACTTCCCGCCAGGGGAAACCTATCTGGAAGTACTAAATTGAAATGTAAGGGACCCAAGCCAATTTCAAAGGCTTGAGTCATAAATTTAGGTTTCCAAAAAGAAGTCAGTAGAAATCTGGCTTCAATAAAAAGTAAATTTTTTAATTAAAATACATACATAAATAAACATGTGTTCAAATAAGATATACAACGCTCTGCAGATGGTTAGAAACAGCCTTCCATTGTTACACATAGAAACAAAATCAAATGTTGCTTTCAGCAACATTGGTCATGTTTTGATATTTCAAGCCAAGTAATATTAGGAAAAAGGTCAAGGCAAAAAAATTGCACAATTAAAAATCTACCAATTTAATATGATTGGGAGGTTCATATTTTAGAAATAGTTGGTGCACATTATAGTTCCCTTTAAAAAAATTTGAAAATGAAATAAGTTTGATGCAATGAAAATTTAAATGTGATGAGTGTATCTTTTTTAGCTACATGAAAAATGGTAGCTAGAATTATGTGGTGTCAATTTTTTTTAGATGTGAAATTCAGTGTGCCATAACCCTTCATCTGTACAACATGCAGCCAAGTAAATTCTAGCTGGAGTTAGTAAATGCATATTAAACAATGATCATGCTGCATACAGTTCCTTGGCAAAATTATTCTTGGAGTTTAGATGAAGTTTATCATATGACTGGGAGAGCTGAATTTTTTTGAAAAAGAGATCAGTGAAAATTCATGATATCCAAATTTTTTTTCCACCAAATTTATTGCTCCTTTCTCTGTCTCACTTAAATTTTTCAATAATTATTGATCATATTTTTGCTTTATCATTTTGAATTATTGGTACTACTTTCTTGACCTTATCTGATTACCAGTAAGCAAATTTTTCTTGTTACTGCATTTTATATCATTTTGTTTTGTTACTCTTTTTTACACTTTTGACAAGCTAATCTAATGATTCTAATTCTGAATTTATTTTTAAGGTATCTTTTATTGTACCCTTTCAAATCAATATCAAAAATTTCTTTTTCAGTTAACTTAAAGTTTTTTTATTTATTTTTCAATTTACTTATATTTATTACTTATCAAAAGTGTTCAATTTATTTATCTAACTATTTATTTTTTAAACAGTGATTATAAAATAAACTTAAAAAACAATTTTGATCAATCAGCTACAAATGGAAGAAGATTTAATAGACAAGTAATTTCATTTTTTGCTTATCATTTTCTATATTTATTCAATACTATCTCAACCATTATATTATTAATATGAAAAATAAAACATCATCTTTTACTTGCTGAAAGGATACAGGATAATGCTTTGCTTTTCATAATTATAATTAGATTGTTTGTACTTTACCTTTAATTTATTGATTTTTAAGTTGTTTCAAAGTCTTGTACTTGCTGAAAGCATACAAGATGTCACAGGATGAACTATGCACAAGGTTGAGGGTGTTCCTGGAAGTGAGATGGAGTGAGGAGTTTAGAAACTTCTTCAAGGCACAGAGGAAATGTTTGAGGAAGTGATTCAAAGATGACTCGAAGGAAGAGCTACTGCTTTGAGATATGTTCAAAAAGAATTCTAATAAAATTTAAAGGTAATATTAAAATTCTTAAGATATCACAAAGGGTTGGAAGCTCAATAATCAAAGATTTAGGATTTAGAAATGATTACTGAGAAAATAAGGAAAGATAAAATTATAATGATTTAACCTTAAGCTTTACCACTATTAACTATATATATTTTTTATAATTTATTTCAAAAGAATGTCAAACAAAAAACCCAACCCCTTTTATATCCTTTACTACTACTTGCATTGACCTCATACCCATCCACTATTCCACACAACACAGACCATTTAAAAATACACCCGTTACACCTGGATCCTCCTCACTAAAATCCGTCAATCCTTTAATTCTTCCCTAACCATTCCATCCATGCTCACTACCCCTTTTAATAATTCACAGACATTTATTAAACCTTTTAGTTTACTATTACATTGACTATTGCACTGTGCATTGCTTATTGAGGAAAAAACTGAGACACACTATTGAGAGATTGACTAAATTAGATTTAGAGTTTAGACTAGCGCGGTTGAATAGTGAGTACACAAAGGAAAGTTGCAGTTGCTATGTATAATTTCTTTCTGCGCTTCAAGTATGGATTTAGACCTCTGTATTATTGATTTAATGAGCTGGATTTGCCTCGAGTGTCACATGGCATGTGACAGATGCCCGGGTATAAAAACGCAAGCTCCATTGAGCGTGAGAAATATACTTCCCACAGTATTTTCCCTTTATTTAATTCTTGTTTATTATTATTATTATGTCAGCTTGTCCAACTCCAGCTCCCTCGCCTCCTCACCCCAAAGCGGATGGTGGGCTTGTTACTCAACAGTACTCCAAAGCATGCATGGCTTGTGAAACAATGGAATACATCTGTGTTGAAAGCACAGCTACTCGAGGTCCTCTCCAGAAATGCGAATGTTGCCGATGGAGATGGGTGGCATGCGATGCTTTAGCTAAAAATTCTGACATTGAACGAAGGTTTACCAAGAACAAATATTGGGTAATAATGAAGACCAAAGAATTGTTCAAAGATATATGGGACGTGTTGATTGGTGATGATCAATCAGAAGCATTTGAGGAGGAAGCCGAGGACACCATGGCGACCTTGGTAGCCCAAGCCATGGGTACAAAACAAAGGGTGGAAGAGGAGGTGGATGAATTGGTGGAGGAATATGAGGAGGAAGTCCCCATCTTAAGGCGGACACCAAAGAAGTGGAGGATGGTCATTGAAGATGATGAAGAAGAAAAAGAAGTGACAGTGGAAGTCACATCGAATTTATTTCTAGAAGCTGACCCATTATTTGAAGTAAGTCCATTCTTCTGTCGTTTTTTAAAAACTTTGTTACTGATGATCTTGTTTTAGAATTCAGATGTCATCACAGAAGTTCCAATTGCGGAAGCTGCACTTTTGCTTCCAGTTGAGGCAGATCAACCAGTGGTTGATTTGAGGGAGGACAACAAAGAGACTCTCGACCAGGTATGGTTGAAGAAACCTTGCCAAGGTCGACAAGCTCGATTCATCAAAGAGTTAAGCGGTGAAGTCAATAAGATTTTCATTGCTACCTCCTTTGAAATGGACAAAGAATTACTGGAAATTGGGGAAGTGGTACCAGTAGGAGAGGAAGAGGTTTTTGAGAAATGTAGGAAGGAAATAAGGGTGGTTTTGGAGAAGATGAAGGAGTGGTTCGAGAGAAAATAAAGGAGAATATTTAAAATGGAAGGAAAAGGAAAAGAAAGAAAGAGGGAAAGAAAAAAAAGTAGAAAGAAATTTGTGTATTTATTTATTTATTTTTAATTTGTTGTTTTAACTAAAATTTTTATATTTATTTTATAAGATTTTGAGAGAAAAAGAAAAAAAAGAAAAAAGATTTGAATAAAATTTTGTTTTAAATTTTTAAAGAAGAAAAGAAAGAATATTTAATTGAAGGAATTTTAGTTTATATTTTAAAAAGAAAAAATTTAAGTAAGAAAAAAGAAATAGTTGATTGAAATAATTTTGTTTGAAATGAAAATTTAATGAAAGAAAAAAATTTTATTTGTGAAAGTTTATTTATTGAAGTTTTGAGGAATTTTAGTTATTTGAAAAGAAAGAAGAAAAAGAAGAGAAGAAATAATATTTTAAAAAGAATTTGAAAGAAAGAAGTAATTTGTTCAAAGAATTTAAAAAGAGAGATTTAAAGGTTGAAGTGAAATTCGAGAAAGATTGTTGTGTTGGGTTGGTGAGAAATTTTGATAGTTTGAAGAAAAAGAAATAAGGGAAAGAAGAAAAAAGTTTGAAAAGAGAAAAGAAAATTTAAAGGAGTTTATTGATTTTTTACGATTTTAATTTTATTAATTTATTTTTAATTTAATTTAATTTAATTTATTTTAAAAAAGGTTGAAAACTTTTGAAAGAAAAAAGAAGAAAGAGGAAAAGAAAACAAAGAATAAGGATTTTAGAAGAGAAGAAGTTTTAGAATTTTAAGAAAAGAAAAAGAAGAAAAAAAAGAAAAGAGAGTTCTAATGTTTTGGTTTTAAAGGATATTTAATGAAAAGATTTTAGGAGTTCAGGGTTGTTAGAAACATTGATGGCTGGTTCCCAGGATGTTTTGTCTGAGTCATCGAGGAAGCCTTCCCATTATACAAGGTATTGAAGTTTCCCCTTGCGCATTCTTGAATTAAGGATACAGCTTCCTTCCAACTGTAGATGGTCTTCTACTTTGACTGGTTCCAGAGGAGGTTGGTTCCTGCCCGGGTATGTTTCTCGAGCCATTTTCAGGAGAGATATGTGGAAAACAGGGTGAATAGCCTGCCATTTAGGAGGTAGCTTGAGTCGAAATGAAGTTTTAGAGACTTCCGAGTCAATTTCAAATGGTCCCAAGCGTTTTTCAGCCAGTTTCTTTGATGGTAAAGTCGTTCAAATGTTTTGTGCGTTGAACCATACTTTGTTGCCTGGTTTAAAGGAAGGAGCAGATTGTCAATGTTTGTCAGCCTGTCCCTTGTACCTACAAATTGCTAATTCCAAATTTGATTTAAGTTCCTCTTGGAGTCGTGATATGGTTCAAAGATAATGTTCAGCAGGATGACTAGTTCCTACATGGATTGAGTCGAATTGAGGATGTCTTCCATAAACAGTTTTGAAAGGAGATTGTCGTTTCAAAGAATGAGTCAAGTTATTATAAGCAAATTTAGCCAATGGTAACCATGTGGTCCAATCGTCTTGTTGGTAACTGACATACATTTGAAGGTATTGTTTGAGGATTTTTTTGACCCTTTCCGTTTGCCCATTGGTTTCAGGATGATAGGCCGTGGAGAGATTCCTTGTGATATTTAGTTGTCAACAAATTTGAGTCCAGAATGTGGATACAAACAACGAGCCTCTATCTGAAATAATATCATTAGGTAAGCCATGTTTGGAAAATACATATTCTAGAAACAATTTTGACAAATCTTATTCTGTAGCAGTAGTAGTGGTTTTAATGAAAATAGACATCTTTGAAAATCTATCTACTATTACTAATATAGCATCAAAATTGTTAGAAAAAGGAAGTTGAGAAATGAAATCCATCAATAAAGATTCCCAAGGCTTAGAGGGAATAGGAAATGGTTGAAGCAACCCATGCTTCCGGTGACGGGGAGCCTTTTTCCTATTACATTTTTAACAAGCTCTTATATAGGCCTTTATTTCTCTGGTCATTCCTGGCCAGAAGAAATCCCTTGCTATTAACTGGTAGGTTTTATCAACCCCAAAATGACCAGCTAATGGAGAATCATGTTGACTATTGAAAATAAATAATCTTATTTAATTGTTGTCAGGTATGACTACTCTACCTTGGAAAACTAATAGACCTGATTCAATACCAAATCTTTTAGCCCCTTGCTTTGAGAGTATTTTGTCTTTTAACCCTAAAAAATAATTGTCCTTTGACTGAGCTTCAAGGATGTTGGATAGTGGATTTTAAAAAGATTGAATTGTCATCAAATAAACTTGATGAGTCATTAACATTGATTTGTTGAAAATTGATTTCACATTTGCTGGGTTCTTGTCAGCAAATGTGTCCCCCCGCTGTGGGTAAACGTTGTCCCAACGTGACAAGATATCTCAGACAATGCAGTTCTTACCTGGGCGATAGGAAATAGAAAAAGGAAATTCAGACAGAAATTCAGCCCACCTGGCTTGATGCCTGAATAGCACTTTGGAAGACATAAAGTATTTTAAAGCATTATGGTCAGTTAGAATTTGAAAAGGACTATCTAGGCTGAGAAGAAAAGGGCACCATTTTTTAAGACAATGATTAATAGCTAAAAGCTCTTTGTCATGAATTTCATAATTTAATTCTTCTGCAATGAGTTTGCATTACTCAAAAGCAACAGGATGAAACAATTTTGTTTCAGGATTTAATTGAGAAATGACCCCTGCAATAGCATAATCGCTAGCATCTGTCTCGACTACTGTCGAAGCAGAAGGATCAAAGTGTAGAAGAATTAGAGCTGTGGTAAATGCAATCTTCAATGCTTTGAAGTCCTTTTGTGCTGTAGAAGTAAAAACAAAAGGAACATCTTTTTTAAGAAGAGAAGTAAGATTGGAAATAGTTTTAGAGTAATCTTTAATAAATCTCCTATAGAAATTGGAAAAATTCAAAAATCCTTGGAGGGATTTAACGGCTTTGGGCTCAGGCCATTCCAGGACCTTTTGGACCTTTTTGTTGTCCATGACTAAACCATCAGTAGATAAAGTAAAACCCAAAAAATTGATTGATTTAAGATGAAATTCGCATTTATTGTGCTTGGCTTAGAGACCGTCATCTCAAAGTCGATTTAGAACCTGTCGAACATGATGAATATGTTCATCCAGTGTCTTTGAGAAAATTAAAATATCATCTAAATAGATGACAAAAAATTGTTTGACAACATCTTGAAAGATGTCATTGAAAAAGGTTTGAAAAGTTGATGGTGCGTTACACAATCCAAAAAACATAACTAAATATTCAAAACTACCAAATCTAGTGCGCCTTTCAGTCAGTGGTTCATGACCTTCCGCAATGCGAATAAGATTTTAAGCGCCTCTATGATCAATTTTAGAAAAGAAATTAGCACCATCGAAAAGGGTAAGAAGCGATGACATAGGAGGAAAAGGATATGCATTCTTCTTAGTGACTGTGTTGAGCTTTCAATAGTAAACACACAACCTATGACTACCGTCTTTTTTCTTTACAAAAAGAACAGGGGAACCGGTTGGAGATTTACTGGCTCTGATGAAACATTTGGCTACATTCTCTGCAATGTAGTCTCAAAGAACTTGATATTCATCCTTCGACAAAGAATAGACAGGACCTGCTGGAGGTACTAGACCTATTAACTTTGTTTGATGGTTGTAGGGTGGATGAGGTGGTAACTTATTGGACTTGCAGATTGAGAAACCATCGAGGAAAACATGATAGATTTCCGGTAGAGTTGATTTTATTGCTTCAACGCTGATTTGGTTGTCCTCATAATCTTCGAGAGAATCTGTCAAGTGAAGACCAGAATTGAGAGAGAATAATTTGATTACTTTGAGGCAAGTTAAATCCTCTTCGAGTGAAGTCATTGAGCTAGAAGGGTTAGCCAATTTCTCATTTAGAGAAAGATCAGATGCTTGCAAGTCATCTGGCAGAGATTTGTGCTCTGGCATGAAATTTTCAGGCGGGTTGTTTAGCTCCCTATTGACCTGCATTGAAGAATCAGAAATATACTTAGTGCGTGGGGTGATCAATCCCCATGACCAATCAATTTCAGGATTACAATGCGTTAAAAAGTCATGGCCAAGGATGGTATTGTCCATTCTTGGGGCGTCCAAGACTGATAATTCCCACTCGAAGGGGGGAAAATTTGGAAAGTTGAAAACCCATAAAACTTTCTTACTTACCCAATATTTGGGTTCCTCTGATTCAACCAAATAAATTGGAGTTCAATCAATATCTGTGAATGTCAGATTTAACTTCTCGGGAAAAGATAAAATGACAAAAGAAATTGAAGCTCCAGAGTCTATAAGACAACTGAAGGGGGTATCCTCTTTAAAAAGAACGAATATCAAGCAGTTTAAGGCAACTCCAGTCCTTAAGACATGGAGGTTCTGTGCACTGGGCAACATAAGATAGTTTGCTTTGCACACAAGTAAACTATCTACTAGTTTTTTGACCTTGAACTAGTACCTTCTCTTTCCTTCAACTTCACACAATCTTCTAGTTTGTGCTTACCCCCACAATACATACATAACCCATTATCTGCTCGTCTCTTTCTCTCAGCTTATTTAAGTTCCCCTTTAGGATCCAGTACTTTTCTGATATCTCCTGGGGTCTAGCTTTTAGGTCAAGGTTTGTCCTTTCCCTCATTGGGTTTGGATTGAGTTGAGGAGGATTGAGTTGTCCGTGGGTGTGAAGAAAGTCTCAACTAAAAATTTAGGCCTTGAGATTTGTTAGTGTATCAACGATGTTGTAGTGGTCCTTGGTAAATGCCGTCAAGTTCCAGGGTTTGATCCATTAAACTTGTTAAAGTAGTCATCTTCTGACCGTGAAGATTTAACTGATCCAGAATCCTTGAAGGAAGTCCTTTTTTGAAATGATACTTGAGGGCAGCATCATTCCAGCCTACTTGAGTTTCAAGTGCTCTGAAGTTCAAGATGTATTCAGAGGCTTTACCATTATCACTCATGCGAAGAAAATCAAGTTCAATTTCTGCGTTGTCAGTTTCATTAGGGTCACTGAAAGACGTGAAGAGTTGGTCCTGAAACTTTTCCCAGTTATTAATAAGTAAGTGGGTTTCTGTCGAAGAGAGATTGAGAAGATAAGGTTCAAACCATCTTGATGCTTTTCCGGCTAGGAATGGAGAAGCGTAAACAACCTTCGATTGGCTGTTATTGAAAGTTCAAGGGCCATTATGGAACAGGAGCTTGCAGGTTTGCAAGAAGGGCCGCAATCTGTCTGGATGTTCTCCATCAAATTTATCAGGAGATTTCATGGAAGGAGTTTTGAATTTAGATCCCTCTGAAGAAATTGAATTGGAGTGGGTTTTCGTGAAATGTCTCATGAAGTCCTCCAGGGAATTAGATGGTCCAGGTTCCAAAGTTTGACAAGAAGGGTAAGTAGCAGGGGCAGATGGTGCCTCATGCATCGTACCCTCTCCTTCTTCTTGCTAGAATTATCAAAATCCTGGGGTATGTCTTCTACAGATTGGACGGAATGTCCCCGTTCTCTAGGTTTGAGAGGCTCCAAGTAGTGAGTGTGGGAAACAGGTTGTGTAGCTGTTGGCCTGCCTCTGGTGCAAGCTCTAGTAGTAGCACCCGTAGGAGGAGTGCGTTGAACAGGTGCCATTTTAAGAATTTAGAAAACACCTGAAAAGGGGCATAGTAGTGCAAAGAGTTAGAACTACGGAGAGTTAAATTATACTGCCACCAGACGACCTACGCACAAGGTCGAGGGTGTTCCTGGAAGTGAGATGGAGGGAAGAGTTTAGAAAATTCTTCAAGGCACAGAGGAAATGTTCAAGGAAGTGATTCGAAGATGAATCGAAGGAAGAGCTACTGCTTCAAGATATGTTCGAAAAGAATTCTAACATAATTTAAAGGTAATATTAAAATTCTTAAGATCTCACAAAGGGTTGGAAGCTCAATAATCAAAGATTTAGGATTTAGAAATGATTACTGAGAAAATAAGGAAAGATAAAATAATAATGATTTAACCTTAAGCTTTACCACTATTAACTATATATATGTTTTATAATTTAATTCAAAAGAATGTCAAACCAAAAACCCAACCCCTTTTATATCCTTTACTCCTACTTTCATTGACCTCATACCCATCCACTATTCCACACAACACAGACCATTAAAAATACACCTGTTACACCTTGACCCTCCTCACTAACATCCGTTAACCCTTTAATCCTCCACTAACCATTCCGTCCATGCTCACTACCCCTTTTAATAATTCACAGACATTTAATAAACCTTTTAGTGTACTATTACATTCACTATTGCGCTGTGCGTTGCTTATTTAAGAAAAAACTGAGACACACTATTGAGAAATTGACTAATTTAAATTTAGAGTTTAGACTAGCGTGGTTGAATAGTGAGTACACAAAGGAAAGTTGCAGTTGCTATGTAGAATTGCTTTCTGCGCTTCAAGTGTGGATTTAGACCTCTGTATTATTGATTTAATGAGCTGCTTTTACCTTGAGTGTCTCGTGGCGCGTGACACAAGACAATGCTACTATTTAAAAATTAATTAATTATTTAAGTATAACTTTCTAAGTCAATATATTGGTCAGAGCAAGATTTTTCATTTTATAAATGTGGATATGATAATTCTGTACATTTTTTAATATTACTAGTGTATTAGTGTTATACTTTCATTATATTATTAATATTCAGTGTAGAACCAAATCTTGTACTTGCTGAACGCATACAGGATAAAGCTATACTTTTATATTTATAATTAAATAAAGCATACCTTTGAAACACTTTCTTAATATTTGAAATAAAGAAAAAGTATATAAATTTACTAATATGTAGATATGCTAATTTTATATTTCTAATATTGAAGATATGATAAAGTTTAAGGTATCATTGACTGATAATTGAAATTCTGTTACTATTTTCTAATTTTTAATTTTTTTCTTTTTTAAATCAAAATTTCATTCTCTTGGGATCAAACCATCAATGAGTAACAATTTGAAAAAAAAACGGCAAGGGAAGAACTCTAACAATAGGTGGGCCAAAGACATTTCTACCGGAATGAAACTTTTAAACGCTCTTGGAATGGATAAAAACGGGAAGAAGCCACATTTATATGCACAATCTTATGAAAATAATATGACAGATTGAAATAATTATTACAATTTTTTTCCTGTTTGTAGTATTTATAAACCAAAAGTTGTCTTAATACCTAATGTTCTTGTGCAGACTTTTGAAATTCATGAGTTCATAGAACTAGATATGTTATAAGCCACTATTAAATGCATTAAGGATCATTCTTACTGTGAACATAAAATTACAAATAATGGTTATCATCAAAGAGCTGGTGGTTTTGGAAAAAATTTTGGTGGTGGCTTTATTTTAGATAGAAATAAATCTTTAAATATTTGTAATTATCAATTTTTTTAATTTAAATACTGAATTTTCAAATGCTTTTCCTTGCAGATGAATACACTAATGATATTTTACACACAGATAAATATAAAGAACAAATGAAGAGGATTGCAATGTACTTTGAATATTTTTTTAAAAAAATATCATATGTAAAATACAAGGAGGCAACTAATATTTGTTTAAAACTTTGTATTCCTAGATTTACAAAATTTTCTAGTGAAGAAGAGGGTGTACCATTTTCTAGTAATTTAACTTGGAAATCTGGAGCAAATGATAATGGTTTCTCCAATGAGGTTCATCTTGATAAGGATGCAAGTGAGTATACTTTAAGAATATTTTTTCCTTAAGATAAAGAAAACAATACAATTCATAGGAAGTACAATAAGACCCAAACATGACAAAAAGTTGGAGAACTTATGTTTCACAAAATTTAAAGTAAAATCAACTTTGAAGCAACTAATGGAATAACATTGACATTATGACCTTCCAATCAACTGAGGAATTTTACCTCAAGATGTCACAAAATTCCTGGCTTCACAAGGATAGGTTCTTCTATTCAAATCAGCACTAGACTTTTTCATGCTATTGAAAAGCTTAATGTTTTTAATATTGATATCTCAGAATACTTAGAAATTGTAGAAGAAAAATATAGGTATGAATATTTGATTAGTACTTTGAGAGATTTTTAGAAAAGAGATGACTTAATAAAGGAAGAAATAGAAACAGCAAAGTCTTATTTATCTAATGTTAAGACAAATCTAAATTTTTTTAAAAATTATATCATATATACACAACTTAATGCAAAATTAAACATGATAAATACTGGGAGTAGTTGTAACATTTTCAGTTGTGATGATTATAGTATTATCTATTTTTTTTATTTGTGAAATAGAATAATTTTTTTTTCATAATATTGTAAGAAAATTTGATTTACTATTGAGGAAATATATAAGTTGTGAAATCTTTGAATTTCATTTTTATTAAATTGGTAGCAAAGGTCCTAAAATATAAAACTATAATAAATAATTTGAAATATATTAGCCATAAAAATGTGCTTTTAATGCTACCAAATTAACTGTATAGTATTGTAGTTCAAACAGGCTTATTAATAAAAAAGTTAATAATAAAGAGTTGATGAAAGAAATTTGAATCAATAATAGATTAAATTGTATTTTTTTAAGAATACACTCATTTAATTATTTAATTTTTCTACTTCTGATTAAAAATGTTACAATCAAAGAAAAAATTTGTAAAAATTAATAGATTATTCAATATTAAAGGTATAGTAACAAAACTAGAGCAGTTATCATATTTTTATATACACAGTAAAATATTTAAGAATTTAATACAAGTATTTGAAATCATATAAGAAGATTTTTAATTCTTTGTTATTGCTGGACTTACAATAATTTTTTTAATAATTAATTTAGAAAATCATGTCAAAGGTTTCTTAATAAATTTCAAAGATGGTCACATGTTTGACATATTTGAAGGAGAATAACTTGAATTATACAAGATAAATCATATACACAGAGCTTTATCTATTTACTTGTTTGAATATTAATTTATTGAAAGGCTATTTTTAGAAAAAAAGGTGATACTGGCTGAATGGAGCTCCAGTGATTTAGAAAATCTGCAGAAATTGCCCTAGCAATTCCCAGAGGACTTTCAGTATCAAATTATAAAGGAAATGGATTTCACTTGCCTATAAAAGGCTTTATTAATGTTAAAATATAGTTATTAAAATTTTTCCAAATTATTTCTTCCATCAAATGATTTTTTTTTCATGTAAATTAAGAAACTTAATTTCTGATATCACCTCCAATTAATCAGCTGCTGAAGCCAATCTATGATCTTGAGAGCTCAGAAATAAACCACAGACACCATCAATTATATAGAATGTGAAATATTGATATCGGTGGTGGGAGTATTCAGAATTTATCTTTTTTAGTGCAGCCTTTTGTTTCTGTTTCATTATAGTCAGTTGAGTATTTTCGTTTATCTGACTCGTTTGTTGAGATTTTCTAGTCTTTCCACTTGATAATTTTTCAGCACAATATTTTGATTTAAGAATGATAATTGACATAATTATATCAATGATAATGTTTCTGATTTGAAGAAGAGTTGACATTTATATATCATGGGTTTGAAGTGCAGTAGGACCAACTTCTAAGCCATCAGGTATTGGACTCTTCAGATTTGAAAAGTGAGCTAGAAGCTGAAGACCATGTTCAATTAAAAAATCTGAGTAAATTTTTTGATGTGATGGGAGCTGGCTGAATTCATGTGCAGTCAGATAAAGTGAAGATGATATAAGAGATACCCATGAAGAACAGCAGTGATCACCTGGGATTATTAATCTCATAAGCATTTGGATAAGATTGGATTCAGGGTAATCCGTTTTCTTTGTTGAGGAATGAATTTCAGTATTTAAACCATCAGGAGCACATAAATCATCCATTTTTTTGAAATCAATATTATTGAGTACCCATAGCTGTGAGCTATCAATCTCTAAAAAAATATTTGCTACAAAAGGAAAAAAAAATAAGTAAAAGAAAAAAGTTATGACTAAAAATTATGGTAACTTACATAACTCATTAAGTTTTGAAAGCCAATCTTCTCCACAAGATTTTTCCAAATGAAAAGTAAACATTGGAATATTTAACATGGGTTCTTGGGAAGAAGTAGAAGAGCGTAATTCAAGGAGAGTAACAATTCTCAACCACAACCTAAGGCCCTTTTCCGTGTTGATTCTACCATTATAATATTTATGAATTTTACAGAATTTCTCCTGAAAATCAGAGTCTTTTAGAACTGAGTGTGAATAATTTAGAGGTTTGTTTGATATCTTAATTGGAGTTAATTTCATTGGTAGAGAAGCTTTCAAAGAGGTCAAATTAGGTAATTTAGGAGGTGATGGGTATTGCTTCTTAGAAATGAAGGAATTCAGTGATGAGCTGTTTTTATCATCATCTTCATCAAACATATTATCATTTCTTGAAGAAGATTTTAAAGTTTGCTGGTGTTGATGAGCAAGCATAGCTTCATATTCTGATAGTTCATCATTGCTCTTTTCATAATCTTCATCAGGGAGAGGGCATTTATTGATGGAACAATCTACAGTAGGTGAGTTTCTGGTACAAAATATCAAAAGAAAGATAAAAAGTACAATATGTAAGAAAAAAAGAGATATATGATAGAATTTTAAAGATAAAAGAATAACAATAAAAGAAAAGGAAACAAGAATATACTTATTACCAAAGCCTTTGCTTTTTTTTGAGATTTATTATTTGATACATCAGAAAAATAATTAGCAGAAGGCGGTTTGATATGTCAAACAAAAGAGGAGCCTTGCGATAATTTCTTTTTCTTGGAGCAGATAACAGGTGTTTCAAGATTTTCCTTAGAAGTTGAAGCATTAGTAGAAGCTGATGGTTCATCTTTCCCATCACCATCCATAATGACAATGACTTCATCAGGAGGAATCATACCCTCCTTGTAAGCTACAAATATATATGAAGTAAAAAAATATTAATAATCTTATCTAATAGTTTTAAAGCAGACAAAAAAGTGAAGAAAATACATTTTCAAGGCTTTTCACATATTGGAGTAAGTCGTTACACGGGTTAGATAAATATGAAGGAGAAGGATTATTTTTAAGGATCTTGACAAGTTATTCCATTTTATCTCTATCCAATTCAAGTGAATTGCAATACTGAACTCTCGTCATTTCCTGCCTCTCATTGCCAAGCACAGGAGGTTTAGGTGCCATGCAATGTGGAAGACATGGTGAAAGCTCAAAAGCTTCAAAGTGAGTATCAATCAAAGAGTGGGATGGAAAATATTTGGGCGCTGGAAAATAAATTATTTGAAAAAAAAGGTATAGAACATAAGTCAAATATATAAATTAAGAGAGAGGAACATGATTCACATACAAAGTGGAGGTGTAGGATTTTGAATACTAGACATATTGATTAATGAATATTAAAAAAAGTATTTGATATCAAAAAATTATGATTTAATATGATGAATAATTATAAGAAACTCTTTTCTAGAAAATTTAAGTTAATAATTTAATAGGATAAAAAATAGAATAAGATTAAAATTAAAGTGAGGATGAAAGAAACAGAAAACATAAAGAGGGGTATTATATATTATTTGAGCTTTTTTTAACATGTATTATTCATAGTGGGCTAAACTGAGTAACATGCTAAATCACAATCTGTTTATATTGAAGTGAAATTTGATGTAGCTAACAAAAAATACTAGGAATTCTTTGGGGCCTTTTATTGTGAAAACAAATAATAAAAAATGCATATCCCATATGTAAATTGCCACAGGTAAATACAAAATTTTTTAAATTAGAATTTACTCCTAAACAATGGAGATACACTTACTTAGTATATTTTATGAAAACAAAGGATAATTTTTTATAACTATTTGTTAAATTTACTTTCAGATGACAATGAGAGATTCACAAATATACTGATATGTCTCAACAAACAAGAAATGAATTATAAATATAAAATTGTTAATATTAGAATTTAAGAAAAGAATTTTTTTTTAAGTGAAAGGAGGAGTTTTGGGCTAGGATGTGGGCCCAGTGAACAAACCATTGATAAACTTGGATACAAATAAGGAAAAATAATTGAATAGTTTTATTTTACAATATATCTTAGTCTGCACAAGATATTGCATTGTTGTCCCTAACTATCAATATTGTTACTTTTTAAAATTTATAGGACTACTAAGTTGATAAAATATTATTATTAATCACCCACTGAAATACCTTAAGCAACATTCAAAATTATTAAAACATTAATATTCAATTTGAGATTTGGATTAGCTAATTTTTCACCACTTACCACAGTTTTGATTAACATAATAAAACTTGAAAAAAATTGTTGAGATAACCTAGAGATGGGTGCAAGAAAATGATGAAACATATGACTTGAAACTTAACTCATACACTATTGATAAGCTTCATGGATCCTGATTAATTTCTATCAAAATTTATTATGAGACTGGCATATTGAATTTTAGCTATGACCAAGTACTTTAAGTGCCATGGTTTGTATTCAATATATTGGTTTTGAAATTAATTTTGATAGGAATTAACATGTATCATATGGCACCATGCATGGAACCCTGACAGAAAGAACAAAATTTACAAGGCAATGAACCTCATAATTTCAATTGAAATTAATGTAGACCCCTTCATATTGAATACAGTCCATGTCACATGGACTACACAGACATAGATAAAATTCAAAATGCATGGCTTAAAATTAATTTCTATCAAAATTAACCAAGGCATTAAAACATAATTTTTTATATGGTGTACTTGATCAAACCAGTTAATCTGTCACCAGAAGACCTACGCACAAGGTGGAGGGTGTTCCTGGAAGTGAGATGAGGGTAGTAGTTTAGAAACTTCTTTTAAGAACAGAGGAAATGTTTGAGGAAGTGATTCGTTGATGACTCAAAGGAAGAGCTACTGCTTCAAGATATGTTCGATAAGAATTCTAATATAATTTAAAGGTAATATTAATATTCTTAAGATCTCACAAAGGGTTGTAAACTCAATAATCAAAGATTTAGGATTTAGAAATGATTACTGAGAAAAACAAGGAAATGTACAATAATAATGATTTAACCTAAAGCTTTACCACTATTAACTATATGTATGTTTTATAATTTAATTCTAAAGAAATATCAAACCACAATCCAACCCCTTTTATATCCATTACTCCTCCTCGCATTGACCTCATACCCATCCATCATTTTGCACACCAAAGACCACCAAAAATACACCTGTTACACCTTGACCCTCCTCACTAACATCCGTTAACCCTTTAATCCTCCACTAACCATCCTGTCCATAATCACCACCCCTTTTAATAACCCACAGATACTTAATAAAACTTTTAGTGGAATATTACATTAACTATTGCGCTGTGTTTCGCTTATTGAGGAAAAGACTAAAAAACACTATTGAGAGATTGACTAATTTAGATTTAAAGTTTAGACTAGCGCGGTTGAATAGTGAGTACACAAAGGAAAGTTGCAGTTGCTATGTAGAATTTTTTTCTGCGCTTCGAGTATGAATTTAAACCTCTGTATTATTGATTTAATAAGCTGCTTTTGCCTTGAGTCTCACGTGTCGCCTGACAGATTCCTGGGTATAAAACGTGAGCTCCGTTGAGCGTGAGACATATTCTTCCCACCCTACTTTCTCTCAACTCTTATTTCAATTATTTTATATTTATTATGTCGACTTGTCCTACCCCAACTCCCATGCCTCCACACCCCAAAGCAGATGGTGGAATTGTAACCTGGCAATATTCTCAAGCTTGCACGGCCTGCAAATTGATGGAATATTTCTGCGTTGAAAGCACGGCTACACGAGGTCCTTGCCAGAAATGAGAGTTTTGCCACTGGAGATGGGTGATGTGTGATGCCGTATCAAAAAACATGGACATTGAACGACGTTTTACAAAAACTAAATACTGGGTAATCCTGAAGACCAAAGAGGTGGTCAAAGATAACTGGGACGTATTGGTCAGGGATGATCAGTCGGTGGAAGAGATTGAGGAGGAGGTCAAGGATACCGTGGCAGCCTGGGTAACCCAGGCCACAGGTAAAAATGAGGGGTGGAAGAGGAGGTAGATGAATTGGTTGAAGAGGATGAGGATGAAGTCCCCATCTCGAGACGGATGATCATTGAAGATGATGAAGAGGAGAAGGAAGTGATGGTGGAAGTCACCCCAAAATTATTTTTAGAGGTGGACCCATTTTTTGAAGTAAGTCTGCTTTTCTTTTACTTAATAAATTTTGTGACTGATGACCGTATGTTTTTAGAATTCAGATGTCATCCCCGAAGCTCCAATTGTGGAAGCTGCGCCATTGCTGCCAGTTGAGAAAAATCAACCAGTGATTGATTTGAGGGAGGACAAAAAGGAAAATCTTGACCAGGTATTGTCAAAGAAACCTCGGCAGGGTTGACGAGCTCGATTCATTGAAGATTTAAGTGGTGAGGTCAACAACATTGTTGATTCCGCCTCCTTCAATGTGGCAGAAGAATTACTGGAGATTGGAGAAGTGGTAGCGGTAGGAGAGGAAGAGGTATTTGAGAAATTCAGGAAGGAAATAAGGGTGGTTTTGGAAAAAATGAAGAAATTGGTTTGGGAGAAAATACAGGAGAAAATTTGAAATGGAAAGAGAAAAAAAAGAAAGAAAGACGGAAGGAAGAAAAGTAGAAAGCAATTTGTGTATTTATTTATTTATTTTATTTTGTTGTTTTAATTGAAATTTTAATATATATATTTTATAAGATTTTGAGAGAGAAAAAAGAAGAAAAGAAAAAAGAAAAGATTTGACTAAAATTTTGGTTTTAAATTTTGAAAGAAGAAAAGAAAGAATGTTTAACTGAGGAAATTTTAGTTTAAGTTTTAAAAAGAAAAATTTAAGTAAGAAAAAAGAAATAGTTGATTGAAAAATTTTTGTTTGAAATGAAAATTTAATGAGAGAAAAAAATTTGATATTCGTGAAAGTTTATTTATTGTTGTTTTTGAGGAATTTTGATTATTTGAAAAGAAAGAAGAAAAATAGTTTTGAAAAAAAGAATTTGAAAGAAAGAAGTAATTTGTTCAAAGAATTTTAAAAGAGAGATTTAGAGGTTGAAGTGAAGTTTGAGAAAGATTGTCATATTGAGTTTGTGAAAAAATTTTATAGTTTGAAAAAAAAGAAATAAGGGAAAAGAAGAAAAGTTTGAAAGGAGAAAAAGAAAGAAAATTAAAGGAATTAATGATTTTTTAAGATTTTTTATTTTAATGAATTTTAAGATTTTATTTTTATCATTTTATTTTATTTTATTTTTATCATTTTATTTTATTTTATTTTTTTAATTTTAACCTTTTAATTTAATTTAATGTAATTTTAGTTAATTTTATTTTTTTTAATTTTTTTATTTATTTTTAAAGAAGGTTAAAAAAAAGCTTTTTGAGAAGAAGAAAGAAGAAGGAAGAAAAGAGAAAACAGAGTAACAATTTCTAGAAGAGGAGAGGTTTTAGAATTTTAAGAAAAGAAAAGAAAAGAGAAAGAAGAGAAAAAATAAAAGAGAGTTCTAAGGTTTTGGTTTTAAAGGATATTTAAGATGAAAAGATTTTAGGAGTTCAGGGGCCTTAGAACCATTGATGGCTGGTTCCCAGGATGTTTTGTCTGAGTCATTGATGAAGCCTTCCTATTCCACGAGGTATTGAAGTTTCCCCTTGCGCATTCTTGAATCAAGGATACAGCTTACCTCCCACTCTAGAAGGTCTTCTACTTCAACCGGTTCCTGCCCGGATATGTTTCGTAAGCCAGTTCAAGGAGTGATTTGTGGAAAACAGGGTGAATAGACTGCCATTTAGGATGTAGTTTGAGTCAAAATGCAGTTTTAGAGACTTCAGAGTTGATTTCGAATGGTCCCAAGCATTTTTCAGCCAGTTTATTTGATGGTTGAGTCGCTCGAATGTTTCCTGCGTCGAGCCATACTTTGTTGCCTGGTTTAAAGGAAGGAGCAGATTGTTGATGTTTGTTGGCCTGTTCCTTGTACCTTCGAATTGCTAATTCCAAGTTTGACTTAAGTTTTTATTGGAGTCGTGATATGGTTTGAAGATAATGTTCCACAGGATGACTAGTTGCTACATGAATTGAGTTGAATCAAGGATGTCTTCCATAAACAGTTTCAAAAGGAGATTGTCGTGTCAAAGAATGAGTCGAGTTATTATAAGCAAATTAAGCCAATGGTAACCATGTGGTCCAATTTTCTTGTTGGTAACTGACATACATTCGAAAGTATTGTTTGAGGATTTGGTTGACCCTTTCCTTTTGCCCATCGGTTTCAGGATGATAGGCTGTGGAGAGATTCCTTGTGATAATGAGTTGTTGACACAATTGAGTCCAGAATGTGGATACAAACAATGAGCCTCTATCTGAAATAATATCATTAGGTAAGCCATTTTTGGAAAATACATATTCTAGAAACAATTTTGACAAATCTTCTGCTGTAGCAGTAGTAGTGGTTTTAATGAAAATAGACATCTTTGAAAATCTATTTACTATTACTAATATAGCATCAAAATTATTAGAAAAAGGAAGTTGAGAAATAAAATCCATTGATAAATATTCCCAAGGCTTATATGGAATAGGAAGTGGTTGAAGCAACCCATACTTCCCGTGACGGGGAGCCTTATTCATGTTACATTCGTAACATGCTTTTATATAGGCTTTGATTTCCTTAGTCATTCCAGGCTAGACAAAATCCCTCGCTAATAACTGGAAGGTTTTATTGACCCCAAAATGACCAGCTAATGGAGAATCATGTCGACTATTGAAAATCCATAATTTTATTTCATTGTTCTTGGGTATGACTACTCTACCTTTGAAAACTAATAGACCTGATTCAATACTAAATATTTTGGCCCCTTGCTTCGAGAGTATTTTGTCTTTTAATCTTAAAAATAGTTATCCTTTGACTGAGCTTTGAGGATGTTAAATAATGGATTTAAAAACAATTGAATTGTCATCGAATTAAGTTGATGAGTCGTTAACATTGATTTGTTGAAGATTGATTTCACATTTGCTGGGTTCTTGTCAGCAAATGCATCCCCCTGCTGTGGGTAAATGTTGTCCTGACGTGACAAGATATCTGGGACAATGCAGTTCTTACCTGGGCGATAGGAAATAGAAAAAGGTAATTTAGACAAAAATTTAGTCCACCTGGCTTGATGCCTGGTTAACACTTTGGAAGACATAAAGTATTTCAAAGAATTATGGTCAGTCAGGATTTGAAAAGGACTATCTAGGCTGAGAAGAAAAGAGCGCCGTTTTTTAAGACAATGAATAATAGCTAAAAGCTCCTTGTCATGAATTTCATAATTTCATTCTGCCGCAATGAGTTTGCATGACTAAAAAGCAACAGGATGAAACAATTTTGTCTCAGGATTTAATTGAGAAATGACCTCTGCAATAGCATAATCACTAGCGTCTGTCTCGACTATTGTCGAAGCAAAAGGATCAAAGTGTCAAAGAATTGGAGCTGTGGTAAACGCAGTCCTCAGTGCTGTAGAAGTAAAAACAAAAGGAATATCTTTTCTAAGAAGAGAAGTAAGATTGGAAATAGTTTTAGAGTAATCTTTAATAAATCTTCTATAGAAATTGGCAAAACCCAAAAATCCTTGAAGGGATTTAACGGCTTTGGGCTCAGGCCATTCCAAGATTTTTGGACCATTTTGTTGTCCATGACTAATCCATCAGTGGATAATGTAAACCCCCAAGAATCAATAGATTTAAGATCGAATTCACATTAACTGTGCTTGGGGTAGAGACCGTGATCTCAAAGGCAATTTAGAACCTATCAAACATGATGAATATTTTAATCTGATGTCTTCAAGAAAATGAAAATATTGTGTTGTTAGACAACAACAAATTGTTTGACAACATCTTTAAAGTTGCCATTAACAAAAGTTTGAAAAGTAGATGGTGCGTTACATAATCCAAAAGGCATTACTAAATATTCAAAACTACCAAATCTAATGCACATTGCAGTCAGTGGTTCATCACCTTCCACAATGCAAATAAGATTATAAGTGCCTCTAAGATCAATTTTAGAAAAAAAAAATTAGCACCATTATAAAGGGTAAGAAGTAATTACATAGGAGGCACTGGATATGCATTCTTCTTTGTAACTGTGTTGAGCTTTCTATAGTCAACACATAAACTAAGGCTACCATCTTTTTTCTTCACAAAAAGAACAGGAAAGCCGGTTGGAGATTTACTGGCTCTGATGAAACCTTTGGCTACATTCTCTGCAATGTAGTCTCAAAGAACTTGAGATTCGTCCTTTGATAAAGAATATACAGGACCTGCCAGAAGTACTGGACATATTAACTCTATTTGATGTTTGTAGGGTTAATGAGGTGTTAATATATTGGCCTTGCTGATTGAGAAAAAATTGAGGAAATTATGATAGATTTTGGTAGAGTTGATTTGGTTGTCCTCATCATCTTTGAGAGAATCTGTCGAGGGAAGACTAGAATTGAGAGAGCATAATTTGACTACTTCAAGGCAATTTAAATCCTCTTTGAGTGAAGTGATAGAGCTAGAAGACTTAGCCAATTTCTCATTTAGAGAAAGATCAGATGCTTTCAAGTCATCTGGCAGAGATTTGTGCTCTAGCAGGACATTGTCAGGTGGGTTGTTTAAATCCCTATTGACCTGCATTGAAGAATTAGAAATATACTTAGTGCATGGGGTGATCAATCCCCATGACCAATCAATTTCAGGATTACAATGCGTTAAAAAGTCATGGCCAAGGATGGTATTGTCCATTCTTTGGGCATCCAAGACTGATAATTCCCACTCGAAGGGGGGAAAATTTGGAAAGTTGAAAACCCATAAAACTTTCTTACTTACCAAATATTTGGGTTCCTCTGATTCAACCAAATAAATTGGAGTTCAATCAATATCTGTGAATGTCAGATTTAACTTCTTGGGAAAAGATAAAATGACAAAAGAAATTGAAGCTCCAGAGTCTATAAGACAACTGAAGGGGGTATCCTCCTTGGAAAGAATGAATTTCAAGCGGTTTAAGGCAACTCCAGTCCTTAAGACATGAAGGTTCTGTGCACTGCGAGAGATAAGATAGTTTTCTTTGCACACAAGTAAATTATGTACTAGTTTTTTGACCTTGAACTAGTACCTTATTTTTCCTTCAACTTTACACAATCTTCCAGCGTTTGCTTACCCCCACAATACATACATAGCCCATTATCTGCTTGTCTCTTCCTCTCAGCTTCTTTAAGTTCCCCTTTTGGATCCAGTACCTTACTGATATTGCCTGGGGTAAAGCCTTTTGGTTGAGGTTTGTCCTTTCCCTTATTGGGTTTGGATTGAGTTAAGGAGGATTGAGTTGTCCGTGGGTGTGAAGAAGGTCCCAATTAAAAATTTAGGCCTTGAGATTTGTTGGTGTATCAACAACGTTGTAGACGTCCTTGGTAAACGCGGTCAAGATTGAGGGTTCAATCCATTAAAAGGGTTAAAGTAGTCATCTTCTGACCATGAAGATTTAATTGTTCCAGAATCCTTGAAGGAAGTCCCTTTTTGAAATGATACTTGAGGGCAGCATAATTCCAACCTACTTGAGTTTGAAGTGAGCTGAAGTTCAAGATATATTCGGAGGCTTTACCATTATCACTCATGCGAAAGAAATCAAGTTCAATTTCTGCATTTTCAGTTTCATTAGGATCACCAAACAACATAAAGAGTTGGTCTTCAAACTTCTCCCAGTTATTAATGAGTAAATGGGCTTCTGTCAAAGTGAGCATGAGAAGATAAGGTTTGAACCACCTTGCTGCTTTTCCAGCTAGGAATAAAGAAGCGTAAACAACCTTTTATTGGTTGTCATTGAAGGTTCGAGGGTTGTTATGGAACAGGAGCTTGCAGGTTTGCAAGAAGGGGCGCAATCTGTCTGGATGTTCTCCATCAAATTTTTCAGAAGATTTCATAGAAGGAGTTTTGAATTTAGATCCCTCCAAAGACATTCCATTTGTAAGGGTTTTCATGAAAAGTCTCATGAAGTCTTCCAGAGAATTAGATGGTCCAGGTTCCAAAGGTTGACCAGAAGGGTGAGTAGAAGGATGCATCGTATCCTCTCCTTCTTCTTCTTTGCTAGAATCATCAAAATCCTGGGGGATGTCTTCTACAGATTGGAATGAGTGTCCCTGTTCCCTAAGGTTGAGAGGTTCCAGGGAGTGAGTGCGGGAAACAGGCCATGTGGCTGTTTTCCTGCTTCTGGTGCAAGCCCTAGTAGTAGCCCCCGTAGGAGGAGTGCGTTGAACAGGTGCCATTTAAAGAATTTAAAACACCTGAAAAAAGGATGTAGTAGTTCCAAAGAATGGGAACTACGGAGAATTAAATTATACTGTCACCAGAAGACCTACGCACAAGGTGGAGGGTGTTCCTGGAAGTGAGATGAGGAGAGTAGTTTAGAAACTTCTTTGAAGCACAGAGGAAATTTTTAAGGAAGTGATTAAAAGATGACTCAAAGGAAGAGCTACTGCTTCAAGATATGTTTGATAAGAATAATAATACAATTTAAAGGTAATATTAATATTCTTAAAATCTCACAAAGGGTTGGAAACTCAATAATCAAATATTTAGGATTTAGAAATGATTACTGAGAAAAATAAGGAAATGTAAAATAATAATGATTTAACCTAAATCTTTACCACTATTAACTATATATACGTTTTATAATTTAATTCTAAAGAAATATCAAACCACAATCCAACCCCTTTTATATCCATTACTCCTCCTCGCATTGACCTCATACCCATCCATCATTTTTCACACCACAGACCACCAAAAATACATCCATTACACCTGGACCCTCCTCACTAAAATCTGTTACTCCTTTAATCCTCCACTAACTATCCCCTCCATGCTCACTACCCCTTTTAATCACCCACAGATACTTAATAAAACTTTTAGCGGAATATTACATTAACTATTGCACTGTGTGTCGCTTATTGAGGAAAAGACTAAAACACACTATTGAGAGATTGACTAATTTAGATTTAAAGTTTAGACTAGTGCAGTTGAATAGTGAGTACACAAAGGAAAGTCACAGTTGCTATGTAGAATTGTTTTCTGCGCTTCGGGTATGAATTTAAACCTCTATATTATTGATTTAATGAGCTTCTTTTGCCTCGAGTGTCACATGGTGCATGACATAATCCAACTGCTTAGCTTACCTATACTGATTAAAATTTTATGCATAGTCCATGTCCATTTTAATTTCAATCCAAATTAATGTTTACTAATACATAGTGAATACATGCTATGCCACTTACACTTGCCAGGCATAGCTACCATTAAATATTCCGGTATCAATAATTAATTTCGATCAAAATTAATGAGCATGATAATCATGAATTTCTGGAGTCAACTGCTTATTTTTATGCATGGTGCCTTTCCAACATTAATTTTGATAAAAATCACTTGTGATACTGGCATATTGCATGTATCTATGTCTGGAAAGTATAAGTGGAAAAGTGTGTATTCATTATGTATTGGTTGACATTAATTTTGATCAAATTTAATATTGGCATTTGCATATTGAATTTAAGCCAGAAAACCACCCAAAATATTCTTCATAAAACTGCCCATTAATTTTGATCAAAATTAAGGCTGACCATATAAATATTGAATGGTAGTAATATCTGGTTTGAGTAAGTGGATATAGCTTATATTTAATATGTATTGGTCAAAATTAATTTTGATCAAAATTAATGATCATTATGATCATGAATTTTTTCAGTCAGTTAGTTGTTTCAATGCATAATGGCATGCCAACATTAATTTCAATCAAAATTAATGTTGAAATGATACAATGCTTTTTTGCATGACATGTAAAGGACAGAAAGTATTCTTAAGTATTAAAATTTAATAACATGTTGAGGGTAAATATAATATTTTTATATCCATATTAATTTCTATCAAAATTAATGTTGACCAATACATATTAAATAGTAAATATGTCTGGCTGGTGTAAGTGGCATAGCTTTTATTTAATCTGCATTTGGCAACATTAATTTTTATCGAAATTAAGGTTCATAATTATCATCAATTGATGCAGTCAGCTGCTTAGTTTTATGCATGGTAACATGTCAAAATTAATGTTAATTAAAATTGAATTTGACATGCCACCAAGCATTTTTCTGTAAGATGAAAAGTAGGGCCCTCTATTCTTAAGTAAAAACATTACAATGCATATTGAGCATGTATATATCATTTACACATAAATATTAATTTCAATCAAAATTAATGTTGACCAATACACATTGAACACAAGCTTTACAACTTACACCCACAAGATATATCTACCATTCAATATGTATATGGTCAACCCTAATTTTGATCAAAATTAATGAGCAGTTTTATGAAGAATTATTTGGGTCGTTTGCTTGTTTGGATTCAATATGCAAATGTCAATATTAAATTTGATCAAAATAAATGTTGACCAATACATAATGAATACACACTATCCCAGTTAAACTTTCCAGAAATAGCTACCATTCAATATTCCAGTATCAAAATTAATTTTGATCAAAATTAATGTTGGAAAGACACCATGCATAAAAATATTCAGTTGACTCCAGAAATTCATGATTAACATGCTCATTGATTTTTATAAAAATTAATTTTGATACTGGAATATTTAATGGTAGCTATTCCTGGAAAGTGTAACTGGAATAGCCTGTATTCACTATGTATTGGTTAACATTAATTTCTATAAAAATTAATATGGATACATAAATGTGACATAAAGAGGTATGGACCATCAATTTGTTGAAAATACATTTTTATATCTCATACATTATTTGTTTCTCTTAAATAAAATGTTACCCTCTCTCAATATCAACTTATAACATATACCAAGTTGCTTTGAAAAATAACAGAATACATGAAATTCAATATAAGATAGCTATATTACACAGAAGATCACTGTTATACCCAAGTTATGATGATTTTGACGCTGTATTAATTGATTCCCAAATCTTTACCAGATCAATATCAGCTCCAAACCCAAGTGACTCACGTTCATTCAAAGATAATCCTGCCAAAAATGTTGCTGAATAGCAATTCTTGGGGAGGTATTTGGGAACATTTAATATACCATTTTGTGCAACTGTCCTTTCTGATGACCGTGAATATGTTTTTAATGCCAATTTTCTTTGAGCTGGTGTATGGGCTAAGTCATTTTTAATCTTATCCATTTTTCTAAACAAATCATTGATTTCAGGATTTTGCCATCCAGGTATAGCTCAGATGGGTGCAGTTGGGGCTGGTGGTGGGCCTTCCTCAATATCAGAGATGCGCCTAGTATCATGAAAAAGCACAAAAAAACCTGGAACATCACTGCAGAGATCTCTTACTAACTTGTAGCATGCACTAGCACTCTGAATTCCAACTAAATCAGCTTCATAATAACAAAAAGCAAAATAAAATAGAAAACTTACTTTGGTCCAATAACATTTTACTTGTGCCCTAGCACTCTTTTCCATCTTTTCTCTTTCCACCCTTTCATATTCTTGCCCAAAAAACCTTATCATCTTCTTCCCCTTATTAACTACCCATTTCTCAATAACAAATTGACTGAACTGAAGCTTTTACTGATTGATTGTATTCAAGGTGGTGAGCCACCTGGTACAGTAATTGCATACTATGCTTCCCATGATTTGATTCCAAGTTGTTTCCAAAAAATCATGGCAAGTCAAATCAAAGGCAAATTTACCAAAACCTTTTTCTTGAAATTCACACTCTAAGTTTCTTTTGACAGAAAGTGGGATTGGTGCTCTTCATTTTAGTCCTCGAGGCTCAGGTGCTGGAAACAATTTGGGTAGTTGAATTTTGGATCTCAAGAAGGCTATAGAATTGTTTATCAGAAATTGTCAATAAGCTACAGAATTAGAATGGTTAGAAGATTGGACTTGGGGTAGGACAGATTGAATGGTTTTCAGTTTGAATTGGTTCCAAGCTTTCCAAGTTTCAATCTCCAAAGGTGTTGAGCTTGCAAAATATTTTGCTATTTGTGTTGGTCCCCCGAGAAAATACTTCAGAAAGTGGTAAATATTTCTATTTAGACTGTCCAAGCTTCTGGGAACATCATTCCTTCTAACAAAGCCTCTTGCATCCCTTAACCCCTATTCTCGTTCATGAGACTCTGCTGAATTGAGTCTGTGGTAATCACTGATACCCATAATGATTGAGGGATTAACTAACAATCCAAATAATTTTATTAGATTGGTTATATTTAAATAAAAGAATACAGTAAAAATTTGACTTACCAGCTCCACTTGTGCTTGCTTCTTGGTTAGGCTGAGCAGATGATGATTGGTTTCCAAAAAATACCCTCAATACTTCACTAGCGCAATCTCTTCCTAGCTGATTGGCTTGCTGATTAGCACTTTCAGGAGCAGAAGGATGATTGGGATTAAAATTTCTTGGTTCTGCATGAGACTCTTGGCCTGGATTAGGATTAGGTGGGGGTTAGGATTAGGTGGTACAGATTGAGATGCATCTGGAGGTGGATCAGCAGCAGGTGGTGGAGGAGTATTTCCAGTATTAGTATGTTGAGGTGGAAAAAAATCAGAATTGCTTGGGTCAACAGAAATCCCTTCAAAATTATCATCCATAATGAACTGTAATAAAATAAAATAAAATAAAAATAATAAGTTGTTAAAATTTATACCTATCAAAGTTAAATTTCTGGCCTTGTGGATAAAGATGTGTCTTTTCAATCAATATACCATCCCATAGAGTTTCTATATCATTAACCAGTGGTCTTAGAAGGTGATTAAGCTGTTAACTTTTGGGTTCTGTTGTACCAGGTATAATAGAATACAAAAAAAGATTTTCCATTTTGTATCTATCTTCTTGAGGTAGGTTCATACACACCATCATAATATTGCCTACAGACTTCTGATGACCTTGAATCCTATTACCACCAGGCCTAAACCAGTCAAAATATAAAGTAAACATTAAGTTGCCTGAATTTATTGTATATTCATCATCATTTCCACCCAGATCTGGAGTGACAATGGGAAAGTTTTTCCAAATTGAATCATCACAAACATCCTTCATCAAATCACACTCTACATTGTCTACCACAGGGGTTTTCTTCTCAATCAGAAGCTCAAATTTATACAGTTTGATCTATTCCTTAAGCCAGTTGATAAAACAATGGTTATGAAATGTTTCAAAAGAATATTATTTTACATGTTCTTGAGGTTCCTCCATCAAATACAGCCTTTCATCACATTTAACTACAATTTTTCCTGCTCCAAAAATTTTTAAATAGCACTTTGATGATGAAAAAAATGGTTGATTGCAACATAGTATAGATGGTTGAGATTCAGAGTTATACTCATAAAGAGAAAAGCATTTAGGATAGCATTTTTTAGTGAAAAATGATTGATTGACCTTTAATTTACTAAAAACTGTATCTATCAAGCGTGGGATCAGGCAGACAATGCTACCAGAATCCAGTCTTCCAATATCACCTAGAAGTTTGAGTTTCTTAATTTCTTCATCCAAAAATTGAGTACAACCTTCTTTGCTCAAATGATGAATCAGAGAAAGCTTTGCTGCCTGCCATAAAATTATTTGGCTATACCGTTCCCCAAGATTTGAGTTTCTAGAGACTGTTGAAGATACTTCTGCCCCCAATAGCAACTGTCCCTATGTAATAAATAGTTGAAACATCATAAAGACTTTTATTCTCACATTGAACTATAGATATACAGCTTACTGTTTCTGTGGAGCCGGAACTTCCAATGTTAAGTGGATTGTTGGAAGAAATAACCATCTGGGCCTTCCTATTCCTTTCCTCTTGATGTTTTGGGTAATAATTAGAGCTTTTGAAAGCTATACCAACTTGAAAGGACCCAGAAGAAGTTTGATACTTTCTATTGACACATCCAAGCTCTTGACATTGACATACATGAAAAAATGCAGGCATTGTAATTCTGATAAATGTAGGAATAAGTTAGCTGTTGGAAGTTACCAATTGAAGGTATTCCTTTTTTTGCAAGGCACTAGCTAATATAAGCTACATTTTTTTATCAAAATAATATGATGGAATATGTGTTGAAATTATTTAAGTTAAATATTTACTTTTTAATCAGATAAATTATATATTAATTAAAATCTATGCAGTCTACTTTATTTGTATTCTGTATACTCTCTGCATTTTTACAACAATGCATGCATGTTTATCAGAATATTTTCTATCATAGAAAAAATTCTATTGTACACACAAGTTTATTAATTATTTTTCTATCAAATACCTTCTGAGTTATATCTCACTACCTTATATATATTCAATTTTAGTAAAAAAATTCAGTTATGGACTATAAGAAAAGTAATCCATATTTTAAACATAATTATTTAAAAAATTACCCCAAAAATATAAGTTAAACCCAAAAATAAGGTTAATATTTTGTAAAAAACAATCACAAACATATTTCCTTCACTTTGAAAATTGGTCTGTACTAGGTAGAACTTTCCATAAAAAAATAATCAAAAATACTCAAATAATAGATGCTACAAAAGTGTAAAACTTAAAGCATTACAAAAAAGCTGAAACCTTGTATAAATTTTCATAAATAAATGTGATGAAGTGAAACTCTAGTCTATTTATTCAGGTTGAGTAAAAATTACTCAATGGAATATGTATTACTATCATATTGAACCAAAAATAATTTTTTGGTAATCAAAAAATGAACATAGCCTCACATTTATCAAATTTTTTTTTTGGAAAAATTCTTTGAAAAGAAAAAAATTATTTTCTAAAATGATTACGCTTTTATCACATATTCATTCTCTTACATTTGTGCCATTCCTTTTGAGCTCAAATTGCATATAAAAATATAACTAATGCATATTATAATGCCATAAAGTTGGAATATTTCTTATTCTTAGTTTTTGTGATATTTCTCCTTAAATCAACTTTGATCATAAAGTTTTGGAGCTCCACAATTTATCCTTCCTCTTTGTTTAATTTTATTGAACACTTTCTTAATCTAATTGTTTATTAAACCTAGTAGCTTTTACTTTCCTCATGGAAACCTGCCCACAAACACACAAAAACTTAATAGAATTTTAATGAGACTTTGCCTCCATTCAATTCTCACTTTTGTAGATCTATACACAAATTTTTACTGTTCACTTTTGGATATGTCACCAGAATAAAATGGATGGAAAAAAAACCCTTCTGAAGAGAAATTAGGCAGATTTTCATCATTCGACATGAATTCTTGCAACATCGCCGTTGAACTGCCTTTTACAGAATCAAATTCAGCTGTTTCACAAAAGTTTCCACCAATTTTTCATGAATCTTTTATTGAACACCTTTGCATGTGCAGTTTCCCAGGGTCAACTTTTGCTTGGAACCTAGACTGATTTGACAAATGGAACCAGGTCTTGGAAAATATTCTCATTAAACACTGGGACAATGCCTTAAAAGCCAATAATTTGATTGCATATCCAATTGACTCGATTCAAATTAGCTTCTCCAATCAAATGGGAGTTCTTCACCATTGGTTTTTAGGTAATGCTGATAAATTAAGACTTGGGAAGGATTCTTATAGCTCTAAAGAAATAATCTAAGTGAGAAAGCATAAATATAGAATAAAAAAAAGTATGAAAATACCCTTTTTTTCAACCATTTTTATTCATGACCTTTATTTCTAATAACAAAGATTCTTTGAATTCAGTTAATCAATTTAAACTTCTTAAACAACTTCCATGTTGTGGAAATTATCACAACCTTTTCACAAAAATCAAGTGTTGTTCAGACACCGAAATTGATAATGATGGATTGTTTAGATGTATATTAATGCAATGGAGGTCTGAAGATTTTTCTAAAGTTTCAAAAAATCTTTACCAACAAAACTTTGATATTCAAGATACTTTGAACTACTCTGGAAGTGTGCTAAAGAACTTGGACTTGTACAAAAGAATCAGTTTGGTTTCAACATTATCACCTAACCTTAATCCTTCTCATGTCCCCCGGGGTTTGCCAAATAACTGTTATTCTCCCTTATATCTTGCATCTCTAAATCCTCAACAACTCAGACTTTTAAATCCTCAAAATCCCATATATTTGCCTGCTCTCTTTGAAATTTTTGCTTCCTCTAATGTGAGTGATTGAAAAACTCCCTTAATAGTAGGTTTGCACACTCATACTCATCATTTCCACTGTTTGGGACACTTAGCCTTGAAAAAAAAACATAATTTAACGATTACTATTATCATTAAAATTTATAGAATTTTAATTCAGCTCACATTGTTAGCTCCATTTTTTTCCTTTGAATCTTATACATGCTGAATTCTATACTTCCATGCACAAATTAATTTAAAACATTTACTTCATTTTGCTGCCCCATTCTATACAGCCAATCAACAGCCTGCTGCTCAACTGCTGGATTCCAATTCGGCTCCTATTTCAACATTGAACATATAAAAAATTTAATACTTTTGTTCTTAATATGAAATATAAGATATTGAGCCCACCATTAAATATACATTTTGAGCACACTTGAGATCTATACCCACTCCTGCAGCCTGAATTGTTCCAACCAAAACTTGGCATTTTTTATTAAAATGGAATTCATGCATATTTTTGTCTTGCTTTGTCCTGCTGTGTTCACCCATAAGCTGGGTATACCTAATATTGTGGTCATCTATAGCCATTTTTATTCTATTTTGAAATATTATAAAATTGTTTTTAATAAGCCAACACAATTTTGTAAAAAAATTCATTATAGAATCACTAACATCTGCAAAAAGTCTGCAAAGTTGGAGAAAATAACAGCTTTTGGAAAATTTACACCCCTTTCACCAGACAAAAAGTTATTCAAGTGGCCTATAAGATGAAAATTCTTTGCGGAATGCTGCCAGGTGAAATCAAAAGTTGGAGTTTCATCCAGATTCTTGTAGATTGGATGGTTGCAGAATTTACTTTAAATCATCAGCTCTCTAAGAAACTCAGATGAGTCCCAAGGGAGGTCAGTGCCTCTGGAGGGCCCATATTGCTCAGTAAATCCTTCTTGAAGCACATCAAGTCTAGAACTCCATGGATCTGCTAATTGAACCGATATCCTTGTTTGAATCTTTTTTGGAAGAGACAAAATTACATCCTTTTTTCTATGTAGGCTTATGACTTTCATTAAGTGATTGATTGATTTAATAGAATTAGCCTTTCCTCTTTGCAAACCTGGAAAAACAAAATTCTTCCATAACCAGTTTTCTTTCCACTTTTCGATTCTAAGAAAAAATATGAGACTTTGAAGGTCAGTGGGCCTGTTCTGAAGTGGAGTTCCAGTCAAGCATAGTCGGTGTTGGGATTCCAATTCAAATATTGTTTGAGCCCTCTGCAAGTAAGTATTTTTAATGTAACAAAGAATATTTATAAGAATTTATTTTAAAAATTAATTTTTAAGTTTTAGATATAGAAATGGGGACTAACTGAGCTTCATCTAAAACGACTCTATACCAAAAAATCTTTTGAGTCACCGGTATCTTTTTTTGGTTTTGATTTTTTGACATCATTGGGCTAGCTGTTTCATAGGTGGTTAAAACAATAGCAGTGTCCTGTAGCTCATTGATGTTAGTATTTTGACAATCCTTCCCATAAAAAAACTTGAAAGGAAGCGCATTATCTTCAAATTTCACACTTATTTCATTGATCCAATTCAATAGTGTTTCCAGTGGGCATATAATCAGTGTGACTGAAATCTGATTAATATCTTCTTGATCTTCCAAGACCTGGAATTTTCTTGCTTCACTTTGAGTTGCACTAATAAGGGAAAGAGTTGACACTGTCTTTCCCAAACCCATATCATCAGCAAGTATTGACCCATTTCCTTCAGGGGTTAATTTATTGTTAGGAAACTGATCTTTATGGTCATTGAATCCAGATCTAAGCCAATTGTTGTCCTGGTGCCTCCACATAATATCCAACTTTTCCTTTAACATTTGTTCATTGTCAATCATAAAATTTATTGCTTGAAGTTGATGTGTTTTGAGAACTGTTGTGATTCCTCGGATAAGTTGGTCAGCTTTCCAATCTTGAGTACTCTGAGATATTTGGAAAGAGCCTTCAAAAATTACATGCAGGATATTAAAAAAGATTGTGGAGTTGTAGTTGGGGATTGGACATAAATCAATTTGAGCAGAAGAAAATGCTTCTTTAGCAAGATTGATTAGTGTACTTGAAGAAAAGAGGCATTCCCAAAGTTGATACCAATTACCAAAAACTGGAACCAAGTAAGCGTGAAAATAGAATGGCTTCAAAGGATTTAAGGCACTTCTTTGGTTTAAATAGTTATCTCCAGACCCAATGTCACCCAATAGTGGTCCAGTGTGCTGACTCTGCACTTGAGAAAGATTGCCAACAAGGGTTGGTTTTCTTTCTTCAAATAGTCCAAAAATATGAACATTCAAATGGCGTCTCTGTAAAATCGTGGGGGTCAGTGAGTTTTAAAATCTTGAAATTACATTCATATAAATTTGATTGATAATTATTGAGAACTGTCCAACACATCTGAGACTTGACACATTAAGTAAGAATAGTATCTGAAGATACTAGTTGTTAAAAGATGAATTGAAGCAAAAAATGAATAATCAGTTTTGAATAAAATGAAAAAATAACTTTTTAGCATCTGCTATGCTAAGCTCATAATTATTTCACATGTATTATTATTATCTTTTTAAAAAATATTGGAAGTAAATCAATGATAACTGAAATGAATAATATGGCTTAAAAATAAATCTTGAGCCTATAGAGTAAATTTGGGTTTGTGGAAGAAGAAAAATTTTCTTAATAAAAATGTGCTTTATTGTTAAATTATAATCACAAAAAAGAATAATTTCAATCTTATTACACTTATTTATGTTTCTTTCTAATAGTAAAATTCTTTAGATGGCAGTTCAAAGTCCAAATTGAAACTACTACCTAGAACAACGTCTTGATACTAACATACTTTTTGTAAGTCTTTGGACACACACTTATGGTGATCTCAATAATATTAAAATTAATTTGAATTGTATGTTTCATCAAATATCTATGCAGTCTAACGTAATAATTGAGATACTACAGTTTAACCTTCTGTTAACAATTTGGTAAGAAAATATCTGTAGATATTCTTAGAATGAATATCAAATTTTGCTTTCCACAAGATGGGAAAGTTAATATTATGATATGTTAAGTGATATGTTCAAGTTTTGCTCAATCTGTGCTCAGCTGAAGATCAAAGTAATTACTAAGCTCCGAGAGACCTGTAATTGAGTTGGGTTGAACCTAGGTCTAACTGATTACCAAATCTTTGTCCAATTGATTTAAAGCTGGTTTCACAATGAATTCCCAACAGCTTTCCAACAGCTTTCCAAACAATTCCCAACATTTTTAAATGAGGGGTATTGTTAGCAATACCCCCCCAAGTTTTCTGTGGTGATATAGTATTATTATGAGATTGGATAGTTGTTTAAAGGTTTTATCTTTTGAACAATTAAAAGAATGATTTTAATAAATAAATTGAGGTTTAAAAGAATTACTGATAACTTCTTTAATTTCATCATCTCATTTTTTGTTTAAATACATTAAATATTCTGGTAACTTTTTTGATCCACTCTAGTTTTATAGTACAAGATATTTGATATATGGCCAAATAAGCAATCCAAATGAATTTTCTTTTTTAATTTTCTTTTAATATGCTGACTTTGATCATCATTATTTTTTTTGATATTTTGGATGATGATTGAAATAAAGTTAAATTTGAAAATGATGATAAAGATGATGAAGAGGATTATTATAGAGAAGTAAGAGGTGATTCTGACAAAATAGAATTTTTTTTCTCTGAACAAAAAAAAAATTGTGTCAAAAACCAAAAAAACAAAATGTCAAAAAAAAAACTTACAAAATTTAGTTTGTTTATTCAAACTTGAGAATTTTATTAATAAAAAATAATCCAAATAATTGTTTTTTGAAAAGAAATCAATTACTAAAACTGTCCTTAAAAAAAATTGAAACAAAAAAAATTAAATTAAATTAAAAACAAACATCAGTAAAATTATTTGCCAAATAAATGAATTTTAAAGTTATTTGGTGTTAGATATACAACCTAAAGTCCTTGAAAAAAATGATAAAAAAAAACTATACTCAAAAATTTAAACAAAAAAAAATTTGCATCAGAAAAAATTATTCCCAAAAAAAAAAAAAATCAAAATTATAAACACACCAAATTTATTTTTTAATCATCTTGAGCTGTATAAATTATTTTAATAATATTCTGTAATAAAAACAAAAAAAATACAAAGTATTGTTAATAAAAATATTAAAAGTTATATTTTACAAACTCCCATATTACCCCTCCTTTTCTGCCTCATTTACCTCTTTTTGGTGTCCTCAATCCCCCTCCCCCTTCAAGATCTCCTCAAAATACCCTTACCTCCCTTTTTTACCAGTTCCTTCTCCCTTTTCCCCCCTTCAGACGCCTCTTTTCCCCCACTTTTCCCCTTTTATCCCCTTTAGGACACCTCTCAACTCCCCTCTCCCCCCTTTCCTTCCCTCCTCCCCCCTTTAATCCCTAAAAAAATTGCTAAGCAATTTGTTTAGCTATCTACCTATTAGCTAAGGAGAGGGGGGGAAGGAAATGGGGAAGGGGGGAAGGGGAGGAAAGGGATAAGGGGGGAGGGGGGAGAGGGGGGGAAGTAGTGGAGGGGAGAGGGGGATCAGGGGGGAAAGCAGTGGAGGGGATAGGGGGATGAGCAGGGGAGTTGAGAGGTGTCCTAAAGGGGATAAAAGGGGGTAAAGGGGGGGAAAAAAGGGCCTAAAGGGAGGAAAAAGAGCATCTAAAGGGGGGGAAAGGTGAGGAGGAGAATAAGGGGGGAAATGGGGATTGAGGCAGTCAAGAAGGGGGAAAAGAAGGGAAAAAGAGAAAGACAAGAGTGAAAAGAGGGAGAGAAAAGAGGGAGAGAAAAAAAAATTAGTCTATCCTTGAAGAAAAATTTTGATGCACTTACAAAAAAAAAACCAAAAAAAAGGAAAAAAACCAAAAAAAAATTCATGATTAGCAAATCAAAAAATCAAAAAAAATGAAAAAAATGACCTACCTGGTGAGATGAGTTAAAAAAAATGAAACCAAAATATTTGAGGGATGGTTGAGCAGAGGAGGAGAAGTATATGAGTGAAGAATGAAAAAAGAAATACTTAAAAAATATGTGATTTCAGAAAATATGCAATTTCATGTTGAGCTGGTGAAAGAAAACCAATGAGCCATCCAAAAAAGAGATATTCACCGTAAATTCAAAAAAAAAAAGAATATGCAACAAACAAAAATACCAAGCCAAGTGAATAAAGTATACAAAGTGGATATTTAGAGAGTATGAAAAAAAAATTAAAAGGGTTGTGTGTCAAAATGGGGGAGGGTGATTGGAAGAATGAAAGAGCATATGCCAGTTGAATGGATGTTTTGTTATTCAAAGGAGGGGAGAGCCGGTGCATGTTCAAGATCTTATTTTTCATAAAGAACATTCCACTCATCCTTCAAATCATCTAGGATATTGTGGAGTATAATGCAAGTCATTATCCAATGATTTGCAGTTTTGATTTCCATTTTTTTAAATTGGATTCTGAGTTCCCTGAGAATAGAAAATCTTCCTTTAAAATCCCAAAAGCATGTTCAATCCATACTCTTGATTGGGCAAGGTGATAATTAAAGGTGGTTTTTGGGTCATTTTATAAGTTTGCACCACGGAAAGCAGGTATAATGTACTTTCCACTTGCATATGCTGAGTCTGCAAGGAGGTACTGAGATTTGTCAAAGTATGAGTCAGGAATTTGAGAAATCCTCATTCTTTGGAAGACGGAAGAGTCATGACATAAGCCGGGGAAGCCACTATGAAAAACAATAAACTTTTTGTTGAATTCACAGACAAGTTGAACAGCAATAAAGTATCTACAAAGCAGATAAATGTTAGTTCATTAAAGATGTGAAATTGGAGAACATTTTGAAGAAACCTTTTTTTGAGATCAAAATAATGGTTTCCATCATGAGCAGTCTTCTTAATAAAAGGTATAGTTGTACCATCAACAAAACCTACACCTCCAGGGAAACCTTCAGCTTGCATTACTTGAGAGGATTCATGTCGCTGTTGTGGAGTTGGCCAAGCAAGTGCTTGAGACTTGAGAGAAAGGATATCAATCATGGAGCACTTGGTGTATAATATGAAAGTACCATATCCTATGGTAAAGAGATTATCTAAATGTCTTACAGAAGCACCATTTCCATTTGAACCAAAGAAACATAGTGTGATAGCAAGTTGAAAGACTGTATCACACTGTTTGTTATGGGAATTAATATGGAAGATAGGATGATTGGAGACGAGTTGAGAAAGTTTGAAAAAAGAATCAGGAGAAGTTTAAAATAGTTGAGGAATGTTGAGAAGGGAGCGGAGATCATATCTTGGATCATGATAAAGATTTGGCCCCCTTGGGATGATGTAACACTTTTTGGAAAGATAATACATATAAGCTAAAGTGTCTTCCAAACCAGAGTCAGAATCAGAGTCAGCAGCTAAAACTAAAGTGATAGAATTCATAGCTGTGTGAATTTGCTTCCTAGTAGAGAGGTGCTTCATTATTTTTGGTAGAAAAGGTTTTTGGTAGAAGGTTTAGGTGATGAGTGGGAAGTGGGGATTCGCCACCAAATGAGCAGGTGGGGTGTGTAGATAGAAAATTTTTTTATGTGTTTTCCACCAAAATTAAGTATCATAGAGTGAAGAGACACATAAGGATGAGAGAAAATGTTATGTGTTCACCACCAAAACTAAGTATCATAGAGTGAGGAAAGACTTAAGGATGGCATAAGCAATTATAAGTCATGTGACTTTCTTAAAAATCCATCATGGATGTTATGAGATTGGGATCAGGAATTAGGAACAGAAATTGAGGTATAAGAGGCAGGATAATCCATAATCATGGATTCCTTATCCACTAGCCCCGGGGCTAGTGGATAAGAATCTTCCACAATTAATAATGTCTGATCCTGGGAGAAAAAATTCCTGATCCCTAATTGCAGATCCCTTAACATTGATACACCCTAATCAATTAGGTGAATTTTATGGATTAATGATTTTTATAATTTATTCTAATTTAAAAAAAATCATTAAATAATTTTAATGGATTTTTTTATTATTTTTTAGATTTAAATTTTTTAAATTTTTCATTTTTGTAATTTATTGGTGATTTATTTTGAAATTATTGATTTTTATGATTTTTAGGGTTTTTATGATGATTATGAAATTTTTGAAACTTATAATTTTTAAATTTTTTTAATGATATTTTAAATTATTTAAATCTATTTATGTTTTCAAGATTTGTACCATTTATAAGATTTAATCACTTTTTTAATTTATTTAATTTTTATAATAATAATAATTATTATTTTTTTATTTCTTTATTTTATGATTTTTATCACTTTTGATTTTTTCAACTTTTTTTAATTTTTAATTTTAATGACATTTCTGAAATTTTTGATTCTAATGATTTTTATGATTTTTTAAAAAAAAAATTAAATTTTGATATTTTTGATATTTTTGTTATTATTATGGTTTTTTAAGTTTATATGATATTCATAATTTTTTTAAATATTTTTGAATTCTTTGATTTTTTTAAATTTTAGAATTTTTTTAGAATTTTATGATTTTTTAGAATTTGATGTATTTGGTGAAGATAATTATTTTCATGAATTTTAAATTTTTTTTAAAATTTTCTTTATACTTATTTAATAATTGTCTTTTGATATTGATTGGTTTTCTTTGAGTTGATACTTTTTTTTTTGAATACACTTATAGGGCTACAGTTGGATATTCAATATCATGTTGCATATTACATATATATGTTGGGCAACAGAAATTTACATTTGCCCTCATAAATTTTGACTTTTGACTATTAAATGGGGTGACAAAAATGATGTAATATTTAATTGTTGATGATTTTTCAGTGAGAAGCTTGGTTTATGTGAGTTGCCCCTATTCACCATTAAAGATTTAAATCATAAATTCTGCAAACAATTGGTTTCTTAACATACATTGATTATCTCATGTTTGATAGAAAACAGCCTTTCTTTTGCTGAACACCTAAGGTAATAGTGTTTTTGTGTTGAAAAATTTTGAACTAAGCATGAAATAGTTAAGTTTTTTCTGCACTCCATTTGTTTAACAAAGAATTCTGGGAATGTTCAAAACTCATGAACCAGAACTATTTGTGCAATTTACATGTCCAATAATCATGTAGCTTACAGTGTGTTAGTCTATTGTTTTTTAGGCATATGCCTTGCTATTATTTTTGATGTTGATTTTTTTGATATTTATTTTCTTACCAAAGCTGGATTTAGGAATGTGCAGTGGAGAGATGAGAATTGTTCAAGATAAAGAGAAGGATAGTGTGGAGTAAAAAAGCAGCAACAGAAAGAGGTAAGATGGATGAAGGGTGGTGAAGCAAGAGGGAGAAAGACAGATTCAGTGTGATTGGAGAGAGAAGGAGTGAGAGTAGGATATTAGGGAAGTCAGGAAGAGGAGAAGGGAGTATAGAAAAACTAAAGTAGAAAAAACTCACCATGGATGAGAGAAGAGGGGGGAAAGGCACCAGAAGGAAGGTTGCCAATGCCAAAAAAGCAAAAAAAAATGTGAGCACAAACAGGGTCACTCTCATTGTGTTGAAACAGGGTTACTTTGTATAACAGACCCAGAAGTGCTCCCTGTGACCAAAAAATGAACTCAATGTCTATTTCACACTTTTTTCCCCCTGTGAGTGTGGTTTAGTTGTGAGTATTGGTGATATTATTGGAATTTTATTAGTGTTTTGCGCATTTTTAGGGGCTCGAATTAATTTCATGATTAAGCTCTAATAGGTTCTATTGGATATCCCTACCTTTACATGAATTTGGCTATAATTTTTATATTTTTATTTCTTGTATAAGTAATTCTTTAGCGTTTTTATAGTTTTTTGGTATTTTTTGTAGTGTGTATGCTTTGTAGAGTGTTTTCATGCATTCTGGGTAGTCTCCCGAGCTGGGATGGCCCCCTCCTCAGTTGTAACAAGCTGAAAAGTAAATTAGTGAAGCTGTTGGTGCATTTTTGTCTGTAGAATAGTCATTTTTGGTAGATCTTCAGATATCTGTGTGTGCAGGTCTGTGCGTAGCATAGAGGGACACAATGGGATAACCTTATACATCATTTGGTCAGTTGGAATCTTTACTTCTCATTCTCATTATCTCACTTTCTGATGGCCACATTAGTCAAATTTTTGTACAAGGTAAGTTCTTCAGTGATCTCAACAGTTGTAATTGTTGTGATATGAATTGCATCATTAGTTAGTGGAACTCAGAAGCAATACACATTTAAATGGCAGTTGCACACCAGCATGAGTGTGGATTCTCAAACTTGCTTTTGTTATTCACTAGTAATATCTCACCTGCACACCATATGTATTAATTGGTGTACATTTTTTTATATTTTTATGGGATGCTGTTGCATAACATCAAAGTTTTAAATGTCATGAGTATGTTCTTGGAATATGAATTGGAAGAAAAAATGAAAATAACACCACTGGCATGAAGTTAACACTTTCTGTTGAGTCTTCTTGTGTGTCCTAATAATGTCTCTTAATTAAATATTATCTAATAGGGGGTCTCAAAAATTTGCATAAATTCCTAGCAGAATTCAACTTCAAGACTCTATTCCAAGATGCCATGGTAAATTGTGGACTTGGGGTTAGAGGTCTTAAACATGAGATCAAGCACTTCCTACTTTTAAACCAAGATACAAGTGTGTGTTTACCAGGTGCTGAATAATCATGATAAGGGGGTGGAGTGTGTAAATGGCATAGATGTACCCAAAAAAGTGTATGTTGAGGTAAAAAAACACACCATTCAAGTACACCTTCCTCAGGCAGGTGTACTTTAAATAAAAAAGATTTACTTGGTACCAAATTTGTGACTTGTTTGAATGACATATATGCTAATATATGAGACACTTTAATATATAATTAGGAGGTCTCAAACACTACCAAAAAAGCCTCGCAGATTTGATTTGAAAAAAAAATCACACAAACAAGCCATGAAACATGGCTGATTTGGTACTTAGGGTCTCCAACATGAGGTCAAATACTTCCTACTTTTGTGACATTTTCTCAACCACAATTCAGCCCACTAATACAAAGGGAAGTGTTTTGATGACTTGTTTGACCCCAAAGTAGGCATGTTTGGGGGCGAACACACCATTTAAATACACCGGTCCATAGCATGTGTATTTCATTTTTGGATGGCGGAGTTGAGAAATTTTTTGTGGCATGTTTATGTGGCGCATTTGGTAATGTTTGAGACCCCCTATTATTTATTTTATGCTGCTGTTTCTCAATATAAATAATGAACAGGGATAAAATATCACGTTTCTTGACACTGAATATTATTAGAATCATAAGGATTTTTCTCAACAAAATACATGTATAAATGGAACCAAAAGCTACTAGCAATACATATATACTTCCTTTCACTCAATTCTCTTAATCTGAGAAATCAATCTCAATAATTATGAACATAAATGAAGATTTCTATTAATTTTCTTCTGACTTTATCAGCCAAGAATAATGAAAAAAATTAATTCAACAAGCAAGATTTAAATTAAAATCATTGTATCAATTTTGTAATTATTTTTTTTAAAAAACCCCTAAATCGGTGAAAATCAAACATAAAGAAAGAGAAATGAAGTTTTAAGGCATCTTCCTGTTTCCATCTTCGGGAATGGCCTTCAGTTTGTCTTTCGAAGCCGATATAGGGATTGCGTGCGAATGAGTAGACTCCCGGAAATTCAAAGATCCCATATTGTTCTCCAAAATTTGAATCATATCTTGCTCGAAAGAATTTTTCCTGACTGATTCTTTTGTTTTCTTCTTAGTAAAGAGTCGGGTAACATAATTCCAAACACTTTTGGAAGTAGACGATACTTTTTGAGTGATTGGTGAAAATGATGGGACTACTTTTTCTTGAAACCATGAAGTGGATGTCTTTAATCCGTTTTTGGTGGAATCTTTAGCTTTCTTTATGAAGGTTAGCAGAGACGACGTAAAAGAGTTTTCTTTCTTGTTGCTGACATCTTCTTTACGCTTGATAGGTACCGCTGGCTCTAGTTCTGATATGTTTAGAAATTATAATTCATGGTTTATTTATATCATATTAGTTAAAGTTGAAAAAAAAAAGAAAAGAAACAATGAAATTTTTTTTTCCTATGGAATCCTAAAACATGTTATTCTAAAGACTGACCCACTATTTCACTTATAAAGCTCGTTCTTTCAATAGGTCTTCTATTTTTTAGTTCTAAATCGTAAAGAGGGGATTAGTTTAAAAGAAGAAGTCAGTCAGCAATAAATATACCATTTTCATTGAAGTTCTGTGAGAGAGCATGATTTTCGTTTCCCTTATCTTCAGTGGCAAGTGGATGGTCACTAATGGTTGACTTGGACCCTAATTCATTCAAGTGTTTCAACAAAAAGTTTTATTAGTTTTATGTGGAGTTCATCATTTTGTGTCTTTTTATATAAATATAAATTTTGAGATCTTTTTAATTTTTTTATCTAAAAAGTTTAGTAAGTCGTGCAACAAACAAAACGTTTATATAGCTAACCACTTTGAAATTCTCTGTCCAATTTCGAGGCGATTATTCTCGGTGACGTAGATATATCTTCAACGATTTCGGGTTGATCGAAGGCTGGAAAACGGAAAATATCAGTCAAACTTATTGAAAACCATTTTTTAATTTTATATGAAGTTTAACATATGAGATTTTTATTTATTTATTTTTCATATTTTTTTAATTAAACAATTTTTCATCATTTGGTAAAAACTTACGGTTTTGGTATCTTATTTTATCAGTTTGAACGCTCACGTCATCTTTAGCACCGGATAATTTATCTATTTGAGCCAAGTTTTCGTTTCCGGAGAAAAAGAAATTGTTATTCAGGTCCAAGTGCAAAGAATAAATTGGTTCATGAGCTAAAAACAATCTCCTTAATGTTCAGCTGAAAGATTTTTTTTTTTACTTTTCTGGCTTGGCTTCTCTTTTAATGATTCTTTCGGACTTTTCATCTCTTCAAATTAAAGATATAAGTGAATTTTTGACGATTGAAAAAAAATTAACGAAGATATAATCAGTTGAGATGCCTTTTTTCTATATAGTAATACTTTTAGAGTAGGACTTATTGGACTGAAACGAACCTTCAATACTTTTCTGGTTCGACAGAGGGTGAGGTGGGGAGCCATTCTGTCCAACGTTTTTATTATGCCCAACATCATCTTTTACTCCCGATGCTTTTAATTTTGAAGTTTGATTGTTTTAGCAGGATAGAATGACAAGAAATTTTAGAATTGTTCTTTTCTCATTATTATAATTTTTCTTTGGAATTATTTAAGATGATCCGGGAACACCCTTTGATATTTTTTAAAAAAGTTTCTATGCTTACCAGACTTTCTAGGCTGTGCATTGGAAAGCGTTGTTTGCGGAAAATCTGACGTATTTTCTTCAAAAAATTCATCCTCATCAAACGCTAAAAAAAGGAATAAATCAGTCAAGAATGTTTGATATCATAGGCTAACTTGTATTATTATGAGCACAATCCTGTTTTTGGTGTTTTCGATTTTTTTTTCTCAAATAAGTGAAATTGTATTCAAAGGTTTTGTTGATAATGTTTATTTTTTTAAGGGGAATCATCTTTCATCATTAATTCAACACTTACGATTTTTATATTTCATTTCATTACTTTTTTCGTTTTTAGAATCTTGGATACCGGATTTTACATCTATTAAAGATAATATTGCGTTTCAAAAAAAAAAAAAAAAAAAAAAGTTGGTGAGACCCCAGAGGTAATAATTAAATCAGTTCTTGAGGTAACATATACCATCTAAATATTCAGCAACATTGTGTTTACCTGAAGCTTTTGGCATGACTTTACTTTTTTGGCTTTGTTCTTCTTTAAGCGACCCTTCCGGGATTCTCATTTCTTCAAACCAAATCAATAAATGCAATTGATATCAAAAGTGAAAAACCCCACACATTTTAATTTCATTTCAGATGTAGGCCCATTCAAATAGAATTTCACTTACCACTTGGAGCTTTCATAAATTCATTTTGCTCCTTCTCGAAATTATTTATAATCTCATGTATGTTTGATAAAGGAGAACCTTTTACAGTATCGACATCTTCTTCAATTTTTTTCCTCTTTGAACCATGAAGTAAAAATTGATCTTATATGATGGTCAAACAAATCGCAGCGAGTCTTCAATTCATTCAGATCAAACACATCCCTCTTTTAATGAATTAATAAACCTACTTTTGTTTGTTTCCTGAGTAATTTTTTCTCCATTTATTATTCCGTTATTAACTTCTTCTCCTAGTGACGAGCCCGCTTTGTTTGCTATTCATTTTGTTTCATTTTCAATCGCGTTAAATGAGTCTTTATTGATATGACAATAAAAGCTTTGGGAAATATTTGGCATCCGAAAATTTTACTCACCGTCTGTTATACTACTTAGGGTACGCTTGAATAAATTTTTGGTGATATATTGACTTCCAGTGGATGAATAAGAATATTTATCAAAACCTGATGCTGCATTATGAAAATGTGATCTTCTTTGTAGTGGTTTGGAGATACATTGATGTATTGTCAAAGTGAAAACGAGATAAAAAATCCACCTGGAATGCATCTTGAGAAGGTCTTGAAATAAAAAAGCGGAGAGTAAGAGTGAAATTGAGGAAGTGTCAACAGGACACCATGTAAATAAGTATCTTGAAATATTCTGCTAGGATCTCAATTTGTATGAAGCTACAATGATATTACCTCAAGTATTTTAGGTGCTGAGCTATGTATACTAAAAGAAAATTAGCAGTGCTTTCAGACAGCATACAATTGACAGAATCGTACTACAGAACTAGCCACCATTAAAAATGGTTAAATTCGCTTTCGCTTTTGCTGAGACAAGTGATACCTAAAATATGGTCTATAATCCAAAGTTCCGGTAGATATTTAGTGCAAAATATTGCAAGTAGAAATCAAAACCTTATGCTGCGATAATTGACAGATGAGTATACAAACAACCTGCTTGAGTGAAATATTTAATGCAACTGGCTCTAACGACGTAGGGAAGTTATAGTCCATTGATTTGAATTATATTTTTCTGAGAGCTCGCTATTATTATGATTAGTAGGTTCAAAAGTTGTTACAGCCAGTATTTATTGGTCTATCAGTACATGGTATCTTCGCCGATTGTTTCCCCGCTTGCCGCCAAGGCACTAGCGCTGGGACCAAAATTTTTATCTTTTTACACTAAAAACTAATTGAAACTGTGGGGCTCAAAATTAAACTTAGAGGCTTTCAATTTCCCAGAGCAACATGATACATACGCGTTACGCAACTGTCTATTAGGCTCTGACATGTAGCGCCAAAGTAAAATTTCTTGAACAGCAAGTGAAGATTAAAACCAATCAATTTTAAACGACTTGGAACGTAGCTAGATAGGTACCTATAAAGAAAATCAGTGAACTATAATGTTGAATGACCTTTTCGGTTAATGTAGTTTCTGAAAAATAATTCTGTTGAGGTCAAAGTGGAGCCAAATCCCAAACTACTTTCAGGATTAAACGAAATGAATAAGTCACAAGATGATATTAAAGGGTGTCAGAGTTGGAAAATCAGTAATTACAAACTAGAATTTAATTTTTGAGAAATCAGAATTTATTACTAGTTAGTCTTTGCAACGCACCCCCTCTAGCACTGATGTATATCAAGATCAAAAAAGCGCTTTTACTTTACTCGAATGAAAACTTTTTCAACAAAATAAATTATTACAAATAGTATGACATAGCTTATTTATTTCAAATCGTTTATTTATTTTTTATTTATGGCTTGCATCTCACCCAACTAAGGGCATTTATGGCTGGCTTGAGCTGAAACCAATAATTGATTCATTGATCATTTGCGAACTTAAAAACTCCTTATGAGTTGAAATTATTAGGGGGTGTCAAACATTACCATATACGCCTGGCGGACTTCAGTCTAAAAACGCCATTCCAAGACGCCATCATAAATGGCTGACTTGGGGTTAGACATGTCAAACATGAGGTCAAATACTTCCTACTCTTGCCCCATTTCCCCAACCACAATTCAGCCCACCAATACATATATTCCCCCAATCCACTATGCATCAAATTTCTGCGCCCCCACCCCCACATAATCCCGTTTGATTTTTTCACTATCAAAATTACTGACTCAATTTTTTTTATATTTTTGATTATATTACCTTGATCTTTTTTCTTAATTCATTTTCTTCAGTTTAGTTACTCTACCATTTGAAATTAATTTCAAACTTATTAAAAGTCAAGGGAAGGCTTGGATTCTTGGTCTCAATAAGACATTGGATGAAGCAAAAGCTTGGATTCTTGAACAAGCTGGAAAGCCTGTAAATGTTGAAGGTGCAGTGAGAACTCTTAACAGGTTTATTTTTTAACCTTTTATCCCTTATCCTCCTGACACGTGAGTTATATGTCTATCAATCTGTGCATATCACAATGCTCTCATCCAATAAAGCCATGGTTCTCAGCATAAGAATTAGAAAATTTGTGTGAGAGGCTCACTTTTGTAGTATAAGAGACTAATGGTGAAAATTAAGGATTTCATCCATAATATGTACCTCTGGCAGTTTCAAAATAATGTAAGAGGCTTACTTTTGTAATATGAGAGTTCAATATTAAAATAATGGATGAAATTCATTATTCACACTATTGGCAGTGGCAAATCAGTGCAAGAGGCTTGCTTTTGGAGTATAAGAGTTCAATAATGCAAATTATGGATGAAATCTATAATTTGCACCATTGGTAGTGGCAAATCAGTGAAAGAGGCTTGTTTTTTCAATTTAAGAGTTAAATAATGCAAATTATGGAACGAAATCCATGATTTGAATCATGGGTTGTTGCAAACTAGTGTGTGGGGCTTGCTTTTGCAATGTAAGAGTTCAATGATGCAAATTATGGATGAAATTCACTATCTGCAACATAGGCAGTGGCAAATCAGTGCAAGAGGCTTGCTTTTAAAGTATAAGAGTTAAATAATGCAAATTATAGATGAAATCCATTTTTTGCACCATTGGAAGTTGCAAATTACTTTAAGAGGCATTCTTTTTCAATTTAAGAGTTCAATAATGCAAATTATGGATGTAATCCATGATTCAAAACATGGGATTTTGCAAATTAGTGTGAAGGGCTCATTTTTGCAATTTAAGAATTCAATAATGCAAATTACACCACAACACATTTTTGTTTCATCATGGAGTACAACAATTACGCAACAGTTGTGCAACAGTTACAAAACAATTTTTTTTTGCACTTAAGACTCCCTTAAGACCTTGAAGTGCCAAAGATAATTGTTAATTAATTAATGTGTAATCTTTACGCCATTGTTGCGCCCCAAACCAATATGAACATCAATTGTAGTGTTATAAATGAAATCTATGATTTTCCCCATTGGAAGTTGCAAATCCATGTAGGGGGCTTGCTTTTGTAATGTAAGAGTCACTCTCATCAAAATTTTCAGGGGTAGGTATATTGGCACAATGCACTACAGCAGCACATATGTACAGCCATATTTGCAACTCTTGTTTCAGCAAGCCAACAAAAGGGCAAGTTAGACACAGAATTTTTGACTGACAGAGACTGAAATATCTGACATTTATTACAGATCTGTCAGTGTTTGGCGACCAGTCTACAATTGATCCACACCACCATGCTGCCACCAGGTCTCCCCTACTCAGGTTTCCTCCTCCCATCCTCCTCATCCACTCATCTATCCTTTTGATTGCATCAACTCCTTCCTCACCATCCTCGCCCCTCTTTTCCACCACTACTGGCGCCTGGTTTTCTTTCATTGGTAAGATAATATCTGTTTTTTTTTTCTTTTTTGTCATATTTTTACTATTTTCACTAATAATTTTTTCTGGTCTTCCCTACCCAGGCTTCCCTCCTCCCATCCACCTCATCCACTCTTCTATCCTTTTGATCGTATCAACCCCTTTCTTTCCATTCTCACCATTCTCACCCCTCTCTTCCACCCACCTTTGGAACCTGGTTTTCTCTCATTGGTAAGATAATATTTGTTTGGTTTTTTATTTTATTTTTTATTGTATTTTTCCTATTTTCACTGGTATTTTTTTCTTTTTTTTTGTTGTCTCTGCCAGTGATAAAGCCAACCTCTCTGACTCTCAAACACAATACTGGATCATAAACTTTAGTACATTTCATTTATTTCATTTATTTCATTTTTTCAATTCTTTTTCTTATTTTTTTGTTTTTTATGTCTAGATACAGATAAAACCAACCACTCTGACTCTCCAACAAAATCCTGAATCATAAAATTTAGTTTTTTTATTCTTTTCATTTTTTTCCTTTATTTCATTTTTTTTTCTTTTTCATATTTTTTTGTTGTTTATTTCTAGATACAGAAATAATGGATTTAACTTTTGTGAACCCCCCTCCTAGCTATCTTACCCACATCAAAAATGATGAGGAAAACTTCAGCTATGACTTCTTCAATGTATCACCTTCTGAAGTATCAAGACCAAACAAATTTCTATCTCCTTCTGAAGTTTCAGGACAAATCAAAAATTCTGTATCACATGTTACATCAGACCTTATCACTCCTACCAGGTCTTCTAATTCCTTCTCAGGCCATATTAAAATTTACATAGAGCTCACAATCTACATGCATAACAAGAATAAACCAACTATCACCCAAAAACAATTGTCTAATGATGAAGATCAAAATATTGCTTTAGAAAAGATAAATTCCTGTTATGTATATACACATATTATAGATTTCTCTACCATGTGATCTGTGTATATAGGCTGTAGTTTACACGTCTGACAAACTCTGATTCTTCTTGGAGTTTGCCACTGACATTAAACTACAGGTAAAGTAATAATAATCTCATTCTTCTTGGAGTCTGCCACTGACACTAAACTACAGGTTATGGGACCCTTGTGCGCCTGTCATTAAATGAGTAAGCACTGTACTTGCAAGATTTGAATCCCGACTTTTCAGACATTTAATACTTATAGGGGCAATACACCGAGTTGCTGCATTTTTATTCTTTGCTGCCAATACACCAATTTTGAATTCCCCAATTACTTCTTCATGGTCATTAAACCGATTTGGACCTTCCCATTTTCCTATATGAATATTTCCACCCCTGTTAAAGCAATTTTATTTCCTCATTCGCCAATATCATTCCTCCTATACAACCATTTCCCCTTCTATCCCTTATAACCCAATATGAACTCGCAATCTTATCCTTCCCACCCCTTATCTCTTGATGAGCTTGAGAAATGCCAAAATCTAATCAATGGTGTAAATAAAGCTACCATTTGTTTCATGAAACTACTTGTGGATGGCTCCAACTGGTACAACTGGGACTTGCAGGTCCAGACAGCAATGAAAAATTACGTTGGCTCCCCTTCATATGCGACCATGGTTACTGATACTTCAAGTAATTCTTTTGTTGATATATTAGCTTGGATAAATATTTTTAATACCATCAATATTTCACTCCAACGTCTATTACCACCAAACAGCTCATTTCCTGTTGCGTATCTAATTCTGTTCAAAATATTTAATAGAGAAACACACACCTCTTGCATCTAACTGTTCAAGTCACTGCTATCAGTCCCTCTCCAACCTTTTTAATCCATCATCAAACATTGCAAACAGGTAAATGAAATAATAGAAATCATCATGAAAACTGGTTTTAATTTCACCAATGACTCCTTAAAAGCCATCATGAGTCAAGTACTTCTGCCAAGTTCTCTCACTAATCTTTCAGTTGACGTAAACTGTGAGATTGAATTACGAGGTGATAGTCTAACAATGCCAGCTGATGACTACACAACAATTATGTTAAATAAAGAGATTAATCACAACCTCTGCAATTAATATTAAATGACTATTTCAGCTTGTGACTATACAAAAGTAATTGATGATGGTGAAATATCAAAGGATGTTACTTATCATGTAAATACAACTATGTATAACACTTTTGCTTTTATTTGTAATAAAGATTCAGCTCCAAATTACTCTGCTTCTCCCTCCACCATACCAACTACACAAATTTCACTCTTAAATGTGATTATTGAAGATGTTAATTCTTCTTCAATTCATCAACCATATGCTGCTCCTGGTTCACTTCTGGATTGGCATTGTTGATTGGGTCACACTAGTGATCGAGTCCTGCGTAAACTAATAAAACTCAACCTTGGTATTGGCCTACATTCTGAATGTACTAAAGGAAAAGTTGATTGCACTGATTGTGCTATTGCAAAAAGAGTATTTAAAACTACAGCTCAACTTGAGATGGGGCCAGAATCCTTATTGTCATTGGTAGTTGGAGACTTGATTGGACCAATCAAAGATGCAACAGTCAATGGTGGTTATTAATTGTCAGCTTTATTCAGGGACTCATTCTCTACTTATGGTGATGTCTTTCTTCTCAAAAACAAAAGTGATGCTATGGGAGCTTTCAAAATTTTTCATGACCAACTCACTACTGTTACTGGATAGAAATTACTTGTACTTTGGACAGATAGTTGTGCACTTCACATTAATGTGATGAAATCTTATCTTGCTTTAATAGGTGCAGTTCAGGAAGTGACTATGCCATATTATGCTGAACAAAATGGAACAGCTGAAATATTTAATTGGATGGTTAGTGATATTTCACGGACTTCTCTTTTAGAAAGTGAACTGCCAAAAAGCTTTTGGGGTCTTTCTTACAAGTGGGAATCTTTTGTTTATAACCGCATACCAAACAGCAAGATCTCAGAATCAACACCTCTTCAAGTAGTCTATGGTACTCAACCAAACTTCAACAACATGAGTACTTTTGTTGAAAAGGCTTTTGTTCATGTTCAAAAAGAGGTAAGAACAAAGCTATATAAATGAGAACTTTAATTTAAAGTTGTTGGCTATTCACAAAATAACTATGGATGGCTATTCTGGCATGAAGAATCTGGGCAACTTTTTGAATCTGAAATGGCTCTGTTTCCCACCAGTGAACCCAAAGCACATGATGTTGCAGGACAAGCTCAAAATCCGCCTCCTCCAAAGTTTCTCTTGAATCAATTCTTAATTCACTTTCTTTTGGTGATTTCACTGCTGAAAAAACCATTGATGAACAAGATCTATCTATTGAAGCAATGCAAATTGCCGCTGCTCCTTCTCCAACCTCAATCCCTAATACCTTTCTGAAAGCTATGAGATCAACAGAAGCTGATGAATGGAAAATGGCCTGCAAAGCTGAAATAGACAAAATGTCATGCTTGAAAGTTTGGTCAGAAGTTCCCCTTCCACATGGTGCTGTTCCTCTCAAAGGCAAATGGGTTTTTTCTATTAAACACTCTCAGAAAGACTCACCTATCAAATTCAAGGAAAGATTTGTGGCCAAAGGTTTCAAACAACGTGATGAAACAAATTACAAAGACACATTTGCTCCTACTTCAACCTTTGCTTCTCAAAGAATTTTATTAACTCTTGCTGCTATGTTTGGTTGGAAGGTGAGATCTTTTGATTTTACAGCTGCTTATTTACATAGAAATGTGGAAGAAGATTTTTGGATTGAGCCTCCTCCTGGTATGAATATAACAAGATCTGGAAATATTCTCAAACTTCATAATGCTCTTTATGGCACAAAATAGGCTGCTCATTGTTGGTGGCTTCATATTACTGAAAAACTCAAAACTCTAGGATATCATGCTAGTCAATATGATACAAGTCTTTATATTCTAAAAGATGGTTCATCAACTGGTGTTGTATGGTTACATGTGGATGATGTAATAGTTACTTGTAGTAGTGATTCTTTTTTGGAGAAACTAGAAAAGGGGCTGAATGGGGGGCTAGAAGTGAAATGGTTGGAAGGTTTGGATGGTATTGTTGGAATGAAAGCTAGGAGGGTAGAAAAGGGTTTTTAACTGGACTGTCACAGGCTTATTAAAAAGGTTTTACACAATCATAATCCTGGTTCTTTAAAATGCAAGACTCCTCTCCCGGTTGAAATCAAACTAGACTCTGCCAAACCTGAAGATCAAGGCATCAAGTCAACTCAATATCTGTCAATAATTGGTAGTTTAGATTACATAGCAATTGAAACACTCCCATAATATATCATTTGCTGTAAATTTCCTGGCTAGGTTCTCATCCAAACCTTTAGATTGTCATTGGAAAGCTTTAACTCATTTACTCAGATATCTACAGGCAACCAAAGATCTCAAACTTTGCTTATACCCTGACTCAAGGTCAAAGCCAACACTAACTGCTTACTCTGATGCTTCTTGGGTTTGCGAGTGCTCTAGATCTACAAGTGGCCACATAGTCTATCTGAATGAATGTCCCATCTTATGGTCTTCAAAACGTCAAACTACAGTTGCTGATTCCACCTTCTTTTCTGAATGTATAGCAATGTGTCTGGAAACAAAAGATGGTATCTGGATACACAATTCTCTCACTGATATTTGTGGACCTATTTACAGTGTTTGTATGAAGTGTGAAAATGAAAGTGCAGTTTCCTCAGCAAAATAAAATCCCTCAAACAAAAGGACCAGACACTCTGATAGGTATTTCTTTCTTGTGAATGAGCAATTATACAGGAAGAATATTGTATTAGATTGGGTGCCAGGTACAGAGCAGTGTGCAGATATATTGACTAAGAGTTTAGGACCCATCCATACTGTAGAGAAACATTATCATTTGGGTGTTTCTTAATTTTAATTTTATTTTCCTTTTCTATTCTATTTTTTTTCTCACCCTGGTAGCAAAATGGGGGGCTGTTATGTATATACACATATTATAGATTTTTCTACCACTTGATCTGTGTATATAGTCTGTAGTTTACACGTCTGACAAACTCTGATTCTTCTCGGAGTTTGCCACTGATGCTAAACTACAATTCCAAGCCAGAAAAGCTTTCATATGTCTGGCTTTTGTGCTTTCTTTCATAGAGCTGGAGCCAATGGCGTAAAGAGTTTTGATGAATTAACTAGCCATTTTTCATATAAATCTCATCTAATGAGTCACCATCTAACAAAGCAATTACATCTTTCACCTTAAAATTAGGATCATATTTAATATAAATCCTAAAAAGTTTGAGAGAAAAAATATAATAAGCAAAAATAAATGCAAAAAAAAACAAATACGCTTAATTAGAAAAGAGCAGAAAATGAAAAAAGATATTTCTGTCAGCAATAGTTTGGTGATGGCTTCATAAATAAAACGAAAAGAAAAAATTAACATAGAAAACCAAAAAATATGAAAAATAATGGAATAAATGAAACTTACTAGAGTTTATGATCTAGTATTGTGTTCAAGAGTCAGAGAGATTGGATTTATCACTTGTATAGACAACAAAAAAAAGAAAAAAAATATCAGTTAAAATAGGAAAAATACAACACAAAATAAAAAAAACCAAACAAATATTATCTTACCAATGAAAGAAAACCAGGCGCCAATATTGAGTGGAAGAGAGGGGTGATGATGGTGAGGATGGCAAGGAAGGAATGAATACAATCAAAAGGATAGAAGAGTGGATGAGTTAGATGGGAGGAGGGAAATATGGGTAGGGAAGACAAGAAAAAATTATTAGTGAAAATAGGAAAAATACCACAAAAAAGAAAAAAAAAAACAAATAATATCTTACCAATGAGAGAAAACCAGGCACCAGTAGTGATGGAAGGGAGGGGTGAGGATGGTTAGGAAAGGGCTGATACAATCAAACAGATAGATGAGTGGATGAGATGGATAGGATGAGGGAAACATGGGTAGGGGAGACCTGGTGGCAGCATGGTGGTGTGGATCAATTGTAGACTGGTTGCTGAACACTGACAGATCTGTAATAAATGTCAGATATTTCAGTCTCTGTCAGTTGAAAATGCTGTGCCTAACTTGCTCTTTTGTTGGCTTGCTGCACCAAGAATTGCCAATATGGCTGTAATTTATGTTAGAATTAAGTGATCAATAGTTTTATATATTAATAAGCATTTCATTAGTAATCTGTAATCCATTCATTAGGGGGTGTCAGTTCTGGCAAAGCTGCACATAAATTTGACCAAATCTGCACTTATCTAAGTGCAGATTTCCAAAAAACACTAGCCCCAACACTGGTGGATTTCAAAACAAAAAAGTGACTTATTTCACTCAAATCCGCACTTTCTCAACCAAAAGTGCTGATTTCACCATCAAGTCCCATTTCACTGATTTGTCAGCATCATCCCATTCATACACAGAACTCCGCAGCATAACACTTCATAACTCAAAACATTGTACATCATTTACATTTTCATATCATATCATATAAGAGTCATTCCTTCCTCACTTTCAAATCGCAATAAATTACATAAAGCAATGACTACATAACCTGAAAAGAGATTAAGTAGTAGAAGAAATAAGTAAAAAAGAATGTAAACATGCCTGGTAAAAATGTTGTAATAAAATGTTGAAAATGTTAGGAAGGGGTGTGTTCCAAGGATTGATGTGTAGGGAGCGAGGAAGGTCAGTGTGTCACATGTGACAGGGATGGGGTAAGAAAGTAAGGGATGCTGTGGCCAACATGTGGCTGTGAAAAAAAACGGGAAAAAAGTGCTGATTTGAGGTCACAACTGACACCCTTTTTTGAAATAAGTGACTTTTTTGCAAAATTTAAGTGCTGACTTGGTTTGAAATCCGCACTTAAGTTAAGTGCGGATTTTCCAGAACTGACACCCCGTAATATAACAATAATCTCATGTCTTGGATTTCCAGCCCAACTTGTATATAATTATATTTTCATTTTTCTCTTTCCTAAACACAGACCATCTTCTGCAGTATATGAGAAAATGATAGTAGTCCTTAGTGTTCCTCATCAAACCTATCATTTACTAAATTGTTTTGTCACTTTCCTCAGAACTTTTCTCTCTTTCTTCTTTTTCTCCATTACTCCTCTGCTCTGTCTGATCCTTATTATTTTACTAAAATCATTATTATTAATCTATCAGGTACTGTCTGAATGTATGCTTTTAACTGTCTAGTAATCAAACCTATCATTTACTAAATTATTTGATCACTTTCCTCAGAAATTTTCTCTTTTTCTCCTTTTGCTCCATTACTACTCCCCTCTCTATGCTCCTTATTATTTTACTAACATTATTATTATTAATCTATCAGGTACCAGCACAAACAATCAAGTGGAACCTTCAAGCAGGTGCCTATCCGTATATTCTGTTTTGATTTAAGAGTAAATTTTATTTGATATTGTGAAAGCTAGTGTGCTCATTGTTCAGTGCAGAGTCTTTTCAGAAGAATTACAGCTGATCTGAAATTGAGTTGAATCATAGATAGGGATTGGCACCTGCTATCAGGTGCCCCTGTTTTTTTTCTGGTGTACTGTATAACTTCTCTCTCTTAATTCTTTTGCCTTCTCTGCTCCTTATTATTTTACTAACATTATTATTATTAATCTATCAGGCTTCCCTCCTTTAAGTGTTTATGGGTCCAGCACTTTCCTAAATTATAGGCATCATTACTGTTGCTTCTCTTATCAAATCTCTCTAGAAAGAAGCCTCCTCTTCTAACTCATCTTCCTCTAGTCCATCCCTTTTTTCAATACCTATTTATTTTGACAACATGGACAAACCCAATCATGTCACCAAAATCAAGGGGATAGAAAAGTTGACTCAAAACAACTACTCTACCTAGAAGAATGATGAGTACCATGCCCTTGCGATTCACAACCTTAAAAAACTCCTAAAGCCTAATCTAGTAAAGCCCACTTATCCTAATGAGCTAGAGAAATTTCAACTCAACAAAAAAAAGGGGAGTTCATAATACATATGCACTTAGACAAGAAAAATCTCAGTCTTTTCATCAAGTAACCTGAAGAAATCGACTCTCTTTCTCTTTGGAAAAAAATTAGTAAACATTACGCCTCTACATCCTTTGAAAACTGTGCAACAATCATTACTAAAATCTTCTCCATTCAATTTACCAAGAACAATCTAAAAGGAGCCATCTCCATTCTCTGTGCCACAATCAAGATTTTGGAGGAGGCTGCTCCGAAACCCTTTGTGGAACATTTCCTATCAAATGTACTAGCCTACTATCTTCTCAAGCCATTACCTGAATCATTTCAAACCATATCCAAAATCATCCTTCATAGTAATAAAGTAACAAAGGAAATACATACATTGGAAAAAGTATTAGATGAAATAGAGCTTGAACTTCAAAGGAGGAAATTGGAGCCCTCAACCACAAGTCATACCCTAAAAGTCAACACATCCTACTTCTCAAATGGGTGACACAATCCAGCTTCTAATCACCCAGGAAGCATTTGTTTTCAATAACATCCAGAGAAAAGGAGAAATTTCTCAAGAAAAAGCATGAAATAGAAAAAAAAGCCTATTCAGTACTTTACTTAGTCAAATCTAACAGTTCTGTGTTTGATAGTGGGGCATCAATCTTAGAATTTGGTTGAGAGGCATGGAGGAGGAGTGCTAGGGGTTCTATGCAGTGTGAGAGGTGGAAGAGGGAATATTGCATAAGGGGGTTATATGGGGCAAGTGCTGTGGAATGCTCCTCATCAGACAACTTACCTAGTAATCCAGTTACTCTCTAGTCTCAATTCTAATTGGCATATTCAGTCCCATCTTCCCTCACTGTTGAAAATCCCAACATATTCACACTTAGTTAATCTAACTGCTGTATCCAGAATAGTAAGTCCTATCTCAGGCTAGTGTTAGTGCTAGTATCAGTCTGCATTCTTAGGTCTTAAAAATCAAACACAATATTCAATGATGAGAGGTAATTCAATTATCTAAAGCCATGCTGCAAAACTCTTTTCAAGGCTGATGGGAAAAATATCACAGCTAATAGAATGGGTACTGCCACCTTTATTACCAGAAACAACATCAAAGTGGAAATTCAAAACTCCCTGTACATACATAATGTACAGGAGAACCTCATTTTGGCTTCTCACATCTTGAATAGCAATTACTCAATTATAAGTGATAATAATGTATCCCTAAAAAAGAGAAATAATTAAGCTATTTTTCACTTTACCACATCCAAAAAGGTCTTATAAAAAGAAGTAAAACCAGTCTCTAATGTCATATAGTGTATGTCCATTTTAGCCAAAATTACTCATAAGTCACTTGGTTATCCCAAAAATAGGATAACCAAAAAGGTGAGACCAGATATAGACTTCTATAATATTAACTGTGAAACATGCAAGCTTTCTAAATCTCATTAGAGTCCTTTTCCATGGATCTTTCCCACACCAAAAGATCTTCTAAGTGTCATCCACATAGATATCTGTGGACCTATTGACCCTCCTTCAGTGAGACACTACGCAATATAGGGGGTGGACTTGCTAGCAAGTCCTCAACCTGAACTCAGATGGAACTCAGATGGAACTCAGACTGAACTCATACTGAACCCATACTGAACTCTACTTGAACACCCACCTAAAACTGTTCTGCTGAGTGGTGTTCATCCCTGATTGTATGGTTCCTTTATCAATAGCTCAATGTGTGTTCAACCTGTGGTGAGTTTGGGTCCAAGGTTGCGGACTCGCTAGCAAGTCCGCCCCCCATATTGTGTGGTGAGAGGTAATAGATACTTCTTGAAAGTCATTTATGGCCACTATAAATATCAAAAGATGTATTTTCAAGCTACAAATAATCAATCTACCAGGAGCCTTAAAGATTTTGTGCTGTTTGATGAAAATCAAACTGGTAAGCACATGAAGACGATAGTGTCTGATAATGGGGGAAAATTCATTAATCATGCTTTCAAATACTTCTCTTCAGAAAATGGTATTGAACAACTTACTTCTTCCCCTTATACACCACAAAAAAATCCTGTTTCTGAATGCAGAAATAGAACTTTAGTCAAAAAATCAAGATCTTTACTACTAACAAGTGGTTTGGATGCCTCTTTGTGGGAAGAAGCAGTTAGCACTACCTGCTTCCTACTAAATCTCACACCCAAAAACTCATCTTAAGGTATTTCCCCAGCCTCTATTTGGAATATAAACCAATCCTTCAATCTAAATAAACTCATTCTCTTTGGGTATGATGTAGTTTTCAGCATTCCAAAAGCCAAAAAAAAGAGCAAATTCAATGCCATTGGAGAAAGTGGTATTTTCATGGGGTATTGTGTAGGCCACAACAACTTTAAAATGTATTCACCCAAATCCAATAAATTTATTATAACCCATGATGTTAATTTTAATGCTGGTTCTTTTACATATGCTAAATCCCTGTCCTTTAATGAAAAAAACTACTTATCTTTCCAGACATTTTTCTCCATGAATATATTGATATTGATAAAAGATATAACTCTACCACCAAAAATAACATCCATTTGCCTGAATCTTCAATCTTTGAAATAGAAGACCATGAAAGCAAGGTAATTACTGAATCTGTGGACTTCTCTGGCAACAATGACTCAACTCACTATGATTCTCCATCTCTACCATGCTATAAACACTACACTTGGGTCCCTGAAATTGAACCAAAACACACAACCTCAAGTGATATCAACACAAACAACATAGTTTTTATGAATGAAAGAACACTTAAATCACAAAAATTAAATCTAAAAGTAACTTTGGAGGACAATCCAAGGCGCTACAGGGAAGCAATTAATAGCAATGATCCATCCAATTAGGCAAAGGTAATTAATGATGAATATAAAAGTATTCTACCTCATGGAGTCTGATCAGAAGTCAGTACTCCAAACAAAAACTTACTAGGTACCACTTGGACATTCAATTGTAAAACTGACTCCAAAGGTAACCTCACAAGATTTTAAGCTCAACTCTGTGTTCAGTGATATTCTCAAGTCAAAGGAATTGACTTCAATGACACATTTACACTGACTGGTTGCATAGCTTCCCTATTATTTATCCTAAGCCTAAGTGCTACACTTAACTGGGACATCCATAAAATGGATGTCAAAACAGCCTTCCTCTATGTAATACCAGAAAAAGATATCTGCAACAGATATCCCAATGGGTACCCATTTTAAAAGAAAGAAAATCATTTTCTGAAGCTGAAAAAAGCACTATACAGGCTAAAACAGATTCCTAGATGTTGGTACCAAAAGATCAATTTTCACTAGCTTCAACTTCAAACCTTCTGTTGCTGACCCATTTCTATTTTAAAATGAGAATAAAACCAACCCCTGTTTTATGCTCATACATGTTGATTACATCATAGTTTGTGGACCAAAAATTAATTACTTTAAGAACCAAATTAAATCTGACTTTACAATGGAAACTCAAGGCAAAGCCAAATGGGTCCTAGGTACAAAAATTACAAGAAGCAGAAACACCAAAGAAATTTTTCTATCACAACCATTATACATTGAAAATTTATTAAACAAGTACAACATGTTAGAAAGTAGATATGTTAGAACACCTTCAGTTCCTAACTTAAAATTTGACTCCACCACTGTTAATACCCCACCTTTAGATACTAACTTTAATTACAGATATTCTGTAGGCCTACTAAATTAACTTTCTACAAATACTAGATCTGATTTATCATTTGTTAATATTTCAATATCAAAGTTTCTTAATTGTTTTTCTCAAGAGCATATTAAATAATTTTATCATATTTTATGTTACCTTAACAAGACTCAATCTGTCAGCTTAGATATCCCTAGTACTGAGTATTTCTTATACATAAAATAAGATAACCTTAAGTACATTAAGTTTATATCTTAAAAATAAGGTTAAACCAATAATATATATGATTATATTACATATATATATAATTATTACTCTATTATATAAAATATAGTAGTTTAAATAGCTTATCCATAGTTTAATAATACTTATTAAGGTTTTAATGGAGTCATAATATATTTATCTTAAGTGATATTAAGTAATTATTGACATACATAAGCTTATATGTATACATAAATCTCATATTCAGTGAAATATGCAGTATATTATGTATGTATATTTAGGTCTATAAGTGGATTTTAGCCTCTTGATAGCCTATAAAATTTGTTTTTCTGCTTGTTTTAGGTCATATAGACGTATTAAGTGGATTCACAATGCCTAAAGAATCATATACATCTATTTCAGACGCATACACTCAGTTTGGACAACTTAATCTGCTTCCTTGGATGGATATTCACGGATTTATGGGTTGGGAGGTCATTGCTGCGTTAATATGGATTCTTGGGGATTTTATTGGGGGCTTGGAAATTTCATTTTTTTCCTTTATATTCTTTGGGTTTCATTATATTCTCCTTGGATGAGTTATTTTACCTGTTTCTTTATGGTATCCACTTTTATCTGGATTTTCCATATATGGTATGGGTCTGTGTTATCATTAATTGTGATGGAGGGTCCTTACTGGAGGTCTGGGTGTTGAATCTGCTTGAAGTGAATGCCATGGGGACGTGATGGGCCCTCACAGTGCTGTAATGGCCAGGGATAGCAGTGACATCATCTGGATTGAAGGTCTGTGCACTACAGTGGATTTTGGTATAAGTAAGGGAGGATTTTGGAAGTTATTAGACATCACTTACTTACTACAATTCAAATAAACATTATAACACAATTATTATCATTTAGAAATATATTATAAAGCCTTTATAAATTGATATTATCTGTATATAAGCTATAACTATATTATATTCATCTATTTTCCACCACTAGCACGCATTTAAATCCAAGTATTGTGAGTTTTATTTGAGTATAACTATTTTATTAGTCTTCCCCTGAGGTATAATCATTAAATCATTTATTAATAAGTAGTAGGAACATTAATATATACTATTAAATCATACTTATATACTAAATACACTGACAATTGGGGGCCATTCCTTAGTTTTTTACTTATTATTTGGTATAAGCCTTGGGACGTGATTTTTATTTTAGTATAGCTCAAAACAAACCAAATATTTGGGTCTTCTGAATATTAGTGGGTAATCATAACTCAGTTATTGTGGAAAAGAAACCTTATAATAATTGTACTAATTTTTGATAATAAAAATTAGGTATTTACATTAGTAACTGTACCCAATATAAACCCAATTTCACTTGGTATTTGGTCACCAATATAACACCCAATTAAATTGGTATTTTGTTAAATCTTGGTAAGCTATTAATTAACCCTTATAAAAATCTAATAAAACTTATTATTTTATTTTTAAAAGATTTTTTTGAACTTTTCTTACATTTTATTTAAATAAATAAAGATTTAAATTCAGGGTAAGTTCCAGTGCTTTTTTATGAGTAATGACATTGCTAATACTTTTAATCTACTAATTCCAATAGGTTTTCCTTTCTGTAGACGTGATATATTGTTATTCTTATCAATATGAGTGCTCCTCAGGACAATGTAAGTGAAAAGCCTGCTTATAATACCAGGTATATAGCTAACAAAAACATTGCTCCAGGACATAACCATGGAGGGTCAGTCATACCCCCAGGAAGAGCAAATGAGTGAAGAGGAAAAAGACTCCCTCTTAAAACGGATTAACATAAAAAAGACGTCTCCTACTCTGCAGGATCAACTATCCCATCTTGCAAAACAGGTCTTGAAGTTGGAGGAATCAAAGTATCTCATGCTCAAGGAGGTAGAGCAATCGCAGAACTATTGCAAGGTAGGATTCCAGCAGATGAGCCAATCATTGGAAGAGCTAAAGGGAGGCCAGCCAAGTCAGCAACCTCCTACCCCAGGAGGGTCACATCACTCCCAGGAGAAAATACTGGTAGACAAATGGAAATGGGATTGGTTCCATAAACAATGGTCCAGTCACAACTGCAACAAGGATCCTCCTCCTCATCAGACTTCCTCAGTTCACCCCTACAAGGGAAAACAAAGACACCAAATATCAGGGCTCACACAAATCCGGTGGTAAGTAGATTACCCTCTCAGATTGAACACAATACTGATAATTACAATGTAGGTAAAATTATTGATGTCAAATCTGTTCAGAAAATAGAGGAGGACTTAAGAAAATTAGGTTTTAATGTAAATACACCTGACTTGTCTTTTTTCAATCACAACAGTAGTATTTTTAATACAGTTAATCCTCAGTTTCCACCATTACTAGTGATATGAGAAACTCACAAGACAGTGAGATAATTGAGAAGGAAGACATGGAGTATTTTAATAATAATCCAACTGTCCATAGAATTGTTTTAGCATTGTGGAATGGAATGACTGATTATGAGGAAAAGACAGTTAAGCTCACAAGTGATACAATTTCATCCTTAACATTAAATATTTCTCAACTGGCAACATGTAATAAAGAATTAGAGAATGAACATTTGTCTCTAACCCTTAAATATGATTGATTGAGTAATAAATATAGTGAACTTTCAAACAAATTCTGAAAGTTGGAAAAATTGTGTGAAGCACATTTATTGAAAACTGAATCAAGAACTAAGTTATCTTTTTCCCAGACAAATCAAAGTGTCTCTGAGCTGCTACAAAGATTGACTAAAGTTGTGATTGAAACTGCCAATATACTAATGAACCAGGATAATCATAAGTATACTCAGTATAATAATAATCCTTTCATTGTAAAAAGTGAATCTCATTCCTTCCCTATACCACCACAACTAAAGCCATCTGGTGGTAGTGTCAAATCTGAAAATGTAAGTCACAAATCTATACAGGAGGAAATACAAGACCATTTATCAAGAGTAAATGAGTTTTTGAATTTACCTAAGATTAGTTAAATAAAATACAATCAGAAGAGCTGGCCTAAGATAGATCAGTACCCAACTTATGATGGGGAAGCCATCTCTGATTGGAAACATTTTATTCAAAGAATTGACAATTTGAAATTCTCATATAAGTTACCAGATGAAGAAATAACATCAAAATTGATCTCTTTATTTAAGGATGTTGCTTTATAATGGTTTGAAGCTGTTTTGAATGAGGGTAAAGATTACTCTTGGGATGAATGGAAACAACTAATTGAAAAACAATTTGGAGGTTCTAAATTCAGGCTTGCTCTGCAGAGACTTTATGAAAAAACTAGGTACAATCTGATGAATGGTGAAAAACCTATGGTATTTTTAATGAATTTAAATAAAATATTAAAAGACATTGAGCCTAACATGGATTTAAACTTATGGAAAGGCAAGATAATATATTAATTACCTATATCTGTCAGAGACATTGTTGTAGCTAGAACAATTAATTTTACTGAATATTCTGACTTTATTAATATTTTCAATGAAAAATTACTTAACCATAAGTATGAAGCAGGGTATTCCAGTTATAAACAAAATGCTGAACCTGTGAAAAATCAGAATTCAAAAACACTTCAGGAGAAGCAGAAAAAACCTGCTGCACCTGTAGTACCAAAAAAGTATGAAATAAATACTTGTTATAAGTGTAATAAACCTTGGGTTAAAGGTCACAAATGTGAGAAGAATATAAATATTGTTGAAAATCAACATGAATCTGAAATGGAAACAGAAAAAAGTAAAGATTCAAGTGATTATTACAGTAATATCTCATATAATGATGAACATGAAGTCTGTATGTTGGAAAATGATTTTTCCATCTTTCACAATCCAATATTGAATATGGACTAAAATGAATCTTTAATGAATTTTGAGGATGCTGAAATCATTAAAGATATACAAGCTGATAAATTTAGAATGACACCTATCACGGCTCCAGCTATCATTTCTTGTGAAAATTTTAATATAGTATTGGAAACAGGAGCTGCTGGTTCTGTTGTTTCTACCAATACATTACAAAAAATTGATAGTGAATATAAGTCTAAGCTTGAACCCCTTCAAAGTATAAATTGGAGAGGTTTTGGATCAGTACTACGCCCCATTGGTAGATACAAAGCTTCTGTTTTCTTTAAACATCAACATGGTTATGTAAGAGTAACTTGTGACTTTGTAGTAATGAATAATACTAACTGTAGTAACTGTTTTATTATTGGAAATGATATTCTGACTAAGTTTTTTGTGAAATTAGACCCTTCTAATAACAATTTTACAATTGGCATGAATGGTAAAAGGAAATTTAAAATAAATTTTTTTAACACAGTCTTACACATTGAGTCAGTAACAAATATTCTATGCAAAGGAAGAGAATCCAATGAGATGGAACTTCTGGAAACAGAAATTTCAAAAGCATCATTTGGAACTCAGATAAGTGAAGCTGAGAAAAACATTATTTTGTACGTAATTAAAGCATTTCCAATGGCTTTTGCACATGGTACAAATGAACTTGGCCTTGTAAAAGATGATGAGATGAAGATTAGTTGAACCTGTGATATGGATAATATTCCCGCTAGTCTTAAAAAGAAACCATACCCTTCTTCACCAATGAAGAGGAAAGACATAGAGGATAATATTAAGATTTTATTAAAAATGAACATTCTTGAAAAGGCTGAAACTACACCAAAATATTGTATAATATCACAAGTGCTAATTTTGTATGAACAAGATAAATCAAGACTGTGCGGTGATTATAGAGCATTAAATACATTTACAGTATATGATATTTATCCCTTTCCAAGGATTGCCTCTATACATGCTACCCTTAAAGGTGCTAAGTATATAAGTTGCTTAGATGGAAATAAAGGGTACCATCAAATCCCTGTTGAAAAGAATTCACAGAACTTTTTGTTGATAACAACACACATGGGAATTTATAAATATGTCAGGATGCCATTTGGACCAAAAAATTCTCCATCAGTATTTCAGAAGTTAATGGATATAAAACTCCATAATGAAATGATTGAGGGATGGTTAATGGTATACATTGATGACATCATAGTGTTCTCTAAGACATATGATGAACATTTAATCCATTTCAAGAAGGTATTTCAAAAAATGGATGAAATAAAAATGACCCTTGCTATCACCGGACAACCTACGCACAAGGTCGAGGGTGTTCCTGGAAGTGAGATGGAGAGAGGAGTTTAGAAACTTTGTCGAGGCACAGAGGAAATATTTGAGGAAGTGATTCAAAGATGACTCAAAGGAAGAGATACTGCTTCGAGATATGTTCGAGGAGAGTTCTAATATAAGTTAAAGGTAATATTAAAATTCTTAGAATCTCAAGAAGGGTTGGAAACTCAATAATCAAAGATTTAAGATTTAGAAATGATTAATGAGAAAATAAGGAAAGATACAATAATAATGATTTAACTTAAAGCTTTTACCACTATTAAATATAAATACATTTTATAATTTAATTCTAAAGAATGTCGAACCAAAAACCCAACCCCTTTTATATCCTTTACTCCTCCTCGCATTGACCTCATACGCATCCACTATTCCGCACATCACAGACCATTCAAAATACACCCATTACACATGAACCCTCCTCACTAACATCCGTTAACCCCTTATTCCTCCACTAACCATTCCGTCCATGCTCACTACCGCTTTTAATAATCCACAGACACTTCATAAACCTTTTAGCGTACTGTTACATTGACTATTGCGCGGTGCGTCGCTTATTGAGAAGAAAGACTAAGATGCACTATTGAGAGATTGACTGATTTGGATTTAGAGTTTAGACTACCGCGGTTGAATAGCAAGTACACAAAGGAAAGAGGCAGTTGCTATGGAGAATTGCTTTCTGTGCTTCGAGTATGGACTTAAACCTCTTATTATTGATTTAATGAGCTGCTTTTTCCTCGAGTGTCAGGTGGCGCGTGACAGATGCCCGGGTATAAGAACGCGAGCTCCTTTGAGCGTAAGACATACTTCCCACACTAGTTTCCCTTCATTTAAATATTATTTGTTTATTATTATGTCAGCTTGTCCAACTCCAGCTCCCACGCCTCCTCACCCTAATGCGGATGGTGGGCTCGTCACTTGACAATATTCTCAAGCATGCACTGCTTGTGAATCCATGGAATATTTCTGTGTGGAAAGCACATATACTTGAGGTCCTTGCCAGAAATGCAAGTTTTGTAGATGGAGATGGGTGGCGTGCAATGCCTTAACAAGAAATTTGGATATTGAATGGCAGTTTAATAAGACAAAATATTGGGTAATACCAAAGACAAAAGAAGTGGCAGAAGACATATGGGACATATCGATTGGAGATGACCAGTCAGAAGCAGCTGAAGAGGAAGTCAAAGATGATACGACGCCCTGGGTAAACAAAGGGTAGAAGAGGAGGTGGATGAGTTAGTGGAGGAATATGAGGAAGAAGTCCCCATTTCAAGGTGGAAACCGAAAAAACGGTGGATGTTCTTTGAATATGCCAAGGAAGAAGTGGTGGTGGGAACCATCTCGAAATTATTCCTTGAGGTTGACCTGATGTTTGAAGTAAGTTTGTTTTTTTTACTTCACTTTAATTTTGTTTTTTCAAAGAAGAATTTTACTAATGACTATGTGATTTAAGATTTAGATGTCATCGCGGAAGCCCCTACGGCGGAAACTTTGAATGTGGAAGCTCCAATTGTGGAACCCACTGCTGTGGAAGTGGCCGTTGTGGAAGTGGCCCCATTGATCCCGACTGAAGAACCATTGCCAGTGATTGCCTCAAGGGAGGAAAATGAAGAGACCCTCGATCATGTGTGGTCGAAAAAACCTTGCCAGGTTTGGCGAGCTTGGTTTATTGAATATTTAAGCGGCAAAATAAATAAGATTGTCAATGCCACCTCCTTTGAAGTGGCCGAGGAATTACTGGAAATTGGAGAAGTGGTACCAGTAGGAGAGGGGGAGGTTTTTGAGAAATGTAGGAAGGAAATAAGGGAGATTTTGGAGAAGATGAAGGGATTGATTTGTGAGAAAATAAAGGAGAGAATTTAAAATGGAAGGAGAAAAGAAAAAGAAATAAAAGAAAAATAGAAACAATTTGTATTTAGTTATTTTATTTTGTTGTTTTATTTAAAATTTTAAAATTTTATTTTTATAAGATTTTGAGAAAAAAAAGAAAAAAGATTAAATAAAATTTTGTTTTAAATTTTGAAAGAAGAAGTTTAAATGAGAGAAGAAAAGAAAGAATATTTGATTGAAGGAGTTTTAGTTTTAAAATTTAAAAAAGAAAAAGAAAAAGATTTAAGTAAGAAGAAAGAAGAAAAAGAAAGATATAGTTGATTGAAATAATTTTGTTGGGAATAAAAATTTTATGAAAGAAAAATTTGTTATTTGTGAAAGTTTATTTATTGAAGTTTTGTGGAATTTTAGTTATTTGAAAAGAAAGAAAGAAAAGAAAAGAAGAAAAGAAGAAATAATAATTTTTTTATTTTTTAAAAGAATTTGAAAGAAAAGAAGTAATTTGTTCGAAGAATATTAAAAGAGAGATTTAGAAGTTGAAGTGAAGTTCAAGAAGATGGCCATGTTGCGTTCATGTAAAAATTTGATAGTTCAAAGAAAAAGAAATTTTAAGGAAAGAATGTATATAGAAAATTTGAAAAGGAAAAAGAAAAAGAAAAATTAAAAAAAAAGGTTTTATTTTATTTGTTTTATTTTTTTACTTTTTAATTTATTTTATTTTAGTTTGATTTTATTTTATTTTTCTATTTTTCTTTATTTTAATTTAATTTGATTTTTATTTTATTTATTTTAATTTGATTTTTATTTTATTTTATTTTATTTTAATTTTATTTATTTTAAAGAAGGTTGAAAAATTTTGAAAAGATTTTAGAAGTTCAGGGGCGTTAAAAACATTGATGGCTGGTTCCCAGGATGTTTTGTCTGAATCATAGAGGAAGCCTTCCCATTCCACGAGGTATTGAAGTTTTGCCTTGCCTATTCTTAAATCAAGGATTCTGCTTACTTCCCACTCTAGATGGTCTTCTACTTGGACCGGTTCCATAGGAGGTTGGTTCTTGCCCGGGTATGTTTCTCAAGCCAGTTCCAGGAGAGATACATGGAAAACAGGGTGAATAGCCTGCCATTTAGGAGATAGCTTGAGTCAAAATGCAGTTTTAGAGACTTCAGAGCTGATTTCGAATGGTCCCAAGCGTTTTTCCGCCAGTTTCTTTGATGGTCGAGTCATTTGAATGTTTTGTGCGTCGAGCCATACTTTGTCGCCTGGTTTAAAAGAAGGAGCAGATTGTCGATGTTTGTCAGCCTGTTCCTTGTACCTTTGAATCGCTAATTCCAAATTTGATTTAAGTTCCTCTTGGAGTTGTGATATGGTTCGAAGATAATGTTCAGCAGGATGACTAGTTCCTACGTGGATTGAGTTGAATTGAGGATTTCTTCCATAAACAGTTTTGAAAGGAGATTGTTGTGTTGAAGAATGAGTCAAGTTATTATAAGTGAATTTGGCCAATGGTAACCATGTAATCCAATCGTCTTGTTGGTAACTGACATATATTTGAAGGTATTTTTCAATGATTTGGTTGACCCTTTCCATTTTCCCATTGGTTTCAGGGTGATAGGCCGTGGAGAGTTTCCTCGTAATATTGAGTTGTCAACACAATTGGGTCAAGAATGTGGATACAAAAAATGAGCCTCTATCTGAAATAATATAATTAGGTAAGCCATGTTTGGAAAATACATATTCTAGAAACAATTTTGACAAATCTTCTGCTGTAGCAGTAGTAGTGGTTTTATAAAAATAGACATTTTTGAAAATCTATCTACTATTACTAATATAGCATCAAAATTATTAGAAAGAAGAAGTTGAGAAATAAAATCCATCGATAAAGATTTCCAAGGTTTAGAGGGAATAGGAAGTGGTTGAAGCAACCCATACTTCCGGTGACAGGGAGCCTAGCATTATGGTCATTTAAAATTTGAAAAGGACTATCTAGGCTGAGAAGAAAAGAGCGCCATTTTTTAAGACAATAAATAATAGCTAAAAGCTCTTTGTCATGAATTTCATAATTTAACTCTGCTGCAATGAGTTTGCTTGACTCAAAAGCAACAGGGTGAAACAATTTTGTTTCAGGATTTAATTGAGAAATGACCCCTGCAATAGCATAATTGCCTGCATCTGTCTCAATGATTGTCAAAGCAGAAGGATCAAAGTGTTGAAGAATTGGAGCTGTGGTGAAAGCAGTCTTCAATGCTTCAAATTTCTTTCATTCTGTATAAGTAGAAACAAAAGGAATATCTTTTCTAAGAAGAGAAGTAAGATTGGAAATAGTTTTAGAGTAATCTTTAATAAATCTTCTATAGAAATTTTTTAAAAAAAAAAGTGCTTGGAGGGATTTAACGGTTTTGGGCTCAGGTCATTCCAGGTCTTTTTGGACCTTTTTGTCGTCCATGACTAAACCATCAGTGGAAAACGTAAAACCAAAAAAATTGATTAATTTAAGATGGAATTCCCATTTATTGTGCTTGGCATAGAGACCATGATCTCGAAGTTGATTTAAAACCTGTTGAACATGATGAATATGTTCATCCAGTGTCTTCGAGAAAATTAAAATATCATCTAATTAAACGACAACAAATTGTTAAACAACATCTTGGAAGATGTCATTAACAAAAGTTTAAAAAGTTGATGGTGCGTTACACAATCCAAAAGGCATAACTAAATATTCAAAACTACCAAATCTAGTGCGCATTGCAGTCAGTGGTTTATGACCTTCCTCAATGCGAATGAGATTGTAAGCGTCTCTAAGATCAATTTTAGAAAAGAAATTAGCACCATTGAAAAGGGTAAGAAGTAATGACATAGGAGGAACAGGATATGCATTCTTCTTAGTGACTGTGTTGAGCTTTCTATAGTCAACACACAACCTAAGACTACCATCCTTCTTTTTTACAAAGAGAACAGGGGAGCCGGTTGGGTATTTACTGGCTCTGATGAAACCTTTGGCTACATTCTCTGAAATGTAGTCTTGAAGAACTTGAGATTCGTTCTTCAACAAAGAATAGAAAGGAACTGCTGGAGGTACTGGACCTATTAACTCTATCTGATGGTCGTAGGGTCAATGAGGTGGTAACTTATTGGCCTTGCGGATTGAGAAAACATCGAGGAAATCATGATAGATTTCCAGTAGAGTTGATTTAATGGTTTCAACGTTGATTTCGCTGTCCTCATCATCTTTGAGAGAATCTGTTGAGGGAAGACCAGAATTGAGAGAGAATAATTAGATTACTTTGAGGCAATTTAAATCCTCTTCAAGTGAAGTCATTGAGCTAGAAGGGTTATTCAATTTCTCATTTAAAGGAAGATCAGATGCTTGAAAGTCATCTGGCAGAGATTTGTCCTCTAGGAGGACGTTTTCAGGCGGGTTGTTTAACTCCCTATTGACCTGCATTGAAGACTTAGAAATATACTTAGTGCGTGGGGTGATCAATCCCCGCGTCTAATAAATTTCAGGATTCCAATGCATTAAAAAGTCATGGCCAAGAATGGTATCGTCCATCTTTGGGGCATCCAAGACTGATAATTAACACTAAAAGGGGGGAAATTTCGGAAAGTTGAAAACCCATAAAACTTTCTTACTGACCCAATATTTGGGTTCCTCTGATTCGACCAAGTAAATTGGAGTTCGATAAATATCTGTAAATGTCAGTTGTAACTTCTCGGCAAAAGATAAACTGACAAAAGAAATTGAAGCTTCAGAGTCTATGAGACAACTGAAGGGGGTATCCTCCTTGAAAAGAATGAATCTCAAGCGATTTAAGGCAACTCCAGTCCTTAAGACATGGAGGTTCTGTGCACTGGGAGAGATAAGATAGCTTGCTTTTCACACAAGTAAAATATCTATTAGTTTTTTGACTTTGAACTAGTACCTTCTCTTTCCTTCAATTTTACACAATCTTCCAGCTTGTGCTTACCCCCACAATGCATACATAACCCATTATCTGCTCGCATCTTACTCTCAGCTTCTTTAAGTTCCCCTTTAGGATCCATTACTTTACTGATATTGCCTGGGGTTGAGCTTTTTTATCAAGGTTTGTCCTTTCCCTTATTGGGTTTGGATTGAGTTGTCTGTGGGTGTGAAGAAGGTCCTGATTTAAAATTTAGGACTTGAGATTTGTTGGCGTATTGACAATCTTTAAGTTGTCCCTGGTAAACGCCATTGAGTTCGAGGGTTTGATCCATTAAATCCATTAAATTAGTCATCTTCTGACCGTGAAGATTTAATTGATCCATAATCCTTGAAGGAAGTCCCTTTTTGAAATGATACTTGATGGAAGCATCATTCCAACCTACTCAAGTTTGAAGTGCTCTGAAATTCGAGATGTATTCAGAAGCTTTACCATTATCACTCATGCGAAGGAAGTCCAGTTCAATTTCCGTGTTGTCAGTTTCATTAGGGTCACCAAACAACGTAAAATTTTGGTCTTCAAATTTTTCCCAATTATTGATGACTAAGTGGGTCTCTGTAGAAGAGAGAATGAGAAGATAAGGTTCAAACCACCTTGCTGCCTTTTCAGCTAGGAATGAAGAAGCATAAACAACCTTTGATCGGTCATTATTGAAGGTTTGAGGGTCATTATGGAACACGAGCTTGAAGGTTTGCAAGAAGGGCCGCAATCTGTCTGGATGTTCTCTATCAAATTTATCACGAGATTTCATAGAAGGAGTTTTTAATTTAGATCCCTCTGAAGACGTTGAATTTGAAAGGGTCTTCATGAAAAGCCTCATGAAGTCTTCCAGAGAATTAGAATTAGATGGTTCTGGCTCTGAAGGTTGACTAAAAGGGTGAGTAGCAGGGGCAGATAGTGCCTCATGCATTGTGTCCTCACCTTCTTCATCATCACTAGAATCATCAAAATCTTGTAGGATGTCTTCTACAGATTGGACTGAATGTTGCCGTTCCCTAATGTTGAGGGGTTCCAGAGATTGAGTGCGTGAAACAGGCTGTGTGGCTGTTGGCCTACCTCTGGCGCGAGCTCTAGTATTAGCGCCTGTAGGAGGAGTGCATTGAACAGGTCCCATTTAAGAATTTAGAAAACACCTGAAAAGGACGTAGTAGTGCATAGAATGAGAACTACGGAGAATTAAATTATACTGTCACCGGAGGACTTACGCACAAGGTCGAGGGTGTTCCTGGATGTGAGATGGAGAGGGGAGTTTAGAAACTTCGTCGAGGCACAAAGGAAATATTTGAAGAAGTGATTTGAAGATAACTTGAAGGAAGAGCTACTGCTTCGAGATATGTTCGAGGAGAATTCTAATATAAGTTAAAGTTAATATTAAAATTCTTAGAATCTCATAAAGGGTTGGAAACTAAATAAAAAAAGATTTAAGATTTAGAAATGATTACTGAGAAAATGAGGAAAGATACAATAATAATGATTTAACTTAAAGCTTTTACCACAATTAACTATAAATACGTTTTCTAATTTAATTATAAAGAATTTCGAACCAAAAACCCAACCCCTTTTATATCCTTTATTCCTCCTTGCATTGACCTCATACCCATCCACTATTCCGTACATCACAGACCATTAAAAATGCACCTGTTACACCTGGACCCTCCTCACTAACATCTGTTAACCCCTTAGTCCTCCACTAACCATTCCGTCCGTGCTCACTACCCCTTTTAATAATTTACAGACATTTCATAGACTTTTTAGCGTACTGTTACATTGACTATTGCGCGGTGCGTTGCTTATTAAGAAAAAAGACTAAGACGCACTATTGAGAGATTGACTGATTTAGATTTAGAGTTTAGACTAGCGCGGTTGAATAGCGAGTACACAAAGGAAAGAGGCAGTTGCTATGGAGAATTGCTTTCAGCGCTTCAAGTATGGACTTAATCCTCTTATTATTGATTTAATGAGCTGCTTTTTCCTCTAGTGTCACGTGGCGCATTACACTTGCATTGAAAAAATGTAAATTTGGGTTTGAGTCTTTAAAAGTGCTTGGTCATATTGTATCTGGCTTAAAAATATGTGTAGATCAAAATAAGGTGGCTGCAATAAAGAATATTGGTATTCCTCAAAAGTAAAGTATGTAATATCTTTTCTTGGTAAGTGTGGTTATTATAGACAATATATAAAAAACTACCAGTTAATTGTTGCACCATTGACCACACTGATAGAGAAATAAGAAGCTTTCATTTGGAATAATGAAAGACAACAGGCTTTTGATAAGTTGAAAGAATGTTTGATGACAGCTCCTATCTTGGGATTACCAGATTTCCAATTGCCTTTTGTATTATATACAGACGCAAGTTTTATTGGTCTGGGTGCTGCTTTGCATCAAAAACAACTTATTGAAGGAAAAATGTCAGAAGTAGTAATTTGCTATATGTCACATACTCTAAGAAGTAGTGAATTGAAATATGGTGCTACTCAACTTGAATGTTTTTCAGGAGTATGGGCTCTTGAGAAGCTACATTATTGCCTTGAAGACCAAAATTTGAGTTAATAACTGACTGTAGTGCAGTTAAGTCACTCTTAAACATGAAAACTCCTAATAGACACATGTTTAGATGGCAATTAGCTATACAAGAATACAGAGGACAGATGACTATTACACATAGAGCAGGAACCTTTACTCTAATGTAGATTTTTTATCTAGAGTACCTCTGCCTAATAATGATGATAATCCTGCTTATGTTCCTAAATCAGAGATCATTAACATTTATAGCATTTATATTGTAGATCTTGAGGATGAATTTATGAAACTTCAGATCCTGACTTGAGTAAACTCACTACAATATTAAATGATCCATTTAATTCTTCAATGAATGTTTTAATAAAAACATTACCAAATAAGTATAAAGAGGCATTTGAAAAAGGAAAATTTTCCATTGAGGATGGTTTTATATATTACAGGAAAAAATTAAGTAATGTAGTTGTAATTTCCCCTTCAATGAAAGAGTTAATGTTAAGTATATGTCATGATTATATATTAGCAGGTCATTTTGACTACCATAAAACATTAAAGAGAATAAAAAACACAGCTTGGTGGATTAATATGTCTGAGGATGTTCAAAAATATGTTGATATGTGTGATTCTTGTGAAAAACCTAAAAGATTAACAGGCAAAAGAGCTGGGTTATTAAATCAAATTGAGCAACCAAAATCTCCATGGGAAATAATTAACATGGACTTTGTAACAGGTTTTCCAATAGCAGGGCATAAGATTTATAACTCCTGCTGGGTAATTGTAGATAGATTTACAAAGATGTATAAATTTATTCCTACCCACAATTAGGTTTCTGCAAAGGACTTAACCTTTTTATGGTGGACAAAAAGTTAAATATAGCAGGTTTCCCCAAAGCAATAGTTACTGACAGAGATCCTAAGTTTACTTCTGAGTTCTGGACATCATTTATGGATGTTTCAGGGTGTCAATTAAATTTTCTACAGCACACCATCCACAAACTGATGGGCTAGCAGAAAGAATGATACAAAATTTAGAAGATATGATAAGAAGATATTGTGCTTTAGGTCTTAACTTTAAAGACAATAAAAAATTCACGCATGATTGGGTAACCCTTATCCCAGGTTTAGAATTTGCATACAATAGTACAATACATTCTGTCACTGGCAAAAAGCCACTTGAGGTATGGTTAGGTTATGTCCCTTATACCCCTGCTAAAACTCTTAATAAATTACCTAGATTGGATATCCATCCAGGTACTAAATCTTTTCTTCAGATGCAAGAATTATGCAGAAAACATGCTCAAGAATTTATAAATAAGTTGTTTGAGTATGAGAAGAAAAGATGGGATAAAGCCCATAAAGAAAAAATGTTCAAAGAGGGTGATGAAGTGCTTATTTATACACTAAATTTCAATTTAAATGGTAATGTTAAATTGAAGGATCCATTCATTGAGCCATTTGTAGTTAAAAAGATGGTTGGTAACAATGCTGTTGAGGTTATTCTATATGACCATATGATAGAAAACATCCAGTATTTCCTGTTTCTCTTATAAAACCATAAAATTCTAATGATAATGCTCTATTTCCTAGAAGATCAGGAAGGTATAAACAGCAACCTGAAGAAATAGTTGAAAAGGCAGAAATTGAAAAGATACTTAAAAAAGGACACCTTACAAAAGAAAAGGGAGTTGAGTATCTATTAAGATTTAAAAATAAATCAAGTGAATATGACCAGTGGATTCCAGAAAGTGAAATATCTGATCTTAAAAATCTCTTGAAAAAATTTAAATTCAAATAATACTGTTTATTCAGTATATGTATCATAGAAAATTTAAAAAAAATATTCTATTCACTCCTTACTTTTAATTAAAATGTCTTAACATTTTTTTATTGTTTTTTTTTTGGGTGATGGAGTGTCACCCTAGATATCCCTAGGAATGAGTATTTCATATACTTAAAATGAGATAAACTTAAGTAAATTAAGCTTATATCTTAAGAATAAGGTTAAAACAATAATATATATGATTATATTACATATATATATAATTATCACTCTATTATATAAATTATAGTAGTTTAAATAGCTTATCAATAGCCTAATGGTACTTAATAAGGTGTTAATGGAGTCAAAATATACTTATCTTAAGTGATATTAAGTAATTATTGACAGACATAAGCTTATATGTATACATAAATCTTATATTCAGTGAAATATGCAGTATTTTATGTATATTTAGGTCTATATGTGGGTTTTAGACTCTTAATAGCCTATAAACTTTGTTTTTCTGTTTATTTTAGGTCATATAGACGTATTAAGTGGATTCACAACTCCTACAGAAGCATATACATCTATTTCAGGCACATACACTCAGTTTGGACAACTTAATCTGCTTCCTTGGATGGATATTCACGGATTTATGGGTTGGGAGGTCATTGCTGCGTTAATATGGATTCTTGAGGATTTTATTGGGGGCTTGGAAATTTCATTTTTTTCCTTTATATGCTTTGGGTTTTATTATATTCTCTTTGGATGAGTTATTTTACCTGTTTCTTTATGGTATCCGCTTTTATCTGGATTTTCCATATATGGTATGGGTTTGTGTTATCATTAATTATGATGGAGGGTCCTTACTGGAGGTCTGGGTGTTGAATCTTCTTGAAGTGAACGCCATGGGGAGGTGATGGGCCCTCACAGTGCTGTAATTGCCATGGATAGCAGTGACATCATCTGGATTGAAGGTCTGTGCACTCCAGTGGATTTTGGTATAAGTAAGGGAGGATTTTGGCAGTTATTAGACATCACTTACTTACTACAATTCAAATAAACATTATAACACAATTATTATCGTTTAGAAATATATTATAAAGCCTTTATAAATTGATATTATTTTTATATAAGCTATAACTATATTATATTCATCTATTTTCCACCACTAGCACGCATTTAAATCCAAGTATTGTGAGTTTTATTTGAGTATAACTATTTTATTAGTCTTCCCCTGAGGTATAATCACTAAATCATTAATTAATAAGTAGTAGGACCATTAATATATACTATTAAATTATACTGATATACTAGATACACTGACACAACCCTATTGTCAAAAAACTTGGAGGTCCTACTGTACCTACTCAATTTATTGGCTATGCAGTTGCTGACTATTGTATCTCTCCCAAACACAAATCAACTTCCCAAAGTGCCTCATCTTCAATGTCCTAGTTGGATGAAGATCTTTGAAAAAACCTGCAACTTCCCTGTCCACCTCTGAAGCTGAATACAGGGCTATTGGTGATGTAGGACAAGACATTATGTGGTTTCAACAGCTGGAACTAAGTCTCAATATAAATCTCCAAATCCCCATCATACAAAATGAAAATCACGGAGTCTTTTTGCTACTTAAAAATCCTCTTTATCAACATTGAGCCCAGAATATTGAAATTAAGGCTCACTGGATATGAAAAAAGTAGAAATAAATGAATTCCTCATTGAATAAATTCCCAAAAAAGACATGATAGCTGATATTTTAACTATACCCTTAAGCAAAGTTAAACACAATTTTTCACCCAAATGTTGTGCAATAATAATATGGCAGTATTGAGAACGGGGGGCTGTTAGAATTAAGTTATCTATAGCTTAATATATTAATTAGAATTTCATTAGTAATCTGTAATCAACACACAATATTTGGGGGGTACTTGCTAGCAAGTCCTCAACTTGAAGTCAGATGGAACTCAGACTAAATTCAAACTGAACTCAGACTGAGATCATAATCAAATGAGACTGAAACCTGCTTGACATTATCCTGAACTCTGAACCAATACTCAATGAATCCTCTGTGAAATTGTAATGAATGTCTCAATAGAGCATTACATGATATTTGGTGCTTTAAACAAGCAAAAGTTGAATGATTTTCTGTTTTATGATGATTAGTAAAAATTGAAAGCCTTTCTTTTAGACTTAATTATAATATTCAGCTTTAAAATATAAAAGACTGATCCCCACAGGAAATTTGGGGGTGAACTGCTAGCTATTCTCCCCCTTTGAAATGGTTAGGGAATGGTCTCGAAATGGTTGAGAGTAAGTTGGTAAACTGTTGGTAAGTCTTATTAAAAAAAGTCGAACCAAAAATTGGTTGCAGATTGGACCCAGATTTAACCCTACTTATTCCCAGGTTGAGGAGAGCTTAAAAACCAAACTGAACATTATTTGAGCACAATTTGAGCAGTGGTTGAGCACAGGTTTCAATATGATACCATAATATTCACTTCACGCTCCGAATCCATGAGGTCTTTAGCATTCTGACTTGGTTATTAAATTTTTACATTTTGGGAAACTTAAATCAATAGGGTCAAAATATTATTTCAATTATGAAAGTTTCTTCTAGTTAGATTTAAATAATGATACCATTTAAATTCTTTTTAACATTTTTAGAGATAAAAATATGTTTTTTATTATAAATTTTGCACTTAATTTTTAATCATCTAGTCACAAGTTGATAATGAGTCCTTATTATTATAAATTTTGAATATCTACCTGGAATGAAAAATTAAAAGATGATTTATAAAACTGATATTGGAGGACAAACCCAATACATATTGATATAGCAGAAATAAATAGCACTCAATTCTTTTATACATTTACTATATTTAACCAAATTCTCTTAATATATTGGCTCTAATACTAGGCTCTAAACTAGATTACTTATTTCATGTCTCTATTCACATTTTCAAATTCTTATAACTAATTCTACTTTTATTCATAGTTTTTTTTAACTTCATATATGAATATTCAATAAATATTGTATATATACTGTCCTTTCATTTAATCTCAATGTTTTTCTCACATCCTCTCTTCTTTTAAAAATCAACATCACCTACTACCTTTGTTAATTCAAATTTCTACTCTCAGACATGCTGGAAAATTCTCAATAAAATTCAGCCCCATTTTCCCAAAAGAAATATCAAGATTTCATGATGTATCAATTCCAGCTATTCTACAGTGAGGAAGGTCTAGAGTTCATGTATTTGAATTATTCCAAGAAGAAAAACCAACACTTGTTGGTGATCTTTCAAGTGAACAGAGCTTTCAGATTGGACAACTACTGGGAGACATTGGTGATGGATCTCAAAATTTAAGTGAGTAAAGGGCCTCTAATCCCCAAAAATCTTTTTATTTTTCATCTTACTTGTTTCCACTTCTTAACAGGTGGTATAAAATTTGTGGATTTCTTTCTTCTTCAAGTGAACTTATTGGTGTGGCCAAAGAAGCATTTTTCAAGGCTCAAATCACTTTAATTCCAATTCCAAACTACAATCCCACTTTCTTCTTCAATATTCCACATTCTTTAAATCACACATCACCTAACGCTTCTTTAACATCATATGAATGGATGAAAAGTCAGAGTATAGGAGGGATTAAAACAGTTCTTAAATGACATCAGGTACAAGCAATTAATTTTCTGATTGAAAATGAAAAAAAATTACCAGAAATTTTAGATACCCTTTAGAGGCATGAGGAAAACTACTGGCTTCAAAGAGGGACTTATAGCTATAAAGAACAATTCCCTGAAGATTAGTTAGCCCCTGAAAGAATTGGGTTAATAATAGCTAATGATATGGGTTTGTGAAAAACCCTGTCAACTCTGGGACTTATCTGGGAAGCTCAAAGTAAGGCCAAAAACTTTCAGCTCTCAGGTGATGGAGAAGGGAAGAAGACAACATCAGCTATGCTAATCATATGCCCACTTGCAACACTTTCTAACTGGATAAATGAAATTCTAATCCACTTTTAGAATAATGTGCTTCCTTTCAAGATTCTTTATGGCAAGGACTGAAAAACAACAGATGCTAAGGAGCTTCAGAACTATTTGATTGTTTTAACTACATATGAAATGGAAAGTCCACCTTCTCCAAAGACAAAATCACAACCTGTTCTACCAGTAACTCAAAATATCATTTGGTACAGAATTGTTCTAGATGAGGCTCAGTAAGTATTTCATTATATACCTTAATTTTTCATACATGAAAAGTTAATAGCTGATGAGCTTTTAAACAAAAATTAACAGTTTAATCAAGAATCCACAGTCTCAGAAGAATCAGAATATATCAGACCTTGAGGCCCAGTTTCAACTATGCTAGGAAGGAACTCTGCTTCAAAACAGAATATCTGATCTTCAAAGCCTTATTTCATTCCTCAGAATAAAAATTTGGAAAGAAAACTGGCTGTGGATAAATTTTCTTATACCAGGCTTAAATTGAAGAAGCTCAAGATCCATAAATTCAATTAATATTCTCATGGATGTCATCAGCTTTCAGAGAACTAAAAAAGTAATCTTATCACTTCCTCCAAAAGTTGAGCAAGAAATATCTGTAGACTTAGCAGATCCCTGGCTGTCAAAACTTAATGTGCTTCAGGAAAGATTTGCTGAGAATTATGGCCCTTCTCAAAACACAAACCTCCCTTGGGACTCAGCTGAGTTTCTCCAAGAACTGTCAAATTTACAACATTTCTGTAACCACCCAGTATATGAAAACTCAGATATTATTCCCAAATTTCTTTTCACCTGGAAGCATTCAGCAAAAGTTATCCTTTTAATCATTCATCCAAAAAAGTTCTTACTTGGACAAAGGGATATACATCTTCCCAAAGCTGTTATATTTTCAGAATATGCTGACTTTTTGGATATGTAAGTCACTCTGTTAGGTGTTTTAATAACTCAACCTTATCTGTATCAAAATTTCAAAATTTTATTTGTTTTAATAGTATAAAAAAAGCTCTAGATGATAACAATATTGGTTACATGGAGCTTACAGGAAATTTGAGCAGAACAAAAAGAGATGAAATTATGTGTAAATTAAAAAAAAATAAAGAATGTCCAGTTTTGCTTGGAACTATCAAGGCTGCAGGGGTTGGAATAGACCTCCGGTGTGCACAAAATGTATATATAATGGTAAGTCAAAAAATATTATATTGAAATAAAAATTTTAAAAGAGATTTTTTTTGGTCAAATATTTAATAAACAGGAACCCAATTGGAATCCAGAAATCAAGTAGAAAGCAGTTGATTGTTTATATCAAATGGGACAAAAACATGAAGTACATGTCTTGAAGTAAATTGTGAACAAAAGCATAGAATTCAGAATTTATAGGATTCAAAGAAAAAAATTGAACTATCAAAGTAGGTGAATTTTATTTGAAATCACTTACATAATTTAATTTTAAAATTTAATTGAATTATTTTTTAATTTTCAAGGCTAAGTGTCCCAAACAGTGGTAATGAGGAATATGAGTATGCTAGCTTACTAATTAGGGAATTCTAAAATGTCTCACATTAGATTCAGAAATTCTTTCAAGTATATATGAGATGTTTATTGGAGGTTGAGTTTCAAGAAGTCTTAATTTTTGTGGATTTAGAGTTTCCAGATATGATGGAGAATAAAAGTCACTAGATAAAGCTCTGGGCACAGGAAAAGAATTGAAGTGAGGTTGGAGTGATGAAACTAAATTTAATGACTTTTATGGCTCCAAATCCTTAAGAACTGATCCAGAAAATGGTGAATTGTCTCTTATTTGAATGTTTTGTCGATAAAGAGCTTGTGTGTCAGCCAGGCTACTAGACTTACCCAGTGAAATAATTAATTATTTACTGGATGAAGCCGCACCTTATCATTTTTAATTATTATTTAATTATCATTTAGTTACATTAAAATTAGTTATAATAAATTAACTAATTACAGAATGTTAAAATTAAATTAATTAATTAAATAAATAATTAAAATTAAAATTATAATTTTGTCCCTTATATTTTTCTCTAACAAAGTGCTCATTTGACAGGTTGGGAAAAAATAAAATTTTATATTAAAAAATAAATACAAAGATAAAATAAGATTTAAATATTCAAATAATATTAAATATATACAAAAAAATCAAATTTCTTATTTAGGATTGACTTTTACAGTAAATATTAAAAATATTGATGTATTTCTGACATACTCTGTAAATACATCTTTTTGACGCCTTCTTTTTAGAATAACTTTATTATTTGAAATACTCTTTCTGGAATGTTCTTTTTCTCTCTCTTCCTACTGTTTTTAGAATTTGATTTCCGTGCTTTGTCTCTCCTTTGCCTATAAAAGGCCTCTCTTTTTGTTATCTTTTCATCATTCTATTTTACCAACTCATTTTACTACAACTACAACAATTAAAACTTATTTATTATATTTTATATCCTTAGTATTTACACCATACATAATTCTAATTCTATAATCTATATAAATTATTAAAAACTACCTCTTAATTTGAGTAAAAGAATCATCCTTGATTGAGAAATACGTACCTAATTATTTAGAGTCAAAAAAAATCCTTACAATCTTCATATTACACCGTACCAAAGCTTCTAGACCAAAAGTGAACCTTGACAATTGGGATCCTTTCCGAAATATCAACGGCGCAACGTTACTTGAGGCGTAATTGAGGAGACCATTGGCGTACAAGTACCTGTAAAGGACGAGTGGAGGCGAGAAAACGACGAACGTCATACGTCACGTGATAAAAGTTTTTGCTGCGAACGGGAATTGAACCGCGCTCCAAATCTTAAGTTCATATATATCGTGGTAATTATTGTTATTACTATTTGTGGGTTACTCTTCACTCTTCATTTGCTACGTATTTCCTTATACTCAGCACTCTGTAAGTGGCATTAATTTGCTCATTTTGCAGGGGGAGGTGTCTGGTAATTGGAATTTATTTTTATTATTATATTTTTTTTTTATTTTTCCTGGTTGACCATAATAGAGCAATAACTGTTCTTAGTCCCAGAGGTAATAAAATAATTATATTTTAATATTAATTATTATCATTTTTCAGTTGACAATTGTCCTGATTAATTTGAATTTTAATTGTTCCAGTTGACAAATTGTCCTGACAATAATATTTTTTATTAAATAAAATAATTATTATAATTTTTCAGTTGACATTTGTCCTGATTAATTTAAATTTTTAATTTTTCCAGTTGACAAATTGTCCTGAAAATTATATTTTTTTTATTAATAAATAATTAACATTTCATTACTTCAGTTGACTTTGAGTCCTGGTAATCCAATAAATCTTTTTAAGTAATAAAATTCATATTTAAATTACTTCAGTTGACATTAAGTCCTGGTAGTTAAGTAATCAGTTAAAATAATTTTTATTAATAAAGATTCATATTTGATTATTTCAGTTGACAATAAATCCTGGTAATAAATTAGTTTATTTAAATCCTGAAAAGAAAAATTAATAGAAATTCTAATTTATTTCTACAGTTGATTGTATTATCCTGGTTTTAAATTTTTCTTTTATTTAAGTTGATTTTTATCCTTAAAAGATTTTTTTATTATTTTTATTTTATTTCTGTTAAATAAAAATTAAAAATAAAGACTAATTAATTTTTGTCTCTTTTCCTTCATTTCAGTAGAATCTTAAAATGACTGATCTAAGTGGTTTTGCTGCACGTGAAGAAGAACTAGACTTAATTGATTATGATGAGCCTACTTCTGTAAGTTCTCCTTTAACAAGAAGAATTTCTCAAACTAATAAATCCTTGCCCCAAACAGGATGTAGAAATGGAAGAAGTAGAAATCCTAGTGGAAAATACTCAGGATCAGAAGCCCAGGACAAACCCACCAGAAGAGCTTCCAAAAGGCTTCAAGATAAAAAAGATGCCGTTGTCCCAGCAGATAAAGAATCTGTCAACCCACATATAGGAGTTAAGGACAGACAGCTTGAAACTAAAGGTAAGGGTAGATGCCTTGGAAGAAAGGGTGAAAAGAACAGATACTTTTCTCCAAGCCAAAAGGAAACCTCTTCCTCCCAGGGATCAACAACAATTGGCTCCCCAATCCCAAGAGATGGTGGAAGTGTCCAAGTGGCAGTGGAACTGGCTCAACACACAGTGGGACTACTTGGCTCAAAATCAGCATCAGTTACCTCAGGTAGGTCCATCAAGGCCCACCCAGGCCAACCCCACTCCTCCCCACCCTTATCAAGGAGGCAAAAGAAGAAGGAAGCCCAATATGGTGATACCCAGCAAACCCTGGCACGTCCCTCTATTGATTCTCAAGTGCCTTTTCTTGTGGCTGACTCTGTTCCTTCAGGTAAATCTGGAAGGCAGGATGAAACCTTGAGACCTATAGAAGCTGGGAATAGTAGACAGTTATCTCATGTATCAAATCCATTACTTTTAATTGCTACCTCAATGATTAATCCTGATATGGCTGTGATTGATGAAACTCTTGACCCTGAGTTCTATGAGAGTCTAGAAAGTTACTCAGTTTCCTTATTAAGAAACACTCCAGATGTAGCAAGAATTAATGATGAGAACTTGAGAGATATTATTGCCAAGCAAAATCATATAATGAACAATATGCAATTGACTCAAAGATATAATAGTTTGTTAACTGATCAGGGTTATCAAGCATTAAAAAGTGAAGCACAGAGAGTCTCTGATGAATTGTCTCATTACAAAGCAACCCATGAAAAGAAAATTGCTTTATGGCAAAATATAAAAAATGATTTGTCTAAACTAAAAGATACTGTATCTGCCTGTTGCCAGGAGGTAGAGATAGATAAGATAAATCTGAAAAGATTGAGTGACCATTTGTCATCTTTTCAACATAAAAATCAATTATCTTTTGCAACTATCAATGAAAGTTTATCTAGTCTTCCAAGAATGAAAACAAGACTAACAACCATTAAAGAAAAATTGAACTCATTGTTAAATGACCAAAAATATTCTGACATTTCTGTGAAGGAACATATAGCGCAGGATGCTCAACCAGTACCTGTGGCTAGTTCATCTAAAATAAAAATTGATCCAGAATACCTGTTGATAACACTGAGTTTCCATCAAAAACTGATGATGCACCAGGATCTGCAACAGAAGGATTAAACAATGAGATTTCAGCACAATTAGAGAAATTACAGCTGCTTCTTACTCAGAAACAAGCTAGTACTAAGGAGACTCCTTCAAATCAAAAAAATTGGCCAAAACTTGACCAGTACCCAACATTTGATGGTGATTCTTCTTCTGATTGGCAAAAATTTATTTGCAGAATTGATAATTTAAAAAATTCTTACAAACTCCCAGATGAGGAAATTGTGTCCAAATTAATTTCTTTGTTCACTAATGTTGACCTGATGTGGTATGAATCTGTTCTCCTGGATGGGAATGACTACTCATGGGAGGATTGGAAGAAATTAATTAAAGCACAATTTGGTGGCTCCAAGTTCAGAATGGCTCAACAAAGGCAGTATGAGGAAACTAGATATAGCTCTTCTACTGATAAACCTATTGAGTCTTTAATGAAACTTGTAAAAATCTTAAGGGCAATGGACCCAAATATGGAGTTTGATTTATGGAAGGACAGGATCCTCTATAAATTACCAATGTCTCTGAGAGACTTGATTGTGGCTAGGACTGAGTTCTCCAAAGAACCCTCTTCTTTCATTAATACTTGCAATGAGATACTTCTAAACAATAAGTATGATGCAAGAAGATTCATTCATAGGACCCCTTTGGAGAAACCCTCCACTTACCAACAAAAACCTCTAGAAAAGGTTGGTAAACCTTCTGCCCCTGTTGCACCAAAGAAGTATGCAACAAACAATTGCTTCAAGTGCAACAAGCCTTGGCAGAAAGGTCATGTTTGTGACAAGAAGATAAATCTTGTAGAACAAACAGAGGAGCATGCTGATGACACAGTGGCACTGGATGATACATCAAGTGATTGTGCCAGCAATATTTCATATGAATCTCAACAAGAAATATTGATGCTGGAAGAAGATATTCATTATTTAAATACTATTGACATTGATAATAATGATTTATCTACAGTTGAGGATGCTGAGATCATAAAGAACATTGAGGATAACTCAATTGTTATTGCCCCTCTTAAGGCACCAGTCTTGATCAATGGAACCAGCATTGAAGTTGTTCTGGATTCTGGAGCTGGAGGAAGTGTAGTATCTGAAAGAGCACTTGCCTCAGTAGATCAAGACTATAAATCTAAACTGTTGCCTATCATTTCTGAAAATTGGAGAGGGTATGGCTCTGTTTTGTCCCCCATTGGTAAATACAAAGCCACAGTGTTTTTTAAATATAACCATGGTTTTGTAAGAGCTATTTGTGATTTTGTTGTCATGAAAAATGATAACTTGAGCAATTGGTTTATTGTAGGGAATGATATTTTAACCAAATATGGCATAAAATTGGATCCTTCAAACCAATGTTTCACAATGGGGATGAATGGGAAGAGAAAATTTAAAATTTCCTCCCCTAAAAAATTATTAAAACCAGAATTGAACACATGTAATTCTGTGGTTCAATATAAAGGAAGATCTACAAAGGAAATGCATGCCCTTTTGTCTGAAATTGACAATGCCTCTTTTGGAGAACAACTTCCTGGTGAGGATAAAGATTCCATCATTAACTTGATAAAATCTTTTCCTATGGCCTTTGCTCATGGGTCACATGAACTGGGATTAGTTAAAGAGGAAATGAAACTTTCATTGTCTTGCCCATTAACTGATATACCACCTAGTTTAAAGAAGAAGCCTTATCCTGCTTCTCCCACAAAGAGAAAAGATATTGAAGATAATATCTCTACCCTTTTAAAAATGAATATTATTGAAAAGGTAGTTGAAACACCTAAATATTGTGTTATCTCACCTGTCCTAATTTCTTATGAGAAAGATAAAGCCAGGCTATGTGGTGATTATAGAGCACTAAATACCTATACTGTTGATGATATCTATCCTTTACCTAGAATCAGCTCTATACATGCTACTTTACAGGGTGCTAAATATATCAGCTGTTTGGATGGTAATAAGGGATATCACCAGGTACCTGTTGAGAAAAATTCTCAGAACTTTCTGATGATTGCCACTCATATGGGTATTTTTAAGTATATTAGGATTCCATTTGGCCCTAAAAATGCCCCTTCAGTTTTTAAAAAGTTGTGGATAACACATTCCAACAGGAGATAATTGAAGGATGGCTGATGGTTTATATTGATGATATCATTATATTATTAAAAACATTTGAGGACCATCTCAACCACCTGTGTAAAGTGTTCCAAAAAATGGATGAAATAAATATGACACTTGCATTGAAGAAATTTAAATTTGGTTTTCATTCCTTAAAAGTGCTGGGTTATGTTGTTTCAGGGTTACAGTATGTGTTGACCAAAATAAAGTGGCAGCCATACAGCAGGTGAAGGCTCCTAAAGCAGTTAGAGAGCTCCAGAGTTTTTTGGAAATGTGTGGATACTATAGACAGTATATTTAAAATCACCAAGTCATAGCTTTACCCCTTACCCAACTGACTAGAAGGGATGTTGCTTTTGTCTGGAATAGTGAAAGAAAGAGAGCTTTTGACACTATGAAACACTGTTTGATGTCAGCACCAATTCTTGTTTTACCTGACTTTAATCAAACATTTGTTTTGTACACTGATGCCAGTTTTATTGGTCTTGGTGCTGCCTCCATCAAAAAAAAGTGATGAATGATAAAGTATCAGAAGTAGTAATTTTTTATATTTCATGAACCTTGAGAAATAGTGAATTGAAATATGGTGCCACTCAGCTTGAATGTTAAGCTGTAGTGTGGGCTCTAGAAAAGCTAAATTATTACCTAGATGACCAGAAATTTGAACTTGTCACTGACCGCAGTGCAGTTAAATCCCTTTTTAACTTGAAAACACCTAACAGACATATGTTCAGATGGAAGTTAGCTGTTCAGAAATACAGAGGGAGAATGACAATTACTCATAGGGCTGGTTCATTTCACCCAAATGTGGATATGTTATCAAGGTTACCTTTACCAAATTATGACTCTAATCCTGCTTATGATTCTGAAGATGAAATTATTCATATTCATGGGATATATGTGGTTGATATGGTGGAAGAGCTATTACAGCTTATTCTGGATTCATATTATAAGGACACTGACTTGAAAAAGTTATGCACCATATTAAATGATCCAAAGAATGATTTAATACAAGCATTAATTAAAACCCTTCCAACAAAGTACCAGAAGGCTTTGGAGAAAGGTAAATTTTCAATCAATGAAGGGTATCTATATTTTAGAAGAAAGTTGAGTAATGTGATTGTTATTCCTCCTTCTATGAAAGAAATCATCTTGAAAATTTTTCATGATGACATATTGGCTGGACATTTTGATCTTGAAAAAACAATGATCATAATCAAAAACACTTCTTTGTGGTTTAATATGTCTGAAGACACCAAATTATATGTTGAATCTTGTGATTCTTCCCAAAAATCAAAAAAATTGACTGGTAAGAGAGCTGGATTAATGCAACATATTGAACCTCCTGATGCACCATGGCAAATAATAAACATGGATTTTGTAACAGGATTACCTATTGCTGGAAAAGACAGTTATAACTCTTGTTGGGTTATTGTGGAAAGATTCACAAAAATGTGTAAATTTATCCCTACTTACAAGGATGTTTCCACTAGGGAATTAGCCTTTTTATGGTGGTCTCATATGTTTAATACTACTGGTTTTTGTAAGGCCATAATCTCTGACAGAGACGCTAAATTTACTTCTGAATTCTGGATGTTTCTGATGGATGTTTGTGGTTGTGATCTGAAACTATCTACTTCCCATCACCCTCAGACTGATGGATTAACTGAAAGAATGATTCAGACTCTAGAGGACATGATAAGAAGGTACTGTGCCTTTGGCATTGAGTATAAAGACAATGACAGATTCACTCATGATTGGGTTACCTTACTTCCTGGGTTGAAATTTGCTTATAATAGCACTGTTCATTCTGTTACTCAAAGAAAGCCTTTTGAGCTCTGGCTTGGATATGTTCCAAATACTCCTTCCCAAATTTGCAATAATAAAATACCTAAATTGGATTTACATCCTGTTATAAAATCTTTTCTTCAAATACAACAACTTTGCAGAAGTCATGCTCAAAAAATTATTGAAAAATCTTTTGAGTATGAGAAGAAGAGATGGGACAAATCCCATAAAGAATAAATTTTTAAAAAGGGTGATGAGGTGTTGATTTCCACAGTCAACTTCAATTTACAAGGTAATAACAAATTGTAAGACCCATTTGTTGGTCCATTTGTTGTAAGAAGAATGGTTGGTGATAATGCAGTTGAAGTTATTTTGTATTCTCCATATGACAGAAAACACCCTGTTTTTCCAATATCTCTTTTGAAGCCTTACACATCCAATAGTGATTTATTTCCCAAAAGGAGGGAAAGACCTAAAAATTCCCCTAATGAAATCACTGAGACAGCAGCAATTGAAAAGATTCTAAATGTCAGAATAGTTACTGCTGAAAAAGGTACAGAATACTTATTGAGATTCAAGAATAAATCTTCTGAATATGATTCTTGGATACCTGGGAAGGAAATATCTAATCTTTCCACTCTGCTAAAGAAATATAAAAAGAAAAAATCATAGCATTTTCTTATTATTTTTTTAGAGTGAGGGAGTGTCAGCCAGGCTGCTAGACTTACCCAGTATAATTATTAATTAATTACTGGATGAAGTCACGCCTTATTACTTTAATTATTTAATTATAAAACAGTTACATTAAAATTAACTATAATAAATTAACTAATTACAGAATGTTAAAATTAAATGAATAATTAAAATTAAATATAAAATATAAAATGTCCCTTAAATTTTTATTCTCTAACACTGTGCTCATTGACAGGTTAGAAGAAATAAAATTTTATTTAAAAAATAGATTTTAAATTTAAATAAAATTTTAATATTCAAATAAAAGTAAATATATACTAAAAATTCAAACTTCTTATTTAGAATTAACTTCTACAGTAAATATTAAATAAAGTTATGTATTTCTGACATACTCTGTAAATACATCTTTTTGACGCCTTCTTTTTAGAACAACCTTATTATTTGAAAATACTCCTTCTGGAATATTCATTTCTCTCTCTCTCATACTACTGTTTTTAGAATTTCATTTCCATGCTTTGTCCCTCCTTTGCCTATATAAGGCCTCTCTTTTGGTTGTTTTTGATTCATTCATTACTTACTTATTTTATTACAACTATTTACAATCCCTTTATTACTATTTATTATTTCCTTAGTAATTACATTAAACTTAACTCTAATCTATTAATTATAATAATAATCCAACTCTTTACCTCTTTTTATTGAGTAATTAATCTTTAAGATAGGAAAATACATACCTGAGTTTAAATCCCTTAAAAAACATTGTTACTGCCATTGGACCTTCCTATAAAACCTTCAAGACTTGAAATAAGCCATGGAGATTTCAGATCCAAGAAGAAATATAAAATTGCATAATAGCTTTCTCAGGGAAAACATTACCATTTTCTAAGAATGATGACTTCAAAAATTATATAAGAGTGTCATATATCAAAGATTTATCAAATAATCCCACATTTCTCTAAATAAATCAAAATTTCATTGAACTAAAATATTTTCTCCATTTAATAAATTATTAAATTTATATAATTCTTCAATTAATAAATATTATTGTGCTCATATTTCATTATTTATGTTGATTTTCAAGCAATAAAAAAAGTTTCAACAAGAATGCCACTTTTGAAAAACTTTCTCTCCAATCAAGCACCACACAATATGGGGGGTGGACTTGCTAGTAAGTCCTCAACCTTGGACCCAAACTCACCACAGATTGAACACACATTGAGCTATTGATAAAGGAACCATACAATCAGGGATGAAAACCACTCAGCAGAACAGTTTTAGGTGGGTGTTCAAGTAGAGTTCAGTATGGGTTCAGTATGAGTTCAGTATGAGTTCCATCTTAGTTCAATCTGAGTTCAGCTTGAGAACTTGCTAGCAAGTTCACCCCCTATATTGCGTAGTGAAGCCATCCATTAAAATCAACATCAAGGGAGCCAGAATTTCAGTTAAAATTATTGATATTACAGCCAAAGATTACAATTCCAAACTCAATTCGATGGAGGAACAAGTGGCATCTTTTGTTTGGGAGTTGAAAGAAATGAGATTTCACAATGCATATGTGGAGCCAGAATCATCATTTCTTAGGTTTGATAAAAAGTAAAAAAAATGTGAGCCATTTCATACTTTAATTGTTATTTTATCTAAAACTTTATTCTTTATGATTACTAGCATGTTTATCTGGTAAGAAAGTTCCTGAATATTCTCATATTAAGGTCAAATAAACACAAGATTTGGAATTGGGTAGTGCTTCAAGGAATGTCAAAAAGAGGGTGGAGAATACTCATTGGACAAAAAGATCATGTACTTCATTAAGATCCTCTATATTTCCAGGGTATTCTTCTTCACATACTCATGATGGAGAAGAAGTTTCTGAAAGACAAGATGACAATATGTAATTAAGTGATTTGTAAGTATAATTTTAATCATATGAAATTTCACAATATATACTGATATCCCTTCTTATAAACTATTGTCTTTCTATTTGACTATAGGGAAATTAATCAAGGTGAATCTGCAGAAGGTAAAAGATTAAAATCATAGCTAATAATTTAATATAGATTTTTTGAAACTGACACATTTCTTTTTATAATATTTACACAGACATAGATGCATATAAGTCACAAAAGAAAAAAGAAACACCAATTGTTTCCAGTGCAGATCCCAGCAGAGAAACATCATCTGCAGTTAAAGAAATGACTGAAAGGGATGATGAGATACCACATTCTCAAATGGAACTTTTAAGTATGTGTATTTACTATTTTTTTTTCAAAGAAAAATGTGGACTAAATGTTTAACTTTTTGGTAGTATCTTCTGCATCAAAATAGCCATCCTTGTTCAAAGATATGGATTTAAAATCAGATATAAAAGAACTATATTTTTTGAAGGAAAAATCAGCTGTAATAAGGTGAACAAGGCATGGAATGCAATCACATTCTTTCTTAATTTTTGAGGAACAGAGAAGATTTCAACACTTTATTTTGATCCATTCTCATTTCATTTCACCCAATGCTCTCATGCAGAATGGGTAAAATTCATCAATGAATTAGGTAATTTCATCACTATTATAGATATAAGCTTTATATTTAATAACTCTATGACTCTTATTGTAGGACGTCAATTTTCAGATTTAAATCAATCTACAAAACCATGGTACTTGACCAATCAAATTGATTTTTTGAAACTTGTGTAGATCAATGCAAAGTAATTGAAAGAAACTTATGGGGACTTGTGCAAAAAGAAGACATCAAATCCAGAAACCCACATGTGTTGTCTGCTTAGTCAATTTCAATTATTCAGATTCCAATATAAACACTACTAGTCAACCCTGATTGCCTCATCTCTAGATTTAATGGCAAACAAAACACATGAGGCACCTCCACCTGAAATGATTGAGGATGATGATCCAATAACATGAAGTCTTCAATTAATCAATCATCTTGACAAACTTATGAACAAGATGCCACCAATTTTGAGTTCAGAAAGGGAGATAAAGAAGTAAAATTCCATTACTAACTTGATGAAATCACTTGAACAATTTCAAAATGTGATGATCAACTGTTTGAAGTCATACTTGACATTGTATTCAAGATCACAGGCTAAACCAAAAACACAATCAGAAAAGCAGAAGAGGAAAAACAAAGACAATGGAGAATTGATTCAGTCAGGATCAAGCAATTCAGAAGAATTTTAACTGATTCAAATTGATCAAATCTAAGTGCAACACAACTTTAAAGCTTTTTTTATGTATCTGATAGATGGAGTAAGGGGTTTATTTGTATTTTCTCATGATAATATGTTTTCAAATGTGAGTGATTGTTTAGAATTTATAAGTCAGGTTAATTGTGTTTTCAAAAAAAGTAATTGCACATTTAATTTGGAAGAACCTATATGGAAGAATATCAATAGATATATCATAGGTATTTTTTACTAAATCATCAAAAATCCAGCAAATACCCAAGACTTCTGTATGCCATCACATTTGGAAACAGCTCATGCAATAACTGTGTATTTTTTGAATCATTTGAAAATTGTGCAACCCAATACATATTTTTTTCAAAAATCAAGTATTAAAGAGTAAATATTGATTATATTTATATTAATAGATACTATACTTTATATAATATTGATGTAAATAGATACAATAATATGAATCTTTGAAAATAATAATTAAAAATTAAAAAAATTTGGAAACAAGAAAAATGCAAGAATCATGTAAAATTTGGAATAATTATAATACATAGATTAAAAATAAATGTGAGTAATAATATATAAGAGGTTTGAGAATGAAGTGTGAAAAGATGGAGAAATAATAATTATAAAGTACTTTACAGAATGAAATGACAGTTATAAATGTATTTAATGAGTATAAAGTGTTAAAAAAGAAGTATAGGTAAGTGAAAAAACACCAAACATTAAAGATGAAGTAAAGAATCATAAAAAATGTAAAAATTTGTATGTAAAATTATTTAATGATATATGCATTAATAGAAAGAAAGCAGCAGTATTATATCTGATAATGATAGGAGTATACAAAGACCAGGAATAATGAATATAATATACTCATTAAAAATAAAATTGGATGGAGAAAAGGAAAAGAATAATTTGAAAACATTCAAATTAAAATGGTTCACTCTAACCTACGGTGGTAGTTAAGGGTAATCCTAATTGATATTCCAAAACAGATTGAAATAAAAGTAAAAAAACAAGTGTACCCTGATCATTGCCCAAAGAGCAGGGTACAATTCTAAAAATATCTAATACAATTTTAATCAAGGCCAAAATACAATGGTGGACTCAGATCATTGGCTAAATATAAAGGTCCACCTCTACAAATATCATTGAACACATGGTTGCAGGAAAAAATACCATGTTGTACCCTGATCTTCAGTCAAAGATCAGGGTACATCTCTTCAAATTTCAATTCAGGCCAAGATCAGAGTCCACTAATGTCAAGGTTCACTTTTGGTCTAGAAGCTTTGGTACGGAGTTTGTATGAAGATTTGAAGGATTTATTGGACTCTTAATAATTTAGTAGGTATTTCTCAATCAAAGATGATGTTTACTCAATAATAAGAGGTAGATTTAAAATATTTATATAAGTTATAGATTAGAATTACGTCCTTGTAAATACTAAAGATATAAAGTATAAGAAATAAGTATTGTATTGTAGTTGTAGTAATAAGTAAGTTGGTAAAAAGGATGATTAAAAGACAAAAAAAAGAGAGGCCTTTTATAGGCAAAGGAGAGACAAAGCACGGCAATCAAATTCTAAAAACAGTAGTATGGGAGAGAGAAAAGAACATTCCAGAAGGAGTATTTCAAATAATAAAGTTATTCTAAAAAGAAGGCGTCAAAAAGATGTATTTACAGAGTATGTCATAAATACATCAATTTATTTAATATTTACTGTAGAAGTCAATTCTAAATAAGAAATTTGAATTTTTTGTATATATTTAATATTATTTGAATATTAAAATCTTATTTTATCTTAATATCTATTTTTTAATATAAAATTTTATTTTTCCCAACCTGTCAAATGAGCACGGTGTTAGAAAAAAATATAAGGGACAATTTTATATTTTCAATTTTAATTATTTATTTAATTTTTTAATTTTATCATTCTGTAATTAGTTAATTTATTATAACTAATTTTAATGTAACTAAATTATAATTAAATAATAATTAAAATGATAAGGTGCGGCTTCATCCAGTAAATAATTAATTATTTCACTGGGTAAGTCTATTAGCCTGGCTGACACTCCCTCACTCTTAAAAAAAAACAATAAAAAAAAAATTCTATGATTTTTTCTTTTTATACTTTTTTAGTAGAGTGGGAAGATTAGATATCTCCTTCCCAGGTATCCAAGAATCATATTCAGATGATTTATTCTTGAATCTCAATATGTATTCTGTACCTTTTTCAGCAGTGACTATTCTGTCATTTAGAATTTTTTCAATTTCTGCTGTTTCAGTGATTTCATTTGGGGTTTTCTTTGGTCTACCCCTCCTTTTTGGAAATAAATCACTATTGGATGTGTAAGGTTTCAAAAGAGATATTGGAAAAACAGGATGTTTTCTGTCATATGGGGAATACAGAATAACTTCAACTGCATTATCTCCAATCATTCTTCTGACAACAAATGGACCAACAAATGGATCTTTCAATTTATTATTACCTTGTAAGTTGAAGTGGCCTGTAGAAATCAACACTTCATCACCCTTTTTAAAAGTGTATTTTTTATGGGATTTGTCCCATCTTTTCTTCTCATATACAAATGATTTTTCAATACATTTTTGAGCATAATTTCTACATACTTGTTGCATTTGAAGAAAATATTTTACACCAGGATGTATATCCAATTTAGGTATTTTGTTATTGAGAATTTGGGCAGGAGTATTAGGAACATATCCAAGCCAGAGCTCAAAAGGCTTTCTTTGAGTAACAGAATGAACAGTGCTATTATAAGCAAATTCTAACCCAGGAAGTAAGGTAACCCAATCATGAGTGAATCTGTCATTATCTTTATACTCAAGGCCAAAGGCACAATATCTTCTTATCATGTCCTCTAAAGTCTGAATCATTCTTTCAGCTAAACCATCAGTCTGAGGGTGATGGGCAGTAGAAAGTTTCAGATCACAACCACAAACATCCATCTGAGACATCCAAAATTCAGAAGTAAATTTTGGGTCTCTGTCAGAGATTATGGCTTTAGGAAAACCAGAAGTATTAAACATATGAGACCACCATAAGAAAGCTAATTCTTTAGTGGAAACATACTTGTGGGTAGGGATAAATTTACACATTTTTGTGAATCTTTCCACAATAACCCAACAAGAGTTATAACTGTCTTTACCAGCAATAGGTAATCCTGTTACAAAATCCATGTTTATTATTTGCCATGGAGAATTAGGAGATTCAATATGTTGCATTAATCCTGCTCTATTACCAGTTAATCTTTTTGATTTTTGGAAAGAATCACAAGATTCAACATATAATTTTGTGTCTTCAGACATATTAGCCCACCAAGCAGTGTTCTTAATTCTTATCATTGTTTTGTCAAGATCAAAATGTCCAGCTAATATGTCATCATGACAAATTTTCAAGATGATTTCTTTCATAGAAGGAGGAATAACAATAACATTACTCAACTTTCTTCTATAATATAGATATCCTTCATCAATTGAAAATTTACTTTTTCCAAAGCTTTTGGTACTTTGGTGGAAGGGTTTTAATTAATGCTTGTATTGAAGCATTCTTTGGATCATTTAATATGCTGCATAACTTTTTCAAGTCAGTGTCCTTATCATATGAATCCAGAATAAGCTGTAATAGCTCTTCCTCCATATAAACCACATATATCCCATGGATATGAATAATTTCATCCTCAGGATCATAAGCAGGATTAGAGTCATCATTTGGTAAAGGTAACCTTGATAACATATCCACATTTGAGTGACCAATACCAGCCCTGTGAATAATTGTCATTCTCCCTCTGTACTCTTGAACAGCCAGCTGCCATCTAAACATATGTCTGTTAGGTGTTTTCAAGTTTAAAAGGGATTTAACTGCACTGCAGTCAGTGACAAGTTCAAATTTCTGGTCATCTAGGTAATAATGAAGCTTTTCTAGAGCCCATACTACAGCTAAACACTCTAATTGGGTAGCACCATATTTAAATTCACTATTTCTCAAGGTTCTTGAAATATAACAAATTACTACTTCTGAAACTTTATCATTTATCCCTTGTTTTTGATGGAGGGCAGCACCAAGACCAATGAAACTGGCATCAGTGTACAAAAAAAATGGTTGATCAAAGTCAGGTAAAGCAAGAATTGGTGCTGACATCAAACAGTGTTTCATAGTGTCAAAGGCTCTTTGTCTTTCACTATTCCAGACAAAAGCAACATCCTTTCTAGTTAATTGGGTAAGGGGTAAAGCTATGACTTGGTAATTCTTAATATACTGTCTATAGTATCCACAAATTCCCAAAAAACTTTGGAGCTCTCTCACTGTTGTAGAAGCTTTAACCTGTTGTATGGCTTCCACTTTGTTCTGGTCAACACATATCTGTAAGCCTGAAACAACATGACCAAGAACTTTTAAAGAATGGAAACCAAATTTACATTTCTTCAAAGCAAGTGTCATATTTATTTCATCCATTTTCTGGAATACTTTACACAGGTGTTTAAGATGGTCCTCAAATGTTTTTGAGAATATAATGATATCATCAATATAAACCATCAGCCATCCTTCAATTATCTCTTGATGGAATGTGTTATCCATTACTTTTTGGAAAACTGAAAGGGCATTTTTAGGGCTAAATGGCATCCTAATATACTTATAAATACCCATATGAGTGGCAAAAATCAGAAAGTTCTGAGAATTTTTCTCAACAGGTACCTGGTGATATCCTTTATTACCATCCAAACAGCTGATATATTTAGCACCCTGTAAAGTAGCATTTAAAGAGCTGATTCTAGGTAAAGGGTAGATATCATCAACATTATAAGTGTTTAGTGCTCTATAATCACCACATAACCTGGCTTTATCTTTCTCATAAGAAATTAGGACAGGTGAGATAACACAATATCTAGGTGTTTCAACTACCTTTTCAATAATATTCATTTTTAAAAGGGTAGAGATATTATCTTCAATATCTTTTCTCTTTGTGGGAGAAGCAGGATAAGGCTTCTTCTTTAAACTAGGTGGTATATCAGTTAATGGGCAAGACAATGAAAGTTTCATTTCCTCTTTAACTAATCCCAGATCATGTGACCCATGAGCAAAGGCCATAGGAAAAGATTTTATCAAGTTAATGATGGAATCTTTATCCTCACCAGAAAGTTGTTCTCCAAAAGAAGCATTGTCAATTTCAGAAATAAGGGCATGCATTTCCTTTGTAGATCTTCCTTTATATTGAACCACAGAATTACATGTGTTCAATTCTGGTTTTAATAATTTTTTAGGGGAGGAAATTTTAAATTTTCTCTTCCCATTCATCCCCATTTTGAAACATTGGTTTGAAGGATCCAATTTTATGCCATACTTGGTTAAAATATCATTCCCTACAATAAACCAATTGCTCAAGTTATCATTTTTCATGACAACAAAATCACAAATAGCTCTTACAAAACCATGGTTATATTTAAAAAACACTTTGGCTTTGTATTTACCAATGGGGGACAAAATAGAGCCATACCCTCTCCAATTTTCAGAAATGATAGGCATCAGTTTAGATTTATAGTCTTGATCTACTGAAGCAAGTGCTCTTTCAGATACTACACTTCCTCCAGCTCCAGAATCCAGAACAACTTCAATGCTGGTTCCATTGATAAAGACTGGTGCTTCTATACTCAATGTTCTTTATGATCTCAGAATCTTCAACTGTAGATAAAGCATTATTATCAATATCAATAGTATTTAAATAATGAATATCCTCTTCCAGAATCAAGATTTCTTGTTGAGATTCATATGAAATATTGCTGGCACAATCACTTGATGTATCATCCAGTGCCACTGTGTCATCAGCATGCTCCTCTGTTTGTTCTACAAGATTTATCTTCTTGTCACAAACATGGCCTTTCTACCAAGGCTTGTTGCACTTGAAGCAAGTGTTTGTTGCATACTTCTTTGGTGCAACAGGGGCAGAAGGTTTACCAACCTTTTCTAGAGGTTTTTGTTGGTAAGTGGAGGGTTTCTCCAAAGGGGTCCTAGGAATGAATCTTCTTGCATCATACTTATTGTTTAGAAGTATCTCATTGCAAGTATTAATGAAAGAAGAGGGTTCTTTGGAGAATTCAGTCCTAGCCACTATTAAGTCTCTCAGAGACATTGGTAATTTTTAGAGGATCCTGTCCTTCCATAAATCAAACTCCATATTTGGGTCCATTGCCCTTAAGATTTTTACAAGTTTCATTAAAAACTCAATAGGTTTATTAGTAGAAGAGATATATCTAGTTTCCTCATACTGCCTTTGTTGATCCATTCTGAACTTGGAGCCACCAAATTGTGCTTTAATTAATTTCTTCCAATCCTCCCATGAGTAGTCATTCCCATCCAGGAGAACAGATTCATACCACATCAGGTCAACATTAGTGAACAAAGAAATTAACTTGGACACAATTTCCTCATCTGGGAGTTTGTAAGAATTTTTTAAGTTATCAATTCTGCAAATAAATTGTTGCCAATCAGAAGAAGAATCACCATCAAATGTTGGGTACTGGTCAAGTTTTGGCCAATTCTTTTGATTTGAAGGAGTCTCCTTAGTACTAGCTTGTTTCTAAGTAAAAAGCAGCTGTAATTTCTCTAATTGTGCTGAAATCTCATTGTTTAATCCTTCTGTTGCAGATCCTGGTGCATCATCAGTTTTTGATGGAAACTCAGTGTTTTCAACAGGTATTTCTGGATTTATTTTTATTTTAGATGAACTAGCCACAGGTACTATTTGAGCATCCTGCACTATATGTTCCTTCACAGAAATGTCAGAATATTTTTGGTCATTTAACAATGAGTTCAATTTTTCTTCAATGGTTGTTATTCTTGTTTTCATTCTTGGAAGACTAGATAAACTCTCATTGATAGTTGCAAAAGATAATTTATTCTTATGTTGAAAAGATGAAAAATGATCATTCAAACTTTTCAGATTTATCTTATCTATCTCTACCTCCTGGCAACAGGCAGATACAGTATCTTCTAGTTTAGACAAATCATTTTTTATATTTTGCCATAAAGCAACTTTCTTTTCATGAGTTGCTTTGTAATGAGACAATTCATCAGAGACTCTCTGTGCTTCACTTTTTAATGCTTGATAACCCTGATCATTTAACAAACTATTATATCTCTGATTCAATTGCATATTGTTCATTATATGATTTTGCTTGGCAATAATATCTCTCAAGTTCTCATCATTAATTATTGCTACATCTGGAGTGTTTCTCAATAAGGAAACTGAGTAACTTTCCAGACTCTCATAGAACTCAGGGTCAATTGTTTCATCAATCACAGCCATATCAGGATTAATCATTGAGGTAGCAATTAAAAGTAATGGATTTGATACATGAGATAACTGTCTACTATTCCCAGCTTCTATAGGTCTCAAGGTTTCATCCTGCCTTCCAGATTTACCTGAAGGAACAGAGTCAGCCACAAGAAAAGGCACTTGAGAATAAATAAAGGAACGTACCAGGGTTTGCTGGGTATAACCATATTGGTCTTCCTTCTTCTTTTGCCTCCTTGATAAGGGTGGGGAGGAGTGGGGTTGGCCTGGGTGGGCCTTGATGGACCTACCTGAGGTAACTGATGCTGGTTTTGAGCCAAGTAGTCCCACTGAGTGTTGAGCCAGTCCACTGCCACTTGGAAACTTCCACCATCACTTGGGATAGGGGAGCCAATTGTTGTTGATCCCTGGGAGGAAGAGGTTTCTTCTTCTCTTGGAGAAAAGTATCTGTTCTTCTCACCTTTTCTTCCAAGGCATCTACCCTTACCTTTAGTCTCAAGCTGTCTGTCCTTAACTCCTTTATGTGGGTAGACAGATTCTTTACCTTCTGAGACAACGGCATCTTTTTTATCCTGAAGCCTTTTGGAAGCTCTTCTGGTGGGTTTGTCATGGGCTTCTGATCCTGAGTATTGTCCACTAGGATTTTTACTTCTTCCATCTCTACATCCTGTTTGGGGCAAGGATTTATTAGTTTGAGAAATTCTTCTTGTTAAAGGAGAACTTACAGAAGTAGGCTCATCATAATCAATTAAGTCTAGTTCTTCTTCACGTGCAGCAAAAGCACTTTGGTCAGTCATTTTAAGATTCTACGGAAATGAAGGAAAGAGACAAAAATTAATTAGTCTTTATTTTTAATTTTTATTTAACAGAAAAATAAAAATAATAAAAAAAAATCTCTTTAGGATAAAAATCAACTTAAATAAAATTAATTTATTAAAAAAAAATTCAAAACCAGGATTATAATATAATCAACTGTAGAAATAAATTAGAATTTTTATTATAATTTTTTATTTTCAGGATTTAAATCAACTAATTTATTACCAGGATTTATTGTCAACTGAAGTAATCAAATATGAATCTTTATTAATTAAAAAAAAATTATTTTAACTGATTACTTAACTGCCAGGACTTAATGTCAACTGAAGTAATTAAATATGAAGTTTTATTTTAAAATTTTATTACTGATCACTTAACTACCAGGACTTAATGTCAACTGAAGTAATTAAATATGAGTTTTATTAATTAAAAAGATTTATTGGATTACCAGGACTCAAAGTCAACTGAAGTAATTAAATGTGTATTATTTATTAATAAAAAAATATTATTGTCAGGACAATTTGTCAACTGGAACAATTAAAATTTAAATTAATCAGGACAAATGTCAACTGAAAAATTATAATAATTAATATTAAAATATAATTATTTTATTAATAAAAAAAATATTATTGTCAGGACAATTTGTCAACTGGAACAATTAAAATTCAAATTAATCAGGACAATCGTCAACTGAAAAATGATAATAATTAATATTAAAATATAATTATTTTATTACTTCTGGGACTAAGAACAGTTATTGCTCTATTATGGTCAACCAGGGAAAATAAAAAAAAATATAATAATAAAATTAAATTCCAAATTACCAGACACCTCCCCCTGCAAAATGAGCAAATTAATGCCACTTACAGAGTGCTGAGTAAAAGGAAATACGTAGCAAATGAAGAGTAAAGAGTAACCCACAAATAGTAATAACAATAATTACCACGATATATACGATGTTTAGTCAGTATATGAACTAAAGTTCTGGAGCGCGGTTTGATTCCCGTTCGCAGCAAAAACTTTTATCACATGACGTATGATGTTTGTCGTTTTCTTGCCTTCTCTCGTCCTTTACAGGTACTTGTACACTGATGGTCCCCTCGATTACGCCTCAAGTAATGTTGCGCCATCGATATTTTGGAAAGGATCCCAATTGTCAAGGTTCACTTTTGGTCTAGAAGCTTTGGTACGGAGTTTGTATGAAGATTGGAAGGATTCATTGGACTCTTAATAATTTAGTAGGTATTTCTCAATCAAAGATGATGTTTACTCAATATTAAGAGGTAGATTTAAAATATTTATATAAGTTATAGATTAGAATTACGTCCTTGTAAATACTAAAGATATAAAGTATAAGAAATAAGTATTATATTGTAGTTGTAGTAATAAGTAAGTTGGTAAAAAGGATGATTAAAAGACAAAAAAAAGAGAGGCCTTTTATAGGCAAAGGAGAGACAAAGCACGGAAATCGAATTCTAAAAACAGTAGTATGAGAGAGAGAAAAGAACATTCCAGAAGGAGTATTTCAAATAATAAAGTTATTCTAAAAAGAAGGTGTCAAAAAGATGTATTTACAGATTATGTCATAAATACATCAATTTATTTAATATTTACTGTAGAAGTCAATTCTAAATAAGAAATTTGAGTTTTTTGTATATAATTAATATTATTTGAATATTAAAATCTTATTTTATCTTAATATCTATTTTTTAATATAAAATTTTATTTTTCCCAACCTGTCAAATGAGCACGGTGTTAGAGAAAAATATAAGGGACAATTTTATATTTTTAATTTTAATTATTTATTTAATTTTTTAATTTTATCATTCTGTAATTAGTTAATTTATTATAACTAATTTTAATGTAACTAAATTATAATTAAATAATAATTAAAATGATAAGGTGCGGCTTCATCCAGTAAATAATTAATTATTTCACTGGGTAAGTCTAGTAGCCTGGCTGACAACTAATATGTTTTTGCTGTTATTCAGAAACTACATAGAAATTAATGATATGTACCCTTATCTTTGGCCAAAGATAAGGGTACACCTCTTCAAATTCCAAGAAATATTTGAATATGAGAAAAATAATATGTACTCTTATTTTTGTGTGCAAATTAGGGTAAACACACTACACAATATAGGGGGTGGACTTGCTAGCAAGTCCTCAACCTGAACTCAGACATAAATCAGATGGAACTCAGACTGAACTCATACTGAACTATACTGAACTCTACTTGAAGACCCACCTAAAACTGTTCTGCTGAGTGGTTTTCATCCCTGATTGTATGATTCTTTTTTCTTGCTCAATTTGTGTTAAATCTGTGGTGAATTTGAGTCCAAGGTTGCATACTTGCTAACAAGTCCACCACCCATATTGTGTGGTGACATCTTCAATTTTTAAGCACAATGTGTAGAATGGCAAACATACAATGAATGACTCTGATGAAGGGTGTTAGAACAGGGGTCATTTATTTTCAAAGTCAAGCACAATTTGAATACAGGCAAAAATGAAAGGTTGGCCCTGATCTTTACCCAAAAATCAGGGTACAAATCATTAATTTTAATGTAGTTTTTGAATAACTGCAAAAACTTATTTGTAGACTCTAATCTTGGGCCAAAGATCAGGTTACACTTCTCAAAATCTCTCATAAAATTTTAATCCAGGCAAAAAAACAATAGTGGACTCTGATCTTTGGCCAAAGATGAATTTCCACCTCTATAAATATCAATGAACACATAGTTGCAGGAAAAAATACCATGTTGTACCCTGATCTTCAGCCAAAGATCAGGGTTCACTTCTTCAAATTTCAAGAAAATATGAATAGGAGAAAAAACCACAGGATGTGTCACCGGACAACCTACGCACAAGGTCGAGGGTGTTCCTGGAAGTGAGATGGAGAGAGGAGTTTAGAAACTTCATCAAGGCACAGAGGAAATGTTTGAGGAAGTGATTCAAAGATGACTCGAAGGAAGAGATACTGCTTTGAGATATGTTTGAGGAGAATTCTAATATAAGTTAAAGTTAATATTAAAATTCTTAGAGTCTCACAAATGGCTAGAGACTCAATAATCAAAGATTTTAGGATTTAGAGATGATTACTGAGAAAATAAGGAAAGATATAATAATAATGATTTTAACTAAAGTTTTACCACTATTAACTATATATATGCTCTATAATTTAATTCTAAAGAATGTCAAAACAAAAACCCAACTCCTTTTATATCCTTTACTCCTCCTCGCATTGATCTCATACCCATCCACTATTCCACACACCGCAGATCATTAAAAATACACCTGTTACACCTGGACCCTCCTCACTAACATCCGTTAACCACTTAATCTTCCACTATCCATTCCGTCTATTCTCACTACCCCTTTTAATAATTCACAGACATTTAATAAACCTTTTAGTGTACTATTACATTGACTATTGCACTGTGCGTGGCTTATTGAGGAAAAGACTGAGACACACTATTGAGATATTGACTAATTTAGATTTAGAGTTTTAGGCTAGCGCGGTTGAATAGTGAGTACAGAAAGGAAAGTCGCAGTTGCTATGGAGAATTGCTTTATGCTCTTCGAGTATGGATTTAGACCTCTGTATTATTGATTTAATGAGCTGCTTTTGCCTCGAGTGTCACATGGCACATGACAGATTCCCGGGTATAAAAAACGTGAGCTCTGTTGAGCGTGAGACATACTTCCCACACTAGTTTCCCTTCCCTTCTATTTTAATTACTTTATATTTTACTATGATGGATTGTCCTACCCCAACTCCCACGCCTCCACACCCTAAAGCGGATGGGGGAATCGTTACCCGGCAATATTCCTAAGCATGTATGGCTTGTGAATCCATGGAATACTTCTGTGTGGAAAGTACAGCTACTCAAGGTCCTTGCCAGAAATGCGAGTTTTGCCGGTGGAGACGGGTGGTGTGCAAGGCGTTAGCAAAAAATTTGGATATCAAACAAAGTTTTACCAAGACTAAATATTGGGTAATACCAAAGACAAAGGAAGTGGTTGAAGTAATATGGGACATGTCGATCGGGGATGACCAATCAGAAGCAGCTGAGGAGGAAGTCAAGGATAATGCGACATCCTGGGTAACTCGAGCCATGGTTAAACAAAGTGTAGAAGAGGAGGTGGATGAGTTGGTGGAGGAAGATGAGGAGGAAGTTCTTATTCCAAGGCAAACTTTGAAAAAACGAAGGGTTGTCAACGAGGATAACGAAGAGGAGAAAGAAGTGGCAGTGGAGGTTACTCCAAAATTATTCTTAAACACTGACCCCATATGCAAAGTAAGTCCATTCTTCTGTTGTTTTTTTTTTTAGAAATTATGTTACTGATAATCTTGTTTTAGAATCCAGATATCATCGCAGAAGTTCCAATTGTGGAAGCTGCGCTGTTGCTACCAGTCGAGGCAAATCAACCAGTGGTTGATTCAAGGGAGGATATTGAAGAGACTCTTGACCAGGTATGGTCGAAGAAACCTCGACAAGGTCGACGGACCAAGTTTATTGAAAATTTAAGTGGTTAAGTCGATAAGATTGTTGATGCCGCTTCATTCAACGTGGCCGAAGAGCTACTGGAAATTGGGGAAGTGGTACCAGTAGGAGAGGAAGAGGTTTTTGAAAAATGTAGGAAGGAGATAAGAGTGATTTTGGAGAAGATGAAGGGATTGGTTTGAGAGAAAATAAAGAAGAAGATTTAAAATGGAAGGAAAAGAAAAAGAAAAGTAGAAACAATTTGTATTTATTTATTTTATTTTGTTGTTTTAATTTTTTAAACTTTAAAATTTTTTTTTAAAAGATTTTGAGAGAGAAACGAAAAGAAAGAAAATATTTAAATAACATTTTGTTTCGAATTTTTAAAGAAGAATTTTGAATGAAAGAAGAAAAGAAAGAAATTTTAATTGAAAGATTTTTAGTTTAAATTTTGATAGAAAAATTTATGTAGGAAAAAGAAATAGTTGATTGAAATAATTTTATTGGGAATGTAAATTTAATGAAAGAAAAAATTGTTATTTATGAAAGTTTATTTATTGAAGGTTTGAGGAATTTTAGTTTTTTGAAAAAAGAAAGAAAGAAAAGAAGAGAAGAAATAAATTTTAAAAGATTTTAAAAGAAAGAAGTAATTATTCAAGGAAAATTTTTAAAAAAAGATATTTAGAGGTTGAAGTGGAATTTGAGAAAGATTGTCGTGTTGTGTTTGTGAAAAATTTTGATAGTTCAAGGAAAAGAATTTTTTAAGGAAAGAATGTAGGTAAAAATTTGAAAAGAAAAGAAATTTTAGAAGGTTTTATGAATTTTTTATTTATTTTATTTTTATTTTATTTTACTTTAATTTTTTTTATTATTATTTTATTTTATTTTATTTTATTTATTATTTTATTTTAAAAAAAATTTATTTTATTTTATTTTATTTATTTTAAAGAAGGTTGAAAAACTTTTGGAAGAAAAAAAAGAAGAAAGAAGAAAAGAAAACAAAGAATACGGAAATTTTAGAGATAGAGATGTTTTAGATTTTAAAAAGAAGGAAAAAAAGAAATAAAAAAAAGAGTTTTGAGGTTTTGGTTTTAAAGGATATTTAAGATGAAAAGATTTTAGAAGTTCAGGGGCATTAGAAACATTGATGGCTGGTTCCCAGGATGTTTTTTCTGAATCATCGAGGAAGCCTTCCCATTCCACGAGGTATTGAAGTTTCCCCTTGGGTATTCTTAAATCAAGGATACAGCTTACTTCCCACTCTAGATGGTCTTCTACTTTGACCGGTTCCAGAGGTTGGTTCTTGCCCAGGTATGTTCCCCGAGCCAGTTCCAGGAGAAATACGTTGTAGACAATCCTATAGTGCTAGCTATAGGCCTTGACCAAGGGAGTTGGAGAAAAAACAGAGAGAAAATCCCCTGTCCCTTTAGAAAAATAAGTGAGATTTACCTGCTACAGTAAATTGGTTCCTGTTTACCAAAAGCCCCTTTTCCAATACACTTGACTGCTTGATGAGCCAAGAAAGTAGTCCCCAGAAAGACTACCAGACCAAAGAACTGAAATGTAGACCAATGTCCACACCAGAGACAGCAAAGATACTTGATGTAGGCTGCAAATCCACACCAGAGACAGCAATATTACTTGCTATAGCTTGCAAGACTATAACAGAGAAAACAGTTGCCAAGTTAAGTTAAATGAAGAACTCACTTGCAACAAAAACAGCCAATTGTGGCCAGAAAACAGTGAAAACTGATTGAGGAACAATGATATCACCTCCAGATGGTTGTATGATGATTAAGGTTGCCCCAAACTGTCTTATTCACTATCTACACACAGACCACTATCTAAGAGCCCATGCGCACCCACCAATTTGGCGCCTGAACCCGCCAAATTGCATAAAAAACCCTCCAGAAGCGCTCCCCAACCTTCTAAAACAGAGGCGGGTGGGCCACCCGAGGTCGGAGGTGCCGCCTGAAGCGGCACGGCCTCCCTGAAGCCAGAGAACCACTTAAAACACCCAATCTACTTAGAAAAACTAACTACAACTACTAAAACCTTTAAAACACGGAATTTCACTATAACAAAATTGGGACATGAAATATAGAAAAAATTAGCTCTATCCAACGGTACTAAGCACTTAACCCTAAGACTTAAGGTTTGCCCGTAAAACACGAAAAACAAAATTAAACAGCTATCTTTTTAAATGAAAAATGAGGAAACGACCCCTTAAAACTTAGAATATGAAAAATGTCTACAAGACATAAAATATAGAGAAAAACCGGGGCTATCCAATGATAGTACCCACATACCGGCAGACCCAATATCCACGGAATAAAACTAGAAAAATACCTAATTCCTCAACAGATGTCAATTAAGACCTGTCCAAACAACACCAAATCTCACAACAAAGGCGCCTGCCAATGTTGGAAGACCACAACCTGGAAAACAGGGTGAATAGCCTGCCATTTAGGAGGTAGCTTGAGTCAAAATGCAGTTTTAGAGACTTCAGAGTTGATTTCAAATGGTTTCAAGGGTTTTCAGCAAGTTTCTTTGATGGTCGAGTCATTCAAATGTTTTGTGCGTCGAGCCATACTTTTTTGCCTGGTTTAAAAGAAGGAGCAGATTGTTGATGTTTGTCGGCCTGTTCCTTGTATCTTCCAATCGCTAATTCCAAATTTGATTTAATTTCCTCTTGGAGTCGTGTTATGGTTCAAAGATAATGTTCCGCAGGATGATTAGTTCCTACATGGATTGAGTTGAATTGAGGATGTCTTCCATAAACAGTTTTGAAAGTAGATTGTTGTGTCAAAGAATGAGTCCAGTTATTATAAGCAAATTTGGCCAATGGTAGCCATGTGGTCCAATAGTCTTGTTGGTAACTGACATACATTTGAAGGTATTATTCGAGGATTTGGTTGACCCTTTCCGTTTGCCCATTGGTTTCAAGGTGATAGGCTGTGGAGAGATTCCTCGTGATATTGAGTTGTGGACATAGTTGAGTCCAGAATGTGGATACAAAAAATGAACCTCTACCTGAAATAATATCATTAGGTAAGCCATGTTTGGAAAATACATGTTCTAGAAACAATTTTGACAAATCTTCTGCTGTAGCAGTAGTAGTGGTTTTAATAAAAATAGACATCTTTGAAAATCTATCTAATATTAGTAGTATAGCATCAAAATTATTAGAAAGAAGAAGTTGAGAAATAAAATCCATCGATAAAGATTCCCCAGGTTTAGAGGGAATAGGAAGCGTTTGAAGCAACCCATGCTTCTGGTGACGGGGAGCCTTATTCCTATTACATTCATAACAAGATTTTATATAGTCCTTGATTTCTCTATTCATTCCTGGCCAGAAGAAATCCCTTGCTATTAACTGGTAGGTTTTATCAACCCCAAAATGACCAGCTATTGGAGAATCATGTCGACAATTGAAAATCCATAATTTTATTTCATTTTTGTCGGGTATGACTACTCTACCTTCAAAAACTAATAGAACTGGTTCAATACTAAATCTTTTGGCCCATTGCTTTGAGAGTATTTTGTCTTTTAACCCTAAACAATAGTTGTCCTTCAACTGAGCTTCAAGGATGTTGGATAATGGATTTTGAAACAATTGAATAATCATCGAATTAAGTTGATGAGTGGTTAAAATTGATTTGTTGAAGATTGGATTCACATTTCCTGGGTTCTTGTCAGCAAATGTGTCCCCCCGCTGTGGGTAAACATTGTCCCGACGTGACAAGATATCTGGGACAATGCAGTTCTTACCTGGGCGATAGGAAATAGAAAAAGGAAATTCAGACAGAAATTCAGCCCACCTGTCTTGACGCCTGGTTAAGACTTTGGAAGACATGAAGTATTTAAAAGCATTATGATATGTTAAAATTTGAAAAGGACTATCTAGGCTGAGAAGAAAAGAGCACCATTTTTTAAGACAATTAATAATAGCTAAAAGCTCTTTGTCATGAATTTCATAATTTAATTCTGCTGAAATGAGTTTTTGTGACTCAAAAGCAACAGGATGAACCAAATTGTTTCAGGATTTAATTGAGAAATGACCCTTGCGCTAGCATAATTGCTCGCATCTGTCTCGACATTTGTCAAACCAGAAGGATCAAAGTGTTGAAGAATTGGAGCCGTGGTAAATGCAGTCTTCAGTGCTTTGAATTCCTTTTGTGCTGTAGAAGTAAAAACAAAAGTAATATCTTTTCTAAGAAGAGAAGTAAGATTGGAAGTAGTTTTAGAAAAATCTTTAATAAATGTTCTATAGAAATTTGAAAAACCGAAAAATCCTTGGATGGATTTAACCGTTTTGGGCTCAGGCCATTCCAGGAATTTTTGTACCTTTTTGTTGTCCATGACTATACCATCAGTGGATAACGTAAAACCTAAAAAATCAATAGATTAAAGATGGAATTTGCATTTATTATGCTTGGCGTAGAGACCGTGATCTCAAAGTTGATTTAGAACCTGTTAAACATGATGAACAAGTTCATCCAGTGTCTTCAAGAAAATTAAAATATCATCTAAATAGACAACAACAAATTGTTTGACAACATCTTGGAAGATGTCGTTAACAAAAGTTTGAAAATTTGATGGTGCGTTACACAATCCAAAAGGCATGACTAAATATTCAAAACTACCAAATCTAGTGCGCATTGCAGTCAGTGGTTCATGACCTTCCGCAATGCGAATAAGATTGTAAGCGCCTCTAATATCAATTTTAGAAAAGAAATTAGCACCATTAAAAAGGGTAAGAAGCAATGACATAGGAGGAACAGGATATGCATTCTTCTTAGTGACTGTTTTGAGCTTTCTATAGTCAACACACAACCTAAGACTACCATCCTTCTTCTTTAAAAAAAGAACAGGGGAGCCGCTTGAAGATTTACTGGCTCTGATGAAACCTTTGGCCACATTCTCTGAAATGTAGTCTTGAAGAACTTGAGATTTGTCCTTCAACAAAGAATAGACAGGACGTGCCGGAGGTGCTGGACTTTTTAACTCTATTTTATGGTCGTAGGGTTGATGAGGTGGTAACTTATCGGCCTTGCGGATTGAGAAGACATCAAAAAAATCATGATAGACTTCTGGTACAGTTGATTTAATGGCTTCAACGTTGATTTGGCCGTCCTCATCATCTTTGAGAGAATCTGTCAAGGGAAAACCAGAATTGAGAGAGCGGAATTAGATTACTTTGAGGCAATATAAATCCTCTTCAAGTGAAGTCATCAAGCTAGAAGGGTTAGCCAATTGCTCATTTAGAGAAAGATCAGATGCTTGCAAGTCATCTGGCAGAGATTTGGCCTCTAGCAGGACATTGTCAGGCAGGTTGATAAAATCCCTATTGACCTGCATTGAAGAATTAGAAATATACTTAGTACGTGGGGTGATCAATCCCCAAGACCAATCCATTTCAGGATTGCAATGCTTTAAAAAGTCATGGCCAAGAATATTATCGTCCATCCTTGGGGCTTCCAAGACTGATAATTCCCACTCAAAGGGGGGAAATTTTGAAAAGTTGAAAACCCATGAAACTTTCTTACTTACCCAATATTTGTGTTCTCTGATTCGACCAAGTAAATTGGAGTTCAATCGATATCTGTAAATTTCAGTTGTAACTTCTCGGCAAAAGATAAACTGACAAAAGAAATTGAAGCTCTAGAGTCTATAAGACAACTGAAGGGGGTATCCTCCTTGAAAAGAATGAATCTCAAGTGATTTAAGGTAACTCCAGTCCTTAAGACATGGAGGTTCTTTGCACTGGGAGAAATAAGATAGTTTGCTTTGCACACAAGTAAACTATCTACTAGTTTTTTGACTTCAAACTAGTACCTTCTCTTTCCTTCAATTTTACACAATCTTCCAGCTTGTGATTACCCCCACAATACATACATAACCCATTATCCGCTCTTCTCTTCCTCTCAGCTTCTTTAAGTTCCACTTTAGGATCCAGTATTTTGCTGATATTGCCTGGGGTCAAGTTTTTAGGTCAAGGCTTGTCCTTTCCCTTATTGGGTTTGGATTGAGTCAAGGAGGATTGAGTTTTTTGTGGGTGTGAAGAAGGTCCCAATTTAAAATTTAGGCATTGAGATTTGTTGGCATATTGATTATGTTGAAGTCGTCCTTGGTAAACGGAGTTCGAAGGTTCAATCCATTAAATCCGTTAAAGTAGTCATTTTCTGACCGTGAAGATTTAACTGATCCAGAATCCTTGAAGGAAGTCCTTTTTTGAAATGATACTTGAGGGCAGCATCATTCCAACCTACTTGAGTTTGAAGTGCTCTGAAGTTCGAGATATATTCAGAGGCTTTACCATTATCACTCATGCAAAGAAAATAAAGTTCAATTTCTGAGTTGTCAGTTTCATTAGGGTCACCAAACAACATTAAGAGCTGGTATTCAAATTTTTCCCAATTATTGATTAGTAAGTGGGTTTCTGTCAAAGAGAGCATGAGAAGATAAGGTTCAAACCATCTTGCTGCTTTTCCGGCTAGGAAGGAAGAAGTGTAAACAACCTTCGATCATTTGTTATTGAAGGTTCAAGGGTCATTATGGAACAGGAGCTTGCAGGTTTGCAAGAAGGGCTGCAATCTGTCTGGTTGTTCTCCATCGAATTTATCAGGAGATTTCATGGATGGAGTTTTTAATTTAGATCCCTTTGAAGACTTTGAATTTGAAAAGGTCTTCACGAAAAGTCTCATGAAATCTTCCAGAGAATTAGATGGTCCATGTTCTGAAGGTTGACCAGAAGGGTGATTAGCAGGGGCGGATGGTGCCTGGTGCATTGTATCCTCTCCTTCTTCATCATCGCTAGATTCATCAAAAACCTGTGAAATGTCTTCTACAGATTGGACTGAATGTTGCCTTTCAAATAGGTCAAGTGGTTCCAAGGAGTGAGTGCGGGAAACAGGCCATGTGGCTGTTGGCCTGCCTCTGGTGTGAGCTCTAGTAGTAGCACCTGTAGGAAGAGTGCATTGAACAGGTGCCATTTTAAGAATTTAGAAAACACCTGAAAAGGGAAGTAGTAGTACAAAGAATGAGAACTACGGAGAATTAAATTATACTATCACCGGACAACCTATGCACAAGGTTGCGTGTGTTCCTGGAAGTGAGATGGAGAGAGGAGTTTAGAAACTTCTTCAAGGCACAGAAGAAATGTTTGAGGAAGTGATTCAAAGATGACTCGAAGGAAGAGCTACTGCTTCGAGATATGTTCGAGGAGAATTCTAATATAATTTAAATGTAATATTAAAATTCTTAGAATCTCACGAAGGGTTGGAGACTCAATAATCAAAGATTTTAGGATTTAGAGATGATTACTGAGAAAATAAGGAAAGATATAATAATAATGATTTTAACTAAAATTTTACCACTATTAACTATATATACGTTCTATAATTTAATTCTAAAGAATGTCAAACCATAAACCCAACCCCTTTTATATCTTTTACTTCTCCTCGCATTGATCTCATACCCATCCACTATTCCGTACACCACAGATCATTAAAAATACACCTGTTACACCTGGACCCTCCTCACTAACATCTGTTAACCCCTTAATCTTCCACTATCCATTCTGTCCATGCTCACTACCCCTTTTAATAATTCACAGACATTTAATAAACCTTTTAGTGTACTATTACATTGACTATTGCGCTGTGCGTGGCTTATTGAGGAAAATACTGAGACACACTATTGAGATATTGACTAATTTAGATTTAGAGTTTTAGGCTAGCGCGGTTGAATAGTGAGTACACAAAGGAAAGTCGCAGTTTCTATGGAGAATTGCTTTCTTCACTTCGAGTATGGATTTAGACCTCTGTATTATTGATTTAATGAGCTGCTTTTGCCTTGAGTGTCACGTGGTGCATGACAGGATGGCATCCATTTAAAGCAAACAATAAAGATTAACTGTTCCCAATTCAAAGGTGAAAACTTTTTTTTTAGGAAATAGAAAATAATGGTATATAGATCTTTGATTTGTAAAATTTGTAGTTCTTTTGTTCATGTATAAATTATAGCAAACTAACCATGATTAATATCCCCAGGTCAAGATTTATATGTGGTTTTAGAAAGTATATTAAAACTTCACTTGAAAATTGTTTAGGTGAAATTTTATCTTTAGGGGAAGATCAGAGTCCTTCATTGTATTTTTGCATGAATTAAAATAGCATGAAATAAATTTAGAGGTGTAGACTGATCTTTGCCCAAAGATCAGGGTCCACCATGGTATTTTTGCCTGAAACCATGTGTTCAATGATATTTGTAGAGGTGGACCTTCATCTTTGGCCAAAGATCAGAGTCCACCATTGTATATTGGCCTTGATTAAAATTTTATGACAAATTTTGAGAAGTGTACCCTTATTCTTTGGGAAAAGATCAGATTCCACAAATATGTTTTTTCTGCTATTCAAAAAGTATATGAAAATTGATGATGTGTACCCTGATCTTTGGGTGAAGATAAGGGTCCACCTTCGTATTTTTTCCTGGATTAAATTTTTATGAGATAATTTGAGAAGTGTGCCTTAATCTTTGGGCAAAGATCAGGATCCAAATTTCATTTTTGCCTATATTCAAATTGTGCTTTATTTTGAAAATAATTTACCCCTGTTCTAACCCCCTTCATTAGAGTCATCCATTGTATTTTTGCCTTTCTACACATTGTGCTTGAAAATTGAAGATGTGTGCCCTGATTTGCACACAAAACTTAGGGTACATATGTTTTTTCTCCTACTCAAATATATCTTGAAATTTGAAGAGATGTAACTTGATCTTTGTCCAAAGATCAGAGTACACTATGGTATTTTTACCTGTAACCATGTGTTCAATGATATTTGTAGAGGTGGAACTTCATCCTTGGCCAAAGATCATAGTCCACCATTGTATTTTGGCATGATAAAAATCTTATGAGAGATTTTGAGAAGTTTACCCTGATCTTTTGGAAATTATTAGGGTACACATAAGTGGCTTTGCTATTATATTGCTTCCTGTCATCACATTATACTTGAAAATGTAACAGGTGTACCTTGATCTACAAGCAATGATCAGGTAAACATGTGTATTTTTGCTTTAATTCAAAATGTTTATGAAATCTGAAGAGGTGTACCTGGACCAATGGCCATTAATCAGTTTCCCTCCTGGTATTTTTTCCTGCTGAATTGGTCCTATCCTTTAATCACATCAATATCAATATTTTCTTAATAATCACATCTTTATTAATATTTACCTAATTTCAACCTCCTTGAAAATCTTTTCATTATTTATAGTTCTTTGATAATCTTTTGTTTGTATCTACTTATTTTATCATCTTCATATTTCTTCTACTATATACTTGAACATCTACATAAAATTTTATTATATTTTCAAGTTTTATGTTACTGTGCTAGTGTTATATATGTCATTCTTATCGGATTCACTATCAGCTACATAGCTTTCCTTCAGTCTCAATACATCAATATACATTTTTAAAAAAACCTTTTACACAGGATTACTCTCTTTTTGTAAACTTCACTATCTATCTTTATAATTCTTCTCTTTATTTATTGGAACCTCCTTATTCAATTTTTTAAGGTGCTCTCACATAGATCCTTATCTACACATAACTCCATAACCTTTTTTTACAACATTCTTTACCCTCAATTTGTTCCTTCAACCCACAGCCATCATTTTACTCCACCTTTTCACACTACTTTTCCAAAGTTTCAGAACCTAAATTTTATATAATCAGTATTTTCATCTTTTGAAATAATCCTTAATATTATTTTTATTAATTATTTTTCTTACCATCTTTTTCATCTCTATTCTTCTTAAGAGATTTATCAACACGTTTCTGATAAGTTATGAGTTTTTCATGATCATAATCCGCCAGATCTTTGTTTTGTAATGTTATTTCAATTTTTTCTTTTAATAATTTTAGCTTTGTATTTTTGTATTTTTTTTAATTTACTGTGGAGCTTTGTGGTGTGCCAAAACTGCATAGGCCTTTTGAGTGTGTATTTAAAGGTATTTGGTATGTAGGGTTTTGTTGTGGTAATGGTGCTTAGTATTGATGTTTTGTTATTATTTAGGTTTTTAGTTGTATTTTTGTAGGCTTAAGTTAGAGTCACTTATTATGTCTCAGCTTATTGTATTTTTTTCTCTCATAATTTTTGTGTGTGTTATGTGTGATTAGCTGTTATCTATGAGTAGTTGTGTTGTTTTGTGGTTTTAGAGGTTGTTTGGTTGTTTTTAGGTGTTTGCGGGCCTAGAAGCGGATTCCTGCCTACAGATGGCCTACCCTCCTCAAGGCAGCCTTGCCGAGATGGGAAGCCTGACCACCTGAAAGCGGAGAAAGCTCTAGAGACTGTTTATATGCATGTAGATACCTGGGAGAGCTGGATCAAGCCAGGGATCTGGTTAGGTGTTCTGTGTGTGAGATAGTTTTAAGGTAGTTAGAGGAAGATCATCCACCATCTGGGATATCTGGAGCTCTGTGCTTCACTATTTGTGTTTGTTTGGCTGGGTTGTGAAAAGGTTAGTTCTTACTTGACCTTTACTCTTGTCACTGTCTCTCTGGTATAGTCTTGCAAGCTATATCAAGTATTATTGCTGCCTCTGGCATGGATTTGAAAACTACATCAAGTATTATTTCTGTCTCTGGTGTGGATTTGAAACCTACATCAAGTATTATTACTGACTCTGGTGTGTATTTGAAACCTACATTAAGTATCATTGCTTTCTCTGGTGTGGCCATTAGTCTACACTTTAGTTCTTTGGTCTGGTAGTCTGTCTGGGGACAAATTTCTTGGCTCATCAAGAAATAAAGTGTGTTGGAAAGAAGATTTATCAAAAAAGACTCAATTTAAATAGCAAGTAAATCTCATTTGTACATTGCTAAAGGGACATGGGTTTTTCTCTCTGGTTTTTCTCCAACTCCCTTGGTCAGGGCCTTTAGCTAGCACAATAGGATTGTCTACAATGTCTATTTCTAGAAGAGAAAAAATTTCAAGTCCTTTGAATAGTTTCTTAGAAACTTGAATTGATGATCCCAGATGTGTGAACTTCTCTTCCTCATTACATTTTGACATGTAATGCAGTTCTTCATTTGATGGCCAAAGTATCAACCATAGTCCATCACATTTGTTGAAGTTTATTTTATTCTCCAACTCTGGGAGAATAAACTCTCCTCCTTCTTGCCTTGATTTATTCTTATTGTATGGGCACACATTGAGTTCATTTTTATATGTATTTTTAAGGTACCAAATCCCAAATGCATATTGACTCCCATCCCTATTGCAGTGGGGAGTGTTACTGTATCTGTCACCATTAATCCCCAAGGTCCATGTCAGATTTCCAAAAAAAGAGTTCTCTTCCTCTTCCCAACCCAGTATATTAAACTCTTTTTCAAATACCTGTGCTTCCTCATATAACTTCTTGGACAACAACTGGAAGAAAAATCTATAAAAATTTTATAATTGTTTTCTTTCATGATCTATTTCAGCTTTTGTAATGTTCTCATTCACATATTTCCCTAGTACAGTCTATTAATGTTTTACTCATTGGAAAAGATGAAAAAATACATACTTAGATTAAGAGGAATCAAGCATCCAATCAAAATTCCATCAAAAAACATTGCTCCAATTTCTTGTGGTCCATTGCATGAGACCACATGCTCCAAAAGCTGAAGATCTCTCACAGCCTGTCTTGTATGATAAAAATTATTGTGCTTTTATAACTGCTCCAATTAAATAAATTATATAATTATTGATTTGCACCTCATTTTTTGGACTGGATGAAGTATGTTACCTCATTCAGTTGCTTGAAATCTTGTGGGTTTAATGCTCCATATTGTGTCTTGTGTATAGATTTTACTTTCCATTGTATACCATACATCAGATTTCCATCTATTATGCTAATTACCCACTCTTCTTCTTCTTTACTTGCCATAATATTTTTTTTTCCATTTTTTTGGATGTTTTTTCTTCCCTGCCCTTCTCCCTCAATGTTTTCACTATCCTTTCTCAAGAAATCTTCTTCTGAATCACAAATTGGTTACTCTACTAAAAATTTGATTCAGATATAAATTCATGGTCAGTATATGAAAATTCTCAATCATTTAAATCACATTAATTAAATGTTTGAGTTGAAATTACATGATTCAGAGTCTAATTGGGGCAATAATGCTCTAACAGAATTCTCACTGCATTAAACCACAATCATGTTATTTCATACTAATCAAACACTAGACAGTTTTTTTTTATAAAAGGAAGATAATTTGACAAGCCTTAATTCATTTTAATCTAAAAATTTTCAACCTCCTATTTGGTAACCAAAAAAAACAAGAACCAAACATTAATTAAAACTCAAATGACATTTAATACTTTTAAGTTAACATTACATGAATGAGTGACTAACAGGGGAAATAATGCTCTAACAACATGCTTGCTGAACTAGTCATCAATCCCATAATATTTACTATTCCCACAACTTGAAGAGAACAATTACAAAAAAAAATCCACATACTTTACTTAATTTCCCAGTGGTTGTTTACAGAAAAAAATCTGTAATACAAAAATAAAATTAACATATAAAGGTATTATTATAAAAAATTACTACATCTAATAAATCTCTTGTCTAATTTTTTAGTGATTGAATGACTATGAGCAAAAATATTAAATTCAAAACACTAACGCTGCATCAGTCATCAATCATGTAATATATTACCCCAAATTACAAAACTAAATATGAAGAAAACCTAAGATTACTTACATACTTTTCTAAAAGTATATTTGCCCTTACCAGAACTGAACCTACACTAAACAAACACCATTCAAAATCCATAATGTTAGTAAAAATATCCATTATTTTATGAAAATCTGTGGTAAAATTCACATGATTGAGAGTACTAAGAGGGGCAATAATGCTCTAACAGCATGCTTTATTAATTAGCCCTCAATCATGTAATATTTTCCTATTATGACAATTATAAAATAATATTTTTTAAAATTATAACCATTTACATACCTTTTATACTGTGCAGCGTCTGTTCCCAAATAAGACCATGTAAAAGAGGATTCAAGAAAAATTAGTAACATCTTTTATATATTTAAAACATTTGTTGGTATATATTACTTGATTGAGCTACCAAGAGGGGAAATGATTCTCTAACAGATGCTTTCTGCATTAGAACTCAATAAGGCAATAATACAAAAAATATCAAAGAATTTTTTTTGATGGAAAAAAATAATTTTAGAGACCTTAATTTACACAATTATAAAATTTTGAATCAATAAATATTTTCCAATAGATATGAGTGCAACAGAGCCTGAAGGATAAAATCCAAGTCAAGATCAGAACCACTCATATTAAGTTTAATATTTTTTACTGCAACATAAATTAATTCATTCACTAAAATTATTTGTAATATTTATGTACTTCATCAGGCCCCATATCAAAAAATATATTTTCCTGAAGAGCTTTCTCAGACCTTTTCAACAGTAGTTGGTTTTTATTCACCAAATATCTTCAAGAAATACAGGTAAATATTTTCTGGATGGCTGGTGGAAAAAGAAAGATGGGATGCTTGAAAATTGCTCTCAGCTTGCAATTTTGCATGAGAAATATATAACTGAAGTTGAAGAGGCAAATAATTTCCTTCTAGTCGGATAAAAAACTTTGCACATGATGGCACAAAGTAGGAAAGGCATATTTAATACACCACTAGCAAGAAATTTAATTGTATGATCTCTGTAAAAGTTAAATATATTTTGTGTTAGAAACTTGCTGCTATCAAATACATGGCAGAGAAACAGCCAGTCAAACATTTACTAGATGGTAAGCTAAAAAAACAATATACACATATAACTTGCCTTCCAGACATAATGTCACTTTCTGCTAGCTGGAACATAATACAAAAATAATTTTTGTAAATGGAATACACACTGTTATCATATTTTAGCCAGAGAGCTAAAAAACGTTTTACTGTAAAATCACATTTTATTTTGGCATATATTTATATTGCTCACCAGTCATCAATTGAATATTTATATGGCAAGCAAGCCAAACATAAATTTGAATGCCTGCCATCCAGAATTTTGTTTTTTAGCTGACTGGAAGCTTTTACAAATCAGAGATTAGATAAGCTACCAAATTCCTGCCTGCCAGAATCAAATCAATTCAGTTTCTGGCTGGCAGGGTAGCAGATTTTGTTGTTTGGGCAATGTAGCAGTTGATACTGAGAAATTGCTACTGCCTGTCAGCAAAAATTTGATTCTTAAAAGGCAGTCAGGCAGTAATCTATTGAATTATGCGGTACACCCATAAATTCCAGCCAGCCAGCTGATAAGGAGATTTCTTGCTAGCTGGATGGTTGAGGTGTTGATCAATCATAAATGATCAATGCACATGATTGATTTGCTTGCAGAATTCCAGCCATATTAAAAAGCAGGAAATTGATTAAAGTGACATTTTGATAAAATTATTTGCCTGCCAGCCAGCAGAAAAAAAATTACTTTCTGGCTGGCAGGTTGGTGTAGTGATCAGTTACATTTGATTGATTGATTGATCAATTTTCCTTCTACCTGTCAGCCATTTATACAGACACTTTCTGGCTGTCAGGCAGCTGGAAAGTTGATCAATCACTTACCACCAATATTGCTACATTGACCTTCCAGAAAGCTGATAAGAAATTGAGTTTCTGGCTGGAAGGGTATCTCAATTGATTTTCTAGCTGTACTCCAGACAGCTAGGCAGCAAGTTTCTGACTGGAATACGGAAAGCTATTATAATTTGAAGGTGATATTTTCCAGAGAAAGATCTGCAAGTGCCTTGAAACACTTTCATATGCCTTCCAGAAAGCTGAAAAGTAATTGGTATGTTGGCTGGCAGGGTCAGGTAAGTGTAGATTGGATGATGCCAGCCAGACAGTAATTAAAATGACAGCTTTCTGGCAGACACTAAGTGAGAGAAAAGTTAAATAAACTAAATATAAGAATAGAAATGAAATGAAAAACATAAAGAGGAAGGAAATAGAAATGAAATATAAATACAGGCCAAAAAATGAAAAATGAGAAAGTGAAACTATATAAAAAAATTAAAAAGTGAACGAAAGAGAGAAACAGTCATTGATGAGCCACCCAGAAAAAACTTACTAATTAATTATTGAAAGGTTCTGTTGGAAGTGATCAGTAGCAAAGAAAGAGGTTGAAGAGTTTGTTGGAGGAAGTGTAGGTAGTGCTTTTTAATGAATAATGAAAATTTGAAAATATCAACTTGAGTTTCAGTCATAGAAATAAGTGAGGGAAAGCAAATAAAATGAGCAAACTTCAGAGATGGATAATAAGTAACATTCAACGTCAAAAAACATTTGAAATGTAAATAAGCATGATTTTCTGTCCAACAAAAATCCATGAAAAATACTTAAATTTTGAAATTCAAATAAAATATTCAATATTTCTTAATTCAATTTTAATTGCCTACATTTCAATTTCTAACTATAGTTATTTGAATGTTTCTGATTTTATAGAATATAATGTATACTACCAGCTCAAAAATGGTTGAAAAATGACAAAAAAAATTGAAAAAATTGATTTAGTGTAGAATTTATGATAACCATTGGTAAGTCAATGATTAAATTCTATTATTTATTTAAATTTTTCCTATAGCACACATATATTCTTTTAATTTCATACACTCTTAATCAGTATTGGATATGAATTATATGGAGAAGTTAATTGTAAATACATGATGAGAGTGGCATTGTAACATAACAAAATGAAAAAAAAGAAAGCAAACCACAGCATCAAGGATTATTGCATGAGAGGAACAATATTTTAAAATATACCAGATTGAAAAAAATACCCCAACTAATGGGGCAGTGGGAGAGTAACAGATAAGACTTATAGTGTTAAAGGGATCTTCAAGCCATTGTGCTATTTTCAGAAGGGCACATAACTGTTTTTGGTGAGCATGACAGGAGAGGATGACACATTCTCAAGTATTTTTGGTCCATAAGGGGCTTATGAGGCTGTTTAGAGAAGGTGAAGCATTGAATTGGTTAAGTTACTTTTACAGGAGAATGGCCTGATAAAAATTGAATAAATAATAAAAGCATGAGATCAGGATAACCTTGTCAAAAATTTATACATTCTGGCTGGGTCACAATTTCCCCTTAATTTCCTGAGTTGATTAAAATAAGAGGGGGTTAGGGGTGAGGAGATAAAAACATTTTCAAGTACTATGAGCATATTTTCATTTTCTCCTGGTTGTTTAAATGTTTGTACAGATTATGACTCCTCTTAATTATTATTCATTCACCAAAATTTTCTCATAATACTTAGAATTTTTCCTTTCTATCACTAATCATTTTTGTATATCAGATATTATATACATCTCCTGCTGTATTTAATATTGAGATAAGTGATATATTACAGGGATATTGTGAATGAGAAGATATTATTAGTAAGAAACTTTTTTATACCTTTTTAACAATTTTCTTTTATTTTTTTGAGCATAATTGGCTTATTTTCTTTTTTTTTTTTTTTAAAATTTTATATAAAAATAATCTGAAAAGTTGAAACCCCCAACTTAAAAATTTTATTGGACTGTCTAAAATGAAACTCTGTTTCAATTATTGAGAATGTGATTTCAACATGTTCTCAACAGATAATCATTTATTCATTGGATAATGTTCACATGAGCTTCAAGATTTATTCACAGTAAATTCAATACTTCTCCATGATGGTTTCATCACTTCCTCAATGTGTGCTCAAAAAGATATTAATAGGGTTCAAGGTTGCAGACTTGCTAGCAAGTCTGACCCCCATATTGCATGGTGAATCTATTCAATACAACAATAATCTCATGTCTTGGCTTTCCAGCCAAACTTTTATTTCATTATATTTCTATTTTTCTCTTTCTTAGACATGGGCCATATTCTGAAGTATATAGGGAAATGATAGTAGTCCTTGGTGTTCCTCATCAAACTTATCATTTACTAAATCTTTTGATCACTTTCCTCAGAACTTTTCTCCCTTGCTCTTTTGGCTCCATTACTCCTCTGCTCTCTCTGCTCCTTATTATTTTACTAAAATTATTATTATTAACCTCTCAGGCACTGTCTGCATGAATTCTTTAAGCTTCCAAGTAATCAAACTTATCATTTACTAAATTTTTTAATCACTTTCATCAGAACTTTTCTCTATTTATCCTTTCACTCCTTTTCTCCTCTGCTCTCTCCACTCCTTAGTATTTTACTAAAATTATTATTATTAATCTATCAGGTACTGTCTAAATTTTCTTTCTTACTCCTTTTTCTAAATTACTCTTCCACTCTTTTGACTCCTTATTATTTTACAAAAATTATTAGTATTAATCTATTGGTCTTCCCTCATATAAGTATTTAATCCTAGCTCAAGTGGAAGTCAGATAAAAAAATTTCCACTTTTTGATTATCCCACTATGAAATTCTTTACAGAAGGGCTTAATATAATATTAGGGGTGACCTATAGCTTTCTGCACAGCTTACTGTGAATATAAGAATGAGTGCGAAAGTATTAGGTAAAAAAGATAAAGGTATGGGCTTTTATGTGCCTGTTTCTGATAAGGAGATGGAGTTCTTGAAAGGCTTGGATGTACCCAAAAGATTGTGTGTTAAGGGAAAAATATTTTGTTTTAGTATACCACTTATTCACAGGTTTACTTCAAATTAAAATAACTTACTTGGTACCTTTTTTGGGGCATGCCTGAATGGTGTATATGGTAATGATTGACACCCCCTAATCAAGCTGTGTCTAAAAAATAAGCAAGAGTGATGGGAATAATTTCAGCACACATTCCACTATGTTGAGATGAAGAGCTGAAGTATGATTCAATAGTTGGGGGTGGTTCATGAATTTCATCTTCATAAAGATCAATCCACTCATCCTTTAATTGTGCAATAAGATTATGCAATATCAAGAATGAAATGATCCAATCAATAGTAACTTTCTTTCTTTCTAATTATGTAATGAAGTCCTCATTTCCCTTATTGAATCAAATCTACCTTTAAAAATTCCAATTTCATGCTCAATCCTTACTCAGGACTTGGCTAGATGAGTGTTGAATCAGGATTCTTCACTAGTTTCATCATGAGCCTCATGAAATTCTTGGATCAAATATGTACCACTAGGGTAAGAAGAGTCAGAATGATTATATTTATTTTCATCAAAGTAGTTCTCTGATTTTTGAGAAAACATAATTTGCAGAAAAACTGAAGAGTCATGGCAAGAACCAGGAAAGCCTTAATGAAATGCAATTAACTTCATATTTATATCACTAACCAATTGGAGAGTAATAGAATACCTGAACAAAGAAAATGTAAGAGAGGATTTTTAATAGATGTGCAAACCTTTAATATACCCATGAGATAAAAGGACAGAGAATTAGTTGTTGTCTGAAGCTGTTGAAAAAGTGAAAGATTCATGTAAGTTTTTTGGGTTAAAAATATGGCTGAAAGAAATCAAGGATGAGAAAAATTAAGTTTTGGAGTATGACTTTAGGGGGGCCTTAAGACTTAATTCACAGTTTACTGTGTGTGTATAAATAATCCTGTAAGAGCATTCAAACTTGTGGGTCAAATTAGCTTTGGTATGCATATTTTACTGAAAATAGCTGCTAAAATTCCACACTCATCTATTTTCAGTCTTTTGGTAAAGGGTCAAATCAGTAATTTTTTCAGTAAATTGTGGATCTTTCCACAAATATTGAACCATTTGTGTAACTCATTTTCTTCTCTGCCATTCTTTCATTAATTCATCTCACTTGCTCAACTTTTCAACACCTAAATACTTCCAATTCATTAAAACTTCCCTCTTACCAAACACTACATTACTCATCATTCTCTTACTCAAAACTACTTTTCTCACTTCTCATCATCAAATCTCACCTAAATTATCATTTTATTATATTATAATACTTTCTAAACCATGTCTACACATCAAAGCTCCAAAAAAATTGAAAATGGTATTGACCAAGGTAATCTTTCATTAAGTGTTGATTACCAGTGTAACAATCTCATTCTGTAATTTTTTTTGGTCTCAGTGTAGTTGAATTAGATTTTTGATTGTTTTAATAGATAGTTAACAAATATGTAAGAAGAAGATCTTCTTCTTCCATGTCTAATAAATCATCAAGGAAATTTAATGGCATGGTAAATGCAACAGTTGAGTGAAGAAAAATGAGTACAGTAGAAGGAGGTATAGAAGAAATCAGTGCTGTGGAATAAGTGATGTTATTGAATAAGCCAAGAAACACAAGTGATGAATATTTTGTGTAACTTTCAAATAGTGAGTTTTTTGAAAAATGAGTGTGGAATGATATCATAAATTTGTACAACTCAGAAGTAATATGCATGTAAGTGGGAGTTACCCAACTGAACAAGTGTGGATGCTCTAAGGATTAGGTGAATATAAATTTTAAGGTATGAGTGTGTGTGTACCTAATGCTGACTAATCAAGCTTAGGGGAAGAAGTGCTTGAAATCCTTGGACGTACCCAACAGATTGTGGGTTAAGGGACAAACATGCTATTGAAGTATACCCCTTATTCACTGGTGTACTTCAAATTAATATGGCTTGCTTGGTATTTTTTTGGGACATGCTTATATTTTTTATATGCTAATGTTGACACTCTATATTATAATTTTTCTATGATTATTTTAAAAAAAAAATTTAATTTTTTTAATTTCTTTTTTTTCCTTTTTTTTTCTCTCTTTATAGTTTTTTTTCCTTTTTTGTCATTTTTTTAATTTATTAGTGTAATTTTTCATTTCATTTCTTTTTTTTCATTTTTTTATTTTTTACATATTTTTACATATTATATTTTTTTCAATTATTTCAATTATTATAATTTTTTTATGTTTTTTTTTTATAATTTATAATTTTTTTATTTTCCTTCATAATATTTTATTTTGTCTTTTAATTTATTTTCTTTGATTTTTCTTTTTCTTTCTCTTTGGTTTTTGCTTGTTTTTTTTCTTTTTCTCTTTTTTTTATTTTTTCTATTTTTTATTTTATATTATACTTATTTTTTCTTATTTTATTTCTTTTTTCTTTTTATTTTGCCTTATTTATTTTTAATTCTAATTTTCTTTTTTTTAATGTTTTTTTTCTTTTTTATTTATTATTAATTTTTCTTTATCTGAAATTTTGTGTAATTTTTTAATATTTTTTCATTTCTTTTTTTTCATTTTTTTCATTTCTTTTTCTCATTTTTTTGCTATTTCTTTCAGTTTTTCTTTTCATTTTCTTTTAACTTTTTTCATTTTTCATTAGGGGGTCTCAAACATGGGGTCAAATACATTCTAATAATTTACACTTTTCTCAGCCACAAGTTGCCCCACTGAAATCCACATCCTCCCAATCAACTGGGAATTGCCTTCCTTACATCCTTACCCATTTACCCCACCTCACATCTCTTCTCTCCAAGTTCTTTTCCAAATCAGGTATTTCTCCTTCAAACACCAGTAAGTCTATTACTTTCTATCTCTTTCTTTATCAAATTCATCTGCCCTAATTTCTTTCCTTTCATCTTTTAATTTTTATCTAAGGAATCATATATATAACCAAGGTCCGAAGCTTTCTGAATCTCAAACACATAATAAAAAATTCCTTTATGTCCTTTTCTTGAGTCTCTTGAATTTGAAGAATTAGCTGCATATTTTAGAAATGAGATTGATAAGCCCATGGTAGTAAGCTTATAATACTTTTTTTAATTTTTTTTCTTTCATATTGCTTATCTACACCCCATGTATTAGCAAAACCCAAGGCTCATCAAATCAAGAAATGTTCAAGGAAGTGGCTGAAAATAAAAGTTTAGAAGATAAAGAATCAACCCTTCCTAGAAAAAGCCTCAAAAAAGGGGCTTCTGATATTTTGTGGCCTCATTCAAAATCAAAGGATGGAAAAGTTTTAGAAATTAAGATAGATTTCTTGGATTTAGAGAGGGATAAGGTTAGAATTCAAATAGAGGACAATGAAAAATTTAAAATTCAACCTGTTCATTATTTTTTTATCTAACTAAACAACTGATATCTAATAATCTATATCCTTTTCCCTTCATCATACTTTTAATCTTTCTATGAATTATGCTTAAGAATTTGTCTTTTGCCTTTGATTTATCAAGTTATTTCATTTGTCCTCAAATACTATCTTCATTTTAAGGTTTTTTTCTTGGTAAATATCACCAAATATTTTCTAAGTAAATAAAATGTTTTTTGGAAATAGCCTCCCATTCTATTTACCATAGCAGAGGGTGTAGCTCATCAATTCTTTACTAAGTGAAAAAAATTCTTTTGATAAAAAAATTGGCAATACCCTCCTCTGTGCTTTATCAAAATAGGGACCAAGATTTCAAAATTTTAAGTTCACTCCATAAATTAACATTTAAAAAAATCATATTAGATAGTTTACAAAATTATACAATTACAGTCTAATTAAAATGTGAATGGAAATAATTTGTGACCAAAGTCAATGAAATCCAACACAAGTGTAAACATGAACCTCATGAGGAAAGCATATGTCCCCATTATTACCTTTATAAAACACATGGCCTGATGGCTTATTAATCTAAGTAAGTAGAGTATCATATATGACTTGTTGAATTTTAATTCATGAAATAAAAATAAAACTTGACAACCTATATTAGACCCCATAATTTTTTTGGCTACCTAATGTTTTATTTTTATAATTACCTTTGTTTCTTACCTTATGAATCCAGTTGAACAACTCTATATTTTCAATCATTTTGATCTTCAAAATTCAAATAAAATCAACCTAAATTAAAATAATAATAAAATTCTATAAAACATACCTAAAATAGTTCTGAAAGTCCTGAAAAAAGTAAAAAATAGTTTCCAGAGAAGTTTCAAAGAGTTCTAAAAAAAGCATCCAGAAGTCTCAAAAAGGTACCCAAAACTTCATGAAATGTGGCAATAAATTTTCCAAAAAATGTTTTCCAAAAGTGTCTAGAAAAGTGGCAAGTTCCAAAAGAATTGCCCAAAAAACTCCAAAAATTGTCACCAGACAACCTACCCACAAGTTCAAGGGTGTTCCTGAGTAAGTGAGACTCTGTAAAGAGAGTTGAAACTGTTTTGAGGCACAGAGGAATATCTTGAAGTATTAGTTTGAAGATATGTCAAAGGAACTTATCCTGAATTGAGATTAGTTTGAGAGTAATATTAATATTCTATGAAATCTCACAAAGGGTTAGAAACTTAATAATCAAGGGAAATGATTTAAGTGTTTAGGATTGATTTAAAAGATGATTATTAAGAAAAGGAGTGAAACAATAATAGCCCAATATGTATTACTATAAATTTAACTACTATCACCACAATATTATAATTTAATTCTAATGAAAGTCAAATCAAAACTAATACCATTTAAATAGACCAGTCCACCTCACATCAACCCTTTTAATAAATTTAATTTCCATATCAAGGACCCCATAATATTTCAACCTGTTCATACTCACAGAACCATTAACAAACCTTAGACACAAAATAACACACATTGGGAATATCACATTGATCATATCCCTGATAGTACATCAATTCACCTAAATTGAAAAGCATAGGAACCTAACTGAAATCAATTAACTAATTTAGAATTAGAATTTAGACAAAGCTGAGTTGGGTAATCAATTCTGGATTGAGAGCACAAAGGAAAAACAGTCTCTAAGAAAATTTTGCTTCTATGCTTTGCATATTTATTTAGTTGAGACAATTATGCCCTGGATTTTGGACTTAGTGAGCTGAATTTGCTTCAAGTGTCGCATGTTGTGTAACAGATGCCTGGATATAAAATGAAAACTCTGTTTAGCATGAGAGCTCTTCATTAACTTTATCTCCTCTTGATATTTCACACACTATATACCCCTTTATTTAGTATATTTAAATCTTAAGAACCTTTTATTAATTCCTGAACAACACAATCCTACATTGACTCCACCTCACCCTTGCACTGATGGAGGGGTTCCCACTGTGGCAACCTAAAGATTAGTACGGCACTGGAAATTAATTTAAGAGGATTGTGGGAGATGTCATTAAGATTAGGGAAATCTAAAATATTTAATTTAATTTTATTAATACAGAAATAATATTAAAGGTGGTTTCAAAAAGGGTTAGTTTTAAGAGTTAATATTTAATAATTATTTTATGGGAAAAATCTGCAAGTGTAGGTCAAAAATGGTATTGAAATTAAAGCCGGGAGTCACAATAACCTTTAAAAATTTTTGAGGAATTTTTACTATTTTTCTACTATTTTTAATAAATTTATAAATTATTTTTGATTATTTTTTGATTTCTCATACTTAACTTAACTTTGATGATTTTTATTAGATGAATAGGGCTGCGCAGGCTACAGAAATTTGTCCAGATTTAAGAGATTAAGTAGATATATCTTCTGTAATTTTTCTAGATATTTTATTAAGGTTATAAGGCTCTAATTGAGTCCAGATGTCTGTATGAGCTCAGGGATTCTCAATACCGGCTCCATGCAACCTCCAGTAATCTCTGGATGGGCTCTGGGATGCTCCAGCTGGGAAAAGTATGTCATGTGAAATTCTATGCATGTAAATCCAGAAGACTCAAAATTATACAGGAGGAGAGAAGAATACAGAATCTTTCAAACAACAAATAATTACAAAACATTATAAAAATTGTAATACCCTTATAAATATAACACTTTTACATAACATATTTTAAAATTCACTCAAAAACTCATTAATATATACTTATATAGTACCATTATAAAGGTCTAAACTTCAGGGACTTGATTTTAACATTTTTTCATAAAAATAAAAGATTTGTAAAAATATAAATTGTCTATCCTTCAAATAACTTTTCTGAGTACAGCTTCACTGTTGTATTTCTTTCTTACACTATTAAGAACACAGATTTTACATCTCAAACCCATTAATAAAAAATAGTTAACTGGTATTTCTATATTAAGTAGAGGTTTTAGCTTAGTTAATTTTAAACCCATATTTTACTTAAAGGGACACTGTTTTCTTTGGTTAATCCAGCTCCCTTGGATTCTGCTTACAGCAAGGCAATTGTAAGAGTCTTTTTACACCAAATGCAAATTCTAAAAGCCATGCACTGCCTGAGTAGCCATGGATTTGTTTTGCTTTGAGCGTTTGGAAGCTTGAGGTCCTTGAAAAAAATATGAGTGTTTTTGATGGTGGCAAGTGACCTGAAATGCATTAGAAAAGAATGTAGTCCTTTAAGAAAGATTAAAGTTGAATAATTATTGTTCAATAGCCAAGGATAGGGCAGTCATTGAGGATATATGGGATGTTCCTATTTAAGATAACTTGGTGGTTGTAGAAGAGGATGAAGTGATGAGAAGAGGGGAACAGAAAGAGATTTCCAATTGGGTTTCCAACATCAAGTTGGGAAAACACTGGGTGGAAGAAGAGGAGGAGATCAAAAAATTGGTTGAGGATGGAGTCAGACCAGAATTTTTGGTGGCTTCAGATTGAAAACATCAACAAAGATTAGGAGGAAGAAGTAGAGGTGATTGGGCCAAGTAACCCAATCACATGTCCTGAACAAAATCCCAAATTTGAAGAGAGTGTTTTAGATTTAATTTGATATTTTAAATTTATACTCATCAAGTCTCCCTTTGTTTTATAATGTAGGGATCTTTGAGAAGATACCTATCGAAGAAGAAAATGAGAAATTCCTTGAACCTCAAACTGAGGACTAATGACCTATTGAGGCTGGTCCTTTGAGGGCTGTCAACCCTGAACCTCTTGTTACCACCATGACAGATGAAGAAGAACTGGATAGTGTTTGCTCTAGGAAACCCAGTTGAGCGTTTCCAAATACATTTGTCAATAATTGATGCAAGGAGGTCAACAAGATTGTAAATGTGGCTTCATATGATGTAACCAAAGAATTTCTGGATATTGGTGAGGTGTTTTAGAAAAGTCAAAAAGAGATTTTTGGAGTATTGGATAACATGAGGGATTTGATTCAAAGATAAATAGAAGAGAAAATTTAGAAGAAAAAAATAAAAAGAAAAAGAAAATTTTGTATATAGTTATCTTGAATATATTTATTTTATTTTATCTTATTTTGAATTGGCTTGTACTATTTGTAAAACATTACAGGAAAAAATGTTTTTGAAATGAAAATTTTATTTTAATTTATTTTAAATTATATTTTCTTTAAAATTTATTTAAATTTAGGTTGTTTGAGGAGAAAGGAAGAAAACTAATGCTTTAAAAGAACCTAAAAGAAAAGAAATTTTTTTTTCAAAGTTAATTTGAAGTTGAGAGAGAATTTTAACTCAATATTGAAGAAAGAAAATAAAGAAAATAAATTTTAAATATTTAGAATTGATTGAATTTATGTTTTAAAGAAAAAAGAATTGAAAGAAGAAAAGGAAAGAATTTAAATTAATTTTTAAAAATAGTTAAGGAAAGAAATTTAATTTTTATTATTTTGTTTTAGATTTTATTTTAACTTTATGTTGTGTTTTAATTTAATTTTAATTTAATTTTTATTTAGATTTTAAGAAAGAAAAAATAAGAAATAAGAAATATAAAATAAGAAAAGAGAAAAGAGAAAACCTTTAGATTTAGAAAAGAAATTAAAAATTAAGAAACCGAAAAAGAGTTTTAAGGTTTAGGTTTAAAAAGATATTTTAAATTAAAAGATTTTAAAAGTTCAGGAGTGTTAGAAGCATTAACAGCTGGCTTCCATGATGTTTTATTTGAGTCATAAAGGTAATCTTTCCATTCCACAAGGTATTGAAGTTTCCCCTTGCGCCTTCTTAAATCAAGAATCCAACTTACTTCCTACTCTAGATGATCTTCTACTTTGACCAGTTTTTTCCCAGGTGTATTCTTTAAGCTATTTCTAGGAGAGAAATGTGAAAGATGGGGTGGATTAATTTCCATTTTGAAGGTAGCTTGAGTTGAAAAGGATTTTTAGAGACTTAAGAGTTGATTTTAAATGGTTTCAAGTGCTTCTCAGATAGTTTCTTTGATGTTCAAGTTTTTCAAATATTTTTAGAGTCAAGCCATACTTTTTCATCTGGTTTAATAAGTGGAGCAGATTTTCAATGATTTTTAGCCTGTTCCTTGTATCTTCAGTTTGTCTCTTTGAGGTTGGAATGGAGTTTTTCTTGAACCTGTCAGATGGTTTTAAGATAATATTCAGCAGGATGATTTATTCCTATTTGAATTGGATTGAATGGAGGATATTTTCCATAGATTTCTTTGAAGGGAGATTGCTTTGTCAAAGAATCTGTCAAGCGTTTGTACGAAAATTTGGCCAATGGTAGACATGTGTTCCAGTTGGCTTTTTGATAATTGACATACATTAAAATATATTGTTTCACAATTTTATTGATTCCATCAGTGTTCTTGTTTTTTCAGGATAATATTTGGTAGAGAAATTCCTCATAATATTTAGTTGTTGACAGAGTTGAGTTCAGAAAGAAAAAAACAGAGAACCTCCATCAGAAATAATATAAGAAGGTAATCCATGTTTATAAAATACATATTCTAGAAGAAATTTAGCTAAATTTTCTACTTTACCAATGGTATTAGTTTTAATAAAAAAAGACATTTTAGAGAATCTATCAACTATGACTAATATAGAACAAAATTATCTGATGGAGGTAATCAATAAATGAAATCCATTGAAATTGAGTCCTAAGGTTTAGAGGGAATTGGAAGTAGTTGAAGAAACCCATACTTCCTGTGTCAAGGTACCTTTTTCCTATAACATTCATAAAAGGCTCTAATATAGTCTTTTATTTCCCTGGTCATACCTGGCCAGAAGAAATCCCTCACAATTAACTGGTAGGTTTTATCAACCCCAGAATGACAAGCTAATGTTTAATTGTGTAAACTGTTTAAAATCTATAATTTTATATCCTTTTTGTCAGCTATGACTACTCTACCTTTAAAGACTAATAGACTTGATTCTATGCTGAATCTCTAGGCCCCTTTCTTAAAGAGTATTTGGTCCTTTAAGCCCAAGAAATAATTGCTCTTTGACTGAGATTCTAGTATGTTTGATAGTGGATTAAAATTTAATTTATTTTTCATTGAATTAATTTGATGAGTCATTAACATTTATTTGTTTAAAATTGATTTTCCATTTTCTGGATTTTTGTCAGCACATGCCTCCCCCTGCTGTAGGTAATATCATCCCAAAATGACAAAATATCAGGAACAACCCAACTTTTACCTGGGCAGTAGGTAATAGTAAAACTGAATTCTGATAAGAATTCAGCCCTACAAGCCTGACATCTAGCCAATACTTTGGAATATATGAAGTATTTGATAGCCTTGTGATCAGTTATGATCTGGAAAGAGCCACTAAGACTGAGAAGAAAAGAACACCATTTTTTAAGACAATGAACAATAGCTAATAATTCCTTATTATGAATTTAATAGTTTAATTCTTCTGCAATGATTTTGCCCAGCTCAAAGGTAAAAGGATTAAATAATTTTGTTTCAGGAATGAATTGAGATATAACCCCTGCTATAGCATAATTGCTAGTATCTATCCTGATTATTGTCAAAGCAGTAGGATTAAAATTTGAAATAATTGGAGCTGTAGTAAAGAAATTTTAAATGCTTTAAAATCCTTTTGTGCTGAATTGGTTAAAATAAAAGGAATATATTTTCTAAGAAGAGAAGTAAGATTTGTAGTAGTTTTAGAGTAATCTTTAATATATCTTCTATAGAAATTCGCCAAACCCAGAAATCCTTGTAAAGATTTTAGAGGTTTGGCTCCAGCCATTCTAAAATTCTTTGAACCTTTTTATCATACATGACTAGACCATCAGCAGACAATGTAAATCCTAAAAATTCAATAGAATTTAGGTGAAATTCATATTTAGTGTTCTTGGCATAGAAACTGTGTTCTCAAAGGCAATTTAGAGCCTGTCAGACATGTTGAATATGTTTGTTGAGGGTCTTTGAGAAAATTAAGATTTAACCTAAATAGACAACAACAAACTGTTAGATGAAATCATGAAAGATGTCATTGATGAAATTTTGAAAAGTCAATGGTGCATTACACAATCTAAAGGGCATATCTAAATATTTAAACCTACAAAATCTGGTGTGCATTTCAGTTCAAGTTTAATGGCCTTCTGCAATATGTATAATCTTATAAGCACCTCTGAGATCAATTTTAGAAAAGAAATTAGTGCCATTGAATAAAGTAAGAAGTAATTAAATAGGAGAAACTGGATAAGTGTTCTTCTTAGTCACGTTTTTTATTCTTCTATAATGAACACACAACTTAAGAATGCCATTCTTTTTCTTAAAAAAATAACTTGAGAGCCATTTGGGTGTTTACTTGCTCAAATGAAACTTTTTTCTACATTCTCTGCAATGTAGTCCTGAAGAACTTGATTTTTTTTCCTTGAAAAAGAATAGACAGGACCTGCTAAAGGTTCTTAACCTATTAAATATATCTGATGATGAAAGGGTCAATGAGGTAGTAATTTTTCAGCCTTACAGATTGAGAAAATATCAAGGGAATCAAGGTAGATTTTTGGTAGAGTTTCTTTTATGGCTTCAATATTTGCTTGTTCATCCTCTTAATCTTTGAATAAATCTGTAAAGGGTTGACCTGAATTTAGAGAGAAAAATTTTTTTAGATTAAGGCTATTTAAATCCTCTTTGAGTAAAGTAATAAAGCTATAAAAGTTAGCCAAGCTCTCATTTAAGGAGGAGTCAGATGCCTGAAATATATCTGGCAGAGAAGGGTCCTCTAGCAGGACTTGGTCAGGCAGGTTTTTTAACTCCATATTGACTTGAATTTTTGAGTCAGAAATATACTTAGAGCAAGGGGTGATCAATCTCTATGACCAATAAATCAATGGATTCCAATGCTTTAAAAATTCATGGCCAAGAATAGTATCTTCCATCCTTGGGGCATCCAAGATTGTTGATTCCCACTCCAAGGAGGGAAAATTCGAAAAGTTGAAAACCTGTAAAACCTTCTTACTAACCCAATACTTGGGTTCCTCTTATTTGACCAGGTAAATTGTAATTTGATTGATGTCTATAAATTCCAGATTAAGTCTCTTGGAAAAAGATAAACTGATAAATGAAATTGAAGCCCCAGAGTCAATAAGACAACTGAAGGGAATATCCTCCTTAAAATTAATTAATCTCAAATGTTTTGGGGAAACTCCAATCCTTAAGACATGGAAGTTCTGTGCACTGGGGGAGATAAAATAATTTGCTTTGCACACAAGTAAACTATTCACTATTTATTTGAATTTTAACTAGCACCTTATCTATCCTTTAACTTAGCACAATCTTCTAACTTTTGCTTACCAATAAAATAAATACACAAACCATTATCTGATCTCCTTTTCCTTTCAGCTTCCTTTAATTCCTTTTTTGTTTCAAATATCTTACTGATATCTCCAGTGGTTGAGTTTTTGGATTAAGTTTAATCCTTACCCTTTATACTGGGTTTGGATTGAATCTATGAGTATTGATTTGGACAAGAGTGATTTGAAGAAGGTTTCAATTTAAAATTATAATCATGAGTTGATTTATGGGTGTGGCGTTGATTTTGGAGTTGTCCTTGATGAGCACCATCAAGTTCAAGAGTCCTACCCATAATATCCATCAAAGTGGTCATTCTTTAACCATGAAAATTCAATTGACCCAAAATCCTCAAGGTAAATCCCTTTTTTAAATGATACTTTAAAGCTGAATCATTCCAATCTACTCAAGTTTGTAAGGCCCTGAAATTGGAGATGTATTCAGAATCTTTACAATCATCATTCATTCAAAGGAATTCAAGTTTGATCTCTTCATTATCATTTTCATTTGTGTTGCCAAACAACATAAAGAGTTGGTCCTGAAACTTTTCCCAATTATTAATAAGTAAATTGGTCTCTTCTAAAGAAAGAATGAGAAGATAAGGTTCAAAAAAACTTGATACTTTTCCAGCTAAAAATGAGGAAGCATAAATAACCTTGGAGCAGTTGGTGTTGAAGGTTCAAGGGTAATTATGGGACAATAACTTGCAAGTTTGCAAGAAAGACCAAAATCTTTCTGGATTTTCTCCATAAAAATTTATCAGGGGATTTAATCAAAGGAGTTTTGAATAAAGATCCCTCAAAAGGGGTAGGATTTGAAATTATTTTTACAAATAGTTTCATGAACTATTGCAATGAAGCAGATGGGCCAGGATCTGAAGGTTTGGTAGCTAGGTTCAATTGTGCATTGTGCATATTCTTCTTGCCTTCTTCTTCTTGACTAGAATCTTCAAAATGCTGGGGAATATCCTCCACAGATTGGATTGAGTTTTCCCTTTCCCTTATATCTAGAGGTTTGAGGGAGTGAGTGCAGGAGAAAGTTTGTATTAATTGCCTGCCTCTATCACAAGCTCTAGTATTAGTGCCCATAGGAGGAGCACTTTGAAAAGATGCCATTTATATTTAGAGCCTGAAAAATACATAGTATTATGAAGAATGAGAACTATGGAGAAATTAATTATACTGTGACCCAAAAACCTAGTACAAGCTTGAGGGTGCTCCTGAATTAGTGAGATTGGGTAAGGAGAGTTAAACCTTTTTCGAGGCACAGAGGAATACATTGAAGAAGTATTTTGAAGATATGTCAAAAGAGCTTATCCTGCTTTGAGATATGTTCAAGAGGATTATTAGTATAGATTTAAAGGTGATACTAATATTCTAAGAAATCTCACAAAGGGTTGGAAGCTTAATAATTAAGGGAAATGATTTAAAAATTTTGGATTGATTTAAAAAATGATTATTATGAAAAGGAAGGAAAAAAATAATAGCCCAATATATATTACTATAAATTCAACTATTATCACAACTTAATTATAATTTAATTCTAATAAATTTCAATTCAAAACCAACACCATTTATATCAACCACTCCACCCCACATTGATCCTTTCAATAAACATCATTTCCATATAAAAGACCCCATTAAATTTCCACCTGTTTCTACTCACAGACCCATTAACAATCCTCAGACACACAATAACCCACATTGTGAATATCACATCAATCATAGTGCTAATAGTATGTCAATTTGCTTAAATTGAGAAGCATAAGCGTGTAATTGAAATCAATTGACTAATTTAGATTTGTAATTTAGACAAAGCACAGTTGGGTAAGCAATTCTGGATTGAGAATACAAAGGAAAGATAGTTGCTAAGCAGATTTCGCTTCTGTGCTTTGCATATGGATTTATTTGAGACAATTATGGCCTGGGTTATGGACTTATTTAGCTAATTTTGGTTTGAGTTTCATGTGTTGTCTGACAGAAATGCTCCAAAAATCACCTGAAAATCACTTTAAAATACTTTTAGAACATTTTCAAATTGTTTTCAATTTTTTCCCAACCATTCCAAATTGCTTTATTAGGGGGTTCAAAGTTAGAAATTTGTAATTATTTGAAAGGTATTCCACATCACAAAAAGAAAGCCAGAAACTTGAAATTAATTTGCTGTAAAAATGTGTTTAGAGGGTACAATATGGCATATTTTAAAAAATAATCATGTTTCTTTTGGTGGAAAAAAGAGGTATTTTTAAATGGAAATTTTCTAACTTTGATACCCCCTATTGGAAAAAGGACCCAAAATAACAAAAAAAAAATACCTACAAATCACTGGGAAATGCTCAGGAAACATTTCCAAATTGTTTTAGCTGAAAAAAAGAACAGAACTTTCCACAAAACACCTAAAAAAAATGAAATTCCTATAAAAGGTTTCCAAGACTTTAGAGATGATTAGAAGCAATTAAGCAAAAAAAACACCAATAAACACCAAAGAGTTAATAAATCAAGAAAAAAGATGGAGATCTAAGAAAGAAGAAAAAAAAGGAAAAAATAAACAGATAAATTAGTTATTAAAACATAAAATATGAAAAAAAAAGAGACAAAAAAATAAGTTTCAATTAGCAATTAAATTACAAAAAATGAGAAGGTGAGTTTCCTTAAGGGTTGTGATGAGTGATACTAGTGAGAAATAAAGAGAAGATGAGATATCTTAGAGAGACTGAATTTTAGAAATTTTATGCAATTGCAAAAGTTATGCAATTTCTAGTCTGGGAGCTGAATAAAACAAATGAAACTGGGAAACTGAGGAATTTCATTGCACAAAATTTTAAGTTAGTTAATCTAGGCTTTCAAAGTGAGAAAGGGTGATTGGTAGCATTTTATCATGCATAGCACTGGTTTTAGATTAAAAAGTACTGCTAGATTTTATTTGGGTGGGAGGCAGCTCAGCATCAAAATTAGTCTCAGAAATAATCATTAGATCAAGAGGTAGAGCTTAAGCAGTGATCTTAAGTTGATGGAGGACTGAAAATGGCATATTATGTTGGTGAAAAATGATAATGATTCAGGATAATTCTATAGTTAAGGAATTTATTAAGTGCTTGTAATTCATATAAATTACTTGCATGAATAAGCCCTTAAGGATTAGCTGAAAAAAATTAGGTGTTGGTGCTTTTGTACTAGTGTTGTAATATATTGGCCACTCATCTAGAAGAAAGAATAAAAAGGGAGGAAGGGGAGGAAGAGAAAGAAGAATAGGAAGAAAGAAGAGGAGGAAATGAAATAAAAGGAATTTAAAGAAATAAAGATAAGAGTAAGAAATGAAAAAGGAACAAAAAATTATTGAGTTAGAACTAATCTCAGTTTATTTGAACAGGGATTTCTTCATTCATGCTTAAAGTCAGTAAGTAATTTATTTATTCTTTGCTTCATTAACAACAACTAATATTAAAACCTTAAAGAAACCTTAAAAATATATTATTATTCAAATTTTTGAAGAGAAAAAAATCTTAAATATAAGTAAAAGTATATATAAATTTATTTTTGTATAGATAATAAAAGTAATGTAAGTGATGCTGGCTACAGGGGGTACCCAAGGCCTTCATATAGGCAGGAGGCCCTCTGAAGCATCACACAGTTGTAATAAAACATTCAAACAAAGTAAAAACAGAATAATAAACAATTTTAATAAAATTTAAGGGTAAACCTGACACAATTAGCTAAGATACATGAGTAAGAGCCCATGTATCCACCAATTTAACCCCAAACATTACATTAAAGTTTATGAGACTTTAAATTATTTTGAGACACACAAATTACTAATGAATTTAAATCAAAATCATATGAAACATGAAACATATTCAAGTAAATGATTAATTTTATTTTTAACCCTTAAAACTCACTAGCTTAGTACATAAACATACTGTAACTAATAAATTTTGAGTAAAATGTGAGACAGTAATTATTTTAGGATATTTAAAAGTGTACTTAATTATTTTAAGGTAAAAAAATATTTTAATTTAGTAAAATTAGGAATAAAACACAAATAATTTACCAAATAAATTGTTTGAACTTGTTTAATAATTATATGACATAATTAAGGTTTAAAAAAGTTCCCAATATTAATGAATTATTAAATATGAATTAATTACTTGATAAGTTAAATTTATCACTTATAATTATAATATTAATTAATTATTAATGTATAAACATTAAATACATAGAAATTGACCAATATTTTAAAGAATATAATTTATTTTATGGTTTGTTTAAATGTATATACAATTAATATAGTAATAAAACTAATATAACACATTTTAATTATATTTAATAAAGTGCTTATAAAATTTTATTATGTAAGATAATATTAATTTAAATACATTAAATGCATAATTTTTCACCCATATTCAGGTCCAATAAGTTATCATAACCTTTACTGGTCTCCTAGTACAGCCTTGCTGACACTGTCTCTGTACCTAGTGCTGACTAATCATGATGAAGAAGGGAAGTGTTTTTATGACTTGTTTAACCCAAAAGAAGAAGTGTTTGGGGAAAAATAAGCTGTTGAAATAGACCTGTCCAGAGAAGGTGAATTTCATTTTTTGATGGTGGGTTTTGTAGCTTTTTTGTGGCATGTTCATGTGCCACATTTGGTAAGGTTTGAGGCCCCCTATTTTCTTAATTTTTTACATTTTTTCATTTTTTTCAATTTTTTCAATTTTTTTATTTTTTTTCATTTTTTCCATTTTTTCCATTTTTTTCATTTTTTTTCATTTTTTTCATTTTTTTCACTTTTTTCACTTTTACCATTTTTTTCACTCTTTTCAATTTTTTCTTTTTTTTCTCTTTTTTCTCTTTTTTCTCTTTTTTCTCTTTTTTCTCTTTTTTCTCTTTTTTCTCTTTTTTCTCTTTTTTCTCTTTTTTCTCTTTTTTCTCTTTTTTCTCTTTTTTCTCTTTTTTCTCTTTTTTCTCTTTTTTCTCTTTTTTCTCTTTTTTCTCTTTTTTCTCTTTTTTCTCTTTTTTCTCTTTTTTCTCTTTTTTCTCTTTTTTCATTTTTCTTTTCATTTTTCATTTCTCTTTTATCCTTTTTTTTTCCATTTCATTTATTTTCTTTTTTTGATTTTTTTTCTTTCATTTTTTTCATTTTTTCATTTTTTCCTTTTTCCTTTTTTTCATTTTTTTCATTTTTTCTTTTTCATTTTTTATCATTCATTTTTTTTTTTCTTTTTTTTCTTTTTTCTCTTGTTTTTTTTCCTTTTTTTCTATTTTTTTTGTAACTTTTTTATATTTATTTCTATTCTCTTTCTTTTCATTTTTTTCATTTTTTCTATTTTTTAATTTTTACTGATTTTTTTTGAGTGAAAACTTCTCATGGTTGCAAAATATTTTTTTATACTTACTATTCATACATTCTCTTCTGACCTTATGTCCCTCTCTAAAATATCCCTAACTTGTGCTTGGATATCCTCATTAGGGATACCTTACACCAGGGGAAAAATCAAGTCACATTTGCATTTTGAGTGTCAATGTCCTGCAATAAAATTTGGCATAATGCAATACCCCATTTCACACACTTTTACAAGACATCAAGTCCTGCAATAAAACAAGAGACAGGGCAGGTCACAATGCCTTTCTTTTTTTCAAGACTCCATGTCTCATTTTAAGTGTCGGACTGTCACCAGACGACCTACGCACAAGGTGGAGGATGTTCCTGCAAGTGAGATGAAAGCTTTAGATACTTCTTCGAAGCACAGAGGGATGGTTCAAGGAAGTGATTCAAATATGACTCGAAGGAAGAGCTACTACTTCGAGTTATGTTTGAGAAGGATTCTAATATAATTGAAAGGTAATATTAAAATTCTCAAGATCTCACGAAGGGTTGGAAACTCAACAATCAAAGATTTAGGATTTAGAAATGATTATTGAGAAAATAAAGAAAGATACAATAATAATGATTTTCACTTTAGAGTTTTACCACTATTAACTATAAATATGTTTTATAATTTAATTCTAAGGAACACTGAACCAAAAAACCCAACCCTTTTTATATCCTTCACTCCTGCTCGCATTGACCTCATACCCATCCACTATTTGGAACACCAGAAACCATTTAAAATATATCCATTACACCTGGACCCTCCTCACTAACATCTGTTAACCCCTTAATCCTTCACTAACCATTCCGTCCATGCTCACTACCCCTTTTAATAACCCACAGATACTTAATAAACCTTTCATAAACCTTTTAATGTACTATTATATTGATTATTACGCTGTGCGTTGCTCATTGAGAAAAAAAACTAAGACACACTATTGAGAAATTGACTAATTTAGATTTAGAGTTTAGACTAGCGCGGTTTAATAGCAAGTACACAAAGGAAAGTCACAGTTGCTATGTAAAATTGCTTTCTGCGCTTCGAGTATGGATTTGAGCCCCTTATTATTGATTTAATGAGCTGCTTTTGCCTCGAGTGTCATGTGGCGCGTGACAGATGCCCGGGTATAAGAACGCAAACTCCATTGAGTGTAAGACATATTTCGCACACTAATTTTCCTTCCTCTTTATTTAATTATTATTATTATTATTTTTTAACTCACTATGACTGATTTCCCTACACCGACTCCCACGCCTCCACACCCTAAAGTGGATGGGGGTGTTGTTACATGGCAATTTTCGAAGACTTGCACAGATTGCGAGTCAATGGAGTATTTTTGCGTGGAGAGCACGGCAACACAAGGGCCTTTTCAGAAGTGTGAGTTTTGCCAATGGAGAAGGGTGGCGTGTGACGCCTTAGCAAAGAATGCCAACATTGAGAGTTGGTTTACTAAGACGAAGTATTGGGTGATCTCCAAAACGAAGGAAGTAGTTGAGGAAATTTGGGATGTTTCCGTTGGGGACAATCAATCGGTGGGGGAAAATGAGGAGGATGTTGAGGATGATGTGAACACCTGGGTGACTAGGGCTGCGAACAAGAGGTGGTTCGTCGAAGAGGAAGTAAATGAAATGGTCGAGGAGGAAGAAGAAATTCCCATCTCGAGGAAAACCCCGAAAAAACTATGGGTGGTCATCAAAGATGACGAAGAGGAGAGGGAGGTGGCAGAGAAGTTCACTCCTAAATTATTTTTGGAGGTTGACCCAATCTTCGAAGTAAGTTCACTTTTTTATAATTCATAAATTTAATTACTGATTATCCTGTTTTAGAATTCAGACGTCATCATCAAAGTCCCTATGACGGGAGCTTCAAATGTGGAAGCGACCCTTGTGGAACCCACTTCTGTGGAAGTGGCAGTGTCGGTGGAGGATAGGTTACCGACTGTTACCTTGAGGGAGGAAAACAAAGAAACCCTCGATCAAGTATGGTCGAGGAAGCCTCGTCAGATTCCACGAGAAAAATTTATTGAAGACTTGAGCGGGGAGATCGATAAAATTGTTGATGCCGCTTCCTTTGACGTAGCCGAGGAGCTACTGGAACTTGGGGAATTGATTCCGGTAGGAGAGGGAGAGAATTTTGAAAAATGTAGAAAGGAGATAAGGGAAATTTTGGAGAAGATGAACGGATCGGTTCAGGAGAAGATAAAAGAGAAAAGAAGATAAAAAAAAAGGAATGTAGAAACAATTTGTATTTAGTTATTTTATTTTTTTATTTTATTTAGAATTTTAATATTTATTTTTTTTATAAGATTTGAATGAGAGAAGAAAGAAGAAGAAAAGAAAAAATAGTTGATTGAAAAAATTTGTTGTAAAGAAAATTTAATGAAAAGAAAAAAAATTGTTATTTAAGTTTGTAAATTGAAGATTTGAGGGATTTTAGTTATTTGAAAAAAGAAAAGAAAGAAAAGGAAAAGAAGAAATAAAAATTTTAAGAGGATTAAGAAAGAAAGAAGTAATTTGTTTTGAAGAATTTTAAAAGAGTGATTTAGAAGTAAGAATGAAGTTCAAAAAAGATGGTTGTTTAATGTTCGTGAAGAATTTTGATAGTTTGAGGAAGAGAAAATTTTAAAGAAAGAATGTATATAGAAAATTGAGAAGGGAAAAGAGAAAGAAGTAATTTTTTTTTTTTTTTTTAAAAAAAAGATTTTAATTTTATTTGTTTTTATTTTATTTTTTTTTAATTTTATTTTAATTTTATTATAATTTTATTTTGATTTTATTTTAATTTTATTTTAATTTATTTATTTTTTTGATTTTTATTTTATTTTAATTTTAATTTTATTTATTATTTTTTTTAAAAAAAAAAGTTGAAAAAATTTTGAAAAGAAAAAGAATAAAGAAGAAAACAAAATTAAAAGAATTTTTTAGAGGTAAGGATTTTTTAGATTTTTAAAGGAAAAATAAAAGAGAAACAAGAAAAAAGAGGAAAAGGAGAAAAAAAAATAAAAAAAAAGTAAAAGAGAGTTTTAAGGTTTTGGTTTTAAAGGATATTTAAGATGAAAAGATTTTAGGAGTTCAGGGGCGTTAGAAAAATTAATGGCTGGTTCCCAGGATGTTTTGTCTGAGTCATTGAGGAAGCCTTCCCATTCCACGAGGTAATGAAGTTTCCCCATGCGCATTCTTGAATTAAGGATACGGCTTACTTCACACTCTAGATGGTCTTTTACTTCGACCGGTTCTGGAGGAGGTCGGTTCTTGCCCGGGTATGTTTCTAGAGCCAGTTCCAGGAGAGATATGTGAAAACAGGGTGAATAGCCTGCCATTTAGGAGGTAGCTTGAGTTGAAATGCAGTTTTAGAGACTTCAGAGTCAATTTCAAATGTCCCCAAGCGTTTTTCAGCCAGTTTCTTTGATGGTCGAGTTTTTCGAATGTTCCGTGCGTTGAGCCATACTTTGTTGCCTGGTTTAAAAGAAGGAGCAGTTTATTGATGTTTGTTGGCCTGTTCCTTGTACCTTCAAACAGCTAATTCCAAATTTGATTTAAGTTCCTCTTGGAGTCGTGATATGGTTCGAAGATAATGTTCCGCAGGATGATAAGCTCCTACATGGATTGAATTGAATCGAGGATGTCTTCCATAAACAGTTTCGAAAGGAGATTGTCGTGTCAAAGAATGAGTCGAGTTATTATAAGCAAATTTGGCCAATGGTAACCATGTGGTCCAATCGTCTTCTTGGTAACTGACATACATTTGAAGGTATTGTTTGAGGATTTGGTTGACCCTTTCTGTTTGCCCATCGGTTTTGGGATGATAGGCTGTTGAGAGGTTCCTCGTGATATTGAGTTTTCAACACAGTTGAGTCCAGAATGTGGATAAAAACAATGAGCCTCTATCTGAAATAATATCATTTGGTAAGCTGTGTTTCGAAAATACATATTCTAGAAACAATTTTGACAAATCTTCTGCTGTAGCAGTAGTAGTGGTTTTAATGAAAATAGACATTTTTGAAAATCTATCTACTATTACTAATATAGCATCAAAATCATTAGAAAAAGGAAGTTGAGAAATGAAATCCATTGATAAAGATTCCCAAGGTTTAGAGGGAATAGGAAGTGGTTGAAGCAACCCATGCTTCTGGTGACGGGGAGCCTTATTCCTATTACATTCGTAACAAGCTTTTATATAGGCCTTGATTTCCCTGGTCATACCTGGCCAGAAGAAATCCTCGCTATTAACTGGTAGGTTTTATAAACCCCAAAATGACCAGCTAATGGAGAATCATGTAAACTATTGAAAATCCATAATTTTATCTCATTGTTGTCGGGTATGACTACTCTACCTTCAAAGACTAATAGATCTGATTCAATACTAAATCTTTTGGCCCCTTGCTTCGAGAGTATTTTGTCTTTTAACCCTAAACAATAATCGGCCTTCGACTGAGTATCGAGGATGTTGGATAGTGGATTTTGAAACGATTGAATTGTCATCAAATTAAGTTGATTAGTCGTTAACATTGATTTGTTGAAGATTGATTTCACATTTGCTGGGTTTTTGTCAGCAAATGCATCCCCCCGCTGTGGGTAAACATTGTCCTGACGTTACAAGATATCTGGGACAATTCAATTCTTACCTGGGAAATAGGAGATAGAAAAAGGAAATTCAGACAGAAATTCAGCCCACCTGGCTTGACGCCTGGTTAACACTTTGGAAGACATAAAGTATTTCAAAGCATTATGGTCTGTTAAAATTTGAAATGGACTATCTAATCTGAGATGAAAAGAGCGCCATTCTTTAAGACAATGAATAATAGCTAAAAGCTCTTTGTCATGAATTTCATAATTTAATTCTGCTGCAATGAGTTTGGGTGACTCAAAAGCAACAGGATGAAACAGTTTTATTTCCAGATTCAATTGAGAAATGACCCCTGCGATAGCATAATTGCTTGCATCCGTCTCGACTATTGTCAAAGCAGTAGGATCAAAGTGTCAAAGAATTGGAGCTGTGGTGAATGCCGTCTTCAATGCTATGAATTCCTTTCGTGCTGTAGAAGTAAAAGCAAAAGGAATATCTTTTCTAAGAAGAGAAGTAAGATTTGAAATAGTTTGGAGTAATCTTTAATAAATCTTCTATAGAAATTTGCAAAAACCAAAAATCCCTGGAGGGATTTGACGGATTTGGGCTCAGCCAATTCTAGGACCTTTTGAACTTTTTTGTCGTCCATGACTAAACCATCAGTGGAACATGTAAAACCCAAAAAATCAATAGATTTAAGATGGAATTCGCATTTATTGTGCTTGGAGTAGAGACCGTGATCTCAAAGTCTATTTAGAACCTGTTGAACATGATGAATATGTTCATCCAGCGTCTTTGAGAAAATTAAAATATCATCTAAGTAGACAAAAACAAATTGCTCAACAACATCCTGAAAGATGTCATTGAAAAAAGTTTGAAAAGTGGATGGTGCGTTGCACAATCCAAAAGGTATAACTAAATATTCAAAACTACCAAATCTAGTGCGCATTGCAGTCAGTGGTTCATGACCTTCCGCAATGCGAATAAGATTGTAAGCACCTCTAAGATCAATTTTAGAAAAGAAATTAGCACCATTGAAAAGGGTAAGAAGCAATGACATAGGAGGAACAGGATATGCATTCTTCTTAGTGACTGTGTTGAGATTTCTATAGTCAACACACAGCCTAAGGCTACCATCATTTTTCTTTACAAAAATAACAGGGGAGCCGGTTGGAGATTTACTGGCTCTGATGAAACCTTTGGCTACATTCTCTGCAATGTAGTCTCGAAGAACTTGAGATTCGTCCTTCAACAAAGAATAGACAGGACCTGCCGGAGGTACTGGACCTATTAACTCTATCTGATGGTCGTTGGGTTGGTGAGGTGGTAATTTATCAGCCTTGCCGATTGAAAAACATCGAGGAAATTTTGATAGATTTATGGTAGAGTCGATTTAATGGCTACAACGTCAATTTGGTTGTCCTCATCATCCTTGAGAGAATCTGTTGAGGGAAGACCAGAATTGAGAGAGCATAATTCAATTACTTCGAGGCAATTTAAATCCTCTTCAAGTGACGTCATCGAGCTAGAAGGGTTAGCCAATTGCTCATTTAAAGAAAGATCAGATGCTTGCAAGTCACCTGGCAGAGATTTTTCCTCTAGCAGGACATTGACAGGTGGGTGGTTTAATTCCCTATTGACATGCATTGAAGAATCAGAAATATATTTAGTCCGTGGGGTGATCAATTTTTGTGTCCAATCAATTTCAGGATTCCAATGCGTTAAAAAGTCATGGCCAAGAATGGTATTGTCCATCCTTGGGGCGTCCAAGACTGACAATTCTCACTTGAAGGGGGAAAAGTTCGGAAAGTTGAAAACCCATAAAACTTACTTACTTACCCAATATTTGGGTTCCTCTGATACGACCAAGTAAATTGGAGTTTGGTCGATATCTGTAAATGTTAGTTGTAACTTCTCGGCAAAAGATAAACTAACAAAAGAAATTGAAGCTCCAGAGTCTATAAGACAACTAAAGGGGGTATCCTCCTTAAAAAGAATGAATCTCAAGCAGTTTAAGGCAACTCCAGTCCTTAAGACATGGAGGTTCTGTGCACTGGGAGAGAGTTAAGATAGTTTGCTTTGCACACAAGTAAACTATCTACTAGTTTTTTGACTTCAAACTAGTACCTTCTCTTTCCTTCAACTTTACACAATCTTCCAGCTTTTGCTTACCCCCACAATACATACATAACCCATTATCTGCTGGCCTCTTCCTTTCAACTTCTTTAAGTTCCCCTTTAGGATCCAGTACTTTACTGATATTGCCTAGGGTCAAGCTTTTTGGTAGAGGCTTGTCCTTTCCCTTAATAGGTTTGGATTGAGTCAAGGAGGATTGAGTTGTTCGTGGGTGTGATGAAGGTCCCAATTTGAAATTTAAGCCTTGAGATTTTTTGGCGTATTAACAATGTTGAAGTTGTCCTTGGTAAACCCCGTCGAGTTCAAGGGTTTGATCCATTAAATCTGTTAAAGTAGTCATCTTCTGACCATGAAGATTTAAATGATCCAGAATCATTGAAGGAAGTCCTTTTTTGAAATGATACTTAAGGGCAGCATCATTCCAACCTACTCAAGTTTAGAGCGCTCTGGAGTTCGAGATATATTCAGAGGCTTTCCCATTATCACTCATGCGAATAAAATCAAGTTTAATTTCTGCATTGTCAGTTTCATTAGGGTCACCAAACAACGTGAAGAGTTGGTCTTCGAACTTTTTCCAGTTATTAATAAGTAAGTGGGTTTTGGTGGAAGAGAGCATGAGGAGATAAGGTTCAAACCATCTTGCTGCTTTTCCGGCCAGGAATGAAGAAGCATAAACAACATTCGATCTGTTGTTATTGAAGGTTTGAGGGTCATTATGGAACAGGAGTTTGCATGTTTGCAAGAAGGGTCGCAATCTGTCTGGATGTTCTCCATCAACTTTATCAGGAGATTTCATAGAAGGAGTTTTGAATTTAGATCCCTTTAAAGACTTAGAATTTGAAAGTGTCTTCATGAAAAGTCTCATGAAATCTTCTAGAGAATTGGATGGTCCAGGTTCTGAAGGTTGACTAGAAGGGTGGTTAGCAGGGGCAGATGGTGCCTTGTGAATTGTATCCTCTCCTTCTTCATCATCACTAGAATCATTGAAATCTTGTGGGATGTCTTCTACCATTTGGACTGAATGTTGCCGTTCCCTAAGGTCAAGTGGCTCCAAGGATTGAGTGTGGGAAAAAGGCCAAGTGGCTGTTGGCCTGCCTCTGGCGCAAGCTCTAGTAGTAGTGCCTGTAGGAGGAGTGCGTTGAACAGGTGCCATTTTAAGAATTTAGAGAAAACACCTGAAAAGGGAAGTAGTAGTGCTAGAATGAGAGCTACAAAGAATTAAATTATACTGTCACCGGACGACCTACGCACAAGGTCGAGGATGTTCCTGCAAGTGAGATGAAAGGTTTAGATACTTCTTCAAAGCACAGAGGGATGGTTCGAGGAAGTGATTCCAATATGACTTGAAGGAAGAACTACTACTTTGAGTTATGTTTGAGAAGGATTCTAATATAATTGAAAGGTAATATTAAAATTCTCAAGATCTCACAAAGTGTTGGAAACTCAACAATCAAAGATTTAGGATTTAGAAATGATTATTGAGAGAATAAAGAAAGATACAATAATAATGATTTTCACTTTAGAGTTTTTACCACTATTAACTATAAATAAGTTTTATAATTTAATTCTAAGGAACATCAAACCAAAAAACCCAACCATTTTTATATCCTTTACTCCTCCTCACATTGACCTCATACCCATCCACTATTTGGCACACCACAAACCATTTAAAATATATCCGTTACACCTGGACCCTCCTCACTAACATCTGTTAACCCCTTAATCCTTCACTAACCATTCCGTCCATGCTCACTACCCCTTTTAATAACCCACAGATACTTAATAAACCTTTAATAAACCTTTTAATGTACTATTATATTGATTATTACACTGTGCATTGCTTATTGAGAAAAAAAACTAAGACACACTATTGAGAAATTGACTAATTTAGATTTAGAGTTTAGAGTAGCACGGTTAAATAGCGAGTACACAAAGGAAAGTTGCAGTTGCTATGCAAAATTGCTTTCCGCGCTTTGAGTATGGATTTGAGCCCTTATTATTGATTTAATGAGCTGCTTTTGCCTCGAGTGTCACGTTATGGTAAGGTAAACTCTTACAGTCGCCTTGCTGTAAGCAGAATTCTGAGGAGATGTGTGGATTTAGCTGAAAACCCCGTCCTTCCAATAAAATAACAAAATGGGAATTCTAAATCACTAAGCTAACCAATCTACTTAGATCTGATTGATAAAAATAATGAAACTCTAAAATATTTAACGCTTATTGAGATTTAAAGAAAGTGGCTGTTGATAAAAGAAATACTGATAACAACAATTAAGGTGTACCAGTGAAAGATCTGAAAAGATTGACTTTTATGTTTTTATAATAATTTAAATTTATATGAGACAGCAATAATCAAGTCCCAGCGATGAAGACCTTTCTAAAGATACCCTGTATGAAGTGTTATTTAAACTGTTGAATTGTATTTCTAAAATGTTATGTAAAAAAATAATAATGTTATAAGGGTATTACAAGTTATTTTAATTTGTTGAGTAATAAAAAATGAGACTGTGGTGGTCAATGATTAAGCTGTATGATGTGTCCCCCCTCTCAATTTCGAGTTTGAGAAGCGCTTAAGTATTCCTAGTCACGTGCCTAAGTTTTCCCCTCCAGAGCTCTTCCAGAGTCAATCCGGAGCCCGTAAGGAGCCGGAACGGAGTCCGTACGGAGCCAAAGCGGAGTCCGTACGGAGTCCGTCCGGACTTCCGGACTCAATTTAGAACCTTAAAACCATAATAAAAAATCTATAAAAATTATACATAATAGAGCTATTTCCCCTTTACATACCAAACTAATTTTCGTAGTCTGCGCAGCTCTAATTACCCCGTGAAAATTCATCAAAGTTAAGTAATTTTTAAAAACGTAAATATTTCTATAAAACTTTAAAATTCATTTAAAAATATAAGAAAAATAGTAAAAATTCTGGGAAAATTTCCCAAGGTTCTTGAGTGACTCGACTTAATACTTATAAATTTTTTAGACCGTAAAAATAAGTTTTCTCCGTAAAATAAATTGTATTTGTGTAGGCATTTGCTCGTGACCAATTTCTTCATATTTTAAACTCCAATAAATTAAATAAAACCCTTTTATATAAAAAAAATAATAACACCAATCTTGCACGCCGTAATAAATCCATTTACTTATTTAGGTGCCGTACTAAACTTTAGGCTACCACATCCTCCCTCCAATCGAGAATGTCCCCATTCTTAAAACTTTGCATAAGTGGTTGAACAATTCCAAAAGAATTATCTTTTCTAATAAAATAATTTGATAAATTTGTTTTAGCTGGTCTTCTTTTAATTCTTTATAATAAAAACGTTGTTTCTTCTTCTCTGGCTTGATATAACATAAAATAAAATAAAATAAATCTTGTGATGATTCCACTACTGAGAGCAAGGTTTGAATCCCTTCAGACTCCCATATACCAGTCTTCCTTCTTGTCACAGCATTGAGAGAGTGGATCTTCCTATGAGCCGAATACTCCTGATTCCAACCTCATAGGGCCCCCCACTGAGCCGAATTCTATGATTCCAATCTCGCCATAAGGTCCTCCAAGCTTCACACCAAAAAAAAAAATGGCCTAACTGTGAGGCACTAAAAAAAATCATTCCCTAAAATCCAACTACCATCCTAACTTCTGATTCCTTCATCACAATTTTCAAACTTTGCTATACAGCAAACCCATAAAATACTTTTGCCAGGCTTCAAATAATAATTTCAACTTTAGACCATGTTAAAGCGCCACAAATTTCACCTAATTAACCATTATGCTTTCTTTAGCATCATTACCACCTAAAATTTTAACCTCCTAAAGCTATCAGCACCCAATTCCAGAAATAATTGAATAACCAGTTTAGAGTCTTAGTGGACAGTGATAAATTAAAAGATTGAATTGAGTTATCGAAACAAGATTGACATTCCAATTTTAAAGTCTTGGTAGACCAAACATATAATCGATTGCCAGTTTATGGTCTTGGTGGACCAATGATTGTTTAAGTGCATAAATATCTTGATATATTCCTAAGTAAGGCCTAGGCTTGACCAAAGATTGAATAAATTTGATAATCCAGTTTAATGTCATAGTGGACCAAACATTTGATCGACAAGTAATCCAGTATAAGGCCATAGTGGTCCAATGAATGTTGAATTATCTTGCAGATATTAATTTTCCAGTTTAAAGTCATAGTGGACTAAACAATGAATGAACTACCAGTTTAAAGTCATGGTGGACCAAACATTTAATCGATAAGAAATCCAGTTTAAGGTCATGGTGGACCCAACAGCTTGATAACAGTCCAGTTTAAGGTCTTGGTGGACCTAACAACTTCTCTATCCTTGAACCCAGATTCTGCCACCAGCTTTCTTCATCCTAGTTTCAAGTTTTCTTCTTCAAAAAATATCTCCTAACAAGATGAAACCTTCTGACTTCATTGCTTCAGCTGATCAATCTTGCAAATACTGTGCCTTCACCCATAGGGAATGTATCTTCTCTTTTAACTGGCAAAAGCACACTTATAACAGGGCCTGTTTAGCCTGCTATGAGAAGAAAAGAAAATGTTCTGGCTTGAACTGTGGTTCTTTCCCCATCACTGCTACTAGCTTTGCCGCCTTCTGCAAACCTCTTCCTTCTTCTTCACCTTCTACTCCACCCCCTATTCCATCAACCTCTAAAGATCCCATACCTTTTTCTCCATCAGCCTATTTAAATCTTTCTCCATCACCTAATCCTCTGGGTCCTTCCCTCCAATCTAGACTTGCTGCTAGTCCCCCAAGAACTCTTGCTGCTCCCAGGGCCATGCTTCAACCTTCTAATAACTCTTCTCCTTCTTCCAACATCTTGAAGCACAAAAGGTCCTATAATAGCCAGCAGTCTTCATCTTCTCTTGTATCATCCAAAAGGCCCAGAACATCTACTTCAAACACCAAATCCAACACCAGTCCTCCTCATCTATCAAAAATAAAAAATCCTTTCCTAAACATAAAAAATCCCACTCCATTACCAAGTAAGCCATTTATCTATGATCATGATAGTGTTGACACAGGTTAGTTGTCTCTTTTTATTTTCTTAATCTTCAGGTTTTAATTTGCTGATATTTTAATTTGATAAGCGTCCACCGGTTCTCCAATTTCATATTCTGCTTATGAACTACCAGAACCTAATCCAAGCTTTCCTAGAGTTCCAATTCACCTAGTGTCTGAAAAGCTTTTTGCCAATTTTAATAACCTTATCGCTTATTTCCAACGATACCCGCCCTCTGATAGATCAGAATCTTGGATGAGAGAGCAACTGTTAAGAGACCTTTTCAAAATAGCCAACTGGCTTCAACACTATCGTGACCGTGAAATAAGATTCGAATCCCAGGAAATCGATCAAGGTCCTTCTAAATTTTCTAATTTCAATTCTTCAAAAGATAACAACCCTTGATGGTGCTCTTCCTGGTATGTAGCTTTCTTGAATAATGTTTGAAAAATAAAATATAAACATCTAAACTACCTAAAACTAAAATACCTTTTATTATTATTTTTTTTTTTTTTTTTTTTTTATATTATTTTTTATTTTTTTATTTTTTATTTTTTTATTTTATTTATTTTTTTGTTTATTTATTTTTATTTTTTTTTTTTTATTTTTTTTTTTTATATTATTATTTTATTTTTTTTATTTTAATTTTAATTCTTTAATTTTTTTTTTTTTTTTTTTTTTTAAATTTAAAATAAAAGATTTTAGAAAAGATAGTTTTGAAATAAAAGTTAAAATTTAATTTTTAAAGAAAGATAAATGAGTGTGAAAAGAAAGATAAAAAAAGTAATAAAATAAAATTTTAAAATAAAATTTTAAAAGATGCCCCCCGGCCATTTGATGAGCCGTACCCTCGACATCATACCCACATCCAAGTGCAACTTGATGTGGTTACACAATTTTGAGAAATTGAAAGAAAAGAAAATAAATGAAAGTTTTTAGAAGATAATTTTTATAATGATGATCACTGGGTGGGCTCCCTCCAATTTATAAAAATGATTAGAGACCACCAGTGAGCATCACCTTTACAATAATTCATAATATATATTAAAGAAAAGAAATCACAATCTAACATAAAAAAATTAAAAACAAAATAAAATAAAAAAATCTTGAATCCGGCGTTGAGAGCGGTGTCTCTTGATTCGTTCCAGTTTATAGTCTTAGTGGACTTCCTAAAATTAAAAGACAAAGCCAGGATTCAACTAGAAACAGGGAAAATTTTGGAAACGAACATTATGGGGTAATTGTGTATAGAGCAGCCAGCCCATCAATTACCCCCACACTTGCCAATATTTAATTAAGAAGGTTCCCCTGTGAACACTTCTTCCAATAAATTTTAAAATTTTTCCAACACTATCTTCACCCATATTTTAAGAATTTTTAATTTTGATAATTTTCAATGAAGGTTTTCTCGTATTTCGTTATGTTTCATCACAGTTTCGTCGCCCATATGCAGTGTAATGATAGTAAAGTATTTTTGATAAAAATAAGAAGATAGTTTATACTCGTTGCGGAGGAATCCATAAAATTTCTTAGATATCATAGTTTAACCTCCTTGCGGAGGTATAAAATTTGATAAATGTCATTAAAATTGTAGTTTATCCTCATTTCGGAGTTAGACTTCGGCACTCCTGGTGCCTCTAGGATAGAACCGTTTCACTTGATCGGCTGCTACCCTCTTCTTTAATACTACTCCATCCAACTCTTCTAGCACATATGAACCGCCGGAAACTTGCTCCTTGATTTTATACGGTCCATTCCACCTATCTGCAAACATCTTTCCCCATTGACTCTCTAGACTTCTATTATACACCAAGACCATATCACCTGGGTTCAAAGGTTTCCTTAATCGATGTGCCAACCGCTCATCCCAATATCTAACTGATTGATTTCGGATCTTCATCATCCGCGAATATGCCTTTTCTAAATATTCTTCTTTCTTTTCTAGCTGCATCATTCTTGCACACAATAGTTCTTCAGTAGTTTTGACCGTGTCCCAGTCAACTCCAAGATATGATTCAGCTTCTAAATCAACCGGTAAAACTGCTTTCTGTCCAAAAACAAGTTCATAAGGTGAAAATCCGGTCGTCCTTTTGGCAGTGATTCGATCAGCAAATAAAACTAAAGGTAAATAGTGCCTCCATTTTTCGGCACTTGTCCCACACATTTTAACTAAAGCATCCTTGATAACTTGATGCCCTCTTTCAACCATGCCTTCAGCTTCAGGATAATATGGGTTTGCTACCCTAACCTTTGATCCAACTTTCAATAAGGCCTCTTTAAACTCTGTCCCAAATTCAGGACCTCCATCTACCGTTACCAACTTCATCACCCCATACCTATATACCCAATTATTCAAAAAAAATTCTGCCACATTTTTGGCAGTTAAATTAATAAGAGGCGCTGCCTCTACCCAACCAGATAAATCATCTCTGGCCACAATTAAATATTTATACCGTCCCTCTTTTATATGAATGGCATCTAAACTAACTCTTCCAAAGAGCGTATATTCACCGGTCGCGCGTCCAGGTTCTTTTGGCCTTAAATAACTTCGTCTTTGACATTCTTCGCATGACTGAACCCACTGTTTAACAGCCATCTTCATGCCAGGCCACCAAAATCGATCAGAAATTCTTCTAAACGTTTCTCCAACGCCTCTATGCCCGAGATCTTCATGCAGTGATTTCAAAACTAATTCTTGCCCCTTCTCTTGAGTTATAACTACTTGAGGATTTGGATACCTTCTCCTCATTAAACGTCGACCAGATAGGTAAAACGTAGATGACTTCCTCTTGATAGCCACCCATTCATCGTCTTCACAATCTTCTGGCCTCTCTAAAGTCAACAAATATTTGACTAACAAAAAATAAAAACCAGTCTGACCCCAGACTTCATCTTGAAAATCGATTAATATAACATCAATAGGGACTTCTCTATCACCAATATCTCCTGCACATGAATGAGCCAATAATCGTTGACCCCTAAATAAATTTTTAATCGAGCTATGTCGACGTTTTTCTTCTGAACCTTTGGATCCTTCGAAAACCGTATTCAAAAATACCTCTTTCTCTTTATCCACCTTTTTATTTAAATTCTCTAATTCTCCAACATATACACCATTCCTTAAATTACTACTATCCCACACTACCAATCCATTTTCCTCTACATACACCACATCTTCTTCTACCTCCTCTCTGCTGAATTTATCTACACCTTTATTAACATAAAAACTATTTTCCAGTTTATCCTCTTGTTGGAGGTCATAATCATCATAATCTAAACACAATAGTCCTGCCAGTTTAACCTCATGGGGGAGGTATGGAAAGTCTTCAGCTCCTTTAGTGCTGGCTTTGATAATAGGTATATCTTCATCGAACTCCTCTGAGTCTGAATCTTCTTCAGTGGGTGGTCTCCTTGATAAACCATCTGGCATAGTAAATGTCTTGCCAGGCTTATGAACTAAATCAAATGAAAAATGTTGAATAAAAGCTACCCATCTCGTCATGGGTGCGTTCGGTAAACTTGGGGAATTAATCATCTGGATTAATGATTTCGCATCCACTTGCAACTCAAAATGTTGCCCCCACAAAATATGCTGAAGTTTCTTCAGTATTTTAGCCACACCACATGATTCCAATTTCGGTTGAGAATATCTTGATTCGACCTCAGTAAATACTACAGATTCATACCTAACTGGCCTGATGTAACCAGCTTTATCCATCTGAGACAAAACCGCCCCAGCTGCAACCTGACTTGAATCAACTGCTAAATAAATTCTGCCAGCATCTTTTCCATAATCTAACTTGTGCAGGACTAAATCCTTCCCTACAACCTCCTTCAACTTCACAAACGCCTTCTCACACTCTTCATCCCACTCCCAGTCTGCATCCTTTCTCGTTAACCGTCTCAATGGAGCTGCCAATGAAGAAAAGTCCTTGATAAACATTCTAACATATACGCAAACGCCTAAAAACCCTCTAACTTCGGTCGTATTCTTGGGTCTTGGCCAGGACTGAATTTTGTTAACTTTCTTCTTGGACATAATCCTACCCTCTCTACATACCACATGGCCTAATATTTCTAAGGCTGGCACACAACATGAAAATTTTGAACCTGAAATAGTTAAACCAGCCTCTTCAATTCGAAACAAGATTCTTTCTAAAGTAATTGCAAACTCCCAAATGAATTTGCGTATCCCGGGATTCTCTTCCAACACCTGGTTATCATAGTTGGTTGTTGGTCCCTTAATTCCTCCATCATCTATAAAGATTCCAGCATATTGTGGAATTTTGTCTTGAAGGATCCAAGCCATCTGAGCTTGATAAACTGCAACCGAATTTGTTGCTCCTTGAGGTAATCTTGTTAACTGTAAACGTCCTAGTGGTGTATCGAATGTAGTGAGAGGCCTTGAGTCCGGATGTAACTCTCTCTCATCATATCCACCCATAATATCTCCCAAACCATAACACACTCTCCCTGCAAACGCTTCAACAAACTCCTCAGCACTAAATGGTATCCCAGCATCCTTTATTGTAACCCTATTTAATTCCCTAAGATCATGAACAACTCTAAGCTTGCCATTCGGTTTCTTGATACAAAATACCGGACTAGAATAACTTGACGTTGATTGCTCATACAGTCCAGTGCGTATCCGTTCTCTGACGACTTCAATATAGGCTTCTTTTAATGCAGCCGGAATAGGAATTGGTTTCTGCTGCCACGGTTCATGACATACCACAGGAATCTTGTAAGGCTCCCCATAGGAATGCTTCAACACACCCCTCTCCTCTTCTACAAAAGCAATGGCCTTCTCTCGCTTGACCATCACATCCAACAACAACTTCTTCTCTTCTCCAGACAACCAGCCATCAGGTCCAAAATTAACAACACCCATTCTCTCAAAAGTGATTCTTGACGTCTCAGAAAATTCAGGCGGATTCTTTACCAAGGGACTTTCATAAGGATCTCTTGATAACCTTGGTCTTCTCAAAGGTGGATTTAATTCAGCAGGTAGCGGTTCATTAATAGGTCGAACTTTATTTGCTACCTTCTTATATTTAGCTGCGTCCACATCTAAATAAACTTGAGGTAAAACTTTTACTTTTGTATCGCCATTAAAACTTTCATCAATTGAATCTTCTTCATCGCCAGAATCAGAATAAGAAAAATTAGAAAAATATTTTATTTCATTTTTAAATTTTACCCTTTTCTCCTTTCCCTCGTCTAATTTATAAACAGATTTTCCAACACCTTTTCTTCCCTTATCCAACAGTAAATCACCCATAAAGAAAGTTGGCAGTTTAACCTCTTGCTGGAGAACCGGAATTGAATTTTCACAAAAATTATTTTTTTGGGTTTTAATTATACTGAGATTTTTTATCGGATTTTGATGTGATATTTGCAGTTTACCCTCTTGCTGGAGGTCCGTGATAGAAGGAGATAATTGCAGTTTAACCTCTTTCTGGAGGTCCAAAATAACATTTTCACATAAGTTATTTTTTTGTGTTTTAATTATACCGAGATTTTTAATCGTATTTTGATAAGATTTTCGCAGTTTACCCTCTTGCTGGAGGTCATAAAACATACCCTTCCAATTTTTATCCAACCTAATTTGGCCCATTTTGCCTTTTTCACCATTTTTAAATTTTATAGAAAAACCGGGTAAATCCAATAAACATATAGAAAAGTCCAAAACGTATTTGCACTCCAAAGTAATATTAACAGAAAATAATTGAGAATCCACTTGAATTATCTCCAAGTGAGCTGACCTATTGCAATCCGGGATCTCATCCTGAGGAGAGATTACAACATTAGAGCAATCAGCCCCTGCTACCCCAAAAAATGAGGGCATTCATCTCTTTCCAACAAACATAATTCACCAGAAGCTGTCCGTTTAATATGCCGCTTCTTGGTGCAAACACAACACTGGCACAGTGTTGTAATCCCTGGCCGTGTTTCCCAACCTTCATCTCCAGGAGGCGCTAACCGCATATGTAACCTCCGCATATCTTCACCAGTGATCTCCAAACTAATCCCCATGCCAGCTTGATACCCTATCCTGGCCTCAAAATCCATCAAAAAAGGACCACCAAGAACAGTTTTGACTGCTCCTCTGGCCACATAAAAGTGAACCTTACCAACAGATCCACCAATGCCTAACCTTACATGCTCAGCAGTACCCATCAGCTCTGTTGCATGCCCTCCAATACCTCTGAGGTTTCCCCCAGTTCCACTTTTAATTGGCAAGCCTATACTCGTCGCTTGCTCCAATGAAATTAAATTAATTTGAGACCCTGAATCGACCAAGGCCTTTACTTCTTTACCATTTAGAGTTACCACCAGGTAACCCAGGGGAGCGGAAAAATGTGTATCTACATCTTCCCCAAACTTTTCAGCATTTTCACAAATATATTCCACCTCTCCAGTGGAAACCCGACGCCTCGTCAAATGCTTCTTTTGATTTTCAGCAAGCGCCGGACTAATCGTAAATAACTCCCCCAAAGATAAGGGAATCTGCAGTTGATTCACCCTATTCAAAACTGTGTCCATCGCATTAGCTTGACCAGAAACTACTGGCCGCTCATACTGGACCTTTGATTTAACAACCTTGGCCCTGGGTACCTCTTGAGGTCCAACCGAGCCATCTTCACCCCCCATTATAACATCTTCACTTTCTATAACCCTAACTCCGTCACCAGCTTCTTGCACTAATCCTGATCCATCGCTAGTCCTTCTTACTCCCTCCATTGGGATGGGACCACTAAAACTTGGTCTGGGTAGAGATGCCAACGGTACGTCCTCCTCAGAATCCGAATCATCCTCTGGCATAGGCTCACCATTTAAATCAAACTTGCCATAACTAGGGGGCCCCATATCAGCAATCCCCTTCTGCATTTTATATAATTCGTCCTTAGAGTAAGGGTTCAATTTGTTGGCGGCAGTTTGAGCACTAGAATTCTTGTCCTTAGAGTAAGGGTTCACTTTGTTATTGGCCTTGCCAGGATTAGCCCTCAATTGGCTCTGAATGCTACTTTTCGCCTTAGTAGCAGCTGCTCTTCTAGCAGCATTAACATCATATTCGCCAGCCATACAGCTACCCTCCACCTGGGCAACCGTCGCCAGCTCTAAACCACCAAAAGAAGTAGAAAATGTGGCTTTACTGACCTCTTTCTCCTTGCCCTTGTCAGCTTTACCACCATTACCATTACCATTTTTGCCACTCTTGGCATTAACATCTTCATCCGTCACCTCTTCAAATCTGGCTCTCCTTTCAGCCGTTAAACTTCTTCTGACCAAATCAGAAGGAGACTGTCCATCACTGGGCTTGATGAACGAACCATCGGGAAATTTATAAACTTTACCATCGAATAAAACTCGCCCAGCATCCATATCCTTATCAAGAGCAAAACAAACTGTTGCTCTGTGCCCTCTCCTATTACAATAGGAGCACACCTTTGGCTCATCATAGCCACCTCTATAATTACTACCACCATTCCCACCATTTCTCCCATTGCCTGGGAAGCGGTTACCGTTGTTATTGCCATTATAATTTCGACGTTCATAACCTCTAGACTGATAAGAAGTCGACGTCGACGAAGAAGCGATTGGGGCCTTATTGGCCTTCTGGGTTTCTTGAACAAATATTTTTAATTGTTTAGTTAAATCGGCCAGGTGATCGACCATCTTATTATCCACATTACCCTCAACTTTAGCAGCAGGTAATCCCATTTGAGCCTTCTTGGCCTCCTGGGCTTTGACCATAATATCGTTATTTTCGGCCAAAACTTCGCTAACCTTGCTAACATATTGAGTGCATGATTCTTGATATTTGTCCAACGCCAATAACTTGAGATGGGCCTGAATGTTCTCTTTGATAACCTCCAGAGCCGGCAGTTTCTGCTCACCATTAGGCAGTTCCTTCATCAAATCTTTTCTTGAAAGATCCTTCAAGACGTCCATTCGAATATCCCTGCTGCATGCTGTCCAAAACAAATCTTTTGCTTGGTTCTCATGCACTAACTCGTCCGCCAGTATAAGATATTCCACCACTTCATCAAACTGAACACAGAGCTTTTTGAAGTCAGCCATAGAAGAAACACCACCTTTTGCTTGCCAGTCTCCAACAATTTTATTGAGGTCCATCATAGTAAACCTAACACCCCATCTATCAACCATAGCTTTAGAAAGCTTAACCCAATCCTTGTCCTTGAATGCCTGCATAGCAATAACCTCTTTTTCCACCTCCCTATTGGCAATAAAAAATCTAACTTGCTTCACCATATCCACATGAGAAGCACCATCAACAGCAGCAGCAGCTTCATACCTGCTAATGAACCATTTAACCTCCTCCCCATCAAACTTTGGGCCATCCCAAGAAACAATTCTAACTGAGGGAGTAAGAGGGTTAGAAGATCCAGAAGCAACAGCAGAAGAAGACATCCCAATAAGTAATGAGAAGCGTTAACAACCGTTAAAATAACAAGCCTCTTGCAGGCCAATAACAAAAATCCAATTAGAGTTCCAGAAAATAAGCCTCTTGCAGGCTAATAACGTTCTTGATCCAAGTAAGTCTTTTAAAGAAAGCTAGAGAAATCGAACCCCACGTTGGGCACCAACTATGGTAAGGTAAACTCTTACAGTCGCCTTGCTGTAAGCAGAATCTGGAGGAGATGTGTGGATTTAGCTGAAAACCCCGTCCTTCCAATAAAATAACAAAATGGGAATTCTAAATCACTAAGCTAACCAATCTACTTAGATCTGATTGATAAAAATAATGAAACTCTAAAAATATTTAACGCTTATTGAGATTTAAAGAAAGTGGCTGTTGATAAAAGAAATACTGATAACAACAATTAAGGTGTACCAGTGAAAGATCTGAAAAGATTGACTTTTATGTTTTTATAATAATTTAAATTTATATGAGACAGCAATAATCAAGTCCCAGTGATGAAGACCTTTCTAAAGATACCCTGTATGAAGTGTTATTTAAACTGTTGAATTGTATTTCTAAAATGTTATGTAAAAAAATAATAATGTTATAAGGGTATTACAAGTTATTTTAATTTGTTGAGTAATAAAAAATGAGACTGTGGTGGTCAATGATTAAGCTGTATGATGTGTCCCCCCTCTCAATTTCGAGTTTGAGAAGCGCTTAAGTATTCCTAGTCACGTGCCTAAGTTTTCCCCTCCAGAGCTCTTCCAGAGTCAATCCGGAGCCCGTACGGAGCCGGAACGGAGTCCGTACGGAGTCAAAGCGGAGTCCGTACGGAGTCCGTCCGGACTTCCGGACTCAATTTAGAACCTTAAAACCATAATAGAAAATCTAGAAAAATTACACATAATAGAGCTATTTCCCCTTTACATACCAAACTAATTTTCGTAGTCTGCGCAGCTCTAATTACCCCGTGAAAATTCATTAAAGTTAAGTAATTTTTGAAAACGTAAATATTTCTATAAAACTTTAAAATTCATTTAAAAATATAAGAAAAATAGTAAAAATTCTGGGAAAATTTCCCAAGGTTCTTGAGTGACTCGACTTAATACTTATAAATTTTTTAGACCGTAAAAATAAGTTTTCTCCGTAAAATAAATTGTATTTGTGTAGGCATTTGCTCGTGACCAATTTCTTCATATTTTAAACTCCAATAAATTAAATAAAACCCTTTTATATAAAAAAAATAATAACGCCAATCTTGCACGCCGTAATAACTCCATTTACTTATTTAGGTGCCGTACTAAACTTTAGGCTACCACAACGTGGCGCATGACACGGACATTGACACCTGAAATGCAAACATGACACAATTTTGCCTGTGATCCCTTAGGGTCTGCAGGAAAAACTTTGTCATGTTTCAAGTTTGGGTGTCAATGTCCCAGACTATAACGTGAAATAGTGTGAGATACCCTATGTCACACCGCTTTACAAGACATTAAGTCCTGCAAACAAAATGTGACAAGTGCAGGTCACCATGTCAGGCATCTTTGTGAGACTCTATGTCACATTTTGTGTGCAGGACTTTGACACAGTTTTTCCCTTGGGGTTACTTGGTGCATAGTGTTCTGAAATATTTTTGTCATGGTGATGAAAAATTTCTCAACTTTTTTTACTCATACTATTGAAAAAAAGAATACAATATTTTTTTTAGTTATACCCAACTCATCTAGAATATACTTATTGGGTATCTTTCACTTTGGGAATAGTAAATGTTGGATTGTTGAGATGATCATTGTAAGAGATATGAATGAAAATATCACTCCAACAAATGTTTGTTTTGTCTTGGGGTGCAGCAGTGGCGCAACAATTAGGCAATGGCTATGTAACAATTTTCTATAGCACTTAAAGGTCTTAAGTGAGTCTTAATTGAAAAAAACAATTGTTTCATAACTTTTTTTTTAAATTTTCTTACAATCTCACCCAACAAAGTGGCATGAAGAAAAGCCCTACTAGTAATGTACAACTTTGGGAAAAGCTAACAGATAGGATGGGAAGCTGTGAAATAGGAAAGGAGGACTATTGAGAGAGAAAACTAAGTGGGGAAAGGCAGATTTTTTTTGAATTTTTTAGTATTTACAAGAAAGTAAGCTATTTGTGATATAATAGGGGAGGGGGGAAGGAGAGCTGAGGTTTGAAAAGCAACTTTATGTTTTTCTGCTTCTAGGATGAGCCAGGCTCTGGGAACTGCATGGGCAGGGAAGAAGAGGAGTACATCTTCAGGTGTGTCTCTTGCTCTCATGTTGCATAGAGTGCACAAAGGGGAGTCTATAATTCTGAAAAGGAATAGGTAGTCTTTGAGAGGGGAGGGGCTTGAAAGGCATTCAACAAATGCTTTAGCATGTGCCCTTGGGAGGTTAGAAAGTTGTTGGAACGTAAAGAGAGGAGAATATTGGCCTCTTAACTTTCTGAGGGCATTAGGGCCAGGGCACTTGAGCAGTTGGGAGCAATAGTGAGATTTAAGAAATTTTTTGAGGAAGGAGACTGAAGGTGGGGGAGGGATGAAAGTAGTAAGGGATTTTGCTTTCTCTGAGAAGCCATGTGATCCATTGGCTAAACTGTCAGCTACTTTGTTTCTAGGGATTCCTAAGTGGCCTGGAAACTACTGGAGTTTCAAACTAATGGAAGGCTTAGTCTGTCGCAGAGTAGAGGCTGCATGATAGATACAAATTATAGTGGCAAGGTTTTCTGTGAGATGTGAGGGGGAAGAGAGTGTCTGGATGGCTGCTTAGTTGTCAAGCATTAAGGTAAGAGAATTTAGGATAGTTGCTAGAGGATTTTAGATGAATAGTGAAAGTGCAAGTAAAATACCTATCATTTCTGCTTCAAACACAGAGAAGATATTGGCATCCCCTTGGTGGGTCTCAAAGGGGTGGGTGAGGCCAGTATCAAAAGCTGCTGCCATTGTTACTACCAGGGATTTAGAGCCATTAGTGTAAATGCAGTAAGATAGGGGTATGGGAGTAGAAAGGGATAGGGAGACTTCTCTAATTACCTCTTTTTTGGAAGTTCTAATGATAGGGTGGAAGATAAGAGGAGACCATGGAGCCATAGGGGATGGACATCGTAAATCTAGGTCAGAGAGAGGAAGATGGGCAGGAAAAATATGGGAGGTGGTGAGGTTGTGAAGTTGGTGAAGATGGTTTTTGGGAATGGGGAGGGAAAGGGTTTGCCTTGATAATCTAGCCATAATATTAGATGCTGGGAGGGAGAGAAGATGGACCCAGGCAGTATATACTACCTGGTCCAGATGTGATTTACATGTGGGTGACACAGATTCATGTAGTAGGGTACTCACCAGGGTGGTTCCAAAACAACCTAGTGCTCTCCTCATGGCTTTGTTGTCTACAGTTTGTAGAAGGCAAGTAGCATGGGAGGATTTGTTTGGGTTGTGCCACACTATAGCAGTATAGTCAGTGTGTGAGTGAGCTAGTGAGGAGATGAGAGTCTTGAATTGTTGTAGGGGGATTCCCCACCCTCATGATGAAAGTCTGTAAATTTGAGAGATTGATTGAAGGCTGGAAGCTGAGGTGGATGAGCCATGGTTGCAGAAAGAGAGAGTAGGGTCTATGTTTATTCCTAGTCATTTCAATAGTAGGGAGAGGGGGAGATTGATGTTTTTGTATTGTATGATTGGGGAATTTTCAGCTATTGATTTCCTGTGGGTGAAAAGAATCCATTGTTTTTTGGTGTTGTCAAAGACCACAGCATTTGTTTGACTCCAGGAAAGTGACTCCATGCCTAGATTGGCTAGCTTGTCTCTGACCATATCCATGCTTTTTCGGGCTGCTAAAAACAAAACATCATCAATATACCCTGGTGAAAAAATGGAATTAGAGAGAGAGAGAGGAGAGAAAATAGTCCCGAGTTGTATATAATTTAAAGTAAGGGAGAGAGAGGGGATCCCTGTGGGAGTCCCTTGGGGTGGAAGGAAGAGGTATACTTTTAAGAAGAGAAAGCAATGCTGGTTCATCTATCAGTGAGAAAGTTGATGATAAGAGATATGAGGTTGTGAGAAATGGGGAGAGTTTTTAGAATTGCTTTGAGTCTCAGGATGTTGACTGTGGGGAATGCTCCTTTCAAATCTAGAGATAAAGCCCCAACTACCTTCCCTAAATGCCACTGGTCCTTGATCCAGGTAGTGAGGTGTAATGGGGATTCTGAGGTAGACCTAAAGGGGGTGTCCGCCATAATGTGTTTCATGTAGGGAGCCACTAGATTCTAGGATGAAAGAGAATCTCTTTTTCAGTAAGGAGTCAAGAAATTTACCCAATTTATTCAAAAGGGCAATGGGAAAATATGAGTTAGGAATTTTATAGTCAGAGAATTTTGGTTATGGGATTATGCTGGCTGTTGCCGTTTTACAGGAATTGGGATAATAAGCCAGTTTAAGGAATGCTTGGTAGATGGGGAGAGGAAGAGATGTGGTTTTTTGAGGGTGGAGGGGCAAGAGGGAGTTTGGGATGCCATCTGGCCCTGGGGCATGTTTCTTTTTGAAATTTAGAAGGGCCAAAATGAGTTCAGGGTTGGTGAAGGGAGAGGATGGGGGGAGGTATGGGGTAGAGGAGGGCCTGACACTGCTCATTTTGCATGGGACTGAAGCTACTGAGCTGCCTTCAAATAATATAGAAGCTTTCTCCTGGTTATCCAAGATGGGTGAGAGATCTTGGGCCAGGGGGGGTGTTAGTGTGTGGAGATGAGAGGGAAGATGAGGACTTATCTGATTGGAGAAGAGTCTCTGGTGCCAGTTTTGTTTTTGGAGGTAATTTATTTTGGCTTGCAAAGCTTTGCGGGCTTGCAGGGCTTCAGTTACTAGGTGGGGGGCCTAAAAGAATTTCATTTGGTGTTGGGCCTGATAACAAGTTTGCTTGAGAGGGTCCAAGACACTTTGATCCCACCAGGCGTGGAACTTAGAGCTGGGCTGCTGCTGCAGAATATTTTTATTGATTAGTTTGGTTAAAGTGGAAGTTGATATCTCTGAAACCTTATTAATTTGGGGAGGGGAGGAGAGAGGAATCATCTATGGTGTTCTAGTTTTTAAATGGACACTTGGTAGGGAGAGTGGAGGAGAGGAGGAGTGTGGTAGAGATGTATCAGTGATCAGAAAGATATTAGAGTGAGCAATCAGTGTCTGTTGTGCATTTTATGATGCACTGTAGGGCCATAGAATTAGAAAACACTAGGTTGATCACATATTTGAAGTTCCTAGAGTTGCAAAAGGTGGGGATCCCAGGTTGGGAAGCAAGGCACATGTCAAGTGAAATCATGGAGTCAATTAAAACGGTGGCTTCAGGGTGTTTTAAGGTGTAATGGTAGGGGTTGGCCCACATGTTGTGATGAAGGTTGTTATCAGCCAAACGTAGGCAGGGGAGGTTATAGAACAAGTTGAGTAGGGGCAGGAGGAGAGGGGTAGAGTAGAAGGTGGAGGGGGGGTATATACATTGTGTTAAGACCTAAGAAGGCAGAATACCACTAGCGCTAATACTAGCCTAAGATGGGACTGACAATGCTTGATGCATAGGTGAGGCTAACTAAGACTGACTATGATGGGACTTCCAACAGTGAGAGAAGATGGGACTAACTATGCTAATTGGGAGTGAGACTAGAGAATAACTGGATTACTAGATAAGCTGTCTGATGGGGAGTTCTCCACAGTGCTTGCCCCATATAACACCCTTATGCAATATCCACTCTTCTGCATCTTTACAATGCATAGCACCCGTAGTGCTCCTCCTCCCCACATCTCAACCAAATCCTAACATTACACCTTTTTTTACCCCACCTGTCACCTGCACTCCTTCTCAAACTCCTTCAACCTTTCGTTTTCAATCACCAAATTTTACACCAGTTGCCAAAACCTATCTCTAACCCATAACATTTCCAATGCACCAAGTAGTTAAAATTTCCCCTATACACCCTCTTATAAATAACTTTCTCCACTTCAAACTCCTCTTCATTTCCCACCTGGATTAGAACTGTTGGCTCTTCTGGGAGTCCTGGAATTGTATCTTCTTTATGCTTTGTGAGAAATGAAATGCTGAAGACTGGATGTACTTGTCTCATTGAGATTAGTAGTTCCAGTTCATAAGCTGAGTCAGATACCTTGAATTTGACTTTGAATGTCCCCACTTTCTTGTGATCTAATTTAGCGCTGGGGAGTAATGTGAAAAGGAAATGTGAGCTTAAACAAATCTTTTCACCTACCTGTAGCGTGCAATATTGTGTCCTTCCTTGATTGTGATGGTGTTTTGTTGATTGTTGAGATAATTTGAGAGTCACTTCTAGTTCCTGAAATATACTCAATATTCTTTGGATCTTATCTTCTGCTTCTGGAACTTGTAATGTGGATGGGGTACCAATTGAAAATGTTGGGTGATACCCATAGTTAGCATAGAATGGTGACATGCCTGTTGCAGCATGTGCTCCATTTCTGTATGATAATTCAGTTAATGGTAACAGCTGTACCCAATTATCTTGCTGATAGTTAATGAAATGTTACAAATATTGTTCAATTGCTTTATTCACTATCTCAGATTTCCTGTCAGTCTGTGGATTCCATTCTGTTGACAAGATGGGCTAGATGTTCAGTTGCTCATACATTGCTTTCAGAAGCTTAGAGCTAAAAGTAATTCCCCTATCTAATACTATACCTTCAGGAAATCCATGTAATTTCCAAACATGTGCCACCATTAATTCTGCAATTCCTTCTGATGTAACCTTGGTAGTGGTGGAGACAAAGTGCGCCATCTTGGTGCAGTGGTCAACTACCGTGAGGATAGCATTCTTTCCTTGTGACTTGGGTAACTCCACTATAAGATCATAAGAGAGCTCCTTCCATGGCTGCTTGGCTATTATTAACAGGGTTAGTGTAGTTTTTTTTTGGGCTGATCTTGTTCCTCTGGAAAGAGTAGAATTCTGCTACATAGCGCTGGACATATTCCTTCATGTAATTCCAGTAAAAGGTTCAATTCAAAAGATCCACAGTCTTCAGAGGTCCTGGGTGCCCTGCCATGGGGGAGTGATGCCTTTATTTTAACACCTGCCTCTTGAGCTCTTCATCATTTGGCACCGGAATCCTCCCATTCTAATATAGTGTTACTCTATCTATGTGATACTCCTCAAATCCTTTCCTTATCAATACCTATTCTGATATAAATGCCTTCACTGACTCCTGAACCCCCTCGTCCTTTTCCTGCTCCCTCCTTACCCATTCCATAAAATATTCATCCACCAACTCCAGTTTTTCTAGGATTACCCCCTCTTTAATGTCCCCCTTTAATAATGTAGTGCCAACAGTATGTAACTGGTCCAGTGCTGGGTGCAAGTCAAGACGTTATGATAACGCATAAGTTTTTCCACTTTCCTTCCCTGGTCAGAATTTAACAAAAAAATTAATGCTACTTAGAATTTCTTCCCAGCACACTTGCGGGAAATTTAACTTTTTAGTTTTCAGGAAATTTTCCAAGTTTTTATGGTCCATGTAAATGATAACTTGTAGTCTGTGAGGCCCTCCTTCCAAATAGTGGCACCAGGTGCACACCGCTTCAACTAGTGCCAATAACTCCTTGTCATATATTTCATAGTTCAATTTTTTACCTAGCAGTGTTTGTGACAAATATGATACTTGGTGCAGGAAATTTTTAGCATCATATTGAGATAATACTGAACCTAGTGCAATATATGAGCAGTCACATTCCAGAACAAATGGCTTTAATAAGTCAGGGATTTCAAGAATAGGGGCTGTCACAAATTGTCTTTTCAGGTAGTTAAATGCATCTTGTTTATTACCTGTCCAGATAAACTTGAATTCTTTTTTGTGAGGGTGTGCAATGGTCAGCAAATGTAGGAGTATTTTTCAATAAAACAGCGGTATAATTTTTTCAAATCCTAGGAATGACTGGAGCTTTTTTACTGATGTTTGTGTTGGCCATTCCATTACTTCCATTACTTTCTCCTGGTCCATTTGTACCTTATTTTTTGAAATGTTCATACCCAGGTAGAGGATTTCACCTACTGAAAAAACAAATTTCTCCAGTTCTAACCATACTTGGGCCTCCCTCAAGCACCGCAAACAGTATTTTACATGTATCTTGTGTTCCTCCATTGATCTGGAGTAAATCAGGATGTCATCCAGGTATAATGCCACATCTATCCCTATTCTATCTCTAAAGATCCTGTTGGTGAAATGTTGGAAAGTGGAAGGCGCATTACATGGACCAAATGGCATTACCAGCCATTCAAAATGACCAAATTTGGTGCAGAACGCCAGTTTTTGTTCATCACCTACTTTCACACATACGTTTTGGTAAACAGCCCTAAGATCAAGGGAGGTGAAGATCTATGCACCTTGAAGGTTATCAATTAGATCACTATTCAGAGGAAGGGGATATCTGTTTTTTACTTTCAGCACATTTAATCTTCTGAAATCTATACAAGGTCTTAATGACCCATCCTTTTTTTTGTGAAAATATCAAAAGGGTGGCTCATGGAGATTTTTATTCCCTAATAAAACCATTCTATAAGTTTTCATCTATAATCTATTTTAGAGCTGTTGACTCTAGGGTTAATAATGGGATTGTGTGGCTAAATTGAGGGGCTGTACCTGGCATCAGATCAATGGAAAAGTTGTATTATGGATAAGGTGGTAGGGTCTTGACTTTTCCATCTTCAAACAGTTTTAAACATTCCCAGTAAGCTTCAAGGACCATTTCCTTGAGGATTTTTGTTGGCTTTGAGGACTGGAACTTAGCTGAAATTTTGGCACATATGTTCTGAGTTTTTGCATTGCATTCCACATCCTCTTCTTCCTCCAGCGCCCCCTCCAAGTCCTGAAACTTAGCATCAAGAGAAAGTTTCAGTTTTTGCAAAAAGTCTACTGATGATAATTAAACACCAGAAGACTTTCCAGGTGGGGCTCCTGACCCCTACAGAGGCAAGGGGACAAATTTTTTCTCTGTGCCATCCACCTTTCCATCTTCTGCTATATTCTTCCTCTTTTGCCCCTTCTCCTCCTTAAGTTTCCTTTCTTCTCCCTTTTTCCCTCTCTGGTGCTCCCAGTTGGAAACCTATCCCCATCCTGCTGCTTAGAATCAAGAGAAAGCATCAGTTCTGGTGGAAAATCAACTGAATATAACAGAAAAATCAGAAGACTTTCCGGGATGGGCTCCTGACCCCTGAAAGAGCCAGAGGGCCAATACTTTAGCACCAGAATCCCCTTTCCTTCCAGTCAGTTTGTGAGCTATACTGGTCCAACTATTTCATACCCAGTACTATTTTGTACTTGTCCTTCAGGTTTGTTGAATATTCCCTTCACTGAAATTCTTTTCCATTGCACCAAAACCTGCAAAATACCTTTTCTATTACTTCTCCTCCTCCACCTGGGGATCTATCAAACATAATTAGATGCATAGGGTGGTCCAATTTTTCACTTTTCATTTTATTTTTGTGTAGAAACTTTTTAGAAATTAAACAGTCTGTGGCCCCACATTCCAGTAGGGCTTTTACATTTTTTATGGTGTCAAGGGTCATTAAAGGCAAGTTTAGTATAATGTGATTATCATTAACTTCAAGTAGCTTACATGATGATAATTCTTCTACCATATCTTCCTTATTCTTTCCCTCTAATCTGCTCAAGGATGGTACAGCCTTCACTCCTGAGCACTGTATTTTACCTGCGGCCTACCTGTGCTATCCTTCACCTCATTAACCCTGATCTTCCCCTTACATTCCCTTACTAGATGACCACCATTTCCATATCAGAAGCACAGCCCTCTACTAATATTCCCCTGGTATTCCTCATCAGATAGCCCTTTCTTCTCACTTGTGCTGTGTATGTTGACTGCATCTATTTTCATGGAGTTTGAGTCCCTGGAACTGGCCCCGCCTGACGGGGCATAGTTGCGCCTCTGACAAGCGCCACTCCAACAATCCATTTTCTAATGCGTGAGCTTGTTTTCAATTTGGATACCTAGTTCCAGTAGTGCATGAAGGGAGGTTAGAAAGGGGTGACTAGTTAGGGTGTTCCTAATTTTTTGTGAGAGCCTATTTCTAAAGTAAAAGATGAGTGCTCCTTCTCCCCATGTTGTAACTTATCTGGTGTGGCCCTGAAATTTGGACACATACTCAGAGACACATTTTTTCTGTTGCAACTGGTTGGGAGAATGCTCTGAGGTTGTGGCCACAATGGGGTCACCATATACTCATTCAAATGCCACCATGAACTGAAGGAAATCTGTTGCCAACTCACCACTTCCAAGGAATTCCTTTGTATGTGGCCTTGTCTGTGAGGTATGAGATTGTGAATCCAATTTTTGATCTCTCATCTTGGAACTGATTGCAGTTGAGAAGGACATAAAGATTTACCTGAAATGCATACTGATACGCCTGGAGACCTTGATTTATATTGAAGATTTCTGGGACAGAAATCTTTGGGCCTTTAACAAGCGGTGCTGGTGTCACGAGCTGTGCCTGTGCCTCAGCTGCAGTGGGGCTAAAGTATGAGGTCCTTTCATCTGCTGGACATTCCATGAGTCAGGCATTTTGTTCTTTCAAGTTTGCCATTTGCTCTTGCATTGCAGCAAGGGTTTCTGCATCAGGTTGACCTGAGGGGCTCATTGTTCTTTGGTAGTGTGCCAATTAAGATCAGACAGAATGTTAAGACCTAAAGGCAGACTACCAATAGCCTAAGATGTGACTGACTATGCTTGATGCAACAGTGAGGCTAACTAAGACTGACTATTTTAGGACTTCCAACAGTGAGAAAAGACAGGACTGACTATGCCAATTGGAAGTGAAACTAGAGAATAACTAAATTACTAGATAAGTTTTACAATGGGGAGTGCTCCACAGTGCTTTCCCCATATAACCCCCTTATTCAATATCCACTCTTCTTCCTCTTTAAAATACATAGCACCCATAGCGCTCCTCCTCCCCACCTCTCAACCAAATCCTAACACATTGGAAATTAGGAGAAGGGGAGAGTTGACTGTGGCTAGTAGGAGGAAAATGTCTGTAGAAGTGCTGGGGAGGGAGGTCAAGAGGTAGATGGGGAGTCTTTTATTAATGCAGATGCATGCTTGTATGAGGGAGAGGCGAGTAGAAGGAGCAGGTTCTAGCCCTGTTCCACAGTTGGGGAGAAGCAGTCTGGAGCATTGAATAGCTCTTGAATAGCAAGGGTATTGTATTTACAGGTGGAGAGGCATTGAGGAGGGAGTGGAAGAAAATCTGGGAACAGTGGCAATTCAGCTGGAATATAGAAAGAGAAAAAAGAGGAGACTTAGTGTCACGCGACACGTGACACTCGAGGCAAAAGTATCTCATTAAATCATTACTAAAGGGTTCAAATCCATACTCGAAGCACAGAAAGCAACTCTCCATAGCAACTGCAACTTTCCTTTGTGTACTCGCTATTCAATTGCGCTAGCCTAAAACTCTATATCTAAATTAGTCAATCTGTCAATAGTGTGTCTTAGTTTTTTTCCCAATAAGCGACGCACAGCGCAATAGTTAATATAATAGTACATTAAAAGGTTCATGAAATGTCTGTGGGTTATTAAGGGGTAGTGAGCATGGACGGAATGCTTAGTGAAGGATTAAGGGGTTCACGGATGTTAGTGAGGAGGGTCCAGGTGTTACCGATATATTTTAAATGGGTTGTGGTGTGCGGAATGGTGGATGAGTATGAGGTCAATGCGAGGAGGAGTAAAGTATATAAAAGGGGCTGGGTTTTTGGTTCGACATTCCTTAGAATTAAATTATAAAACGTATTTATAGTTAATAGTGATAAAACTCTAAGTAAAATCATTATTATAGTATCTTCCTTTATTTTCTCAATAATCATCTCTAAATCCTAAATCTTTGATTGTTGAGTTTCCAACCCTCCGTGAGATCTTAAGAATTTTAATATTACCGTTCAATTATAATAGAAACCTTCTCGAACATAACTCAAAGCAGTAGTTCTTCCTTCAAGTCATCTTCGAATCACTTCCTCGAACTATCCCTCTGTACTTCGAAGAAGTATCTGAACCTTTCATCTCACTTGCAGGAACATCCTCGACCTTGTGCATAGGTCGTCCGGTGACAGTATAATTAAATTCTCCGTAGTTCTCATTCTTTGCACTAATACATCCCTTTTCAGGTGTTTTCTCTAAATTCTTGAAATGGCACCTGTTCAACACAATCCTCCTACAGGCGCTACTACTAAAGCCTGCGCCAGAGGCAGGCCAACAGCCAGTAGGCCTGTTTCCCGCACTCACTCCTTGGAGCCACTCGACCTTTGGGAATGGCAACATTCAGTCCAATCGGTAGAAGACATCCCACAAGATTTCGATGATTCTAGTGATGATAAAGAAGGAAAGGATACAATGCACAAAGCACCATCCGCCCCTGCTAACCACCCTTCTAGTCAACCTTCAGAACCTGGACTATCCAATTCTCTGGAAGATTTCATGAGACTTTTCATGAAGACCCTTTTAAATTCAACGTCTTCAGAGGGATCTAAATTCAAAACTCCTTCTATGAAATCTCCTGATAAATTTGATGGAGAACATCCAGACAGATTGCAACCCTTCTTGCAAACCTGAAAACTCCTGTTCCATAATGACCCTCGAACCTTCAATAACGACAGATCGAATGTTGTTTATGCTTCTTCATTCCTGGCCGGAAAAGCAGCAAGATGGTTCGAACATTATCTTCTCATGCTCTCTTCAACCAAAACCCATTTACTTACTAATAACTGGGAAAAGTTCGAAGACCAACTCTTCACGTTGTTTGGTGACCCTAATGAAACTGAAAACGCAGAAATTGAACTTGATTTACTTCGCATGAGTTATAATGGGAAAGCCTCTGAATATATCTTGAACTTCAGAGCACTTCAAACTCAAGTAGGTTGGAATGATGCTGCCCTTAAATATCATTTCAAAAAAGGACTTCCTTCGAGGATTCTGGATCAGTTAAATCTTCACAGTCAGAAGATGACTACTTTAACAGATTTAATGTATCAAACCCTAGAACTTGACGGCGTTTACCAAGGATGACTTCAACATTGTCGATACGCCAACAAATCTCAAGGCTTAAATTTCAAATTGGGACCTTCTTCACACCCACGAACAACTCAATCCTCCTTGACTCAATCCAAACCTGTTAAGGGAAAAGACAAACCTCGACCGAAAAGCTTGACCCCAGGAAATATCAGTAAAGTACTGGATCCTAAAGGGGAACTTAAAGAAGCTGAGAGGAAGAGGCGAACAGATAATGGGTTATGTATGTATTGTGGGGGTAAGCACATGCTGGAAGATTGTGTAAAATTGAAGGAAAGAGAAGGTACTAGTTCAAAGCCAAAAAACTAGTAGATAGTTTACTTTTGTGCAAAGCAAACTATCTTATCTCTCCCAGTGCACAGAACCTCCATGTCTTAAGGACTGGAGTTGCCTTAAACCGCTTGAGATTCATTCTTTTTAAGGAGGATATCCCCTTCAGTTGTCTTATAGACTCTGGAGCTTCAATTTCTCTTGTCAGTTTATCTTTTGCCGAGAAGTTACAGCTGACATTTACAGATATCGATCGAACTCCAATTTACTTGGTCAAATCAGAGGTGCTCAAGTATTGGGTCAGTAAGAAAGTTTTATGGGTTTTCAACTTTCAAAATTTTCCCCCTTTTGAGTGGGAACTTACAGTCTTGGACGCCCCAAGGATGGACGATACCATTCTTGGCCATGACTCATTAACGCATTGGAATCCTTAAATTATTTGGACAGGGGGATTGATCACCCCACGAACTAAGTATATTTCTGATTCTTCAATTCATGTCAATAGGGAATTAAACAACCTGCCTGTCAATGTCCTGCTAGAGGACAAATCTCTGCCAGGTGACTTGCAAGCATCTGATCTTTCTTTAAATGAGCAATTGGCTAACCCTTCTAGCTCGATGACAACACTTGAAGAGGATTTAAATTGCCTCGAAGTAATCGAATTATGCTCTCTCAATTCTGGTCTTCCCTCAACAGATTCTCTCAAAGATGATGAGGACAACCAAATCGACGTTGAAGCCATTAAATCGACTCTACCAGAAATCTATCATGATTTCCTCAATGTTTTTTCAATCCGCAAGGCCGATAAGTTACCACCTCATCGACCCTACAACCATCAGATAGAGTTAATAGGTCCAGAACCTCTGGCAGGTCCTGTCTATTCTTTGTCAAAGGACGAATCTCAAACTCTTCGAGACTACATTGCAGAGAATTTAGCCAAAGGTTTCATCAAAGCCAGTAAATCTCCAACCGGCTCCCCTGTCCTCTTTGTAAAAAAGAAGGATGGTAGTCTTAGGTTGTGTGTTGACTATAGAAAGCTCAACACAGTCACTACGAAGAATGCATATCCTGTTCCTCCTATGTCATTGCTTCTTACCCTTTTTAATGGTACTAATTTTTTTTCTAAAATTGATCTTAGAGACACTTACAATCTTCTTTGAATTGTGGAAGGTCATGAACCACTGACTGCAATGCGCACTAGATTTGGTAGTTTTGAATATTTAGTTATGCCTTTTGGATTGTATAACTCACCATCTACTTTTCAAACTTTTATCAATGAAATCTTTCAAGATGTTGTCGAAAAATTTGTTGTCGTCTATTTAGATGATATTTTAATTTTCTCAAAGACACTGGATGAACATATTCATCATGTTCAACAGGTTTTAAATGGACTTCGAGGTCATGGACTCTACGCCAAGCATAATAAATTCAAATTCCATCTTAAATCTATTGATTTTTTGGGTTTTACATTATCCACTGATGGTTTAGTCATGGACAACAAAAAAGTTCAAAAGGTCCTGGAATGGCCTGAGCCCATATCCGTTCAATCCCTCCAAGGATTTTTGGGTTTTGCAAATTTCTATAGAAGATTTATTAAAGATTACTCTAAAACTATTTCCAATCTTACTTCTCTTCTTAGAAAAGATATTTCTTTTGTTTTTACTTCCACAGCGCAAAAGGAATTTGAAGCATTGAAGAAGGCGTTCACCACAGCTCCAATTCTTCGACACTTTGATCCTACTGCTTCGACAATAGTCAAGACAGATGCGAGCGATTATGCTATTGCAGGGGTCATTTCTCAATTGAATCTGGAATCAAAACTGTTTCATCCTGTTGCTTTTGAGTCACACAAACTCATTGCAGCAGAGTAAAATTATGAAATTCATGACAAAGAGCTTTTAGCTATTATTCACTGTCTTAAAAAATGGTGCTCTTTTCTTCTCAGCTTAGATAGTCCTTTTCAAATTTTAACAGACCATAATGCTTTGAAATACTTTATGTCTTCCAAAGTGTTAACCAGGCGTCAAGCCAGGTGGGCTGAATTTCTGTCTGAATTTCCTTTTTCTATCTCCTATCGCCCAGGTAAGAATTGCATTTTCCCAGATATCTTGTCACGTCAGGACAACGTTTACCCACAGCGGGGGGATGCATTTGCTGACAAAAACCCAGCAAAGGTGAAATCAATCTTCAACAAATCAATATTAACAACTCATCAACTTAATTTGATGACAATTCAATCATTTCAAAATCCACTATCTAACATCCTCGAAGCTCAGTCGAAGGACGATTATTGTTTAGGGTTAAAAGACAAAATACTATTGAAGAAAGGGGCCAAAATATTTAGTATTGAATCAGGTCTATTAGTCTTCAAAGGTAGAGTAGTCATACCCGACAACAATGAGATAAAATTATGGATTTTCAACAGTTGACATGATTCTCCATTAGCTGGTCATTTTGGGGTTGATAAAACCTACCAGTTAATAGCGAGGGATTTTTTCTGGCCAGGTATGACCAGGGAAATCAAGACCTATATAAAAGCTTGTTACGAATGTAATAGGAATAAGGCTCCCCGTCACCGGAAGTATGGGTTGCTTAAACCACTTCCTATTCCCTCTAAACCTTGTGAATCTTTATCAATGGATTTTATTTCTCAACTTCCTCTTTCCAATAATTTTGATGCTATATTAGTAATAGTAGATAGATTCTCCAAAATTTCTATTTTCATTAAAACCACTACTACTGCTACTGCAGAAGATCTTTCAAATATGTTTCTAGAATATGTATTTTCGAAACATGGCTTACCTAATGATATTATTTAAGATGGAGGCTCATTGTTTGTATCCACATTTTGGACTCAACTGTGTCGACAACTCAATATCTCGAGGAACCTCTCCACAGCCTATCATCCCGAAACCAATGGGCAAACAGAAAGGGTCAACCAAATCCTGGAACAATACCTTTGAATGTATGTCAGTTACCAACAAGACGATTGGACCACATGGCTACCATTGGCCGAATTTGCTTATGATAACTCAACTCATTCTTTGACACAAAAATCTCCTTTTGAAACTGTTTATGGAAGACATCCTCGATTCAATTCAATCCATGTGGGAACTAATCATCATGCAGAACATTATCTTCAAACCATAACACGACTCCAAGAGGAACTTAAATCAAATCTGGAATTATTGGTTCGAAGGTACAAGGAACAGGCTGACAAACATCAACAAACTGCTCCTCCTTTTAAACCAGGTGACAAAGTATGGCTTGACGCACGGAACATTTGAACGACTCGAACATCAAAGAAACTGGCTGAAAAACACTTAGGGCCATTCAAAATTGACTCTGAAGTCTCTAAAACTGCATTTCGACTCAAGCTACCTCCTAAATGGCAGGCTATTCACCCTGTTTTTCACGTGTCTCTCCTGGAACTGGCTTGAGAAACATACCTAGGCAAGAACCAACCTCCTCCGGAACCAGTCGAAGTAGAAGACCATCTAGAGTGGGAAGTAAGCCATATCCTTGATTCAAGAATGCGCAAGGGGAAACTTCAATACCTCGTGGAATGGGAAGGCTTCCTCGATGACTCAGACGAAAAAACATCCTGGGAACCAGCCATCAATGTTTCTAACGCCCCTGAACTCCTAAAATCTTTTCATCTTAAATACCCTTTAAAACCAAAACCTTAAAACTCTTTTTTTTCTTTTCTGTTTTTTTTCTTTCCTTTTAAATCTAAAACATTTTTATTTCTAAAAAATCCTTTTTGTTTTCTTCTTTATTCTTTCTCTTTTCAAAATGTTTCAACCTTCTTTTTAAAAAAAAATAATAATAATAATAAATAAAATAAAATAAAATTAAATTATATTAAAATATAAGTAAAGTAAAATATAAATAAAAATAAAATAAAACGAAATAAAAATAAGAATAAAACAAATAAAAAATTAAAAATAAAATAATAATAAAAATTTTATTTTTCTTCTCAATTTTCTATATACATTCTTCTTTAAAATTTTATTTTCCTCGAACTATCAAAATTCTTCACAAACATTACACTACCATCTTTCTTGAACTTCACTTTAACTTCTAAATCACCTTTTTAAATTCTTCAAAACAAATTACTTCTTTCTTCAAAATCCTCTTAAAATTTTATTTCGTCTCTTCTTTTCTTTCTTTTCTTTTTTCAAATAACTAAAATCCCTCAAATCATCAATTAACAAACTTAAAAAACAATTTTTTTCCTTAATTATCTCAATCAATTATTTCTTTCTTTCTTCTTACTTAATTCTTTTATTTTGAACTTTAAAACTAAAACTCCTTCAATCAAATATTCTTTCTTTTTTTCTCATTTAAACTTCTTCTTTCAAAATCTTAAAACAAACTCTATTTAAATCTTTTTTCTGTCTTTTCCTTCTTTCTCTCAAAATCTTATATAAAAACTAATAAATAAAAATAAATAAATAAAAAAATAAAAAATAAAATTCTAAATAAAATAACAAAATAAAATAATTAAATACAAATTGTTTTTACATTCTTTATCTTCTTTTCTCCTTTTATTTTAAATTTTCTCTTTTATCTTCTCCCAAACCAATCCCTTCATCTTCTCCAAAATTTCCCTTATCTCCTTTCTACATTTCTCAAAGTTCTCCCCCTCTCCTACCGGAATCAACTCCCCAAGTTCAAGTAACTCCTCGGCTACGTCAAAGGAAGTGGCATCAATAATGTTATCAATCTTGCCGCTGAAGTCTTCAATAAATTTTGCTCGTCGAACCTGACGAGGTTTCTTTGACCATACTTGATCGAGGGTTTCTTTGTTTTCCTCCCTCGAGGTAACAATTGGTAATCTACCCCCCACCCACACTGCCACTTCCACCGCAGTGGGTCCCACAAGGGTCGCTTCCACATTTGAAGCTTCCGTTGTAGGGACCTCGATGATGACGTCTGAATTCTAAAAACAGAATCATCAGTAATTAAAATTATAAATTATAAAAGGGTGAACTTACTTCAAAGATTGGTTCAGGCTCCAAAAATAATCTAGGAGTGACCTTCTCTGCCACCTCCCTTTCCTCTTCGTCATCTTCGATGACCACCCGTTGCTTTTTCGGGATTTTCCTCAAGATGGGAATTTCTTCTTCCTCCTCAACCAATTTGTCAACTTCCTCCTTGATGACCCCCCTCTTGTTTGCAGCCCTAGTCACCCAGGTGTTCACATCATCCTCAACATCCTCCTCATTTCCCCCCACCGATTGATCGTCCCCAATGGACACATCCCAGATGTCCTCGACTACTTCCTTTGATTTAGGGATCACCCAATACTTCGTCTTAGTAAACCAACTCTCAATGTCGGCATTCTTCGCTAACGCGTCACATGCCACTCTTCTCCATTGGCAAAACTTGCACTTCTGGAGAGGCCCTCGTGTCGCCGTGCTCTCCACGCAGAAATACTCCATTGACTCGCAAGCCGTGAAAGTCTTTGAAAATTGCCGTGTGACAACACCCCCATCCGCTTTAGGGTGTGGAGGCGTGGGAGTCGGTGTAGGGAAATCTGTCATAGTAATTCAAAGTAATAAAATTAATAATTAAGTAAAATAGGAAGGGAAACTAGTGTGGGAAATATGTTTTACGCTCAGCAGAGCTCGCGTTCTTATACCCGGGCATCTGTCACGTGACACGTGACACTCCAGGAAAAAGTAGCTCATTAAATCAATACTAAATGGTTCAAATACATACTTGAAGTGCAGAAAGCAACTCTCCATAGCAGCTGCGACTTTCCTTTGTGTACTCGCTATTCAATTGCGCTAGCCTAAAACTCTATATCTAAATTAGTCAATCTCTCAATAGTGTGTCTTAGTTTTTTTCCCAATAAGCAACGCACAGTGCAATAGTTAATATAATAGTACATTAAAAGGTTCATGAAATGTCTGTGGGTTATTAAGGGGTAGTGAGCATGGACGGAATGCTTAGTGAAGGATTAAGGGGTTAACGGATGTTAGTGAGGAGGGTCCAGGTGTTACCGATATATTTTAAATGGGTTGTGGTGTGCGGAATGGTGGATGAGTATGAGGTCAATGCGAGGAGGAGTAAAGTATATAAAAGGGGCTGGGTTTTTGGTTCGACATTCCTTAGAATTAAATTATAAAACGTATTTATAGTTAATAGTGATAAAACTCTAAGTAAAATCATTATTATTGTATCTTCCTTTATTTTCTCAATAATCATATCTAAATCCTAAATCTTTGATTGTTGAGTTTCCAACCCTTCGTGAGATCTTAAGAACTTTAATATTACCGTTCAATTATATTAGAACCCTTCTCGAACATAACTCAAAGCAGTAGTTCTTCCTTCCAGTCATCTTCGAATCACTTCCTTGAACTATCCCTCTTTACTTCGAAGAAGTATCTGAACCTTTTATCTCACTTGCAGGAACATCCTTGACCTTGTGCATAGGTTGTCCGGTGACACTTAGATAAATGTGTAGGTCTCATTATTGGGAATTTTTTGAGGTCAACTACTGTGGTGGGGTAGGTTGAAGATGTGTGTTGAGGAAGGATCTTGGAGCAGGGCCAGTAGTGTAGTAGATCCCTTCTTTAGAGTGTGATTTTGAGGAAGAGAATTGACACATCTAAAGCACACAGGTGAGGGGAGAGAGGGTTTGTTTCATGTTTTTGAATTTTAGTGGCCAGCGCAGCTCAAACATCTGGGAGAAAGCAAGCAGTGGATTGACAAGTGGCCCTTTCCCCAGCATTGGAAACAGTTGCTAAAGTCCCTGTTAACTGCTTCTGTGCATCTAACTTGACCATCACAGATGAAGGGGAAGGAGGGGGTGGGGGAGGAGAGAAGATCCGCATCATTTTTTTTTAGAAAATGATGAATTTCTGAGGAGTTTTTTTCCCAACTCTACCCTCAGCACATTTCAGCCAGGACACACAGTAGAGAGACTTGAGGGATTCCGGGTTTTCCTCTACCAGTTTGTCAAGGAAACTTTGGCTGTCAGGGTTGAATGAAGTTGGGATACCATGAGCAACCACGGGGAAGGTAGGGGGCTTGGAGATCATGCCATCTGGGGTCCATGATTTTCATGAGCTTGAAAGGGCAAGATGGTCTTTCTCAGATGTAAAAATTAGTTTGACATCATTGGATTGGTGGCAAATAGCACCTTGGATCCAGATAAATGAGGAGGATGAGGGAAGGGAGATTTTTTGGGCTGAAATTTTGTTGTTGAGGAAGGTGAGAAGTTGTCCATTCATTAGGTTTTAGAGGACTGAAGAGGTGGGGTTAGATTGTTTGATTGTGATGGTGGGGGGCTCAGGGCTAGAGGAGAGGGGGGGAACAGCTAGGGGGAAGGCCTGAAGTAGTGTACTGGGCAAAAGAGCAGCGGAGAAGGGAAGAATTTGGGGCAGTAGGGAGAGGGGCTTTGATTTGGGAAAGGATTTTGTCAATTTTCTTTTCAATGGATGTGAGAGAGGTGGAAGGTGGATTGTTGGATGATTGGCATGAGAGTTTTAGACAGGGTACAGATGTCTAACATAGTTGCCACATGGATAGAGATTTTGGTACCTTTCCTGGGGGGATCAGGGATGGTACCAATAAGGTCTTTAAGACAATCCATGAGTACCACAGGGTTGAAGAAATGTGATTTGGGCAGCTGGAGTGTTCTGGTTAAGGAATGGTGGGCTTGAGGAGAGGCTAAGGTCAAAGAAGAAAATGTTAAGGTTGTGAACAGAGGTGTTAAGTGAGTTCATGGGTTGGGGTGCTGGGGAGGCTGAGGGGGGGGGAGATTTCCACAGGTCAAGGGAGGGGAGGTAGTGGGGAGCATAGTTGGGAGGTGGTTAAGAGAAGTTTGGAATGAACCCTTCTAGAATCCTCAATGGAGTTGATTGAGTGTCTTCTGGAGCAGGAGGAGGGGATATGTATCTTCATTTTTTGGGGGCAGGATAACAATGAGGAGAGGAAGGGAGGGGAGGGAGGGGAGTCTTGGACCAAAGGAGGTGCGTGATCGGGAGGCAGTTCAGAAGGTGAATTTTGAGGCATGTCAACGCGTGTAACATGGTGCTTCTGGTTAGAATCCATGTTTCTTAACTTTTGCACAACTGTTGCACCCTTTGGCAAAACAAAAATGTGTTGTAGTGTATGGTGAAACAAAAATAAATATGCACAAAAATATGCATCACCCCATTGTACATACACGTCTTAGAATTGTTAGTTCCTCTTGGTGAAAAATTTACTGACGCTGTCTTTACAGGTAAAACATGAAATTTTTGTTTCTTCTCAGACAAAAGTTACTGACATTGTCAGTGTAAGTAAAAGCTTGACTAAAATAATACATAAAATTGTAAATTACCTAGTTCCATTTTAGTCTGGAGGCTGCCCTTTTCTCCTCTATATTTTTACCTTTTAGGCTTTGGATGACCTTGGTTTTTGTTTTGTCCCTCTCCCAAAGTAACTTGACACATTTTCAAGCCCAATAGGTTCACACTACAATAAGTATTTGTTTTGTCTTGGGGTGCAACAAAGGTGCAACAATTACACAACAGTTATGTAACAGTTATTTTTAGCACTTAAAGGTCTTAGGTGGGTCTTAAGTGCAAAAAAAAATTGTTTTGTAACTGTTCCACAAATTTTGCCTAATTGTTGCTCCCCATGGCGAAACAAACATGTGCTGTAGTGTCATAATCCTACTAATAAGGGGTATCAAAGCTAGAAATTTGTAATTATTTAAAAGGTATTTCACAGCACAAAAAGAAGGCCAAAAACTTGACATTAATTCTCAGTAAAAAGGCGTTTTGGGGCACAATATGGAATATTTTAAAAAATAATCATGGTTTATTTGGTGGAAAAAAGAAGTATTTTGAAATGGAAGTTTTCTAACTTTGATACCCCCTAATATAACCAACTGTGAACTGGTTATCCATGGCACCACTATGTGTCATACCTTTTCTTTTCTCAAGGTTTTTTTTCACACTTTGTTGGGGATGCAAGTGTAATTTGACATTCTGAGTGTTTCAAATTCCAATCTTTTTTCCCCTTTTCAAACTGGGTGGTGGAGTGAGCTTAAAGAAAAAAATCAACTTCTATCCCATAGGTGAAGCTTTATTCAAATTTTCCCTCGATTGCATGCTGTGCGATTCCTTTCATCTAGCACCAATGCAAGGAGGCAGGAAGGAACTTCTCTTTTGAGTCTTGATGCTGAGGAGCTAGACTACCTAGTATCACGAAAAAAGAGTATTTGTTTTGGACAGCATGGGCTTGAAAAATCACTCCACACCAAGAATGCAGTTGAATGTAGATTGAGGAAGTTGAGGGCATCATTTTTGACTCACACCATGTGCAAACTGCGGAGGATACCAAAAAAACCTTCTTGTATATCTGGGTCTCCTCATCCCCTCCATATTTTTTTCATCTTCTCCCACTTCCATCTGACAAATTTTGCCCTCTTTCCAAAAATGACAAGTCGCATTTGATTGCGCCAGCCACCCTCAACCAACTTTTGGTGACCTTCCCACTTCCTGCCTTTTTATTTTAGATCACACCTCCCTTTTGGACCACACAGACATGGCTGGTCCTGCAGTATCAGTGAAAGTTGCTTTGTTTATGACATCATCTGCCATTGCCAATGCTATAAAGGTAAGTTAAAGAAACCTTATAAAGATAAAATAGAAGCAGTCCTTAATAAACTGATCTGCCCTTATGAGTGGCCTTTGCCGCTGTTACCTAAATAATAAAAAATAAATAAATAATATTGAGTGAGATTAAAAGACGTGGGGAATAGCTAGATACAAAGTCCAACCTTATAAAGATAAAATAGAAGCAGTTGTTAATAAACTGATCTTCCCTTACGAGTGGTCTTTGCTGCTGTTACCTAAATACAATGATTATAGATTGAATTAACATTAATAGATGATTTTAAAATAGATAATCAGTTAAACCTGACCTAAATAATAAAAAATAAATAAATAATATTGAGTGAGATGAAAAGACGGGCAAAAAGAACAAAGAGAGCCCACTATATAAGTTAATGTCTCGCTCAATATGAATAGATATAATTGAATAGGAAATACAAGAACGCCATATAATGACACAAGTATATTTCTACACATTTAAAGTATCATCTATAGCTATAAATGGAAAAACTAAGAAAATAGAATAAAATTCAACATTATTTGTTCTTACATAAGTCTGCAAAGTTTTTTTAAATATTGTCACTGATTTATTTTCTAACTTCTATCTATTTTATTATTTATCACCTATGTTAGTTTTATTTCCTTAAAAACATGAAGAAATTATGGTGAAAGTGGTAAATAATGAGATAATGGGAGAATAAGAGGCTTTTGAATTCAAAATATAAGAATAGGGAGCCAGGGAAGTGTCATGCTTTGGGCTACTGAGGGATGATAGACATTTTAATTCAGGTTTTCTGAATTTCAAAAAGATAAAAGGATGGAAACTGGAGAGCGGATAGTGGTCATGCAGGCGGGAGTTTTAAAAGGAGAGGATGAAATAAAAAATCTCGGTGAGGAATACACAACTTCCTAGTTGTGATTTTGAGTCCCAGTGTCAGGCTAAGGTCAAGTACAAAGATGTGAACTAGCTTGAATGGTCAGTTGTCTAGAAGATTTTGGTGGTCCTATATGAATACTGTAGTAAAAGTCCAATAAGTATTACAATAAAACTCAACATAAGGGTCTCAGTAATTCTAATCTCACTAATTATATATGGCTTACAATCTTTATAGTTGGTAGAAAAATAGATTTAATAAATTCAGATACTATTCATAGACTTTAAAAGTAATATTGATATGTATTGTAACTGTATTGGTTATATGTTTAATTGTAATGATAAAGAATGAGGAAAATAAGACCAAAAACCTTGTATTTTTATAGACAATTACTTCCCCAATGACCCCTATGATTTACCAGCTCAATTGTCGCCGGACAACCTACGCACAAGGTCAAGAGTGTTCCTGGAAGTGAGATGGAGGGAGGATTTAGAAACTTCTTCAATGCACAGAGGAAATGTTCGAGGAAGTGATTCAAAGATGACTCAAAGGCAGAGCTACTGCTTCGAGATATGTTCAAGAAGAATTCTAATATAATTTAAAGGTAATATTAAAATTCTTAAGATCTCACAAAGGGTTGGAAACTCATTTATCAAAGATTTAGGATTTAGAAATGATTACTGAGAAAATAAGGAAAGATACAATAATAATGATTTAACTTGAAGTTTTACCACTATTAACTATATATACGTTTTATAATTTAATTCTAAAGAATTTCAAACCAAAAACCCAACCTCTTTTATATCTTTTACTCCTCCTCGCATTGACCTCATACCCATCCACTATTCTGCACACCACAGACCATTGGAAAATACACCCGTTACACCTGGACCCTCCTCACTAACATCCTTCAACCCTTTAATCCTCCACTAACCATTCCGTCCATGCTCACTGCCCCTTTTAATAATTCACAGACATTTAATAAACCTTTTAGCGTACTATTACATTGACTATTGCGCTGTGCGTCGCTTATTGAGGAAAAGACTGAGACACACTATTGAGAGATTGACTAATTTAGATTTAGAGTTTAGACTAGCGCAGTTGAATAGTGAGTACACAAAGGAAAGTCTCAGTTGCTATGTAGAATTGCTTTCTGCGCTTCAAGTATGGATTTAAACCTCTGTATTATTGATTTAATGAGCAGTTTTTGCCTCGAGTGTCACGTGGCACGTGACAGATGCCCGGGTATAAAAACACGAGCTCCTTTGAGCGTGAGACATATACTTCCCACACTATTTTCCTTTTATTTAATTCTTGTTTATTATTATTATTATGTCAGCTGGTCCAACTCCAGCTCCCACGCCTCCACACCCCAAAGCAGATGGTGGGCTTGTTACTTGACAGTACTCCCAAGCATGCACGGCTTGTGAAACAATGGAATACTTCTGTGTTAAAAGGACAGCTACTCAAGGTCCTCGCCAGAAATGCGAATTTTGTCAATGGAGACGGGTGGCGTGTGACGCTCTGGCTAAAAACTATGACATCAAACAAAGGTTTACCAAGACCAAAGAAGTGGTCGAAGATATATGGGATGTGTCTATTGGTGATGATCAATCAGAAGCAGTTGAGGAGGAAGTCAAGGACACCATGGCAACCTTGGTAACCCAAGCCACAGGTACAAAACAAAGGGTGGAAGAGGTGGTGGATGAATTGGCGGAGGAAGATGAGGAGGAAGTCCCCATCTTAAGGCAGACGCCGAAGAAGCGGCGGATGGTCATCAAAGATGACAAAGAAGAGAAAGAAGTGACGGTGGAAGTCACATCGAAGTTATTTCTAGAAGGTGACCCATTATTCCAAGTAAGTCCATTCTTCTGTTGTTTTAGAAACTTTGTTACTGATGATCTTGTTTTAGAATTCAGATTTCATTGCAGAATTTCCGATTGCGGAAGCTGCACCATTGCTTCCAGTTGAGGCAGAACAACCAGTGGTTGATTTGAGGGAGGACAACAAAGAGACTCTCAACCAGGTATGGTTGAATGAACCTCGCCAAGGTCGACAAACTAGATTCATTGAAGAGTTAAGCGGTGAAGTTGATTAGATTGTTGATTCTGCCTCCTTCAATGTGGCCAAAGAATTACTTGAAATTGGAGAAGGGGTACCGGTAGGAGAGGGAGAGGTTTTTGAGAAATGTAGGAAGGAAATAAGGGTAATTTTGGAGAAAATGAAGGGATTGGTTCGAGAGAAAATAAAGGAGAAAATTTAAAATGGAAGGAAAAAAGGAAAAGAAAAAAAAGTAGAAAGCAATTTGTATATTTATTTATTTATTTTTTATTTTGTTGTTTTAATTAAAATTTTAATATTTATTTTATAAGATTTTGAGAGAAAAAGAAAAAAAAAGAAGAAAAGGAAAAAAATTTGAATAAAATCTTGTTTTAAATTTTGAAAGAAGAAAAGAAAGAATAGTTAATTGAAGTAATTTTAGTTTAAATTTTAAAAAGAAAAAATTTAAGTAAGAAAAAAGAAATAGTTGATTGAAATAATTTTGTTTGAACTGAAAATTTAATGAAAAAAAATTGTTATTTGTGAAAGATTATTTATTGAAGTTTTGAGGAATTTTAGTTATTTGAAAAGAAAGAAGAAAAAGAAGAGAAGAAATAATATTTTAAAAAGAATTTGAAAGAAAGAAGTAATTTGTTCAAAGAATTTTAAAAGAGAGATTTAAAGGTTGAAGTTAAATTTGAGAAAGATTGTCGTATTGGGTTGGTGAAAAATTTTGATAGTTCGAAGAAAAAGAAATAAGGAAAAGAAGAAAAAGTTTGAAAAGAGAAAAGAAAATTTAAATGAGTTTATTGATTTTTTAAGATTTTAATTTTATTAGTTTATTTTATTTTAATTTTATTTTACTTTAATTTTACTTCAATTTATTTTTAAAAAAGGTTGAAAACTTTTGAAAGAAAAAGAAGAAAGAAAAAAAGAAAAGAAAGAATAAAGAAATTTTTAGAGTTAAAGATATTTTAGATTTTAAAGAGAAGATGTTTTAGAGTTTAAAGAAAAGAAAAAGAAAAGAGAAAGAAGAGAAAAAATAAAAGAGAGCTCTAAGGTTTTGGTTTTAAAGGATATTTAAGATGAAATGATTTTAGGAGTTCAGGGGCATTAGAAAAATTGATGGCTGGTTCCCAGGATGTTTTGTCTGAGTCATTGAGGAAGCCTTCCCATTCCATGAGGTATTGAAGTTTCCCCTTGCACATTCTTGAATCAAGGATACGTCTTACTTCCCACTCTAGATGGTCTTCTACTTCAACCAGTTCCGGAGGAGGTTGGTTCCTGCATGGGTATGTTTCTCAAGCAGTTCCAGGAGAGATACGTGGAAAACAGGGTGAATAGCCTGCCATTTAGGAGGTAGCTTGAGTTGAAATGCAGTTTTAGAGACTTCAGAGTCAATTTTGAATGGTCCCAAGCATTTTTCAGCCAGTTTCTTTGATGGTCGAGTTGTTTTAATGTTTTGTGCGTCGAGCCATACTTTGTCGCCTGGTTTAAAAGAATGAGCAGATTGTCAATGTTTGTCAGCCTGTTCCTTGTACCTTCAAATCGCTAATTCCAAATTTGATTTAAGTTCCTCTTGGAGTCGTGATATGGTTCAAAGATAATGTTCAGCAGGATGACTAGTTCCTATGTGGATTGAGTTGAATCAAGAATGTCTTCCATAAACAGTTTTGAAACGAGATTGTTGTGTCAAAGAATGAGTCAAGTTATTATAAGCAAATCTGGCCAATGGTAACCATGTGGTCCAATTGTCTTGTTGGTAACTGACATACATTGGAAGGTATTGTTTGAGGATTTGATTGACCCTTTCCGTTTGCCCATCGGTTTCAGGATGTTAGGCCGTGGAGAGATTCCTCGTGATATTGAGTTGTCGACACAGTTGGGTCCAGAATGTGGATACAAACAATGAGACTCTATCTGAAATAATATCATTTGGTAAGCCGTGTTTTGAAAATACATATTCTAGAAACAATTTTGACAAATCTTCTGCTGTAGCAGTAGTAGTGGTTTTAATGAAAATAGACATTTTTGAAAATCTATCTACTATTACTAATATAGCATCAAAATCATTAGAAAAAGGAAGTTGAGAAATGAAATCCATCGATAAAGATTCCCAAGGTTTAGAGGGAATAGGAAGTGGTTGAAGCAACCCATACTTCCAGTGACGGGGAGCCTTATTCCTATTACATTTGTAACAAGCTTTTATATAGGCCTTGATTTCCCTGGTCATACCTGGCCAGAAGAAATCCCTCGCTATTAACTGGTAGGTTTTATCAACCCCAAAATGACCAGCTAATGGAGAATCATGTCGACTGTTGAAAATCCATAATTTTATCTCATTGTTGTCGGGTATGACTACTCTACCTTCAAAGACTAATAGACCTGATTCAATACTAAATCTTTTGGCCCCTTGATTTGAGAGTACTTTGTCTTTTAACCCTAAACAATATTTGTCCTTCGACTGAGCTTCGAGGATGTTGGATAGTGGATTTTGAAAAGATTGAATTTTCATCGAATTAAGTTATTGAGTTTTTAACATTGATTCATTGAAAATTGATTTCACATTTGCTAAGTTCTTGTCAGAAAATTCATCCTGACGTGACAAGATATCTGTGACAATGCAGTTCTTACCTGGGCAATAGGAAATAGAAAAAGGAAATTCAGACAGAAATTCAGCCCACCTGGCTTGACGCCTGTTTAACACTTTGGAAGACATAAAGTATTTCAAAGCATTATGGTCAGTTAAAATTTGAAAAGGATAAACTAGGCTGAGAAGAAAAGAGTGCCATTTTTTAAGACAATAGATAATAGCTAAAAGCTCATTGTCATTAATTTCATAATTTAATTCTGCTGCAATGAATTTGCGTGACTCAAAAGCAACAGGATGAAACAACTTTGTTTCAGCATTTAATTGAGAAACGACCCATGCGATAGCATAATCGCTAGCGTCTGTCTCGACTATTGTCAAAGCAGAAGGATCAAAGTGTCGAAGAATCAAAGCTGTGGTAAATGCAGTCTTCAATGCTTCGAATTCCTTTTGTGCTGTAGAAGTAAAAACAAAAGGAATATCTTTTCTAAGAAGAGAAGTAAGATTGGAAATAGTTTTAGAGTAATTTTTAATAAATCTTCTATAGAAATTTGCAAAACCCAAAAATCCTTGGAGGGATTTAATGGTTTTGGGCTCAGGCCATTCCAGGACCTTTTGGACCTATTTGTTGTCCATGACTAAACCATCAGTAGATAAAGTAAACCCCAAAAACCAATTGATTTAAGATGGAATTCGCATTTATTTTGCTTGGAGTAGAGACCGTGATCTCAAAGTCTATTTAGAACCTGTCAAACATGATGAATATGTTCATCCAGTGTCTTTGAGAAAATTAAAATATTGTCTAAGTAGACAAAAACAAACTGTTTGACAACATCCTGAAAGATGTCATTGACAAAATTTTGAAAAGTGGATGGTGCGTTGCACAATCCAAAAGGCATAACTAAATATTCAAAACTACCAAATCTAGTGCGCATTGCAGTCAGTGGTTCATGACCTTCCGCAATGCGAATAAAATTGTAAGCGCCTCTAAGATCAATTTTAGAAAAGAAATCAGCACCATTGAAAAGTGTAAGAAGCAATGACATAGGAGGAACAGGATATGCATTCTTCTTATTTACTGTGTTGAGCTTTCTATAGTCAACACACAACCTAAGGCTACCATTATTTCTCTTTACAAAAAGAGCAGAGGAGCCGTATGGTAAGGTAAACTCTTACAGTCGCCTTGCTGTAAGCAGAATCCGGAGGAGATATGTGGATTTAGCTGAAAACCCTGTCCTTCCAATAAAAATAACAAAATGGGAATTCTAAATCACTAAGCTACCCAGTCTACTTGGATCTGATTGATGAAAATAATGAAACTCTAAAATAATTAATGCTTATCGAGATTTAAAGAAAGTGGCTGTTGATAAAAGAAATACTGATAACAACAATTAAGGTGTACCAGTGAAAGATCTGAAAAGATTGACTTTTATGTTTTTATTTTAATTTGAGTTTTTATGAGACAGCAATAATCAAGTCCCAGCGATGAAGACCTTTCTAAAGATACCCTTTATGAAGTGTGATTTAAATTGTTGAGTAGTATTTCTAAAATGTTATATATAAAATTTAAAGTTATAAGGGTATTACAAATTTATTTAATTTGTTGAGTAATAAAAAATGAGACCGTGGTGGTTAATGATTAAGCTGTATGATGTGTCCCCCCTCTCAATTTCGAGTTTGAGAAGTGCTTAAGTATTCCTAGTCACGTGCCTAAGTTTTCCCCTCCAGAGCTCTTCCAGAGTCAATCCGGAGCCCGTACGGAGTCCGTACGGAGCCGGAACGGAGTCCGAACGGAGTCCGTACGGAGTCGAAGAGGAGTCCGTCCGGACTTCCGGACTCAATTAGAACCTTAAAACTATAATAAAAAATCTAGAAAAATTACACATAATAGAGCTACTTCCCCTTTACATACCAAACTATTTTTCGTAGTCTGCGCAGCTCTAATTACCCCGTGAAAATTCATCGAAGTTAAGTAATTTCTGAAAATGTAAATATTTCTATAAAACTTTAAAACTCATTTAAAAATATAAGAAAAATAGTAAAAATTCTGGGAAAATTTCCCAAGGTTCTTGAGTGACTCGACTTAATACTTATAAATTTTTCAGACCGTAAAAATAAGTTTTCTCTGTAAAATAAATTGTTTTCGTGTAGGCATTTGCTTGTGACCAATTTCTTCATATTTTAAACTCCAATAAATTAAATAAAACCCTTTTATAAAAAATAATAACGCCAATCTTGCACGCCGTAATAACTCCATTTACATATTTAGGTGCCGTACTAAACTTTAGGCTACCACATCCTCCCTCCAATCGAGAATGTCCCCATTCTTAAAACTTTGCATAAGTGATTGAGCAATTCCAAAAGAATTATCTTTTCTAATAAAATAATTTGATAAATTTGTTTTAGCTGGTCTTCTTTTAAATCTTTATAATAAAAACATTCTTTCTTCTTCTCTGGCTTGATATAACATAAAATAATATAAATCTTGTGATGATTCCACTACTGAGAGCAAGGTTTGAATCCCTTCAGACTCCCATATACCAGTATTCCTTTTTGTCACAGCATTGAGAGGGTAAATCTTCCTACGAGCCGAATACTCCTGATTCCAACCTCATAGGGCCCCCCACTGAGCCGAATTCTATGATTCTAATCTTGCCATAAGGTCCTCCAAGCTTCACACCAAAAAAAAATGGCCTAACTATGAGGCACTAAAAAAAATCATTCCCTAAAATCCAACTACCATCCTAACTTCTGATTCCTTCATCACAATTTTCAAACTTTGCTATACAGCAAACCCATAAAATACTTTTGCCAGGCTTCCAATAATAATATTAACTTTAGACCATGTTAAAGCGCCACAAATTTCACCTAATTAACCATTATGCTTTCCTTAGCATCATCACCACCTATAATTTTAACCTCCTAAAGCTATCAGCACCCAATTCCAGAAATAATTGAATAACCAGTTTAGAGTCTTAGTGGACAGTGATAAATTAAAAGATTGAATTGAGTTATCCAAACAAGATTGACTTTCCAGTTTAAAGTCTTTGTGGACCAAACATGTAATCGATTGCCAGTTTATGGTCTTGGTGGACCAAAGATCGTTTAGGTGCATAAATAACTTGATAAATTCCTAAGTAAGGCCTAGGCTTGACCAAAGATTGAATAAATTTGATAATCCAGTTTAATGTCATAGTGGACCAAACATTTGATCGACAAGTAATCCAGTATAAGGCCATAGTGGTCCAATGAATGTTGAATTATCCTGCAGATATTAATTTTCCAGTTTAAAGTCATAGTGGACCAAACATTTGATCGATAAGAAATCCAGTTTAAGGTCATGGTGGACCCAACAGCTTGATAATAGTCCAGTTTAAGGTCTTGGTGGACCTAACATTTGATAACACTCCAGTTTAAGGTCTTGGTGGACCTAACATTTGATTTATATAAAAAAAATCCGTCTCCAAAAATATCCATAAAATCTTGAACATCCTTGAAATTCAGTTTAAAGCCTTGAAGGACTAACAGCTTCAATATAAAATTTTTAATGACAGTCTTGAAAATTAGCCAGTTTAAAGTCTTGGAGGACTAACAGCTCCAAAATTTGTATAAAAAACCTTAAAGAACGTCTTGAACAGTAGCTAGTTTAAAGTCTTGGAGGACTAACAGATCCAAAATATGTATAAAAAACCTTAAAGAACGTCTTGAAAAGTAGCCAGTTTAAAGTCTTGGAGGACTAACAGATATCTTGAAGTAAAATCCCATTGGTATTGAGTTCTCCTAGACCCTGTTTCCTGCCTAAACTAAATGAATAAAACTAAAAAGAATGAAAACTAAAAAAAATAAAACTAAGAAATATAATAATGATTTTGATTTAATTAATAAATTTTAATTTTAATTTTAATTTTTTTTTTTTTTATTTATTATTATTATTATTATTTTTTTTATTTATTTTATTTTATTTTTATTTTTATTTTTATTTTTATTTTTATTTTTATTTTTTTTTTTATTTTTTATTTTTTATTTTTTTTTTTAATTTTTTTTTTAAAAAATTTTAAAAGATGCCCCCTGGCCATTTGATGAGCCGTACCCTCGACATCATACCCACATCCAAGTGCAACTTGATGTGGTTACACAATTTTGAGTAATTGAAAAGAAAAGAAAATAAATGAAAGTTTTTAGAAGATAATTTTTATAATGATGATCACTGGGTGGGCTCCCTCCAATTTATAAAGATGATTAGAGACCACCAGTGAGCATCACCTTTACATTAATTCATAATATATATCAAAGAAAAGAAATCACAATCTAACATAAAAAATCAAAAACAAAATAAAAAAAAATCTTGAATCCGGCGTTGAGAGTGGTGTCTCTTGATTTGTTCCAGTTTATAGTCTTAGTGGACTTCCTAAAATTAAAAGACAAAGCCAGGATTCAACTAGAAACAGGGAAAATTTTGGAAACGAACATTATGGGGTAATTGTGTATAGAGCAGCCAGCCCATCAATTACCCCCACACTTGCCAATATTTAATTAAGAAGGTTCCCCTGTGAACACTTCTTCCAATAAATTTTAAAATTTTTCCAACACTATCTTCACCCATATTTTAAGAATTTTTAATTTTGAAAATTTTCAATGAAGGTTTTCTCGCATTTCGTTATGTTTCATCACAGTTTCGTTGTCCATATACAGTGTAACGATAGTAAAGTATTTTGATAAAAAAAAAGAAGATAGTTTATACTCGTTGCGGAGGAATCCATAAAATTTCGTAGATATCATTAAAATTGTAGTTTATCCTCATTTCGGAGTTATAAAATTTGATAAATGTCATTAAAATTGTAGTTTATCCTCATTTCGGAGTTCGTCCATATAATTTCATAAATGTCATAGTTTATCCTCATTGCGGAGGAATCCATAAAGTTTCATTGATATCATAGTTTATCCTCATTGCAGAGGTAGACTTCGGCACTCCTGGTGCCTCTAGGATAGAACCGTTTCACTTGATCGGCTGCTACCCTCTTCTTTAATACTACTCCATCCAACTCTTCTAGCACATATGAACCGCCGGAAACTTGCTCCTTGATTTTATACGGTCCATTCCACCTATCTGCAAACATCTTTCCCCACTGACTTTCCAAACTCCTATTATACACCAGGACCATATCTCCTGGGTTCAAAGGTTTCCTTAATCGATGTGCCAACCACTCATCCCAATATCTGACTGATTGATTTCGGATCTTCATCATCCGCGAATATGCCTTTTCTAAATATTCTTCTTTCTTTTCTAGCTGCATCATTCTTGCACACAATAATTCTTCAGTAGTTTTGACCGTATCCCAGTCAACTCCAAGATATGATTCAGCTTCTAAATCAACCAGTAAAACTGCTTTCTGTCCAAAAACAAGTTCATAAGGTGAAAATCCGGTCGTCCTTTTGGCAGTGATTCGATCAGCAAATAAAACTAAAGGTAAATAGTGCCTCCACTTTTTGGCACTTTTCCCACACATTTTAACTAAAGCATCCTTAATAACTTGATGCCCTCTTTCAACCATGCCTTCAGCTTCAGGATAATATGGGGTTGCTACCCTAACCTTTTATCCAACTTTCAATACAGCCTCTTCAAACTCTGTCCCAAATTCAGGACCTCCATCTACCGTTACCAACTTCATCACCCCATACCTATATACCCAATTATTCAAAAAAAATTCTGCCACATTTTTGGCAGTTAAATTAATAAGAGGCGCTGCCTCTACCCAACCAGATAAATCATCTCTGGCCACAATTAAATATTTATACCGTCCCTCTTTTATATGAACGGCATCTAAACTAACTCTTCCAAAGAGCGTATATTCACCGGTCGCGCGTCCAGGTTCTTTCGGCCTTAAATAACTTCGTCTTTGACATTCTTCGCATGACTGAACCCACTGTTTAACAGCCATCTTCATTCCAGGCCACCAAAATCGATCAGAAATTCTTCTAAACGTTTCTCCAATGCCTCTATTCCCGAGATCTTCATGCAGTGATTTCAAAACTAATTCTTGCCCCTTCTCTTGAGTTATAACTACTTGAGGATTTGGATACCTTCTCCTCATTAAACGTCGACCAGATAGGTAAAACGTAGATGACTTCCTCTTGATAGCCACCCATTCATCGTCTTCACAATCTTCTGGCCTCTCTAAAGTCAACAAATATTTGACTAACAAAAAATAAAAACCAGTCTGACCCCAGACTTCATCTTGAAAATCGATTAATATAACATCAATAGGGACTTCTCTATCACCAATATCACCTGCACATGAATGAGCCAATAATTTTTGACCCCTAATTAAATCTTTAATCGAGCTATGTTGACGTTGTTCTTCTAAACCTTTGGATCCTTCGTAAACCATATTCAAAATACCTCTTTCTCTTTATCCACCTTTTTATTTAAATTCTCTAATTCTCCAACATATACACCATTCCTTAATTTACTACTATCCCACACTACCAATCCATCTTCCTCTACATACATCACATCTTCTTCTACCTCCTCTCTGCCGAATTTATCTACACCTTTTCCAACACCTTTATTAACATAAAAACTATTTTCCAGTTTATCCTCTTGGTGGAGGTCATCATCACCATAATCTAAACACAATAGTCCTGCCAGTTTAACCTCATGGGGGAGGTATGGAAAGTCTTCAGCTCCTTTAGTGCTGGCTTTGATAATAGGTATATCTTCATCGAACTCTTCTGAGTCTGAATCTTCTTCAGTGGGTGGTCTCCTTGATAAACCATCTGGCATAGTAAAAGTTTTGCCAGGCTTATGAACTAAATCAAACGAAAAATGTTGAATAAAAGCTACCCATCTTGTCATGGGTGCATTCGGTAAACTTGGGGAATTAATCATCTGGATTAACGATTTCGCATCCACTTGCAACTCAAAATGTTGCCCCCACAAAATATGCTGAAGTTTCTTCAGTATTTTCGCCACACCACATAATTCCAATTTTGGTTGAGAATATCTTGATTCGACCTCAGTAAATACTACAGATTCATACCTAACTGGCCTGATGTAACCAGCTTTATCCATCTGAGACAAAACTGCCCCAGCTGCAACCTGACTTGAATCAACTGCTAAATAAATTCTGCCAGCTCCTTTTCCATAATCCAACTTGTTCAGGAGTAAATCCTTCCCTACAACCTCCTTCAACTTCACAAACGCCTTCTCACACTCTTCATCCCACTCCCAGTCTGCATCCTTTCTTGTTAACCGTCTCAATGGAGCTGCCAATGAAGAAAAGTCCTTAATAAACATTCTAACATATACACAAACGCCTAAAAACCCTCTAACTTCGGTCGTATTCTTGGGTCTTGGCCAGGACTGAATTTTGTTAACTTTCTTCTTGGACATAATCCTACCCTCTCTACATACCACATGGCCTAATATTTCTAAGGCTGGCACACAACAGGAAAATTTTGAACCTGAAATAGTTAAACCAGCCTCTTCAATTCGAAACAAGATTCTTTCTAAAGTAATTGCAAACTCCCAAATGAACTTGCGTATCCCGGGATTCTCTTCCAACACCTGGTTATCATAGTCGGTTGTTGGTCCCTTAATTCCTCCATCATCTATAAAGATTCCAGCATATTGTGGAATTTCATCTTGAAGGATCCAAGCCATCTGAGCTTGATAAACTGCAACCGAATTTGTTGCTCCTTGAGGTAATCTTGTTAACTGTAAACGTCCAAGTGGCGTATCGAATGTAGTGAGAGGTCTTGAGTCCGGATGTAACTCTCTCTCATCATATCCACCCATAATATCTCCCAAACCATAACACACTCTCCCTGCAAACGCTTCAACAAACTCCTCAGCACTAGGCGGTATCCCAGCATCCTTTATTGTAACCCTATTTAACTCCCTAAGATCATGAACAACTCTAAGCTTGCCATTTGGTTTCTTGATACAAAATACCGGACTAGAATAACTTGACGTTGATTGCTCATACAGTCCAGTGCGTATCCGTTCTCTGACAACTTTGATATAAGCTTCTTTCAATGCAGCCGGAATAGGAATCGGTTTCTGCTGCCACGTTTCATGACATACCACAGGAATATTTTAAGGCTCCCCATAGGAATGCTTCAACACACCCCTCTCCTCTTCTACAAAAGCAATGGCCTTCTCTCGCTTGACCATCACATCCAACAACAACTTCTTCTCTTCTCCAGACAACCAACCATCAGGTCCAAAATTAACAACACCCAGTCTCTCAAAAGTGATTCTTGACGTCTCAGAAAATTCAGGCGGATTCTTTACTAAGGGACTTTCATAAGGATCTCTTGATGACCTTGGTCTTCTCAAAGGTGGATTTAATTCAGCAGGTAGCGGTTCATTAATAGGTCGAACTTTATTCGCTACTTTCTTATATTTGGCTGCGTCCACATCTAATTTAACTTGAGGTAAAACATTTTCTTTTGTATCGCCATTAAAACTTTCATCAAATGAATCTTCTTCATCGCCAGAATCAGAATAAGAAAAATTAGAAAAATATTTTATTTCATTTTTAAATTTTACCCTTTTCTCCTTTCCCTCGTCTAATTTATAAACAGATTTTCCAACACCTTTGCTTCCCTTATCCAACAGTAAATCACCTGTAAAGAAAGTTGGCAGTTTAACCTCTTGCTGGAGGACCGGAATTGAATTTTCACAAAAATTATTTTTTTGTGTTTTAATTATACTGAGATTTTTTATTGGATTTTGATAAGATTTTTGCAGTTTACCCTCTTGCTGGAGGTCCGGAATAACATTTTCACATAAATTATTTTTTTGTGTTTTAATTATACCAAGATTTTTAATCGGATTTTGATGTGATATTTGCAGTTTACCCTCTTGCTGGAGGTCCGTGATAGAAGGAGATAATTGCAGTTTAACCTCTTGCTGGAGGCCCGGAATAGAAGGAGATAATTGCAGTTTAACCTCTTGCTGGAGGTCACAAAACATACCCTTCCAATTTTTATCCAACCTAATTTGGCCCATTTTGCCCTTTTCACCGTTTTTAAATTTTATAGAAAAACAGGGTAAATCCAATAAACATATAGAAAAGTGCATAATGTATTTGCACTCCAAAGTAATATTAACAGAAAATAATTGAGAATCCACTTGAATTATCTCCAAGTGAGCTGACCTATTGCAATCCGGGATCTCATTATGAGGAGAGATTACAACATTAGAGCGATCAGCCCCTGCTACCCCAAAAAATGAGGGCATCCATCCTTTTCCAACAAACATAATTCACCAGAAGCCGTCCGTTTTATATGCCGCTTCTTGGTGCAAACACAACACTGGCACAGAGTAGTAATCCCTGGCCGTGTTTCCCAACCTTCATCTCCAGGAGGCGCTAACCGCATATGTAACCTCCGCATATCTTCACCAGTGATCTCCAAACTAATCCCCATGCCAGCTTGATACCCTATCCTGGCCTCAAAATCCATCAAAAAAGGACCACCAAGAACAGTTTTGACTGCTCCTCTGGCCACATAAAAGTGAACCTTACCAACAGATCCACCAATGCCTAACCTGACATGCTCAGCTGTACCCATCAGCTCTGTTGCACGCCCTCCAATGCCTCTGAGGTTTCCCCCAGTTCCACTTTTAATTGGCAAGCCTATACTCGTTGCTTGCTCCAATGAAATTAAATTAATTTGAGACCCTGAATCGACCAAGGCCTTTACTTCTTTACCATTAAGAGTTACCACCAGGTAGCCCAGGGGAGCGGAAAAATGTGTATCTACATCTTCCCCAAACTTTTCAGCATTTTCACAAATATATTCCACCTCTCCAGTGGAAACCCGACGCCTCGTCAAATGCTTCTTTTGCTTTTCAGCAAGCGCCGGACTAATCGTAAATAACTCCCCTAAAGATAAGGGAATCTGCAGTTGATTCACCCTATTCAAAACTGCGTCCATCGCATTAGCTTGACCAGAAACTACTGGCCGCTCATACTGGACCTTTGATTTAACAACCTTGGCCCTGGGTGCCTCTTGAGGTCCAACCGAGCCATCTTCACCCCCCATTATAACATCTTCACTTTCTATAACCCTAACTCCGTCACCAGCTTCTTGCACTAATCCTGATACATCGCTAGTCCTTCTTACACCCTCCATTGGGATGGGACCGCTAAAACTTGGTCTGGGTAGAGACGCCAACTGTACGTCCTCCTCAGAATCTGAATCATCATCTGGCATAGGCTCACCATTTAAATCAAACTTGCCATAACTAGGGGGCCCCATATCAGCAATCCCCTTCTGCATTTTATATAATTCGTCCTTAGAGTAAGGGTTCAATTTGTTGACGGCAGTTTGAGCACTAGAATTCTTGTCCTTAGAGTAAGGGTTCACTTTGTTATTGGCCTTGCCAGGATTAGCCCTCAATTGGCTCTGAATGCTACTCTTTGCCTTAGTAGCAGCTGCTCTTCTAGCAGCATTAACATCATATTCGCCAGCCATACAGCTACCCTCCACCTGGGCAACCGTCGCCAGCTCTAAACCACCAAAAGAAGTAGAAAATGTGGCTTTACTGACCTCTTTCTCCTTGCCCTTGTCAGCTTTACCACCATTACCATTACCATTTTTGCCACCCTTGGCATTATCATCTTCATCCGTCACCTCTTCAAATCTGGCTCTCCTTTCAGCCGTTAAACTTCTCCTGACCAAATCAGAAGGAGACTGTCCATCACTGGGCTTGATGAACGAACCAACAGGAAATTTATAAACTTTACCATCAAATAAAACTCACCCAGCATCCATATCCTTATCAAGAGCAAAACAAACTGTTGCTCTGTGCCCCCTCCTATTACAATAGGAGCACACCATTGGCTCATCGTAGCCACCTCTATAACTACTACAACCATTCCCACCATTTCTCCCATTGCCTGGGAAGCGGTTACCGTTGTTATTGCCATTATAATTTCGACGTTCATAACCTCTAGACTGATAAGAAGTCCACGTCGACGAAGAAGCGATTGGGGCCTTGTTGGCCTTCTGAGTCTCTTGAACAAATATTTTTAATTGTTTAGTTAAATCGGCCAGGTGATCGACCATCTTATTATCTACATTACCCTCAACTTTAGCAGCAGGTAATCCCATTTGAGCCTTCTTGGCCTCCTGGGCTTTGACCATAATATCGTTGTTTTCGGCCAAAACTTCGCTAACCTTGCTAACATATTGAGTGCATGACTCTTGATATTTGTCCAACGCCAATAACTTTAGATGGGCTTGAATGTTGTCCTTGATAACCTCCAGAGCCGGCAGTTTCTGCTCACCATTAGGCAGTTCCTTCATCAAATCTTTTCTTGAAAGATCCTTCAAGACGTCCATACGAATATCCCTGCTACATGCTGTCCAAAACAAATCTTTTGCTTGGTTCTCATGCACTAACTCGTCCACCAGTATGAGATATTCCACCACTTCATCAAACTGAACACAGAGCTTTTTGAAGTCAGCCATAGAAGAAACACCACCTTTTGCTTGCCAGTCTCCAACAATTTTATTGAGGTCCATCATAGTAAACCTAACACCCCATCTATCAACCATAGCTTTAGAAAGCTTAACCCAATCCTTGTCCTTGAATGCCTGCATAGCAATAACCTCTTTTTCCACCTCCCTATCAGCAATAAAAATCCTAACTTGCTTCACCATATCCACATGGGAAGCACCATCCATAGCAGCAGCAGCTTCATACCTGCTAATGAACCATTTAACCTCCTCCCCATCAAACTTTGGGCCATCCCAAGAAACAATTCTAACTGAGGGAGTAAGAGGGTTAGAAGATCCAGAAGCAACAGCAGAAGAAGACATCCCAATAAGTAATGAAAAGCGTTAAAAATCGATAAAATAACAAGCCTCTTGCAGGCCAATAACAAAAATCCAATTAGAGTTCCAGAAAATAAGCCTTTTGCAGGCTAATAACGTTCTTGATCCAAGTAAGTCTTTAAAGAAAGCTAGAGAATTCGAACCCCACGTTGGGCGCCAACTATGGTAAGGTAAACTCTTACAGTCGCCTTGCTGTAAGCAGAATCCGGAGGAGATATGTGGATTTAGCTGAAAACCCTGTCCTTCCAATAAAAATAACAAAATGGGAATTCTAAATCACTAAGCTATCCAGTCTACTTGGATCTGATTGATGAAAATAATGAAACTCTAAAATAATTAATGCTTATTGAGATTTAAAGAAAGTGGCTGTTGATAAAAGAAATACTGATAACAACAATTAAGGTGTACCAGTGAAAGATCTGAAAAGATTGACTTTTATGTTTTTATTTTAATTTGAGTTTTTATGAGACAGCAATAATCAAGTCCCAGCGATGAAGACCTTTCTAAAGATACCCTGTATGAAGTGTGATTTAAATTGTTGAGTAGTATTTCTAAAATGTTATATATAAAATTTAAAGTTATAAGGGTATTACAAATTTATTTAATTTGTTGAGTAATAAAAAATGAGACCGTGGTGGTTAATGATTAAGCTGTATGATGTGTCCCCCCTCTCAATTTCGAGTTTGAGAAGTGCTTAAGTATTCCTAGTCACGTGCCTAAGTTTTCCCCTCCAGAGCTCTTCCAGAGTCAATCCGGAGCCCTTACGGAGCCGTAACGGAGTCCGAACGGAGTCCGTGCGGAGTCAAAGTGGAGTCCAAACGGAGTTGAAGCGGAGTCCAAATGGAGTCCGTACGGAGTCAAAGAGGAGTCCGAACGGAGTCCGTCTGGACTTCCGGACTCAATTAGAACCTTAAAACTATAATAAAAAATCTAGAAAAATTACACATTATAGAGCTACTTCCCCTTTACATACCAAACTAATTTTCGTAGTCTGCGCAGCTCTAATTACCCCGTGAAAATTCATCGAAGTTAGGTAATTTCTGAAAATGTAAATATTTCTATAAAACTTTAAAATTCATTTAAAAATATAAGAAAAATAGTAAAAATTCTGGGAAAACTTCCCAAGGTTCTTGAGTGACTTGACTTAATACTTATAAATTTTTCAGACCGTAAAAATAAGTTTTCTCCGTAAAATAAATTGTTTTCGTGTAGGCATTCGCTCGTGACCAATTTCTTCATATTTTAAACTCCAATAAATTAAATAAAACCCTTTTATAAAAAATAATAACGCCAATCTTGCACGCCGTAATAACTCCATTTACATATTTAGGTGCCGTACTAAACTTTAGGCTACCACACCGGTTGGAGATTTACTGGCTCTGATGAAACCTTTGGCTACATTCTCTGTAATGTAGTCTTGAAGAACTTGAGATTCGTCCTTCAACAAAGAATAGACAGGACCTGCCAGAGGTACTGGACCTATTAACTCTATTTGATGGTTGCAGGGTCAATGAGGTGGTAGCTTATTGGCCTTCCGGATTGAGAAAACATCAAGGAAATCATGATAGATTTTTGGTAGAGTTGATTTAATGGCTACAACGTTGATTTGGTTGTCCTCATCATCTTTGAGAGAATCTGTCGAGGGAAGACCAGAATTGAGAGAGCATAATTTGATTACTTCGAGGCAATTTAAATCCTCTTTGAGTGAAGTCATCGAGCTAGAAGGGTTAGCCAATTGCTCATTTAGAGAAAGATCAGATGCCTGCAAGTCATCTGGCAAAGATTTGTCCTCTAGCAGGACATTGTCAGGCAGGTTGTTTAACTCCCTATTGACCTGCATTGAAGAATCAGAAATATACTTAGTGCGTGGGGTGATCAATCCCCGGGACCAATCAATTTCTGGATTCCAATGTGTTAAAAAGTCATGGCCAAGAATGGTATCGTCCATCCTTGGGGCGTCTAAGACTGACAATTCTCACTTGAAGGGGGAAAAGTTTGGAAAGTTGAAAACCCATAAAACTTTCTTACTTACCCAATATTTGGGTTCCTCTGATACGACCAAGTAAATTGGAGTTTGGTCGATATCTGTAAATGTTAGTTGTAACTTTTTGGCAAAAGATAAACTAACAAAAGAAATTGAAGCTCCAGAGTCTATAAGACAACTAAAGGGGGTATCCTCCTTAAAAAGAATGAATCTCAAGCAGTTTAAGGCAACTCCAGTCCTTAAGACATGGAGGTTCTGTGCACTGGGAGAGATAAGATAGTTTGCTTTGCACACAAGTAAACTATCTACTAGTTTTTTGACTTTGAACTTGTACCTTCTTTTTCCTTCAATTTTACACAATCTTCCAGCTTGTGCTTACCCCCACAATACATACATAACCCATTATCCGCTCGTCTCTTCCTCTCAGCTTCTTTAAGCTCCCCTTTAGGATCCAGTACTTTGCTGATATTGCCTGGGGTCGAGCTTTTAGGTCGAGGTTTGTCCTTTCCCTTATTGGGTTTGGATTGAAACGAGGAGGATTGAGTTGTCCGTGGGTGTGAAGAAGGTCCCGATTTAAAATTTAGGCCTTGAGATTTGTTGGCGTATCGACAATGTTGTAGTCGTCCTTGGTAAACGCCGTTGAGTTTGAGGGTTCGATCCATTAAATCTGTTAAAGTAGTCATCTTCTGACCGTGAAGATTTAACTGATCCAGAATCCTTGAAGGAAGTCCTTTTTTGAAATGATACTTAAGGGCAGCATCATTCCAACCTACTCCAGTTTGAAGTGCTCTGAAGTTTGAGATGTATTCAGAGGCTTTACCATTATCACTCATGCGAAGAAAATCAAGTTCAATTTCTGCGTTGTCAGTTTCATTAGGGTCACAGAACAATGTGAAGAGTTGGTCCTCAAACTTTTTCCAGTTATTAATAAGTAAGTGGGTTTCTGTCAAAGAGAGCATGAGAAGATAAGGTTCAAACCATCTTGCTGCTTTTCTGGCTAGGAATGAACAAGCGTAAACAACCTTTGATTGTTTGTTATTTAAGGTTTGAGGGTCATTATGGAACAGGAGCTTTCAGGTTTGCAAGAAGGGCCGCAATCTGTCTGGATGTTCTCCATCGAATTTATCAGGAGATTTCATGGAAGAAGTTTTGAATTTAGATCCCTCCAAAGACATTGAATTGGAGAAGGTTTTCATGAAAAGTCTCATGAAGTCCTCCAGCAAATTAGATAGTCCAGGTTCCAAAGTTGACCAGAAGGGTGAGTAGCAGGGGCAGATGGTGCCTCATGCATCGTATCCTCTCCTTCTTCTTCCTCGCTATAATCATCAAAATCCTGAGGGATTTCTTCCACATATTGGATGGAATGTCCTCATTCCCTAAGGGAGAGAGGTTCCAAGGAGTGAGTGGGGGAAACAGGCCGTGTAGCTGTTGGCCTGCCTCTGGCGCAAGTTCTAGTAGTAGCGCCTGTAGGAGGAGTGCGTTGAACAGGTGCCATTTTAAGAATTTAGAAAACACCTGAAAAGGGACGTAGTAGTGCAAAGAATGAGAACTACGGAGAATTAAATTATACTGTCACCGGACGACCTACACACAAGGTCGAGAGTGTTCCTGGAAGTGAGATGGAGGGAGGATTTAGAAACTTCTTCAATGCACAGAGGAAATTTTGGAGAAAGTGATTCGAAGATGACTCAAAGGAAGAGCTACTGCTTCAAGATATGTTTGAGAAGAATTCTAATATAATTTAAAGGTAATATTAAAATTCTTAAGATCTCACAAAGGGTTGGAAACTCATTTATCAAAGATTTAGGATTTAGAAATGATTACTGAGAAAATAAGGAAAGATACAATAATAATAATTTAACTTGAAGCTTTACCACTATTAAATATATATATGTTTTATAATTTAATTCTAAAGAATGTCAAACCAAAAACCCAACCTCTTTTATATCTTTTACTCCTCCTTGCATTGACCTCATACCCATCCACTATTCTGCACACCACAGACCATTGGAAAATACACCCATTACACCTGGACCCTCCTCACTAACATCCGTCAACCCTTTAATCCTCCACTAACTATTCTGTCCATGTTTACTTCCCCTTTTAATAATTCACAGACATTTAGTAAACCTTTTAGTGTACTATTACACTGACTATTGCGCTGTGCGTCGCTTATTGAGGAAAAGACTGAGACACACTTTTGAGAGATTGACTAATTTAGATTTAGATTTTAGACTTGCTCGGTTGAATAGTGAGTACACAAAGGAAAGTCTCAGTTGCTATGTAGAATTGCTTTCTGCGCTTCAAGTATGGATTTAAACCTCTGTATTATTGATTTAATGAGCTGTTTTTGCCTCGAGTGTCATGTGGCGCGTGACATCAATAAATAGTTAATGATGCCTCATTCTAGCCAATAGACATGTTCAGAACTAAAAAGAGTGACTAGTAACATAATTAGAATGATATCACCTGCCAAAATCCTGTAGTAATAGGGATAATCCATCAAAAATAAAGAATAAGCAAAAAAGAGAGTATATGCATATTATACATTAATATAAAAGGCCAAAAAGGTAAATATAAGACTAATTAATACTAAATAATAAGGGGGGTTAACTGTAGAAATGTTGGGGGTAACCATGACATTATACTATGTGAAATCCCCATTCAAAAATAACCAAAATTGACTGAGAAACCACCAAAAAACCCAAAAAAGGGTGTGAGATGTGGGGTAACTACATGCAGTTCTTGGTAGGTGCTTGCACGGATAAATCCTTGACTAATTTAGGTGAATTTAAGCATGGTAGTGAATTAAAGCGCCAAGAATGAGGTTATTAATGAATATAGTGCATATAAAGAGGGTCAATGCATTTATAATTAAGCTAGGACACTAAATAAGTGCCTGTTGCCTATTTTAGTGTGTTTATGTTAGGTTTAGATTAGTGAGAACCGCAACTGCGGCCTTTAATGTATGTAGACTGTGTGCGCGAGTCCCCTCTCTTCATTCTGACATGGGGTGAAGAGAGAGAGCTTACCATTGGGGCTGTGGGATTTGTGTGCACAGGTTAGTAATCCTGCAATTATTATTCTGACATGGGGTGAAGAGAGCGAGCTTACCATTGGGGCTGTGGGATTCAGGTGCACAGGGCATTACAGGTTATGGGCGTTTAGTGTGTTACCAGTTGCAGACAAAGAACAAGCAAGTAAAGAAAAAAAATACAAGATATATAAAATAATCACAAGAGTCATCAAGTTGTTTAGATATTATAGATAATAGAACCAAGAAATATAAATAAATATAAAAAAAAAAACAGTTTAATTTTTTCTTCTTCTCTATTTTTTTGTCTTCTTTAATAAAATCAAAATGTCATATCTTTCTTACTCAAAATGGAGGTCTTGTTACTGTTCATCTGGCCCTACCGCTACATTTTTTCCCTCCTATGGGACTTCTCCTTTCTGCTCTCATCATAAGTACGATTCTCATTCCAATACTCCCCAATCTCCACAAAAACTGGCTTTGTTTGACCCCTATGCAACTGATCATATGAGTGGGGATTTATCTATATTTTCTGAATTGCAATACTTACCTCAAAAGATTCCTCTTATTGTCAAGGATGATCCTGAATCTCAACAGTTTGTAACAAGAATTGGCTCTATCATCCTGAAATGCTTTGATAACTCCAACTTCATCATCAAAAGAGTTTTTTTCTGCCCAACTGCTAGCGGTACCTTAATTTCTGGATCTGCATTATTAAAGTCTGGGGTTTCATTCTATTCCAATGCAGCAAATCATTTTGTTCTGAAAAAAGGTGATACTGAATTAGCTAGAGCAAAGTGGTCTAGTGGAAACAAGTGGTTTCTCAGAATGTGGTATGGTCCTTTTCCTCAATGTAATGCTACCTCTATTTCCTCTTCTCTGTCTTCCAAGCCGTCAGTTCCATTTTTGTCACTTGACCCCCCAATTCAGCGGCAACCTAATTCAACTCAACAGCCTGAAAGTGAACTCATGAAGTGGCATCGGATGCTTGGACATGTCAGCTTATGAGTTATGAAAAGGCTTTTTGCTTCTGGTGTTGCCCTTGGTCTTCCCTCCTCTCTTCCTCCTGGAATTATTGATTGTGAAGAATGTTGTCTTTGAAAGTATGTCCGAAGACACACACTACTTCCAACTGAACGAGATCCTGAACCTTTGGAAATTATTGTCTCAGATGTTTTGGGTCCCTTTGAAGTGGCAACATTTAATGAAGCATGTTATATTGTTTCCTTTTGAGATGTGAAGACAAGCTACTCTGATATTGAAATCATTCAATCAAAAAATGAAGTCCTTTATGCTTTTATATGATTTTATTTAAAAATGGAGTGGTTAACTAGTTTTAAACTGAAGATTCTTCGTTCAGATAATAGTGGAGAATATCTTAATCAAAAGATGCAAAAATATCTATCACAACATGGAATTCAGTGGGAACATTCTATGCCTTATCATTCTGAACAAAATGGAGTTACAAATGCTACAACAGGACTGTTTCTGATATGGGTAGGACAATGCTTTACGACAGTGGTTTGTCAAAGTTCTTTTGGGGTGCGGCATTTTTGTGGGCAGCTTATCTTCATAACGGACTTCCCAATTCAGTTTCTATTTCAAAAACTCCCTATGAAGCAATGTTCAAGAGAAAACCTCAACTTGATTTGTTACGGACTTTTGGAGAAGTGGCCTGTGTTCATGTTGCAAAATCTCAACAGTTGAAACTTGATGTGAGGGCAGTGAAATGTTATGTGGTTGGGTATGTGGAGGGTGGTAAAGGTTGGCTTTTTTGGGATCAAACAAACAACAGGCTTATTCAATCTGCTTTTTCTGAATTCCCTTCAGGTGCAACATCTCAAAAAGGTTCTGAAAAGCCAAATAACTCTAAATCACCTGATATTGCAGAAGAACAGCTGCCTCAAGATAAAAGTGACGTGATTCCATCTTCAGAAAAGCATGGTCTTCCATTTATAGTGAATTCATTAACTCTTGGTGATTTTGAACTTGATAAAAGACTACTGGATCAAGATGCTGTTGGAACTGAAATTCAAAATACTTGCTTAGAATTGTTCCCTGATGCACCAAAAACATATAAGCAAGCTATGAAAAGTGAAGACAGTCATCAATGGTCTTTAGCTTGCAAAAATGAACTTGAGAATCTTGCCAGGAAGAAAGTTTGGTCACTTGTTAAACCTCCACCTGGCATCAAAGTTCTTGGAGCACAATGGATTTTTGCTATTAAACCAGGACTTTCAGCTGATGACCCTAAGCGTTTCAAGGCACGTTATGTAGCTCAAGGATTTTTGCAGCAATATGGCCATGATTTTCAAGAAACTTTTGCTCCTACTGCTACCTTCACATCTCTATGGCTAATTTTTACTCTGGCAGCAAAGTTTAACTGGTTTGTTCATTCTTTTGATGTGGTTGCAGCTTATTTGAATAGTCCTATTGAAGAGGAAGTTTATGTCTGCCCACCTGAAGGACTTGAAGAAAACAATGGCACTTTAGTATGCCGGTTGCACAAAGCTCTTTATGGTACAAAGCAAGCAGCAAGATGTTGGTGGAAGTTCATTGCAGAAAAGTTGAAGAATTTGGACTATGAACCAAGTCTTTTTGATAATTCTGTCTATATTTTAAAGAAGAATCTGGGTTCATCAGTTATCTGGCTTCATGTGGATGATGGAATTATGGCATGTGATTCTCATGAAACTTTGAAGAAGTTGGAAAAAAAATTGGCTGGAGTTTTGGAAATTAAGTGGAAGGAAAAGGTGGATCGAATAGTGGGTTTAGATGTGGAAAGAGTCAAGGATGGGTTTATTTTGTGTCAAGCTCCTCTTGCTCAGAAGATCAGCAAACTTCATAATCCTTCTCAATTGCATACTAAGGCTCCCCTTCCAAGTAAGTGTAACCTGGTTTCAGCAGATCCATCATCTTCTCTAATCGACCCCCTGGGCTTCCTGTCAATTGTTGGTTCTCTAAGCTACCTGGCCCAAGAAACTAGGCCAGATATTGCATATGCTGTCAATCTATTAGCACGCTTTGCCAGACACCCATCAGAAGATCATTGGAAAGCTTTGAAACATCTTGTGGCTTATGTTTCAGCAACAGCTCATTTCACATTTAAGATATTTACTTCTCATTCAGATTCAGTCGCAAAAGTTGAAGTCTATGCTGATTCAAGCTGGAGTGGCCATGAAGGTGATAGAGCTTCTCAAGGCCATATCATATATTTCTGCAAGGTACCTATTAGCTGGAGTGCAAAACAGCAACGGACAGTGGCACTATCTACTTCAACAGCAGAATACATGGCTTTTTCATCAGGTGCCAGGACTGGCTTATGGGTCAAGATCTTGCTTGAGGACTTTGTTAACTATCAAGACGCAGTTCATCTTTATTGTGATAATCAGACGGCAGTGAGGACAGGAAAAGACCAATCATCAAATAAGGATACCAGACATTCAAAGAGGGATTTCTATTTTGTCAACCAGCTAATTTTCAACAAAGAAGTACTTCTTACTTGGGTGCCTAGTAGAGATCAAAAGGCAGATTGTATGACAAAGTCATTGGGTGGTTTGAATATTCAACATTGTTTGTCTTATCTTTCAGTTGGAACTTAGTTTTTATTTTATTTTTCCTTCATATTTATCTTTTTCTTGTATTTTTTTTCTTTCTTTAATTCATAATCTTTTACTATTAGGCTATTGGTGGTAGAGGCCTTGTTGCAAGGGGGGGTGTTAGGTTTAGATTAGTGAGAACCACAACTGCGGCCTTTAATGTATGTAGACTGTGTGCGCGAGTCCCCTCTCTTCATTCTGACATGGGGTGAAGAGAGCGAGATTACCATTGGGGCTGTGGGATTTGGGTGCACAGGTTAGTAATCCTGCAATTATTATTCTGACACGGGGTAAAGAGAGCAAGCTTACCATTGGGGCTGTCGGATTCGGGTGCACAGGGCATTACAGTTTCCCCACAGTGGGCGTAGAATGTGGGGTAATTATAGTGTGAAAAAGCTAACTTTGCTAAAAATGAAGCTATTCACATGGGAAAAATGCAGGCAGTATGTGGCCAGTACACAGAAGCCATTTCTGGCATAAAAAACACCAAATTTGAAAAGTGTTATTTTTATGCATTTGAGCAGCCAAATCAATAGTCCTAATTAAGACAAATTGATCTGTCAAAGCGCATTTTAAATATTATTAAATTTATAGCGCATATAATCAACTTTTAAGTGATTTAAAGCACATTTATTGTTTTTTACATAAAACAATGAAAATAACAGCTTTATGTGTACTTAAAAATTATGTAGCCTTATATTTAAGGTTCTTAAGATTACCCTAACATATTCCAACTTAATAATAAGTACATAAGACATATTAAAGGTGGATATATGCGTGTATATAAGGTGTTATAATGGCATATTTTGTATATTATCATAATTTTACTTATGTATACTATTTGTGTACTCTAATTTATTGCTCCCATGTATAGTCCATGTGTTTAACATAACTTATAAGTACTTTTTACTCAGTCCTGGGAATATCCAGGCTGACACCCAGTCTAATCCTCCGGGTGATGAATTTGCGAATTCCTCCACAGTTTGCACCTGGTGACAGAGACTTTTACAAGTCAGTGTGGTGGCGGACCCTTGTAACTTTCCTCCGAGCCATATGGCTAAAGCAACTAGTTCTATAAACCTCAATATCGTCTTTAAGGAGTTGGTCAGATCAATTGTGACGTCTTGTTGTCATGAAAGTCTCAACCCAAGAATCTAGATCTGGATACTCTTCAGAAGATGTAGAACTATTTGTCAAAGTAGCTCTATGCAGTTCAGTTCACCCTTGTTTCTTGAAAAATCTGACTGATTTAAGCGAACGACCAAACATGTTGTAATGGCTGGTTGCACTACAAAATTTTACTGTCTGGTTCATAGGAATAGTGGCTCTGTCCCAGTGACAACAGTGGTTATGATGGTGATATAACTGCTATGTCGAACCGCTTGTGGCTAGTTGGAAAATGATTGCGGTTTTTTTCATTCTAATTCCCCATGAATAGGGTTGATCAGCTGACCTGCGATCATAATTTTGGCGGAGGATGATGGGAGGCAAGACGACCGCCAGATTATTTGAAATGACAGGACACCCTAATAAGCATCTATGATTTCTTAGGGAGTAATGTTTGCTTATTCCGAACAGCAGTTGAAAAACAAGAGGGTTAAACAACGTGTGTGGCTTTTTTCCCTTAACAACTAAAATGTACCTACTTCGAATACTGTTCTTTTTGTACTCGCCATAAAGGTCTTCATCTGGCTATAAATACAGTTACCTCCATTATTTAGACCAATTAAATTTGAAACCAGAAAAGATATTCAATACTGGGATTGATTACCACTTGACTATATATTAAACAAGCTTTCGTTATACCCTTGGACACAATAGATATATTGTCTATCCCTCCCAGCCTAGTTGTTCTTTTAAATAATTGACTGATACTGGTTATTATAGGTGAACGTCAATTCCATCCTTTTATTCATATATTTTTTGCAACATCAACTATTGTAAAAATTGGTACAAAATTTAAAATTCTTTGTCCAACAAATATTGACAAACACTTTTGTTACAGACGTTTACGTTTCCCTTTAGCCGAAAAATTTCAATCATTCATTCAACATCAAGTTTTGAAATCATTTTAAAATGATCCGTAACCTTCTTCGATCCGTTTTTATGCTGTTACTGATTTGCGGTGCCTTCCTGCAAGCACAACCCGCCTCAGATCCGCCTCCCGGGACTGTCACTGACAAAGAAAAGGGAAAATTAAAGATATGTAGAAGAATCAAACCTTGCTTCGACCCATTTCCTAACGGTTCTCCTGATGCTAAGATAGTGGATTTCTTAGAAATCAAGGAGAAGAAGGGTGAAATTGAAGAAGGGGGCTATTATTTTGGCAAGACCGGCAACTTGCTTTTGAACATGTATGCCCCTCCCCATGGAGGAGGAGGAAGACTACTCATTCGGAACTTGGAAAAGGGGGATAAGTGTGTTCAGCTCCAACTTGGAATGCCAGATGAAGAAATTAGCTATGAATTGTTACAAAATGATTCTTGTACAGTTAAGTTTGAGCACTATAAGTTGAAGCAGTTCGCTTTCAACCCCCTTGTACATTAAAGCGTATAAGGTGTTTAAATGTCGAATGACTATTTTAAAGCTGTTTATCTTAATGTACTTCGTTTAGCTTTTTGATTTGAAAGTTAGGTATAATAGGTTTTGGTTACAAAGTTATCAGGTATTCGCAATTTTTTTTACAAAATTACCCGCAAATGGACGAAATGTTCGCTTACTAAACTCATGATACAGTTACATTGTAGGCTTGGATATAGAAAATCTATTGTTGAAAGAGGCGTTCATCAGAAATCCATAAGAAGTTGATGTAGACTATCATTTCAAAAGACTAATTGTTGCAAGTAAATTAAGTACTCACCAAAAAGTATTGAAGTTGTTGAATCAATTGAATGTAACTTATAAAAAAAGATAAACAGCCCATGAAGTCATTTCCACAGCGCGCAACCAGCGGGCAGTGACCAAACCTTTCACTTAGCATGATTAACCCTTAATTTTGACCACTCTGATATTCTCTGCCAATAAACCCCAAACCCTCCACAAAAACATGCCTTTTTAAAACAGGGGCAAACCCTGTGATGGGAGGTTTCTGGTAATATTTCTCTGTTTGCACGTAGGGTTATTAAAGTGAATGATGTTACACTCCGAATTTACCTAAAAAAGCCTAAAAAAACCCTTATTACACTATACTTTCCATACATAGATACTGAACATAGCGCATCGCTACCACACCTCAACATCTTCTCGTCTCCCCTCATCTCCTCAAACCTTTCCAATTCCTCCATTGATGCCAATTTTCTTCCTCTCTTTAAACTTGTCATGACCCACACGTACTCCTTTCTAATTAACTCATTCACAGTTCCGGCCTCCTCAATTACCTCTAAACCTTTCTCTCCATCTCTGTTCGTCTCTACAATTACCTCACTCATCAACACCCTCAAAGTTGCATATAATGATCGTAACACCGGAAAAAAAATGTTGTCACCAGGTACAAGATACTCATCCTTAATTTAATTTTGACTCAGTTTTAAATCACTTGCCATAATTATGTGAAGCTCACACATTTAGAACAGAATGAGTTGATAACAGAAGTTTTTTATGGAATCAAATCATTTTTCTTCTCTTTTTTTCAATTCACGATAAATTAATGGACCTACACCTTCTTACAGGTGCTTGGTGGTTTTTTCTAGTGACCACTCTAATATCGAATCATCAATGGCCCATACTATAGGACCATCACCTAACATACAGCTATTGACTTATTGCAATCATATTATCAAGCAACACATTTATCCTGGTATCACTTGATTGTTGTGGCACACAACTAATAACACATTTATTGAAAGGCTCGGATACCATCATAATCTCTACAGGTATCGGTCGCTTTAGACTTTAAGCTACCCAATAAGGAAACACAGCTGGTATCACGAAATACCGTTAAGGTGCAGCGATTATCCTCGCCCGTCCATGGATCCAAAAAAACTGATTGTCCAGCTTGGTTAGAATGAAAGCAAATATACCTTACGGTAGCATTACCATTAGTATCGATTTTGTATACGGGATTGGCCCCACATAATAGTGCTGGTATTATTTCCACTCGACCTTGCTTCGAATAACTAAAGAATAACAATGCGAATGGGATCACCCAATACATCATCATGTTTTTGAACCTTCAAAAATATTATATAATTGAAAAAGAGATAAGAGTGAAGAAATTTTGAAATACATCTGATGATAAAAGCAGTTCATATCATACCTTAAAATATTTTTGAGCGGAAAATGAAAAGATTCGTAATGCACATGGCTGAACCTTGGCGTGTGTTGTGTCATTTTCTGTCCAATTTTAGATATATATCACATTGTGTAGCACGGTGTCAGCCTATAGAACTCCGGAAAGAACCAATTATATTTATTACTTTACCTGTAGCACGGTGTCAGCCTATAGAACTCCGGAAAGAACCAGAGAATAGGAGACGCCGCGACTACAGTCTATATACATTTGCACACATAACTAAGTACATAGTCCTAGTGACTTAACATCCCCCCCACTTAGTTATGAAAAATATTATTGATATCCCCCCATGCAAACATAACCAACTCCAAAATGAAAAAGAAATATAAATGAAATGAGAAAAAATAAGAGAAAAAGGAAAAGAGATGAAACAAGTGTAACCCCATCACCACACACAAACATCTTTCCTTCTAAGCATTGTCAGAGATGGGCCCAGGGATTTTGTGAGTATATCAGCCCGCATTTGAGCAGTAGGAACCCATTCCAATGTTGCCTTCTTCAGAAAGAGTTGTTCATTAACAATATAGAAACACCTATCCACATGCCGTGTCCGCTTGTTGCCAGGGTTATCTTTTGCATTGGCAATTGCTCCTTTGTTGTCACAGAAGATCTTGATTGGGGGAATATCAGGGAAGATATCTTTGAGCAAGTTTGAGATCCAAATTGCGTCTTTCATACCACCACCAAGTGCCACATATTCAGCTGTGCATGATGAATCACTCACTGTCAACTGGCGCCTTGACGTCCAAACAATTGGGCAGGAATTAAGGAGCAGCAGATGTCCACTTTGAGCTCTAGAGAATTCTTTGTTATTCCAAGTGGAATCAGAAAAAGATAGTAGTTCAAGTGGCGAGTTACGGTCGGGGTGGATGTGAAGACAGAGGGTGGTGGTGTTTTGAACATATCTGAGAAGGTGGTTGAGAGCAATCCAGTGAGTGTCAGTGGGTTTGGATGAGAAGCGTGCTAAAAAATTGACAGGGAAAGACAGATCTGGCCTGGTTGCTACCGCCACATAACTGAGAGCACCTAGAATAGAGAGATATTTAGTTGTCTCTATAGCTACCTCTTCTTCTTTTGCCGTGGTGATTTCCAAGTTGTTTGGTAGCGGTGATCTTGTGGTCAATCCAGATGGGTTATGAGTCCATAGGATCTTGTCAATTAGCTGAAAATTGTGTAGATCAAAACCCTCTGGAACTTCTTTGATAGAAACACCCACTATACCATCAACATTATCATTCCATTTTACCTTCAAACTACCATCCAAACCATCTTCCAAACCCTTTAACACCTCCTCACTGCTACCAGTAACTATACCATCATCAACATGTATCCATATCACACCCCAACAATCCTTCTTCCTAAGAACATAGAAGCTTTTATCATACTGACTTGTTTTATACCCCAGAGCATCCAATTTTCTGGCTATATGTAGCCACCAGCATCTTGCTGCTTGTTTGGTACCATAGAGGGCTTTCTTTAAGCGCAACGCATTGCCAACTTCACGTAGCTGATAACCTTCTGGAGGTCGCACCCAAATTGCTTCATAAATTGGACTGTGAAGGTAAGCAGCAGTGACATCAAAAGATTTTACAGGCCATTTGTGATAAGCTGCTAAAGTGAGGAGAATGCGTTGTGAAGCAAAAGTAGCAGTTGGGGCAAAGGTGTCAATAAAATCAATACCATACTGTTGTAAAAAACCTTTAGCTACATATCGTGCCTTGTAGGTTGGAGTTTTGGAAGAAGGATTTTTGATTGTAAAGACCCATTTTGCATTGGTGAGCTTGGCGCCAAGGGGGAGCTTTTCCTCATACCATACATCCATATCTTTCATGTTTAGCAGTTCCCTTTTGCAAGCTTGGTCCCACTTGCGACTGTCAGGTGAGATCATAGCTTGCAGATGTGTTCTGGGAATAATGGATGATTGGGACAAACCTTTTTTAACAGTTTCATGTACAGCTTTTTCCTGAGAGATAAGAGTTTCCTCATCCTTGAAATCACCTAGCTTCATATTATTGAGGATATGATCTAGAGAGCCTTTAGATGGTGGTGGTTGATAAGCAGCTTTGTGAGCAGGAAGTTGGTCACCAGGGAAAACAGCCATAGCAGATTCAAAAAAGGAGTTCAATTCTGGGTTCCAGAAAATCCAACCTGCATTATTCAGAGAATAATCTATACACTTACAATTCAAAGCTCGTTGGTCCAGTTTACGTCTATTTTCCTTATGGATGTGGACAAAAGCTGTTTCACCAAATATTCTGAGGTTTGAGTAAGTTGGGTCACAATTGTACATGAGTTTCAGAGGAGTTTTGTCACCAGTCTTGACATTTGGGAGCCTGTTGTGAACATGAGCTGCCCATTTGTAAGCAAGGCCCCAGAAACATTCAGGGAGTTCACTTGCTAGTAAGATTGTCCTGGCAATGTCACCGACAGTTCTGTTGAAAAGTTCAGCTGATCCATTTTGTTCATGGTGGTTAGGACAGGTGATCTCGTGAGTAGCTCCAATGTCAGCCAGGATCTGAGCCATCTGTTTACTGTGCATTTCCCCCCCATCGGTTCTTAATGCTTGTAATTTCTTACCAGTAACATTTTCTAGCTTTTTATAAAAGGTAACAAAAGCAGTTGTGGCCTCAGACTTGGAGTTGAGCAAAAATACCTCACCATAGGAAGTTGAACTTTCTCTAAACATTGCCGCCCATCTTGCTCCATTAACAGTGGGATCCATAGGACCAACCAGGTCTCCAACAATAAGGCTCATCATTGATTCTGGTCTTGATTCCCGTGTGGCTGATGGTTTTCTTGTACTTTTGGCTATTAAGAAATCTTCACAGTCAATCTTACCTGGTGGCATGGAGAGGGGCAATCCAGCACCAATTCCAGTTCTGATGATGGTACGAATTGTGTTTTCACTGGTATGGCCAAGCCTTCTATGCCAGTCCATGAGGGAACCTTTTGCAGCAGGGGGTTGATTTATGGTTTCATTCTTTTTAACAGTACGCAGGAGGGAAGGATGCAATGGTGAATGATAAGAGGAAACATCTTGATTGCAGTCACTAGACCTAATTACATCTAAAGTCCATCTTCTCCTAGTACTTTCCAACCGCCCTGTCATAATCAGTTCATCTTTAAAATAAATCCCTAAATTTTTGTCTTCAGAAAATAAATCAAAACAAAAACCATTGTCCACTAAATCAAAGAGAGAAATAAGAGTAGTTCTAACTTCTGGACAGTAAAAAACATTGGTAATAGTAACAACTTTCCCATCTCCTTTTATTTTTAGGTCCCCTATGCCAGTGATAAATGAGGAAGGACAGTTAGTTGCTACTTTGATAGGTATTTGATTTTTAAGAGGTCTGAAATTGCTGAGAAGGCTCACATTGCCAGTGACATGATGGGTGGCACCAGAGTCCAATATTGCCACATTCCCGGCAAGCGCTTCAAGTGACCATTCTGCACTGTTCAGATCAATTTGTTACAACTGTTCATACAATGCCTCTACATTTTCTTCAAAGATAGTGACTTCATCTGCCTCAATTTGTACATCTCTTGCTCTAATTTGTCTGCATTGTGGTCTTTTATAAGGGATGTATATTGGTTTGCTTTTCGCATTTGGATCAGAGGCAAGGGCTGTAGCACTTTCTCTCATGAGGTAGATTCTTGCAGAAAAGGTGGATGAATTAAGGTTGTAGGGACAGTGGGTAAAGAAATGAGAAGTTGATTTGCATTCGTGGCATTGTCTTTGAGCACCTGGGAGTCTGTAAGAGTCTGTATTGCGTTGGGGGTGAGTTGCTACACTAAAGATGGGTTCAGAGGACAAAGAAGCAGCAGGAGTTGTTGAGACAGATTCTCTATCCACCCTATTTTGAGTCAACAATGGCATCAGTTGGCAGAAATCCTCAAAAGTGACCGCATTTGAGTCAGCACGATTGTCTAGAGCAACACAGAGATCAACGTGTAGGTCCTTAAGAGACGAAGTTAATAAGGCTTGAGAAATTAGCTCTTTGAATACTTTATGATCAAAAGTGATTCTGTAGGGTAGGGGTAGGTCTAAAAGAGTGGGAGGCGGTAGAGGTAGAGGTAGTGCAGTCTTTAGGGGTAGGGATAGGTTGTGGTGGAGCCTTGCTATTCGTCGCCTCAATTTGGGGTGTCCGATTAGCGAGGTCTGAGGAGGAGGCAATAGGCGTACCGGGAATAGGAGTTAGAGTAGGGGCAGGGGTAGGGGAGGAGTCACGTGCGGTAGTTTTTGAAGGACGTTGAGAGGGAGGTACGACACCGATGCTCCTTAGCTCTCGGTTGGAGATGGATTGGGTAAGTTTTTTACCAGCGTGGGAAGATTTTGGTAAGTTTTTTTCAGACATGTGCTGGGGGTTTTTTGGTTACTAGCGCTCCTAGTGTCGCTAACGCTAGTGGAGTTGCTGGTTGGCTAACGTTTTAGTTCCCGTGAGTACAGCCCATAACCTGTAGCACGATGTCAGCCTATAAAACTCCGGAAAGAACCAATTATATTTATTACTTTACCTGTAGCAGGGTGTCAGCCTATAGAACTCCGGAAAGAACCGGAGAATAGGAGACACCGCGACTACAGTCTATATACATTTGCACACATAACTAAGTACATAGTCCTAGTGACTTAACACATTGTACTCATCCTTGCATGCTTAGTCACATTCTTCATCACGTTATTTTCTACAGTTGTCTCTTTCTATTTTTGTTTACTTGTTGCTATGCTATACAATCATATCCACAGTGTGTTGAGCGAATATGTTTAGGCTTATATATGAGATGTTGTCCCATTCTGTTTTTACCATCTCTGTTTATTCGCTCAATACTATTTTATTGAAATTACAGGTTAGATTCTGCTGATATGATTTTCTTTCTTTTATTAATTTCTGCTATATTACTTATTAGGTAAACCAGCAGAGATCACCTAAGAGACAATTGGAGCGTTTTTTAATAGGACGTTATTTTATTTATTATAAAAGGTCTATTACCTAGTTTGTAATATCATCATCTCTGTTTATTCGCTCAATACTATTTTATTGAAATTACAGGTAAACCAGCAGAGATCACCTAAGAGACAATTGGAGCGTTCGTTAATAGGACATTATTTTATTTATTATAAAAGTTTCACAGGTTATGGGCCCAGGCTCCTATTGAATGTCATTAAACGATAACATCAATATTCCTTCACCAGCTCCATCTAACACATCCACGACAGACTCACAAGATACTGCTCTTCCACCTTCTTCTAATATCATGGATACATCTGAAAATACCAATGATTCATCTCGCAACATTCCTATTCTTTCTTCTGACAATTTTCATGAATGGAGAATCAGAATGATCGCCCATCTCACTCGTCATAAGCTTAAAAATCTTGTTCTTGGTAAAGAAGCAATACCCGCCGAAAATGCTGCCCAAGCTCTTAAAGACGATTTTCAAACAAAAGTTGATAAAGCTACTGACATCATTATATCTAAAATTGATGCTAGAAATATTGCAGCTTTTGTTACAGAAGAGGATATGGAAAAACCATGACATATTTGGGCAAAGCTAAGTGCTCAATATGCAGCTGAAGATGCTTCAAATAGAGCATCAATTTTCTCTCAATATCATGATGTGAAATGTCATGAAAAGGGACTTAAAAACTTTGTTAATGATCTTAGAACTAGGATCAATGAACTTGGTGCCATCAGTGTATCTGTTGAAAGTGAATTAGAAGCTCATCATATTCTGCGATTACTACCTGATTCTTATCAGACTCATAAAGCTCTTATCTTACACTCCTCTGAAGTGACTCATCAAAACCTCTCTGTTCATAATCTGTTGTCTCTTCTTGCTCGCCTAGCTATTGAAATCAAATCAGACACTACTCAAAATTCTGCTTTAGTGACTACTTCTAAAACTTCTGATAAGCCAAAATGGCCTGTTTGCTGTAATGGTAAACATAATCCGAAAACAAAACATTCTGAAGAAAATTGCTTCGAATTACATCCTGAAAAGAAGAAAAGTTGCGCTATCTCCCAAAATACCTTGACAAGTGAATCAGAAATTCATGCCAACGTTAGTTATGCCCCCACTAAAATATTTGAAGCTAGTCTTAATGGTTCTGTAGGCAACCTTATCATTTTTGATAGTGGAGCCACAGTTCACATGTTCATAAATTGAAAGCTATTTAAAAATTATCGTTACTGTTGTAAACCCATCAAACTTGGAAATGGTTCCATTATTTATAGCCAAGGTCAAGGTGACATTGATTTAATCACTCCTAGAGAGGCAATCACCCTCAGAAACTGTCTTCATGTACCAACAATCAATCAAAATCTAGTTGGCATTGGACCTTTCATCAATCGAGGCTGTACACAAGTCACCAACCCTTATGGTACCGTGAGAATTTTTAAATACGACAACACTATTTTAGATGGACAATGGGATTCTGATGAAGGGCTTATTGTTCTTAATGCTAAGTTTGGTAAGTCCTTTCATGTCTCATTTAAATCTTCTTTAGTTTCTAATTCAAAATATCTCTGGCATTATAGACTAGGTCATTCAAACAAAAACTATTTAAATAAACTGGAAAAAATTTTAGGTTTTAAATTAAATGATGATTTAAAAACTTGTGAGCCGTGCATAGATGCTAAGCATCATTGTCATCCATTTCCAGGCACTTTGCCAAGAGGTTCTCGTTTTCTTGAGTATCTACATTGTGATCTTAGTGGGAAAATCTCTCCAGCCTCAAAAGGAGGTTCACTTTATTATTTCAAAATTACCGATTCATTCACCTCATATCGTTTTGTATTTATTATTAATAACAAATCAGATACATTTTCTACCTTCATGAAATTTAAAACACAAATTGAAACCTCCACTTCTCTTAAAATAGCAAATTTAGTTTGTGACAATGGGACAGAGCTCATTAAAAAAAATTTTATTGACCTGAGCAATAGAGATGGATTTAAAATTATCACTACTTCACTGTATACACCTCAACAGAATCCCATTGCTGAGGGAGGCAATAGAATTACCACTGAAATGGCAAAGGCATTAATTTTTCATGCTAATATGCCAGTAGAGTATTGGGGAGAAGCTGTAAACACAGCTGTATATCTAGAAAATTGACTTCCGTGTGCTACTATAGGTTTCAAAACTCCTTTTGAGAAGAGATTTGAAAAATCACCAAAGCTCTCACATTTAAAAATTTTTGGATGTGCAGCATATGCCTTGATTGACAAACACTTGAGAAAAGGGAAATTTTCACCTTATTCAATTAAGTGTTGCTTTCTTGGATATGCTGAAGACACAAAATTGTATCGACTTCTCAGACTAGATAATAAACAAATAATTTATTCTCATAATGTTCTTTTTGATGAATCAAAATTTCCTCTGAGTCAAAGTTCAAATTTGCCTTTGTCTATGGTCAATCTTTTTACAGAAGAAGTTGATTTAATACCAATTGTTCTTGAATCCACTGAACATTCAAATGAAACTTAAATCCTGAACACTGATGAATCAAGATTCTTGGAACTACCAGATGACCCTGTTGAAGATACGTCAGTTGATTATTGTCACTCAAGAGATTCAAAATATTGGGAATATAAAATGACCTCAAATCAGGCTCCAAAATATATTTCATCCAATATTAATACTGACAACATAATAGAAGGCAAGAGATCACGAATCTAAAGGAATTTGAATTCTGCCGCACTCATTGACAAATATCTTTGTTTAACAAGTTCATTACTGTCACATTCTACCCATGACTTTGCATCTAATTCAGTATTTTCTGATCCACTCATGTACTATGAAGCGATTAATTTCTCTGATGGTGATGAATGGTTATATGCAATAGATAGTGAATTAAAGATGATTGATGAGCAAAAGGTTTGGGAAATTGTGGAAAAGCCAACTGATGTTCCTTCTATTGGCTAAGTTTGGGTATTTAAAACTAAAAGGGATGAATATGGGAATGTTAGCAAATATAAAGCCAGATTATGTGCAAGAGGATGTTCTCAAAAGGCAGGGATAAATTATTTTGAAACTTTTGCTCCTACAGGGAGATTAACAACTCTGAGAGTATTGATTAGTATTGCAAATAGCAAAAACTGGGATTTTCTTCAGATGGATGTAAAAGGTGCTTTTCTTCACAGTAAACCGGATGAAGAAGTGTATATGAACTTTCCTTTGGGTATGAAGAAACCAGCAAACTTCAATAATCCAGTATTTCTACTTAAACGATCATTATATGGATTGAAGCAAGCTTCAAGATGTTGGTATACAGAACTCTTAAATTTATTTTATTCTGTGAATTTCTGTCCTTCATCAGTTGATCCATGTCTGTTTATTCATGAGAGCAATGAAAATCCTTGTTTTGTCCATGTTCATGTCGATGACTTGTCAATCTTTGGAAAGAATGTCAACTGGTTCAAAGATGCCATAAAATCACATTTTGAAATGGAAGATCTAGGAGATGCTAAATTCATCCTTTGAATGTGATTCACTAGAGATCGAGAAGCAAGGACAATTTCACTCTGTCAAGATCAGGAAATCAAAGATCTATTACTTTCATATGAGATGATTGATTGCAAATCAATTTCAACTCCAATGATGATTAATTCTCAACTTGAAACGGCTACCAGTGATGAAATTGAAGCTTTTACAAAACTTAATATCAATTTTAGATGTGCTGTTGGACAATTGAATTTCATTGCTCAAGCAACTCGACCTGATATTGCTTTTGCTAATAGTCAGTTAGCACAACATCTCAATTCACCAGGTATTAAACACTGGATGGCATTCAAAAGAGTTCTTTGATAATTAAAAGGAACCATGAATGTTTCTCTCAACTTTGAACATTTCAATATGTTATCAAACAGTGGGAATTTTAGCTATTCAATACCTAATGGCTTTGCTGATGCTGATTGGGCTGGTTGTTGTGAAACTAGACAATCAACCACTGGCTACGTTTTTGCTATAAATGGAACTGCAGTAAGCTGGCAATGTAAGAAACAACCAACAGTTGCCTTAAGTACTTCTGAAGCAGAAAGAAAATCTACAGTTGATGCGAGTCAAGAAGCTATTTGGATGCAAAATTTACTCATTGACCTTGGGTATAACAGGAAAACTTCCTCAACCTTATTTTCAGACAATCAAGGTAGTATTGCTCTTTGTAAAAATCCAGTTTATCATGCTAGAACAAAGCACATTGAAATCCAATTTCATTGTATTAGGGAACAAATTTCAAATGGAAAAATTAATCTTTGTTATATTCCTACTACTGAAATGGTTGCGGACATTTTTACAAAATCACTTGGTAAAGAAAAGTTCTCTAGATTTGTCAAAAAAATTGGACTTCTGGATACGATTGATAGCAAGGAGGGGTGAAAAGATTCGTAATGAACATGGCTGAACCTTGGCGTGTTTTGTGTCATTTTCTGTCCAATTTTAGATATATATCACATTGTACTCATCCTTGCGTGCTTAGTCACATTCTTCATCACATTATTTTCTACAGTTGTCTCTTTCTATTTTTTTTTACTTGTTGCTATGCTATACAATCATATCCACAGTGTGTTGAGCGAATATTTTTAGGCTTATATATGAGATGTTGTCCCATTCTATTTTTCCAATCTCTATTTATTTGCTCAATACTATTTTATTGAAATTACAGGTTAGATTCTGTTGATATGGTTTTCTTTCTTTTATAAATTTCTGCTATATTACTTATTAGGTAAACCAGAAGAGATCACCTAAGAGGAAATTAGAGCGTTCGTTAATAGGATGTTATTTTATTTATTATAAAAGGTCTATTACCTAGTTTTTAATATCATCATCTCTTTTTATTCGCTCAATACTATTTTATTGAAATTACAGGTAAACCAGCAGAGATCACCTAAAAGACAATTGGAGCGTTTGTTAATAGGACGTTATTTTATTTATTATAAAAGGTAACCATCAGAGATCACCTAAGAGAAAATTGGAGCGTTTGTTGATAGGACGTTATTTTATTTATTATAAAAGTTTCAAAGAAAATTTTATATTTTTGAGGACCTTAACAACTGAAGAAGAGGCACTTTTGTATGTATATAGCAAAAGAAAATATGAACGAGATTCTTCAAATGCAGAGAATGCTATTGTTAGATTTGCTACAACAATCAAGGGGTTATTTTTTTAAAAGAAAAAGTTAACCTCTAGAGTGATCGACGCAATATAAACAAGACTAATATGGTGTCAAAAGTTGATAACAAAAATGTTATACCTCTGAGGAAAGTGAGTTTTTCCAGAAGTGAAAGATACAATTTGTTAGCAAGTTTTACTGAAGCCCAGGCTATCTAGATAATGATGGTGGGAACATAAACAAGATTCTGATGTTAAAAATAAATTTAGGAAAAATTTTACCTTGGACTAATGCGAAATTTCTCAACACTCAAATGGAGATCAGTAACAAAACATATTACTGGAGCAATGATGACGGTCTCAGATGAAGGGAGCAAATTATGCAGCTTTTTATGTTTCTTTAAGAATTGATAATCATGAATCAGTTTGATAGAATTACTTAATCAGTTTTTTTATTGAAAAGTAAACACCTTTAGCAGAAAAAAAATTAATTTGTTCATAAATTGGAGAAGTTGATTGAGATTGATACAAATGCAACCCACACATAGAATAGCAAAAAAAAAAATCAAAAATCAAAAATAATTAATTTGATAAAAAAACAGATTTGCAAACAGATCAGCAACCTGAGGTTTTTTTTTAAAGTTTGTTTAGCTCCACAATTTGTGTTAATTTATTTTTCAATAAGAAATCTTCTAAAGATTCCACCATTGCTTTACATACATACACATTGCTCAACTGAAATCTTTTGATAAATAACATGAATTGATTTTTTTATTTTATTTCATACAATCTCACCCAACTAGGGGCGTGAAGGAAAAGGAGAACTAACTAGGTCTAGGTACAACTGGATAGTGGCTTGTAGGAAAGCTATTTATATGGCAATGTAATAGGGCTAATAAGGCATTATTGTGAAAGGGGGAGATTATTTGGGAATCTAAGGGTGTTAATTGAGGAAAGAGCGACCTTTTGGATAATGGGGGAGGGGGAAAGCAATGTGGAGGTAGTACAAGGGATGTTATGTTTCTTTGCAGCCTGGAAAAGGGCAGCACAAGGAATAAAATGTGCTTGGCAAAATAGTAGGATGTGTTCAGGGGTGTCTAGTGTCAGCCTAGGTATCCCCAGGACAAAGTATTTCTTATGTTTAAAATAAGATACTCTTAATTTTATTAAGATTTTAAGTTAAAACTATGGTTCTAATACTTATATATATGGTTATTATGCTTATATATATATTTATTGTTGCATGGTATCAGCTTACTGGACTCCAGAAGAACATTATGATTTTTTACTCACCTGTTGCACAGTATCAGCTTACTGGACTCTGGAAGAACTGGAGAACAGGAGATGCCATTGCAATAGTATATATAATATAATGACTAAGTACATAAGCTAACTAAGCACTTAACATCCCCCCACTTAGTCATTAACAAATATTCCTACCCATCACCTATCTCATGACACCTTATCCCCCCCAGCCACTTATATCCCTTAATTAAAATTATAAAAAAAAGAGAAAAGAAAAAAAATGAAAGAGGAAGAGAGAGAGAAAAAATTGAAGGAAAAAAAGGAAATCAAGAGAAAACAAAGACTGCTTTAAGTAAAATCAGTAGAAGGTTAAAATTTGTGTAGAAGTACAATTTTTTTATTATATAAGTAAAAAAGTAAGGAAATGAAAGGAAAGAGAGAAGGAAATATAATTGAAAATTTTAGTCCACCAGACACAGACTTCTTTCCTCTGCAGGAGTGTCAGAGATGCGCCCAGTGCCTTGGTAAGTATATCCGCATGCATCTGTGTTATTGGGACCCACTCTATGTTTGCTTTCTTTAGGAAGAGTTATTCATTGACTATGTAAAAACACTTATCTACAAGTCTTGTCTGTTTATTCCCTGGATTGTCTTTGGCATTGGCAATTGCCCCTTTTTTATCACAGAATATTTTAATTGGTGGAATGTCAGGAAGGATATCATGGAGTAAGTTAGAGATCCAGATGCTATCTTTCATACCGCTACCTAGAGATATGTTTTCAGAAGTGCATGATGAGTCACTGACTGTTAACTGACGTCTAGAGGTCCAGAAAATAGGACATGTATTGAGGAGAAAGAGGTAACCACTTTGCGCTCTTGAAAATTCCTTATTGTTCCATGTTGAGTCAGAGTAAGAGAGAAGTTCTAAGGGTGCATCTCTTTCTGGATGAATATTGAGGTGTAGCTTGGATGTATGTTGTACATATCTTAGTAAATGTTTTAATGCTGTCCAGTGAATAGCAGTAGGTTTTGATGAGAATCTTACCATGAAATTTACAGGGAATGAAATATCCAGCCATGTTGCAACTGCTACATAGCTAAGGGCACCTAAAATGGATAGATATTTTTTTGTGTCAATAGGCTTGTCATCATCTTTTGTAGTAGTAATTACCAAGCTGTTGGGAAGAGGGGATCTTGTTGTTAGGCCAGACGGATTGTGACTTTTTAATATTTTTTCAATTAGTTGGTAGTTGTTTAAGTCAAAGCCTTTGGAAACTTCTTTTATGCTAATCCCAACAATACCGTCAATTTTATCATTCTATTTCACTTTCAAGATCCCATCAAGACCTTCTTCCGGTGTGGTCTTCCAACATTGGCAGGGGCCTTTGTTGCGTGATTTGGCGCTGTTTGTGCATGTCCTAATTGACATCTGTTAAGGAATTGGGTATTTTTCTGGTTTTATTCTGTGGATATTGGGTCTGCAGGTATGTGGGTACTATCATTGGATAGCCCCAGTTTTTCACTATATTTTATGTCTTGTAGACATTTTTCATATTCTAAGTTTTAAGGGGTCATTTCCTTATTTTTCATTTATAAAAGATAGCTGTTTAATTTTGTTTTTCGTGTTTTATGGGCTAACCTTAAGTCTTAGGGCTAAGTGCTTAGTACCATTGGATAGAGCTAATTTTTCTCTATATTTCATGTCTCAATGTTGTTATAGTGAAATTCCATGTTTTAAAGGTTTTAGTAGTTGTAGCTAACTTTTCTAAGTAGGTTGGTTGTTTTTTATTGGTTTTCTGGCTTCAGGGAGGCCGGGCCGCTTCAGGCGGCATCTCCAACGTCAGGCGGCCTGCCCGCCTCTGTTTTAGGATGTTGGGGAGTGCTTCAGGAGGGTTTTTTATTCAATTTGGTGGGTGCGCATGGGCTCTTAGATAGTGGTCTGTGTGTAAATAGTGAATAAGACAGTTTGGGGAAACCTTAATTATCATACAACCATCCAGAGGTGATATCATTGTTCCTCACTCAGTTTTCACTCTTTTCTGGCCACAATTTGGCTGTGTTTGTTGCAACCTACATCAAGTATCTTTGCTGTCTCTGGTGTGGACATTGTTCTACATTTCAGTTCATTGGTCTGGTAGTCTATCTGGGGACTACTTTCTTGGCTCATCAAGCAGTCAAGTGTGTTGAAAAAGAGGTTTAGCAAAACAGGAACCAACTAACTTTAGCAAGTAAATCTCACTCTATTTTTCTAAAGGGACAGGGGATTTTCTCTCTGGTTTTTCTCCAACTCCCTTGGTCAAGGCCTATAGCTAGTACTATAGGATTGTCTACATTTCTGGCGCCCAACGTGGGGTAGAACTTGCTAGTTCTTTGGAATCTCTGTTTTCTTTGGTTGTCTCTTTTTGTGTTTTGGTCTGGAGGAATGGCTTCTGGTTCTGCTATTCCTGTGGTGACTGTTAGTGGGGGAGATGGTCCTCCTTCTGTGATGGTTAGGGAGTGTGTAAGGATTAAAACTTGGGATGGTACCAAGTTTAATGGGGAGGATGTCAAGTGGTTTCTAGAGAAGTATGAGACTGCTGCTGGAGTGGATGGTGCTTCCTACCTGGACATGGTAAAGCAGATTATCTTCTTCATTGGTGATAGGTCAGTGGAGAAGGAGATTGTGGCCATGTCTGGCTACAAGAAGAGGGATTGGAAATTGTTGTGTAGGGAGATGATAGATAGATGGGGTGTCAGGTTCACTATGGTGGATCTGAACAAGGTTTTCAGTGAATGGCAATCTTATGGTGGTGTCGGTAACTTGCATAGTTACAGGAAGTTTCTGCTACAGTTTGATCCTGTGGTGGAATATTTGGTGGAAGTGGAGGAGCTGGCACATGAAAATGCTGCCAAGGATGTTTTTTTGTCTGCCCTGGCTAGAGATGTCATGATGGATGTGTTGAAGGAGTTGTCAAGAAAGGAATTGATGAAGACTCTTTCTAATGGGGACCAGAAGTTGCCTGCCTTGGATAAGGTGAAGGAGGCTGTTGAGGCCCATTTGAAGTTATTTGCTGTGGACACCTATCAGGAGGGGTGTGCCAAGTATGTCAGAAAAGTCAGTGAGGCTTTGGCTGAAGAGGAAGTTAGGGAGAAGAAGGAGGAGAAGAATTTGGTGCAGGTTCCCAAACAGGAGAGGGACCCAATGGTGGAGCAGTTGGCTGATCTTACAAAGCAGCTGCATATTTTTGTTCAGGAGGCTAAGAAGGTCAATAAGGCACCTTCTCAGCCTAGAAATTTTGATAGGAGGGCTGGTAGGAGTGATCCTTGGGTCTGCTCTTATTGCAGCAGGAGGGGGCACAGGTCCAATGATTGTTGGGCATTGAACAGGGATGTGTCTGAAGGAAAGGTGGAATTTGATGGCAGGGTTTCAAGTTCCCTGATGGTTCTTTTGTTAAGCCCAGTGAGGGGCAGGCTCCTGTTGATTTGGTCAGGAGAAGAGGAGGTCTCAATCAAAGAAGGCCAAGGTTTGAGGAGATTCCTGATCAAGGGAGGTCTTTTGGTAAGGAGGATGAGGATACTAAGGGAAAGGGAAAGGAGGTCAATAAGGTCTCTTTTTCTACTTCCTTTGGTGGTTTGGAGTTGTATTCTTGTGGTGGGAAGTCAAGTGGTGAATGCTTGGCTGGTGTTTATGATGTGGAAGCAGGGAAGGTGGGAAAGCCTAAGAGCAGTTATAGGCCCAACCAAAGCCAAATGCTTCAAAGATGGATCCTAAGCTGAGTGCAGCTAGGAAGAGGTACAGCAAAGAGGAGCTGTACAAGATGCAGAAGGGTATGGCTGATATGGGCCCCCCTAGTTTTGGTGCATTGGACCTGAATGGTGAGCCAATGCCAATGGAGGTGGATTCTTACTCTGAGGAGGATGTCCCTTTGGCTTCATTGCCAAAGCCTCCTGGAGTTAGAGGTTCTGGTGAGGGATCTGGTTTGGTGTCACCGGACAACCTACGCACAAGGTCGAGGATGTTCCTGTAAGTGAGATGAGGGATTTTTAGAAACTTCTTCGAAGCACAGAGGAATGATTCGAGGAAATGATTCGAAGGTCACTCAAAGTAATAGCTATAGGTTCGAGGTTCGATCGAGAAGAATTATAAACTAGTTCCAAGGTAATAATAATTCTTAAAATCTCACGAAGGGTTGGAAACTCAATAATCAAAAATTTAGGATTTAGAAATGAATATTTGAGAAGGTAAAAGAAAGATACAATAACAATGATTTAACTTTTAAGGTTTTTACCACTATTAATGTAAATACGATATTATAATTTAATTCTAAGGAATATCGAACCAAATACTCAACTCCTTTTATATCCTTTGTTCCTCCTCGCATTGACCTCCCTTCCATCACAGCATTCCCGTTCCATTGACCATTACTAACATACACTTAGACCCTCTCTACTAAATATCCGTTCATGCTCAATTTGTCCCTCTTAATTAATTAACAACTTTAATGGAAAAAAACTACTACTATACTATTTCGTTGATCCTAGCGCTGTGCGTCGCTTATTGAAAAGGACTAAGGTACCCTATTGGGAGATTGACTAATTTAGATTTAGAGTTTAGGCTAGCGCAGTTAAATAGCAGTACACAAAGGAAAATCGCAGTTGCTATGGAGAATTGCTTTCTGCGCTTCGAGTATAGATTTAGGACTCAATATTATTGATTTGTTGAGTTAATTTCGCTTCGAGTGTCACATGGCGCGTGTCAGATGCCCGGGTATAAAAAACGCGAACTCCGTTGAGCTTGAACCATCTTCCCACACTAATTTCCCTTGTCTAATACTTTTTCCCTCATCTCTACATTATTTTTTTTATAATGAACTGCCCTACTCCCACACCCACTCCTCCACACCCTAAAGCAGATGGGGGAATAATCACACGACAGTTTTCACAGACTTGCACGGCTTGTGAAAGCATGGAATATTTCTGTGTCGAAAGTACGGCGACTCAAGGCCCTCGCCAGAAATGTGAGTTTTGCCGTTGGCGGCGAGTGGCGTGCAATGCGTTGACGAAGAACGCGGAAATCGAAAAACAATTTACAAAAACAAAATTTTGGGTAGTTCAGAAGACCAAAGAGGTGGTTGAAGACATTTGGGATGTCTTGATCGAAGATGAACAATTGGTGGGGGAAAATGATAAGGAGATGAACAACGAGATCTCAGCCTGGGTAACCCAGGCCACGAGTTCGAAGCGAGGTGTCGAGGAAGAGGTTGACAAATTGGTGGAGGAGGATGAAGATGAAGTCCCTGTTCCAGGGCGGGCACCCAAGAAACGACGGGTGGTCATCGAGGACGATGAGGAAGAGAGAGAGGCAGAAGTCAAAGTGGCGCCCAGGTTATTTCTGGAGCCTGATCCCATCTTCGAGGTAAGTTTTAATTGTTTTATTTCAAGGATGAAGTTACTGATGAGTCTTGTTTTAGACATCGAATAACCTGGAAGAGCCGATTGCGGAGCCTGCGCCGGTTATACCAACTGAGGCAAACCCTCCAGCCACGGAAGTAGTTGAAGAGCCCGAAGACACCCTGGACCAGGTGTGGTCGAAGAAACCTCGTAAAGGTCGACGAGTAAGGTTTGCGGAAGAACTATGTGGGGAGGTCGACGCTATTATTGATACTGCTTCCTTCGACGTGGCAGAGGAGCTCTTGGAGATTGGAGAGGTGGTTCCGGTAGGAGAGGAGGAGGTATTTGATAAATGCAGGAAGGAGATAAGGGTAGTTTTGGAGAAAATGAAAAGATTGGTTCGAGAAAAATTAAAAGAAAAAATTTGAAATGAAAAGGAGATGGAAAGAAGTAGAAAAAAAAATTGTATTTTAGTTTTATTTTATTTTTATTTTATTTTATTATTAGTATTATTTTTTTTATTGTAGGGGAATGTTGTTAATTTTAAAAGATTTGAGAGAGAGAAAAAGAAGAGAAAAAAAAAGAAAAAAGAAGTTTTAAATAAAAAATTTTAGAATTTGAAAGAAGAATTTTAAAGAAAGAAAAAAGGTTGTTTTAATTGAAGGAAGTTTTAGTGTTTTTAAAAGAAAAATTTTTATGTAAGAAAAAGAGAGAAAAAGAAACGGTTTTGTGATTGAGATGAGTTTGTTAAATTGAGGATTTTAAATTTTTTTTTTTTTTTTTTTTTTTTTAACAAATTTTAGTTTGAAAAAAGAGGAGAAAGAAAAGAAAAAAAACAAAGTGTAGAATTTAAGAGAGTTTGAAAAGAAGATTTATTTGTTTCGAAGAATTATTATAGGGAGATTCAGGGGTTGAAGTTAAGTTCGAGGAAATGGTCGTGCCATACAGGATTTGATGATTCGAAGGAAAGAAAGTCTTTAAAAGAGAGAATAAATTTTTTGAAAGAGAAATTTTTGAAGAGAATTTTAAATTTAAGAAAAGAATGTATTTAAAGAATTGAAGAAGAAAAGAAAGAAAATATTTAGAGAGATTTATGAGTTTTTTTATTTTATTTTATTATTTATGTTTATCCTATTTTATTTTATTTTATTTTATTTTATTTTATTTTATTTTATTTAATTTAATTTAATTTTATTTAATTTTAATTTTAATTTTATTTTATTTTATTTTATTTTATTGTATTTAATTTTATTTTTGATTTTATTTTTAGTTGGTTTTGGAGGAAATTTATAGAAGGAGAAGAAAGAAAAAAGAAGAGAGAAAAAAGAAAACAAGGCTAAGAAATTTAAGAGGTGTTTTAGATTTTAAAGAAAGAAAGAAAAAGAAAAAAAAAATTTAAGTAAAGAAATTTTAAGGTTTTGGTTTTAAAGGATATTTCGCATGAAAAGATTTTAGGAGTTCAGGAGCGTTAGAAACATTGATGGCTGGTTCCCAGGATGTTTTGTCTGAGTCATTGAGGAAGCCTTCCCATTCCACGAGGTATTGAAGTTTCCCCTTGCGTATTCTTGAATCAAGGATACGACTTACTTCCCACTCTAGATGATCTTCTACTTCGACCGGTTCCGGAGGGGGTTGGTTCTTGCCCGGGTATATTTCTCAAGCCAGTTCCAGGAGAGATACATGGAAAACAGGGTGAATCGCCTGCCATTTAGGAGGTAACTTGAGTCGAAATGCAGTTTTAGAGACTTCAGAGTCGATTTCGAACGGTCCCAAGCGCTTTTCAGCCAGTTTCTTTGATGGTCTTGTTGTTTGGATGTTTCGTGCATCGAGCCATACTTTGTCGCCTGGTTTAAAGGAAGGAGCAGATTGTTGATGTTTGTCGGCCTGTTCCTTGTATCTTCAAATCGCTGATTCCAAATTTGTTTTAAGTTCTTCTTGGAGTCGTGATATAGTTCGAAGATAATGTTCCGCAGGATGATTAGTTCCTACATGAATTGAGTTGAATCGAGGATGTCATCCATAAATGAAAAAAGAAGGGAGATTGTTGTGTCGAAGAATGAGTCGAGTTATTATAAGCAAATTCGGCCAATGGTAGCCATGTGGTCCAATCGTCTTGTTGGTAACTAACATACATTCCAAGATATTGTTCGAGGATTTGGTTAACTCTTTCTGTTTGACCATCGGTTTCAGGGTGATAGGCTGTGGAGAGATTCCTCGTGATATTGAGTTGTCGACACAGTTGGGTCCAGAATGTGGATACAAACAATGAGCCTCTATCTGAAATAATATCATTTGGTAAGCCGTGTTTAGAAAATACATATTCTAAAAACAATTTTGACAAATCTTCTGCTGTAGCAGTAGTAGTGGTTTTAATAAAAATAGACATTTTTGAAAATCTATCTACTATTACTAATATAGCATCAAAATCATTAGAAATAGGAAGTTGAGAAATGAAATCCATCGATAAAGATTCCCAAGGTTTAGAGGGAATAGGAAGTGGTTGAAGCAACCCATGCTTCCGGTGACGGGGAGCCTTATTCCTATTACATTCGTAACAAGCTTTTATATAGGCCTTGATTTTCTTGGTCATACCTGGCCCGAAGAAATCCCTTGCTATTAACTGGTAGGTTTTATCAACCCCAAAATGACCAGCTAACGGAGAATCATGTCGACTATTGAAAATCCATAATTTTATCTCATTGTTGTCGGGTATGACTACTCTACCTTCGAAGACTAATAGACCTGATTCAATACGAAATCTTTTGGCCCCTTGCTTCGAGAGTATTTTGTCTTTTAACCCTAAACAATAATCGCCCTTCGACTGAGCTTCGAGGATGTTGGATAGTGGATTTTGAAAAGATTGAATTGTCAGCGAATTAAGTTGATGAGTCGTTAACATTGATTCGTTGAAGATTGATTGCACATTTGCTGGGTTCTTGCCAGCAAATGCGTCCCCCCACTGTGGGTAAATGTCGTCCCGACGTGACAAGATATCTGGGACAATGCAGTTTTTTCCTGGGCAATAGGAAATAGAGAAAGAAAATTCAGAGAAAAATTCAGCCCACCTGGCTTGACGCCTGGTTAACACTTTAGAAGACATGAAGTATTTCAAAGCATTGTGATCTGTTAAAATTTGAAAAGGACTATCTAGGCTGAGAAGAAAAGAACGCCATTTTTTAAGACAATGGATAATAGCTAAAAGCTCTTTGTCATGAATTTCATAATTTAATTCCGCGGCTATGAGTTTGCGTGACTCAAAAGCAACAGGATGAAACAAATTTGTTTCAGGATTTAATTGGGAGATGACCCCTGCAATAGCATAATCGCTCGCATCTGTCTCAACTATTGTCGAGGCCGAAGGATCAAAATGTCGAAGAATTGGGGCTGTGGTGAACGCCGTTTTTAGTGCTTCGAATTCCTTTCGTGCTGTAGAAGTAAAAACAAAAAGAATATCTTTTCTAAGAAGAGAAGTAAGATTGGAAATAGTTTTAGAGTAATCTTTAATAAATCTTCTATAGAAGTTTGCAAAACCCAAAAATCCTTGGAGTGATTTAATGTTTTTGGGCTCAGGCCATTCCAGGATTTTCTGGACTTTTTTGTCATCCATGACTAAACCGTCAGTGGACAACGTAAAACCCAAAAAATCAATTGATTTGAGGTGGAATTCCCATTTATTATGCTTGGCGTAGAGACCATGATCTCGAAGACGATTTAGGACCTGTCGAACATGATGAATATGTTTATCCAGTGTTTTTGAGAATATTGAAATATCATCTAAATAGACGACTACAAATTTTTCAACAACATCTTGAAAGATATCATTAACAAAAGTTTGAAAAGTTGAAGGTGCGTTACATAATTCAAAAGGCATAACTAAATATTCAAAACTACCAAATCTAGTGCGCATTGCAGTCAGTGGTTCATGACCTTCCGCAATGCAAATAAGATTGTAAGCGCCTCTAAGATCAATTTTAGAAAAGAAATTAGCACCATTGAAAACGGTAAGAAGTAATGACATAGGAGGAACAGGATATGCATTCTTCTTTGTGACTGTGTTGAGCTTTCTATAGTCAACACACAACCTAAGACTACCGTCCTTCTTTTTTACAAAGAGGACAGGGGAGCCGGTTGGAGATTTACTGGCTCTGATGAAACCTTTAGCTACATTCTCTGCAATGTAGTCTCGAAGAATTTGAGATTCGTCCTTCGATAAAGAATAGACAGGACCTGCCGGAGGTACTGGGCCTATTAACTCTATTTGATGGTCGTAGGGTCGATGAGGTGGTAACTTATCGGCCTTGCGGATTGAGAAAACATCAAGGAAATCGTGGTAGATTTCCGGTAGAGTTGATTTGATGGCTTCAACGTTTATTTGGTCGTCCTCTTCATCTTCGAGAGAATCTGTCGAGGTGATACCTGTATTGAGAGAGCATAATTCGATTACTTTGAGGCAATTTAAATCCTCTTTGAGTGAAGTCATCAAGCTAGAAGGGTTAGCCAATTGCTCATTTAAAGAAGTTACAGATGCTTGCAAGTCATCTGGCAGAGATTTGTCCTCTAGCAGGACGTTGTCAGGCGGGTTGTTTAACTCCCTATTGACCTGCATTGAAGAATCAGAAATATACTTAGAGCGTGGGGTGATCAATCCCCTAGTCCAATCAATTTCGGGATTCCAATGCGTTAAAAAGTCATGGCCAAGAATGGTATCGTCCATCCTTGGGGCGTCCAAGACTGATAATTCCCACTCAAAGGGGGGAAAATTCGGAAAGTTGAAAACCCATAAAACTTTCTTACTTACCCAATATTTGGGTTCCTCTGATTCGACCAAATAGATGGGAGTTCGATCGATATCTGTAAATGTTAGTTGAAGCTTCTCGGCAAAAGATAAACTAACAAAAGAAATTGAAGCTCCAGAGTCTATAAGACAACTGAAGGGGATATCCTCCTTAAAAAGAATGAATCTCAAGCGGTTTAAGGCAACTCCAGTCCTTAAGACATGGAGGTTCTGTGCACTGGGAGAGATAAGATAGTTTGCTTTGCACACAAGTAAACTATCTACTAGTTTTTTGACTTCGAACTAGTACCTTCTCTTTCCTTCAACTTTACACAGTCTTCCAACTTGTGCTTACCCCCACAATACATACATAACCCATTATCTGCTCTTCTCTTCCTCTCAGCTTCTTTAAGTTCCCCTTTAGGATTCAGTACTTTGCTGATATCGCCTGGGGTTGAGCCTTTTGGTCGAGGTTTATCCTTTCCCTTATTGGGTTTGGATTGAGTCGAGGAGGATTGATTTGGTCGTGGGTGTGAAGAAGGTCCTGATTTAAAATTTAGGCCTTGAGATTTGTTGGCATATCAACGATGTTGAAGTCGTCCTTGATAAACGCCGTCAAGTTCAAGGGTTCGATCCATTAAATCCGTTAAAGTAGTCATCTTCTGACCGTGAAGATTTAATTGATCCAGAATCCTCGAAGGAAGTCCTTTCCTGAAATGATACTTAAGGGCAGCATCATTCCAACCTACTCAAGTTTGAAGTGCTCTGAAGTTTGAGATATATTCAGAGGCTTTACCATTATCACTCATGCGAAGAAAATCAAGTTCAATTTCTGCGTTGTCCGTTTCATTAGGGTCCCCAAACAATGTAAAAAGTTGGTCTTCAAACTTTTCCCAATTATTGATAAGTAAGTGGGTTTCTGTCAAAGAAAGCATGAGTAGATAAGGTTCGAACCATCTTGCTGCTTTCCCGGCTAGGAATGAAGAAGCGTAAACAACCTTTGATCGGTCGCTGTTAAAGGTTCGAGGGTCATTATGGAACAGTAGCTTGCAGGTTTGCAAGAAGGGTCGCAATCTGTCGGGGTGATCTCCATCGAATTTGTCAGGAGATTTCATAGAAGGAGTTTTGAACTTAGATCACTCTGAAGACGTTGGATTTGAAAGGGTTTTCATAAAAAGTCTCATGAAATCTTCCAGAGAGTTAGATGGTCCCGGTTCTGAGGATTGGCCAGAAGGGTGATTGGCAGGGGCGGATGGTGCCTCATGCATTGTATCCTCTCCTTCTTCTTCATCACTAGAATCCTCAAAATCTTGTGGAATGTCTTCTACAGATTGAACTGAATGTTGCCGTTCCCTAAGGTCGAGTGGTTCCAAAGAGTGAGTGCGAGAAACAGACCTTGTGGCTGTTGGCCTGCCTCTAGCGCAAGCTCTAGTAGTAGCGCCCATAGGAGGAGTGCGTTGAACAGGTGCCATTTAAAATTTTAGAAGAACCTAAAAAGACGTAGTAGTGCAAAGAATGAGAACTACGGAGAATTAAATTATACTGTCACCGGACGACCTACGCACAAGGTCGAGGATGTTCCTGTAAGTGAGATGAGGGATTTTTAGAAACTTCTTCGAAGCACAGAGGAATGATTCGAGGAAATGATTCGAAGGTCACTCAAAGTAATAGCTATAGGTTCGAGGTTCGATCGAGAAGAATTATAAACTAGTTCCAAGGTAATAATAATTCTTAAAATCTCACGAAGGGTTGGAAACTCAATAATCAAAAATTTAGGATTTAGAAATGAATATTTGAGAAGGTAAAAGAAAGATACAATAACAATGATTTAACTTTTAAGGTTTTTACCACTATTAATGTAAATACGATATTATAATTTAATTCTAAGGAATATCGAACCAAATACTCAACTCCTTTTATATCCTTTGTTCCTCCTCGCATTGACCTCCCTTCCATCACAGCATTCCCGTTCCATTGACCATTACTAACATACACTTAGACCCTCTCTACTAAATATCCGTTCATGCTCAATTTGTCCCTCTTAATTAATTAACAACTTTAATGGAAAAAAACTACTACTATACTATTTCGTTGATCCTAGCGCTGTGCGTCGCTTATTGAAAAGGACTAAGGTACCCTATTGGGAGATTGACTAATTTAGATTTAGAGTTTAGGCTAGCGCAGTTAAATAGCAGTACACAAAGGAAAATCGCAGTTGCTATGGAGAATTGCTTTCTGCGCTTCGAGTATAGATTTAGGACTCAATATTATTGATTTGTTGAGTTAATTTCGCTTCGAGTGTCACGTGGCGCGTGACATTTGGTTCCTGTTAATCGTAAACCTGTTGGTGGTGCTGGTCCTCAAGAAGCTTCTAGGACCAAGGTAGTGAAGAAAAGAGCTCACTTTGAGAGGCCAGTAGTTTCTGGTCAAGTTAATGTTATGGACTCTGTCCTGGAAAGGATGAATCAGGGTCAGGTTTCCCTATCTTATGGGGAATTGTATGCTATCAGTCCAGGGTTGGCTGATAGACAGAAAAAGTTGTTGACCAGGAGAAGTGTTTCTTCTGGGGAGGTAGAATACATTTGTGATTCTGCTGAAAAGTTTGTTGAGGGGTTGAAAACTCATTTTTCTGCTCCTCTGGGATATGTCAATGTCACTCTGAATGGCAGGGAGGCAAGGGCATTGGTGGATTCAGGTTCTCAGATAAACCTGATTTCTTTGTTTGAGGCAACTCATTTGGGCCTCCCCATCAAAACTGGTATTGGTGGGAATTTGAGAGGGATCGGTGGTTATGTCACTGAATTGGTTGGAACGTCAGAGTTTGTGAAGTTAGATGTTGGCGGAGCCTCAGGGAAGGTTCATTTTTACATTGCTAAAGGTAATGTAAAAGCAGTCTTGGGTGGGCCATTCTTGATGGATTTTCAGGCAAGAATTGGTTATCAATTTGATTTGGGAATCAGTTTGGAGTTGAATGATGAAGATGAAAGGAGGCTTCACATGAGGTTATCATCCCCTGGAGAGGATGGTTGGGAGACCAGGCCTGGTTTATCTTCAATGTGCCAGTGCATGGACTGCTGCAGGAGAAGGAAGGAAGCAGGTGCTGCCTCTGGTTTTTTGGAGTGTGGCTCAGGCTCTATTGAGAGTCTGTCTTTTTTAGAGTAATGAGGGCTGATCACGCTAGTGCTACAACCTCTCCCCAAGATGAGGAAATCCAAGGTTGTAGTAGGTAAGCTCCCTTGGAGATATACCAAGTGGATTTTCAACTTTCTCTTTTTAATGTTTCTCTTCTCTGCAAGTATTCATCAAGTATTTTATCAAGTCTCTGTTCTCTCTCAAGATTCTTAATTATTTTTAATTCAAGTTCAAGGAAGAAGATTGGTTATATATCTTTATTTAAAGATATGCGGAAAAGTTTTGGGGCGGTGAGATTGGGGTCTAAAAGTAAGTCCTCCCAATTGTGCACCGCTAGGGTTTCTTCTACACCTTTCAAAAACATTACCTGGGCCACACCTGTGAGCATTGGGGAAACCCCTGGTTATTTTTGTAGGTCAGAAGAAAACTCAAGAAAAGAAGAAAAAAATTTCAAGATAAATCAAGAAAATCAAGAAAAAAATCTGAAGATAATGAAGAAAGAAGATCATCAAGATCAATTTTTGGGCCTCCAGCATGAGGTTAAACTGCAAAATTTTAAAAGAGTTGATTCTGAAGATGAATCAAGATTTGAGGATTTGGAAGACGGAAGTGAAGATGAAGATTTGGAATTGCGGAAAAGTTTTGGAGTGGTGAGATTGGGTTGTAAAAGTAAGTCCTCCCAATTGTGCACCGCTAGGGTTTCTTCTACACCTTTCAAAAACATTACCTTGGCCACACACGTGAGCAATGGGGAAACCCTTGGTTTTTGTTCCAGGTCTGGTGGTGAAGATTTCCTGAATATCCCTCAAGTTGAAGGTGGAGCGGCAAAGTATAAGAAGGTAGCGCAGAAGATTAGGCCTGTCAATGAGCCTATGCCTGTGGGTTTGAATCCGCCTTTGAAGAGACCTCCTTTGTCAAGAGATCCGTACTGTACTCCTTTGGTGAAGAATCCTCCAGAATTTGTAGAGACGGCTAGGGTGACCGTGGAAAGATTGAAAGTTGTTAATTTTGGACCTGAGGGGTGGTTGTCTGAGGAAGAAAAGAAGTTGTTGTTGCACGTTATTGTGCTAAGGGAAAAAGCGGTGGCATTTGTTGAGGAGGAAAGGGGTGTATTGAAGCACTCTTATGGGGAACCTTACTTGATTCCGGTGGTTTGTCATGAACCTTGGCAAATCAAACCTATTCCAATTCCAGCCGCTATTAGAGAGGATTTTGTGGAGATTGTTAGGGAAAGAGTCAGAACTGGGTTATACAAACAATTGACATCCAGCTACTCAAGTCCGGTGTTCTGTGTAAAGAAGCAGAATGAGAAGTTGAGGGTGGTTCATGATCTTAGAGCCTTGAATAGAGTCACTATCAAGGACGCTGGTATGCCACCAAGTGCAGAGGATTTTGTTGAAGCTTTTTCTGGAAGGGTGTGTTATGGTTTGGGTGATATTATGGGTGGTTATGATGAGAGGGAACTCCATACGGATTCAAGGCCTCTCACAACTTTTGAGACTCCTTTGGGAAGATTTCAGCTCACTAGGTTGCCTCAAGGAGCAACTAATTCAGTGGCAGTTTATCAAGCACAGATGGCTTGGATATTGCAGGATGAGGTTCCTACTCATGCTGGTATTTTTATTGATGATGGTGGAATTAAAGGACCATCCACTGATTATGGTAATGAGGTGTTAGCGGAGAACCCTGGCATAAGGAGGTTTGTGTGGGAATATGAAATAACTCTAGAGAGAGTGATGTTTAGGATTGAAGAGGCTGGTTTGACCATTTCAGGGTCAAAATTCTGTTGTTGTGTTCCTGCTTTGGAAATTCTGGGTCATGTGGTATGTAAAGAGGGAAGGATTATGGCAAAGAAGAAGATTAATAAAATTCAGTCATGGCCAAGGCCTAAAAATACTACTGAAGTCAGGGGATTTTTGGGTGTATGTGTATATGTCAGGATTTTTATTATGGATTTTTCTTTGTTGGCTTCACCTTTAAGGAAATTGACCAGAAAAGATGCAGATTGGGAATGGACTGAAGAGTGTGAAGAGGCTTTTCAGAAGTTGAAAAAGGTTGTTGGTGAAGATATTGTTCTTCATAAGTTGGATTATGGTGTTGGTGCTGGAAAAATTTATCTGGCAGTGGACTCAAGTTATATTGCTGCTGGTGCTGTTTTGTCTCAGGAGGATAAGACTGGGAGGGTCAGGCCAGTAAGATATGAGTCTGTGGTGTTTAATGAGGTGGAATCAAGGTATTCTCAACCTAAGTTGGAATTGTGTGGCGTAGCAAAAATTTTAAAGAAGCTACAGACGGTTTTGTGGGGGCAGCATTTTGAGCTGCAGGTGGATGCAAAATCTTTGGTTCAGATGATCAATACGCCTAGTCTTCCAAATGCTCCAATGACTAGGTGGGTGGCATTTATTTAACATTTTTCTTTTGACATGGTACACAAACCAGGCAAAACTTTTACTATGCCTGATGGATTATCAAGAAGGCCACCTACAGATGAAGATTCTGAGGCTGAAGAGTTTGATGAAGATGTTCCAGTGGTTAGGGCCAGCACGAAGGGTGCTGAAGATTTTTCTGACCTCCCCGAAGAGGCTAAACTGGCTGGATCTGATCTTGATTCTGGTGATGGGGATGTTTTTGTTGATGAAGATGGAGTTGTTGTTTGGGACAGCTCAAATTTGGTAAAGGGTGTTTTTGTTAGTGAACTGGATTCTTACAAGGTTCAGTGGAAAGAGAAGGACGTGCCAAAATTTAAGGATTGGTGTCCTGGTTGGGCTGCTCAATTGGCTCATGTCAGTATAGTCTAGTATATAAGTATGATATAATAGTGTTTATTTATGGTCCTACTACTTATTGATAAATGATTTAGTGATTAAACCTCAGGGGAAGACTAATAAAATAGTTATACTCAAGTCAAACTCACAATACTTGGATTTAAGTGCGTGCTAGTGGTGGAAAATAGATGAATAAAATATAGTTATAGCTTTATATAAAGATAAAATCAATTTATAGTGGATTTATAATATATTTCTAAGAGTTAATAATTGTATAGTAGTGTTTGTTGGAGTTTTAGTAATTGAATGATGATAAATAACCGTCAAAATCCCTCCTTACTTATACCCAAATCCACTGGAGTGCACAGACCTTCAATTCAGATGATGTCACTTCTATCCCCGGCAATTACAGCACTGTGAGGGCCCATCACCTCCCCATGGCGTCCACTTCAAGCAGTTTCAACACCCAGACCTCCAGTAAGGACCCTCCATCACTATTAATAATAACACTGATCCATACCATAAATAGAAAATCCAGATAAAAGCGGATACCATAAAGAAACAGGTAAAATAAATAATCAAAAAGAGATTTAATGAAACTAAAAGCATATAAAGGAAACAAATAAAATGTCCAAGCCCCCAATAACATCCCCAAGCATCCACATTAACCCAGAAACATCCTCCCAACCCATAAATCCGTGAATAACCATCCAAGGAAGTAATTTTAGTTGTCCAAACTGGGTGTATGCGCCTGATATAGGTGTCTATGCTTCTGTAGGCGTTTTGAGTCCACTGATTTCGTCCATATGACCTAAAATAAGCAGAAAAACAAAGTTTATAGGCTATTAAGGGGCTAAAACCCACTTATATACCTAAATATACATAATATACAGCATATTTCACTGAATATGAGATTTATGTATACATATAAGCTTATGTATGTCAATAATTACTTCATATCACTTAAGATAAGTATATTATGACTCCATTAGCACCTTAATAAATATTATTAGGCCATGGATAAGCTATTTAAACTATTATAAGTTATATAATAGAATAATAATTATATATATATATATAATAAAATAATATATATTATTATTTTAACCTTATTTTTAAGATATAAGCTTAATCTACTTAAGGTTATCCTATTTTAAGCATAAGAAATACTCAGTCCTAATGATATTTAGGCTGACAGCTTATGTTCATACTGGTGATTTTGATGACAGAATTGTACCCTTGGATGTTGTTTTGTTGGATTTTGAAGATGAGACCTGGGGTCAGTCTGGGTTTTATTTTATTTTGGTGGAATATCTGTTGACCTTGGAGAGGCCAGATAGTTGTGATGATGATACTTCCTAGAGGCACAAGACATGAAGAAGATTGACTCCGCAATGAGGATAAACTACAGACCATTCTTTAATTTTGGTTTTTTTTTTGAGGTGATGCTATGCATCTGTTTGTTGAAAACTTTTGTTAGAGGGTACCCATGGGCGGGGCCTCTAGATTTTGCCTTGGCAAGTGTGGGGGTGACTGATGGGCTGGCTGCTCTATCAACAGTTACCCCAGATTGTCTGTTTCCAACCCTTTCTCTTAATTTGGTTGAACCCTAGTATTGGTTTTTTTTACAGGTTTTAGTCCTCTATGACTTTAAACTGGAATTTCCTTGGGTTTTCAAGTGCTGGACTCTTCACTCTAATTGGTTTTGGTTTTTTTGTGTTGGATGTTGTGTTTTTGTTAGAAGGTACCCAGGGGGGGCTTCTAGATTTTATTTTGGCAAGTGTGGGGGTAACTGATGAGCTGGCTGCTCTGTAGAACAGTTACCCTAGAATGTCTGTCTCAAGTCTTTTGTTTTTCTTAGTTGAATTCTAGTTCTGTTGTTTATTATTCAGGTTTCAAGTCCATTATGACTTTAAACTGGTTTGGGACTGGCTTCTTTATCTTTGGTTTTTTCAGATTGGTGGTGGATCACTGGTGGTCTCCCATCATTTTTACTTATTGGAGGGAGCCCACCCAGTGATCATTTCTATGGATTGGACTTTCCCTTATTGGACCATCTATGGAGCTGGACTTTCTTTGATTTTGCAGTTATGTTTTTTACTAGATAGCAGTTTTAGATTATTTTCTTTTTTCTCTTTTTTTTCTTTTAATTTTTTTATGGGGGTTGTTTAGAATTATAAAATCAAAAATATAGGGTGTTACCACATCAGGGTCACCTGGATGTGGGAAAGAATTGGTGGGGAAAGGCTCATCAATTGGCCGGGCAATTCTATTTTCTTTTTTATTTATTATTTATTTCATGTGTTTCTGTGTTTCATTATTTTTTATTATTTTCTGAATTTTTAAATTTTTTGATGTTTGTTTTCTGTTAATCATTTAAAATATTTAATTGTGTATCCACATCAAGGTGCACTTGGATGTGGGTAAGGTATCAGGGGATCAGCTCATCAATTGGCTGGGGGATACCATTTGTATTATTTTTTATATTTTATTTTATTTCATTTCATTTTATTTATTAATTTTTAATTTTAGTATATTAGTAGATAAAAAATAAATATTTAAAAAAAAAATTTAAAAAAAAAAATTCTGAAATTATTTTTATTAATTGTTTTATATTATTATTATGTTTCTAATCTTTTTGAAGGAGCTCATTGTCTGGATGATGAGGCTTCTGGAGGCTGGTCCGGATTGTGATGTCGTTTTTGTTTTTTGTTGGGATTGTGGGAAGCACTGTGTTCTTTGAAGTGCATCCTGCTGGAGAGATTATAGGGATTGTAATGGTCAGGAATTGGATTAGAGGGAAGTTCAGAGGAGGAAGAAGAAGAGGCAGGAATGGAGTGCTTTAGGGTGTGCTTAATGACCCTAGACATTTTCCAGTGGTTGTTCAACAGGCGCTTTCTCAGGGATTTTTCAAAGTCATTCAAAGGTCCATGGAGGGCAAAGGCTTTTAGCATGTTGGAACACATGGTGCTTAGGTGTTTCTTCATGTCTCCATAATCCAGGGTCAAAGAAGTTTCAAAAGGTTGGCCAACTCCAATAATAGATTCAGGAGGAGGGGTGCCAACTAGACAAGAAGAATTGGATCAGTAATTATTTTTGTTGAAGAAATGGGATGAATTAATTTGGTACTTACAGATTGGAAGCTCATCAAATCTGTAAGCAGCTGGAATTTGGATCTCTGAAGATTTTGTAATGGTCATAGTGGGTGGATAAACCAGGGAAAGATATGGATTCTCTTGGTCCTCCTCTGAAAGATTTTGAGAAGGTGAACTAGGAGGCTGATGTTCCTGGGGCTTAGTTGGAGCAGTGAGATTGTTAATGTTGTTGTGGTTGTTATTTCTGTTGGATTCAGCTGGAGGAGGTGCTGGTGATGTAGTACCAGGGTTGTTAAAAGATGGAGCAGGAGAGGGTGATTTGGAAGCATATTGATCTCTTCTGGATGGAGCTTTTGAAGAGATGGAACTGTCAGAAGAATAGTTGGCTGACAGAGAAGAGGTGTAGTTTCTTTGTCTTAGCTGGGGACAAAGTTGTTGCTTGGGTGCAGTGTTGGGTGTTCTGGTTTCTGCTTGGGGTTCTCTGGCAGGTCTCCTAGAAGTTTGGGAAAATTTGGAGTTTTTAGACCTTGGAAGGGTTGGCTGCATTGCTCTGGGAGCAGTGGGAGGTGATTTTGTAGAGTTTTTTTCGTTGATTGATTGAATTTGGCTGTTTTCTGGTTGTTTTTGGAGGTTTTGAGCCGGATTTTCACTATCTAGTGAGGCAGGCAGGCTGCCTGGACGCGGTCTAGAAGCCTGGGAGCTGATCTTGAAGCTTTTGGAGCTAATTTTGCAGAGATAAAAGCAGTTTCTTGGGAAGGTAAGGCTGGTCTTTTGGGAAGAGTTCTGGAAGCTGAGCTTTTGGATCTTCTGGAAGGTGCGTAAGATAAAGAGGAAGAGGAAGGACCAAGCTCTGGCGATCTGGTAGGGGATCTGGAGATGTATTTATGAGAAGGTGAAGGAGGAGGAATAGGGTAGTTGGCATCTCTGTCACATCTTTTCTTTTTGGAATAGCAAGAATCACAAGCCCTGTTGTAGAATTTGGCTTCTGGAGTTGGAATAGTGAATGTGCAAGGTCTGCACATGTGGATGCACTGTTTGCAGGCATAGTCCTTGGGAGCAGTGAAGCAAGTGAGAGTAGAAGGGTTAACATCAGGAGATCCAGCCATGATCTGTGGTGAGAAAAGATGATGGAAAGGGATAGGAGGAGATTTTTTTCAGTGATGGGTAGATGATGAAGTGAAGGTGGAAGTTCAGCAGGTTGGCTGTAGAGGTGTTCTGTATGTAATTGGCTGCGTCTATTTTATGCAAAATTCCGTCAGTCCATCAAGACTTTAAACTGAAATCTGGTTTCTGTCAGTCCTCCAAGACTTTAAACTGGCTGGTTTCAAGATTTTATCAAGATTAGTCATTCAAGACTTTAAACTGAACACTGTGTTAGTCCCCCAAGACTTTAAACTGAGGATTGTTGTTGGTTGAGTCCCCCAAGACTATAAACTGAGGAATGGGTCTTGTTGTTGGAGTTGGTTTTGAAAAATTGGTGGAGGGTATCCACAGGGGGAGCCTCCAAATTTAGCAAAGGCAAGTTTGGGGGTAATTGATGGGCTGGAAGCTCTATTTACAATTACCCCAGAATGTTAGTTTTTTCTCTGTGTCTTAATGTGGTTGATCTCTGGTTCTGGGTTTATGATTTAGGTTTTTGAGTCCCCCAAGACTTTAAACTGAGGGTTTTTGAGTCCCCCAAGACTATAAAATGAGGATGGTCCCCCAAGACTTAAAACTGAGGGTTGTTGGTGGTTACATCCTATAGAGAGTGTGGTCAATTTTTCTTTTCTGAATCAAACTCAAGTACTAGTGGAATTACAGAGGGAATCAAGAGATGAAATGAAGTGTTCAGAATTAGCCTTGAACTGGTGAATGAGGTGTCTTCTGTTCTCAATGTCCTGTGGATCTCCAGCAGGGTTGGATTGGAAGTAATGAAGCAGAAGTTGTTTTTGTTGAGATGTGTGTTGTTGGAACTTGGCCTTGATAGTGGGCAAGTGGTTTGGTGTTGGTGGTGCAATGGATCCTACATTGTTATCATCACTATCAGAAGATGGAGGAACTGAGAAGTCATCAGTTTTAAAGTTGAAGGAAGAAATGAAAGTTCTTTACCATCAGATGGACCATGGAAGGTGGAACTAGTTGTTTTATGGGTTGTGGCGCTCTTCTGGGAAGGGTGAAGCTTTTTAATTAATCTGGGTATCAGGATGGATGGCCTAGATATTTTGGTTCTGGCAGAAGATGGACCAGGTTGAGGGGGAGGTGAATCTGTTTCAGAAGATAATGGACCAGGTCTGTAGCAGGTCTTCTTTCTAGATTGGCAGACATTGCAGAAAGTTCTGTATGGATGGACAGGTGGTGTCATGGTGCAGATTAAATTATTGTCAATGCAGTATTGGCAAGGACCCATTTCAGAGGCAGATTTGGGAAGAAGTTTGAACATGGTGGTTTGATGAAGAAAGAATGTGGACATTCTTAATTGGAGGGAGGATGTGGTCTTCCAGCATTGGCAGGGGCCTTTGTTGCGTGATTTGGCGCTGTTTGTGCATGTCTTAATTGACATCTGTTAAGGAATTAGGTATTTTTCTGGTTTTATTCCGTGGATATTGGGTCTGCGGGTATGTGGGTACTATCATTGGATAGCCCCAGTTTTTCACTATATTTTATGTCTTGAAGACATTTTTCATATTCTTAGTTTTAAGGGGTCATTTCCTCATTTTTCATTTATAAAAGATAGCTGTTTAATTTTGTTTTTTGTGTTTTATGGGCTAACCTTAAGTCCTAGGGGTAAGTGCTTAGTAAAATTGGATAGAGCTAATTTTTCTCTATATTTCATGTCCCAATGTTGTTATAGTGAAATTCCGTGTTTTAAAGGTTTTAGTAGTTGTAGCTAATTTTTCTAAGTAGGTTAGTTGTTTTTTATTGGTTTTCTGGCTTCAGGGAGGCCGGGCCGCTTCAGGCGGCACCTCTGATGTTGGGAGGCCCGCCCGCCTCTGTTTTAGGAGGTTGGGGAGCGCTTCAGGAGGGTTTTTTATTCAATTTGGTGGGTGCGCATGGGCTCTTAGATGGTGGTCTGTGTGTAAATAGTGAATAAGACAGTTTGGGGCAACCTTAATTATCATACAACCATCCAGAGGTGATATCATTGTTCCTCACTCAGTTTTCACTCTTTTCTGGCCACAATTTGGCTGTGTTTGTTGCAACCTACATCAAGTATCTTTGCTGTCTCTGGTGTGGACATTGTTCTACATTTCAGTTCTTTGGTCTGGTAGTCTATCTGGGGACTACTTTCTTGGCTCATCAAGCAGTCAAGTGTGTTGAAAAAGAGGTTTAGCAAAACAGGAACCAACTTACTTTAGCAAGTAAATCTCACTCTATTTTTCTAAAGGGGCAGGGGATTTTCTCTCTGGTTTTTCTCCAACTTCCTTGGTCAAGGCCTATAGCTAGTACTATAGGATTGTCTACACCGGTTCTTTGAGGACAGATTTATTAGAAGTTGTAATTTAACTTCTTATTCTTTTTCTTTTACTTTTTCCTGAACTCTCCCGTCAACATTATCTACATTCCTCAGCACATTCCTAGCCTCAGCTGAGAATGTATTTACTAAGTTACTTTTCTGAACATCCTTGCTTCGCAAAGTTTCCTCTTTTGACATCTGCTCTGACAAAACCCAATGTATGGTAAAGTTGTAGACTACATATATATAAGTAGACTGTAGTTGCTATTTTGTTTCTTCATCTACAATTTTACTCATACTCTCTTTATCTTTCCTTCGTGTTTTGTTTGCTTGGTGTCTCCTTTTCCCACTCGCTCACTTCACACTACAGGTATTCCAGAATTTGTCCCTAATTTGTACTTTCTCTAATATTATCTTGTCCTTCCGGTAAATTTGGGGTTTACCATAGTAGTCATGCTTAGTGTTCTAATAAGACTCCTTGTCTTTATTCAAAAACATTTTACTTTTGTTTCCAGTCTAGTGTGCAATTTCATCTAAGATTTTACTCATACTCTCTTTATCTTTCCTTCGCGTTTTGTTTGCTTGGTGTCTCCTTGTCTCACTCGCTCACTTCACACTACAGGTACATTTGGGGTTTACCATAATAGTCATGCTTAGTGTTCTAATAAGACTCCTTGTCTTTATTCAAAGGTAAATTTGGGGTTTACCATAGTAGTCGTGCTTAGTGCTCTAATAAGACTCCTTGTCTTTATTCAAAAGCTGCAGAAATGATTATCTCTGGTCACAAGATTTGCTATTACCAGTGACTATCCCATCATCAACATGTATCCAAATTACGTCTGTTGAGTTTTTATTTTTAAGAATATAAAATGATTTTTTGTATTGGATTTCTTTGTACCCTAAGTTTTCCAGTTTGTTTGCTATGTGTAGCCACCAGCATCTTTCTTCCTGTTTAGTTCTGTAAAGAGCTTTCTTAAACGTAAAACATTGTCTTGCATTTAACTTTGTATCCCTCTGGTGTACATACCCATATTACCTTGTCAATTGGACTGTGAAGGTAGGCTGCTGTAACATCAAATGATTTTACAGGCCACTGGTGATATGCCGCTAAAGTGAGGAGAATATGCTATGATGAAAAAGTAGCAGTTGGAGCAAATGTTTCAGGGAAATCAATTCTATATTGTTGCAGAAAACCTTTAGCAACATATCTGGATTTATACATTTTGAATGGTGAGGATGGGTTTTTAATGGTAAAGACCCTTTTTGCATTAGTGATTTTTGCTCCTGGTGGGAGGTTTTCTTCATACCAAATTTCCATGTCTTTCATATTAAAAAGTTCCTTATTGCATGATTGTTCCCATTTGTGACAGTCAGAAAATAGCGTGGCTTGTAAGTAAATTTGGGGTATGATGGAGGATTGAGAAATTCCATTTTTAATTGTGGCAGAAACTGATTTTTCTTGAGACAGGAGCATTTCTTCATCTTTGTAATCACCAAGATTGGCATTGTTGAGAATTGATTGTAGTGAACCTTAATTTGGCGGAAGTTGGCGTGCTTCATCATGGGATGGAAGGTTTTTTCCCGGAAACAAAGCCATTGCCTATTCAAAAAGGTATTTGTCTCCTTGTGCCAAAAAATCCATCTGGAATTGTTAAGGGAATATCCAAAACACTGGCAAATTAATGCTTGTTGATCTAGCTTATGCCTGGTTTCCCTATGGATGTGTACATATGCTACCTCACCAAAAATGCAGAAATTTGAGTAATTTGGCTCACAATTGCAGATAAGTTGAAGGGGGTTATTGTCACCAGTCTTTATATTAGGGAGATGATTAAGTACATGGGCCACCCATTTATATGCCAAACACCAGAAACATTCAGGGAGTTCACAAGCAAGAAGAATTGTATTTGCCATGTCTCCAACAGTGCAGTTGAAGCATTCTGCCATACCGTTTTTTTCATGATGATATGGGAAGGTGACTTCATGGCAGGGACCAACATTGTGCAAGATTTCTGCCATTTTCTTGCTGTGCATTTCACCCCCATCTGTTTACAATTCATTAAGCTTTTTCCCATGACTTTTTCAAGTCTTTTATATAAAAAACCAAAAGAGGATGTTGCATCAGATTTGGCATGTAAAAGAAAAACCTAATCATAAATTGTGGAGCTTTCTCTGAACATAGCTGTTCACCATGCACGATTAAATTTTGGATCCATTGGACTTATCAGATTTCCAAATATTAGGCTCATCAATGATTTGGGTCTGTTTTCTCTGGTTGCAGAAGGGGTTCTAGTGCTCTTTTGAATGGCACAGTCTTTTCAGTTTATTTTTCCAGGAGATATTTGTAGAAGTAATCCAGGACCCAAACCTTGATTGGTGATTTTCCTAATTGTTTTTACTGGTGTGTACAGGTTTACTGTGCCAGTCCATAAATGAACCTTTCATGGCTGGCTGTCTGGTGATATGTGAGTTTTTCTTAGCCGTGCATAAGATTGTAGGAATCAAGGAGTAGATGAGAGAAACATTAGAATTTAAATTAAAGTCAGTAATTACATTTAGAGTCCACCTTCTGGACTTATGTTCCACTAATCCCACCATTATCATATCATCTGTCACAAAAAGCTGTAGATTTTTATCATCAGGAGATAGACAAAGGGAAAAACCACCATCACACAGACCAAATAATGAAATAAGTGTAGCTCTAATTTTAGAGAAATAAAAATCATTTTTAGGGTCACCACTCTATTACGCATGTCATATAGTTTTAGTTCATCTGTTCCAGTAATAAATGATGGTTTGCAGTTAGTCAACACCTTAACAGGGATAGGTTTTTAATTGTCCTAAAATTGTGAAGTATGCTCACATTTTCAGTTATATGGTGTGTGACACCACTGCCCAATATGGCAGTGTCAGTCTCTAGGACAGGCTGGTCAATCATGTTCAATTCAAAATCTTCAAGTGCATTGTATAAAGCCTCCATGTTGGCAATACCAATATTGATATCATTATCATCAATGGTTGTTTTGTGGGTGTACAGGTGACAATTTGGGAAATTGAAGGGTATATGTATAGTTTTACAAGGACCATTTGGGTGACGTTTAGCACACAGGGAGTGTTCTTGTAATAGGTAGAGGTGGACAGAAAAATAAAGGGAATTTAAACTATATGGATATTGCTGAAAAGAGTGTTCAGAGGATTGGAACTCCCAACAAAGTTGCTGCACATCTGTCAGTTGATAATAATCTGCTCTCTGTGGGGGACAATATGGACAAGTGGCTGCATTTGATTCAGGTTCTATGGCTGGCTCTATGGCTAAAGTGGAGGTAGGATCAACTATAGTTGTCATTCAATCTCTTCTGTTTCTTTCAATTTTTGATGCTAATTGTCTAATATTCAACATATTAAGACTTCTTGCATTGGCTTAATTATCTAGGGTTGCGCATAGGTCAACATATAAATCACAGAGACTGTTAGGTAGAAATTCTTGTGCTATTAGTCCTAAGAATAATGGGTTGTTGAAGTTTATATGCTGACATTCTATAGCTTTAAACTTTTGCAGAACTAAGTTGAAAAAACTGGAAGAGTCAGTGAAGGATCCATTTTGTATGTTAAGCATGTCAACTATTGAGTACATTAGTTTTGTATGCAATGACTCATTGAACTTCCTATGTAAGTACATGTATAATTTATGGGAAAGCCAGTATCCTGAAAGCTCATGTTGTAATTCAGAAGTGGTAGAGTAGTGTAGCAGCTGGAACATGGTACAATTGCCTTCATCATTCAGCATATTTTCATTGGAAATGTAAGCTCTCATTCCAATGATGTCTTTGACAATTAGCAGAGCTTTATTGTTCCAGTTTCTGTAGTTATTGCCTGATTTGGTGAGGAATGGAGTTATTCTGGCCATTTCAGTGACAAATTGTAAGCTACTTTGGCAGCATTCTTTGTCTGCCATGTTAAAGAAGAAGGGAGGAGTTTGAGGTGATGAGTAAGTTTAGGTACCTGTCATAGGGATGGTTGAAGACATGTTGTCCCAATTGGTGATAATTATATGGGGGAAAGTTGAGGGTTTGGTTTTTATTTCCAATGGATGGGTATTTTTGGATATGATAGATGATGAGGATGGTATGTTGGAATTGGGTTGGAGGTGGGGAGGTGTATCCAGAGAAGCTATTTTTCAGTTAAAGATGCAGGAGAATTTTCTAGAAATTTGGTTTCTACCAGCACTAGGGGTGATATTGTCTATTTCAGACATGCACTGGGGGGTTTGTGTTCTATTCACGTTGCTCTTGTGTAAATGTAGTGGGGTCTTGGATTGCTGATATCTACTTATGCCAATGTAGGACAGTCCATAACCTGTTGCATGGTATCAGCTTACTGGACTCTGGAAGAACCATATGATTTATTACTCACCCATTGCACAGTATCAGCTTAATGGACTCCGGAAGAACCGGAGAACAGAAGATGCCATTGCAATAGTATATGTACTATAATGACTAAGTACATAAGCCACATAAACACTTAAAATTTATTATACTATTATATGACTTATATGAATTTATATAGCTTATCCATGGCCACATAAAACTTATTAAGGTGCTAATGTAGTCATAATACACTTATCTTAAGTTATATTAAGTAATTATAGACATTCATAAGCTTATATGCATTCATAAATCTCATATTAAGTAAAATATGTAGTTATATTATGTATATATAGGTCTAGATGTAGGTTTAAACCTCTAAATAGCCTATAAGCTTTATTTTTCTGCTTATTTTAGGTCATATGGATGTATCTAATGCACTAACCATGCCTACACAAGCATATACAGCTTTTTCAGGTGCATATATCCAGTTTGGACAATTTAATCTGCTTCTTTAAATGGATTTGCATGAATTTATGAGTTGGGATATAATTACTGGGTTAACGTTGAGGCTTGGGTTATTTTATTGAGTGTTTGAAAAGTTGATTTGATTCATTTATATGCTTTGGTTTTCATTTTATTCTCTTTGGATGAGTTATTTTACCTGTTTCTTTATTGTATCCGCTTTTATCTGTTTTCTCTATTTACAGTATGGGTGTATGATATAATTAATTGTGATGGAGGGTACTTACTGGAGGTCTGGGTAATGAAACTTTTTGAAGTGGAAGCCATGGGGAGGTGATGATCCCTCAAATTTATGTAGTTTTTGGGCATAGCAGTGAAATCATCTGGATTGAAGGTCCATGCACTTCAGTGGATTGTGGTATAAGTAAAGGTGGATTTTGTGGGTTATTGGACATCACTTGATTACTAGAAAAAAAGAAAAATTATAAAAAAATTATTAGCATATAAAAATATATTTAAAAGCTCTTATAAATTGATATTATATTTATATTAGCTATAACTATATTTTATTAGCCTATTTTCCACCACTAGTCCACACCAAAACAAATATTGTGAGTTAAAAATTAAGCATAAAAGTTTTATTAGTATTTCCATGAGTTTTAATCCATAAATTAACTAATATTAAGTATTAGGAACATTAATATTTTCTATTAAATCATACTAAAGTACTAGCATACACTAACAATTGGGGGTCTTTCCTAATTTCACTACAGCACACGTTTGTTTTGCCATTGGGCGCAATAATTATGCAACAGTTATGAAACAATTGTTTTTTGGCATTTAAGGCTCACCTAGAGCTTTAAGTGCTAAAAATAATTTTTACTTAACTGTTGCGTAATTTCTGCGCCATTGTTGCGCCCCAAGATGACACAAACATTTATTGTAGTGTTTATTACTTATTATTATAGTATAGCCTGAGGACATTATTTTTGCTCTAGTATAGCTCATATAAACCAAATATTTGGGTCTTCAGCACATTAGTGGGTCATCATAACTCAGTTATTGCAGAAGAGAACCCTTATAATAATTTTACTAATTTTTTAAAATAAAAATTAGGTATTTACAGCAGTAACTGTACGCAATATAAACTCAATTTCACTTGGTATTTGGTCACCAATATAACACCCAATTAATTTGGTATTTAGCTAAATCTTGGTAAGCCAATTACTCGCCATGATAAAGTTCTATTTAAACTCATTTTTTAATTTTAAACAGATTTTTTCAAATTCTTATTATATATTATTTAAATAAATAAAAATATAAATTCACGGTAAGCTAAATTACTTTTATTATTATTTATATTACTAAAAAGCCTGCTACCCGTCTGTGATGCAGAAACTCAGAAGCCTCACACACACATTGTATTGTAAAAATCCTTAAACATCTGGACCTTTGGCCCAGATGTTAGTCATAATAATGTTGAGTAATCATGATTTACATGATTATACATCCAGAAATTTGGCCCAAATTTTTGTCTTAACTGTGTTGAATATGCATGATTGGAATGATTACACATCCAAACCTTTGGCCTGGAAGTTTGTTATAACTGTCTTGAATATGCATAATTGGCATGATTACACATCTGGGCCAAAGTTCAGGAGTTTTGTTATAAAAGTGTAGAATATTCATGATTGACATGATTATATATCCAGAAGTTGGTCCAAGATGTGAGTGATGTTAGCCTTGGATGGCATCAAGGCTAAGGTCAATATAAGTGTATTATTTTTATTAACCTCCCTCCCTTTCACAATAAATATTAAATACAATTAATTAGGACTTCTTTGTGTACAACATTTACTGCCCTTCTTTAAGCTTTCTCAGGTAATAGTACATGGACATTTCCACTGTACTTTGCCCTTGAAAGTGCTACATTTAACTGACCATGTGCAAAAACTGGTGATTCCAGGTTAAGACCTACAATGCCTAAAGATTGACCCTGGGCCTTTTTGATTATCATGCTATTAGCTAATATAATAGGTAGCTGAAATATTCGCAGTGTGAAAGGAAGACCAGAATTGGGTGAACTCTCCAATGTGATCCTTGGGATAAACACCCGATTTCCTTCATATGGTCCAGAGAGTATACATGCTTCTATCACATTTCTTTCAATCTGTGTAGCCACCAGCCTGGTTCCATTACATAAACCTGCAGCTGGGTCAAGATTACAAAGTAATATGATGGGGCAACCCTTCTTTAGTGACAAACAGTGTTGAGAAAAACCTGATGGATTGATGGTGTTTAAGTAATCTGTCAGCCAAGCTACTAGACTTACCCAGTAAATAATTAATTATTTACTAGGATGAAGCCATGCCTTTATTTTTATTTTATTTATTATATTTATTTTATAAATTATTTACAATAGATTAACCAATGGGAATATGTATATTAAGTAAATATTTAAATTTGATATCTCTCATATTTTTATTCCCTATCAATGTCCTCATGACAGGTGAGAGGTGAAATAAAAATTAATACTAAAATAAATAAATAAATTCAAATTATTTATTTAAAAGTGACATTCACAGAAACTCCAAAATAAATCAAATAATTTGAAATATTGTCAGTGTATCTAGTATTTAAGTATGATATAAAAGTATTTATTTATGGTCCTACTACTTATTAATAAATGATTTAGTGATTAAACCTCAGGGGAAGACTAATAAAATATTTATACTCAAATAAAACTCACAATACTTGGATTTAAATGCATGCTAGTGGTGGAAAATAGATGAATATAATATAGTTATAGCTTATTTAAAGATAATATCAATTTATAATGGCTTTATAATATATTTATAAATGCTAATAATTGTGTTGTAATGTTTATTTGAATTTTAGTAAGTGAATGATGTCTAATAACCATCAAAATCCTCCCTTACTTATACCAAAATCCTCTGGAGTGCACAGACCTTCAATCTAGATGATGTCACTACTATCCCCGGCAATTACAGCACTGTGAGGGCCAATCACCTCCCCATGGCGTCCACTTCAAGCAGATTCAACACCCAGAACTCCAGTAAGGACCCTCCATCACAATTAATGATAACACAGACCTATACCATAAATAGAAAATCCAGATAAAAGCAGATACCATAAAGAAACAGGTAAAATAACTCATCCAAAGAGAATATAATGAAACCCAAAGCATATAAAGGAAACAAATGAAATCTCCAAGCCCCCAATAACATCCCCAAGCATCCATATTAACCCAGCAATGACCTCCCAACCCATAAATCTGTGAATATCCATCCAAGGAAGCAGATTAAGTTGTCCAGACTAAGTGTATGCGCCAGAAATAGATGTTTATGCTTCTGTAGGCATTGTGAGTCCACTGGATACGTCCATATGACCTAGAATAAGCAGAAAAACAAAGGTTATAGGCTATTAAGAGGCTAAAACCCACTTATATACCTAAATATACATAATATACTGCATATTTCACTGAATATGAGATTTAAGTATACATATAAGCTTATTTATGTTAGTAATTACTTAGTATAACTTAAGAAAAGTATATTATGACTCCATTAACACCTTAATAAGTATTATTAGGCTATGTATAAGCTATTTAAACTACTATAATTTATATAATAGAGTAATAATTATATATATATGTAATATAATCATATATATTATTATTTTAACCTTATTTTTAAGATATAAGCTTAATGTAGCTAAGGTTATCTTATTTGAAGTATAAGAAATACTCAGTCCTAGGGATATCTAGGCTGACACTCCCTCACCCAAAAAAAACAATAAAAAATATGTTAAGATATTTTAATTAAAAGTAAGGAGTGAATAGAAAACTAATTTTTAAAATTTCTATGTTACTTATACTGAATAAACAGTATTATTTTGACTTAAATTTTTTCAAGAGATTTTTAAGATCAGAGATTTAATTTTCTGGAATCCACTGGTCATATTCACTTGATTTATTTTTAAATCTTAATAGATACTCAACTCTGTTTTCTTTTGTAAGGTGTCTCTTTTTAAGTATCTTTTCAATTTCTGCCTTTTCAACTATTTCTTCAGGTTGCTGTTTATGCCTTCCTGATCTTCTTGGAAATAGGGCAGTATCATTAGAATGGTATGGTTTTATAAGAGAAATAGGAAATACTGGATGTTTTCTATCATAAGGTGCATATAAAATAACCTCAGCAGCATTATTACCAACCATCTTTTTAACTACAAATGGTCCAATGAATGGATCCTTCAATTTAACATTACCATTTAAATTGAAATGTAGTGTTGAAATAAGGACTTCATCACCCTCTTTGAACATTTGTTCTTTATGGGCTTTATCCCATCTTTTCTTCTCAGACTCAAAATCCTTATTTATACATTCTTGAGCATGTTTTCTGCATAATTCTTGCATCTGAAGAAAAGATTTAGTACCTGGATGAATATCCAATCTAGGTAATTTATTAAGAGTTTTAGCGGGGGCATTAGGTACATAACCCAACCATAACTCAAAAGGCTTTTTGCCAGTGACAGAATGTACTGTACTATTGTATGCAAATTCTAAACCTGGGCTACGGGTTACCCAATCATGCATGAATTTGTCATTGTCTTTGAATTTAAGACCAAAAGCACAATATCTTCTTATCATATCTTCTAAAGTTTGTATCATTCCTTCTGCTATCCCATCAGTTTGTGGATGGTGTGCTGTAGAAAGTTTTAATTGACACCCTGAAACATCCATAAGTGATGTCCAGAACTCAGAAGTAAATTTAGGATCTCTGTCAGAAACTATTGCTTTGGGGAAACCTTCTATATTTAACATTTGTGTCCACCATAAAAAAGCTAAGTCCTTTGCAGAAACCTCTTTGTGGGTAGGAATAAATTTACACATCTTTGTAAATCTATCTACAATTACCCAGTAGGAGTTATAACTCTTATGCCCTGCTATTGGCAAACCTGTTACAAAGTCCATGTTAATAATTTCCCATGGAGCTTTTGGTTGCTCAATTTGTTGTAATAAACCAGCTCTTTTGCCTGTTAATCTTTTATATTTTTGACAAGAATCACATGTCTCAACATATTTTTGAACATCCTCAGACATGTTAATCCACCAAGCTGTGTTTTTTACTCTGTTTAATGTTTTATGGTAGTCAAAATGACCTACTAATATATCATCATGACATATACTTAACATTAACTCCTTCTTTGAAGGGGAAATTACAATCACATTATTTAATTTTTTTCTGTAATATATAAAACCATCCTCAATGGAAAATTTTTCTTTTTCTAATGCCTCTTTATACTTATTTGGTAATGTTTTTATTAAAACATTCATTGAAGCATTAGATGGATCATTTAATATTGTAGTGTGTATACTCAAATCAGGATCTGAAGCATACATATCAAGAACTGATTGTATAAATTCATCCTCAATATCTACAATATAAATGCCATAAATGTTAATAATCTCTGTTTCAGGAAGATAAGCAGGATTATCATTATTAATAGGTAGAGTTACTCTAGATAACAGATCTACATTAGATTGTAAGGTTCCTGCTCTATGTGTAATAGTCGTCCATTCTCTGTATTCTTGTACAGCTAATTGCCATCTAAACATGTGTCTATTAGGAGTTTTCATGTCTACGAGTGACCTAACTGCACTACAGTCAGTTATTAACTCAAATTTTTGGTCTTCAAGGTAATAATTTAGCTTCTCAAGAGCCCATACTACTGCCAAAAATTCAAGTTGAGTAGCACCATATTTCAATTCACTACTTCTTAGAGTACGTGAAATATAGCAAATTACTACTTCTGAAATTTTTCCTCCAATAAGTTGTTTTTGATGCAAAGCAGCACCCAGACCAATAAAACTTGCATCTGTATATAATACAAAAGGTAATTGGAAATCTGGTAATCCCAAGATAGGAGCTTTCATTAAACATTCTTTCAACTTATCAAAAGCCTGTTGTCTTTCATTATTCCAAATGAAAGCTTCTGATTTCTTTATCAGTGTGGTCAATGGTGCAGCAATTAATTGGTAGTTTTTTATATATTGTCTATAATAACCACACATACCAAGAAAAGATTGTACATCCTTTACATTTTGAGGAATGCCAATATTCTTTATTCCAGCCACTTTATTTTGGTCTACAAATATTTGTAAGCCAGATACAATATGAACAAGCACTTTTAAAGATTCAAACCCAAATTTACATTTTTTCAATGCAAGGGTCATTTTTATTTCATCCTTTTCTTGAAATACCTTCTTTAAATGGATTAAGTGTTCATCATAAGTTTTAGAGAACACTATGATGTCATCAATGTATACCATTAACCATCCCTCAATCATTTCATTATGGAATGTTATATCCATTAACTTCTGAAATACTGATGGAGCATTTTTGGGTCCAAATGGCATCCTGACATATTTATAAATTCCCATGTGTGTTGTTATCAACAAAAATTTCTGTGAATTCTTTTCAACAGGAATTTGATGGTACCCTTTATTTCCATCTAAGCAACTTATATACTTAGCACCTTTGAGGGTAGCATGTATAGAGGCAATCCTTGGCAAAGGATAAATATCATCTACTGTAAATGTATTTAATGCTCTATAATCACCACACAGTCTTGCTTTATCTTGTTCATAAGAAATTAGCACTGGTGATATTACACAATATTTTGGTGTAGTTTCAACCTTTTCAAGAATGTTCATTTTTAATAACATCTTAATATTATCCTCTATGTCTTTCCTCTTCATTGGTGAAGCAGGGTATGGTTTCATTTTAAGACCAGTAGGAATATTATCCATATCACAGGTTAAACTAATCTTCATTCCATGATCTTTTACAAGGCCAAGTTCATTTGTACCATGTGCAAAAGCCATTGGAAATGCTTTAATTAAGTCCAAAATATTATTTCTCTCAGCTTTACTTATCTGAGTGCCAAATGATGCTTTTGAAATTTCTGTTTCCAGAAGTTCCATCTCATTGGATTCTCTTCCTTTGCACGGAATATTTGTTACTGACTCAATGTGTAAGACTGTGTTAAAAGAATTTATTTTAAATTTCCTTTTACCATTCATGCCAATTGTAAAATTTTTATAAGCAGGGTCTAATTTCACACCAAACTTAGTCAGAATATCATTTCCAATGATAAAACAGTTACTACAGTTAGTATTATTCATTACTACAAAGTCACAAGTTATTCTTACATAACCATGTTGATGTTTAAATAAAACAGCAGCTTTGTATCTTCCAATGGGATGTAGTACTGATCCAAAACCTCTCCAATTTTTACTTTGAAGGGGTTCAAACTTAGACTTATATTCACTATCAATTTTCTGCAATGTATTAGTAGAAACAACAGAACCAAAAGCTCCTGTGCCCAATACTATATTAACATTTTCACCAGAAATGATAGCTGGAACCGTGATAGGTGTCATTCTAAATTTATCAGCTTGTATATCTTTAATGATTTCAGCATCCTCAAAATTCATTAAAGATTCATTTGAGTCCATATTTAATATTTGATTGTCAAAGATGGACAAATCATCTTCCAACATACAGACCGCATTTTCATCACTATATGAGATATTACTGTCATAATCACTTGAATCTTTACTTTTCTCTGTTTCAATTTCAGATTCATGTTGATTTTCAACAATATTTATATTCTTCTCACAATTGTGACCTTTAACCCAAGGTTTGTTACACTTATAACAAGTATTTGTCTCATACTTTTTTGGTACTACAGGTGCAGTAGTTTTTTTCTGCTTCTCCTGAAGTGTTTTTGAATTCTGATTTTTCACAGGTTCAACATTTTGTTTATAAGTGGAATACCTTGCTTCATACTTATGGTTTAATAATATTTCATTGCAAATATTAATAAAGTCAGAATATTCAGTAACATTAATTGTTTTAGCTACAACAATGTCTCTGACAGATATAGGTAATTTATATATTATCTTATCTTTCCATAAGTTAAAATCCATGTGAGGCTCAATGGATTTTAATATTTTATTTAAATTCATTAAAAATTCCATAGGTTTTTCACCATTCAACAGATTATACCTAGTTTTCTCATAAAGTCTCTGCTGAGTGAGTCTGAATTTAGAACCCCCAAATTGTTTTTCAATTAGTTGTTTCCATTCATCCCAAGAGTAATCTTTACCCTCATTCAAAACAGCTTCAAACCATAATAAAGCAACATCCTTAAATAAGGAGATCAATTTTGATGTTATTTCTTCATCTGGTAACTTATATGAGAATTTTAAATTGTCAATTCTTTGGATAAAATGTTGACAATCAGAGCTGGCTTCCCCATCATAAGTTGGGTACTGGTCTATCTTAGGCCAGTTCTTCTGATTGGATTTTATTTCACTAATCTTAGGTAAATTCAAAAACTCATTTACTCTTGATAAATGGTCTTGCATTTCCTCCTGTACGGATTTGTGACTTACATTTTCAGATTTGACACTACCACCAGATGGTTTTAGTTTTGGTGGTATAGGGAAGGAATGAGATTCACTTTTGCCAATGAAAGGATTATTATTATATTGAGTATACTTATGATTATCCTGGTTCATTAGTAGATTGGCAGTTTCAATCTCAACTTTAGTTAATCTTTGTAGCAACTCAGAGACACTTTGATTTGTCTGGGCAAAAGATAACTTAGTTCTTGATTCAGTTTTCAATAAATGTGTTTCATACAATTTTTCCAACTCACAGAATTTTTTTGAAAGTTCATTATATTTACTACTCAATGAATCATATTTAAGAGTTAGAGACAAATGTTCATTCTCTAATTCTTTATTATGTGTTGCCAGTTGAGAAATATTTAATGTTAAGGATGAAATTGTATCACTTGTGAGCTTAACTGTCTGTTCCTCATAATCAGTCATTCTATTCCACAATGCTGAAAAAATTCTATGGACAGTTGAATTATTATTAAAATACTCCATGTCTTCCTTCTCAATTCTTTCACTCTCTTGTGAACTTCTCATCTCACTAGTAAGTGGTAGCAACTGAGGATTAACTGTATTATAAATACTACTGTTGTTATTGACAAAAGACAAGTCAGGTGTATCTACACTAAAACCTAAATTTCTTAAGTCCTCCTCTATTTTCTGCACAAATTTGACGTCAATAATATTACCTACATTGTAATTATCAGTATTGTGTTCAATCTGAGAGGGTAATCTACTTACCACGGGATTTGTGTGAGCCCTGATTTTTGGCACCTTTGTTTTCCCTTGTAGGGGTGAAGTGAGGAAGTCTGATGAGGAGGAGGATTCTGGTTGCAGCTGTGACTGGCCCATTGTTGATGGAACATATCCCACTTCCATTTGTCTACCAGGATTTTCTCCTGGGAGTGACGTGACCCTGCTGGGGTAGGGGGTTGCTGAATTGGCTGGCCTCCCTTTAGATCTGCCAATGATTGGTTCATCTGCTGAAATCCTACCTTGCAAATGTTTAGTAATTGCTCTACCTCCTTGAGCATGAGGGATTTTGATTCCTCCAACTTCAATACCTGTTTTTCCAGATGGGATAGTTGATCCTGAAGAGGAGGAGACGTCTTTTTTATAGTAATCTTTTTTAAGAGGGCTTCCTTTTCCTCAATGCTCATTTGCTCTGCCTGGGGGTATGACTGACCTTCCATGGTTATGTCCTGGAGCAATGTTTTTGTTAGCTTTAGACCTGGTATTATAAGCAGGCTGTACACTTACATTGTCCTGGGGAGCACTCATATTGATTAAATTAACAATATATTATGTCTTTAGAAAGGAAAAACTATTGGAATTAGAAGATTAAAAGTATTAGCAATATTATTACTAATAAAAAGCACTGGAGCTTACCCTGAATTTAAATCTTTATTTATTTAAATAAAATGTAATAAAAATTCAAAAAAATCTGTTAAAAATAAAAAAATAAGTTTAACTAGACCTTTATAAGGGTTAATAATTAGCTTACCAAGCTTTAACCAAATACCAATTTAATTGGGTTTTATATTGGTGACCAAATACCAAGTGAGATCGGGTTTATATTGGGTACAGTTACTACTGTAAATACCTAATTTTTATTATAAAAAATTAGTAAAATTATTATAAGGGTTCTTTTCCATAATCACTGAGTTATGATGACCCACTAATATGCAGCAGACCCAAATATTTGGTTTTTTTTGAGCTATACTAAAGTAAAAATCATGTCCTAAGGCTTATAGTAAAAAATCAATAATAATCAAGGAAAGACCCCCAATTGTCAGTGTATCTAGTATTTAAGTATGATATAAAAGTATTTATTTATGGTCCTACTACTTATTAATAAATGATTTAGTGATTAAACCTCAGGGGAAGACTAATAAAATATTTATACTCAAATAAAACTCACAATACTTGGATTTAAATGTGTGCTAGTGGTGGAAAATAGATGAATATAATATAGTTATAGCTTATATAAAGATAATATCAATTTATAATGGCTTTATAATATATTTCTAAATTCTAATAATTGTATTTTAGTGTTTGTTTGAATTTTAGTATGTGAATGATGTCTAATAACTGTCAAAATTCTCCCTTACTTATACCAAAATTCACTGGAGTGCACAGACCTTCAATCCAGATGATGTCACTGCTATCCCCGGCAATTACAGCACTGTGAGGGCCCATCACCTCCCCATGGCTTCCACTTCAAGCAGATTCAAAACCCAGACCTCCAGTAAGGACCCTCCATCACAATTAATGATAACACAGACCTATACCATAAATAGAAAATCCAGATAAAAGCAGATACCATAAAGAAACAGGTAAAATAACTCATCCAAAGAGAATATAATGAAACCCAAAGCATATAAAGTAAACAAATGAAATCTCGAAGCCCCCAATAACATCCCCAAGCATCCATATTAACCCAGCAATGACCTCCCAACCCATAAATCTGTGAATATCCATCCAAGGAAGCAGATTAATTTGTCCAGACTGAGTGTATGCGCCTGAAATAGATGTTTATGATTCTGTAGGCGTTTTGAGTCAACTAAATACGTTCATATGACCTAAAATAAGCAGAAAAACAAAGGTTATAGGCTATTAAGAGGCTAAAACCCACTTATATACCTAAATATACATAATATACTGCATATTTCACTGAATATGAGATTTAAGTATACATATAAGCTTATTTATGTTAGTAATTACTTAGTATCACTTAAGAAAAGTATATTATGACTCCATTAACACCTTAATAAGTATTATTAGGCTATGTATAAGCTATTTAAACTACTATAATTTATATAATAGAGTAATAATTTATATATATATATAATATAATCATATATATTATTATTTTAACCTCATTTTTAAGATATAAGCTTAATTTACTTAAGTTTATCTTATTTTAAGTATAAGAAATACTCAGTCCTAGGGATATCTAGGCTGACACAACTGCTCCACTACAGGATCAACTTCTTTAGGCTTCTCAGGAGCCTTTCCCTTGTTCAAACTTTCCTTCTTCCTAGATTCCTCCACATCTTCAGAAAAAGCTTCACTGACCTTGCTAACATACTTGGTGCTAGCTTCTTGGAAAGAATCCACTACCAAAAGTTTCAGATTACCCTCAACAAGCTCCTTCACCACAGAAAGAGCAGGCAATTTCTGATTCCCATTAGGAAGAATCTTCATCTTATTCTTCCTTTCCAACTCTTTCAGCACATCTATCCTGACATTCCTAGCCAGAGCAGACCAGAAAGTATCCCTTGCAGAGTCAGTACTCTCTAACTCCTGCATATCCACCAAATAATACACCACTGGCTCCAAATGAGCCAGAAACTTCCCATAAGAATTGAGGTTGTCCACCCCTCCATAGGATTGCCATTCACTTGAAATCATATTGAGATCCACCATAGAGTACCTGGATCCCCACCTGTATGTCATCTGCAGACACAACTTTTTCCAATCCTTTCTCCTATAACCCTCCATAGCAGCAACTTCCTTCACCAGAGCCCTGTCACCAATATAGAAGATGACTTTCTTGACCATGCCCAGGTGAGAAGCACCATCTACATTCACAGAAGCCTCAAATAGCTCCAGAAATAACTTCACATCCTCCCCCATAAACATAGGGCCCTTCCAGGACTTTATCCTGAAAGAAGGCCTAACAGAAACAGGAGGATTACTATCCTCAGCAGCACCAACAGTGCCATTACTAACACTAGAGAAAGAGGGTCCAAAAGCCATGGTCCAATAGATTCCAGAAAACCAATCTCCAACTACAGAAGAGAGTTCAAAAGTAACAGAAAGTCCAAAAAGCTAACAAATCCTCACACCACATTGGGTGCTAGAAATGTAGACAATCCTATAGTACTAGCTATAGGCCTTGACCAAGGGAGTTGGAGTAAAACTGGAGAGAAAAACCCTTGTCCCTTTGAGAAATACTAGGTGAGATTTACTTGCTACAGCAAATTAGAGGCTGTTACTATACCCCTTCCAACACACTTCTTGACTGCTTAACAAATCAAGAAAGTAGCAAAGATAGACCACAGACCAAAAAGAACCTGAAATGCAGAAAGATCCACACCAGAAAAACAGAACACTGTGCACTTGTTGCACAGAAAACAGCAATAATACTTGATGCAGATTGCAAAGCTACACCAGAGAAACCAGTTGTCAAAGTTGAGTTAAATGAAGAACTAACCTTGCAACAAGCACAGCCAATTGTGGCCAAAAAAAAGTGAAAACTGAGTGAGAAACAATGACATAATTACCAGATGGTTGTATGATAATTAAGGTTGCCCCAAACTTTCTTATTCAGTATGTACACACAGACCACCACCTAAACAATCAATGCGCAGCAACTAATTTGTCGCTTTTGACAGACAAATTGAATAAAAACCCTCTAGAAACACTCCCTAGCCTTCTATAACCAAGGCGGGAGGGCCGCCTGACTTTGGGCAGCCTTCCTAGAAGTGGCTGGAGCTCCCTGAAGCCAGAAAACCACTAAAAACCTCCAATAAAGCCCAAAATACTTAGAAAAATCCACCACAATCACTAAAACCCTTAAAACACAAAATTAAGCTATGACAAAATTGTGACATAAAATATAGATCCAAATAAGCTCTACTTAATGGTACTAAGCACTTAGCCCTAAGACTTAAGGTTAGCCCATAAAACAGGAAAAACAAAATTAAAAAGCTATCTTTTAGAAATTAAAAGTGATTGAATGACCCCTTAAAACTTGGAATATGAAAAATATCATAAAGACATCAAATATAAAGAAAAACTGTGGCTATCTAATGGTAGTACCCACATACCCATAGTCCCAATATTCACTAAACAAAAACCAAGATAACACCTAATTCTTCAACCAATTTCAATGAAGACATACAAAAACAGTGCCAAACAGACCAACAAAGGTCTCTGCTAATGTTGGAAGACCACAGCATTCCTCTTAGTCACTGTGTTGATTTTTCTATAATCAATGCATAAACTAAGACTTCCATCCTTTTTCATGACGAAAAAAACTGAAGATCCGGTTGGGGATTTACTGGCTCAAATGAAAACTTTTACCACATTCTCTGCAATTTAGTCTCAAAGAACTTGAGATTCATCCTTTGATAGGGAGTAGACAAGACCTACTAACTCTATTTGATGATTGTAGGGTCAATGAGGCAGTAGCTTGTCAGCCTTACTGACTGAAAATACATCAAGGAAGTTGTGATAAACTTCTGGTAGAGTTGAATTAATGTCTTCAATATTGATTTGGTTGTCCTCTCCATTGTCAAAGGATTCTGTTGAGGGTAGACCCTCATTTAGAGAGCAAGAATTGTTTACCTCGAGGCTGTTAAAAACCTCTTTGAGTGAAGTACCTGAGCTAGAAAGGTTAGCCAAATGCTCATTTGGAGAAAAATCAGATGGTTGAAAATCTTCTGACTGAGATATGTCCTCTAGCAGGACAGGGTCAGACGGGTTGTTTAACTCCCTGTTGACCTGCATTGAAGAATCAGAAATATACTTAGAACAAGGGGTGATCAATTCCTCTGGCCAATTAATGTAAGGATTCCAATGCGTGAAATATTCATGGCCAAGAATGGTATTTTCCATCCTTGGGGCATCCAAGACTTTTAATTCCCACTCAAAGGAGGGAAACTTCGGAAAGTTGAATACCCATAAAACTTCCTTACTAACCCAATAATTGGGTCCCTCTGATACGACCAAATAAGTTGGAATTCAATTGTTATCTACAAATGTCAGCTTGAGTTTTTTGGCAAAAGATAAACTGATAAATGAAATTGAAGCTCTAGAGTCAATGAGACAACTGAAGGGTATATCCTCCTTAAAAAGAAAAAATCTCAAATGTTTAATGGAAACTCCAGTCCTTGAGACATGGAGGTTCTGTGCACTGAGAGAAATAAAATAGTTTGATTTGCACACAAGTAAACAATCTTCTAGTTTTTTGAATTTGAACTTTTACCTTCCCTTTCCTTAAATTTCTCACAATCTTCCAACTTGTGTTTACCTCAATAATACATACATAACTCATTATCTGTCCGTATTTTTCCTTCAGCTTCCTTTAATTCCCCTTTTGGATCCAATACCTTACTGATATCACTAGGGGTCAATATTTTGGGTTTAGACTTTTCCTTTCCCTGATGACTGGGTTTGTTTAGAATGATTGTTTGAAGGAGGCTCAGATTTGAAGTTTGACCCATGAGATTTTTGTGTGTGACACCTTTGTTGAAGTCTTCTTTGATGTGCACTGTTGAGTTCAAGGGTCCTATCCATTAAGTCCATCAGACTCTCCATTTTACGCCCATGAAGATTCAATTGATCCAGAATCCTCAAAGGGAGTCACTTTTAGAAATTATATTTAAGAGCAGCATCATTACAACTAACTCGAGTTTGTAAAGCCCTGAAATTTGAGATGTACTCAGAAGCTTTGCCATTATTGCTCATTATAAGGAAATTAAGTTTGATCTCCGCATTTTCAGTTTCATTTGGGTCACCAAACAACGTAAAAAGTTGGTCCTCAAATTTTTCAAAATTATTAATGAGTAAGTGAGGTTTGTTTGAGGAAAGGATGAGCAGATAAGGTTTGAACCACCATGACACATTTCCTGATAAATAAGAAGAGACATAAATGACCTTGGAACAATCCGTACTAAAGGTTCAAGGGTCATTGTGGAATAGTAGCTTGCATGTTTGCAAGAAGGGATGCAATCTGTTGGGATGTTCTCCATCAAACTTGTCTGGAGATTTCATCAAAGGAGTTTTGAATTTAGATCCTGCAGATGAGGCAGGATTAGTTAGAGTTTTAACCAGGAGTTTCATGAATTCCTCCAATGAAGTATTTGGGCCAGAACTTGATGATTGGCCTGAAGGTCTGGCAGCCAGGGCTGATGGTGCCTCATGCATGGTGTCATCCCTTTCATCTTCTTTGCTGGAGTCTTCAAAATCCTGAGGAATGTCCTCTACATATTGAATTGAATTTTAGTGCTACCTTACATCAAGTGTTTTGAGGGAGTGAGTGCAAGAAAAAGGTTGTAATGAGGTTGGCCTATCCCTAGCGCAAGCTCTAGTAGTAGCGCCCATGCAAGGAGGAGTGCGTTGAACAGACACCATATTTAGATTTAGCACCTGAAAAAAGTAGTAGTACAAAGAATGCAAACTACAGAGAATTAAATTATACTGTCACCAGACAACCTACGCACAAGGTCAAGGATGATCCCAAAGTAAGTGAGATAAAAGGATGAGGGAAATATCAACTTTGAAGCGCAGAGGATTACTTTGAGGAAGTAATTCAAAGATAGAACTGAGTAACCAAGAATGGTTCCTAAAATTCTTTGAGGAATAATTAATGTATAATGTAAGAACACTAACTATTATGGTGAATCTCACAAAGGGTTGCAACTTAATAATCAAAGGGAAGATTTAAGTATTTATGATTTTAATAAAATTGATTATTAAGAGATAGAAAGACAAATATAATAATATCCTAATAAGAATTTAACTACTATCACAAATATATTTTATAATTTAACTCTAGAGAAAGTCGGACCAAAGTAACCCCCTTTAAATATCCTATCTCTCCTCACACTGACCCATTAAATACCCAGCCACCATATATCCATAGACCCATTTAATCCACCGGAGTTCCCAATTACCAATTAATCTAACCTTATAACCCTTCTTTCCCATCCCTATTTCCCAGACCTCCTAATTACCCTCAGACCCACAATTACCCCTTTTGAATATTGTCTCAACTTTAGCGCTAGAGCATGCTGTGGTCTTCCAACATTGGTGGAGCCCTTTGTTGGTTAATTTGGCGTTGTTTAATAATTAGGTGTTATATTGATTTTTATTCAGTGAATCTTGTGACTATGGGTATGTGAGTACTACCATTGGATAGCCCCAGTTTTCTCTATATTTTATGTCTTTTTGACATTTTTCAGATTTTAAGTATTAAGGGGATAATTTCTCATTTTTCATTTAAAAAGATAGCTGTTTAATTTTGTTTTTTGTGTTTTATGGGCTAACCTTAAGTCTTAGGGTTAAGTTCTTAGTACCATTAGAATGAGCTAAATTTTATCTGCATTGTATGTCTCAATGTTGTTATAGCCTAATTACGTGTTTTAAAGTTTTTGGTAGTTGTAGTAGATTTTTTCAAAGTAGTTTGGATATTTTTGGTGGTTTTCTGACTTCAGGGTGGCCAAGCTGCCTCAGGCGGGGCTCCCCACGTTGGGAGGACTACCCGCCTTGGTGCTAGAAGGCTGGGAAGCGTTTCTAAAGAGTTTTTATGCAATTTGGTGGCCAAGAATGCCAAATTTGTTGGTGTGCATGGGCTCTTAGATAGTGCTCTGTGTGTACATAGTGAATAAGACAGTTTGGGGCAACATTATTTATCATACAACCATCCGGAGGTGATATCCTTGTTCCTCACTGAGTTTTCACTGTTTTTTGGCCACAATTGGTGGTGTTTGTTGCAAGTTTAGTTCTTCATTTAACTCAACTTTGGAAACTGTTTTCTCTGGTGTAGCTTTGCAACCTACATCAAGTATTATTGCTGTCTCCTGTGCAACAAGTGCACAGTGTTTGTTTTTCTGGTGTGGATTTTTCTACATTTCAGGTTCTCTTTGGTCTGTAGTCTATCTAGGCTACTGTCTTGACTTGTAAAGCAGTCAAGAAGTGTTTTTGAAGGGGTATAGTCACAGTCTCTAATTTTCTGTAGCAAATAAATCTCACCTGGTATTTCTCAAAGGGACAGGGGGTTTTCTCTCCAGTTTTACTCCAACTTCCTTGGTCAAGGCCTATAGCTAGTACTATAGGATTGTCTACAACACATAGATTGCTTATGTTTGAAAAGTATAAGCCTATATAAATTTAGGATACTTTATGGTTTGAATAGCACAGCTAATTTGAGAGCACGATAGAATGTAATTGCTCCAAGATCACTTTTTGTGTATTGCTAGGAGTTAGGCTTGAATAGTGGTGTAATTGAGGTACTTTTGCTTTGAGTGTCACGTGGCACATGACAGGATGCTGTCAAGGAATATAAAATATGAGGGAACAATATAATTATATCTTTACTTAATTTTACTTATTAATTAGTTAAACTTGTATAAGTAATTTATAAAGTAAGTATAACTAATTAAATGAGAGGTAAAGGCATAGCTCTACTCTAGTAAATAATTAATTATTTACTGGGAAAGTCTAGTAGCCTGGCTGACAGTAATTCAAGAAATGGTAAGTTGTTCTTCTTCATGTGGGGTCCGATTGGCAAATTGCTTTTTCTTAGGATCACTAGACATCAGAATGATAAAATGCAGCAGGTAGAAGTGTAATGAGAAGTGATAAGATGTATTACAAAAAATGGTTTGTTGTTAAAGAGATGAACAAATGGAGACCAGTTGCCGTAGCATTTGGATGAAAAAAGGCACAGGCTGGCAAAAGTTAAAGAGAGGGGGCTCCCCACAAGGCTTGGTAAAGTTAGGGAAACAGACGGGAACCTTAACAAGATCTTTCCTTAAAGAGAGCTTAAAAGAGCCCGGCTGGGTGGATTTTGCTCCAAACTTGGTAAATTATGCATACCGAGTCAATTTACCGAGACGGCTGGAGATGGTTTTAGGCAACTGTTAAGCCGTGTGGCGTTAGTGCATGCAGGTCACACTCCCTGATTTTTCCTGGTGTGTGCACTAAAAAGTCTAATTTCTGTTTTTACTCAAATTTGAAAGGCATAGTTGTCTTCCTTTGACCGGCTCAAGTTAAGTTAAGTTAGTTATAAAGGGGTCATAGTTTTTAAAAAACAAAGGGATTGTCACCTTTTCAATTACAAATAATCACTCAACTTCATAGCATGTCAAAAAAGTGGCGAAGCAAGCCAATGTTTTAAAGTCAATTGCACTTTGTCGTCCGAAACAGCCACCTCATTTATTCCATTGCCAAACGTCGAGTAAAATCATCCATCTTACAACTACTTCACCTTCACTTTCAAAGTGTCACTCAACATCATATCACCATCTATCTCGTACTTATATACACACACACATATATATATATATATTATAGGCAGTTACTCGTTAGATAAGGTCTGACCAGGGATCGTCTCCAAGGTTGGTCGGTTACGTTGATTGGACAGTACACCTTGTTCTTGGATACACAATAGATAAATAGAGCATTTCTTTTGCTCATCATCCATTTGCAAGCGGAAAAAAAGTCGACCAATCTTTCTTCCCCGTCGCTCACCTGTTTCTTTCCGCTACTCAAACTCATAATACGCTTGTGTATTTGAATCAATTTCCATTTATATAAACAGCATTTTTTTTTTTTTTTTTTTTTTCTTTCTTCATCGAACTTTTGCTATCTATACACCAACCCATTAAGAAAAAGAATAGAAGAAAGAAAGAAGAAAAAAAATTAAAAAAAATTTAAAAAAAAAAAAAAGGCAATTAAATAGTTGTGTTATCATATATAAATACATTATTGATTGGAACGTAAGTGACGAAAAAAAAAAAAAAAAAAAAAAAAAAATTAATAAACAGAAAACATGGGTGCAGTTTGTGGAAAGTCTAGGAAATTTAAGTAAGTGAAAAAAAATGAATGAGATGAAAAACGAAATTCTGTTAACAACTCTACTTCTGACGTTCTCATACACAAAGGAAAAGGAAAAATTGGCTGCTAATGTCTTTCCTTTTTTTTTTTTTTTTTTTTTTTTTTTTTTTTTTTTTAAATTTTTAAATTTTTAAATTTTTCTTTGGCTTTAATTTTTTGGCTCTAATTCTTTTTCTAAAGAGGACAAGGACAAAAGCTCAACAGCAATCCTATTCCCATTACTTCACGTCCCTCAACATCCTCCGCTTCTCATGCTTCATCACAACACACATTAACGACTTCCACTCCTAATCCTAATCCTAATCCTAATCCTAATCCTAATCCTAATCCTAATCCTAATCGTAACCAATCCAATAACCAGAAACAAGACGAGATTCGTAAACAAGTTCTTGCAGCTACCGAAGCAAGAGCAAAAGCCGAAGCGAATAGGGGCGTTAAATCGACTAGTGGTGGTAAAATTAGCCAGTCTCTCGCAAATCAAAAATCTGATGGTGGACGGGTTCAAGAAGCTTTACAAGCTGGTCAAAGTAAAGGGACTGAACATGGGAATTTGGTGGTTAGTTTAGATTAATCTCTTTGTCTTCAATATGCCTCTAATCTTCCCTCGGATATATTTAAAATTGTTTGCTAATATGTGTTGCCAATTCATTTCCATTCGTTACAATCAATTAATGACACATCTTGGTTTGAATGGTTTAAACTAATCCCATCAGTGGGATTAATTCCATTTTACTCGACCGAGCCCAAAGGCAGTTATATTTTATCCAATTCTTGGAATTTTAACACATCAAAAACAGGCGATTTTACTAGATTACATTCAGTGGCATTTATTTTCATCATTGTTTCCCCTCTCTGTTGCTTGATGAATGTTACTATATTTTTTTCATTATCTTTGACCCTACTTTTTATTTCTCATTTCTATTCGAATTTTTATTCTAACTTTAAATTGCTTAAGAATATTATTTAGTTACTTATAGTACAATTAATGTTTGCACTCTTATTTGCAACTGGTTATTTTTTTTTTTTCAAACACGCAACAACGATCTAAGCAAGTACGGCTTGTAGATAGTCTAATACCAAGATGATTTTTATTGTACAAGTATCTGAACCACAAGTATTAAAGCGTCAATGGCGATTTTCTGTGATCAGAAAGCTGAATCGAACTTCAGAAGTACTTCAGAATGAGTTTTGTATAAATTTTTTGTTGAATATAATGCAAATTGGAGGAATACATGGAGATTTGAGAAAAAAAATGCTTCTAATACCTAGTCTGTGGACCTGCGAGGTAAAGAACCCATATAACGAGGAGTAGTCTTCTTGTAATATTCTATAAATTAGTAAAAATACATTCAACCTCAAAAAATCGGTTCGCTTTGGGCTTGAAGTTTTGATATGTAGGCTCCTGACTTAATAAATCATTTGGATGAGTTTTCATATGACAAAGGCAATCCATTGTTGATGGCTGTTTCAAATCTGACTTTCCAATCTTTATCAAAAAAGACATTTCCCATATCCTTTTTACTGGGTAATCCGACAGGAATCACCTATTACAAGTGCAAGTTAATAGCAAGTCTTCTGCATCTATCTTTTGCTTCTCTCAAAGTAACTTGAATAGACTAACCTGGACAATAGGTCCGTATCGAATGAGGAGCATAGCAGCGCCTAACCCTCCCTTGCCTACAACTTCTTGTCTGACGAGCTCAATTTCTTTAAATGCATTGGCCATACCTGGATTGCATTCCAAAAACTTTGAACATTCGAAGGGTGCATTAGAGTCTATACTGAAAAAACGAGCTGGGGAGTCAGACTGGTGACTAGGATTGAAAGTCACAGATATTAGAAAAAGCATCTTTGAAGAATTTTGAGGCTGTCGGATCAGATTGAGGCCATGAATGGCGGCAAAAATTAGGGTGTGCTTATGGAAACTGCACCTGTAAAATGTATTCTTTGTGGTCAGCTTACAAGACATGTCTACGCGTAGTGTTTTTTCATTTGGCAGAAGATAATATTATAAAATAAATTTGTTCAGTCTTCTAGGCATTGCCTGACATGTACAAAATCACTATCTGAAAGCAGAAGATGATATCGAGAGACTTTTTAAAGGTCTTTGAAAAATGATGAGGCGCGTACCAATGCTTCATTTTTTCTTCTAATTGGACTCTGGTGAACCCATCAGGCAAGCCCTGTTCAACATTTTGAAGCTCCTTCCAATTGCCACAAGTGAGCTTATGACTCTGCCAAGCTGCAGTTTGGCACTCTCTGCCACAAAAATAAGTAGGATACTCCTTTGGACATCGAGAACAACGTTTTAAATTAGTGATGGGCTTTGATGTTAGACAGCTGGAACATTTCGCTAGCCGCTGTCGGTGAGCCAAAATCTCGTTTCTCCACCGTCGTGATTGAACTTGCAAGACGAGCACGCTAACAAATGTGGGCAAAAGAAGGACCAAAGTCCCCCATCCCGACAAAGGCCAAGCTTGGATGATTGAGGAAAGTGAATTCATAGCTGAGAGCGACTTTTTGCATAAATTCAACGGTAACATATATTCAATATCAAGCTCCATATTGCATCAATCACACACCCAAGCCACAGTGCACAGTTGTCCACCCGGATTTTCAGTCTGGGTGCACTGTAGAACAATTAAAAAAAGGGGACATCAAAGTCAGTTTAAATCTTCCTCTCGAAAATGCACTATAACTCACTAACCTCCATCATTTACATTTTTCAATCACCCAGGTTCGAGCTCTGAAGTCTTCATGTTGAGTCTGGATGAAGAGATTTCGCGTTCCCGTCCCCTAAAGTGAAAAGCAGTGGTCTAATGATATTAGGCATTTCTGTTTTATAGTTTGCTTAGCATTGTATTTGTATGAAGGATAGGTTTTTTATGACTTCGGTCTTAAGGGGCAGGTCACTGCTTTTTTTTCTTGAAAAAAAAAGGAAATAGTTTTCATTTGAAAAGGGTATTGGTTCAGCCTCGGTGACCTTTGGCTCTCCTTGATGGCAGAAGTGATGACCTGGCTATTTTCTGGCGATCTGCTTACTGTCCTTTGTAGTGCAATGTGCAACAACATTTCTTAAACTGCAGTTTGGTATTTCTTTTTGTTATAGTGAATGTTAGGTTAGATTAGGTTACACGGCAAGAGTTGTATATAGTGTGCCGCGACCCACTCGTCTGTTCCTCATTCCTACCGGAGAGTGGAACAGGCGAGACTGACTACCCGTGGATTTGGGTACCGGCACAATAGGTCAGTTTAATATTAGTAATAAATACTCATTCCTACCGGAGAGTGGAACAGGCGAGACTGACTACCCGTGGATTTGGGTACCGGCACAATACTTTTTCTTCTACAAAATGTAATGTAAAGTGGAATAGAAATTACAATCTGTTTTCATTCCCTCATTTCTCACCCAGTACCCAGTTTACGTATGCATCATAAATATTATCCTGATTCATTCAATCTTGTAATAAATAATGAGGATAACATAACAATAAAATTCAAATGATTTATAAGAAAAATCATTTTTTAAAAGTTTTTTTTTTCATTTTTGAACTTGACAATGACAAAGCTGCTTACACTTTCCTTTTCCCCAATAAAAGAGAAGAGGAAGATAAGATGATTCATCAAAGAACTTTGAAAAAAGAAAGAAATTACAAAACTTTACTGGAGAAAAGCTAGTCACACCACGTGCAAACAGCCGACGTATCCACCGCTACGTCAGCGCAACATAGCGGAAAGGTATTTCAAAAGCTGGCTCGCTACGTCGGCTGGTTTTTTCTCACAGTAACCAGACATTCCTCCCCCCCAAAAAGTGAGATCCCGGTTACCTGACCCAGTACATCTTGTTGTGCAGGCTAGACGGTTGTTTTGATAAAGATTCCTTAGTTCATTTCACTAATTAGCAATATTATTTATATACATAGTACTGCGGCGCAGTAGAGTATTCAACACCCGCCCCTCGACAAGACGCAGGACGGGATGCTATTGTTCTATATGTAGTTTATTTATTTTATTATTAACAAGTTTTTTTTGTGTTATTATTATTCAAAAATTTGGTGTTTGGTTATAATAGGGACTCTCATGTCCGTGATTTATAAGTTTGATAAGTTGAAATTTAATGGGAAAAGATATATAGAAGAAAAGAAAAAAAGGAGGAAAAAAAATAGGAAAGAAAAGAAGGGAAAAAAAAATAAATTAGATGAATAATTTTAGGCGAGAAAGAGATGTCTGGTGTAGTATCGGAGTCAAAGGTTTGGTGAAGATGTCAGCGAGTTGGTCATTTGATTTTACCCAGGAGATGGATGCTAGTCCACGGTATAATTGTTCGTTGACGTAGTAGAATTCTCTGTCCATGTGTCGCGTTCGCTTGTTTGATGATTGATCTGCGGATATGTTGATTGTGGACTCGTTGTCACATTTTAGTTCCAATTTGCCCTTGAATCTGATCATATCTTCGAGTAGATGTTTTATCCAGATTCCTGTTTTTGTCGTTGAACTTAGCGCCATTAGTTCGGCATGACTAGTTGAACCGGCCACGCACGAGAGTCTTTTGGATGACCAGAAAATGGGGGACGCCCTTGAACAGTTACTAATGACCCGCCCGTTGACTTAGAATACTGACCTCCCCAGTTTGAGTCACTATAGGCTAAGAGTTTTGGTTTGGTATTTAGTGGTAGGTTGTCAGGGTGTAATTTTAGTTGGAGATCTTTCTTGTTTTGAAGATAGGCCACTAAATGATGTAGGGCAGTCCAGTGTTCGTTAGTTGGACATTTTGAGAAGCGGGCTAAGTAGTTGACGCTGAATGATAAGTCTGGTCTAGTCCCACTTGCCACATAGCTGAGTGAACTGATAATAGAGAGATATTTAGTCGGCTCAACAGCCTTGCTATCGTGAGGGGCAGTGTTTAGATTTGTCGAGTGAGGAAGAGGTGTTGTTTTTTGTGATTTTGTAGGGTTATGTGTATTTAGAATTTTGTTTATGAGTTTTGATTGGGAAAGCGTGAATCCATTAGTATCTCTTGAGATCTCAATTCCAACAATTGACTGCAGACCATTTTGCCATTTTATTGTCAGTTCACTGCTTAGTAATTTTTGAAAAGATTCAAGTGTTTTGGTGTTATTCGCTGTGACTAATCCATCGTCCACATGGATCCAAATGATAGTTGATTCATCATTAGAATGGAGGACATATAGGCTTGCATCATAAGGAGATAGGGAGTAACCGTTTTTTTGTAGTTTTCCTGAGATATGTAGCCACCAGCATCTTGCTGCTTGGCATGTTCCGTACAGTGCTTTCTTTAGCTTCAAGGCTTTTCCATCTTGTTGTTCAAAACCCGGGGGATCCTTTACCCATATCTCTTCATCAATGTTGCTGTGAAGGTATGCAGCGGTTACATTGAACGAGTGTACTGCCCAGTTGTTGACAGCGGCAAGTGTGAGAATTAGTCTTTGAGAAGTGAAAGTGGCCGTAGGTGCAAACGTCTCGTTGTAGTCTATACCCGCAATTTGTTTGAACCCTTTCGCTATGTATTGCGCTTTTCGCTTGATGACATCACCTTTGTTGTCTGTTTTTTTGGTGAAAACCCATTTTGCGTCTGTTATTCGGGTGCCAGGCGGTGGTGTGAGTCGCTCCCAGACTTCCATTCTGGTCATGTTGTCGAGTTCATCAAGGCACGCTTGGCGCCATTCTTCAAAATTAGGTGATTTGGTAGCTTCTTTGTAGGTTTTAGGGGCTGGTGATGCAAGGTAGGCTGCCGCTTTCTCAATATTATTGATTAATTCTTCTTGTTCATCAAAGATTTTTTCTGCGGTGAAGTCGCCGAGTTTTATTGTTTCTGGTGGGGTGATGGCAGTTGATTGATTGACAAGGTGAGGGATGGACATTTTTGGGTTCTGAGTTGGTGATGGTGGAAATGCTGCCCACGCTGAGACAATGACCTTTTTTGCGATGGGATTCCAGAACATCCATCCTTTTGATCCTTGTGGGAAGCCAATAAGGATGCACTTAGTTGCTTGGTTATCTAATTTTTGCCTGGTTTCTCATGGTATGTGAACGAAAGCAGTGGTGCCAAATGGTTTAATCATGTGTACCAAAGGGGGTTGGCCAAAAAGTGCTTCATGGGGTGTCATATTGGGACAAGTTTTGTTAGGAAGTCGATTGAGTATATATGAGGCCCACTTGTAAGCAAAACCCCAGAAGAATTTTGGTAAGTTACTGTCTAGTAAGACTGTTCTTCCCATATCAGAAACTGACCTGTTCTGACGTTCTATTTTTCCATTTTGTCCATGATAATATGGGAGGGACAGTTCGTGGATCACACCATTTGTTGTGAAGAAATTGTTGATTTTTTTGTTGACAAATTCTCCGCCATTGTCCGAATGAAATATTTTTACTCGCATGTTGCATTGATTTTCCAGGTGTGTTATAACTTCAATTAGCTTGTTTGGCGTTTCTGATATCTGTTTTAAGATATGACATTCAGTATAAGAAGTTGCAACATCTTTTATGGTGAGTGCATACAGACCATTATCAAAAGTTGTTTCTTCAAGCGGCCCTATGAGATTGGCGGTGAGTAGTTCAAGGCGAAGGAATTCACGATTTGTAGAGACTGTTGAAGCTGATCTGGTGCTTTTTGATATTTTGCAGACTTCACACGATATGTCACCCTCGGGGAGTGATTTTGGTAGACCAATTGCCATGCCGCAATTGATTAGTTTTCTTATTTTTCGTATGCTCGCATGATTAAAAAGGCGGTGATAATAGTACAGAAGATCGGTTTCTTTTTGTGTGAGTTTTTTGTTATTAGACTTGGGGGGAATTTTTGCGGTAGATAAGATTGAAGGATCATTAAAAGTTGCGTTGTCGAAAATGAAAGTTTTTTGTGTCGTTGAGTCCGAGTTAATTGTATCAGTATTTTTAGTTTTTGCATAAGGTAGTAACCAGCAATGGTTTGTGAGAGTGGCTTTCAGAATTTGTTCATTTTTGAATGTTATAAAGATGTTTTTACGTTGCCTTTTTGCAAAAATAGAAGTTTTTAATGAGCACTATTGTCCCACCCAGTCCAATAAAACGCATGGCTCCCTTCCTCAGATCTTGAACCTGTTAAATGGTGGGTAGCCCCTGTGTCATAGACTGGCGGCGAATTTGTGTTGTTTCCTTGAGGGGTGATAGTTAGTTTTTCAAAGTCAGCTGCAGCAGCTTTGTGCGAATCATCTAGTTCAATGATTTTTGCAGAACGAGGTTCAGGCTTTGAAGGTTTGGGAGCGTCTATTGGATGGAAACGACTAGGGTAGATTGGATGGTAAGAGTCCATTTTTTGTGGTATTCGTGGTTGGTCAGTATGTCTGAGTGGGGGGCAAGATTGAAAATGTGGAGGCAGGGGAGGGATATTCTGGAAAGACATTTGTAAATTTGTTGATGGTGGATATTGCCCCATGTAGGAGTTATGACAACTGTATGGGTCGATGACATTTGTGAATCGGGGCTGGTATTGAGGTTGTGGTGGGTGGGGGCAATCTTTATGTAGATGTCTTGTTGAGTTACAGTTCCAGCATTTGATAAGATTGAATGCATCGGCCTCAGGAGTGGATATGGTAGATGATGACGATTGTTGGGGGTGTTTAGTGTGCTGTTCAGCAGTATTGGCTAATTTAGGAACGGAGGGGTAGAGGTTGCTGGTGGGTTGCTTGACTTTTTTTTTTTTTTTTTTTTTTTTTTTTTTTTGTTAGTATTTGAAGGATATTCCGGACGTCTCCGTCAAACCGAGATAGGTTCTAGTAAGAGAACAAATCTGGTAACCCTGAAGAATATAGAAGAAAAAAAATAGAAGAAAAAAATAGAAGAAAAAAAATGATAAGGAAAGAAGGAAAAAAAAAGGGGGGACCAACTGAAACTGGCGTAGGGAAAGAAACAAGGAGAGGTGCCAAGGGAAACTGGAAAAGAAGAATATGAGAGAGAAGAAAGGAAAATTTGGTAGTCAATTAGTTGTCGTACGGAGTTGGTTGCACTTAAAGGCCCATAACCTGTTGTGCAGGCTAGACGGTTGTTTTGATAAAGATTCCTTAGTTCATTTCACTAATTAGCAATATTATTTATATACATAGTACTGCGGCGCAGTAGAGTATTCAACACATCTGATCATCAGCTATGCAATATCTCTTGTTTGTGGCTGCCCTCCACTGTAGAAGTGTCAGATTACCCTTGCACTCTCCTGCTGTAAAGGCTAGTTTTAGATTGCTATCACTATTTCATTGCTTAGAGAATCCACACTTGCGGGTCAAATTAGCTTCGGTATGCATATTTCAATGAAAATAGCAGCTAATATTCTGCACTCATCATGTTTTACTCATTTGGTAAAGGGTCAAATCACTAATTTTTTCAGTAACTTGTGGATCTTTCCACAAATTATTGAACCATTTGTGTAACTCATTTTCTGCCCGCCATTTTTTCAGTATTTCATCTCAACAGACCACACTTGCAACACCTAAATACCACATAAAGTAAGAAAACAAGGCCACCTAAAAAGTGTCCACTTGGAGGGTAGCTAACAAGTAAGTAAAGGTAAGGTGATCCTCATCTAGGTCTAGTAATTCTTTGAGACAATTGAATGGCCTAATTTTGGCAAAAAACAATTTAGTGAAAAAACAATGAATATACCAAGTTAGTGCAAAGAAACATGTGAGAAAATGAATTAAAAAATTCTTGAATTCATGCAAAAACATGAGAGCATCAACCCCTGTGTCAGTAAAAAATAAGCATATAATTGTATTTTACTTGGTCATTTCATAATGAATTTCAATATTCAACCACCCTATGCAGTATCTTTTACTAATCACCACATTTAGTTAATATTCAACCCTGGGACTTTGACAGTCATTAGGTAAAACGTGACTGCTAATTTTTTATGCATGTCATTCAATGTTCTCAATGAATAACTTGGTATGAAAGAAAAAGAGTATATTATTTCCTATTTGTGTTTAGAGAGCACATTTTCTAGTGGTTGCTTGGCATATTTTAGTAATTGAGGCTTGGAGTGTGCAGCCAGTTGTGTAAAATAGTGAAAATTGATAAAATTTGGTGATGAGTAGTGAGTATAGTGAATTGAAAAGATAATGTGTGAAACGGTGGTTGAATCAAGGGTGTGATTAAGTATCTTGATGAGCAATGCAAAATGAAAAAAAATTGGCAGGGAGAGGTGCAAGTTAATGATGCAAAGTAAGTATCTGTAAGTATATATACTTACTTGTACCCAACATTTACGGAAATGAATAGCTAGTGTGAGGTGTAAATGACATGGTGCCAGAATATTCATCAAAGTAAAAGTTAAGTATGCATGGAGCAGGGTGTTAGCAACACTGTGGTAGATGCCCTGAGTGTTGAATATTTTGGGTAACTCGTGAATGGTGAAGATTTTCACTAACAAGTGTGGAATGGCCTAATTAATTAGTGCAACTCAGAACTAATATGCAAGTAAGCAGGAGTTACACACCTGCACATGTTTGGATGCTCTTAGAGTGTAGCATTAGGCTAATCATTATTTTTCATCATGCTTTAAGTTGGCGTTATTGCTCTGGTACCTGGTTAAGGTGAAATCGGCCAAATGAGGCAAAAAATAGATAGGTGATCTTGGAACAAAAAACAGGCATCAAGTTTTAGTAAAATTTTACAAATAAAATTTATTTCAAAAAAAATTTCATAGGCTTTACATTCAAACACAGGTTTTGGTGCTATTTACTAAATAAGATGACTAGGCAGCTAAAATAACAAAAAAAAATTATAGTTATAAAATGAAAAATAATATTCTATGTTAGAAGCAAAGAGGTGTGAGCTAGATAAAAAAAGTGCAACAGTCAGTTTTGAAGTAAACAAGATTGAGGAGAAATTTGAGGGTGAAAAAAAATGAAAACTTACAGAATAAACCACAAGTGGGTAGCTAGATAAAAAAAAAGAAAAGAAAGGAAAAAAAGAAAAACAACAGTCAGTTTTGAGTAAAGCAACAGTGGGGCAAGAGGGCAAGAGGAGACTGGTTGGGGCACTGATTGCATATCTGATGTTCAGATGTACTGGGTCAGGTAACTGGGATCTCACTTTTTGGGGGGGAGGAATGTCTGGTTACTGTGAGAAAAAACCAGTTGACATAGAGGGCCAGCTTTTGAATACCTTTCTGCTATGTTGTGCTGACGTAGTGGTGGATATGTTGGCTGTTTGCATATGGTGTCAGGCACAGCATACACAACAGCCATACTATAATTTTAAAATGTTTGCATCATTTTTTTCAGTCAAATTATGCATTTGCCCTTTTATTTTGAGAGGTCTTAATCAAAGTTCCTTTGAATTTTTGGTGTTTTTGCCCTATTAAATTAGTAGTATCTCTTTCTTGTGGCTCACCTCTTCCACTGATGATAGTGATAGATTACCTTGCATTCTCTTACTGTAAAAGCAACCACACCTGTTCTATCAGCCTGGATATTCCCAGGAATGAGTAAAACAAGCATATAAAATATGCTAGACACATGTATTAGACATGGGGATAATAATTAAGTGTATACAATATGCACAGGAGAAAAAATGAGTGAACTAGACATCTAGTTGTTTTTTTTGTCCCTGTTCAAGCCCTGATTGTGATTCTTTTTGATACCTTGGAGTGACCTTGTTTTAGCCATTCCCCCCTTTCAATGTCTATATAAACTCACTTTTTTTCTTATCCGCTTTCTCCCTTCTTTCCATTATCCCTTTATTGCTTATTGTATCATTGTTTTCTTCCCCCTTTTTTACTTTTTTGTTCCTCTTTTTCTTGTTTTTCCTCTAGCTGCTTACCATTTTTCCTTCTTGGCTTGTTTTTTAGCACACAAAGCATTTTAACTACATATCTACTTACATCTTTACAATTTGGGGATTCATTCCATTTGAAAAAAGGCTTAAACCACATTATGAAACTATTTAAATTTTTTCTTTAATGTTGTATTTTAGAAATAATAATTGGATGTGCATATGTGGTGAGAAAAAATGAACAATTAAAAATTGAAATGATTAAAAAATGAAAAAAAGACAGATTAACCCACAGTTTTTATGATGTGTACTAGGGGAAAAATATGTTATGTTTACATCACAGGTTGCAAAGTCCTACAAAAAATTTAACATAATTCAGCCTACTCTGAAATGTTTAATTATTAAAGATAAATGATTTCAATAAAATGAAACCATTTACAAGACAGTATGTCATGTTTTTCTTTTTTTGGCATAAGATCTATACTCAAAGCACAAATGCACAAAAACAACACCCCTCCCCTGTTTATTGAATAATAGGACAAAATTACTAGATCTAAGTGGCCCAGTAATCAATGAAGTGACAGTCACTCACCATTATGATGATGAAAGGCAACTGGAGTTGAAGCTGGTGTAAAGGAGCATAGAGCTTGTACAATCTCAGCTTCAACTGAGACTTTACTATGTTACCTAAGTGTTAAAAGCAATGCACAGTATTTTACTCACTACTTGTCCAAATTTTTTATTTTCCAAAACTATACTCAAAAGTGAAAATTTGTGAAGGAGAATAAATGATTTTGCTTGCCAGTCTTAATTATGCAATATGCAAATCAATATTGAATATACTTTTTTTTGATACTGTTGATATAATATTTTCAACAACAAATTAAGAATTAAGTAAACACTATTTTGTCATTTGAATAGATAAATAAGTCAATATACTAATTGCAAAACCAATGAGCTATTCAGATTATAAATCTAAATGAAATTGGCTAAGTAATAGCCATTTCATCCTAACATGTGATTTTCACTAAGAAGTGCTATATCTCACTCAAATTTCAAGCTACAATAATAATTTCAGGATATAGAAATCTTCATATAGTGATTCCAAATTTAATGAGATAATCAGATTTAGAATCTAAGTAAAATGGGCTAAGTTATAGCCATTTCAACCTGACATGTGATTTTCACTAAGAAGTGCTATATCTTGCTCAAATTTCAAGATATAGAAATCTTCATATAGTGATTCCAAATCCAAAGAGCTATTTATATTTAAAAACAAAGCAAAATTGGTCAAGTTATGACAATTAGTGAGATGTGGCACTTAGTGAAAATCACATGTTATGTTGAAATGGCTATAACTTATCCATTGTTACTTAGACTCTAAATCTGATTAGCTAATTGGATTCGGAATCACTGTATGAAGCCAAGAAAATTTCAAAAAACAGCCCACTCATCCTCAGAAGAATCTGGGGATGAGTAGTCCTTGAAAGGGAAGGAAAAGGAAGATGATGTTTATTCAAATAAATTAAGTCCTTTATCATATTTTCCATCTGCTGAAGAATTAGAAAATAAGGAAGTTGGTCAAAAATCAGATTCAGATGATATGATCTGACAAAAAAGTGCTACACAACAATTAGCTCACAATCATGCTAGAGATAATGATAGAAGATGGAAGAAGTGGAATGGGTTAGTGAACAATACAAAAGGGAAGTTATGAAATGCAACACTGAATGGTAGAAATAAGGGGTAAGTTAAGAGTGGAACTAAAAAAAAATATTGTGAGGTGTAAGGGTAAAAATAAATTGAATGGTGCTTAGACAGGGTCATTACCAGAATCACACACAGGGTCACAACCAGAAACCAAAAAAACAACTAGACATCTAGTTCACTGATTTTTTCTCCTGTGATGTATAAATATGTGAAATAAGTCATATACTGTTAAGACCTAAAAGGACAGACTACTACTAGAACTAACACTAGCCTAAGATGGAACTGACTATGCTGATGTAGCAGTGAGACAAACAAGAATGAGTATGTTGGGGCTGCTAACAGTGAGGGTTACAACTACTAGTGACTAAGAAGTAACTGGCTTACTAAATAAGTTTTCCAATGAGGAGCACTCCACAGTGCTTGCCCAATATAACCCCCTTTTGCAATATCCCTACTTCTGCCTCTTACCATGCTTAGTGTTCATAGTGCTCCTCCTCCTCACCTCTCAACCCAAATCCTAACAGATGGGGAGCACTCCACAGTGCTTGCCCCATATAACCCCCCTTATACAATAACCCTACTTCTGCCTCTTACCATGCATAGCACCTATAGTGCTCTTCCTCCTTGTCCCTCAACCCAAATACTAACATTACCCTTCTTTTACCCCTCCTTCCCCCTGCACTTCTTCTCAAAATCTTTCAATTTACCCTTGGAATTGTCAAAGTTCTCTACTGGCTCCCAAGACCTATCTCCTACTCCATAACCTTTCAAGTTCACTAAGTACTGAACCTTTCCCCTTTACACTTACTTAGAAATAAACTTTTCTACTTAAAACTCTTCTTCATTTTTCACTTGGATTGGTGCTGGTGGCTCCTCTGGACATCCTGGGATTGTATCTTCTTTATGCTTTGTGAGAAATGAAATGTTTAAAACTGGATGTACTTGCCTCATTGAGATTTCTAGTTCCAGTTCATAAGCTGAGTCAGATACCCTGCGTTTGACTTTGAATGGCCCCACCTTTTTGTTATCTAATTTAGTGCTGGGGTGCAATGTTGAAAGTAAACATGAGCCTAACCAGACCTTGTCACCTACCTGTAGTGCACAATGCTGGGTCCTTCCTTGATCATGGTGAAGCTTCATTGATTGTTGAGATAACTTCTGAGCTACTTCTATTTTTTTTACATATACTCAATATTCTTTGGATCTGCTCTTCTTCTTAGGGGACTTGTAATGTGGATGGGGTATCAATTAATAATGTTGGTTTATATCCATAGTTGGTGTAAAATGGTGACATGCCTGTTTCAGCATATTTCTGGTTATTGTATGAGAATTCAGCCAGTGGTAACATCTGCACCCAGTCATCTTACTAATAGTTAATGAAATAGCGCAACTATTGTTTAATTGCTTTAGTTACTATCTAATATTGCCAGTCAGTCTGTGGATACCATGCTTTTGACAAGATGGGCTTAATGTTCAGTTGCTCATACATTGATTTTAATAGCTTAGAGTTAAAAGTACTTTCCTTATATGATACTATACTTTCAGGAAATACATGTAATTTCCAGAAATGTGCTGCCATTAATTATGCAATACCCTTTTATGTAGCCTTAGTAGTGGTGGGGATGAAGTGTGCCATCTTGGTGCAGCAGTCAACTACTGTGAGGATAGCATTCTTTCCTTGAGACTTGGGTAATTCCACCATAGGATCATAGAAGAGCTCCTTCCATGGATGTTTGGTAATGTTTAGTGACATCAGTGGTGTTGTTTTTGGGCTAGCCTTGTTCCTCTGGCAAGAGTTGCATGCTGATACATAGCACTGGACATATGCTTTCATGGACTTCCAGTAAAATTTATGGTTCACCATCTCCACAGTCTTCAGTGGACATGGATGTCCTGCAATTGGGGAACCATGCCTTGATTTGAACACCTGCCTCTTGAGCTCCTCATCATTTGGCATCACTATCCTTCCATTCCAATACAGAACCCCCCTTCCAGGTTATACCCCTCCAATCCTTTCCTTACCAATACCTCCTTTGATAACAGTGCCTTCACCAGCTCCTTAACTCCTTCATCCTTTTCCTGCCCCCTTCTTACCTATTTCATCAAATCCTCATCCTCCAGTCCCACTTTGTCTAGGATTCAACCCTCTTCAAGTTCCCCCTTCAACAACGTTTCCCCAATAGTGTGTAGTTGGCCCAGTGATGGGTGCAAGTCAGGGTGTCATGATAGTGCATCAGGTTATTCACTTTCCTTCTTAGGTTGGAATGTAATAAAAAAATTAATTCTACTTATTAGTTCTGCCCAAAATGCCTTCTAGCAAGTCAGCTTTTTAGTGGTAAGAAAGGTTTCCATGTTTTTATGATCCAAGTAAATAATAACTTGTAACCTGTGACACCCTCCTTCCAAATAATGGTGACAGGTGTGTACTGCTTCTACTAGTACCAATAACTCCTTATCATATATTTCATAGTTTAATTCAGTTCCTAGAAGGGTTTGTGAAAAATAAGCTATTGAGAGCAAGACATTTTCAGAATTTTATTGAGATAATACTGCACCTAGTTCAAAATCTGAACAGTTACATTCCAGAACAAATGGCTTTATTAAGTCAAGAATTTCAAGAATAGGGGCTGTAACAAATTGTCTTCTCAGCCAGTCAAACACATCCTGTTGACTACTTGTCCAGATAAATTTAACTTCCTTCCTTATGAGGTCAATTTCTGCACTCTGAAGACTTTCAATCAACTCACTAGTCAGAAGAACAGGGTATCTGTTCTTAACTCTCAGCACATTAAATCTACTGAAATCCATACATGGTTTCAGTGACCCATCCTATAAGCCTGCAAAGGTCATGTGGGCTTCCCAGGGAGATTTTGATTCTCTGATGAAACCCTTCATCAAATTTTCATCAATAATGTCTTTTGGAACTGTTGAATTTAAAATTGATAATGGGGTTATGCAGCTAAATTCAGGAGTTTCACCTGGCATAAGATCAATGACAAAGTTTTATGGTCAGTGAGGTGGCAGGGTTTTGACTCCTACATCTTCAAACAGTGGTAAAAACTCCCAACACAGGGGTAAAAACCCCTGAAATAGATTTCAAGTTCAGTTTTTTGTCACAGGGTACAATTCTGGGTCTAATTTACAGAGTGACTCTGTTTGAGCTCTTTAACTTTATTTTAAAACAAAAATCAGCATCCCTGTTTCAGACCCCTTCTTCCCATTGCTCAAACCCATCTCACTCCATGTTATAGTCATATTAATTCTATACTGGTGCATCTTTCTCTATTTTGTTTTTTTTTCATCTTTTAGTCTTTATATATATATTTTGTCCTATTTTCCCTCTCCCTCTCCCTCTCCCTCTCCCTCTCCCTCTCCCTCTCCCTCTCCCTCTCCCTCTCCCTCTCCCTCTCCCTCTCCCTCTCCCTCTCCCTCTCCCTCTCCCTCTCCCTCTCCCTCTCCCTCTCCCTCTCCCTCTCCCTCTCCCTCTCCCTCTCCCTCTCCCTCTCCCTCTCCCTCTCCCTCTCCCTCTCCCTCTCCCTCTCCCTCTCCCTCTCCCTCTCCCTCTCCCTCTCCCTCTCCCTCTCCCTCTCCCTCTCCCTCTCCCTCTCCCTCTCCCTCTCCCTCTCCCTCTCCCTCTCCCTCTCCCTCTCCCTCTCCCTCTCCCTCTCCCTCTCCCTCTCCCTCTCCCTCTCCCTCTCCCTCTCCCTCTCCCTCTCCCTCTCCCTCTCCCTCTCCCTCTCCCTCTCCCTCTCCCTCTCCCTCTCCCTCTCCCTCTCCCTCTCCCTCTCCCTCTTACCTCCCCCTAATAACATAATAAGAAGATAGAATCATTTAAAATAAAAAAAAGAAAATAAATAATTAACTAAAAAGATATACAACTTAACTAAATAGAAAAATGTGAATTCTCCACATATAAAGAGAAGCACAACATAAAAAGTATGCTAAAAATGAAGAAACTAACTATTTAACTATAAAGATGACAAACTCTCTAAATAATATAAAAAGTATGAAACTATCAAGGAAATTTAAAAGATAATCCAATGAATAATTAAATATCCTAATTTACAGCAAAAAAAATAATTCTTGGGCCTTATGTCATTTTTGGTGCACTTTTTTTTACTGGGGTGGCATTTTTCTTGTTAGGTGTATCACCCAAAAAAAGACTAGAGCTATCTGTTCAAAGCTGGAATACTTCTTACCATGGAAAAAAAGTAAAAAAATTCATTGGTAAAAAGGGAAAGCATTTATGGGTTTTCTGTATTACAAATAACAAACTCACCAAAAAAAATAACTGGAAAAATTAAAATAAACTTAGCAAGCAACAAGATACACAAGAATGATTAAAAAAATAAATCATCAGGAAATAATAAAAATAATAAAAATCTGACTTATCAAGAAATCAAGTTAAGTCAGTTTATTAACTCACTAAGATAAAAAATTTAAAATTTTTTTACTGACTAAATTACTATTTTATTCTATCCCATGAATTTGAGTATACCATTTTTCAACTTTTTTCATCCTAAAATTGCCTTTTCCTTTCTTCAACTTCATATAATCAGTTCTTTTTAATATTTTTTTATTTTATTAGTGAATTTATTGATATATATTGCTGAAAATACTCATTGAGTTAGTTATTTTCAACAATACCAATCATAATTTTATCACTATGAACCCAGTAAGATATTCCCGATGGGAAAATTTATGAACAAGTTAAGGATATTATTGGGAGAAGCATAAATTCAGAAAAAAAATTGCATGAAAAATATTTTTCAGTCATTTGATTTTTATATTTTCAATAAAAAATAGTATAAGAAATATTAAAAAATCAAAAAAAATGAGAATCAAAAATGAAAGATTCACTACACAATATAGGTAGTGGACTTGCTAGCAAGTCCCCAACCTGAACTCAGACAGAACTCAGATGGAACTCAGACCAAACTCTACTTGAAGACCCACCTAAAACTGTTCTGCTGAGTGGTGTTCATCCCTGATTGTATGTTTACTTTGTCAATAGCTCAATGTGTGTTCAATCTGTGGTGAATTTGAGTCCAAGGTTGCGGACTTGCTAACAAGTCTGCCCCCAGTATTTCACGGTGATTGTTTTTTTAAGAAAAATAAAAAATAAAAACAAATACATCCTAGGTTGGAAAATATTTTTCATGCACTTATTTTATTCATGCTTGTTTTTTCACTTTAATTTTCTTGAATTTTTTTCTATCCATATTTCCCTCCATAGAATATTTCCAACTTGCACATGAATGATTTCTATAGAGGTGATTTGGTGCATAGTGTACTTTTCATGCAGTGGATAATTTTTTTTCTACAATCAATTTATGTGCAATGTGATATGATTTGAAATTTCAACAACTACCTAATTACAATATATGAAATAAACATTCAAATAAAATTATTTAAAAAGTGAAATCCAAATAACTAGGCAGAAGAAGAAAATTAACTAGTAGAAAAATGAACAAAATCAAACTTATTAGGGGGTATCAAGGTTATAAATCTTTCATTTCATAATTATTTTTTTTCTATTAAATCAACCATGATTATTTTTTATAATATGGAATACTGTACCCCAAAAACACCTTTTTACAAAAAATTAATGTCAAGTTTGTAGCTTCTGATTTGAGTTGTAAAATACCTTTTAAATATTTACAAATTTTTGACTATGATGTCCCCTACTAAATGGAAAAAGGAAAATATGACTAATAAGAAAAATGAAGTTTTAGAAATTAGCCTAAAAAGCAATTCACAAACTATGTAAAAAATTAAAAGCTAACTGAGTAGCTTTAGTCATCTCAAAGAAACCAACTAACTTAAAAGGAATCCACTAGGAAAAAGTTTATCAAATAACTGACCATAAAATAATATACTTTACAAATTGATCACTTACCATCCTAAAAAAAAGAAATTGAAATATAATTAACTGAATTAAAAGCTACCTGAATAAAGTACAATTAAAAAGATAACTTACCTCCTAACCAAAAAAATAAAGAGAAAAACAACACTTAATTATAATCTAAGTAAGCTAGATAACTCAATTTAATAATGAAAAACAATTTTTTTGATTAAATAACATACATTTCTATTTTTTCCATGAATTCAAATATAATATTTTGAATTTTTTTATCAAACTTCACTTCTCTTCTTTCAATATTTTTATTCAACTGTGGTTTTCAATCTTTCTTTTTATTTATTAGAGACTAAATTTGATGGCCGGTTGTCTAGAAGGAAGGAGAAGAAGAAAGAGGAGGAGTAAAAGAAGAATAAGACAAAAGGAAATAAAAGGGAAACTAAGGATGACAAATGGTTAACTAAAGGACTTTATGTGGGTGTAATATTAAGTGAATTTTCTGTAAGTAATTTATTTCTCTGCCTAACAACAAAATTAGATAATACTAAAAGGAATCTCTTAAAGAAACCTTAAAGCTATATAGTACTTTTAATTTTTATAGAGGTAGTTACTGCAATAAAGTTATTTAGTATAATATAGGTTATATTTATTTATTTAAAAATAAAGTGTAATATATTAATGATAAAGTAAGTGATGGGCTGAAGTGAATTACCCAAGACCTTTTTATAGGCAAGTGTTCATCTGAAGTGCCACAAATTTGTATATACAAAATGATAACAAGATGAAACAAGAATATAAAAGAATATAATTGAAACCTGTTTATTGAGAGAAAAATGTGAAACAAGTAATTAAACCCACAAATAAGAACTAAATTTTCCCATCCTGCATTCCCAAACCAGTTAATAAAAATAGTGAGTAACTATGCAAAGTTTTAACGTGGGAAAATGTGAGTAATATATCCAAAATGAGTATTACTATGAGTTTTAAGTGTTTTAATTGAACCAATATAATCATACCATTTTTACACAATTAATTATATAATCAATTAAAGCCCAAAACAGAGATTAGTACTTGTTTTAACTAATCCATTTGAGTAATAACTAAATTCAGTGAAACAAGTAATTAATTTAATGAAAAATAATAAAAATTAAGCATTTAATTTATTTTATCAAGTAAGTATTTTAAATTATTTAATAAAATATTTTTGAACACAGTTAAGGGTCAAAAAAGCGCCCAATATTTATGGATTATAACATATGAAAAGTGTCAGGCTAAGATCAACTAAAAGGACATGAAATAGCTTGAAAAGTCTTTGTCTAGAAGATTTAAATGTTCCTATATGAATACTGTAGTATTAATCCAACAAATAGTAGAATATAATTCAGAATAAAGGTCTCAGTAATATAATTCTCACTATTTTTATATGTGGCTTACAATCTTTTTAGTTGGTAGAAAAATAGAGTTTAATAATTCAGATACTACTCAAAAGTCATATAAAAGTACTAATTGAAGTGTATTGTAATTGATTTGGTTATATGGTGTAAATTGTAATGATAAAGAATGTAGAAACAAGACCCAAAAACCTCCTCCTTTTATACACACTGAGTTCCCCAATGATTCCTTTGATGTACCATCAAATACACAGTTAATGACGCCTCAAAACAACTAATAGACATGCCTATCAACATCCCCAGTAACCCATGACATAGCTAGAATAGTAACAACTGTCAAAATCCTGTAATAATAAGGAAAATCCATCAAAATTAAAGAAAAAGACAAAAAGAGAGTATATGCATATAAAACAATAATATAAAAAACTAAAGGGGACTTTTTAAGGTTAATACACCACGCAATATGGGGGGCGGACTTGCTAGCAAGTCCGCAAACTTGAACCCTAATTCATATCTTTTTCAGCACACATTGAGGTGGTGATGAAACAATCATGAAGAAATATTGAATTTACTTTGAAAACACCTTGAAACTGATTTGAACCTTCATTGAACCACAGTTGATTAATAGTTCAAAAAATATTCACAGCAGGAAAAAAGTGTGCACTAGATGTCTAGTGCTTTTTTTTTGCTTCCTGAATTGATTCCTGGTAGAATTACAAGTGGGACTTCCATCTGATGCCTCCCTCCCCTAATTCTCCCTTATCTTCAATCTGACTTCCTATCCTACCCCCTTATCTCATTTCTAAACTTGCCATCTACTTACCCATTTTCCCTATTCCTTTCCTTCACAGTGAGAAAACAACTCTCCTCTCCTTCCCCCCCTCTCCCTTCTCTTCTCTTCATTTCTCACACCTCCCCCAGACCCTCACTCACCTTTCCCAGCCCACTGTCATTATTTAGTTTTATTTTACTTTGTATTTTTTTCATTTTTCATGTTTCTTCCCTACAAAAATCTTCCTTTTTCAACGATTGGCCACATTTTTTTAGTAAACACAAGCAACTCAAATTCTGAAATATGTATTTAGTTACATTATTTACCACTTGGAATGGGTTATAATTCCTCAAAATTTTATTCCTTGTTATTTCTAATTTATACATATTAATTATTCTCAAGTTTATAAAAAGTTGGCTACTTCCCAAGCCCTTGCATACCTCCCCAACACTTTTTTCACCTCTTCAATCTCATCGCTCACCTCCCCCAGAAAAATAAAGGAACTGGGGAAGGCTGGGGAAGGTGAGAGAGGGGCTTTACAGGGCTGGGAGAGGTTATAAAATCCCCTAACCCACTTCGGGAAGGCTGGAAAAGGTAAGCAAGGGTCCTTAAAGGCTAGGAGAGTTGATAAAAGCCTCTCACCTACTACTCACAGCCCTACTTAGTCTTTACAGCACCTCGTTCACATCTCCAGCCAAATTAAGGGACTTGGGAAGCTGGGGGAGGTGAGCGAGGGGCTTTGAAAGTCTGTGGGAGGTAATAAAAGCCTCTCACTCACTTCTCCCAGCCTTCCTTAGTCTTTACAGCACCTCGCTCACATCTCCAGCCAAAGTAAGGGACTGGGGGAGGCTGGAAGAGGTGAGTGAAGGGCTGGAAAGATTGGGAAGGTGAGAAAGGGCTAGGGGAGGTAAGCGAGAGCTGGGGGATGTGGACAATAAACTGGGGAGGTGAGTAATAGTTTTAGAATGTGAGAGAAAGGCTGGTGAGGGCTAATGGAGGTGAGTGGGGTGAGTGAGGGGAATGGGAGGTGAGCGAGAGGTTGCAAAAGGGGTTTAGTTGTGTTAAAAGTGAAAATAGAGTGGAGGGGAGTAGTGAGGAGGGCTTAAACATAGATTTTGAAGCTTAAAGGGTGTAGCAAATGTATCAGGAGGGCAATAAAAGGGTGGTGAGTGGTAATAGAATTAACAGAAATGAAAAAGCAGAAAAATTTGTGTGGAGAGATTGAGAGGTTGTCCACTGAGGTAGTGAAAAATGGAGTGTGAACTTTGTTCTTCGGGCGAACATCAGAGTCCACCCCCTCAATCTACAGCTCTATTCTGCCGATATGGAAAATGATTGATAATTATTTTTTATTGATATTTTTTAACTTAAACCTATAGTTTATACGTCTTTATTTTATATTTTTGATTTACAATGCACTTTAAGACTAAGAAAGTAATATAGTAAAATAATTGATAATGAAATACTATTTTGCTTTTTTACACAATAATTCACAGAATTCTTTTGATAACTATACATGATATAAATAAATAATATAATAGGAAAATTGTAGCAAAAAGTTAAAAACTAGAATAAAACATTTAAAGAAATTTTAAACTATTGAACTTATGTATTTTTTGAGTTTATTGTATTTATTTTTAAATGTAATAGTAAAATATGTTGGTTAGATTAAAAATAGCTTTGAATTAAATTAAATAATTAGGGTAAAGGTTGAGGAAAAGATTTATCCACATATATAACCATTTAGGCTTATTTCTTGTTTTGTGATTGCTATATATAACTGGATAATTGACTGTAATAACTGCAAATTTAAAAAACTTCAATAAGTTATCTACCTCAATATATTTATGATAATCTATTCAGTAACAGAATAAAATATCTGAGTCCTTTCTTTTACTGATTTTTTTTCATTTCAATGACTATATACATTTTCAAAAAAATTATTTATCATGTTTTTGGTGGAACTTAGATTGAACTCTCAATGCAATCTTGTTTCCAAGTGTGGTTCATAATAATTTAAGCCATGAAAAAATTTATACTTTTTTAGAAGTTTTATTAATTACTTTTAAATATAAAAATAATTATATTTTTATATCAAAATATTTTTATTAAACACTTTGAAGTTCTAAAAATAAGTACATATTAAGAATTATTTTTAGATAATATTATATTAAAAAAAGTTTTAAGTTGATTATATATTATTATGATATGATTTCTTTCCATATTACGTATTACGAAACTACCTAAAAATCAATTTTATACAACTATATTACATAAAAAAGATATCAGCTCTTCTGTTTAGATTTAAAGTACTTCAAAAAAACATTATTTTTGCCTTAGGTACACATTATATAGAGTATTCAGAGCATCATATTAATTTTTTAGACTTACACATTTAAGTTGAATGGAAGCCTCACAGGATAAAATTGGTCATTTTGTAAAAAAAAAAATAAGTAAATATCTTTTAAATCAATATATATTTTTATAAAAAGTCAAATTTTAATATTTATGTTTAGTTTAAAATCTGTTATGAAGATTTGAAATATTGCTATTTAAATTAATTTTTATAACAATATAACCATTCCAGTATTGCTTTGTGATAAGGCCAATTTCAAGAAAATTTTTAAATTCTTCTGTTTAAATAAAATATCAAAGGGATTGTTTTTCATACACTTAGAAACTGAATAGAAACATCATATAAGATCTACCAATCAGCATAAATATCATAATTCCAATAAATCATTGATAAATCTTGAACCCATATATATAATTTTACAATTGCGTGTAAGTGTTCAGTTGTGAATTACTCCTATCAAAACTTTGATTCTAATGACTAAAAAAGCGTACCTGAAATGTTTCATTTAATTTATTTTTCAAAACCATAGAATTGAAATATTTTTTCTTTTCATTTAAAACATGGAATAATATTATTTTTAATAAAAAGATGATTGCCTTTACAGCTGCTTTTCTACATGGGTATAATCTAAATTACCTATTGTGTCTTTTTTACAAAATGAATATCATATAATAGTTTTTTAATTTGAAACTGATAGAATTATGAAAAATTACCACTTTTACCTATTTAATTCAGTTCTTGAACAATAATACAATCAAAATATCTACCTGAAGCACATTTTTTAACATGAGATCACTTTTCAAATTATATGGTGCTTATTCCCAGGTTGACACTGAAATTATCCCACAATACAGCATTGAAGCAAAATCAAGTACTAAAATTAAAGTTTAAATAAATTTATACTACTTTGTTTTAATTATCTTTAAATTTTTACATCTAGCTTGAATTTCAGTCTTTCATATGAAAAATTCACTAAGTAGTGATTAATTATTTCAACTCATGAGATTACTCTACCAAATAACCATATTTACATTGAATTTTGATAAAATACATCATGAAGAGTTCCAGAAAATCATATGTGTATTACATTGAATAAATTAATATTGTGAAAATTCTTAGTAGTTGAATATTCGATAGAAAAAAAAAGAGCAAAAAGATATTTCCTTTTAATTTTAATCATCTTCTTGCATACAAAAATGGAAAAAACTGGATTAAAATTCACTTGTATAAGAATTATACTTCTTTCTAGACATATAATTAAACAATTTATCAATTATTAGTGCTAAGTGTAAAGAAGATATTAGAGAACTTCATTGAAACAGAAATTATGAAAACATATTTCTATCTTTTATTTTTCTTAATTATGAGTCTTTTCACAGTATTCTAGAATAGAAACTTGAGAATTTTTATGGTTCAATATTTTTATTAAATAATTCCATTGAGTTTAAAATAATTATATTGCATAATAAGAAATAATAAAAATACAAAAAAAAAATATCAGGTAATATGGTTTAAATTAAAAAATAAAAGCTTCAAATTCTTGGTTAAAAGGAGTTATCATTAAAGAGAACCACTGATATTATTTTATATTTTCTCAAAAAAAATAGAATAAAATAATAAGAGAGGTTAAAGGTGATGTTTTTGAAATAAATAGTATAATTTTCAGTCTTTTAAGTGATCAGGTGAAATTCAAAATGAAAATGAAAATGAGTTTTGTGAAAAAAATTCTGTGAATGGATCAGATTATTAATCTTCCCTTGTTATTATTTCTATAAATTATTTATTAAACTTTCACTATTACTCAAGCACAGACTCATCCATGTTTGGTTAAGAGCCCAAGATGAGTTCAAAGTAAAGTTCAGTCTGAGTTCAGTCTGAGTTCAGTCTGAATTCCATCTGAATTCAAGTTGAGGACTTGCTAGCAAGTCCCCCCCAAATATTGCGTGGTGATAATAGCTTAATAATAGCGGGGATTCACTGTAGAAATGAAGGGGCTAATCCTGACATTATACTATGTGAAATTCCCATCCAAAAATAACCAATATTGACTGAGAAACCACCAAAAAACTCAAAAAAGAGCATGAGATGTGGGGTAACTACATGCAGTCCTTGGCAGGTGCTTGCACAGGTAAATCCTTGACTAAAATTAGGCAAATTTAAGCGTGGTGATGAAATAAGATGCCAAGAGTGAGGTTATTAATGAAATTAGTGCATATAAACAAGGTCAATGCATTATTAATTAAGCTAGGACACTAAATAAGCACCTCTCGCCTATTTTAGTGTGTTTCCCCACAGTGGGCGTAGAATGTGGGGTAATTATAGTGTGAAAAAGCTAACTTTGCTAAAAATGAAGCTATTCACATGGGAAAAAAGCAGGCAGTATGTGGCCAGTACACAGAAGCCATTTCTGGCATAAAAAACACCAAATTTGAAAAGTGTTATTTTTATGCATTTAAATAGCTAAATCAATAGTCCTAAATGAGAAAAATTAATCTGTCAAAGCGCAATTTTGATATTCTCAACTTTATAGTGCATATAGTCAGCTTTTAAGTCAAATAAAGCACATTTCTTGTTTTTTGCGTAAAACAATGAATATAACATCTTTAAGTGTACTTAAAAATTATGTAGCCTTATACTTAAGGTTCTTAAGATTACTCTAACATATTCCAACTTAATATTAAGTACATAAGACCTAGAAAATGTGGATATATGCATGTATATAAGGTGTTATAATGGCATATTTTGTATATTATCATAATTTTACTTATGTATACTGTTTGTGTACTCTCAATTATTGTTCCCCTGTATAGTTCATGTGTTTAACATAACTTATAAGCACTTTTTACTCAGTCCTGGGGATATACAGGCTGACACTTGCCCACCCAAAAAAAACAATAAAAAAAATGATAAGTTATACATTTTATTTATTTATTTGTAATTTTCAGGTATTCAGATTAATTCTGTAGCATTAAAGATTATACTTTAAAGAAATAAAACATAATAAAATATTATGAGTACTGGTTTTTAACCCCTCATCTGGTTGAACAGAAATTTATTTCTGTTTAAATTTTTTAAGAAGGGTGGATAAATTAGAAATTTCTTTTTCAGGTATCCATTTATTAAATTCATTTGATTTCCCTTTAAATCTTAGTAAATACTCAGTTCCTTTTTCTTTAGTAAGGATTATTTTCTTGAGTATTTTTTCAATCTCTGCTTTTTCCAAAATTTCCTCAGGTTGCTTTTTAGGCCTTCCCCTTCTTTTTGGAAATAAGTCAGGATCATTTGTATGGTAAGGTTTCAATAATGAGATAGGGAAAACTGGATGTTTCCTATCATATGGTGCATACAATATGACTTCCACTGCATTATTACCAACCATTTTATGTACTACAAAAGGTCCTACAAAGGGATCCTTTAATTTAACATTACCTTTTAAGCTAAAATGTAGTGTTGATATGAGGACTTCATCTCCCTTTTTGAATTCAAATTCATTATGAGATTTGTCCCACCTTTTCTTTTCATATTCAAATGCTTTTTGGATGCATTCTTCTGCATGATTTCTACACATTTGTTGCATATGAATAAAGGATTTAGTACCAGGATGTATATCCAACCTTGGTAATTTATTTAAATGATTTACTGGGGTATTTGGTACGTATCCCAGCCAGAGTTCAAATGGTTTCTTCTCTGTTACAGAATGAGTTGTGCTGTTATAAGCGAATTAAAGGCCAGGAATTAATGTTACCCAGTCATGTGTGAATTTCTCATTGTCTTTGTATTCTAATCCAAAGGCACAATATCTTCTGATCATGTCTTCTAGAGTTTGTATCATTCTCTCAGCCAGCCCATCAGTTTGTGGATGGTGTGCTGTAGACAATTTCAATTGACAACCTGATACTTCCATCAAAGATGTCCAGAACTCTGAAGTAAATTTAGGGTCTCTGTCAGATATTATGGCTTTGGGGAACTCAGCAGTATTCATCATCTGAGTCCACCATATTAATGCCAAGTCTTTTGCAGATACCTCTTTATGGGTAGGGATAAATTTACACATTGTTGTTAATCTATCTACTATTACCCAGCAAGAATTGAAACTTTCTTTTCCTGCTAATGGCAAGCCAGTTACAAAATCCATGTTTATAATTTCCCATGGAGCTTTTGGCTTCTCTATTTGTTGTAACAACCCAGCTCTCTTCCCATTTAATCTTTTAGATTTCTGACAAGAGTCACATGTTTCAATGTATTTTTGTACATCTTCTTTCATGTTTATCCACCAGGCTGTATTTTTAACTCTGGTTAATGTTTTGTTAAAGTCAAAATGACCAGCTAAGATTTCATCATGACAAGTACTCAACATTAACTCTTTCATAGAAGGTGGTATCACTATTACATTACTTAACTTTTTCCTGTAATATATATATCCATCTTCAATTGATAGTTTACCTTTTTCCAACGCATTTCTATACTTTGGAGGCAAGGTTTTAATTAATGCACTCATGGAGGCATTTGTTGGATCATTAAGAATGGGAGATATTTTAGTCAAATCTTTATCAGATGAATAATTTTCCAATATATTTTGCATAAACTCTTCTTCTAAATCCACTATATAAATCCCAAATATATGTATAACCTCATTTTCAGGTACATAAGCTGGATTGTCAGCATCATTTGGCAAAGGACTTCTGGATAATAAATCCACATTAGAATTCAATGTTCCTGCTCTGTGAGTGATTTTCATTCTTTCTCTGTACTCTTGTACAGCTAGTTGCCATCTAAACATGTGCCTATTAGGTGTTTTCATTTTTAGTAATGATTTTACTGCATTGCAATCTGTTATAAGTTCAAACTTCTGGTCTTCCAGATAGTAATGAAGTTTCTCCAAATCCCACACCATGGCTAAACATTCTAGCTGTGTAGCACCATACCTTAATTCTGTTTTTCTTAAAGTTCTGGATATATAACAGATAACTACTTCAGATAATTTTCCATTTATTATCTGTTTCTGCTGTAAAGCAGCACCTAAACCTATGAAGCTTGCATCAGTGTACAAGATAAAAGGTAGGGTGAAATCTGGCAGTCCCAATATTGGAGCTGACATTAAACATTCCTTTAATTTATTAAAGGCATGTTGTCTTTCATTATTCCAAATGAAAGCCTCATTTTTCCTGATTAATGTTGTTAAAGGAGCTGAAATGGATTGGTAATTTTTAATATATTGTCTATAATATCCACACATACCCAAAAAGCTTTGAACCTCTTTTACATTTTTAGGTATACCAATGTTTTTAATTTCTGCCACCATATTCTGGTCAACACAAATTCTTAAACCAGATACAACATGTCCAAGTACTTTCAAGGATTGAAATCCAAACTTAAATTTCTTTAATGCAATTTTCATATTGATTTCATCCATCCTTTGAAAGACTCTTTTCAGGTGCTTTAAATTTTCATCATATGTTTTTGAAAACACTATGATGTCATCAATATAGACCAATAGCCATCCTTCAACAATTTCCTGATGAAAAACACTATCCATCAATTTTTGGAAGACTGAAGGCGCATTCTTTGGTCCAAATGGCTTTCTCACATACTTATATATACCCATATGTGTTGTTATTAATAAGTAATTTTGAGAATTTCTTTCCACAGGAATCTGGTGGTAGCCCTTGTTTCCATCCAGACAGGAAATATATTTTGCTTCTTTTAAAGTAGCATGGATAGAAGCTATCCTTGGTAGAGGGTAAATATCATCTACAGTGTATGTATTCAGAGCTCTATAATCACCACATAATCTTGCCTTATCTTTTTCATAAGAGATCAATACTGGTGAAATGACACAATACTTAGGTGTTGTGTCTACTTTTTCAACAATACCCATTTCCAACAACATTTTTATATTGTCTTCAATATCTTTCTTTTTTTCAGGAGATTCTGGTTAAGGTTTCTTTTTAAAGCTGCCAGGAATATTATCCAAATCACAGCTTAAAGATATTTTCATCTCATGGTCTTTGACCAATCCTAGTTCATTTGAACCATGAGCAAATGCCATAGGATATGATTTAATCAATCTCAAAATATTTTCTTCTTCAATTTTTGAGAGTTGAAGACTGAAAGAGGCCTTTTGGATTTCATTGTCCAATTCAACCATTTAAGTGGTGGTCCTTCCACCTTGCAGTTGTTCTTCCCTAGGAGAAATGGCATACACTGAATTTTCAGAACATATTTTGAATTTTCTCTTACCATTCATTCCTATGGTGAAACAACTGTTTGCAGGATCTAGTTTAATGCCAAATTTTCTCAATAAATCATTGCCAATAATAAACCAATCACTAAAATTATTATTATACATTACTACAAATTCACAAACTGCTCTAACATATCCATTATTATATTTAAATAATACAGCAGTTTTGTACTTGCCAATTGGATTTAATACTGAACCAAAACCCCTCCAGTTCTTTGTCTGAACAGGTTCTAGTTTTTCCTGGTACTTACTATCAAGTTTCATTGATATATTAATTGAAACTACACTACCTGCAGCCCCAGTTTCAAGAATTGCATTCATTTTTTTTCCACATATGATAACAGTTGCTCTGATAGGTGTTAATTTGTAAGTATCATGAGATACATCTTTAATTATTTCAGCTTCCTCAATCACTACACAATATGGGGGGCGGACTTGCTAGAAAGTCCGCAACCTTGGACCCGAACTCACCAAAGATTGAACACACATTGAGCTATTGATAAAGGAACAATACAATCAGGGATGAACACCACTCAGAAGAACAGTTTTAGGTGGGTGTTCAAGTAGAGTTCAGTATGGGTTCAGTATGGGTTCAGTATGAGTTCAGTCTGAGTTCCATCTGAGTTCAGGTTGAGGACTTGCTAGCAAGTCCACCCACTATATTGCGTAGTGAATGGAAGTTAAAGATGTGTCTGTATGAGGTATAGCATCATTCAGGAACATAATATCCTGTTCTAATACAAATATCCCATTTTCATCATCACTGTAAGATATGTTACTTTTACAATCATCACTTGATTCCACGTTCTCATTTTCATGATTACTTGGTTCAGAGTTCTGTGAGGTTTCAATAACATTTATTCTCTTCTTACACGTGTGACCCTTAACCCAATGTTGATTACATTTGTAACAAGTGTTATTCTCTTAAGTGGAGCTGAAGTTTTTTTCTTCTCCACTGGTAATTTACTTGTAGTAGGTTTTACCACATCAACACTTTGTCTGTAATTACTATACTTGGTTTCATACTTGTGGTTTAACAATACTCATTGCATATATTAATGAACCCAGAGGTATCTCTGATAGTTTTAGTTCTAGCTACAATAATGTCTCTAACTGATATAGGCAACTTGTATATTATTTTTTCTTTCCACTTTTCATAATCCATTTTTGGATCCATAGCTTTCATGATTTTTATTAAATTCATTAAGAAGACCATGGGTTTATCTCCAGCATTTGGATTATATCTTGTTCTTTCATACAATATTTGTTGAGTGATTCTAAATTTTGGGCCACCAAATTGCCTTTCAATTAGTGCCTTCCTTTCATTCCAGAAGTAATTGATTCCCTCACTCAATACAGATTCAAACCATAATAAGGCCACATCTGTAAATAAAGATATTAACTTTGAAGTAATTTCTTCATCAGGTAATTTGTATGAAAATTTTAAGTTATCAATTCTTTGTATGAATTTCTGCCAATCAGATTTTGAATCCCCATCAAAAGAAGGGTACTGATCTAACTTAGGCCAGTTCTTTTGGTTAGTTTTTGCTTCCCTAACCTGAGGAATATTCAGTAATTCACTTACTTTGGAAAGATGATCATTTATTTCATCTTTTA